>CM060990.1:97064410-98314410 GCA_030765065.1 Deroplatys truncata | reverse complement strand
GATACTCAGCAAAGAAGATTGCCCACGCAGAAAATGTTTCCACAGGATTTGCGCTTCTACTCACGGAGCTGTGCATCACAATTTATGGCTAACACATATTCCAGGAAGAATGTTTGAAGACACCATTATCAAGTGTGAAGTAAGCAGTGCAACACGGCTCTATCAAAATCATTAACTGTTCCACATATCATAAAATACCAGTTTGATATCAAGATGAAGCTTTTAACTTGACAATGTCATCCTGGAATGGAAGATCTATGATAATGAGCAAAACGGATGTCAGCAATTTTAGCATCAACAAAAGCAAGCAAAAAGAACATAGCCGGGAAAGGAAAAGCAGAGATTTCAAAAGAGAAGGTAATTACATAAAACCGCGACGAAGTAGTTGTAAACAGAAACTGCGGCAGAAACAAGCGAAGAAAAAAATACTACCGAGTGGAATAAGAGTATGTGGATAATGAGACTGGCATTATGCATTAGCTGAAAACATTACTATATTACGGAATTTTTGTACAAAATTAATGGTGAAGTACAGCTGCTGAAGCAAGATTATAAGCACCATTCCCAATAACTCTAAGGAACACCTCTAGCCATAGTTTTATTTTCAATTTTCAGGCTGTGGTTCGAAGACAAAGTAAGAGGTGGATGTTCTAAGCGTAGAGAAGTTGATTGGCATTAGAGCTTGGGTCAAGATATAAATTCCAGTAAATTTTCTGAAGAAAGGCGATGGTACAGCTTTCTGCAACACAAACTGTTAAGGATGTCAGTCTGCAAGCATAATTTGGTTGTAGAGGATGTTTACCTAATAGATAGCTAAGTACTGGCGACTCAATAGAACCGAAACAACTGGGTTTTAAGGTGGTAGTTCCATTTCAAGAATGATAAACTTCTTCCTCCTTGCACGTCAGCGAAATCTCAATTCATTACTTGTACGCTACTAGTTGCGTACAGTAAGAACGTTCAAGGACAACGTCTGTGTTAATTAAAACCAATTGTTTCCAAGTCACCTTCAGTTTTAGAAAGCCAGTAATCTTAATCGGTTAAAACTTTTGACTAACTTGGCTCACAAATATAAAATTGCAATAACCTAACAAAGCATACGCGTATTACATCGACTAGCGGTCTATAGTAAGTGAATAATCTATGAAAATATGATTCAAGAATCACAACGAGGTATTAGAAAAAGGCTCTCCACATCATATTTTGTTATAATATTAAAAGAAGATGGATAGTTAATTCACAAACCCACATCAATTTTATTAACTGAGAAAAGGCATTTGATAGTCTCCTAATAAATGAACTATAGAACACCATGAGAGGGAAAGCTTATCCTGGCCATTTATTAAACCTGGTACGAAGTTTGCACTGAAACACGGAAATACTAATGCATACTGATAGTAAATTAAGTACAAAATAGTTAACTATTAACCAAGGTACGACAGGGAAGTTGTCTATTCCCGACACTTTTTCATATTATTTACTAAGCTGTACTACAGTGGTAGTCAAAATTAAGTATTACTAGCCACTATTTTATTTGCAGGTGATCAAGTAACACTGGCACAATCATAAAATTATTTGCAAATTTCAACAAACGGAGTGAATCATACAATAACAGAATATACTTTTTAAATTATCCCGAGTTGAACAAGAGATCAAATTTAAGATTGCAATTAATATGACAAATTATGAAACAGGCTTCAGAATTTAATTAAGTAAGCTTCCGCATTTCCTATACGTAAGAAAAAGAAGAGGACCTAAATGTTCACAAATTTTGGTATGTATGCAGTAACAATAGAAAAAATAATAAAAAATAAAAGGGCGCGTAGTACACGCACGTTACAGAACAATGACAGTTGTAGTTTTAACAGAGGAACAGAAAACTGGACGCCGAACAGAACCGAGAGAAGAAAAACAAGATCAACAGAGGTAAGGCTCCTTAGATCAATAGCGAGTTATTCCCTCAGAGAACAGGTGAGAAATACTGACATCCGAACAAATTGAGGCGTAGCCGACACAGCAGAAGAATAGAGGAACAGAAAAGGAATTCGTTTCAACCTGTAAGAAGAATGGCGGATCGTCGAATAACAAAGCTTAATTATATACCTGTATGTTACGAAGATGTATGCCGACCATGTACCCAAAGGATGTCTCTTCTGAAGTAGGAATAGATTACTTGACCTAATCCATGAAGAAAAGCAAGACGAATTTAAATACATCTTGGCATTTAACTTTAGATTATTACTTTAATACAGCAAGTATTTCTGATGTGTGCAGTGTGGTCCTCGAGAAAACATGGGCGTCTCTTTTAGCTTTCGTTTCAGCAAACTTCTCTCACCAATGAAGCTAAACCGGGGAGTAGGTATTTTCCAATAGATGCATCTTTATGCTACAATAGCAACAAACCAGAGTAAATTACTTAGTATACGAGCTTCCCTTAGCAGACTTGAGGTTTATCCTGCTGCTAGTGCTGGAAAATGTTTTCTTATACCAACAATTTTCAACAGTTACCTGTTGTGTCTTTGTTGCACCTGTTGTCTCGTAAAACGAAGGTGGCAAAAATGGGATTCGCGAGTCATTTGGACTCGCAGACGCCACCTCCTCTCTCGCTGGCTCTCCATTTGCTTTTTACGTGCTGTTGGGTCGTGTAGCATCTTCAAGATTTCGCCTTATCCTGCAATAATAAATGTCGTATAACTCGCAGCTCTACGGATCGTAGGCTCATTTGAGCGCTCATTAATTACAGGGTAACAAAAATGTTGTTGCAATGATAAAAACACTTGTTCTTAACCAACTTGTGTGAGCTGATTTCATATCCAAAGTTAATGTTTCTCTGTGAACTACAGCTGTTTTGCAATTCGTTTTTAAAACTATTTTATGTTAATGCAAAGTTTTCGAAATCTTCAACATTTCGTTTCAGCTTACAAAATACGTTTCATATTATCTTGAACATCATCGTGCTGATAGTATAGGGTGAGCCAAAAAACTACGAACCGCCTGCGCGGTGTTTTTTCCTGTCCGTGTCCTCGGCCTCGTTGCCGTCTGCCGCTATCATAGAAAGGCGCGGATGAAACCATACAACATTTTTAAAACTACTTTTAAAGACTTTACTTGCCAACTTTATGAAAGGAAATGCTGAAACTGGTCACTGTCGTTGCCCATACATTTTTGGCACCTCTTAGGAAACTATTTATCATGGATAGCGGCAGACGGCAACGAGCCCCGAAGACGCTGACAGGAAAAACACCGCGCAGGCGGTTCGTAGTTTTTTGGCTCACCCTGTATTATTCATTTACACATAGAGATATGTAATGGCGTAAAAAATATGCATACAGTTTTGAAATGCAAAATCATAAAAGCAATTATATATTACAAAACATTACTAAGTACAAACATATAATTTCTCAACAATAGCATTTATATGTACATACAGATGGAAGATAATCAAACGTTTGCAAAACTCAATCAGGTTATAATCAGGTAAGAATTTGCGCGTATAGCCTTTGTGTTTGTGGGCTTGCTCGGTGGCAATCTCGTTTGATACTCCAGTAGTAGTCGTCTGCCATCATATTCCCGTCACATCGCCCTCAATATCACTCTTACATTCACTTAATGTCTTGGTGCTGCAAGTGTTTCTCCTGCTCATCGCTAACAGTCCCAAGATTTTCGGGGAACTGTTATAGGTGACTTCAGTAAGTGCATCATAATTCCCATGTTGCATCCAAGATCGCGAAATGCCATTAGCGTCCTTTGAACCAAAACTTTATAGTTTTCTACTTTTTGATACCAAGAAAGTTCTTCATAACTGCTACCAAAGACATCCATGCTACTTTTTACTTTTTATCTATCTTCCTGACAAATTTCTCGTTATTTAAAAGTGTTCGAATCTAAGGCCCATCAAATACACCTGCTTTTATTTTCTCCAATAGCAGATCGGAAAAAGAACCACTGTGTTGAAAACAAGCACTTTCAGTATTCAATGCCTTTAAGAATTGCTTTATCAAGCCAAGCTTGATGTGAAATGGGGGGGGGCGATGATTATGTCTCGGCTGACGATAGGTTCGTCTACAATATTTGGCATCCCAATTTTCAGTTTCAATCTTGGGCCACTCCTCCCGTGTGCAATCCAATTATGGTCATGTTATTTAAGCAAGTTGATCATTGATTTGATCGCAATGTACTTTTCTCGCGATGAACTGAATGACCAATTGGAACTGCTCCATAAATATTTTCATTGTGCAATAGAACGCATTTCACACTGCGCTTAGAACTATCAAGAAAGAGGCGCCATTCTGCTGAACTATACGAGGTAACACCTAACAGACTAATAAGACTTTTGTTACCATGGCAGTATACAAAGTTTTTGTTTTTATAAAATATATCCACAAACAATTGTTCCCGCTTTTTGAAATATAAAGCTTTAGCTGAGCGTTGAAGTAAAATATTTTCTTGCAGCTAATAGCTCAGCTGCTTTCTTGGAGATGTCCAGATATCACACTAAGTTTTTCAATTCGGATTGGTTAAATTGACAAGGAGTTAATGACTACCTGGCATCAGGACATCCATCAGATTCTGCAACCATTTCCTCATGCATCTTATAAAATCGTCTTGATCACAACGTTCAGCTTCTTTGTTCTCGAAAGAAACGCTATTGAAAATTGGAACCGGGAGAGTATGAGAGTGTGAGATGGGTAGTATTGCTGAGGGAATACTGGGATGTGATAGGTATACATGTCGGTTTCCCTGGCTGATACCCATAGTATTCGCCAGGCAAAATAGCGGCCATTACTGTGGTCTTTCGGTTCAAGACAAACCATGGGAACACCAAAAGGCATGCCATTTCGTTTTCCATTTGTCCAGTCACGTAGCGCTTCCTCCCAATTATTATGCCACAGAATATGCGGGGCTCATTTCTTGTTTTGGTCGCCTAGTGAAACTCCAAAGTAAGTTGAATATACTTCCCGCAAAGTTTAGAAAAGGTACAAACGATATGCCGCTTCTTTGTAATAGGCTATAAACGCAAAATTTCAACAAGCCACGTATCATGCCCTTTCTTTGTTAAAGAGGTTATTAAGTGCGGACGTGTCATTGTTACATGGGATGGGATCTGCAGCCAAAATAACCCTCGTAAATCTGTATAGTCAGGAAAGAATGGTAACTTTTATCACTTCTTTCAAGCGACATATTTTTTGAAACTTTTGTTTTTTTAAATTTGCACCACTGCATTCACGTCTGGCCAATGAGAAATCTTGCGCTTTCGACGTTGAAGTGTGCTAACAGCTACCTAACTAGCAAAAGCACGAGGGCTATTTGTATTTCTGCCGACTTGAAGGGACCATGAACCAGTCCGAAAGCAGAAAACGTGTTTGGTTCAGATATTGTTATATTTAAAACAATAATAATTATAATATTTTGTTTGTAAACCATTAATTACCCTATAGGTATGCCCAGTCTATGGGTACTTGTCCCCAAGCTTCAGCGTAAACACAAAAGTCTTCAAAAACAAAGAAAATCATATTGTAGGAAAACTAGAGCATGCAGGAGAGAACTGATCTCATATTTGGACTCAACGATGCCTAACTACATAAAAACAGTTGAAAAGTCTCGTGCAACAGACAACAAAAATATTTTTCCCCTATTATCATTACTTGATTCATCGTTTCTACCTACCTGAAATAGTATAAGCAACGTTCAATCACCCAAAAAATCCTTTGTTAATCGGTCATCTTTCTTTATCCCGTATAATGTATTTTCATAGCTACTCTACAAATAATTTCCGAATTGTGTCCAATGCCTCCTGTTAATCATAATAAACATGCGCTAAAATGGTTTAAACGCAGTTGTTGCAGCAGGAGGCTGAGAATACAATCAGTTGTTTATAAGGAAGATCGGTATATGCTACCCCTGATATTACGCAAGCTTTGTATGAAGACATTACAAAGAGAACTACCTAACATTTCAACCGAGCAAGATGGCTCGGCGGTAATACATCAAGCTCGCATTCGGGAGGCCCAGGGTTCCATTCCCGTCGAGTAGGCCATTCTGTCCAGGGTTTTTTCGTGGTTTCCCCAGGTCGGTAGGCGGTAGGGGTGTCCTCGTCATTACCTTTGATCTGCATTAGGGTTCGGTGTATTGCGGCACGATAGATTGTGTGCTTTGGAAAAGATTCACCCTGGCGTTTTGCTGGTCTTCTGGGCTCCCTTCTTGAGAACTTGTCTCGGGCCAAAAGAACCCCAGGGGCATAGCTAGTTGGCGCCAATTGTGCTCCATCTGGAATCGTTAAGAACATCGTCCTTGCTAGTGAAAATCGTCGTCCGGATCTGGTCACCCTTTAGGTCTCCCCTCATCTCTCCCTCCCAGGGGTCACGTTAGAAGAAAAAGGTCCACTGTAGCCTACTTGCGGTGCTGTGCTCCAGTTTGTGAAGCCCTCGTCTGCGCATCCTACACCTACTCTACACTTCAAAGTGCACATACAAAAACAAACAAACAAACGAAAAGCAACAACATTTCAAAAATGGCCAATTCCACAAGAAAACGTCTATTCAATACAAAGTGGTATTTTAATTACATTTACATTTTCTTGTGGTAAATTCTGTTTTCGTTAATAGTTTCTCAGAAACAGAAAATTCTAAGTGAATAACTACAGATTCACAGAATTTTTTTAAAGAAAGCGTAGGATATAAATAACAACTTTTTAAATATGATAAAAAAATCTTCAGAGCAAGGTATGATAAATGCAAAACAATTATAATTCTTCCATGCAAGATATAATAACAAGTTTATAAAAATGTAATAAAAATCTTCAGAGCAAAGTGTAATAAGACATAATTAACATTCTTCCATATAAAGGATTATTTAGGGTGGGGGATTGATGCCATTCTTTGCCTTGCATCCTTTAATCCTTTAAGGATGCCTAAGTTAGAAATTTGGTATTTCTTCTACTGTCACTTTTACTTTTCTGTTCACAGGCACACCGTACCCCCCTCCCCCCCCCCCAGACGCGCACATACACAGTGGGAGGTTTTTTTTTCTAAAAGTGTTCTTTTACATTCAGTGGAACTACAACCATGCATTTCCGACGAAAACTCGGAAACTTTTGGATGAAATGCAAAACTTCCTCTACCTCGGGTCTAAGCTACAAAGTCAAGAACGTCGCAATTTTGTGCCAAGTATTCATACCATTGCATATAAGTGTAAGAAAATCTTACTGGCTTACTCCGGAAGAGAAGAGGAAAAAAACAGGAGAAAGTAAATAGTGAGTGCGGGCAAAGGATGGATTATAGTTGTTTTTAAAACCTGTTCTTCCTGTTCATAATGCTCCAAGAGTTAACAGAAGAATAAAGTAGGATGAAGAAGCAGAAACAATGAATCAGTGAAGTTAGATACGTCGCTCTAATGACAACATCCTTTCCAGTGTGGAAATGAACGAGATATTCCTTTCAACGTTTTCGCTTTTAAAACAGCACAAGCAGCCTTTCAGACACTTTTCTTCTTACTAAGGAAGGCGACGTATACGGTTTGTTCAACTGGTTTTTATTTAAGAAGAAAATGGCCTTTTAGAATAACACTGAATATTTATCGGCAGTTTGTATATCTGTAACCCCGTGGCTCTAGCGGTCAGCGTCCCTGAGATCTACGCTGGTGGCTTTATACGCCCGAATGGCTCATTTTTATTTTCTATACCATGTAGATAGTAGCTGGAGCTGCATTCCATCCAAAAATTCAAACCCGGCGGAGGGCGTAAAAATCCTTAGCATGGCTTCCTTCGGAAGGGAAGTAAAACCGGTGGTCCAGTGTCGTTGATTTACGGCACGTAAAAGAACCTCAAGCCCGATAAAGAGGTCTCTGAGCAAAATGTCCGGTCTTTCACGCCCAATATAGTTGGGACGCTAAGGACCACAGCAGTTAAAGGGCGTCGATAAATAATAAAAAAAAAACTCAAACTCAAACCAAAATTTCGATATCGAGATTTCACCGGAAATACATATTTTGGGGTCCCTGAATAAAAAATAATATTTTAGAAAAATGTTGAAAAAATGCGCGCGCGCATGTCTATGTGTATCTGTGCAGATCATAACTCAAAAACGAAATGTCGGATAAGTACCAAACTTGGTATTGAAGTTCAGTACCTTCCAAACATATGACAAAGTTTTCGAGAGGCACCCTCCACCCCAAACTCCCTTTACATGGAACAGTTTTAGTATTGTTTGATTTTTTGAAAAACAGCTTTAAGGATCTTAATTAAAATACCATATATTAAAGATATTTACGTGACAAATAAAATGCATATGTTGAATTTTCTGGGAATAGCTTGTGAAGTCCTCTTCATTCGGAAGGAATTTTGTATAACCTTGTATAACTGGTAAACGTTAAGCGATAGACAAAGACATACTACACAAAAAATAATCTCTTTAAAACACACAATTTATTTCAAATAACTTTTTTTTGTGCCATCAGTCATTTCCGAGATATCTGTTATTAATGCTTCGGATTGTTCAACTTTCATTCTTTTAAAGTCCTGTCGATTTTCAGTTGTTTCTCGCGATGTCGTGGAAAAAGTATGGAATTTTAGGGCCACATATAGCATCCAGTTCTAAAATATTTGACTATCGCTATTCCCTTTGTATCTATAACGAAATGTGTAATGCAGCTATTTCCAGAAATGTTTATCTCGATAAAAATGAAGTAGATTGGAAAATAAACTTTCATAAGAATAATATGTACACCCACTAATAATTGATAGATT
This sequence comes from Deroplatys truncata, assembly GCA_030765065.1. Taxonomy (NCBI): domain Eukaryota; kingdom Metazoa; phylum Arthropoda; class Insecta; order Mantodea; family Mantidae; genus Deroplatys; species Deroplatys truncata. The sequence continues at coordinate 98,305,667 of CM060990.1, read as the reverse complement.
GATTGAATGTAAATATCAGCTTTTTACTTTTCCTTTCTTCTACCTTTTTAATTGTCATGTGTTTTTATTCCATGTGATCTTATTTTTACTAAATAAGCAGGATAAACTGAAGTTTATCACAAATTTATAATTGCTCTAAATTATAGATTAATTGCCACATGTTCTCTAAATCCCTTTTTGGAGCAATAACGAAAAACAAAGTAGTCATCTATTCATACCTGACTTGTGGAATGAATTAATTGATTTTCCAGTTCTGTGCGCTGCACGAGCTTTATTTTCTCGACAGTTGCAACTTGACTTGGCTTAAAACCGTGACATAAAACAGTCTGAAACATGCAGCGCCGTATAACTGAATGGTTAGACGGATGGATTCTCATAAAGGTGACACTCGCTGATCCCAACGGACGTAGTTGGGATTTGTGGCGTACGAAGCACAGGGCAAGGGTACTCCGTTTTTCTCTTCCAATCATTCCGCCAATTGCTGCATCATCATTGTCATCCTAATCTCCATAATCACCCTATCATTCAGTGTAATGTATTCTGTCGCAGTAAGGTGCAGGAAATGAAAGTGGACTGGAATATTATCTGTCCCCTTCGTGGTGAAACTACACACTACATTGCCAAAGAATTGGCATACATCATCACATACTGGAACTTACGGACAGTATATAGCATGGGTTCTTTGTTTTTTCTTTTACTGATTTTTGTTGTAAATCGTAAAGGGTTTCACTGTCTCTTCATTTCTTACCATAATTATAGCAGCGTTTATAAAATATCCGCACAAAGTTTTGTCAAGCAAGAGTAGCAATACGGTGCGATAGTAATAGCTAGACCTCCAATTTTTAGGCCCTTAAAAATAATTTTAGGCACTTAATTTATATCCTAAAATTACAAAGAAGATGCACTAATGATATAGTTTTAGGCACTTAAAATACAGTTTCCACAAGGTAAACAATTGATTTAGTGCATCTAAAATGTATTTCCACTTACTCAAATTACAATAATTTATAAAATACGATTGCTTAGTGAACATAAATATAACACAGTAACAAAAATATTACGATAATACATCTGTGAAACCTGAACAAAAAATTATGAAAAATTAAAAAAAATTAAATATTCTCATACTGGCGGCACCGTGGCCGAGTGGTTAAACCACTCGCCTTTCACCAAGGTGGACCTGGTTCAATCCCAGGGAACCGCATGTGGGATTTGTGATGGACAAAGCGACATCTGAACGGGATTTCTCCGTGCTCTCCAGTTCCCCCCACCATTCATTCCACCAATTGCTCCATCATCACCTTTCTTTTCATTCATCTCACCGTCATTTCATATCATCTCCTTCCTCGCTGCCATACCAGGCTTCGGGCTGATCACACATCCTGGCTGTTCTCTCTAAGCTCCCGGACAGACGTCTGACCCCAGGCACCCGCTTGTAAGTCCTGGGGGTATAAGTCCTAACAACGGGGAGGTAAACAGAGAAAGAAGAAGAAGAAGAAAGATTTTCATTATAAAATAATACAAGTAGTAAACTTTAAGAAAACATATCTTTTTTCCACTTAGTGCATTTAAACTACAATTAAACGAAGCTATAAATGGATAGGCTCATGCTTATTAATAGGCACGCCCAACTTTAAAACAACTTGTTTTCTCGCTAACCTTTTTTTTCAGTATTTTTCCTTACTCAAAATGCTGCACGTGATGAAATTTGTTCCTAATTTGTTTCAAAATCTTTTACTGCGTTTTGTACATTAACGAAAATGACCATACAATATTTTTTAAAATAATGCTCCAATTTTGGGAAATAAATTATTAACTTCAAGAATTTTGGAGAGTACCTACAGAAAGTAGTAATTTTTCTTCAATAATAGGAGTTAATATAAAATAATCTGATATGATGTTTTTGCAGCTCATTCACTATAAAACCTGCATTTTTATGTGATATTTTTTTAAAATGCACCATTTGGAGCATTTTTATTAGAACAATGAATTTACAGATTAACAAATTAATATTTAAATAAACATACAAGCTAGAATTTTGAAGCATGGCAAAAACATTACTATTATTGTGTGTAACAAGTGGCATAAATTTAAACAGGGTATCTTAGTCTCGTACATACTGTGGATTTTCCACATGTCATAGTTGCATTATCTTAATGGCTAGAAACATTTTTATTGTGTTTTAAATTATGAATTTATGGTTGCTAATGCGTAATATGAGCTTATAAATTCGAAAGAAAACACTCAAATCTTACTGAATAGATTACTCGGTGGAAACGCACCCTGCACTATCTATCGATATATCATTGATATGGAACCGCCCTATATTTGCAAAACATAACATATTGCTAAGAACAGCAGTGTAAAATTCCTATTTGAAATTCAGTTGAAATAGTGACAGAGGAAAGCTTGCGAACATGTGCAGAAGTTGAACACTGTTATGGGGATGGATAGTACTTCAAAAGAACGGGATTAGTTTAATGGAAACCTCAGTGACAACGATAAAAATTAACTTGAAACAAATGAAGAGGACGAGGTATGCGAGTCAGATGAACCTTCTTGATCTGTGGAAGGAATTTCGGTCGTACTGCTGTCACCGACATATACCATTTAGGACAAAAAGGCAGTTGAGGAGAATAAGCATTCCCTTTCTACAAAACGAGTGACTCCATGATATTCAAAGCTTTATCTTTCATTGCTACATGAACAAATCTAATGTGTTACACTGACATGACCTTCTCTACCCTCTATCATTTATTAGTGGGTATACAAGCTTTTCTTAGAATTTATTTTTCTATCTACTTCATTTTGAGTTAAACTTTTGCATAAATAGCTACATTACACGTTTCGTTATGAATGCAAAGGGAATAGCGATATATACTGGCCTTAAAATTCCGTATTGTTTCCATGCAATCGCGAGAAACAGCCGAACATCGAAAGGACTTCCAAAAAATGACAAAATATCAAACAATTGAACCATTAATACTGGATATCTCGAAAATGGCTTATGCCACAAAAACGTTGTTTGAAATCAATTGTGTGTTGTAAAGAGCTCTAAACGTTTTGTATATTACGTTTTCGTCAATAGCTTAACATTTACCGGTTATATAAGATTATACAAAATTTCTTCCGAATGAAGAGGACTTCAAAGGCTATTCCCAGAAAAATCAAGATATATATTTTATTTGTAAATATCTTTAATATATGGAGCTTAACCAAGCTCGTTAGATACTTTTTGAGAAATAAAAGATAACCAAAAAGCTTCCACGCAAAGGGTAATTTGAGATGGAGTGATTTTCTTTTCTTGAAAATCTTCATGTAGCATTTTTGGAAGATACTGAACTTAAATACCAAGTTTGGTATTTATCAGACATTTCGTTTTTGGGTTATGCTATTCTCTCTCTCTCTCTCTCTCTCTCTCTCTCACACACATACACACACGCGCGCGCGCGCACACACCTCATTTTTATAAAAAATGCTTTTCGGAATACAGGAGCCTCAAAGCACTTATTTCCGGTGGAATCTCGATATCGAATTTTTTAATGGAATGCAATACTTCCTCTACCTATTTGGTACGTGGTAGAGAAAGTAAACGGAATTTATTGCACAGCTTATGCTTAATCTGCGTATTTTCTTGTTCGCACGAACACAAAGATGAAAGCAAAAAGAGGAAAGAATAAAAAAATTTAAATGGACCGCTGGCCCACCCCAAACTCAAGAAGCTCACGTGGAACTCGGTGATGCTGACCAGTTGACCAGCGGAGCTACAGAAGTTCATATTAATATTCCCAATAGATGTGTAGGCTACTAAACGTAACAGGTGATTTTCTCGTTTAATATGGGTCAATGGCACTAATCCTCGGACACTGTTTTAACCTAGAACAAATTCCTAACGTTTGAAATCAACTTCCTAAAGTTTGAAATCAACTGTTACCTACTCTTGTAAGTTTTTTCGTAACTTGCCACTCTGGCGTTAATACTGGAAATGATTAAATCTCGCGCTAAAGAAGCATTATAATTCGCAGCAAGAAAGATATTTAGACAGACAAAACAAATACATGCATATATTCTTTCCTAATTGGAACGCGCTGTAGACGGAATAATCCCTGCCGTCTTCATTGTTGTGTTAGCGCGCCAAAAAATCTTCAAATGCTTTTCTTTGACTTGTCTGCCTTTTCCCAGGAGTCATTCGCCCATGACAACGGGATAGCTGGCGATGAGAACGCGATCAAGGCGGACCTTGTGTTGCGCTAGGTTAGTTAACGTTCATTTACACCACTCCTGCGTACCCAGCCAGTATCTCAGCATTCAACAAAGAACAGACACTCTTGAGCATGCAGAATGCTTACTCCATTGTGTTGCAAACTTAAGTTGTAATCAATTAACCTCTAAACTTCTGCATAAGGGTTCCCGGGATTGAGATTTGGCCAAAAATGACAAAATTATTGAATTCTAATTTTTACATATGAAGTTAGGCCAATGCACATCATGTGGAATTATATTTACTTGCATTCTATAAGTTTTAAAAGTGTATCGGCAATGTTGGAATGGTCATTGAGTAGACGTTTAAAGGCCTATACCAGGCATGCCATTTTGTGACGCTCGGTGTCATTCTCTTCCTATCTCCCTCCAACTTCGTATGTTGAGAATGGTCGGCCTTTACGGCGATACAGTGCTAACTGAACAGAAGCTTTTAGATGGTAGAAAAATCGAAGGACAAAACACGGGGTGTGGGTTAAATCTCATGTCCCCTCCAGTGACAATCCGTGACATACCATGTGTTCTTTTGTCTTTCTCTCAAAAATGCAATTTTTCAAGATATAAATTGTTCCTTGTGCATCAGTTGTGGTCCAATTTTAATAAAGAAGTTTATGCTTTATCTTCATAAGCACATTCACAATTCTAGTTAATTTGTTTCGGTATTTTCTGATGTTTAGGAGTTTATATTGAAAAACTCTGAAAAGAAAAATTAATATCTCAATTAACATATGTGTGACTTAAAAACTAATGGCTAAACATATTCTTTTAAATTTAAGAAAGAAAAAAATGATTTATTTATTGCTCTACTTCTAGTTTTAGTTTCATTAAAGTCTTTTCTTGTATTCAACTTTTGAGTAATATTTAATATGTTGGAAAGTGGTTGCCATATCAAATTGAAATTCCGTAATTGAGTTATCTTAACCATAAAGAAACTGTGTAGAATTTTAACGTAAATAACTTAAAAATTTAGTCCCAGTGTTCCTTTAGTTGATGTTAATGGACTACAAAGGAAAATAACCCAAAGCATATTGTTGACTGCTCCTTGCTTTTTTGGTGTTCTAAGTAACAAATTTAAAACAAGTGGCTAAGTACATGGACTTTTAAGAAACGTTGCACTTACGTGAACAAGAAATGCATCCCTCCTTAAAAGGAGCCTTCTACTTAAGGAGAAAGCATTAATCCAGTTTTCTAACGCAGGTCACCTTTTATTAGCGTTATGTAGCATGAAGCCTTCAAGGTCTTTGGCGGCAATTCCTTGCAAGCGAAGGTAAACAAGTAACGAGGCTTGGAGTGTCTAGAAAACGCGATGGAGCGCATCCCGTTGCTACGGAGCCACATAGTGAGACCACATGCGAATCCTTCTTCAAGACCCCACGTGGAAATCCTCGGACCAATAGAGCGCATCATCTATATTAACATTACAATAAGAGAGAGAGAGAGAGTTTATCTCAAAAACCACTCAACGGATTTAGACAATTCTTTCACTATTGAAAAGCCCAATTCTTTCTCGCGGACATGGTCTGTAAAACACCTAATTTCATTTCACAAATTACTAAAAGACTAAAAAGGATTTAAAAAGCCCTCGAATACGAACACATTGGAGTAAAAAAAAATCTGATGTGTTACACTCACATGGCTTTCTCTACTCTTGTACAAACTATTTTTACAAACGCTTATTCTCCATATGCTTCATCTTAATCGAGATATCGAAAAGTCAATCCTATTGCTAATTTTCTTGTAGATGCAAGCGGAATATGGTAGGTTTTAAGCGATAGTCAAATATTTTAAGCGCTGGTTGCTATGTGGCGCATTCCATTCTCTTGCATGTCCAGGACATAAAAAAAATGAATAACGAATTTGAGAAAAAGTATAAGTATTGGAAAATTTAAGGGAATAACAAGCAATATCTCGAAAACGGTTCACTCAACAAAAAAATGTATATGACATAAATTGTGTATTTTAACGCGATCTACATTTTTTGTGTAGTAAAATTATGTCTATCTCTTATGGTTTATCAGTTATGCAAAAGTCGTTCACAATGAAGAATACTTTTGGAGACATTCCCAAAAAATTCGAGATATACATTTCGTTTCTCATGACAATATCTTAAACATATGATATTTTAATCAAAATCGTTAGAGTCATTTTTGAGAAAATTAAAATTTTCGAAAAATATTCCATGTAAAGGGTAGTCTAGGGTGGGGGGATTTTCTTGAAAACCTTCGTGTCGCATCTCTGGAAGATACTGAACCTAGATACCAAGTTTGGTGTTTATCCGACTGTTCGTTTCTGAGTTATGCTGTTTACAGACACACAGACACACACACGGACATGTTTCCAAAAATGTTTTTTTTTGGATTCAGGGGGTCTCAAAACATTTCCGGTGAAATTTCGGTATCGAATTTTTGGGTGGAATACAATACTTCCCCTACTTACTATACGTAGTAGAGAAAGTAAAAAAAAGAACAACATGCTTACAAAGGAGGCATTGACTTTTTGTTGCTAATGCCAGAAGTAGAATACAGTTGCTGTTACTCCGCAGAAAATACATATAAAATAAAACAAATGCCACTAATATTTCATTCCAGGCAATATATGTGTAAATGGTTAGCAACTAAGATGCAGCTTAATAAACGAGAATCGAATCTGCTTACAACGATACGAAACGTTACCAATGCCAACATACATATTTTAATAACCCTCAAGTAAGAACGTTTTACTCTATTTCCTTTGTGTGTTATAATCAAGACCGTTAGCAGCGTATGTAAAATAATTGTATAAAGATAGAAAATTGTGTCCAGCTAACATTAGAAATTAATCAACTGATATTTTATAATTGACAACTCAGAATATTGTCTTTCTCGGTGGTCGCAGGTTATGCGTCTTTTCCAAATCGGTAACTGGGTGGCTTGAGAGTGGAAAATCTTCATGTTCACCAGCTTCAGCCCTATTTCTTTGTGTATGTCAAGGGTTTCTGCATTATGTAATTTTGTTGTTATTTATTTGTTTTTTTTTGTTTGTTTATGGCCGCCCTTTAACTGCTGTGGTCCTTAGCGTCCCATTCTATATTGGGCGTGAAAGACCGAAAATTTTGCTCAGAGGCCTCTTTATCAGGCTTGAGGTTCTTTTACGTGCCGTAAATCTACGACACGGGACCACCGGTTTTACTTCCCTTCCAAAGGAAGTCATGCTAAGGATTTTTACACCCGAAACAATCCATCGCCCTCCGCCGGGTTTGAACCCGCGACCTCGGGATCTAGAGGCTAGCATAGCAACCACTACTTCACGGAGGACGACTCTGCACTATGTGAAAACTATGTAGCTCTTATATAACTATCGGGCCAAAGCAATCTATGATTACCCTCCCCTTCGTAGGACTTACACCCCTCACGACTTACAAGCCAATGCCTGTGGTCAGATGCCTTTCGGGGAGCTGAGGGTCTATGGATCAGAGAGTGACAACCAGGGTGGGGGGATCAGCCCGACGCCCGGAATGAGAGGGAAGAAGGAGATGATAGATGAGATGCGAGAGATGAACGACAGGAAAGGTGAAGATGGAGCACCGGTGGAATAATGAAGGCCGGGGAAAACCGGAGAAAATCCAACTAGACGCCGTTTTGTCCACCACAAATCCCACATGCGGGTCCCTGGAATCGAACCCAGGTGGGAGGCGAGCGATCTAACCACACCACGGCGTCGCCTCAAAAAGAAAGCACAAAGGTTTAAAGTTTCACCTGCTGTAATTATCTAAAAGTTACCCGACCATCCCGACCGACTATTATTCGATATTCCACATCCTTTTGCGCGAATATCTTACGCTCAATACACACAATCATTGGAGTTAAACTAATGCTGACATGTTCCCAAAAATTCTTCGAAGGTTCAAAAATAAACTTATTCCCCTAATGGGAATCAGAAACCTGGCAACTCCCTGCATTTCATTCATCACTTTCACCGGAATCCAGATTTCCAAGGAACAGTTTTTCATACAGTGATTTATGATCATGAGTATACTGTTTGATCTTCTGAGATCTTGAGTTTTCTTCAGATTGGTGCTGACCATGTCTCTATTTGCCAAACTTTACGTGGTTGCCAGATATTTATAGGAGACGAACTACTACTACAATAAAGCAACACGACACGATTGCGATTTAAAGAGAACATAACTCCAGTTTCTCTGAGGCTGTGCTGAGGTTTTCAAACTCACCGATTCAGTTACAGAAACATTATTCATTCTAGCTGGACATCGAATTCAGGACTTCTTGGTTTAGATGTTAGCATTGCGGGTAAATGACTTCTATTGCTTTTCTTCTTACTGTCCGATGCTGGCAGGTATGCACTGTAATATGACGTAATGACTACCTCGTTTGTTTTGTACGTGTCCTAGTTCCGTACATAACCTCTCCCTTCCTCAGCTATTCTCCTTCCGTCGTAAGAAGCACACTGGTAGCAACAATACCGAGAAACAGCTCCACGCACATGGCCGCAGCTAATGCTCCCATTGGTTTGAGAACGAAGCACTCAACTTAAGGAGAGAAAATAGATCCATCTTTTCTTAATATTATTGCTTGTAAAATGCGCTAATCGTTAAGTTTAATTGTAGCTTTACATTAACTGTATTTTTACAGCTGTTTGGAAATACAAATATGTCCGTTCACAAGAAGTAAGTTATTGTGTCAGGAGAAAAACAAACGGAATGTCAGTGAGGAATATGGCGGCAAGCTTACGGCTGGTGTAAATTGGGTAATGACATAAATGAGTTTTCACGGTTATAAAAAGCACCCTAAAGGTAAACTATTAAAAAGTGGCGAGAAACAGGTTGTTTTAAATGTGTTTCATAAGCTAAAGTAGCATAATCCGGATATTCTAGTGAACGAATTGGTTAAAATAACGGCAGAGTATCTACATGAGCTTGTCAGAAGCCAGTGTTGTGTAGACGACTTCGTTAAGTGTGCAGTTCGTTCTAAAGTGCGTAAGTTTTCCTTTGCCAATGAGCCACCGACAAAATGCTAAGTGCTGTCAACAGTGACCCTGATTTATCAAATTTTAAACGAACGAGCTCATTAGAAATTGGGTTTACGTTTGTGAAACGAAATAATGTTAATATCGTTGTAGATAGGGATGATGTTGCGCTTTGGAGGCGTAAATACCTGAGAAACATTCGCCGCTATAGGACAGAAAATAGAAGGATGACGGCTGTGAATCTGACTAATGTAAGTACAAAAGTGCGTTAAAATCATGTGTTCGTTTGAGTGCATTCACTTTGATATTATGTTCTTGATATAATTCTCAGTATTCGCTTTAATAGGAAAAGTTGACTTATTAAAACAAAACCTCTAGAAAGCTACTCTTGTGCATGCAATATGCTTTGAATGTAATATGGTGTAACACATGGGCGTCTGTCATATACGCTTGTGCACTTAGGCGCGGAGTAATACACGAAGTGTGTTTCTTACAACGGATCTAATGTAACAGCATCGGGCTGCAAAATCATACGTTTAACAAATAAGGTAATAACGGTTTTTCTTTGGCAATGTACAATTTTGATTGCATTTTAGCATAATAGTAAACGAATTTGTAGATGGCAATGAACAAATATGGCATTCGCCCCTCAAGGTGAGCGTTCCCAACAAAATCTCAGGATCGCCTGTAGACCGAGACCAGACGGAGTACGCGACTTTTCATATAATACTAGAGACCGTTCTTTATTAATATTTTTTTTTATCACGACGTAGTCTTCGAGGACAAGCTCTGCATGTGGCCATAAGAATGATGTAGACGGACGAACACCGAACAAGATGGCTCCGCGATAACGTGTGAGCCTCGCATTCTGGAAGCCCCGGGTTCGAATTCGTTGGTGCCGGCCACTCTGACCTTGGGTTTTTTCGTGTTTTCTCCAAGTCTGTAGGCGAATGCTGGGGTGGTTCCTCTTCTACTACGAATTTCCCGTCTATAATTTCCTTCTCCCAGCATTTCCTTTCATTTGTTTCATCCTGGTGTGTTTCAGGTTTGCAGGGCCAGCGACACTGTTGGGTGATGGTGAGGCGGTGGAGTTTGTGCTGTGTAAAGAATTTCCACTTGGATGGCCGGCTGGTGTCCCTTCCTGGGAAGCTCATTCCCGTGACCCCCGGGTTAATGATGGTGCTGGCATCGTTAAAGACCCCATCCTTGCTAGTGTGCATCGTCCGGGCCGCCCCTTCATCCATTTCCCCCAGGAGTTACGTAAGACACAATGGCACTACTGAGATGGCCCACGTCCGGTGCTGAGCTTCATTGGCTGGCGGCCCCCTCCGCCTGATTAACGTATAGGGACAAACGATCGAATATCGGCGGTAGCGTGTGGTAAAGTTCTCATCGAATAATACCTACCTCATGTCTGCTTCATATTTCTTGCTTTTAAGAAACGGAATAACAAACTGCTTTTCATTGTCAGCGGACCACCCCACCTTCCTGAACATGTTAAAAGATCAGCGCGATTTGTGACTCAGAACTTCCGCGCTCCACGCTGAGCAGCAGAGCGCTGAGGTGACAATTCGTGAATCTCACCTTTCTAACGTAGTATAGTCCCCTTAAACAATACGGCATTTTCTCCGTTTCTTTCGTTATTTAAATACGTCGATAGGAGCACTAAAAGGACAAATTGTTAGAAAATTAACATTGAGGCATTCGTGATAATTAAATGCTGTCGCGGAAGCAATATAGAGGAGGCCTGATTCAACGTCAAGATACTATTTTTCAATATAAGCAATTGCTTTGAGAAGAAATTTGAGTGCTTGAGCTATTTAATGTTTTATATTCTCCTTGAATCAGCCATCTTGAAGTACTTTCCTAATCTAATACATTTAGAACTTTGTTAATAAATCACTTTTTATTGTACATATACATAAGCAGGAGAATATAAGGAAGGACTGGAGCTATTTCCTCACGAAAGCAAAACAAATCTGGGACTTGAAGCCAAAGCGCATCTTCAAGCGTTTCTCTGCTAATATTTATCAATTTCCCATTATATTCATGGGGAAGTTCGTTGCTTCCCTAACCGTGTAAATAACACCATAGAGATTCAACTTGAAGGATGGTATAAATATGAGAAGATCATATTATAGATACAACATATGTGCTGCGCCGTGGCGTAGTGATTTGGAGCGTGGTGCTCCGGTCCCCAGTCACGGAATGCGCCCACCCATGCGGCCCATATATAAATCGGTGCCCACTCAGTATCATGATAGGCAGCGGTCTGTAGATCCGGCTGGCAGAAGTATGGTGCCGACCACATAATTTTGCCTTATTGGGGTTGGAAGGCCAAGGCCCACAAGTTATGTAGTGTCACAGATTTATTCTTAAGATGCAATGTAGAGTAACGTGGGGCAAGTGTAAGCACTTAAGCTTTCAAGACCTCTGCAACGGTATCTATTTAGCCGGTATATGTGAAATTTTTATTATGCAATCTTTATTCTATCGTTTATCACAAACAGTGGTTAAAACCTGTTTTTACATGTGAAAAATGGGTTTATAAATGTTTAATTAAAATGTGACCCATGCGAACTTTTGCCCCATAGATGGGGGTAAGAGTACGCATAAGGTGGGGTAAAAGTACGCAGAAAATACAAATGTTTAATTTTAAAGCTTGGTGCTGTAACTTTAATTACATTATAAGAATACATCAAGGACCTTAGTCTGACTAATATTGAACATCATTTATCTAAGAATAAGATAACCTAAATATAAAAATATTGAAATATTGAAATATTCTCATTTTTAACAATAGTCGTAGATAAATTTTCTGCCTCCCTCCTGGTTGAAACAAGCTACATGCCACCATTCTGCACACTTTTGGCACTGAATCCAGTCCTTCCGGTGGTTCAACATACTCCCCGTCGCATCCTGGACAGCGGATTTTCTCATTTGAAGTTGAAGTTGACGCTTTGGGTAGGACTGAATGGCATTTGGTCCTTTTGGGCCTCATATCGTTTTGTGCAGATTTTGTTACATCACGCTTGACGTGTTTTGAAGCACTGGATGACTTAAGGCTTGATTCATTTCCAATCTTCTTTTAAAGGGTGACCTAGTCAGTACTTCCGATTTTTGACTTCTCTTACTTCTTTGTTGTTCGTCTTTCCTCTGCAATTGAAATTGTGTTATTACACGTCCTGGGTTATTTAGTAACCATTTGTCACACATTGCAGAATATAGATCTTTTAACGGCTTTAAACTGATCTGTCAAGGGGCTGCAACCTATGTGAAGTATCGGGAGGAATCTATAATAGATGAGTACCATTGTGTCTGCAGTAGACAAATGCTTCCAAGTTTATATGGGATGTGTGGTTATCTAGCACCAGAAGTATTGGATTCTCCATGCTTCCTCTTACATGCTTCTGAAAATGCTTCAACCACTCAGAAAATAGCTCACTGTTGATGTATCCACTATCTCAGCACATCATGATTGAACCTGGTGGAGTTCCGTGCATGAGTTCTTATTTTCCACTGCGCTGACTGCCAAACAAAAGTTGTTAAATTTCCTCTTTCTGTAGAAACAATTGTTCAACTGCTTTCTTACCAGTAGGTGGTGCAACCTTAGGAGTCTTATTAAGGACAGTGCTTATTCCTGATTCATTCATATTATACATTCTTGATAGACAGAACTCGTATTGATCCATCATTTGTTCAAAGATTATCAAAAAACAAAGAAACTTGAGCTTTATTAAAGCCCATAACGAGCAAGACTTGTTTTGGTGGAAACACGGAGTGATAGTTTGTGCAGTTTCATAAATTTTAGTGACCAGTCTCTACCAGCTAATTTGCTGTCCTTGTTAAATGGATGGATTACCTTGTTAATGTCAACAAACTGAAATGCCAGTTCTACGCAAATCCTTCAATAAAAACTATAAACGTGAGAGTCAAGGAGTCTGCAAATCCCTGCCAATTCCTTCGCATGCTGTTCAGTAAACACTGCAGCAAAACGTCCCAGCTTTGACACACCGAAACCCTGCAAGAATAGAAATACACAGAGGTATAAGATACACATTTTAATTGCATTTTTAACTTGGAAAATGAACTACAATTGCTTTGCTTTGCATTTTAATATTTTATCTACTGTATTAGAAAATTTTGAAATATTTGTCTATAGTATAGATTATATACAATAAAGTAAAAGAGACCATATACCAGTTTAAGTCGTTTTCTTAATGCTCCTTCGGATATACCAAGATGCTGTGCAACATTTCGTTTCAAAAGCCTTGTCCTAGCTTCTGCTTTGTCATATGGTTTTCGGTCAGTTTTTCTTTTATATATCCTGAAATACAAATTAAGATAAGAATTATCAAAAAAATATTAATTGGTAACATTATAAATACATGTACAGCATTTAAATTAAATGTATTGTACAAATGAAACAGTGGGGCAAAAGTACGCTTGAACATTTCCCAGACCGTACTGCCATCTGTGGCCAGTTTCACACAATGGCCAAGCCTCCACCCGTTATTACAGAAATTTGTCTGAGAAATGACATAATGCTAAAATACCTGTCCCACATTTCTAATAGCCCAATCACGTTTCCAAAACCACGAAAAATAACATCAAGATGAATGATTTTCAATCTTGCCTCATAGTTTAAAGACGAAACACAGCAGCACAACGAAACTATGTAGAGAGGCTATCGGCCATGTAATTCTTCCAACAGCATACAGTGCTGCCAATTGCACGGCCGTCTTCATAAAAATATCCCTTGTGCGTACTCTTACCCGCCGCGTACTTTTGCCCCGCACTACTCTATGCATTGAAGCCTGAGATATATAAAGATATGAAATATAGATTAAATTAAATCAAGTTTTATTTATGGACTATCTTTAACTGCTGCTGTCCTTAGCATCTTATTCTACATTGGACGTAAAAGACCGGAAATTTTGCTCAGAGGCCTCTTCATCAGGCTTGAGGTTCTTTTACGTGCCGTAAATCTACAACACAGGACCACCGGCTTTACTTCCCTTCCGAAGGAAGCCATGCTAAGGATTTTTACGCCCGAAAAAATTCATCGCGCAAAATATAGATTAATTTGAGTGTTAGTACATTTTAGGTAAATGACATGGTGACAGACTGCTTATGTTTGTTTTTTAATTGTTTCATTTCTGTAGCCTCCTATGCGTCTCTATGTTCATATCGGAGTCATTGACTTGAGAAACAACACGTTGACTGTAGATTCTTTAACTATGTTTGATAATCAATTCTAACATTAAATAAGCTCACATTCACTCCCGCATGCATATTTTCAGACTCTGCAGAGAGTAGGGAAAGTTGTAATGGAAGAAAACTTCCCCCGCCCCAGCCGAGAATCTGTTTCTCGAAGCTAGAACTGACCACTGGATCACAGAGGCAGTTTATGACTTCTAAACAATGAAAATAGCAATTTAGACCTTTGGCTGATTGCGCAGCGTAGTACTGGTGTTGTGAACCGCCGTCGCTCTCTGCAGTACTAAGGAGGACATCTCAAGAGCTAATAAACGTCTCTAGTATTCCATCATTTAAATTCATGAAGGCATTACGAAAAGGAAATGCTATATCTTTTTTATAGCTCTCTACGGCTAACTTGAGGGAGGCAGCATCCTGCGAGCTAGTGGTCACAATAAAGTACTGACGAAGGAAACTGTGTATTTCAGGCATGCAAACTTTAGAAACAAGTATTTATTCCGAGTGAGGCATTTAAAACAGGCCATCTTATAGGGAACGCAAGCTATTAAAATTCACCAAAGGCAAACAGTGACATATTTCCCCCATTATATTGCTTCCTGGTTACCCTTAGTGATATTCTGTTTGTTCAGTTGACATGAATACCACCAACTGCTCCTGAAATATATGCATGGTAAAGAAGCCGTAGCTGGTGGCAATTGCAATTGTTACATTGGCGGTACAGACAGTACCTTGCAGGATGTTGAGTTTAAAGCAAATAACCCTTCTTAGCTGTCGTGTTCCACCTGTGCGTTTATTTGGAATAATTTTAGTGCGTACTGAGTGTTCTGCACTTTTTAAATTGTTGTTTTTACAACAGAATTTTCCATTAAATACTATAGGATGTAATGTTTATCGCTGGGAAGTGATTTAATCAGCTTATGTATTTTCAAAACAAAATTTTATTTACTGACAGACTTTTAACTAGTAATTCCCATTCTTAGGTTGGCAGTAGTTTAGTGTAAAGTGGGTCACTTTGAGTTCTTGGGAAGAGAACTTAAATTATTTCCCCAATTATAATGGAAGGGAGTCACTTGTTAAAATGTTCCTTTATTTGAGGAAAAGTGTTTTCTCGCCGGTAACATTCAATGAGTTTTGATGGCCCTCGAACACTGCGATTGCATCCATCTTTAAAGGAGTTACTTTTCGTAGTTAAGCATACCATTCATTTAAAATAATGAGGTTGACCCCATTTCTTCTTCACCCTGCGATAAAATGAAAACTATCGTCACATTATGGCTCCCTTGGACCTAAACAAATTTTGTCTGAAACATTTTCTTCTATTCTTCAAAGTATTTGTAACATATGGAAGTATACTTCATAAATTTCATATAGGTAAATAACCTTTTCCAACTTGTGTATACCATGCAAGTGCCTGTGCACTACTCTATATTAAAATTTACCCGCATAACGTAATGAACATGTCCTTTTAAATGCTCAACAGTTGACAGTAATGGAAGGTAGGCGGATAAAATAGTTACCTTCGTCATTACTATCTCTATTTGTTGAGATTTTGCTTTTTCATACGACAGAATGTTTAGAGCAACATACCTTGCACTTTTTTTATCAATTATGTTTTACCATTTTGCCCATTGCTTTTAAGAAACGTATTGGGGCATAGATATTCTAAGTAGTTTATCAATTTTTAAGGGTTTCTAAACTGAGACTGAGTTGGCTTACACAACCGTTTATTGTTTGGGATATGCTGCATAGCATGTACAAAGAGCCACATGTCATTTCTGGATCTCATCGGTCCACTTGGTGGAGTATATCCCGAGCCAAAAGCGTCGATGGACCTCTTCATCGTTTGTGAGTGTCCCTTGAAACTTGTCTTTAATGGTCCAAAGACATTATTCTCAGGGAATAAATCAGGGCTCTAGAGGGGGTGAAGTACATTCCATAAGAAGCAGCGCAGCGGGCGGGAGGGCCTTGTGGTGTAACACTCTTCCCCATACATATCCTTTATACGACAGTGAACCACAGCTTCACTAAACCTCCTGTCGTCAAAAACTGAATCACTACACGGTGGGCGCGTTTAGACAAATTCGTAGTATCACCATACTTCGTTTTCTTGCTTCTGCATGTACCACTAACAGTTTCTACCGAATCTGAAGCAGCATTCGCTAGGCTCTGCCGCTTTGAACAACGGCGCTCCCACCATACAAATCAGCGTCATGAATAACAGTTTCTTGGTAACCTTTAAATTTAAATAAAGCCATGTACCAGTATGCAGAACAGAATAAAGTGTCTTATTATGTCTAAACAAATACAAACTGCATAACAACAGAATAGCATTTAAGAATGAAAGCTTTAATCCCTCTTATGTTGCTCTTGTCTTAATCTATGCCGTCATGAACGGGTAATTAACTGCAAGTTAAACATGTGAACCTAAAGATTCTCTTACGTCGGCCACTATCTTTTAGAATTCGGAATCCATTTGCACGTTGGTAAGCTATTCTTTACTGAAGCAAATGATGGAACGATCGTAAATGGCACCTTACTGGGTGTAAGCATCTTACGAGAAAGCTTCTGCTAGATTTTGATCTGACATCACGACTTTGTAGTATCTTTAGAAAGAGGTGGGAAATTTAAAAAGAAGTTTGGGCAGTCAACCCACAGGACCAAAGTCACTCACATTACGGTATTGCTGTAAGACTTGTGTTTATTGTTAGTTAAATACTCAAATAACGATAGTGTTCTCTAAGATTAAAAAGTGGCTTAGTCCTATTTCAGCCTAAGCCCTTCTTCATCTGTTCTGGGGCTACGTCCAGTAAACTTGAAAGGTGCGCCTTGTAGAAAAATAAAACAAAATCATGTGCTATTTTTCATTCATTGTAATCTGAGCCATGGCTTAACCCGGTATTTAAATATTTAAACAGCAATCTCACTAGAGGTTTTTATTTACTAGCGGAAATCAAAACTTAAAGAAAGCATATAAAGGTTACAAGAAATAAATAGAATAAAATATTGACTTACTAAATTGAGTGATCGAGCTGCTTCCATATACTGTTTCTGTTTCTCTTTGTGTTGTTTGGTATCCTGCTGTTTTGCTGAAGCTAACTTTTAATATCTATTTAGAAAACAAATGACAATCGCAAACAAATTAATAGATGCTAGGGAAGTGAACAAACCAAATACTTACTACGGAGGTGATGAAAACAGACCAATGCTAGGGAGGTGATAACAAATGTAAGATAACCACCCATGATTGGTTGACACACGTCTTTTTCTAGTATCTTATTTATCAAAAGTAGTATGGCGTAGTAAGAGTGCAATAGTCAGCAGAAAGAATGATTTTATAAAAGTTTGTCAGTTACTCAACTTGAATACGTGTTTACGAGACAAATGTTTGCATAAAAGTGTGTCGTTTGAAATGGGGAAAACAATGGCATTAGTTTAGTTATTACAACTTATCAATACCATTTTAAGATCAACTTGCTTTTATAAATGGAAAAAAATCCCCTTTCTATAAGAATCTTATTCTATACACAAAACAAATAATTTATCAACACTTTCAGTAAAGCCCTAATCTTTATAAACCATTTAACAAAATTGAATACTATTATTACACGTTGGTAGTCTGAAACATACTTCTTTTGAATTCACTCAAGTTCCAGGGGAGAGAAATGCTTGACGAAGTGAGCTTACTGGATTAACACCAAAATATCATAAGACTTCTAAGAACATCCCTCAAGTGGCTTCTAAAATGCAAACACTAAAACAGTATAAAGTATGCAGAATTATGAAGCTTGAATCTTTCGAAGTATTGCAGTTTATTTCATTTTTTTCAATTGTGTTAAACGTTTTGTAAAAATAACGCATCGATTGAAACATATTTCACACAAAAGTAGCTTGTTTTGTATGTAGAATAACAAGTGAGTGGAAAAAACTTTTAACTTATAATAACCTTGATAAGCTTCACTACATTAAAAGTGAACTAATATAATTTTCCCCTTAACAAGGAAAGTTTAATTCAAAATATTTTTTCTCCACAAATGCTTTGCTTTTAAATAAGCATGTGGACAGTTTACATAAAGTGCTATATCGCGTTTCATACACTGATATGTTAAAACATGTTAACTTTGAGTGTTTTACATTGTTGTAGTTGTCAAATGCCACGAGCCTTTTGCCTCGTTAGTACCAAGATATTGTAGGGCACAATAATCACACACACACACACAGTCGTCCTCCGTGGACTAGTGGTGCCGTGCTAGCCTCTAGTTCCCAAGGTCGCGGGTTCAAACCCGCGGAGGGCGATGGATTTCTTTCGGGCGTAAAAATACTTAGCATGGCTTCCTTCGGAAGGGAAGTAAATCCAGTGGTCCCGTGTCGTAGATTTACGGCACGTAAAAGACCTCAAGCCTGATAAAGAGGCCTCTGAGCAAAATTACCGGTCTTTCACGCCCAATATTGAATGGGACGCTAAGAACCATAGTAGTTAAAGAGCGTCCAATAATAAAACTCAATTTTTACACACACACACACACACACACACACACACACACACACACACACACATTCTCTCTCTCCCTCTCTCGCTCTCTCTGTCCCCCTCACCTCCCCTCACGCTGTCTTTCTCTCTACCCTAAGGCTTGTTTACACAAGTTTAAGAGTATTTTATACTTTTTAAAATGAAAGCACACACACACACAGAATATCAAGTGATGGATAAGTTTTTATAAGCAGCTTTTATTAAAAGATCAAGTGTTCAAGGATATCACTAAATCCAGAAGAATCTACCTATAGCTCCAACATTCAGGAGGTTTCTTCTGCAAGCTGACTACATTGTATGTTGCTTGCAGCAATATTGCAAACTATGTGTGAGATTGTTAGTTGTGGTTAATTGCGGCAGGTAAATGTGATGTTTCAATTCCTGCCGTGCAAAACATCAACGCTGCACTATATGACGTAGAAGCAGACTGTCTTCGTTAAGTACACTAACCACTAGTCATGCAGGTCTTAATGCTATTGGTACGGCTTATAAAGCAAAAAAATCAAAGTGACCTTGAATGTAACTACAATCGCGAGGTCCAAGCACGAAGCTACTCTCATCTTGACGCGAGATGGCGCTGCTAGTACTAATCTGAAACCTCGTGTCTACTCTTTTATCAATCAACTACGCTACAGTCAGAATAGTTCGTCTACATATTCCTCAGAAGATATTAATTACACCTTAAGAATTTCAAAGCTTCTTTTGTTGAATAATTTAAGCTTCCGTTGCTAAATTAAATTAAATTAGTTTTATTTATGGACGCTCTTTAACTGCTGTGGTCCTGAGCGTCCCATTCTATATTGGGCGTGAAAGACCGAAAATTTTGCTCAGAGGCCTCTTTATCAGGCTTGAGGTTCTTTACGTGCCGTAAATCTACGCCACGGGACCACCGGCTTTACTTCCCTTCCGAAGGAAGCCATGCTAAGGATTTTTACACCCGAAAAAAAATCCATCGCCCTCCGCCGGGTTTAAACCCACGACCTTGGGAACTAGAGGCTAGCACGGTACCACTAGTCCATGAAGGACGACTATTTCATTACACCGCTATAATGTTCAAACACCTATCTAATTGAGCAAACACATTAAAAATCTTATGCGTTACATTAACATGAATTTCTCTATTAATTCTTCAACAAACTATTCTTACAAAAGCTTATTCTTCTATCTAGTTTATAATAATCGAGATAAAGTTTGCAGAAAATGGTATTATTGCATCTGACCTTTAGGTATAAGAGAATTAAGGGAATACAATAGGTTTAAGCGACAGTCAAGTTTATTAAGAGCGGTTCACTATGTGATCGCTTTGAAATTCTGTTCTCTATGCATAACCACGAGAAAAAAGAAATATCGATTTTCTGCTTGAGAAAAGTACTATAAGTGCTTGTAAATTCAAACCAATTACAAGCAATATCTCGGAAATAACTAATTCAAGAAAACAACTTTTTTAACATAAATTATGTGCTTTAAAGAGGTCTGCATTTTTTTTTTGTGTAGTAAGATTTTGTCTATCTCATACGGTTTACCAATTATGCAAATGGCATTCAGAATGAAGAGGACTTCAGAGGCTATTCCCAGAAAATTCAAGGTATACATTTCATTTGTCATGAAAATATCTGAAATACAAGGCATTTTAATCAAAATTGTAACAGCCATTTTTGAGAAATCGAAATTTCAAATTTTTACTGTGTAAAGGAAAGCTTGGAGTAGGGCGATTTTCTTGAAAATCGCCGTGTCGCATCCTTGGAAGATGCTGAACTTAAATACCAAGTCTGGTATTTAATGACTTTCCGTTTTTTAGTTCAAGGAGCCTCAAAATATGTATTTTCGGGGAAATCTCGGTATCGAATTTTTTCTGGAATATAGTACTACTTCTACTTACTGTAAGTAACCGAGCAAGATGGCTGTGCGGTAACATGTGAGGCTCAGAGCTGCGGGTTCGATTCCCATCGGGCCAGCCTCTCTGACTTGACAGGTGCTTGCTTATTGTAAAATTCTTCTTCTCGGCCCTGCCAGACGGTAGTATTCTTTGAGCCGCTAGAGGGAAGCCTTCTCTGAGCAGCCCGACGGTGTGACCTCTGAACATCTCTGAGATCCGTCTGCCTACGGCCTACAGCCTCCTCCGTTTCCTTCACTTCATCCATTCCTCCTGGGGGGTGGTAGTTACAAAAGTTCCTTGGGTCGAGGTGAGCGAAGAGTCCCTCTCAGCTACCTTTTCATAGTCATACTTTAAGTACGTAGTACAGAAAGTAAAAATTGAATAAAATCCAGCCACGATTGTTATAAATGAGGATTCTTAATTACCTAATGGCGTTTTACTGAAACACATGTTTAGTATTTAACTTCTCTTCTAAATGTTACAAAACAAATTGAGACACCTGCATTATTGTCGTTTAGAATGTTGTAATTGAATTGAATGTTTAGATCCGGTTTGGAATAAGCCATAAGCTGATTGAATGTTTCCGAATCGAAAGTAATCTCGCCAACTACAGGAAACAAGAGTAGAATATGGCTTTCCTTCGGTCCTTAGAATGATGCTTGTCTTAAACCATTAGATCCCTGACTCATTTCCACCTTTATTTCATTAATATATTCATCGTCTGCTATGACTTCTTAGTTTAAAATGGCGCAACAAAGAAAGAAAACCTCCCGTAATTATCGAACGGGAATATATAAATAACGCAATAAAGAAATAATAGTAAGATAAAGAAATAATTGTAATAAATAATTCCGTATATTAAATCAATGTATAACTTAGTAAGCTTGATTTGAAGTATTTGTCCGAGAAACAAGTCATTAGCGCGTCCTGTTAACCAAAGTCATTAGCGACAGCCGAAGTAGCGAACGCATTAGCTTAAGATTCTGGGAATTCAGTTAAGTTATAAGCTCAATACGTTTGCAGCCACGTAGGCAGAATTTTGGAAAAGAGAAAGGTACTTAAAATTCTGAGAATTTAGCTAGGATCCATGATAACAGTCATAGACGTACATGAAGAAGATTATATTGGTTTCTTTTACTGCGGAAACAGCTATTTCAAGCCGTAACTTTGTTACCGTAGAAGTTAGCAGGTAGAATAATTCAGTGGTTACAATTTCGAGTGCTACGATTCATAATCAGTTCCATTCTTTATCTTCAAATGGTTGGCAACTCGCTTCAAAAGCTCAAGTATTAGATCACATTAAATGTTTCATTCAGTTTAAATTGGTGCTGTCTTTCACAATACATCCACGAATACCCTGAGAGAAAGATCTCATATCCATACCATTAGAGCAGATGGCGCACCCGTATCAACCCCCCCCCAAATGCTTCCAGTTTGAAATGTTATGCAGAGCGTGAGTGTTTGTGTATACAGGTGGACCATTTAAGTTGAGACTGTAGGAAATCTCCAAAACTAAGCGTCGTAGAAAGAAATATCTTTGATAAAAGTTGCTTGATATTATGGGAGAAAATAAATGCCATTAGTCGTGTTTTGTTTGGAGAATGTTATGATAGTCATTTTAGGGTCAAATTCCATTTTGGCCTCTTTGTTGCATAAATCGATGTATCTTTCTTTTCCCCATTCCGCTTTAAAGTATTTATGATCTATTAATGACCTTTTTTCCTTGAAACTTCTTATAATTCCTTGCTTTTCAATATCCTCCACTCTTGTTCTAATTTCTTTCCAGAAACCCTACTTTTGTTGTTTCTTTCTGCCCATGTTCCTTCCATTCCTATTTCGTCCAATGTTGTCTGTATCTTGTGCATCCAAGTTTATTTTTCCCCTGGTGACTATTGAGAATGGGCTTTGGGACGGCGATTATCGCCCTCCCCCAACGAAATAAAGTTTGAAACTCTAGTGCATTTTTTCATTTGCACAACAATATGTGTCTACTCTTTATTGTAAAAGGAGCGTTTAAGAATGTACTGCATTTCTCACAATTCGGAGGCTACTGTCCACAAAAAATGGTCTATTTGAGCTCGAATTGTTGAGCCAAAGGCTGTTATCATGAATCATGAAGTATAAGAATGGGCAATTCTTACTATTGTCAATCTTAAAGACCTACCCAGGCTCTAAAATCTCTGTCTGCACTGAGAGATATACGCACCAAATATGTTCACTATCTCGTTCTCCAAGGAAATGAAGAAGAAAACGAGTTCCCGTTACATACCTTGAGAAATGGATATTTGCAGTCGTTTTCTGATCATTTCTATATTACGTATATTTTTGGGACTTGAACAGGTATCAGCTTGCAGTTTGTTATACTGACCTTTAATTCCGAAAAAAGGTATTATACAAGTGCACTTAGAAGTATAGCATCTTTTATTTGAGAATATATATTCCATTGTGTGGGCGTAAATTAAGTTTTTAAGCGTGCTATCAACAGAAGAAGAGAAAAAAAACTGTTGGTCATCGAAATCGCAGAGGGCTGGTGAGAAGGATAGTAGTATGGAGTTCTATTTGCTGGTCCACTTTTATTTGACATGAATTCAAAGTATTAGATTAAAACTTTCGTTTTATCTACACTTGATTACAGAACCCTTCCTCACGAGTAGCCAGGGAGAGCATAAACTCCTATATCTAAGATTAAATAAAATCATTTCTTACTCTTTTCTGCCTACAGTCTCTGAAACAACGTTTGCTTTCTGAGGGGATACCGTGTTCATCTTGTATATCAACCAATCAAAATAATTTCCTTTAGCATTTTATATATACCGTAACAATTGGAACAAAGAACGAGTGCACGAAATTATTGCGTACCAAACTTCCATCAGTTGTGCATCATTTTGTAAATTTTCTCTTCCATTTGTACACATTCTTGAAGATTCAGAGAGTAGACAAATGAAATTCCAAGGAACCTCTTCAAATTAGTCGCAAAAAAAAACATACGACGAATCATTATTTCTAAAGAATGTTTCTTTCACAAGTGATTACCTCCGTGTTTGTTTTTCTACATCTGGCGTGTGTTTAAGTCCACTCGTGGAATTTGCTTTGCATTTTTCAGAACTTCTTTGCTTTTGTACTATTGCTTTTGCTTCTGTGTAAATAACAAATCAAACAATAGAAGCAATGAAGCAGCATCCGAGTGTGTGTGCTTTTCTCTATCTTGGCCTATACTAAAAAAGAAATTCCAACGAATAAAGACTGACAGGGGGAAGAGTCAACAGCGAACAAAAGTTGTATTTGTTTACTTAGCCAAGTATCTGCTATTAGTATCTAAATGTTTACACAGTAAAATAGATGCTGGACCTCGAACTTGCTGACAAAAACCACAAATAACGTATTTAACACAAAGAAAAACAGCATCAAATCATAAATAAATATCCCTGGTACAGTGTATAGATGGCAAAAGCACTGAACATGTTATTTATTATTCCTTCTGGTGTCGCAAAAGAGAGCCTTGGGGTCTGGGAAAGCCTTTATATTTTTCAGGAAAGGTTATTTCTGCCAGTAGGGAAATGTGTTGTGGTACTTTTACAATAAATAAATAAATAAATAAAATCTGTGATGACATTAATTAATAGCAAATTATTTCAGCTTTAATGAATAAATAACCCAAATAGTTATATAAGTTGGGTTTTAAAACTATACTAAAATTCATCTCCACGTTATTTTAATGAGAATGCTAGCTTTCTGCATGCTTATCTCAAGAATAAATGAATATTTAGGCAAAACCGTAAAAATTCTTTGCTTAACAGAAATAGTTCAAAATACTTCCACATTAGCGGTAGGTCAATGTGGTACTGTACCTTAACTTTCCGGACATTTTTACACAGTTTTGAATAATTTAATGATTACAGCCTAAATGGTTTTCCTCTTACTTTTTAATGTATGTAGGTTTTTAGGAGCAGTACAATGCAAATGAAGTTAATTAGAAAAGTAAATCACGACTGAACGCCCAGCATGTAAACCTATGCTAATCTAAGGCATCAAATCAGTTCAGTTTTCAGATCAACCCTCGCTAAACTTTCATGTGTATATTCGTAGAGCTATAGTAGCCCTCACTAAACTTTTATGTGTATATTCGTAGAGCTATAGTAACCCTCACTAAACTTTCATGTGTATATTCGTAGAGCGATAGCAACCCTCCCTAAACTTTCATGTGTATATTCGTACAACTATTGTAACTCTCCTTAAACTTTCATGTGTATATTCGTAGAGCTATAGTAACCCTCACTAAACTTTCATGTGTATATTCGTACAACTATTGTAACTCTCCTTAAACTTTCATGTGTATATTCGTAGAGCTATAGTAACCCTCCCTAAACTTTCATGTGTATATTCGTAGAGCTATTGTAACGCTCCCTAAACTTTAATGTGGGTATTCGTTGAGCTATTATAACCTTGTCTAAACTTTGTGTATATCCGTAGAGCTGTTGTAACCTTGCCTAAACTTCCATGTGTATATCCGTAGAACTATAGCAACCTTGCCTAAACTTGCGTGTCTTTATTCGTAGAGCTATTGCAACCTTGCCTAAACGTTCATGTGTGTATTCTTAGAGCTATTGTAACCCTACCCCAACGTTCATTTGTATATTCGTAGAGCTATTGTAACCCTGCCTAAACTTGCGTATGTTTAATCGTAGAGATATAGTAACCTTGCCTAAACTTTCATTCGTAGGTCTATTGTAACTTCGCCTAAACTTTCCTGTTTATATTCGTAGAGCTATTGCAACCTTATCTAAACATCCATATGTATATCCGTAGAACTAAAGCAACTTGCCCTAAACTTTAGTGTGCCTGTTCGTAGACTTATAGTAAAGCTTCTTAAAAAAACACCGCATGTGTTGGGTACTCATAGCACCAATAGTAGATACGCATCATCTCATTCCTTTCCAAATGGCGCTTCCAGTGTTTACACTCGTTAGTAGTACGCGAGCTAATTGTGTGTGGCGGAAACAGAGCCTTGATGAACTGTTAATGTTGTGAAGGTTATTTGCGGCCTATTGTGGACCCAAGAACGAACTCAGTTCACAGTTTGCTGTGTTACCTACTTTATAGGGGAGTTATAGAGGTTTCTTATTAAATCATCCTCAGTTATTTGCGATTGTTAGTAGACTACACACGTTACAATTAGCGCATATGCATTTTCTATAAACTGTGACGAGTTCTTCAGTTCCCAATGAAAGTGGCTTCTGAAAGGCACATAGGCATATGTGCAACTACAGACACAACCGTGTCAGGTGGAAGTTTATGAGCATGTGGGTATCATCGTCAGCCATACCGCTGAATTCTAAAAAGGTCAAAAAGAAAAAAAAACAAGCGCCATGTTGAACAACTGAAAGTCAGCGCGTCTGATGAGTTCTCTTTGGATAGAATGTTAAACTCAAACCAGGATATAATAGACAATAAAACCATCTTATACTCATTAGTTCTTGGATTTTATGCGCCATAATAGTAAACGAAACAAAATAAAAAGCTTAAGAAGAACCCAGTGACAAACAGTAAAATATAAAACACAGACTAAGCTTCATCTGCATGTTTTCGTCTTCTATTTTTCTTTCTTTTTTCACAGCAAACCTTTTAAGCTAGTGTTGATATTAATGAAAAAGGTTTCATTATATTCCAGTCCAATTTGTTCACGTTTAGAGCTTATGAAAATAAATATAGAAAAAAATTGTTTTCATCTCATTTGGTTCCTTCTATGATGTGCACACCCGTATAAAGGCAAGCAGGATAAAATTCAAACCAAGCTGTTTAAGGTGGACGTTTCTACGATACCAGGACATGTTATTCCGTTCCTGGCATGTGTGTTCTCGGAGACATCTTAGTAATTCAATAAAACACGCGAAACGTAGAGCACAATCAGGCTTCTTTCAATTCAATGCAGATTCACGTGAGCTCCGCAGTTTGGAGACTCCAACACTCGTTTCAGAGATGGCGCAGATGTGTTTATTTATGATGATGACGGCAAGAGAAGAACCAGAAGTTCACCTTCATGCTCCTCAAACCAAGCTTGAACTTCCTTGTATGCGTTTATGGGAGCAATGTCTTAGCTTCTATTTGCATCTTTGTTAAAAGGTACCTTCGGCACCAGCATGACCCTCGAAAAATTGCAAAGTCAGAAAAGTTATAATATATTGCCACCTGAATCATGACATATAAACACCTTCTTGGCTTACCTTAATGTTTCCCAAACAAGGGGTCTCAAAAACTTAAAAGAAAAAAAGGAGCATGTCATCTGATTTATACCTAGTCGTAATAAATCAGTAGTACTCTATTTTCAATGATAATTCAAAAATTTTCGGACATATTTAATGTAAAAGTCATTTTAGATTACATTAATTCTATCCAACAACAAACCAACCATGTAGTACTAGACAATATTGTTCAATATGTATTTTAAGCGTACGTATTGATTAGTCGACAAAATTAAAATAGAAAAATTTCTAAAATTTTCATGGCAAAATCAGAATCAGGATCCAATTGTTTTTACTTTCTCTACTACGTATAGTAAGTAGGGGAAATATTGCATTCCACCTTAAATTCGATATCGAGATTTCACCGGAAATAAATGTTTTGAGGCCTCTGAATCCAAAAAAAAGCATTTTTGGAAAAAGGTCCGTGTGTGTATGTGTGTCTGTGAACAGCATACTCAAAAAAGAAAAGTCGGATAAATACCAAACTTGGTATTTAGGTTCAGTATCTTTCAAAGATGCGACACGGAGATTTTCAAGAAATTCCCCCCACCCCAGACCACCCTTTACATGGAACATTTTTCGAAAATATTGATTTTCTCAAAAATGGCTGTAACGATTTTTATTAAAATATAAGTTTAAGATACTTTCATGGCAAATGAAATGTATATCTTGAATTTTCTGGGAATGTCCCTAAAAGTCCTCTTCATTCTGAATGAATTTTGCATAACTGTAAACCGTAAGAGATAGACAAAATTTTACTACACAAAAATTTTAGAGCTCGTTAAAACACACAATTTATGTCATATATAATTTTTTCTGGAATGAACCTAGATATTCCTTGTTATTTGTTTGAATTTTCCAATATTTATACTTTTTCTGAAATGGGAATTCGTTATTCTTTTTTTTTATGTCCTGGACATGCAAAGAGAATGGAATGCTCCATATAGCAACCAGCTCTTAAAAGAGTTGACTATCGCTTAAAGTCTACCATATTCCCTTTGCACTATAAGAAAATTAGCAATACGATTGTTTCTGCAAATTTTTATATCGATTAACATGAAGCAGATGGAGAAAAAGCGTTTGTAAAAATAGTTTGTACAAGAGTAGAGAAAGTCATGTGAGTGTGACACATCAGATTTTTTTCTTTTCGTTACATTCCTGGCCACTGAAATGTAAACACGTTACGATTCCATGCACAAGAGCAGGTTTGTGCAAATATTGCGTGAAATGTTAAAACTTTATTTCACGTAACTTTACTTTCTTACACTTTTTGGCCACTTTAAAATGTTCTTCGTGATCCAATTTTGTCGAGTTTCTTTCACATTTTTAGCATGCACTCTTTGAAGGTGTTTGGAGAAATCTAGAATGATTTTTGTTGTAATCATGCAAGGTTTTGGGATTAGGACTTTAATAATGTAATACGCGATTGAGTTTTAGAAAATTAAAAGTATTTCATACTCCATTACTTTTCCAGGAAAAGTTTTAGTGTTACACAGAATTTAATCTTTGATTGTAAAGAGGAACCATATGCAAAATTTAAAGGTTTAAAATGTTCAAATTTCATCACATGGGCCTCGATTTTCATTCTTTGAAAATTAATTTCTTGGAAAGTGTGGTACAAAGGCTCAGGAAAATCAGTATCCTACTGCAATTATGTTGAACAAATCTGTGATAAACATTTCAGTTAAATTGGTTGAACTTTGTAGAAATTAGCCATTTCAGTACACTTTATCGTTGTTTTATAAAGTATACTTGTTTACACTTGCTGGCAATTTATTGCACACAGTTTATTGTTCCAATACCATAAGGACTCCTATTAATTTTTCTGGTGCCGTACGCGCACATTTCATTATTTAAGTTTCATTTCCTTTATTACTTTTTGCTAATAGAATATGTTATATAAATGCCTGATAAGATTAAGATGAGTTATTCCTGCGCATTTGAATTCAAACTGTTTTTACAAATTTTCTGTAGCAATTTCAGAGGGTGTTTTGATCTTATCGGTACATTTACGAGTGACTAGATCAGGAGTAAATTTATGTAGAGAACATAAAAATACAGGTGGGACTTAACTACACTAATTCAATAAATAATAATAACTCGCAAACAAATAATGAAATAGTTATATACACTTTCAAATAGAACTTCTGCTGTTAAAAATATTTTATGTGTTACATACAAATGACATTCTATATCCTCTATCGTTTATTAGTGGTTATACAAACTATTCTTATGACAGCTTATTTTTCTATCTAATTCATTTGAATCGAGATAAACATGTGCAGAAATAGCTGCATTACAGATTTCGTTGTAGATACAATGGGAACAGAGATATTCAAATGTCTAAGTACTGGAAGCTACCTGTATGCTGGCCTTAAAATTCTACATTTCTTCATTCAATCGCGAGAAACTACTGAATATCGTCAGGACTTGAAAAGAATGACAATATATTGAACATTTCGAACAAGTAATAACGGATATCTCGGAAATGGCTTATGCGAAAAAAAATATTTGAAATAAATTGTGTGTATCAAACAGATGTACATTTTTTGTGCAGTACGTTTTCGTCTATCGTTTAACGTTTACTAGTTCTATAAGCTCATACAAAATTCCCTCCGAGTGAAGAGCACTTCAGAGGCTATTTCCAAAAAATTCAAGATATACATTTTATTTGCCATGAAAATATCTGTAATGTACGATATTGTAATCAAAACCGTTACAGCCATTTTTGAGAAAATAAAAAATTTCGGAAAAAAATCCAGGTAAGGGTAGTTTGGAGTTGGGAGAAAGATGACTTGCCATGTAGTTTATTAAAAGAAAACATCTATTGTAAATAAGTATGACATTGCAATTAGCTGTTTGTACCGCTTATATGCTCAGAACATTCAAAATTAATAAAAATATATTAGAGTTTTATACATTCTATAAAGTGAGAATAAATATTACAAACAAGAAAATATTATAATGATTTTGCACCGCTTATAAATTTAAAAAATATAACATTTAATTAGAATGCATTACGACTTTCCCTCCCGCCCGCACTCACGAAAAGCCAATAGGAGTCTGTTAATATTCAGCTGAGCTAGCAGGCGTATCGGCAAACGCAAACGAGACACGCAATAGATAGGGTGGAGTGTTTAAAATCATTCTGGGCTTTCTATCATAAATCTTATTGTTCTGCTTGGTCCTACCCCATAGTAGCATTCTCATAACCTGATAAACTATTTGATGGGTTTCATTACACTAGCTAGACGTCGGGTGTGCATCACTAGTTGCAATGAGATAAGGACCTAAACATGAATACCAGAGCCCGGATTTTGACGACCCAAAAAATGCTTGAAAATAACCTGTAATATGACTAAAATTTAAAAAATGATATAGTTAAAAATCTACCTAAATCTGAGATTTATTTAATTTATTAAAATTAGTGCACAAAAAGTTAGAAATTAATTTATACAGGGGTATAATTGCTGTACAAGTAGAAGTATGTATAAGAATGAGATAATTTAGAAGATTAATTAAAAATGTATTACGCTTGTTCCATGTTTTTGTTTGTTCAATCTGGAAATAAATTTGCTTTTAAAGAAGCTCTTGTAAAACGTAGTAGGTGTTAACTCTTTTGAGTTTTCTGATCGTACAAAATTCATAGCAAATGAGGACGACTTCACAGCCTATGACGCGACACAAGTATAAGGACAGTAGCAACCTAACTGTACACACTCATTACCACAAAAAAGGAAAACGTTTCTTTTTGGGACATGCACTATATAT
The DNA here is from genome assembly GCA_030765065.1 of Deroplatys truncata. Taxonomy (NCBI): domain Eukaryota; kingdom Metazoa; phylum Arthropoda; class Insecta; order Mantodea; family Mantidae; genus Deroplatys; species Deroplatys truncata. The sequence continues at coordinate 98,274,811 of CM060990.1, read as the reverse complement.
GTAATGATACCTGCTCCCCTTACAATAGCCACCCGTCCACCCGCAAGCAATTCTTTCCAGATTTTTTTCCAAGAATGCGAGTAAAAGATGTAAGTTACTCTTATTTATTAGTTGAATAGTGACATTTCTGAAGTTTGTAAACATCCTTACATAAAATGTCAATACTATAAAACTCTATTTTGGTTGACCACACCATAATACTTTGATTCCATGTGACGTAATTGAACTGTTATGGCATCCATAATACTTCAGCGACTCATTATGATCTTCCTCGGCGACGTGCACTGCCCATACCTTTTAACATCTTCAAAGCAGCAGTCCACTGCGTTCCATTCCCCAGATAAACAATGAAATACGTGTATTTTAAAATAAAATAAATTCTGTTCATTGTAATTTTAATATTCTAATAAATTGAATAGCTTTGCTTCATTGTCTTTCTTTCACGTTACCTGCAAAACATCAATAAATGCGGAGTGGACTCAGCAGTACTGCCATCTGCTGCACTACTCACAAACGCACTCAAGATCCTGTAATCCGATCAGAACTTAATTACATACAATTAACAAGGTAAGGTCTTTTTGTAAAAACTCAAAAGTTTTGAAATTACAAATACAGTTATATGCATCTTGACTATAATGGTAATTAAGACGCTCGTATGGTAATTATGAAATCGCTACCGCTCGTCTCATAAACATACTCGCGTTTTAATTTCTACCGTTATAGCCTTGTCGCATAATATACTACTGTATACTAATGTAAATGTAAGGAAATGCTTAGGCAAAGCGCAAGAAAATACAAAATAAATATTAAAATCGAAAAAAATGCTATAAAAATAGAAAACAGCATAAAATGGCCAAAAATGACCTGTTAAATATGCATTTTTATTATCCGGCATTCACGATCGGAATTTATGTACAAGTTTAGCAACGCTATGCAGCAACATTTCAAAGATGACCTGTAATGCGAATCAGGGCCCTGTTAGTAATTAATTTGGATACACACGGTGGCAAGGAATTCACTTTATTCGCGATTCCACCTTGTCAGAAGGTAACACTACATATTACAACCGTGGCCATGACGGGCCGAAACCATGGTCCTGACCTTGTCCACAGAAAGCGTGACTAGTGACGACTCACTGCTTCACTTTTCTCACTGCCTCAGCTTCCTTGTACTCTTCGCACATTTCTGCCTACATTACGCGGAAATTTATCTCCAAGTCTCACTCAGATTAAAATATTGCATGGACAGTATTGTTTTGATAATGTAGATACGACCGGCTGTGATGCAGAGCTTTCATATTTCAAACCTAAAATTCGGCATTGCACGGATGCATTCTGTAGGTATAGGGCTGAAATAAGGTTTGGGAGGGGTGGTGTTTGAAAATCGCGAGCAGCCAACTTTCATACGGCCAGAGTTTTGTTCGGGTTTCTCAAATAATGCAATTCTGTACATATTGGGTTGAAAATGTGAGTAAGGGTAGCTTTCTACTGTCTCTATTACTTACCTGTAGTAGGTAGGGGAGGTATTGCATTCCACCTAAAAATTCGATATAGGTATTTCACCGCATATATACGTTCTGAGACTCCCTGAATTCAAATAAAGCATTTTTAGAAAAAAATTCAGTGTGTCTGAACAGCATAACACAAAAAGGAAAAGTTGGTCAAACTTGGTATTTAAGTTCTGCATCTCCCAAGGATTCGAGAGGAAGATTTTCAAGAAAATCCCTACAACCCAAACTACCTTTTACATGGAAATTTTTTCGAAAAGTTTTATTTTCTCAAAAATGGCTAACGATTTTGATTAAAATATCCTATTTATAAAGTATTTACATTTCAAACAAAATGTATATCTTGAAGTTTCTGGAATAGCCTGTGAAACCCTCTCCATTGGGAAGGAATTTTGTTTAATTCGTATAACTGGTAAACCATAAGAGATAGACAATACGTACTTCACAAAAATGTAAATCTCTTTAAAACACAGTTTGTTTCCAATAACTTTTCTTGTGGCAACAGCCAAGGTATCCGTTGTTATTGATTTGAATGTTCAATATTTTGTCATTCTCACGATGTCGTGGAAAGAGTATGTAATTTCTAGGCCAGCATATAGCGACCCGGTTTTTAAACATATGACTTCACTAGTCTGCATTTTCAAACTTTTTGTCACATGATTTCTTAAAAGTAAGTGTTCTTGAATCAAGTTTTTATGCTGATTCCAGAAATAACTTCCGTTTTTTTCTATCACGTCAGGATTTTACACAAAATAAGTAATGTTTTGACAATTTTACTAATGAGCGTAGAAAAGTATTCAAATACCATTTCACACAAGGTAAGTTTTTATTCAAGAAACACTTTAAGAATACTCTAAAGAACTTCCCTAGTTTATTTCATGACTACATTTTAACAAAACAAGAAGCCAAAGTGTTTCATTTAATTTTTGTTTAAACTTTCTCTTCTTTGACTTCCTTGCAGATCCTTGAAGATGACTGTCCCTCCTCAACATCCAGCAGTAGTCGGCCATCATAGTTTCATTCCATCTCCCCTGGTACCTCCTCTCCATTTCCTTAATATCTCGGTGAAAACGTTCACCCTGCTCTTCACTATAATGCCCCAGATTTTCTGGAAAGTAGTCGATATGTGAATGCAGAAAATGCACATTTACATTAATGTTACAACCCATCTTCTTGAAATTTTCCAACATTGTTTCGACAATGGCCTTGCAATTAGGATCTTTGTTATTGCCTAAGAAATTTTCAGTGACTGATCGGAAGGCGGTCCATGCTTCTATTTCTCTCATTCATTGTCTTCTCAAAATCTTCATCCTTCATCAATTTCTTTATTTGAGGACCAACAAAGATTCCAGCCTTTAATTTGTCTTGTGTAATGAATGGAAATTTCTTGGAAAGGTACTTGAAGCAGGATCCATCCTGTGGTAGAGCCCTTACAAATTGCTTCATCAAGCTCAATTTTATGTATAGTGGCGGAAGCAATATCTTTATATCTCTATATTTTTGAAGTGAAATTGTGAAAAAACTGTACGTGAAAGAAAAAAAAACTAAAAGCAGTTCTGAAATCAGCATAAAAAGCGGGTCAGAATCACTTATTAGTTTTCAGTCATCCGATGTCATGTAGACTAGTGCTATCAATTCAGTTTTCTCTATCTCCCTTGTGCCTTCAAGGAAATGTGTAAGGAATCCATTTCTGCAAAGGTAGATTTCCATCAACATGGAACAGATAGAAAAACAAGCTTTCGAAAGAACAGTTTGCAGAAGCTGAATAAAAATAAACGACATTAGATAGAGGAAGTCATATAAATGTAACACATCAGAATTTTATTTTCAGTCTTGGTAAACAAGTTCATATTTGCTCTCTGTTACCTTTGAATATTCACTTCATTCCACTTCCACCTGGTATCCATGTCATCACCAGCGTTGTAAAACAATAGCGGATCAGAAAAATATGGATTAAGTAGGTACTGTTGTGCTATATCCTCTCCAGCTGTTTCCTGTCAATGATGAATAAAAACGTTGTTTGATGCTTTCAGTTGTACCAACATAACACACACACACTGCAAGAGTCTCCGTCCTCTAGACCCAAGACTAGCTTCTACCTCAGTAACGTTCCTATAGGCTTATACATACCAGTGTAAAACGAATAAAGCCGTGAGGGTATGCTTTGACTCAATGTTTTATGTTTCTTGACTGTGGTATTTATAGCTTGTACCAATTCTTATTCTTGCTCCCTCTATTGCAGACTGGTATTCTGCTTATGGGACATTCCATGTGAAATCGAACGCAAAAAAACTCGTATTTTTTGTTTGCGTTGTAATCTTTCCTATTAATAAAGGTTGCTAAGAAAAGCATATTTATGAAACATTGGTATCTAAAACCCAACGGTTGTCACGTTATTGAACGATAAATCTATCGTATTAATGCATTTTGCCGCACTTTAAGTGCGCATAGCTCCGGAACCCTTTATTTCAGAATATTGTACCAAACTTCATTTTGTAGATAAAAGTCCACGTTTCATTACAGCATATACTAATTATTTTTATAATATTCACAAAAATCTATATACAGTTTTTACTTATTTTAAGCACCTCCGGATTTTTATAAAACTAAAATATTAGATAGAGAATAATCCATGGTGTCATTAAGAGAAGTCGGCAATGCTGGTAAAGTGGTTATGTTAGGATGTTGGTAGTTATAACACAAAAAGCGAATAAACGCTGCGATTTACGTAGTTGATGCACGATGATCATCAAGCGCTCTGTGAATCTGTGAGGAAATACTCAGAATTACATACTGCTTAGTAAGCGTTTTCATTATGCAAAGCAGCTTACTTGACCCTCAGTTCAAAACAAACGTACGATAGCGACCATGAGCGCGTAAAGTAATTTAATTCTTTAATTATTTTAAACGAAACCTTATCATTTACCATTACAGTAAAATATATGTTTGATTGTGTTTAAATTACGGAATCTCATCATATATAATATTTTTTTTTAATCCGTAACCGTCGTCCTCCGTGGACTAGTGGTACCGTGCTAGCCTCTAGTTCCCAAGGTAGCGGAGGGCAATGGACTTTTTCGGGCGTAAAAATACTTGGCATGGCTTCCTTCGGAAGGGAAGTAAAGCCGGTGGTCCCATGTCGTAGATTTACGGCACGTAAAAGAACCTCAAGCGTGATAAAGAGGCCTCTGAGCAAAATTATCGATCTTTCACGCCCAGTATAGAATGGGACGCTAAGGACCATAGTAGTTGAAGAGCGTCCATAAATTAAAAAAACTCAATTTAATCCGTAACCGCCTACACTTGAAACAATAGATATTTCTTCACTTAAATAAAAATAAGAAGAACGTGTTTACTTATCAGTATGAAATTAAAGTTTAGGGAATCAAAATAAAGCTCGATTTAAATAATTAGATTTAAAGGTTACAGAGTTATAACGGCTTGAAGTTGGAAATTTTAGGAAGATACGTTAAATTTGAACAATTTAACTGCAAAACTATGACGTTCTACATTTTAAGAGTTTACATAAAGCACTGTATCGGGCTTGTCTACATACAAAAAAATGTAAGGTCAATTTTCCCTATTTGGGACGATTTGAAATGGAATGTTCCTTATGTAAATATATATATATATATATATATATATTCACAACTTTACAGAGAAATGCCAAAATGTCGAGAATAGTTCACATGGTCAGTAAACTTATACTTTCTTATAGACATGATCCAGCTTAGAACAGCATCCGAATCATTTTATAAAACCAAAAAGGCGCCCAGAAATTCTTTGCTGTGAATACGAGAATGGTTACGCCATATCTGCAAGATACTGAACCTTTTACAGACTTTTAGGATGGCACTCCTTAACGAACCGGTCAACCTCGCACCAGCTTCTCAGATTACATAGTCATCATTCCAAAGGCAGCATTAACCTTCAGCGTATAACGAAATGTCATCCTTGAAACATTCTGCCTTTATAGCGAGCGATAGTTTGGGGATTTTAGGAGCACAGGACTCTGTTTCGAGAGATAATGAGACATCTTCCATGGACCAATGCTTCCCAAATTTTTAAAGATCTGTAACCACCTACCCGTACCAAATTAAATTGAGTTTTATTTATGGACGCTGTTTATCTGCTGTGATCCTTAGCGTCCCATTCTATATTGGGCGTGAAACACCGGTAATTGTTCTCAGAGGCCTCTTTATCAGGTTTGAGGTTCTTTTACGTGCCGTAAATCCACGACACAGGGCCACCGTGTCTTCCCTTCCGAAGGAAGCCATGCTAAAGAATTTTACGCCCAAAAAAGATACATCGCCCTCCGCCGGTTTGAACCCGTGACCTCGGAAACTAGAGGCTAGTACGGTAACCACTACACCACGGAGGACGATTCTATTCATACCATATAGTTATCAGCACTGTAGGTTTTTTACTCATTTACACTTATTAATTTATAAAAAAAAGGTCAGGGTTCAAAATTCACGGCAGGTTAGTAATAAATTGTAACAAAAACCGCAGGATTTTGCTTGAAATAAGAATGTAAAATGAAAAGTAAAAACTGATGATACGTCAACATACTTATATAAAACTTCCGCTTAAATTGTTGGTCTGAAGACAAGTATAAACAGACATGTGTGTAACTGAATTAATGAACTACTTACACCAGTATTAATTTACCTAAACATTCTAGTTCAAATCACAGGAACAAATCGTTTCACTTTTGTTAGCTATTTCTTTTAATCATATGAGGAATCTCAAGGAACTTTGGGCATCAATGGGATGGGTGTTTTTGTTTTCCAATTGTTTGTGTTCATTGGGTTATTCTATTTTCAGATCTCTATATTGGGCGTGAAAGACGGGTAATTTTGCTCAGAGGCCTCTTTATCAGGCTTGAGGTCCTTCTACGTACCATAAATCTAGGACATGGGACCACCGTGTTTACTTCCCTTCCAAAGGAAGCCATGCTAAGGATGTTTACGCCCGAAAAAATCCATTGCCCTCTGCCCGGTTTGAACCCGCGACCTTGGGAAGTAGAGGCTAGCATGGTAACCACTACACCACGGAGGACGACTGTGTCACTGGAGCACACGTGTTCAAAGTTATGAACAGACACAAAAGCAAAAATAAAAGGCAACTAAAAGAATTGCTATTGAGAATTCTATATATTCCATGTCGTTCTCCGTGGACTAGTGGTACCGTGCTAGCCTCTAGTTCCCAAGGTCGAGGGTTCAAACCCGGCGGAGGGCGATGGATTTTTTTTCCGGCGTAAAAATCCTTAGCATGGCTTCCTTCGGAAGGGAAGTAAAGCCGGTGGTCCCGTGTCGTAGATTTACGGCACATAAAAGAACCTGAAACCTGATAAAGAGGCCTCTGAGCAAAATTACCGGTCTTTTACGCCTAATATAGAATGGGAGTTAAAGACCATAGTAGTACAAGAGCGTCCATAAATAAAACTCAATTTAATTTTTGTATATTCCATGGATAATTCTGTAACAATTAGAATTAAAAGTATTTTAACATATTTTAGATGAGTTATACATGAATAATGTCAGTGTGTCTATACATACGAGGGTTATTTTTTAATGTCATCTGTGCTAACAGAGCATTGATTTTTTCTTCTTCTGATTAAGTTGACTGTTACCCCTGTATATCCCTTACTCCTCTTCAGGAGGGACGAGACCCCTAGTTTGGAAACTACTTCCCTAGATCAATACGCAAATGATGGCGTTACTAATACTGCAAAAATATTTTAAATCGTTTAATTACTAAATAATAAAATTATTCAATACTTTTGCACGATTCTTCCCCACTATTATAGTCAGCCTTCGGTAAGAATAAGACGAATTGCGATCTTAGGTCTATTGGTTTACAATAACAGATCAGTGATTAATAGTGAATTACTTTTTCACATTACTACTGCCGTAACTGGCAAAATGCACCACTAATATTTACGAAAACCCCAGGAGCATCTAGGAAAGTAATACTAGCGGATATTGAAATCTAATTGTTGAGTTGCAACTCTTTTTGGGAATCTCCTCCTCAAATCTATAAAACAGATATACCAAAGAGGTAAACAGAACATCCCTAGCTTCAAATAAATGCGCATGACTAATGATCATAATGATAATGATAGTTGCTGTCATTAATCTTGTGTTTATTGTAGTTTTATGTTCCGTTCCTCCCCTTAAGGCTGTAGGCTTTAAGCCAAGATCAAATTGGCAACATGTGCGAGATAGCCAATGCTCAACCAACTGTGCCACCCAGAACAACAAACAATCCTGATGAAATTAGTAATTATATATGAGTGTATTTCTTTACTACAGGACAACTGGCAATAAGTTTACCATTTTAATACTGATAGTCGTTTCTCAAAAAGATGATGATGATGATAATAATAATAATAATAATAATAATAATAATAATAATAATAACAACAACTCAGTTGAAATCACTTATAAACAGAGCAGTTAACTGTGGGAGAATCATTTTGTCACAGTAAACGTCCTGATAGTGTTAAAGAGAATTTTGAGATTCACAGCAGTCTAATAGCTAACTACATATCGGACAAGTGGAAAAATACCTCGTCATTAAACCAAGTGATGGACAACGTGTCTGGTCTACAATAAGAACAGTCTGAAAACCCCGGCAAATAATACATCTCCCAAGACTAGCTCTTCTAATTCCTGTATTGTATGCACGCTATACGGTCGTAAGCGCGATTTTTTCTTGGTTTTGTCGGGGGGAGGTGCTCTTTGACATTTGCCATATGAGTACCAAAGACACAACAATTTCTTTGAACATCAGAAACATCGTTCACATAAGCTTGAGACATTATTGTTCCACATAGCACGTTCCATTCTCCGAAAGGAAGGAGAAAAATCTGATGTGGTACTTCAAAATGATTTTCTCTACCTACTATCGTTTATTTTTATACAGATTGTACAGACTTTTCTTAACAAAGCTTATTTTTCTGTCTACTTTATGTTAACAGAGATAAACCTTTACAGAAGTAGTTTCATTGCACATTTCGTCGAAGGTACGAGGGTGGTCTGAAAAGTTTCCGACCTAATAAAGATACAAGAATTTTTTTCAGAATTTTTTTTTGTTTTTCAACATAGTCTCCTTGTAACTCTACACACTTCTCCCAGCGATGCTCCCATCTCTGTAACCCGTCCAAATAGTACTCGGCGTTTTTCTCTGCAAAGTAATTGTTCACGAAGGTGATTGCATCTTCATTTGACGAAAATCTCTGTCCTCCGAGCGCAATTTTCAGATGAGGGGACAAAAAGAAGTCGCTTGGGGCTAGATCTGGTGAGTAAGGCGGATGGTCAAGCAGTTCAAATCGTAATTAGATTTTCGCCATTGCAACCGCTGAGGTGTGAGACGGTGCGTTGTCTTTGTGAAACAGGATTTTCTTTTTCTGCAAATGTGGCCGTTTTTCCGCAAGTTCTGCTTTCAGCTTGTCAGTGATGCGTAGTAGACTCCTGTAATGGTTTTTCCTTTTTGGAGATAAACTATTAAAATAACTCCATGACTATCCCAAAAAACATTCGCTATCACTTTCCCAGCAGAAAAAACAGTTTTTGCTTTTTTTGGAGCCGGTTCCCCCCTTGCAGTCCACTGTTTGGACTGTATTTCTATTTCGGGCGTATAATGGTGTATCCAAGTTTCATCTACAGTAATTAATCGGCGCCAAAACTCGGACTTATTGCGCCTAAACTGCGCCAACAGAGCGTTGGAAATGTTCATTCGAACACGTTTTTCGTCAAACGTGAGCAAACGCGGCACCTAACGCGCGGACAGCTTTCTCATGTCTAAATGTTGATTTAATATGTGACAAACACGTTTTTTTGACATGTTCATAGTCTCTGCTATCTCTCTCACTTTAATTCGGTGGTCGTCTAGCACCATTTGGTGAACTTTGGCGATGTTTTCGTCGGTAGTTGCAATTTTCGACGTCCCGAACGTTCATCGTCTCCCAAGCTCTTACGGCCACGTTTAAATTCAGCTGCCCAAAATTTCACTGCGCTAAATGATGGTGCAGAGTTTCCATACACAGAATTGAACTCATCTTTGATTTGCGTAGGCGTATAGCCTTTCAAAAACAAATATTCAATGACAGCTCGATACCCGATTTTGTTCATTTTCATAAAAACACTCACATCACCTCACTCAAACGACTGTTACATAACAACTGGGCGTCCAAAATGGCTGAAACTTTGCTGAGTAACTGTCAACAGATGAACAACGAAATTCACTAGCTTTTATTTACGAGTGCTGCCATCTTTATGTTGAGGTCGCAAACTTTTCAGACCACCCTCGTACAAGGTGGATAGAGAAAGCCGAGTCGATACTCAGATGTTTAAAAGTGACATGAAGATTTTCAAGAAAACACCCCCGCTCCAAACTACACTTTACATGTAAGGTGTTTCGAAATTTTTTTATTTTCTCAAAAAATGGCTCTGTTTTCATTCATGTACCATATATTTTGGAAATTTACATGACAAATGAAGTGCATATCTTTTTCAGGGATAAGCCTGCAAAGACCTCCTCATTTGAAAGGAATTTTATATAATTTTGTCTAATGGGTAAACCTTAAGAGATAGACAAAAACGTACCACACAAAGAATGTACATATATAAAACACACAATTTGTTGCAAATAACTTTTTTGTGTACCAGCCATTTATTATTGGTTGGAATTTTTCAATACTTTTTTTGTCATTTTTAAAGTGCTGTTGCTATTCAATTGTTTCTCGCGATGTCATGGAAAGACTGTGGAATTTCAAGGCCAGCATAATTATAGCGGCACGCCTATAAACATCTGACTGCCGACTCAATTCCTCTTGCACCTAAAACGAAATGTACAAGCAACTATTTCTGCAAAGTAGAACTACTTAGTAACATAAGTAGATAGAATAACAAGTTTTTTTGTTCCCCCCCCCAATACTTGGACCACTTCAGAATTTGTGTGCAGTTCTATTGTTAGCTGGCCAGGATTTTAAATATAACTGTTTTATGTCATAACCGGGGCTATTGTTACTAGTTAGTTACTGTTTTAGTGTTGCCAGAAAGAACCAATGTAACATATGGTTGAATGTACGTTCCGTTTAGAGGTTGTACGCCAGTGTATTCCCACCCGCACACAGCGGGAGGTGGGTTTTGTTTGTATTTCACCCTAGCGCGGAACGCTGTAATCGCTTTGAAGGTCATAAAATACACTCTCCCTGAGATAGCTGGTTTATATGAATGGGTCATTGAATACGACGTTTACTCCACGATAGTTTCACAGAATAGTAACGGTATCTCCGTCATGTTAAAATGCATTCATGCACAGTTCCGTTAGTGAAAAACGCAGCATTACTGCGCTGTGCCCGGCTGATCATCTTTGGTTGTCTTAGCGCTGCACAATTACGGCAACTCGCACAATATAATGGGAATGTTTTCAACATGGAAGTAGGGCGCACCAAAATCCAAGCCTTGTATTTTAACTGGTTGGCAGGAGGCCACCACAGGCTATGTAGAAAGTAATGCAGAAATCATTCACCCCACGTCTCTGGGTAGGTGAGAATTCTACGTAGGTGCATCTATCCACACCACGTCATCCTACATCGTACGTCAATATTTCAAAGTACAGCTCGTCAAGGCTCGAGCTGGTAGCAGAGGCTTCAAAACTCGGTGACGCAAGGTTCACGTAGATGTATAACCTATCTCAAACGTTGACCAAACTCGGCACAGTAGTTAATAAAATATACAAATAGACGGTAAACAGGTACATTAAGGTCAGCAAAACAAAACACATGCTCTACCCATATGCACAACTTGTTCTAAGGTTTGGCTCCGTCGTAACGTGTGAGACTCGCATTCGGGAGCTCTCGGGTTCGATTCCCGTCGACCGCACACGCAGACCTTGGGTTTTTAGTGGTTTTCCTGGTCGGTAGGCGAATTCTGGAGTGGTTTCTCATCTATCATTATTTCTTTTCCATCATTTCCCTCTCAGTCCGTTTCCTGCTCATCTTTCAGGCGTGCTTCTAGGTTTCGTGGCGTATGGCGGTAGCGGACAGATGGCGCGGACGCTTGCTCCCGTGGACAAAAGAGGCCCGCTTGGTCCAGGGGTCGTACATCGCTCTCTTTAGGCAGCTCCAGCAATGGGACGGGTCTTCGAGCCTGGAATTCTTAGGGACCTCCGCGCGTCTCTACGGTCTGTAGCCTTCTGTGGTTCCTTCGCTTCATCCCTTCCTCCTGGAGGGTGTTAGCCACATAGATCTATGTATGTCACAGCGCATAAGGTGTCCCTCTCCGTTGTATACCCTTGCTACAAAGGTTCGATTTTTATGTTAATTATTAAAATATGTACTCTGAATAAAATGTTCAATCTGTGTAGATAGAAATATTTCAAAAATATATTTCTTCATCTAAAACCGTCTTCAATTTTTCGAGAAAACAACAAATATTCGGGCAGATTGCAATGTTGACATAACACGTGAGAGGACAGTGGCAATCACCAAATGAAATCTACGCAGGATAAAAATACGTAGAATTCAGCTTTGGGCTTAGAGGAGCAGAGCTATATACTGATAATCTATACAACTCTAGTTATATATGTAACGTTGGAAAGTTTTATTTTATTTTGGGAATACAATAAGCGGCGTTTTCACTTTGACTTAACATTTTTAATGACTTATTATTGAGTACCTTTAGAAGACATCACAGCTTTGTTGACACAATATTTACCCTAATTTTATTGACAAATTTACACAGATGTTACCTTCCTATTTAAATGTTTGATAGTACCCTGGATGGTGTCCAAGATTCCTTTGGCTATACCGGGTGAATCATTAAAACTACTGCAACGAATATTTCTGACATGGCAGTGCTCTTAATGCTGTTTCGGCATAAGTAAGCTTCGCACAAGCGCTTATAAATTTAACTTACTTAACGATTCCAAATATTAACCGGTGTATTTGCATAAAAGGTTCACAGCTTTTAAGTGAAAAAGGTCTGATGACTTCAAGAAAATAGAAATAGACAAGATTAAAATGGCAGTAACGTTATTGCTACGTTATATTCAAATAATTAAGGAGATATTGTCATATGAAGCATTTAAAAGCCCTACCAACGGCTTTAATGACCTGGAACTATACCAAAGATTGAGAGATTGCTGCCTATCGCATTTCTTTTTTCTTTCCTACTTTCTCTACTACGTAGAGTAAGTAGGGGAAGTATTGAATTTTACCCAAAATTTTGATATCGAGATTTCACCGGAAATACATGTTTTAAGCCCCCTGAATCCAAAAAAAATCATTTTTAGAAAAAGGTCCGTGGTATGTCTGTAAACAGCATAACTCAAAAACGAAAAATCGGATAAATACCAAACTCGGTATTTAGATTCAGTATCTTTCAAATATGGACACGAAGGTTTTCATGAAAATCCCTCCACCCCAGACTATCCTTGCATGGAACATTTTTCGAAAATTTTGATTTTCTCTAAAATGGCTCTAACGATTTTGATTAAACTATATGTTTAAGATATTTTCATGGCAAATGAAATGTATATCTTAAATTTTCTGGGAATGTCCCCAAACGTCGTCTTCATTCTGAATGAATTTTGCATAACTGGTAAACTGTAAGAGATAGACAAACTTTTACAACACAAAAAAACGTAGATCTCGTTAAAACACATAATGTATATCCTATACATTTTTTTCTCGAGTGAGCCATTTCCGAGATATTCCTTGTTATTTGTTTTGAATTTTCCAATACTTATACTTTTTCTCAAACGGGAATTCGTTATTCGTTTTTTTTATGTCCTGGACGTGCTAAGAGAATGGAATGCTCCACATACCAACCAGCTCTTACAAGATTTGACTATCTCTTAAAAGCCTACTGTATTTTCATATTCCCCTTGCACCTATAAGAAAATTAGCAATAGGATAGCTTCTGCAAAGAGAAAGTCATGTGAGTGTAACATCAGATTTTTAATGAGATGCATTTGACGCAAGTAGTTTAAAGATGCCGTAATCTATATTAATATTATAAAGGGAGAAAATGTGTGTGTGTGTGTGTGTGTGTGTGTGTGTGTGCGCGCGCGCATAGGGTAATCTCAAAAACCACTCAACTGATTTTGATAATTCTTTCACCATTAGAAAGCTCAAGTCTTTCTGACGGACATGGGGCTATAAAAGCCATCTAATTTCATTTCATAAATTAGTAACATATTAATAAGGATTTACAAAGCCCTTGTACTTGAATACGAACACATTGGTGTTATATAATAACATGCTTGCGAAGAAGCCCTTACTTTTAGTTGAGAATGCCATGTAGTAGAAAAAAGTTGTTGTTACTCCACAATATATATATATATATATGTAAAAATAAGACAAATGCCGCGACTATTTCAATCCGAGCAATGTGCGTACGTGTGTGTGTGTGTGGGGGGGGAGGGAGTCACGATTCAGCAATTAAGACACTGCAAAACAAAAGAGAATCGAATCTGTTTATAACGCTATGATACGTATGCCATACCAATTCCCAAATATTTTAATAGCCCTCAAGTAAGAAAGTTTTGCTTCATTTCCCTTGTACTTATGGTGTAATCAACTTCGTTAGCGGGTCATGCTAAATAATTGTATAAAGAGATATTATTGTTAACATTAGAGATAATTGAAATGATATCTTTTAATAATCAACAACTGAGAAGATTGCTTTTCTCAATGGTCGCAAACTATATGTCTTTTCTTAACCTGGTGGCCTAGGAGTGTGAAATCTACATATTCACCAGCTTCGTCTCTGTTTTGCTGTATATGTTAAGAGTTTCTGTATTATGTGAAAACTGTGTGCCTTTGATGTTATTAAATACTGCTGAACCAAAGAGAAGGTACAGCGGTTTAAGAGTTCACCTACTGTAATTATCTAATAAGTTACTCGACTATTCTGACCAGATTGTTCCACCGCCAAATGGGATACTCATAGACTATGCAGTATTTCCAGAACTTGGAAGATTGTCGGTGGAAGTTAAGGAAGTTAGACGTTCCGCTGATGTTTCGCATTCTTTTGCATGAATATCAGGGGATTCTTCATCTGTTATTAGGAATAGCCGGAGCAGTACGAAATGACAGTTATAAGGGGTAAAGGTGATGATTCACTATAAAAGTCTAATAGATAATTATAAAATAATTTTATAAAGAACGGGGGGGGAGATAAATTAAGTTAATTCGTCATTCGAGTTTAAAAAGTTATCCATTCAACTTCGGGTAGCCAGCTAGTCAAATTATAATTCCAGAGAAACTGGAGTTTTACCTTAGTTTCAAGTTTACACTGTGCGCGAACCGTGAAGCAGAAACTCATAAGGAAGTAGGATGTGTGTATCGGAGGCGGACACCTCGCTCACTGCAGCCATTTTGATCTATTGTGGCTACGTCCCCCCGAGGGGCAGGGATGAGGTGAAGGAGCGTAGGAGGTCCCAGGTCCGCTGGCAGATAGGCCCACAGAGACGTGCAGAAGTCCTGAGCATTTCCAGTTTGAACACCCGCGCAATAGTGGCGAGGAATGCAGCGACCCTACCGGGCTGGACAGCTCACTCTGGCGTTCACGGGGAGAAATCTTTCCAATGTGCATGCATCCATGCCATGTGCCAGGCACCGCAGGACCTGAAGGCACACCTGAAACGTGAAATGATGAAATGAGAGGAAATGAGGGAAAGGAGAAATTGTGGTAGAATACACCACCCCGGCATTCGCCTAGGCGACCAGGGGAAAACCACGAAAAAAACCATGGCTCCCCTCTGCTGGTCTTAATACAGAAAAGAAAACACAGGACTGGTGCTGGAAATATATAATCTATTAAAGCAAATTCTATTTGAAAGTAAAAATATATTATTTTATAATAGTGTTGAAATTCTGTATGGTGTACGCTCATGAGCGCTTGCCTCAATGTCAGCTCTGCAATCATGCGCTTCAATGACCTTTCTGGTTTCAGAAATATTTGCTGCATTAATTTCAGGTCAATCACACAACAATCACACGCAGATACGCTTCAATACAACATACACACTCCTCCCTAGATTTCAGTACTGATTTAAAAGTTTCTCCCTCAAATTTATTTTAGAAAGTGCCAGATAATTTTATTCTTTGAGGACAGCATCCATAACTAATTTATTTAGAATTTCTGGCGCTGTGATCCAGAGAAATATCATAACTGAAGTCAGCACTGTATGTATTTTTTTCAACAAACAATGTTTGGGCAACTGATTTGGAAAAGATGTTTGAAGAGAGTAGACATGGAGACAGTATGGCAAGACGTCAACATTCCAACATATGGAAAGATGTCAAAAGAAGACTAATAGACACCAGCCGACAGGAAATTGAATCGGACTGTAAAATTAAACCTTCTCTAAGCCTAGAAAATGTAATAAAATTAAATTGGGTTAAAGAGGCGTTATATTTGGAAGAAAGGAAAGATTGGAAATGGCATGGCTTAGACTGGTAGACTGTAGGGCACAGAAAATGGCTGACGATTCCGGCAGGAGATCTACCCATTTTGTGGTTTACATGAAGATTGGGTACACATTTTGGCGGAATGCGCACAGTGGAAGAACCAGCGAAAAATTAAATTCACAGAAAAATTCTTAAGTGCTGCTAGAAGGAGATTGTCCTGTTGGGATCTACTGGCTGACCAGAAGATTTGCCAACACCGGGGAAACCCCCGAAAAAAACTCGTGGGTCCAGAAGGTCGGCCGCAGGAATCGAACCCACGACCTCCCGAATGGGGCCACAGACGTTATACCGCCTGAACCATCCCTCTCGGTAAAGTGTTGAAAATTTTAACCAATAACAACGAATATCTTGGAAATGGCTGATGCCACAAAAAGTGTTATTTGAAATAAATTGTGTGTGTTAAAGACATCTAGAATTTTTGTGTACAAGTAAGTTTCTGTCTTATCTCTTATGTTTACCACAAAATTTTTTCCGAATGAAAAGGGCTTCAGAGATTATTCCCAGAAAATTCAAGATACACATTTTATTTGCCATGTAAATAATTTAAACATATGGTATTTTAATCAAAATCGTTAGAGCCACCTTTGAGAAAATACAATTCCCAAACAATCTTCCATGTAAGAGGCAGTTTGGTTCGGGGGATTTTCTTGAAAAATCTTCGTGTCGTTGTTTGGAAGATGATGAACCTAAATACCAAGTTTGGTATGTATAGGACATTATGTTTTGAGTTATGCTGTTCAGAGACACACACAGATCTTTTATAAATACATTTGTTTGGATTCAGGGGCCCTCAAAACATGCATTTCCTTTCAAATATCAATATGGAGTTTTTGGGTGGATTAGGATACCTTCTCTGTTTACTAGGTACGTACTAGAGAAAGTAAAAAGGAATAGATGTTTCCAAGTAGAAGCTTTGCCCAAACTATAAAACTAATATCTCGAAATTAGTGCTTTGCTCCAATGTATCCAGGTTCTTGCTCAGTGTTCTAGAGTAACAACTTGCAACATCATCATGTTATTTTCGCAAAATCGGTGTCTGGATCACTGTGTCCTCCTGTGCTCAGCAAATGCTGTTAAACAACTGCTACAAAAACCAGCTCGGCTAGTTAGCCTTCTCCGTTGCACTTTTTTATTTTTCCCTACCGTTTTACGCACCATCAACCAGACTAGTGTGACAACTGCTTCCTTTTTTCGGTTTCAGTTATTCCTCCAGATATTTCACAAAAAGGAAGGCTAAAATAACTTCCATGCTGCTTATAGCGGTTCACTGTTCATCTGTTCACTATTAATGTAACTTCAAAGTTGCAGGAAATATGCGTAAGATGGGCCAAATTAAGTTTTTTTAAATTTCCACCCAGTCTGTAAAAGTACCAACCGCCTGAGGCGGTCATAAGTTAGTGGTATCTTTAGGAATGGGTGGGAAATCTAAAATTTGGGTCAAAGTCACCCCATCTTACGGCATGGAATTTTCAGTTCTTTGTTAAGGTAGTGCATCTGCGAAATCTGGAAAATCCACAATAAGTAAAATATCTTGTTGAAATTTCTTCTTCTTCTTCTCTTCTTCTCTTCATGGAGTAGGAGCATGTCCTGTTACGTTCTAAATTCGCCATCTTGCTCCTGGTGGACTAACATCTCTTTTCCCTCGCGATTTATGAATCAGTGTCTGTTTCGGGAGTCGTTCCTTATTCATTCTACTCTTATCTATAACTGGGAGTAGATTTAGTTCAATCCTTATATCCTCGTTCTTAAGCCTGTAAATTTATGCCACTTACTACACAACATGACAAATGTTTCTACTATGTTGAAAAATGCTAGCATTCATTCTTATTTAAATGTTGTTTTTTGTGTAAATTAATTGTCAATTAAAAATGCTCCACACGATGTGTTTAAAAATACATAACAATTTAGGATTTATAGTAAACGAGTTTACAAAAGATCTATCATATCAGACTTTTTATAACCCGTAAATATTGCAGAAAAATCATATCTTTTTGTGCTCCCCAAACTTCTTGATTTTTAAAAAAATTGATAATTTATTTCTCAAAATTGGATGATTATTTTACAAACGTATACGGTTATTTTCTTTAATGTACTTTTCAGAGGCAGTGAAATATGTTAAAACAAAATAGTAAAAAAATTGTATTGTATGCAGCATTTTGAGCATGAAAAAATACTGAAAAATGTTTGCAAGAAAACAAGGTTTAAAGTTGTGGTGCCTATTAATAAGTATGCACCAATCCATTTAGTTTAAAAGCTGCAATTGGAAAAAACGATATGTTATGTTAAAGCTTAGATGCCATGTTACTTTGTTATAAAAAACAAAATTTAAAAATGTTCACAATTTTTGGTCAAATTAGCACAAGTAATGAATACTTAAGTTTGATGTTTTGGCTAATAAACCTAAGACGTAGTCTTAGGGATATGCAGTCTAGGCAATACAGAAAAAATATATGTTACCTTCACATGCTTTCTCTACCCTATATCATTTATTAATAGGTGTAGAAACTTATCTTACGAAAGCTTATTTTTCTGTCTATTCCATTTTAGTCGAGATAAACGCTTGCGTAAGTAGTTGCATTATACATTTCGTTATAAATGCAAGGGAGTAGCGACAGTCAAATGTTTCAGAACTGGACGCTATATGCTGGCCTTAAAATTCCATATGTTTCCATGCAATCACGACAAACAACTGAAAATCGACAGTACTTGTACAGAATGGCTAAGTATTGAACAATTCGAACCATCAATAACGGATGGTTCGGAAATCTCTGATGCCAGAAAAAAGCTTATTTGAAATAAATCGTGTTTTAAAGAGATCTACATTTCTTGTGTAGCAGTTTTCGTCTATCGCTTAACGTTTACCAGTTATACAAGATTATACAAAGTTCCTTCCGAAAGAAAAGGGCTTCACAGGTTATTCCCAGAAAATTCAATATATACATTTTATGTGTCATGTAAATATCTTTAATATGTGGTGTTTTAATAAAAATCGTTGGAGCTATTTTATAGAAAATCAAAAATTTCGAAAGGGGGTAGTTTGGAGTGGGGGGATTTTCTTGAAAATCTTCGTGTCGCATCTTTGAAAGGTACTAAACCTAAATACAAAGTTTGGTATTTATTCGACATTTCGTTTTTGAGTTATGCTGTTCACACACACACACACACACACACACACGGACCTTTTTCTAAAAATTCATTTTTTTAAAATTCAGGGCACCTCAAAACATGTATTTCCATTGAAATCTGGGTAGTGAATTTTTGGGTGGAATGCAGTACCCTCTCTGCCTACTAGATACGTGGTAGAGAAAGAAAAAGAAAGAAGTTATTGTGAACCCCCTCGTTAGTTTGGCCTCGGCGTTCTTTGAATGTATATTAAAGCAGATTTATTGATATCATCAAACGCTATCACTAGTGATACATGTCACAAAATGGTCCAGACTGATAGTAGCAATGCAGAAAACGTATTGCATGCGACCTTCAAAGGCTGACCGCCTCGAAGAAATCAAGGCGTGTGACCTTGCCTAGTCATAACTGTGTCATACATCGTTAAATATGTCTCGGAAATAAGTCTTTTACTTATGATACTCAGAGTCCTATTAGAAGGAAGGGAAACTAAAAAAACAAAGCAACAGTTTTAGTTTTAGTTTTACATCGACTAACCCACTCTTACTTCGTCATACTGCTTTTGACGAATAAGATGCTACAAAACGAAGTGTTTCAACCAATCATGGCTGCTTATTCCACATATTTATAAACTCCCTAGCATTTGTCTGTTTTTATCATCTCCCTAGCATGTTAATTTGTTTATGATCGTCATTTATTTTCCGCATAGATATTCAGAATTAGCTACAGTAAAACAGCACATCATACAACGCAAAGAGAAACAGAAACAGTATATGGAAGCAGTTCGATCAATTAATTTATTAAGTTAATTAATATTTTATTGTATTTATTTCTAGTAATCTTTATGTGCCTTCTTTTAATCTGCGATAGTCAATTAAATCCCACTCGAGTTTTGATTTTCTGTAGATATATCAAAACCTCCAATGAGATTACTGTTGAAAACATTTGCTCGGTTTGACAATAATTCTGCACATGACAAAAACACTGAGACATCGAAAATCTTTAAGAGAATGGTACGCAGGGTACGTAGGTAGCAGATTTCTGCAAACACAGTAGTTAGAGGTGTGATAAATAGCCTGCTCAATAATACATAGTTCGAATCTGATCATAATTCATTTTGTGTAGCTGAAATCACTATAGGGTCTTCCATAGTTCAGCATAGTTCCCTTATGTCTGTACGTGTTTAATATAATTTTGAAAATGTCTGTTAACAAAACACTCTTTCTATTGCACCTGTTGTCAAATTACACATTTCATAATATCTCTTTAGACAGCATGGCCTAAAAGTAGAACTTTTAACATGGTGCACACGAAATAAAAGCGTTACATTATCGTACTAGTCGATAAAAATTTTATACCACTCCATTGTGACCAACTTTGGTTTCAAGTCCAATCTCATGGCAATTACCCTTTGTATTTGCACGTGTTTAATAATTCGATTTGGTTTGATTAGGTTTGACTTTTCATTTATGTCTTTTTACATGATTAATTTCTCATGGCGGTAGTGTTATATGTTCACGATACAAAGCGTCATACTTCAATTTATCGCAATTCGTTGTGCAGTTAATCTATACCTTACATTGGCAGCCTTGTGCTTTCTTTGAATTCAGAAGAAACTGAAATGGAAGAGCCAGGTGAAATTACAAAAGCAAAATAAAGAATAACAGTAGAACTACTTACCCAAAAAATCCAGAAAGCAATATGATATAGCATTTAATCGCTTCATTTCCTGGTGTAAGGCAAAACATGTTGAAAACAATTTCACTGAAAATGACTGCAACAACAATCTCGTTGCACTCGAGTGTTGATCTCGTTTTTAACGTCATTTTTCTTGTTTCAAGAATCTCTCTATACACGTGAGTTGATATCGTGCTAAACGTGATTTCTCTTAGTTTCAGGAATCAATATAATATTTGTATTTACATTTTACAAATTCGAGCGATGTCTAAAAAATAATATATGCCACACGTGTTGAAAGTGGCTTTATTTTGCTCATAGAATTGCGAAACTCGGCCTACAGGTCTTCGTTTCGCAAAAACTCCCACCCGCAAAATAAAATCCTACTTTTGACGCTTGTTTCATTATCTACTATTCTCCGATGAGCGTTACAAGATTTTAACATAGGTATAGAGTAAACAATGATGGGAGACACCTGGCGCACTGCGACTTTCCTGAGATCTATTGCGGCTACAACCCCCTCCAGGAGGAAGGGATGAAGTGAAGGAACCACAGGAAGCCACAGGCCACAAGCAGATAGACCACAGAGACGCGGTAGCCCCTAGCAGTTCCTAGCTCGAAGACTCGTCCCACTGGAAGTACTCAGAGAGGGCGATGGACGACCCGTCCAACCAGACAGCCCTCAAATATCCGCGCTATCTGTTCGGTACCACCACACACCACGAAACCTAGAAGCCCACCTGAGACATGAGAAGGAAACAGAATGAAAGGAAAATGAGGGAAAGGGAATTTTGATAAATGAGAAATCACCCCGGCATTCACCTATGGACCAGGGGAAACCACGAAACACCCAAGGTTAGACGTCCTCCGTGGACTAGTACCGTGCTAGCCTCTAGTTCCCAAGGTCGCGGGTTCAAACCCGGCGGAGGGCGATGGATTTTTACGGGCGTAAAAATCCTTAGTATGGCTTCCTTCGGAAGGGAAGTAAAACCGGTGGTCCCGTGTCGTAGATTTACGGCACGTAAAAGAACCCCAAGCCTGATAAAGAGGCCTCTGAGCAAAATTATCGGTCTTTCACGCCCAATATGGAATGGGGCGCTAAGAACCATAGTAGTTAAAGAGCGTCCATAAATAAAACTCAATTTAAATTTAAATTTACACAAGGTTAGAGTGGGCGGTCGACGGTAATCGATTCCTGTACCTCCCGAATGCGAGCTTCACACACTATCACGGAGCCATCTCGCTCGGCAATTAGGTAATATAAGAGTGATATTAGCACAATACTAAAGAATATAACTTAGGGATTTAAAGGCGACAGTAACTGGAAAAGAATTACGCTTAGGAATTCCAGGTGCTCACTGTGTCATGTGCTTTATTGCAGTATGGCCAATGTTACACTCAAATCGGTGTCCATTGCTTGGGAGTGTTAACACGTGTAACAATGAGCAGGGTGCATATGGGATACGATAACACATAAAAGGGAAACCTTTAAACAGTGGGGAGAAAACAAGCGTTCTAAACGTGTTTATTAAGATTTGCGAGAAGTATTCAACTTCTCCTATAGATAGTATTGTGACATTAGCCTCAGAATTCACTGGTGTGACTAAAGCTCCTTGTACACGATCAAATTTTTGTCAAATTCAGTGCTTTACAAGACTTTCCATGAGTTTTCACAACTTTTCTTGTCAAATTGCTTCCAATACTTCCGTCTTTGGAAGTGTTGAAAGCAAATAAGGACATGCTCTAAACCAAGAGCGGCGAAAATGCCTTTCTCCCTCGAGTCATCAAATATGCAGCACGCACTACAACAACTCAGCAGCACATGGTAAGCAAATGAATAGACGGCTAGAGATGGAGTTGCGCCTGCGAGTCACACTGCCTCTCGAGTCGCGTTTTCGCCACCACTGCTCTAAACGATCAAAGGTTTGACAATGATTTAATGGCTTTGGCCAATGTAATGCGACTATTTACAGTGCGTCGTGAAATCTGCAACATGACTGAAAGTGAAAATTAAACAAAAATGGCTACCTGGGCAAGGAATGTCATATGTGAGCTGATTAGGTTATACGAAAACTGGCCATGTCCGTAGGTCATGGGCTTTTCGTCGATTACCGCAAGACGAAAGCGAGAGCATATGAAGAAATTGCTGGGCAGACTTCCGAAGTGTATAGTAATGCATTAACGCAATGTAACATAGTGTAGTTAACCTATCAAGTCGTATTATTTCCATTGTATTCTTTAATTGTAATCTGATTTCATGGGCTATAAGACGTGATAGTGCTATGTAATATTACGTGGAGAACATTATTTCCTTGCAAATTATTATATAGTGACGCTAATGGAGATTCACTTTGAACGTGATAAATTATCAATGTGTTCTGAAAGTTTAAGTTTGGCAAAGAGACAACGTGTAAATACACATTTATGACATTGTCAAGTTTTGTCCATTCTTATCAAATATTGAAAAACACCTATAAAGTTTTCTTGTAAACTCTTGAAAAGAAAAAAAAAGTTTGATCGTGTACAAGAGGTTTAGGACTAGCATATGGCGCCAGAAAAGAACACTCTGCACTCAGATCTTGCGGGAGTGGAGCCCCTTCCAGAATCTGATTGATGGAACCTGCAAGTAGTGTTATGCTAAAATGTTTTGCATTAACCTGTATGTTTAGATGATAACAACACTAATAATAACAACAATAGGTCTGCTGTTTCTCGGTCACCTGTTCCTACAGCAAAAGGTTGGCACAACCTCTACCATCTGCTCGCCAGACCATACGCACGTGCGCGGCGGAGCGATACATTACTTCATAGTAACAGTAAAATCAGAGTAGCTTGAACGTTATCACCAGAACCCGTATTTTGATGACCTAAAACTGATTGAAAAATGAAGTATAAAAGACTCTAAAATGTTTAAAAACTGTCTTAACAATAACAAAAAAAACCCTAAAACTTGGATTTATTTAATTTATTAAAATTAGAGTAAGAAAATTATAATTTTTATACATATGGGTATAACTTCTATACAAGTAGAAAAAGTAGATACAAGAATAATGATAAAATAATTTAGAAAATTAATTTAAAAATATTTGTTACATTTTGTTTGAAGAGTCTGAAAAGAAAATTAAGCAAATCGTTTTTGAAGTTGGTCTTACAAAACTGTAGCACTGACCCTGTGAGTTCTCAGATTATGCAAAATTTATTGCAAATGAAGAGGACGTTAGTCTATGACACGACACAAGGACAAAGACAATAGCAACCTGACTGTACTTATTAACGCGAAAAAGGAAAAACTGTCCTGTCTCATCCCTAGTTTGGGACATGAATTCATAACTGTAATTATACCTGCTCCACTGGAAGCAGTCACCCCTCACCCTTTCCAGACTAACTATTAAATACGAATTATTATTTTTCCAAGAATGCGAGTAAATATACAAAATTACTCTTATTTCTCAGTTGAAAAGTGACATTTCTGTGGTATGAAAATTTATGCTTGTGAATAATATAAACATATTGTATTCTTAATGCAAATGCAAGAAAATCACTAAATAAAGACGAAAAGGGCAATGATAAAGTCATGATTTAATATCAAAAAAATGTCCTAAAAGTAAAAAATGGCATAAATTAACCAAATTTAACCTAATAAATATATTTTTTCATAATCTGTAATTCATGGTCAGGATTTATGTTCAGGTTTAGCAGTGCCTATGGTGCAACAATTAAAAGATGACGTCATCCAGGCCCTGGTTATCACAGCCAATCAAATCCAGCAGCCCTGACTCTGCACTGCGCTATTATCCCCAACATTCAAACATTTCAGCAGCTGCCATAATATCGTTCTCTAAACTCCTTATGTGGAATGGCATTGCTGATTTGCATACTACGACTGAATATGTCTATATTCTATGGTCTGTAGCATCACTGATTAAAGTAAACGATAGTGATAAAATCACACGATGCTCCTTGTGATTACATTTGCATATAAACTGCATGTCTCAGGATGTAATCAGAAATGTCTGCTCTAACACGACGGTGGAAATGAGGGAAAATTTAGGTCATCGTTTACAGGCAGATGAGCAACGTAAGCCCTTTCCCCCTCGATTAACCCTATAGGCATTCACACTGGCTTAGTCACCGATTGAATTATGTCGGTTAAGATTCCGTTGAAACTTCAGTAGGTGTTTAAGGGTGTACCATTTTACTTTCCCTACTACGTACTTACATCAGGCAGAAAAATACTGTATTTCACTCAAAAATTCGATAACGAGATTTCACCGCAAATACATGTTTTGAAGCCCTGAATCCAAAAAAGTATTTTTATAAAAATATTCGTGTGCCTGTTTGTCTGTGAACAGCATAACTCAAAGCCGAAGAGTCCGATAAATGCATAACTTACTGTTTTAAGTTATATCTTCAAAAGATACGACACGAAGATTTTCGAGAAAATCACACCAACCCATACTACGGTTTACATGGAACATTTTTCCGCATTTCCTATTTTTCAAAAATGGCTAACGGTTTTGATTAAAATGATATATGTTTAAGATATTTTCATGACAAAATGAATTTTCTGGAAATTACCTGTAATATCCTCTTCATTCCGAATGTCTCTTATATAATTTGTAAATCGTAAGAGATGCATAAAAACGTTACTACACAATAAACGTAGACCTCGTTAAAGCACACAGTTTATTCCATTTGTTTCTGGTGTTAACCAGTTTTGAGATATTCTTTGTTATTGGTTTAAATTTTCAAGTACTTATACTTTCTCAAGTGGAAAATCCCTATTCCGATTTTTAAACCCATCACGAAGCGACCCGCTCTTAAAAGATTTGACTATCGCTTAAAGCCCACTGTATTTCCCTAATCCTCTTGTAGTTAATGGGAAATATATAATAAAATCGTTTCTGCAAATGTTTATCTCCATTACCATGAAGTATTTAGAATAATAAGCTTACGTAATAGTTTGTGCACCAGGCACGTTGAAGCACTCAACTAAGTATGCTATTTCAGTGCAGTTCCATTTTTAATCTATGCCCCTTTTACCGTTGTTTTGTTTATTTTCAAATGTTTCAGTGTCTAACTTTAAAGAAACTGTTTCATTTCTTTTACTGTATATTCTTTATATTATTTGCGCCATTACAGGTTTAAAAATATCGAAAAACATACAAAAGCTAATTTTATTACTATTTTTAAATGTGTTGTAATTACGTGTTTTTTTTCGTGCTACTTTTCAAATTAACTGAGTTACTTTTTTGGTATAAAGTAATCCTTGCATACATAAAAAGTCTTCCTTGTATATTAATACTTGTTGAAGCTGAAACTACTTCTATGATACAAAATACAAACCAAAACATATCCTGGAAGAAGAACTCTTATAGTTATAACTAACCTATCCAAATACTAATAAACTGCATTAAAATTGCTGTCCAATGAAGTGATAGAAGTCTCTAAGTTATTTATCTTTTTTCTTAACAAGGAACAATTTAAAGCAAAAACCAAAACAAAACCATGTGAATTTTTCACAGTTTTTGACAGTGTTATGTCTATAAGGCAATACCTCAAAGAAAGCCTGTATGAAGAAGCGAGAACGTATTACACATACGTAAAGGTATTAAGCAGGTATTAAACCAAACCGTCTCACAAATGAAGTGAAAGTCTCGAAAACATCAAAGACCAACAGATCTTGTACTTGCGGACCTTTAAAGGGACCTTCCTGTCGACTTGTCTCACTCAATCTGAAAATTTTTCCTGTAATATTGAAATACCCTTCCTGATCTGATTATTGCCTTCAAAACGTTCTTCACTAACTCAAGTTTTAAATACATCAATAAGCTTCACACACTTAGGTATAGGGTATACAACGGAAAGGGACACCTCGCGCACTGCGACCTACATAGATGTATTGTGGCTGCCACCCCCCAGGAGGAAGGGATGAAGTGAAGGAACCATAGAAGGCTACAGGCCACAGAACGCGCGGAAGTCCCCAAAGTCCCAGGGTCAAAGACTAGTCCCACTGCTGGAGCTGGCTAGATGGACGACCCGTCGACCAAGCAGCCCTCTAGTGTCCACGGGGAGTACTCTTTCCTTTGAGCAAGAATCCACGCCATCTGCCCGACACCGCCATACGCCACGAAACCCAGAAGCACACCTGAAAGATGAGAAGGAAACGGAATGAAAGGGAAATGATGGTAAGGATATCGTGGTAGATGAGAAATCACTATTCGTCTACCGACGAGGGATAACCACGAAAAACCAAGGTCAGAGCGGGCGGTCGACGGAAATCGAACCCGGAACCTCCCGAATTTGAGCGTCACACGTTAAGGTGGAGCCATCTCGTTCATTGCACCTTTTGTCCTACTATTAATGTTCTCTTTTGATAGCCACTCCTTAATTTGATAATGATTTTCCTTATACCAAATACCCACTGGTATATGAAACAGAAAAAAATCTGATCTCCAATTCCATTCCTGCATGTGGCTTTTTACATCTGCACAAATTTATCTGGATAGCTCAGTTCCTTAAGATATGTAACGATCTCATACTGTGTGGATTTTTCGAGGAACTACAAATCACACAATTACGTACATTTGGTGGAAGAATTGTTGAAAATTTACAAATTATGCGATTCAGCATATCCCTTAATATTTATTTTCTCCATTTATACTTGTGTTTTTGTCCAATGAGCTTGCGTGATGTCAGGATATGGAGGAAGATTCCCGTCAGTATGCATATTATGAGCGATGCAAATCAGAAACGCAAATCAGCATCCAACATGCTTGCGGATTACTGCTGGCAAATTATCACAGACGTTTTGGTTCAATTTTATCATACGTAATCCCACGAGAATTTATCTGATGAAACAGGTAATCTCGAATGTGATTTATTAAGACTGTTCCATGAATAAAGTGCAATAGATTGTATAAGTAGTATTACTTTCTTGCTTGTGTTATTTAAAATCAAATCACCATTGCGTCAGCTGACGGATCACGACATACTAAATGAATGAACAAACGAATTTGTTAGGAATACTAACCAAAACTACCAACAATGGGGAAGAGAAAACATTTAACCTTAAAATTAAGATAACCTAAAATCAGAACACCATAAAGACGCATTGTTTTTTTCAAAAACAATTTATTTGGAAATTGACGCTATTTGAAAGTGCATTGATTCAAAATACAAATTTCAAAGTTAAAGGAATCTGTTGGTTTTCCGCAACGGCAATTGAACTGGGTTGGATTGAAGCATATACTGATACTATACTTCAGTAACGAGCTGAAGTTTTATCTGATAAAATTGGATCCTTGCGAGCATATTGCGAGATAAACCATATCGATTGGTCGATATCCGAGGCTTTACTAAAGGTAATATGAAATACCAGCCTATGAATGGAGTACTCGCGTGAGTCATACATGAAGAGGTTTCGCAAACGTGGAAGGTTTTATGCTATACGTTATTTCCTATATCTTACTACCTTATAAGCTCATTTTGGTTGTTTTGGATTACGCGTGGTGTGATTCTGTTAATGTTATTGCAAAACTAATAAACATGCAACAACAAAAATCTAGAAATGTCTAGCTCCCTTCATTATGTTGTATTGCAGTAGGAAAGCTGATATCTCTGTATGCGGGTGGTCATTGCTGTTTTCCATACTACGACTGCATGTGTGTCTGTTCTGTAGTGTTTAGCATCACTGATTAAAGCAAACGGTAGTGATAACCCTATGATACCCTTTGTGTTCCCATCTACATATAATCTGCATGTCTCAGATGTTGACAGTAACTGTCTGCTCCACCACAACGGCGGGAACTGAGGGAGGTCGTTATAGGTTGTTTACAGGCAGAAGATGAGCAACGCAAGTCGTTTTCCCCTTGATTGAGCATCCACACTGGTTGTTTCATAGAATGACATCAGCTGATAATTCGCTGAAACTTCATTAAGCACTTAAGTGTTATGTACATAAAGTAATATTCCAAGCAAAACTTGTATGAAGATGGGGAAACGTCATATTATATTAAATACACTACGTGATCAAAAGTATCCGGACACCTGGCTGAAAATGACGTACAAGTTCGTGATTTCTTCCATCGGTAATGCTGGAAGTCAATGTGGTGTCGGCCCACCCTTAGCCTTGATGACAGCGTTCACTCTCGCAGGCATACTTTCAATCAGGTCCTGGAAGCTTTCTTGGGGAATGGCAGCCATTCTTCACGGAGTGCGGAATTGAGGAGAGGTATCGATGTAGGTCGGTGAGGCCTGGCACGAAGTCGGCGTTCCAAAACATCCCAAAGGTGTTCTATAAGATTCAAGTCAGGACTCTGTGCAGACCAGTCCATTACAGGGATGTTATTGTCGTGTAACCACTCCGTCACAGCCCGTGCAGTATAAACAGATGCTCGATCGTGTTGAAAGATGCAATCGCCATCCCCGAATTGCTCTTCAACAGTGGGAAGCAAGAAGGTGCTTAAAATATCAATGTAGGTCTGCGCTGTGATCGTGCCACGCAAAACAACAAGGGGTGCAAGCCCCCTCCAGGAAAAAAGCAACCACACCATAACACCACCACCTCCGAATTTCACTGTTGGCACTACACACGCTGGCAGATGACGTTCACCGGGCAATCGCCATACCTACACCCTGCCATCGGATTGCCACATTGTGTACCGTGATTCGTCACTCCACACAACGCTTTGCCACTGTTCAATCGTGTAATGTTGACGCTCCTTACACCAAGCGAGGCGTCTTTTGGCATTTTCCTGCGTGATGTGTGGCTTATGAGCAGCCGCTCGAGCATGGAATCCAAGGTTTCTCACCTCACGCCTAACTGCCATAGTACTTGGAGTGGATCCTGATGCACTTTGGAATTCCTGTGTGATGGTCTGCATAGATGTCTGCCTATTACTCTTTACGACCCTCTTCAAATGCCGGCAGTCTCTGTCAGTCAACAGACGAGGTCGGCCTGTACGCTTTTGTGCTGTACATGTCCCTTCACGTTTCCACTTCACTATCACATCAGAAACAGTGGACCTAGGGATGTTTAGGAGCGTGGAAATCTCGCGTACAGACTTCACAAGTGACACCCAATCACCTGACCACGTTCGAAGTCCGTGAGTTCCACGGAACGTCCCATTCTGCTGTTTCACGATGTCTAATGACTACTGAGGTGGCGGATAATGAGTACCAGGCAGTAGGTGGCAGCATAATGCACCTAAGATGAAAAAGTATGTTTGCGGGGGTGTCCGGATACTTTTGATCACATAGTGTATGTCTGTTAATGTGCCAAGCACGATAATGCAGTACCAAGCGAGTACTCTCAAGTGTACTCTGAACCTCATTGAGAAGCGATAGGGGTGTCTCCATAGTAAGGAATTTATTATTTTGTCACTAATGTGTTTTAATATTAATTCTAAAATTAAAAATTTAAAAATATACTATTATACGCTCGATGCATGGAAAATGAAATATGCTATTATATGCACCATAAAACTTCACATACAAGCGCAAAAGAACATGAAACATATTGCAAAATTTAGTTCCATGTCACAAGTAAAAACAAATCAAGTATGCATTTGCATATAACTTCAAGGTGTATTTATAACTTTAATAAATAAATTAATTAACGAACCTTTCATTGTATATCTTTATAAAGAAATTGACGTTTTTTTTAGATATTCAAAGTGGAAGAAGTGCATTGGCAATTGTTTTGAAATTTGTGCATTCTTTTCTTTTGTTATTTCAACCGCTCTCACATATTCCGTAACCAACGAATAGGATACAGGCTGTTGAAATTCTTTATGAAAATTCTGAAATAAGCATAAGTACAAGTTGGAAACTTTAGCCCACACAGAACATAAATACAATGATGTCCATCATCCATGGCCGAGTGTCAACTCAAAGGCCAGAAATAGTTGCTAATTACCTAAGCGACGTACAACATATGAAGGTGTAGGGCAGGACACCGGCAAGTGACAAGGAACTATAAACATCTCTAATGCTCGTTTAGAAGAGCACAGACGTCATCGATGCACATCAGAGGTTAAAGCAATTCTGATCTCCGAGTTCTTATCTCTGATAAGAGTGAAAAAACGAAACACACACATACTTCCGACATTCAAAACTAAATGTTTTAGAGCCTGTTAGCCCAGCAATATACGTGTATGAACTTTATAAAGAGCTCATTGCCCTGCATTTTGTCTGCGAAATGTACGAAATGATATTTGCTAAACAAAGACCTGCAGTATTCAGATTGTATTTATCGTCGTTGCGACGCGAGTAGGTACTGCATTATGATTAGGGATGGTACGTCGGTACCTCAAAACTCGGTAGTATCGAAGTAAAATTAATACTTTGAGATAAACCTTCGATAGCTTTAAATTTTGCATAATTGAAAGTTGTTTGATTTAACTTTATGCTAGATAAGGAATGAAAGGAATCGAGACTTCACGTTATTGCCTCGTACGTGTCCCTAAAAAGTTGCTGGACTATAGTTCTTGTTAGACCTTGACTGCGTTTCCTGTGGGTAATCAATGCAATATAACATAGACTCTTGTGTCTAAATGAAAGTTTTTAAAACAATGGGGGATGGAGTAGAGATACTCGTGTAACATGCAGCGTTAACCGAGTTGTGAATGAAGCTGATTTAGCTGATGTACTAAATCACGTTTCTGCAACAGTCTGGCTTGGTGACTCACTCTCAGCCAATACATTTACCTACTCCGGTGACCAAAGTCTGTGAATCCAGCAAGAATAAATCAGAACTTAAGACTGAGATAATACAGTGCATGGAAACATTTGTTCTTACCTTCCATCTGCTAGTTTGTATTTACGCAAATCAAACTCGCGTCACGAGCTAGCTTACAGGTGTACCGTACGACTAATTTCCATAATATGGATAGACAGTCCATTATTATTATTATTATTATTATTATTATTATTATTATTATTATAAGCCTTGAGTAACAAAAGGGGATATATAACCTGCGGCATTATCAAGATAAAAACATTGCTGCCAATTGGAGAATGTCAATCAGGAACAATTTCGGAATTCCAACACAATACAACTTTGGTTACATGCGTTTATAATAGAAAACTGCTAGTAAGAACATAATTCAGTAAACTAGCCTTTATAGGGTTTTATAAAGTGAGTATCGACTATCGATGTTCAGAAATCAGTATCGGTATCGACTATCGAGAATAAGTGGCATCACCCATCACTAATTATGATATAAGGCAACCCCTGTGCTCAAATGTATAATTTGCTTAATTTTTAACTAACTGTTTTTAAATTTTACCCACACGCTAAGGACCTCATTTCATAATTATGTATAGGTATTCGTATATCTAATACAAATAATTTAGACGCTATTTACGTATATGTGTGATTATTAGGCATAGAAATTCTTGAGCAGTTACACTCAGATTATCTACACTCAAACCATTATCACTATAAAGAATACAAAACAACAGAGGCCAAGGTCAGAACCCGAATGCTGTCAGCAAACGTCAAAAAGCTGTAAGAGGAATTGGGGATGGTTGTTACCTGCGACGTCCATACCCATTAGTCCAGTTACAGTTCAATCTCATTTCCTTCCGTCGTGGCTTTAATGCTTAGAAATTCATATGCCTGGTGATTATTGTTGCTAACAGAAAATTCCCCAAGCTGTCCCGGTGCGCTACGATAGCATTGTTGCTGCTAGGGCCCAGGTTCGATTTCTGTTTATCACATGGGAATTTACCTCTCTTCGATGATCTGATACTCATGCATTCAGCCTCGTGAGGTACCTTAATGAAAAATACGAGGAGCTACTTGGCGGAAAAGTAGCGACTCCCGTGTCGCTAACCGCACCAAACTGCCCCAGGGGAGGCGCACCCTGACCACATGCCACATGCCCTTTCCCGTAGGTATCTCTTAACTGGCACGTGCACTGGTCACCTCTCATTGTTGCTGTCTTGGAATGAGTTGTGCGATACAAACTAGTTCCTTGTTTAACATGACCATTTATCTTAATATATGCAAATAGAATTTCGCCAAATTTACATTTTCATGATCGTATGAAAATATAACAGAGTTAATGCAGGTAAATCCTTATTAATAAATAGGTAGGAGGATCCTTTGGTTTAAACCTACTTCTCAGGATGACAAAAGCAGGTGCATCTAGCATGAGAGTGCTTTTATCGCCTGACTTTGCATTGCACAGGGCCTGTTTATCATGCATCGCCATTCAAAAGTGCATTGTATCAAGTGCGAGAGTTAGCTGGTGATTTTTTGTTGTTACGCGTATTTACTGCATAATGACAGAATTTACCGCTGGTTTATCGTTACAGCAACGCAGTGGCAAACATTTACGAGGCGGCGAGAAACGAATTGTGGTGCATGTGTTAAATACACTGACAGAGAAGAACCCGTCTTTGCCAGTAAGAAAAGTCGAGCGCCTGTTCTGAACTTACAGGTGTAAGTGTTTGACCCGTAGGAACATCTGACAGCGAATCCAACACTGTAGAATCAGATTCCGAGATGGAGAGCATTATGGCATTACCGGATTCTCCATAAATGTGCGAGTTGAGCTTCATTGTGAAATTTCATTTTTGCATAGCTACACGCCTTTATTTGTTTTATTTGAATGTTTTATTTATGTCCTGACAATTATTACGTATACTGCAGGTTTCCACGTGGTATGAAAGCCATATCTATGGCCCCAAAAACATTAGTCGATCAGGGGGAAGAGGAAGGAAAGGGAGCGCGGAGGAATAATGTCAGCGGGACAAGATAACCTATAAACAGGCATAGGTATTTCTAAGCACTAAAGCCAGGACGGAAGGAAATAGGTTGAATTGTCACTGGACAATAGGCAAGGGCGTCGTAGATAACAAACCACGCCTCATCCATCGTACATTCTTTTGGCTTTTGCAGACATCTCTCGGACCGGTTTTTACCTGCCTGTCACTGACCCTTGGCCTCTCTTATTTTGCATTCTTTGTAGTGCAAAGGTTTGAGTGTAAGTCACAGATATATAGAGATTAGATTGGCAATGACCTATCCCAATGCATTGTCGCTGGTGAATCCAACTTTGCGCGCGACCGTCATAGTTTGTGATTATCTTTCTGAGAGGAGTAACGTCGTATGGGTTGAATGTGCACAAAAAATACGCTTTTGTGGTGTGAAATGTTGAATTAATCAGCAAATATATACAGTTTTTGTTTTGTTTAAGGGCGTTCAACTGCTAGGTCATCAGCGAAATTTATCCCGTGATTTTCAAACTAATATAATGGTCAACACGCATGGTGTTTGGGTGCAATTTCTCTCATATCAAGAGGAAAAAACAATTAAGATGAGAGGTTTCAATACACAGGTTAGTGTGCTTATTTAAGTCACTTTTCGGCGGTAAACTTCATGAAATATTTATGTACTATCAACAGAGCGATTCTGTGTGGTTTATTAATTTTAGGTTTCCAATTCCGAAGGACCTAAGAGAAGGATGGGTAAAGGCAACACGCAGAAAACATTGGCAATCCACTCCGGCTTCTGCTGTTGCCGGGTTTCTGCTCCGGCACTTTGGATGCGAGGATTCGGACCTAACACATTTTATATAAAGTCTCTTAGTAACTGCTTCATTCTTGAGTTGAAAATGAACATAAACACGATTTTAAATTGATGTCAGAATAGCGCATTATACATATAAGTAACACTAGAATTTGTGTATAGACGTGGTTATAACTGTTGTCGTACGTGCACATTATACCTTTACACGTTTCTATAAGAAACGTCTTGCTAATTACCCCATGTAGGAACTATCGCGAGGAAGAATTAGTATCAAATTAGGTGCTAGTGATACCAGAACCGTGAAGATAGAAGGCAGGTTCCTCAGATTTTGAATGCACTGTCATTATCGCAACATTCTATACAGAAATTACTGATTAATAGCATCAGACATTCTCTGAAGGCTTTAAGCCAATACCGTAAGATATGTTATAGACTTTTGTCACGTCAACACTAGTTTTAGACTAATTAATAGAGCTAAACAAAGTTATGACTGTGCGCGATGTTTAGTGTAGTAATATAAATTTGTCAACAGTAACGTCTGACAGATCCAAAAATATGGTTGTACTAAATGTTCATTTAACTAGCAATCTCTCTGATTCCATTTTCCATTGTTCTTTACGTGAAAAACTTGGAAAAGTTTGACAGATGTTGTTTATATTGTATAACGCAGAGCATAGTGACACAAGATGACCTCTCTGGCTTCAGCGATGCAGGTATCATTGCTGCCCTGTGGTGTAGGTAAATATATTGAAGCCAACTACTTAAGAATTCCTATGCCCAATTCTAAGAATCAGGGTTTACAGTCTGCCCGTTCTGTATTGCGTAGAAAAAGGCAAAGGCTGGAGTGGCAAGCAGTAAGCCTTCGGCTCTCTCGGACTGTTCAGGCAGATATTTCATTATTTCAGCTCTCCCACGTGTGAAAAGTTCTACGAGTATTTAGAATTTACACAAATTGGCTTACAAGCTTAAACCATCAACATTTAATGTAAAAAATACCAGCACTTGGACGCTTTAAAGAGACATATAAACATCACAGGATAGCCATAAACAGAAAGGGTGATATTCACATAATCTTCTCTACCCGTACAACTTATTTGCATTCTACTAATAACCGCATTAAAACTTATTTTCCATTCTAATGACTTTAATTATAAACTTCATTCGCCAAAAATGGTTTCAGATGATACACTTTTTAGGCATAGCATTCAACTTCTAGTTGAATGTATGCTAGTCGTGACATTGAACATCTATTATTTGCGTTAGCTCATAAAAACAATGAAACAACCACCTAGGTTGTGAATGTGCGTACTTAAAACTGGACATATTCAAATGGACATTCGCGTATATTTGCGAAGTGGTTAATGCTGCAAAACATTTTATTTGTCAAACATGTTATAATTTATGAAGATATCAATTCTTCTGACGTAGTTTTCGACTATTTCATAGGGTTTCGCAGCTACCGTAGGATTAGGGTGACTTTGGTCCTTTGAAATTACCCCTCTGAGCTGACATCATAACTTTGTGGTATACTACAGTGCTCTTTGTATGCCTCTGTTAACAGTGTGGGTGATGGCGACTAGTTGTCAGTTATAAGTCGGTGTGTGTTGACTTCCAGTAAACACTGTTGCCAAGCGATTCATCAGATCCCCTCTATACGAGTATGTCCAGGAATGGCAGAGCTCCGACTTTTTCCACTTCAGCTGTATACTTGTGTTTGGATATATCTTGTTTAGGAACTGTAGGAGACTGAGTTTTCTAGTTGTGTTCCGAGATGAATAATTGTCGTTGACGTATCTGAAGAATGCTGCTGGTTCTAATTCTCATGCCTGCAACACTTCATGCTTAAGGTTCTCATGACG
Source organism: Deroplatys truncata (assembly GCA_030765065.1). Classification (NCBI taxonomy): domain Eukaryota; kingdom Metazoa; phylum Arthropoda; class Insecta; order Mantodea; family Mantidae; genus Deroplatys; species Deroplatys truncata. The sequence continues at coordinate 98,238,617 of CM060990.1, read as the reverse complement.
GGGGACAGGGTAAACCAATGGCTACTCCTTCAGTCTGTTCATAGAATTTGCCGTTATAAAGGAAATGCGTAGAAAAAGCGCATGTCTGAATAATGCAACAATGTCGGCTGGAAATTGAAACGGGATCTCCGCCTCGGAAGTGGGTTGATTTTGCAGCTCTCTGATGATCTGGTAGTCCCTAATGCTGGCACTTGTATTTGCCCGATTTAAATTTACCGCGCCGATAAAATCAGTTGGTAGTACCGAGTCTGCTTGGTTTGGCAGAAATGATTCTTGGCGGAAAGTTTATTCCACTCAGTTATTGTTGGAATTCTAAAGCGTGTGTTGTGCTTTAGAATCTTGTTAAAACTTTATTTTCATTTACTTGGTTTTTCCGGTGTATTTTAAGTGATTTAAAATGCGTAAGCTCAGTTAATAGCAATCTACTCTTATTCAGGGTTTCTTTACGTGTTTTTAAGGTAAGGCATTTCAAATAAGAATAGCAATAATAATGATGCGAATGATAAAACGTAGAACAACAGTTACCTTTTTAATCCAGTTTTACTTACTTACAATTTTATAAATCTGCTTGATGACTCTTTATGTTGGCTCAACAATTAATTATTGATCATCCCTTGCATACAATTTAATATAATTTCCCTTGCAAGTAAATATTTGAATCGAGCGTTGCTCTAGGCGTCTTCTTGTTAGTGGAAAATGTTTATTTAAGTAATACAAAAGTTGAATGTTGTTTACCTATCCTAGGTTGGTTACCAAGCATAACGAAATAAATAAAAATTTATCTGCGAATTCTATAAGTCACATATTAATATAAATAACATTTAACAATTCATATTCATTTTTTAACATATTTAAGTTATTATTTTTTCTTATGTCGACCTTTTTATACCATACAATATTTAAAATATTGTGAATGCAATGTTTTTCGCCCATTTTTATAACGTATTTCCCTTTTGACGTTACTCATTTTTTTCTTTCACCTTTATAATTAATACAATTCTAATTGATTTTTCACAATATGTAAGTAATTTTTTGCAAATATGATTATATATATGGTATTTTCTAACAATGTTAATTGATAGTTATTATATAATGTATTCATAATAACGATATAAGTGTGTGAATCATTATCCATCCCTTAGATTTGTAATTCCAATATGGCTTAGTAACTTATTAAATACATCCATTACTTTCATTTCATTTAAAAACTGCGTAAAATTTACTGTTCAAGAAACTGTACTGAATTTTGCAATGGTACTCTGATGGATAAAGAAACTGCGTAGAAACTGACCAGTAGATCAACAGGATTTGTTTTCAGAGTTTTAAGAATTTGGACGAAGTCTGCGGAGTTCCTTACATGGTACGTGCACTGTCCAACGAGGGGGGGGGTCTAATAAGCTGGAGAGATATTTTGCTAGCGAGTAAGTTGGACTTCCTGTGGCTTACGATGGTCTTCAGTGCTTCCTTATAGATTTTTGGCAGACCGTACAATCTGGATGGTGTGGCTGAATGCAGCGTTAAACCTTTTTTCGGTTTCCGGAGGAATGGAAGCTTTCTTAAGTAATGTGGTAGGCTTGTTTGCATTTGCGTCGGTTGGGTCCCATTCTATCTGTCTGTAGGATAAATCCCGCTCAATGCCTGAAGAAATTATCTCAATTGGCGGCACTTTTCGTGTAGCTGGTGCAAAATTCAGACCTTCGAATAAGATGGAGATGTGATGGAATCTAGTTGCTTTCCTGTCAAATTAATAACCATTGATTGGGTTCCTGTTTTGTAAGCAACCTGCTGATCCCCCCACCATGTTTGATTGTGGAGTTGCAGTTGTTTTCTTCCATTGGTGGATGTGTCAACCCATTCCCGTCAAGCGAGTTGTGCTCTGGCGAGTTATTGGTGCTGTTGTAGGAGCTGTCGGTGCAAATCGTCCAAAAGCTTTTTGGTGAAACGTACACGTTCTCTGACCAGCTTAAAGCCGGTGGATAGATTCCCATCGACCATCTGGTTGGGCGCGGATATCGCAGAGTGGCGAACTGGTACGATGTTTTGATCCCTACCTCTCATCAGGAATGCTAAGTCTAATTGTCTCTTAGCTTTCTTCAGGGGTAGATCTTCTAACTTACGGATTCTGCAATACCTTTCCGTAGAGGTGTGATGATCCAGAACTGAACCTTTCCTGGCGGCATAAAGACTTTCTCGGGCTATCAGCCAGGTACATGGTGTAGATATTGCCGACCTTTCGGAAGCTGACATAGCCTCCATTATCACTGATGTGAAGGGATCTGGAAATCCGGATATTTATTCACTTGGCTCGTGGGTAGCGTTAATCAATAGTGTGTGTTGTTGGCGGTAAGGACTGGGATTGGCTGGTTGGGCTAGTGTGAATGTGTTGTGGATTTCTGTTGTTTGATTATGGAGCTGTTACTTGATTGAGCACTATGTTCATTAACAATTGCTGTCCAAATGCTGCGTATTTGCTTCCCATTGTCTGTTTTAGTTAGGAGTCTTCCCGAATCGCTATTTTCTTTCTAATTTTTCCCTCCCTAGTTGTCGCACTTCTTTGAGATAATGCTAAGTTTGTTACGTATCCAACGTGTAATGTTTTATTCATACTGTTTACAGACTGATTAAAAGCACGTGCAGGGACCTGATTGTGAATTTTTGGGTCGAATGCAACACTTTTCCACCTAAACGGCATAGAAAATAAATATGGCACAGTATATATTTCCAAGCTTTCTAAGGACTGGTTACGGAAACAAATTTGGTGAAATATTTTTAATTTCTGTCGAAATTTCAACAACAATTTGTCTTTGATAGAAAAAGCTTTAGTGGTGCGCAAGAAGCAATTTAAAACACAGCTTTTCAGAAAGCTACAGTATTATAGATAAAGAAATCCTAAGCAAATCCTAACTTACTTCCGGAAATCTGCAGACACCCTGCTTAAGAGCTATATCACACCTGTTCTCATCCTTTTTTACGTTTTAAGACCTATGTACCGACCTAAGTGATAACTCATTAATAATATAAAGCTAAACCGAACGTCCAAGCAAACCACATCCTGATTCCTTATTGAACAGCGAAAGTAGCAACAGTTTCTGGAACACTGAGTTGCAGTGTACCAGCTTAGAGATCATGAGGACCATTAATGGGCGATGGCATTTAGAACAAGAATCTGTGACGTCCTTTCGAATACGACCAACCCATCTTATTAATTCTAACTGGCGTAAATGGGATGCCCGAAGAGGACGCACTGTGTGCTGGTGGAGTTAACTGCTCATGTCAACAAGATTCTGGGCAACATTTATGGATGTGGTGCCCAATTCAAAGGCCATACGGGCACTAGTTTAAACTCATGGCTTCCAGTTTGGCAACGAGTGTGAGTGAACCTTGCATAATCCTGACCACACTGACATAGATTGACTACAATATTGACTTATACAAAGCATCGGTCCTTCTTCCATTACTTCTGCACAGAAAGGCTACAAGTTCCTTCTGTGTCGAAATGCTTTTAACATGTGTCAACATGTATTTGTGCTTCTTTTGTTCCAATCCTGGTTACATTTCAAGCCATAACAAATATAAAAGTCATAATCAGACAATCTCTACACATTAGAGTTAAGAAAAAAATAATAAAACTGAAAATAGAATGTGGGTTTACCATTCCCGAACCCTGGAAGTTATACCAAAACATATGATCCCAAACTTTATATATTTATTTCTCAAAAATATATAGTTACATTTCGCATATTTTTTCATTTCATATTGCAGATATCAACTAAAAATTAAGTTAATACTAAACTACTTAACTTTTAACAAGTCTTAACTTATGCACTAACTCCACTACTGGCATAAACTTCTACTTTCCTACTGGTACTCAGCAATTCTTCTAACTACTTCTAAAATTTCCTATCTAAATCACTACTTCTATTACCTTCTCACTATCTTTCCCCTAAAATTAAATTAAATGGACACTCTTTAACTGCTGTGGTCCTTAGCGTCCCATTCTATATTGGGCGTGAAAGACCGGAAATTTTGCTCAGAGGCCTCTTTATCAGGCTTGAGGCTCTTTTACGTGCCGTAAATCTACGACACGGGACCATTGGCTTTACTTCCCTTCCGAAGGAAGCTATGCTAAGGATTTTTACGCCCGAAAAAATCCATCGCCCTCCGCCGGGTTTCAACCCGCGACCTCGGGAACTAGAGGCTAGCATGGCAACCACTACACCACGGAGGACGACTATCTATCCCCTTTCTTAATAATAATATATGTATTATTATTATTATTATTATTAGGAAGAAAGCTATATAACGAACTACCTTATTTAGTGATTTATGGCGGCGAGTCTTCGCCAAATATGTAGCCTTCCTTGACAGTCCGTTGTTATTCCCTCTACGCCAACATCTAGAGTATGTTGGAAGTTTTCACACAAGCATTATCTAAAGACCGAGGCTGAGTTAATATGAGACCCTCTTTTTCAGGAATCTCTCAGTTTCCATTACAGTATAATTTAAGGTCATCTAGGACAGATGAACTTACTAATTTTCTTCAAATCTTGCAAATTGATGAATAACAACCTGAAAGACATTGCGTATGAACTTCATATTAACAAAGAAGTATACGAGAAATCTGGTCAGTTTAACGAAAATTTTTAAGTATTTCCTGCGGACAGCCTTCTTAGTCATTGAACTACTGTGAACATTTCCAGCATAACCTTTTACTTTTTCTACTACGTACTTACAATAAGTAGGGGAAGTATTGGATTCCCCCCCCAAAAAAAATCATTTTCAGAAAAAGATCCTGTTTGTGTGTGTGTGTGTGTGTGTGTGTGTGTGTGTGTGGGTGTGTGTGTGTGAACAGTATAGCTAAAAGACGAAAAGTCGATTAAATACGAAACCTGGTATTTACGTTCAGGACCTTCTAAGGATGCGACACGAAGGTTTTAAAGAAAATTCTCTATCCTCAAACTACCTTTTACATGAAAACGTTTTCGTTATTTTTTATTTTCTCAAAAATGGCTCTAATGACATTGATTAAAATACCTTATGTTTAAGCTATTTTATGACAAATAAAATGCATATCTTGAATTTTCTGGGAATAGCCTCTGAAGTCCTCTTTATTCTGCATGATCTTTGTATAATCCGTAAGAGATAGACATAATCTTACTATACAAAAATAAAAATTAAAGCACATAATTTATGTAAAATTGTTTGTGGTATTAAGCAACTTCGAGATATTTTTTCGTTATTGGTTTGAATTTTCAAATGCTTTATACGTTTCTGAACTGCAAATTGCTATTCTCTTTCTTTATATTTCGTGTTCATGCAAAGAGATCAGAATTTCAAAGCCATCACGTCGTGACCGGCTTCGAAGAGATTTTACTGTCACAGTAGCTTAATGTGCTCTTATGCCTACAAAGAAGTGAGTGAGAAATTAAGGTTTATCTGCATTAACAAGTAGATAGAAGAGTAAGCTTTTGTAAAAATAGTTCGTAAAATAGCGAGTAGAGAAAGTTACGTGAATGCAACTATCAGATTTTTAAAAGTGTGTCCTCTGGAACAAGTGTAATTAAACAAGTGTTGTTTCAGATTTTAAGGTCAAAACTAAACACAATCCACTATGACCACTGTGTTGTTTTTATAGTACCTACTTCCATGAAAAGAACCCTACAAATTGTTTGTATTAGTGTTAGGGCAATGGTGTCAATTTTCTGTAAATAGGGAGCAAATTGTTCCCTATGTTATTTGGCATACTCAAACATGTAGATTTGGCATAACTCATGCTCTGTTTAAAGTAAATTAAGCTTGTAATTCGCCATTAAAAACTTTTATTTTCTCCAAAACCCACGTGCATACTGTTGCCTCACACCATATAGAGTTAATTTCTGCAAACATTGAAAACAGTAAATTTTCCGAATTTCGGCTAACTTAAGGCAATTAGAGAAACGGAGCAAAAACAAACAAAATCCCGAATGTTATTCCAGGAAGTCGTACAATTTCCACATTTCCAACTACTGGCACGTGTTTATTCACTGCCTTAACTCCTACTTAAATGACCCGCAAAGAAGGGAAAGGGATCTTAAATTCTAACCTACTCGCCCCTTTTCATAAATTTAATTAAAAATTTATTGTGCTTATAGAGCATTTTTTTTAATAATTCCATACTGGTTTTACTAAAGCTGAGTGTCTTCTAACTAGTGATGAATACTCAGGCTAACATTTGCACACCATAAGCAAAAATGTATTCATCACTTATAGTCATAGAAATACATGTTTAAGGCAATGTATCTAAAATTTGGCAAAAAATCAGAAATTTTTGGATTTTATGTCTTTTGCATTTTTATTATATCTAATTATAATTTGTAATTTCATAATTTTAAAGCCACAAATGGATATTTAATTAATTTTGTACATGTTATGTATGCGTTGACCTTTAAACTTAATTTTTTCTCATTTCCTTTATTTTTCAGCATTTTCCGATATTCGAAATACTCGTTTTAAGGCTATTGGCTTTAAATTTTCAGGAGGTCTTCAGAATTTATAGATTTAACAATTTTTGAGCATTACTTAATGCATATTAAATAGTTCAGGTGAAGTTATTTTTCATAACTCGGATTGTCAAAGTTGAAAAATTCAACATGTTCACGAAAATGTTTTTTACCATAAAGTAATTAAAATTAAGAAATGCCTGTGCAACTGTTTGCTTGTATACTAAGGCTCAAATTAAAAACTTGGGGTGATATGATAAACTTTAGAGTCCAATGAACATTTTATATTGCCACATCAAGAAGTGATTAATTGTAAATAAAAAACATTACCTTAACAACGGTTTCACAAGGCTCGTTAAAATGTTGTATGCGCTGTGTGTTTTATGTTCTTATTATATGGTAAAAATGTGATGCGTTACATTCGCATGACTTTCTCTACCCTCTATCTCTTAATAGTGGGTACACAAACTATTCATACGAAAGCTTATTTTCCTATCTAATTCATTTTAATCCAGACAAACTTTAGCAGAAATAGTTATAATTATTGTAGATACAGAGGGAATAACGATAGTCAAACGTTTAAGAACTGGACTCTATATGCTGGCCTTAAAATTACATACTCTTTCCATGCAATCGAAAGAAACAAATGAAAACTGACAGGACTTTAAAAAGAATGACAAAGCATTGAACAATTATTCGAAACATTAATAACAGATATTTCGGAAATGGCTTTATGCTACAAAAAAGTTATTACAATTAAATTGTGTGTTTTGAAGACCTTAACATTTTTTGTGTTTTACGTTTTCGTCTATCGCTTAATGTTTACCAGTTATACAAAATAATACAAAATTCCGTACGAATGAAGAGGACTTCAGAGGTTATACTAAAAAATACAAGATATCAATTTTATTTGTCATATAAATATCTTTAATATGTAGTACTTTAATCAAAATTGCTAGAGCCATTTTTGATAAAATGCAAAATTTCGAAAAATGTTCTATGTGAAGGGTAGTTTGGGATGGGGAATCTTTGGAAGATACTGAACTTAAATAACAAGTTTGGCATTTATTCGACTTTTCGAATTTAAGTTACGTTGTTCTCACACATACACGGACATTTTTCTAAAACTAGTTTTCTTGGATTCAGGGGCCTCAAAACATGTATTTCTGGTGAAATATCGATATCGAATTTTTGGGTGGAATACAATACCTTTTCTACCTACTGTGTGGGTGGTAGAGACAGTAAAAAAAACCAAAGCAGTCAGAGGAAAACTGGATTTTTGGAGTTTCTTAACTGTATTGCCTTAATGATAAGAGTTTGCATTTAAAACTACCTCTTTCATAACATTTCGTACCCTTTTACTGACGCTCAGAAAGGCCGCTACATGGCTAGCAATGAGTTTTGTGCTTATGGAAGAAGCCTAGTAGACTCAGCTTATGCAATGAAATCTGTATTTGAATACCCTTTTTCGTAGAACCATATTCACCACAAGTATTTGTATTCCGGTGAAGGCAGAAATCCTCGGGCGTTTGTGTGCATTGCCGCTATACCAAAAGTCACGTAGCAGAATACAAATCTAGGTTACACAGTCAACTGAAATGATATATCTGGCGGTAATATTCACTGTACCGTTTAAGCGGGCTGTCGCCCATATGCATTGCACATGCCGGTATTTATGCAGTTGCACTAGGAGATTAAAGTGAAATTTCACTCGGTTCATCCAAACATTTGCGAGGAACTAAGGGAAGACCAGGCCTTAACCGAGAAGAGCATATACAATAGGTATCTCTCTGTGTTTGGTTTCAATTTCCTTCAATCAAGAATTAAAATGAACGAATGGATAACATTTTTAAAAATCTGATGTTTTACATGCGCATAACTTTCTTTACCCTCTATCGCATATTAGTGGGATTGCAAATTATTCTTACTAAAGTTCATTATTTCGCTACAGTTACAAAGGGAACAGCGATACTCAAATGTTTTAGAATTGTACGCTATACGCTGCCCTTAAAATTCCGTAACCCTTTCCATGACATCACAAGAAACAACTTAAAATCGACATAACTTCAAAAGAATGGCTAAATAATGAGTAATTCGACCATTAATAACGGATATCTCGGAAATGGCTGATGCCACAAAAAGGATTATTTGAAACAAATTGTGTTTTAAAGAGATCTACATTTTTAGTGTAGTACGTTTTCGTCTATCGCTTAAAATTTACCAGTTATACAAGATTATACAAAATTCCTTCCGAACGAAGAGAACCTCAAAGGCTATTCCCAAAAAATCGAGATATCCATTTTATTTGTCAAGTAAATAGCTTTAATATATGCATTTTAAAGAAAATAGTTAGCCATTTTTATAAAAAATAAATAATTTCGAAAAACACTCCATGTAAAGGGTAGTTTGGGGTAGAGGATTTTCTTGAAAATCTTAGTGTCGCATCTTTGGAAGGTACTGAACCTAAATACCAAGTTTGGTATTTATCCGAGTTTTCGTTTTTGAGTTATGCTGTCCACAGACACACACACACACACACACACACACACGGACGCGTTTTCTAAAAACGCTATTTTAGGATTCAAGGGGCCTAAAACGTGTATTTTCAGTGAAATCTGAGCTTTTGGGTGTAATGCAATACCTTCTCTACCTACTAGGCACTAGTAGAGAAGGTAAAATGCATTCTGTTTAAAACTGCAACATGAATATGCTATAATATTTATAAGTATCCTTGCTATCTTTTTGATAAAGGAAGTATTCTAAATGACTTATAGAATCAGGAAAGTACCTACTTTGTATGCTGCAACAGTTTGGCGTAGCAATAATGCGTTGCATTCGGATAGATTATTTTTTTTAAACCTCGTTGTATTTTCAGTTGATATTTTGCACCATTTGAAATTTCATGATGGTATAATATCCACATCTAGATCCTGATCTACATACATTTTATAAATGTGCATAGGAAAAATGTTGCTACTACCTGGCATAAAGAATAACTACATACCCTTGTACCAAACCTGCAGAACCGCATTCTACAGACAAATTGGGGACAACGACGTCAAAGAAGTGTCTTCTAAGCTTACAAATTCTCATGTTATAGCCCAAAAACGCTAATCACTCCGAAGGTGTGAATTCCATCGCACTCTCTCGCCAGGTCAATCACTTCCTATACTATTACTGATGTTTACACGCCAAGCAGCTCCTCAAACTGGTAAGCTAAACAAGATTAATGAAGGATTATGACTGGGGCAAGTTGACCTCGGGTAGTTTACCGGGCCTGAATGTAAACCGTGCATGCTAATGTCAGGCGTTACTTGTGAAAGGGGTGTACCTGTCTCTCTGAAAGCAAAGCCGCGGCAGTGTCCTGTGAGAAAGTCGCCGTAACGCTCTCGCTTGCCAGGTAGGTGCAAACGTTATCAGCAGGCTAGGAGGTGTTTGGCAGGAGAATGCGATGACTTCCGCGTCTAGAATTGGATGGCTTCTTACAGCTGTAAATGGAAAATAGCGTGCAGTCAGCAGATTATCCGATTTGTCGGCGGTAGGTAGGTATATTATCCTCGAGAGTTAGAGCGCTAATTAGTGAATATTGTATTATTCAAACGCTAGCAACAGCAGCGGCGGCTGCGGAAACATCCTTTCTTAGACTGCACTTAACGAGCCCTATTTGTTCCATTGTGTCATTCAAAGTTTTGCATGCATGTGGAGAGGAGTATTATAATAGTTATTTTGTTTGTAGTCGACTGCAATGTAAGACAAGTGTCGAGCATTAGTGTGGATGACTGGCAGGTTTGTCTCAGTATTATAAATTTAATCTCAAAATTGTACTTCTATATAATAATACTGACGATAATAATGTTCATTTGTATAGTACTTACAATGCTGATAACTACAGCCAGGCTTAGCACACGCATTTCTCGAACTACTCGTCTTCACTCTGAATTGCTGCAGTATACAAATTTGTTGTCATAGAGTTGAATATTTCGAGGTGAGTTGGAAATGTTCAGACCCACCACATTCTTTCACAAACCGCGATGATAGAATGAGCCAAAAATGCTTAGCATGGCTTCCTTCGGAAGAGAAATAAACCCGGTGGTCCCGTGTTGTAGATTTATGGCACGTAAAAAGAACGTCAAGCCTGATAAAGAGGCCACTGAGCAAAATTACCGGTTTTTCACGTCCGATATAGAATGGGACGCTAAGGACCACAGCAGTTAAAGAGCGTCCATAAATAAAACTCAATCTATGACAGAATGAGCCCATTTACTGTATCCAGTGCCCACCTATTTCGCATTTTAGTTTTTTTAAAACCCACTTTAGAAAAAGACTCGCCACAAGAAGTGGTGCTATGGGGCACCGAAATCACTGTCAGTGCAAATTCCACTAGTTCTTTGAAATCATTGATCCCATCAAGGTCTCGTATGCGTTTAATAGCACACCAGAAGCTATCAGATTCAGGCATGTTCTTTATTTCGCAAGGAATTTCAGTTATTCCGAGTTTTCTCAACGGATTATCGGTTTTCTGGACAGCGCTGTGTCCACTGGGATTAACAGTTCTAGACACACTAGCACTGAGAGAAAAAAGGAAGGAGCTTTTATGGGACAAGTGGTGGGTACTCTAGGGATGGAGAGAGACCATGAGAGCATAGCTTCACATATGAGCCAAGTTTGGTTGCTTCATTCAATAATGCAACACCAGCTTGAGGAAGAAGGTAGTGATGTCAGATTCGTTTAATTTCACTGTTTGACAAACACAACACGGATATTGTCGTATGTTTAGCCGGTATCGTACATACATTCCAATTATCGTGTGCCCCCACGATTATAGTACCAGTTGGCAATCCTGATTAACTGGATACGGAAACGTTTACAAATAATGCACAGCTTCATTACTATCTGCGGAGGCGTACGATAGCTCGATGGCACGCCTACTCCAGCGTTGTGGTTAAGACAGGAGCAGCCTCTGATTACCCATCAGCTTCGGTCATGAATCGGGTAGTTTTCAGAACAAATGGTAACAACATTGTTTCATAAAAAAGGTCCCACACAAACCCATACTATGCGCTCTGTGGTGGTTTCTACCTGACGTCGTCCAGGGACCGCTCGGTCGGATACACGCCTCTGGGTGTTTTCGGGCTAGCACTCCTTTGGGGACCTCCCGGAGGCTCGGGTCCTAACGGGTGGTCTCGGGCGTCGTTGAGGGCGTTCAACCTGGGTCATGGTAAAAGCACAAGGTGGCGGATGGCCTGCGTACGGTGCTCTACCCCTGTTTTGGGAGCCCCCTTCCATTCGTCAGTGCACAAACTCATAAGTAGCTTCACTAAATGGCATCTGACTTGTGGGGGGCTTCTGAATCAGAATGTGGTGTAATGGATAGTCAGAACAGCGCCAAGAAAACTCTGGAGACTTCCGCCCTTAGCTGTTTTGTTACAGCACATTATCTCTGGCCACAAAAGTAGATGACGATTCTAGCATTTTCAATGTTCGTCCATCTGGTGGAAAGGCAAAGCTCCTGAAAATTCGGAGTGCTGAGTGGTCATCAAGTTTCTCTCCCAAACTAATCACTTGTCAGCGATTAGGGAGCCCAAAACTCTTGGGTCGTCGTCGTCCCACCAACAGGTGTGCTTTTATCAGTTTTGTCAATTTTCTTTATATTTACGTAGCAGTTGAATCGCTTCCTAAGTTATGTTTTGATGTTGCTGGCTAAGGAACTGGTCCCACTAAACAACTATCTTGCGTACAAGTTAGGTAATCCCCAGCCAGTTTTTAGGCTAAGCATTACATTCAGCGTGCTGCTCGACCAGCTGTGGAAACAATGCAACGTTTGTGCCTATTGGCTGCCGTCGTGTGTTCCCACCATACAAAACTGCATCCAAATACAGGATATGAGTAAAGGCTATATGATGACGAAAAAGATAATATTTTTGCTCGTGGTTGCCACATCCGCGGAATAGAGCCAAGATACTAAAATAGATCCCTACGCGTCATGGGCATTAGTGACGTGTATCTGCTTGCTTCTCGAACAAGTCACAACAGATGTTTGGTGGAGGGGTAAATATGCGAACTCTTTTTGTGCGAAATGTAACTATGCTGTGCACATGCTGAGACCTGACAATTCTGCGCGGGACTTTGTCGCTTATTTACTATGTTAACAATTGCGTCATACTTTCGGGTGCCTTCTAACACATTTTCTATGCGCTACCGACCACGATTCTCGTGTTCTCAGATTTACCTATAGCGTTTGCAAGCACTTGTCTTTTATTGTCTTGTTTTACTTTTCCGTTCATCGGTTATGCGGGTTGTATTATAACTAGGGCCCGGATTTTTAGGTCTTGTTAGCCTTCTTTATAGGTTTTATATACCATTAAAATAAGCTTTTGTAGGTTTTCTTTGTGGAGCATTATTACCAATAATTTTCTGTTTTCTTATTTTGCGCTACAGGGTTATTATTTAGGCTATTATACATTGAAAATGTTTTTTTTTATAAATGCTAACACAATTCCTGTTCTTCTGATTATAGTAACATTTATTTAAAACCTTATTTCACAAAAGTACATCTTATAATACCCTTCAATAAACACACAGAATATGTTTTACTATGTCTTCTGTTTGTATTAGTTAACAACGCAGTAGATAACTAACTAAAAGCGTATCCAAATAATTGTCTGGCATGAATCCAATCAAAGCTACTTACAAGAAAACACACACATAATATATTTCACTGTCTCTGTCTGTCTGACTCTGACTCTCTCTCTCTCTCTGGCGTTGCAGCAGATAACCACAGGTCGATTTTTTCGTCGTGAAACGGCAGAAACGCAGAGGAGAAGGTAGTCTAGGATGGTTGGGGGGGAACGGCTGGCAGTATTCCCCGTGCGTGGAACAAGCACTCATTCGGAACCGTGGTGATGTCACTGTATCTCACGTTCTGTACGCGCCTACTGCTCTGTTACAACTGAACCCGCATCCCTCCCAGAAAGTAAATGAACTTGTCCAACTACTGCGCATACAGATAAGCCTGTCACGACGAAGTACGAGTACATTTCCAAATTTTCTGGCATGGACGATTTCCTATTATCACGTAATACATTCTTATGCTGAAGCAAAGGCTCTCTCCACAGAATATGTCATTGGAGCATATCTCTACAGCTTCGAAGAACATGCAACTCCCACGCAAGTCTGGTACTTCTTTTCTGGAAACATTACCAATGATATCCAAAGCCTCTCTGAGTGACAGGGTCGCGCTTTCCAAGCAGAAAATAGCTTCTGCTGTACATTTATAAATGTACCTTGATGCACGCAAGGGAAGCAACAACAGTGAGAGCCTCGGATAAATACGTATGTATCATCTGAAAAACTGAAAAAAGAAAGAAAAAGGCAATTTAGAATATTTCAGAACGAAATCCTTCATTTAGGAATTTTTAGGTCCGACGAAATTCGTATATTTATTTAGCCCCAAAGTGTGAAACGTATTAATATCCTGAAAATGGTCATTAAATGGAGAGGGGAAATTGGTTAAAACCTAAAAACCGGGCCGTAATTATAACCAACCAAAAGTTGTTTTAAGCATTACATTAAAATTTCTACATTTAAATAAATATATCTTCTTCCTTCTGTGGACTGTCACCGAGCTTCGGGAGGTCGTGGGTTCCATCCCCGCGGCCGACCTACCTGACCCATGGGTATTTTCGGGGGTTTCCCCGGGTCGCTAGGCGAATCCTGGGAAGGATCATTAAGTCCTCCGAGTTCCCTGCCCCTCCATTTCAGTTCCATTCGCATTTTACTTCACCTTTCATCCGCTTGGTTTCTTTCAGGGTTGCAGGTGTGTGCGGGAAGTCCCGGCGAGTGTATGGAAGGGAAAAAGGATGCTCTGTGGAAACCTTCGTACTCCGGATTGGGGACGGTCTCTGGGTCCCTGGGATGTGTACTCCCATAGGGGGGAAGAGGACCCGACTGCTCCAGTGCTTATCCGGGGAGTTTAAATCTCGAAATTATAGGAGCCCTGCCCACTGCCTGTCGTGCCTCCTGGTCCGACCGCTCACTGTCTTCTCTCACCTCATCCCTCCCACCCGGAGGCGCCCCGCCCAGGGCATAGACACAAAAGATCTTATTAGTTCAAGATGCTTAGTCTCCCTTCGTTTAGAGTGTTGGTTTATAAACTGCAAAATCCTATTTGGTGTCATTTAGGTCTACAAGATTATATTTTTACATTCCAACACAAATGATAAAGATCCGTGGTTCGAGTCCTACAATGAAATTATCAAGTCCGATTATTCATACCTTATATGTCCTTCCAATGTTTCATCTTCCTACACGATAGTAAAATAAATCCTTGGAGATATCTTGAAGGAAGCACTTTTAAGGTATTCTCTCACTTTAGCTTTATACTGTCTTCTACCACCAAATTCGTGTTTTCAATATGATCTATCTCATATGGACAGCCTTTGTTTTCAATTCTTAACATTCATGTTTTACATGCTAGTTTCGCTCTAATATACACAGGCCGTTCCATCTCTACTCATATGTTTATGTATAAACTTAAATTTATTATATGTTTTATATTTTCTTCCACGTGTGTCTTCGAGTTACAGGCTAGTATTGGTGATCCTAAACACCTGCATGTGGATACTTGTTGATTTAATCTGTCCACCTATTAAAATTGCAACCCTTTCACGCTATATTCTTCCTGCAATCCTGATTCTTGTTGCTAACTCGGCCCTCCCCACACTGTGTGCTTTGTGCGGATTTGTACCACAAGCTTAAATTGCCTACCGACAGGCCTGCTAGCTCAGCTATATGTTGGCATGACTCTTGTCGAGTTTCTGTTGGAGCAGGGCGGAACAGAAAGAGGTGCACCCACATTTTGCGGCAACTAGCGTTGTTGCTAACATAAACACAGGCACCTTGTATTATAGATACCAAAATCCAAATTATTTTTCTTTCTTTCTTCATTTCTATAGCTCTCTTTAACCGCTATCTTTAGGTACATCGGGGGTTTGGACTGAAACATCTGATGGTGGTTTTACTCTTTGAGCTTACAGGTTAGGTTACTGTAGGTTTTCGTCTTTTTTAAACTTATTTTCACATGCACATCCACTCACATCCACACTTCCAGGTTCTTATGTAGGGTAGAAAATAATCCTAATTAAAGATGAATTCCCACCGCGGTCGGGAGTCGAACCAGGAATCTCCGGTTGAGAAGTCAACTTGCTGACTACTCGACCACGTAAGCAGTCCTCCAAAATCGTATTCATATCCAAAATAACTGACAGGCAGTAGCTACATCCCAGTGGAAGTAGACGTCGCAAGAGAAGAAGAAACCAAACCGAAACATAGAAGATGACCATGCATGAAAAGAGCATCGCTCCAAGTGACGTAGTGACGAGTGGAAAGGTTAATTCTTTTCTGCCAACATTCAAAATGCTAATGCAAGAAACGTTTAAAACTATAATCGAAGATGAAAATATGGACACTCTGCTCAGGCACCGAGCAAGTTGATTATTTTTGCGAATTGCTATACTGCAGGGGTACCAGACAGCTTTCTCCCTTAGTATGCGTGCCCTCAGGCAAAAAGGGAGTTTCCTGCTATATCTGGTCAGCAACAGAGAGCGCTCATGTTAATAACAAATCACATAGACGTCTCAGCTTTCCATTCAAACATACTTAGGGACATAATATTTAATTTGCAGGGAGCAATGTGCTAATACGTTGCCGTAAACTCTAGTTCTGCATCAGCCGAATGAAGCCACTTTCACTAATTATTTTATGAAGCCGGCTTAAAGGTAAATACATTTGAATGCATATAAACAAACTAACAGTTAGTATTGTGCTGAAATTACTACAAGGTCAAGCTCAAGGTATTGCTTGAAGCCATTCTTTGCCTTTTCCTCCATGACCAAAGTACGACCTTCTTTGCAGAAAGGTTACAATACATCCTGTCCGTGACGCAAATAATGAAAATGCGGACAAAGAATAACTTCACTTGCAGACCCTCGTCATATGGAATTTTTTAACATGCATATTAACAAATTAAACCGTGATAATTTGATCAATTGATTAACGCTATTGCTACCTACTAGAAAGAGGAACTGCAGTACCTACTTCCTATCTGACTAACTGTAACATTTAGTACACTTGTTATACTTCTGTTTACTCAAATTAAACTATATTCGTAATTACACAATGAATTCCCTTAAAATTCCCAAATAAATTCCCTTTTATTTGCTTATAAAATGTTAGTTTTGGGGGTTAAAAATCACCTTTAAGAATACAGATTTCCACCAGATATTATCGTCGCTTATGGTTGGGTTGTATGATACATGCTGAATAGTCTTCCTTGAACGTTAGAAATCCTCGAAAATTTGAAAAGTTGCAGCTATCCAAGGCCCGGATTTTGATGACAATTTTTAAAAAAATTACCTATAAAATAACCTATTTTTTTAAAAAAATTACTTAATAATAAAAAAATTGCCTAAAACTGGGATTAAATAATTTATTAAAAGTACTGTACAGAAATTTATAAATTAATTTATACATGGGCATAACTGCTATACAAGTAAGAAAAATAGGTAACAAAATGGAACATAAATTAATCAAAAAACATATTTTTGCATGTTCTTGTTTGAAGAATCTGAAAGAAGAGTAGATTAAGTAAGTTGTTTTGAAGCAGATTTTACAGAACTGTAGCACCTGCTTCCCTGACATTCACCATCCCTTCATCCACAAGCGACACTTTCCAGGCTAACCATTAAATGGGAATTGTTTTTTTTTCCCAAGAATGCGAGTAAAGGATAGGTTACAAAGTTACTCTTATTTCTCAGTTGAATTGTGAAATTTCTGACGTTTGAAAAGTTATCCTTATGTAAAATATCAGTAATGTAAAATCTTCATATACTCAATGTAAATGCAAGAAATTTATATTAAAAAGACGTAAAATCGAAAAACATTGTATAACTTGCCAAAATGACCTAATAAATATGCATTTTCATAATCTGAGACCCCTAATAAGCATTTATGTACACCCTTGCCCCCTCCAAAAGAGAGAGAGAGTCATCCCCAGACTCCATGTGACGATCCGAGGGCTTCGTGTACCTTTGTAACAGCAATGTTCAGGAACTGTAGAATGGTCTCTTCCCTGTGAGCGCAATGGTCAGCTTATAACCGTGTTTCTCGGCGGTGACGCTTATAAGCTACTGAAAACAGAGCACCGAAAAACGTTTCGTTGTCCGAGAGGTTAAGAAGGTATCGCTTGCGCTCATAAGCTCCTGGGTTGAAATCTCGCATTAGTTATTGCTATTTTTTATACTGTTAATTTTATGATTGGATGTGTAAAACATAATATTGCATTAATATAACTTTACCATTTTAAGTTTTAGGCATATCTATGCACAAAAAGCACAATTCTACTAAAACACGTTTTAAATAATTTAAGAAATGAATGCAAATAAACTATTTTATAAAATCAAAACACACAAAAAAATATAACACAATTAATATCGGGTGTGAGCCTTAAGCACGTATAACCACCCTCACTTTCGGGTTATAGATGAAATTAAATCCCTATCGTAACGTGGATGAGAAGCTTCTTGAATTTGTGCCCAGAATCCTCTACGAATACAACAATTCCATCAGGATATCCTATCCTCACAGAGGGAATCAAAATATTCTCAAGTATTACCGTGTATTGTGCACTGTTCCGTGTATCGTCAAGCTGCCACAACACACCTAGACCGTCCTTTGGTATCCAATTAGATAAGATATGCGATCATGTTGAAATTGCGAAGCCACGTATTTTACATTGTAACAACTATTCTACATGAACTTTGCCAAATGCTGTGTATGAAATAAAGTATATCGAAAAGAAGTAGTCACTATGTGTTGATTAAACATTATTAACAGAAGAAAAAAAAGTGCTACATGCGATACGCGAACCTGCAGTCTTAACCATAGAAGTACTCTACGCTTTCCACAGCGCTACAGAGAAGACACATGGAAGATAGCATGTTTAATAGTGCCGTACAACTTGCAGTAGCTACACAATTGTATTGCGTATGGTGTAAACAAGGCGCTGTGCCGTGTAGGACTTAGAAAAATTTGGTGTTCAAGACATGACCCTGTTTTTGTCCACGGCTGTACATGTTAGCAATGTCTATAATGCATTAAAAGATGACACGTAATCAGAATCCGGACCCTGTTCATAACAGTTGAAGTAATAGGTTTTCCGCATGTATAGTCACTCCGTCGTATACAGTAATGTTGTAGTACACAACTCTGGTGAGCCGTTAAAAGCTAGCGTTCTTATTACATCATACACCAAGTGTTTCTGGTCGGAGCAACATTTTTGTACTGCTTGCCGGAGGATATAGTGTATTTGCCCCACATCACGTGAAACGTTTTAATTTTGCGTCACTTCCAGAGGAATTTTTGGCCCTAATCATTCGCATGTCCCTATTCATCAACTTATAAAGCTTCACTTTAAGTTGTTTTATACACGTTGTTCTGCAATTCTTAATCATCAACGTTTCGGATGATTATAAAATCGATTCTGTAACATTTCGGTCCTGTATTGCTGAAAACCGCAAACCACTATCATACATATATGGATGTTGCAGCTTTATTTGCCATACTCCAATACATTTCGTTGCTTCATTGTTTCTTATTAGCGCTTTTCTTGAAGGTATGATGTAGCGCATTACTCTCTCTCTCTCTCTCTCTCTCTCTCTCTCTCTCACACACACACACACACACACACACACACACATACACTCTCTCTCCGAAAAAGTATACAGTAGAAGTTTTGAATATAACAGTTAAAAATCTGTGTGTTACATTCACATGCCTTTCTCTACCCTGTATCATTTACTAATGGGTATAAAACCTTATCTTTCGAAATTGTTTTCTATTTCATTTTAATCAAGACAAACCTTTGCAGAAGTAGCTACACAACATATATCGTTATAGATGCAAAGGAAATAGCGAATGTCAAATCTTTAACTGGACGTTGTATGCAGCCCTTAAAATTCCATACTCTTTCAATGCAACGCGAGAAACAACTGAATGCCTACATGATTTTAAAAGAATGAGAAAGTATTGTGCAATCTGAAACATTAATAACGGATATTTCGGAAATGGCCTATGTCAGAAAAATTTATTGGAATTAAATTCTGTGTTTTAAAGAGATCTACATTTTTTGTATAGTGGGTTTCCATTTATCGCTTAACGTTTATGCTGTTGACACACACACACCCCCCCACACCCACACACATTATATATAATACATGGTTCTTTTTCGAAAAAATCGTTTTCTTTTTGGATTCAGGGGGCTACATAACATGTAGTTCCGGTGAAACCCCGGTATCGAATTTTTGGTTGGGAAACAATACCTCCTTACCCTACTTAATGTACGTAGTAGAGAAAGTAAACAGAGGATTGCTGTTTGATGACTTTGAAATTGCATGCTCTTTGCATGGCCCGAAAAGAAACGAATAGCGACTTGCAAATTGCAAAAAGTATAAGTATTTGAAAATGCAAACCGATAACAAAGAATATCTCGGAAATGGTTAACGCCATAAAAAAGTTATTTGCCAAAAAACTGTGTGCTTTAACGAGATCTACATTTTTGTGTAGTAAGATTTTGTCTATCTCTTACAGTTTACCAATTATACAAAAGTCTTTCGGAATGAACAGAACTTCACAGGCTATTCTGAGAAAATTCGAGATATGCATTTCATTTGACATGCAAATACCGTAAACGTAGTATATTTTAATCAAAATCGTTTAGACATTTTTTGGGGAAATAAAAAATAACGAATTTTTTTTTCACGCCAATGGTAGTTTGGGGTGGGGGGTCTTTTTGAAAATGTTCGTGTCTATCCTTGTAATATGCTAAGCTTAAATACCAGCTTTGGTGTTTAACCGACTTTTGGTTTTTTTAATTATGCTGTTCAAAGGCAGGCACACAAACCTTTTTTTGGGATTCAGGGAATCTCAAACCGTGTATTTACGGTGAAACCTCGATATCGAATTTTGGGTGGAATACAATACCTCCTTTACTACTAGGTACGTTGTAAAGAAAGTAAAAAGGAGCAGAGCAAGAAAATTAGGCTATGACGTCATATGGAAATTTCTTTTAAATCCTGTCCACTTTAACCTCGATTGGCGGTATGCGGGTCACTAACTGCGATTTTATTTTTCGTTAAATAACCTTATCATTTTCATTTGTAGTTTAATATAAGCAACATTTTAGTAGTCTCAGCAACTTTACCTATTAGAATAAAAGGTGTAATGATGCCCCTTGCCCTTATAGGGTTACCAGAAGTCCGGAAAATCCCGGACTTGCCCCACATGTTTACTTTCTGTCCGGCGTCCTGGGAAATTTCTGAAAAATCTAGAGTGTTTTGAATTTTGGGGAATGTAAACATTCCTTAAACTTCAAATTGACTAGGTACCTGAGAAAGATTAGAAGGTATTTGTTGAAAATAATGGTAATTTTTTGCTATTCCTGCACACAACGCTAATGTTAAGAGCAGTTTTACTAGTATCAGCACAGTAGACACGAAGAAATAAAAGAAAGAGAAGAAGGAAAGATAAAAAAAGCAGGCCATTGGTTGATCCGGTCGAAGGTATTGTTCCAGTAAAATATAACTTTAAACATTTAAGTTGTACAGAATATCAAGATTATATATCAAAACCAGATGATTTATATAAAATATGTTCTTCACACAACTAGAACTGTCAAGGTTCTGTTGTTACTCTATTATATGAACACCTAAGAAAATATACAACGTATGTATGCATGTTTGAGTAGTAATTTAGATTTGGAGTTTAATTTTCTTACATTTAACGCATTTTTACAATGTCCTACATTCTAGACCATTAGTGCCCTACATTTCAATAAAAGAATCTGGTAACCCTAGCCTTTGGGCCATCTTACAATCGTCTTCAGAAAGCGGTGTCGCCACCAGATGAGAAATCTCCACTTAAAATGCAACTTTCCAGTGGCTTTGGAACAAAACTGTATTTATCTGTAGCCTTTATTAATATTTCCCTCAACTCCAACTGCACGAGTAGCGCAGTTTTGAAGCACACGCTTGCACACCACTCTCTCAGCAGTGGTGCAAATTATGACCAACTTTGGCAACACGGTATACCGCAGCTGTTGGTCATGAATGCTGTGATTATGTTTTGGTACGACCTTGAGTGTATAAGAAATAAACAGCTCTGAAGCTTGACGTTACTTTAATTGTTTGAATAAGATTTCACTCCTTGCACGTGGTGTGAACGAGAAGCATCAGTGAATGCAAACGGAAAGTTGAACGAGATGGGAACAAAAGCCAACTAACCGGCAAGCAGACGAATCTAGTGCAACTTTGATTCAACTTCTTCGTTTTGGTATTAGCTATACTAGACAAGCTCGTCAGTGACAAGAGTTAATTTCTGCAAGTGACCTTGAAAAGCAACGGGATACACAACACTTATTCAGTCATTCCTCTCTGTGCAGATGTTTGCTTTTCGTTATTCATGGAAGAGAAACATACATCTTCTCAGCACGGCCTCAGAAGTTTGTGTATTTTTTCCCAAATTAGAAAAGGCGCGAAAAATAAACATGAATTGAAATGAATAATAGCAGAAGTTTATTTTAAGATTGTCTTTATGCTTTTGAGCTGTGAACTAGCAAACAAGACGCATCCCCAGGTGCATTTTCGAAAACACCAGTACAAAATCTGGTATTACGACTTTCTGTACCGACTGTCGGTTACTTTTATATTAGCCTCTACAAACTATTCCTACAAAAGCTTATTTTTCTATTCACTTCATGTTTATCGAGATAAACGTCTGCAGAAATGCATTCAATACACATTTCGTTTAATGTACAAGGCGGGACAAGGGAGACCGAAGCGGTAGCTAAAATGTTTAAAAGCAGGTCGGTATGTGCTGGCCATGAAATTCCACATTTCTTCCATGAAATCGCAAAAAATAAGATTACAGAAGATTTCAAACCAATAACAAGGGATATTTCGGAAATGACTGATGCTACAAAAAGGGTTATGGGAAATACATTGTGTTTTAAAGAGAACTACATTTTTATAGCAAATGTGTGTATATCTTGCATGGTCTACCAGTTATACCAAATTATATGAAATTCCTTCCGAATGAAGACGACTTTTCAGGCTATTGCCAGAAAATTCAAGATGTACATTTTATTTGTAGTGTAAATGTCTTAAACATATGACATTTTAATTAAACTCTTTAGAGCTATTTTTGAATGCAAAATAACGAGACATTTTCAGCGTAATATATAGTTTGGGCTGGGTAAACTTTCTTGAAAAACGTCGTGTCGCCTCTTTGGAAGATACTGAATTTAAATAGAAAGTTTGGTATTTATCCGAAATTTCGTTTTCGAATTAATGTCGTTCGCAGACGCGCGAGCGCCCGCTCCCAACTACTTACCTTTTTCTAAAAAAATAGTTGTTTTCGGATTCAGGGGGCCTCAAAACCTGCATACCCAGTGAAATCTTAGTATTGAATTTTTTGGTGGAATGCAATGTTTTCTCTACCTACTACGCACGTGATAGGGAAAGTAAAAATGTGTTTTTTCTTTTATGTTTTTTTTTTAATTCAGGGTGGCTCTAACAAAATCTCGATAACGTATTACTTCTTCTGCTTACTAGGTACATGTAGAGCAAGGAAAATTAAGTCGCTGATGTTTTATGCTTAAGTTGGCTTAAGCAGGACACTTAAGACGGCGATTATACCATCAACAGCGCAGGAGAACTGCATATGTTGTTACGACCGAACATCTACCCCACTATGAAGGTACTTTATTACATCAGAGGAATTACACGGCTGTTGCAAATTAGCCATTATTATAAGCTTGCTGTTGCTCAAGGAAGCAATCGCATGACCACGCCTGAAATGTAGACCTCCGTTGTGCCTATACCCCACGAACCGGAGAAGAAAAGTTAAATGGATTGTGGATTACAGCTTCGCAAAATAGTTTTGGAGTGTAGTAGTGCCCTTAAAATTGTCTATGTAAATGTGTTAACGGCTGTAATCCTAAAACCGGTTTGAGTTTCGTCGAGAAGTTTAGCCCCGGGATAGGCAGGAAAATGCTGATGGACCAGCGCAAAACCTTTCTTTTTCTCTGTTTTCTGCCCGGCTTCTACATTGGTCCGTCTTTATAGTCTTTACTTTTACTGCGTCGATACGCATTATCTTAGATAACTAGCCAGCATAAACTTTCACCAAAGATTTCAGAAGGAGCGGTCAACGAGCGTCTTATATCGCGTCAAAATACTCCTATTATTAGTCAAGAGTATTATTTCCCAAACTCATTATCCCAAGAGGTCTCTTTTCAAGGCCGCTAACTTATTTCAAAATCAAGTCCTTTCAAGATTTTGATTGGACTATTGTATGGCTTTAACACAATATTTAGTAACTCTGACTCAGAATTAAAAAAGAACTGATTAATATAATAAACCGAAGCGTGTACTGAAATGAAACAATATTTAAGTGACAGGTATTAAATTTGTGCGTAAAGATCAGGCATTTAAGGACAAAAGTTACTCTGAAGCTTTTGCTTTTGGAAAGCTTATAAAACTAATATTTGAAACAGACTTCTATGTATCTTAGAGTTTTACAAGAACATGTGAAAAGTAACAAAACTACTGAGGTTTCTAAATTTATATAACCGAAGACACTATTCATTAATACGTCCTTGCATAAGTGTTGCCTCCGCACTGTTTGAGAATCACTACAGTGACATTCGGAGGCATTTTTATACTCTTAACATTTATATTTAGTACTATGTTTATTGTATTGGTATAACACTTCGTCCCCTGGAATGGGGGCGGTCTCCGAGTTCTGGGCCTCCAGTGGGACGTGCAAGCCTGAAGGGGGAGGAGAGCCGGTTGTACCAGCTGGAGTTTAAATCTGGAAATGTTGGGACCCTGTCGTGCCTCCTGGTCCGACTGCCCTCTGTCTCCTCTCACCCCATCCCTCTCCCGAGGCGCCCCATCAAGGGCTTAGGTTCCAATGATCTTCTTTGGTCGAGGTGCTAAGTTCCCCTCTGCTTAATCCTCTACCGTGGTGTTGATGCCTAAGGAACCCATTGGGCGAAGTTTTCTATTCACTTATTGAGCTGTACATTTGCGACAGACCTGTCTTGAGCAGAATAAAAGATAAACCTTGCTATTTTTTATATGCCGAGATAAAACAAGCTGACAAACATAAGCATACTCCTAAATTTCAATTGTTTTGAGGCAGGAATATCATAGTGCAGTATAAATTGTATTAATAATTTATGCAACAAGTGGATAAACTTAATGATAATGACATGAGAAGTGTTATATTAACATTATCCACGAGTTGATACGACATTTTATGTAATCATGGCATTATAATCGGTAAGAAATAAATCATGAAATAATTCGGCATCCATAGCTGAAATAAGTGAAGAAAACGTCTTAATATGGTATGAGACGTTAGCTTATCTCCCAACATTTCATTTATTGCCTGGCATGTTGAACCGATAAGCAGCTTGCATTCATTCCCTTCCTGGGAGAAAAGTGAGCGGGTGTTATGGACTGTGACGTAGCCCTTTATCAGCACAGCATGGTAGATAATTATAAATTCAGCCCTTAATTACTCTACATTTAATAATGTACAGAGGTTTTTGCATCTTCGTTGCTCAGATAAAAGAATTATCACAAAATGATTTCATCTTCTCTCTATAAGCCACGCAATTTGGAATACGGGTATACGTCATTGCTGTTACTGACACATGTGCCATAATGAGCCAGTTATGCACCATACTAAATGCAAGAACAACCTGTTTATGATTGTAGGATTGCATAAAATTTGTTTTTACAGATATTTTGGTAAATCTTAATATTCGCCAAATTTTAGAAGGCCTTCAAATATACCTACCCTTTCTTCACATTTAAAAAAAAAGTTGAAATGAGTCAAGAAAGGTCTTCAAGTTCTTATAATAAACAATTCCACTTCATAGTTCTGAGTTTGGCTAAATTCTTACATTCTTAGGGGGCTTTACATATAAACAAAATTTAATTTCGCATCCATTTTAAACGAGTTTCAAATATACACACGTTTTATTCGCAGCTCTTAAATATTTCGTGCTAGAGATTAAGAGTGTAAATCAAAAGAGCAATCCTTCATAGCAATCTCATTGAATGTGTTTACACTTGTGTGCAGCTACTATCAAACTAAATATTTAAGTTCAGCATCCTCCAAAGGTGCGACACGAAGATTTCAAGAAAATCTCCCAACCCCAACTACCATTTACACGGACAACGTATCATTATTGTTTATTTTCTCATAAAATGACTAATGATTTTGATAAATATATTTATCATCATCTGGTATATTCTGATTTGGTCGTAACGTTTATCGGTTGTACAAGATTATACAAAATTCTTTCCAAATGAAGAGGACTTCACAGGCTATTCCCAGAAAATTCAAGATATGTGTTTTATTTTTCATGCAAATAGCTTTAATATACGATATATTATCAAAACCTTTAGAGCCAGTTTTTAGAAAAGCAAACATTCCGAAAAGTTTTCCATGCAAAGGATGATTTAGGGTGGGGGGGTTTTCTTGAAAATCTTCGTGTTGCATTTTTGAAAGATACTAACTTAAATGCCAAGTTTAGTTTTTATCCGACTTTTCATGTTTGAATTATGCTGTACACACATGCGTGGACCTTTTACGGAAATGCTTTATTTAGGGGCCTCAAAATATGTATTTTCGATGAAATCGCGGTATCGAATTTTTGGGTACGTGGTGGAGGAAGTAACACTCCAATATGATACCTCTTTTTTTGTACATAATTTACAATATTTAAATGCATTTTCTGGAGCATTTTTATGATAAGTGCATTTATGTGATAAATAGTATTCAAATAGCCATAAAAGCCAGAAGCATCAAACTCAGTAAAGCATTGTTTTTACTGGTGTGATATGACAGATGCATCATTTTAAATGCCATTTAAGGAACGTTGCAAACAAAATAGAGGCATTACGTGTATCTGCAACTACGCTGCATTTGTGACATGCTGTGGAAATGAATCCAGTTTGGGAACTGTTGTGATATTGCAAGGCGATTACAGGTGAGAGGGGACTGACCTCCAGCTAGATATCTGTGTCACCGGGCTCGGTCGTTCGCTAATGCTTTCACATTCTTCCCGATACTTTTTGCGCGGGAAGAGAGAGGGAACCCCATCCTGCACACACACACACACACACACACACACACACACACACACACACACACACACACACACACACACAGCCTTGATGACCGATGATTCTCAATCAGTCAAAAAAACACAAGGGCATCCAGACGGAGGTAACCAATGCCAGTATGCTACCATTGAGATTTTTACCTTTAATACCTTTGTGTTTCTTTAATTTCTTCATGTGGGTTCGTAAACTAGCCTTAATTTGCCGAAGCCCTCAAACTCCAGAAGTACCAGGTTTATGAAGTCCATGGTATCGCAGAAAACGAATCACATAGAAGAGTCGACACTGTAGCAATTGAACCTGGCTAACGTGTGGGAACCATCATAGATCGTACCGTCAGATGGGAAACAGGCGAAGACCAGTCGGCTGATGTTGAGAGAGAAAAGTGTTCCATTTGCGAGCCAACTATACCCTATTTCTGCAATATGTATCATCTTTCTTCAGTTGACATTGCTTACTAATTGGAGCCAGGGGCTCTATCCCAACTTATTTTGTAACAGTTTGCAGAAAATACAAGCTAATTCATTTGCTAAAGCAGTGCCCCTCTGTGCTATTAAAAGTTCACTATGTTGAAAATAATTTTATGGTAAGTACACTGATTTCTTCATTATTGCAAATTAAATACCTATCCAAAATCAAGCTTAATTGAGAAATTCAAATATATTTTTTATGACTGCCTGTAGCTTCTCAATCCAGAGGGCCTTAGTTCGATTCTCGCCTAGGGTGGAGAATTTTCTTTTAAAATATCATTCCCTTCTAGAAGTATGAATGAGGGCGTGAATATAGTAAATACAAAACGTTAAGAAAACCTGCAGTTCAGCAGGTAAAAGTCAACATCAGCTGGTGATGAAACTGAAGTACAGAAGGCTTAATAACATATGATAACACTGTAGGATAAAACACCGGGATGATTTAGGTATAAGTTCGACTTATATTGGAAATTTCCAACTAAGCATGGGGCAATTAACGATGAAGCCATTATGGAGGTCATGCTTATCCTGACGAGAAGTAACGCTAGCTGTTATTTTCTATCCGTGTGTCCAGTGGGGACAAGCGTTGCAGGCATACTCAGCAAGCAGACAGTGGCCACTTCAACAGTAGCAGAGCTAGCAGGTCTATCGGAATAACTGTGCTCTCTCACGAGGAAAGCATTATGCATAGGGCGACCAACCTCGATTGGGCCGAGTCGGCATCATATGGTCGCTGTATTCCATTTTCAAATTTTACAAAATGTTAGTTTTATCAAGTTTTAAAGCTTTGTTTTACAACGTAAGTACATGAGGAATACACTCATGAGAAATAGTGTATTCTTACTTTCTCTACCACGTACCTAGTAAGTAGAGATGGTAATAAAATATTCCATATGGAGCTTTCACCGGAACTATATATTTTTAGGCCCCCTGAATACAGAAAAAAACATTAAAAAACAACACCCGTGTATGTGTGTATGAACATAACTCAAAAACGAAATGTCGTATAAATACCAAACTTGGTATTTAAACTAATTATCTTCCAAAGATGCGACATAAAGATTTAAAAAAAAATCCCTTCACCCCTAAGTACCCTTTACATGCAATTTTTTTTCGAAATGTTTGATTTCTAAAAAATGGCTCTAGCGATTTGCATTAAAATACCATACTTTAAAGATAATTACATGACAAATAAAATGTATATCTTAAATTTTCTTCGAATAGCCCATGAAGTTCTCTTTATTCGGAAGGACATTGTATAATTTTGAATAATCGGTAACTGAAGAGATAGATAAAAGCTTGTTATACAAAGATTATAGATCTTTTTAAAACACACAATTTATTACAATAACTTTTGGTGTAGCATCAGCTATTTCCGACATATTCGCTGTTATTGGTTTGAATTTGTCAATACTTTTGTCATTTTTAGTTCCTGTAGCCATTCATCTGTTTCTCGCGATGTTATGGAAAGAGCGGCTCGCATTTAAACATTTAATTATCAGAGAGAGAGAGATGAGGGGAAGAGATGCAGAAAATAATCTCCGCATTCACGTAATAACGCGAGTAGAGCTGGTGGCTTTGCTACTGCAGTTATAAGTAGCTGCATTAATCATAATCGGGCGCCATGAATTTTTCAAATATGCTGATATTTTCAGAATATTTACCTGGGTTTACAACTTTATTTCAGTTTTATTAACGTAGGAGAAAAAATGCACAAACTGCAAACAATAACAAAGTTTTGAACAATAAAATTAATGTGTTACATAACGCAGGAAAAAAAATCCAGGCGCTGCTATTTCAATTTTTTATTTTTTTATTTATTTGTTTATTTTTATTTCTTTTTTGAGAGCTAGCCAGCGTAGAGTATTTCTCAACATGATTAGGTTGCAATTATTATCTGTAGATGTAATAATAAAAGCATCGTAAAAATTAATCATCTATGACTTTATGTTTACTTTCTCTGCCACAAACATTACTAAAAGTTAAAGTATCTACTGTAATCCACCCAAATATTCTATGTTAATATTTCAACGAAATTGCATATTTTATGACCCCTAAATCCAAAAGAAGCATTTTTAGAAAAAGGTCCGTGTGTTGTGGCTGCGTGTGTGAATAGCATAACTCAAAAAGGAAAAGTCGGATAAATACCAAAATTGAGATTTAAGTTAAGTATCTTCCAAAGATGTGACCAGAAGATTTCCAAGAAAATCCCCCAAACTACTCTTTACATGGATATTTTATCAAAAAGGCTAACGATGTTTAATGAAAATAGCATATATTTAATATGTTTATGTGACAAAATGTATGTCTTGAATTTTCTGGGAATAGCACGTGGAGTCAAAAAATTACTAAACAGAAAATATAGATACCGTTAAAACAATTTATGTCAAATAGTTTTTTTTTCCTGTGGCATTAACCATTTCCAAAATATTATTTATTATTGCTTTGAATTGTTAAGCACTTTATACTTTATCAAATACTAAGCCGCTTTTGGTTTTGTTTCTCTATTCCTTAGCCTATGTATTCCCTTGTAACATCGTACCCATTTCGGTACCATTGTCGCATAAACACCATTTCTGCAAACGTTTATGTCGAATAACGAAGCAGATAGAAAGAAGAATAAGCTTTTGTGGGAGTAGTTTGTAGAAGACTGTATAGAGAAAGTAATGTTTTATGTTCGCATATGAGGAATACGACAATGAATAATAAACTCAGATACGATTCCCCTCATACGATGCAGAACCAGGAATCTGCCTCGTCATATTCTCACCATCTGAGGGAATGAAAGTGCTAGTCAGGAGGTCGTCACGATAGCCAAGCCGTAACCCAAATACACATTATCCAAACTGTCTGTTGCTTGTGAACATTTGCTGGTTCTGGCTTTATTTCTCTAAATAAAACACAAGCACCTGTTTTATAGATTTTGCAGTCCCTGTTTATTTAGCCTGAAAACTAACACGTGATTTTATATAGGACCAGGGTCAGTTCCAGAAGTTTTGCCGCCCCGTGCGATAATTGCAATTGCGGGCCCCCGCCCCCTCACGCTTTCAGACATAACCTAATTTTTTATTCGCAGTGTCAGCCCTCCATGACTACTTATTCTCACATAACGTAATCAGCAAATAAAACTCAAGACAAGATATACCAACACGACGATAAAAAAAAAGATTCCATGTTTTGAGAGGTGGTAGTGTGGACCAAAACAAGAAAAAAAGTCCAGTAAACATGGGCCCTAAAATGAATACTTTAAGAGCTATGAGCACTTGTTCATTTTTGCTACCGTGAAACATATCTTCTACAGCAAGCTCTTTGCTGTTACTTACGCCTACAGAATGCAGTAAACAAATGAGGACACATCACTCTGTTACTGTGAAACAGCATAGCTTCTACTGTATCCTGCTTGCAATTACCTACGACCTGAACCATCGCTAAACGAGTGCTCAATTTGGTGCCCATTCATAGTAAGCCATGCTTCTTTCCGACGTCTTAGGGAATCGCTCTCTCTTTCAGGTTGGTCACGGATGCTCTGGCAGCCATTGATGACGTCTTCCTGTAGTGTTTGTACATCATTAATGGGGGTTGCATACACCAAAGATTTAAGGATAAAACTAAAATGTAAAAGGATATGACAAACTTATCAAAACACAAAGTGCTTCCAATAGAACTAATAAGAATATGCGTTGCACTAACTCAGAACTGTGAATACGGTTTACAGTAACAACACTAACTGATGTTTGCTGCATGCTATAGCCATGGACAATAACAGGGTAATGTGTCCTCATTTGTTTACATCCTGCTGTAGGTCGTACGTAATAGCAAAGAGCTTGCAGTAGAAGAGACGTTTTACAGTAGTGAAGATGAGCAAATGCTCATAGCTCTTCAGGTATGCATTTCAGAAATTTGTTTTTCTTATTTTGATCCACACTACTACCACTGAAAGTATGAAAAACAAGATTGTTCGGAGCGAAAGATAAAAACACGCAATCACACAATAAAAGTTTTCAATATTTCGGGTTTATCCCTTCATCAGGAGATTAAAAAGATTAAAAACGTGCAGAAAATGAAAATACACTTGACGGTCAATATTCATCTTTATTACAGGTTAAAGGGTATACAACGGAGGGCATACATCTCACGCACTGCCCTCCGAGAGTTCTATTGCGGCCACCCTCGGAGAGAGATAAAGCTATAGTGGCTTGAAACACTCCTGTTTATAAACATGATGCATATTGTTGAACACCTGACGCAACAGGATGTTTTCACGATAATTATCAATGAGGAATCTAAAGTGACCAACTCTGGCGCTTCATTTGTTACCAGTTTCATGACAGAAAACATTCCAGAAAGTCGCTAGAATGTAAACATGATTTATAATTCCGTCCTATTTTCGAATATCTTGTTTTAAGATTTTGCGGCCCCTAAAACCCGCCGCCCTGGGCTCGATCCTCCCTTGAGCCGTTCCTGTGTAGGACACAGTTTGCTCTAACGTGAACCTCCAAAGTTTGGAAATTCAAACACTGATTTACAGCTAGATAAGCAATACGTGTTTTAATCAGCATGGAATTTCCTTTAAACAATCAACAATTTTCGTTTCCTCTTTCCAATCGTTATTTCATTAGGAGCGTCTTCTTTTGCCCATCATAAGAGTGTGTGTAATCTCGTACTGAATTGCTAAGAATTTCTGGTACAACGGTATCGAGAGACATGTTGCTGTTTAAGGTTTTATGTACCTGCCAACCATTTGCTTGCCTCCTTTCTGACACACATGTTGTACACCTAAATTACATAATACAGCATAAGACCTGCTATTATTATTATTATTATTATTATTATTATTACTACTACTATTATTGCAGTCCAGATGCTGTATTCAACATTCACATCACTGAGATTTTGGCCGTTCCCAAGTGTAGCTTTTCCTTTCTAGCTGTCAATATATGCGCTGAGATTTTTTATTTTCACCATTACTTAGCTATTGTAAGTGAAGGAACTATTGTATTGCACCCAAAAATTGATAGAGATTTCTCCGAAAATACACGTTTTGAGACTCCCTGAACAAACAAACAAACAAACAAAATAATAAAGGTCGTTTGTGTGAACAGCAAATCTCAAAGACGAAAGTCGGCTAAATGCCAAATTTGGTATTTAAGTTCAGCATCTTCCAAGGATGCGACACAAAGATTTTCAAGAAAATTCCTAACACAGAAATATTCTTTACATGGAAAGCGTTTCGAAAATTTAGATTTTCTCAAAAATGACTCTCAGCAATTTTGATTAGAATACCATGTGTTTCAGATATTTTTATGAAAAATGAAATGTAGATGTATCTCGAATTTTCTGGGAATACCCTCTGAAGCCCTCTTCATTCTGAATGACTTTTGCATAACTGGTAAACCGTAAGAGATAGACAAAATCTTACTACACAAAAAGCTTGTATCTCGTTAAAGTACACAGTTTGTCAAAATTTTTGTGGAGGTAAGCATTTCCGAGATATTCCTTGTTATTGGTTTCAATTTTCAATACTTTTCTCAAATGGGATTTCGTTATTCGGTTTTCTTTTTTTCTCGTGGTCATGCAAACGGCATGGAATTTTAAAGCCATCACATAGTGACATACTCTTAAAAATCTGACTATCGCTTCACCTTCAGTATCCTACAGTGGAATGTGTAAATGTGAATTTACAGTTTATCTGAATTAACAATAAGTAGCTAGAATAATAAGACTTTGCAACAATAGTTTGTAGAAGAGCGGGTAGGGAAAATCTCGTGAATGCAACGCATCAGATTATTTTACTTAATGATTCGTTTACCGTCTCAGAGAGCCAGAAAGGAATAACAAAGGACTTCAGAACGTTTAGACAAATATTCTGTCGTTAAAACATTTCGTGACTGCAGGACCTAAGTTTGACTTTTGCTTGATGACTCACACTCGGTTCAAAAGGAAGCAGAATACACATTTACAACTCCCATACCACGTATAAGATCTCTATCTTGTTACCTACCTCAACTGAAAAGAAGCACCTTCTTCCAGAGTCAGTGCCAGTGAGCAGTGCCAGAAGATACAAATCAAATATTCCTGATGCATAGCAGTAGCAAGATTGGACCCGGTAGTATGGACTATCGTCAGTCAGGTAGTAACAAACTGCGTAACGAAGTCCTCCATTTCATAAAAGTTAATATCTGTACCCTCTCTATCCCGAGGTCGCGGGTTCAAATCCGTTGGAGGGCGATGAATTTTTTGGGCGTAAGAATCTTTAGCATGGCTTTATTCGGAAGGGAAGTAAAGCCGGTGGTACCGTGTCGTAGATTTAAGTGGTCCCAATTTAGAATGGGACGCCAAAGGACCATAGTAGTTAAAGAGCATCCATAAATAAAACTCAATTTAATTCTTTGTATCCTCTTCTCTATATCGAATTTGTATGCAACGCCACGACGCTGAGCCAAAACTGCCATTGAGTCATGAAGTATCGCACCCTAGCAACAGCTATGCTTTATGATGCCTCACAAGCTTTAGCATAACGGGACTATAGCTTTAACATGTTGCAAATGGTGAACTCTTTAGAAAGGACAAACTAATAACTATTATGAACAAAATTTGCCAAAATATGAAGACAAAATTCCAAAATGTTATGAAATATAGTTGAACCTCACTTACACTCTACTCACTTCTGCGTTTTTAGCAGATATACGCTAAAAAAATGTAGGCACGGAACTTTGTCCATTAATATTTGGCTCAATTATGTGCTCTCATCAATACGTCACATTTTGTAGTCCCCGTGTATGAAATATATTCACTTACTCTTTATACGCTATGTTTATGCTATGCGAAGATATGTTATGCATGGTTTCTGTACACTGTATGCTTGTCGCAGTACAAAACAGTAGGCATGTTGGGCGAGGCATGAATACCTTCGGAACCCATTATTGCTGCGTATATGTTAATACGGTCGGCAAGATCATTCTGATGACGGTGATGAAGAAGTAGCCCAAATAATCAGTATTCCTAGTGTGCACCAGACAATTCAAGCTCTAGAAACTACACAACAATTTCTATCATCGCAAAGGCTAAATTATGATATCATTTCTGTGATTGGTGCATATAATCCATTAATGTAATATTGAGTGGAAGAAACAAACAAAAATTGGCGATTTTTTTAAACCAGTATACTGACTTTTTTAGTTTGAAATAATAATACTAGTATATATGCAAGTATGCTAAATGATGTATTCTATTCCTTATTTATGTGTTTGTTTCATTTATTCCTTCCTTATATTAAACAACACACACTTAGATTGAGCAATAATCTAACAAAACAGTATCGGTCCCATAAGAACAATAGTTTTTACGTTTTCTCATTTACACGTTCTTTTAGCCATCTCCCTATGAAAAAGTGTAATTGAGGTTATAGTTTATATATTTTAAAGTCAAAAAATCTTATAAGTTTAAATGTTTAAAACGGATTCACTTCATTATTGTAAAAATATGCTTTATAGATTTCTGTCCATATTTAATAATAAAATATCAAAAGAAATACAACAATTACATAGAGTTTATAGAGTTTAATCATTGAGAAACCCGTGGAAAAAAGAAAGAAAAAGAAGTTACTAGCTCCTTTATCCTTGCTTAATAGCAATACGGCTGGCCCCGTAGCTCAGTCTGTAGAGCACCTACCTGCTGTGTGTGGGGTCCCGGGTTCGATTTCCGGCTGGGGGTGGGAATTTTTCTCTAGCCAAGAGTCTGGGAGTATGAATGTAAATGTGTGTGTGTGATATAATTATTAGAAGAAAAAGAAGTGCAAGAAACCTAACGACAAGAGAATACGAGTAACGCCATTGGCAATAAGTTCCAAAGGAAAGGCCGCCGATAAGACCAATGTAGTTAAAGGAATTAAAAAAATACTAATACCAATATGACACTAAAAGCACCGATACGCGAAAATAAAACGCCTTCAAGGAACGCCTGATCTATTATTAATGGAAATTGCTTTAAAAGCGAAAAATCTATACAAGTATGAAGATTTTATCAAAATGTTGTGAAAGTGATTTGTTTTGTCACGTCTATTGAATTCCACACACTGCAAAACATAAAAATGTGTTCCCATAAGGATACCAAGCATGGTTTAAGATATGAAATTTCATATTTGGTCTGTCTACTAATAACGCATCGTTCAATAAACCTACAACCCTACTTTTAAGAGTTGCGGTTATTTTATAAAGTATATTATACCAAAAGTTCATTTTCCTGCTCTTTGTTCATATCCGTGAAGTAAGAGTTAATTCGGGAAAAGAAATACGTTGCAGAGTTTCCTTCCTTTAAAAGAAACTTAATGATAATTACTTGAATACAAACGTAGTTAAGATTTCTCAGAATTTGACAAATTACATAGTCCAATAAAAATACATATACGTTTCCCATTTTAGAATCAACAATCCCAACATATTACGCCTGACAAATCACTCTTATCTCACGCAGAGAGCAACAGATAGCGCCACTGTCACCCTTGTTCAGCTAATCGCGAATAGGCTTATCTTTGAGACTATTTCGCTCATACGAGTAATCAATCCAGGATAGCAATCTGAATTGACCAAATCACAGATGTTTATCCTGCTAGTTTTCTCGTTTTAGTTTTATCATTTTCATTTTATCACCTTGACCTGCAATTTTGTTGTTCTAAGTGCCGTTTAGTTTGCAAATCGCTTTAATTTCGACCTTCACCTATTAGACTTTTAGCGAAGATTAAAATGCTGGACTGTATATTTTTACAACTATCAATATTTTATAAGTGCACTTCGTGCATATATTATTTTATCCGTTTATTCTTTAAGTAGTCAAAGTAAATACAACTGGATTTCCAGATTCTCTCATAATACATCCGTATGTTATTACAGAGAATTTTCTTTGCGTTTCGCATCGAGCTCGGGAAATTATTGGCGAAATGAATTCAAGGTAGGATTACTGAACATAAAAATTGACAGCGTAACTTTATTAGATAATAATTTCACTCTCATGAAGCAGGTCAGAGAAATTTGGTTTCTGGAAGCAGATTTGCGAATTTTATTTGAATGTTTACCAAGGAAACGTTTTAATCCATTTCGTTTATGCCGTATAATCGATACACACATCGCACGGTATCACTAGTTAACTCGCGACCAATGACTGGCTGAATATAACATATCTCTCGCTCTCTCTCTCTCCTCTCCTCTCCTCTCCTATATTTTCTCCCTCTCCACCGTTCTGCGGCATCACTCTCTCTTTATCTCTTTTTCTCTCATCATGCCACCGCCTGCCTGCCTGCGGGGTGAATGTCCGCCGAAACCAAGATGGCGGTCAGTCGACTTGCTGGTTTCCCTAGCAAACCACTAGCACTTGCCAAGAAACTACTACACACATTAAAACACATTGGCCACACCAGCGTGAACGCACATTCTTCGCGCGGGAAATGGTCAACAGAGCAGTATAAGGACGTGCGAGGACTCTGAGCACACAGCAGACATCCAGATATACTCCAAAAATTCGTTTTTCGTGCTGTATCACTTTCCAATTTGGATATAGTCATTGTTTTTTCAAAACAATTTCCAGATTTCCCATTCCTAATGTGTTAGCGTTAAATAGCTGTACTAAATACACACAATTCGTCCACTAAATAAAGCTAAGTTTCACTCTTACTGGATATTGAAAAATAACGCAGAAGTTTATCAAATACTTGAAAAGTAATTGCATTGCCTAATTTATTTAAAATTTAGCGTACTGTTTTATAGATTCAAAGGCTGCGTTTGCCAGAAGCACTAAAACTTTTAGGTAAATTAAGTTACATTAAGTACACTACATACCTAGTTGAGATGAATGGCGATCTTCGAAGTTTATGAACATTAAACATGAACAAAAGTTGGTACATAGATACCTATACAAACATACAAGAATGCCGTACAATTTTGTTAAATGTACATCTTAGAACAGAAAACTTGTTGGTCTCTCAGAATCAAAATGCCTGAGCAATATTAGCCTGAATCACGCTGGCTGACTGTTTCTCACGATGCCGCAATGCATCGCTAATGAAAAGCGGTTTTAAATGCTCTGATGGTGCAGATGATTAGAGTACCAAAGACGTGTATAAAATGAATAAGCCGTTCCAAACTCGGTACTTTTCTTTAAATATGAAATATAAACCTAATTTAATTCATTTTTAATAACAATGTAAATTACGTTATGGTTTTAATGGGGGATTTAGTCACCCAAAATGGAGAATAATGCACACTAAACTATTGATTCTCTAGGAAGAAGAGCTCCTCCCAAACAAAAGCCAACTAAATACCAAACCAAAATCTGTTGTTTCACAGTCACATGACTTTCTCTACCGTATACCACTTATAAGTGGGAAAAGGTGGGCACGTATCACGGATGGGCCCTCGGAACCGGGGCAGAGCACCGCAAGTAGGTTGTAACAACCCTTTTTGCTTCCAATGTGAGCCCTGGAAGGGATGGATGAGGGGAGAGACACGAAGGGCGACCAGATCCGGATGCCGACGGGCGCAAGCGTAGACGGGGTCCCTAATGTTTCCAGATAGAACGCATCCGACGCCGCCCGGTTCCTGCCACACAAGCCACCAACCGCCAAGGTCCCACTCGGATCTAACCGGTGACGGCGTTCGGTGGGTTGCGGCTGGGCGTAGGCTTACGCTCTGGCATCGCTGCGGTACCGCTCAGTTAGGTCTCTTCTCAGCGTGGGGTTCCGCTCCGGGGGACCCTGGAGTTTGTTGGCTTGTGGGCAGCGACTGTGCGGCATCGGATACGTTCTATCTGGAAACGTTAGGGACCCTGTCCATGCTTGGGCTCGTCGGGATCCGGATCTGGTCGCCCTTCGGGTCTCTCCCCTCAACCTTCCCTCCTAGCGGTCAAGTTGGAAGCAAAAAGGGCGACTGGCTACTTGCGGTGCTCTGCCCCGGTTCCGGGGACCCCTCCGTGATTACACCTTTACCTTTACTTTTATGTGGTATAGAAAGTAAAAATAAAACCCTGAAGCCTACTGCTATAAGTATCTACCTTCTTCAGGCACCACTGCAACTCTTCTAACCATGGACTGGTCCGGTCGGCATCAGTATGCATCCTCGAGATCTAATCTATTCCCAGGCCTAATGGATAAGCATGGAAAATGCGTACTCCATGGTAAGCTTTTGGGAGAGCCATCTCTCTTTACATGGGACTTTTAACGTCCGACTAAAAATTATTGATGGGGTTAATATCTAGGGCCACCATATGAGTTTTCGATTCTGATCCACATTAAACATCTGAACAGTAAGGTTGTTCTGCACGTATTCACTGCTTTGATCATCAGGAAACGCAGTCTTCACCAACAGAACCATGCTAGAGCCTATGTCCTTCGATGTACATCACTAGCATGACAAGAATTCGACCGCAACAGGAGACTGCGTCCCCCCGACTTTTTTCCTTCCCTTTTACAGAAGCAATTGGGACCTCTTCAGAGTAGATAACCCGCTTCAATCACAATTCACATTTTCTTCCGGGAAAAAAAAGAGACTCAATAGTCTCCGATGGCCAATTCTTTTAGACGATGCGACGCCAAGTCGTTGCACAAAGATAAGAAAGTGGGGACCAGACCATCAACTGGTCCACAAGCTGAAATGGATTTCAATCTTCTTCTTCTTCTTCTTCTTCTTCTTCTTCATGATGAGGTCTCATTCCTGTTCTGGAGGGGTAGTTCAACATTTAGAATCGGCATCCCTCTGCGATTTGAGACAGTAAATGAGGCCGCAATTCTTGAATAAAAATTAATTTCAACAACGTAATATGTTATAAGCATTGTTTTTACTTATAGTCGAGTGCCGGCCCCCCCCAAAAAAAACAAAAAAACCTGCCGATGCTTTTCGTTACTTTTAGTATTTTCCATTCTTGAATGTTGGCACAATCTCATCATTTGTGTTCCGCGCCTGCCTTAGGTGAACTATCCTCTAATTGGTTTTAGCTGAAGTCCGATACGCTAGCATTACCCTATGAAGAAAGGTCAGGCCTAGCTGGGCGATGAAAGGGGTGGAGAATCGGCATAGGTCACCTGAATGGAGAAACAGTATGCCTCCCAAAGACTGTCCATACTGTCCCTGAATGAGTCCGGTTCTTGTTGGTTATTCATTCAAGCATTTACCTCTGTAACCGAATGAGGGATGGAAGGCGCAGCAGAGGCGTGTTATTTATTGATTGCCAAGTTAAACCGCGGTTCTCATATCGGCACTTTTTTGCACCTGACTGTACACGTTCATAAAACTACAAGGATTCTTTTCTTTTAAAACGGTACTTAGTGAAGTAGAAAAGTGCCTTGAAAAAGTTAATAGCCGGAGATTTGAAAAATAGTCAATCTTTTTATTCGCAATTTTAATTCTTCTATTTCTTTTAATATTTTGAAATTGGTAATAGTAAAATCTGCAGCAAAGCTATAAAGGATATACAGTAATAAATTGAAACAATTTCTTTAATATTAAAGGGGCTAAAATATTTGAAACTTAGTAAAATAATGGAAAAAGCATATATCTGCCAAACTGTAAGAGATAAAAGCGTGAATTGCACCGAGAAAACTTAATCGAGTAATATTCCAAATGCCTGCAAAAAATTACACGTTCAGTTTACTAGTAAAAAAATGCTATATATCAGTATAAACCGCTTAATATACCACAAGGAGTAAACCTTAAGTATTAAGTGTAAGAGCGTAGTTCATAGCATTCGAATCATTACCATGTAGAAAGCATTTTTACTCCCGAGTTATCATGACGTAAATATAGTAACTTCCTCGCTGAGTGTTACATCACCGCAAAATCATAAGGAAAAGCTTAATCTATCAAAAGCACACTTATGAAGCGCTTTCGAAACGAAGTTAGCCGAAATTAGCATGTGTTGACAAAGTTTCCGAGAGTACAAGTCGGTAGCAAGTTTTTCCGTCCTAGGTTATACATAAGACTGCTAACGGTTGGTACAATGAATACATAAAAGGTGTAAGAGCTCAATAAACAAAAAGTAAGAATTGTGTAAAAAGTAAAGTGCAAAATAACCAAACAACATATATGTAATTATTAAGATTTTAATATATTCTTTATGGGATTTTTATGTTTTCTATATGAATGTATATATCAACTCGCTACTATGATTGGATAATCGTATATGGTGCAAACAATCATTTTTAAATGGAAGGGGGCAGGGATCCTTCCCTTCTGGAAGTGGTGTTCAACGCCCTTTCTTACTAAATACGGCACCACAGGCGGTGGACACTGATATTCAGGCATAGGAATTCTTAAGCAGTTGGCTTCAAGCTAACCATTATCACTACAAAGAACTAAACAACAAGGGTCAGTGACAGACAGGTAAAAAGCGGTCTAAGTGCTGTCTGCAAACGCCAAAAGGCTGTACGAAGGATGGGGGATGGTTTGTAATCTGCCAATAGTCCAGTGACAGCTCAACCTTATTTCCTTCTGTCCTGGCTTTACTGTTTATAAATTCCTATGACTGCTGTTGATACATGAAATGAAATGATTATTGGGAAGGAAACGCTCCAGGCCTAAGTTTAAGGTACCTCCCCGTCATTTGCCAGTTAGGAGGACTGAGCAAAACCTGAAAAAAAACGGACGGGCGGACGGAAGGATGGTCTTGACTGGATTTGAACTGCGGACCACACGCTCACGAGCCGTGCTCTAACGAGCTCGGCCACACGTGTCGGTTTCCTCTACTACAGAATTAGAAATATTTGGAAGTGTAAAATCAGACGATTGAAAAACTCAGTGCCATAGCCGGGATTTGAACCACGGATTTTCCGGTTTCCATCCGGTTGCTCTAACCAAATGAACTACCATGGCAACATGCCGGTACATTAAATTCCTCAGCTGGCTCGCATTTTTAATGTGTAATTTTAATTAAACTTCACTAGTACAGAAGTGCCGTTAGGAAAATCCGAAGTGTTACATTCGCATCACTTTCTCTATCCAGTACCCTTTATTTTTATATAACAGCTACAAACTAATGTTATAAAAGCTTAATTTTTCTGTCTACTTCATGTTAATGCCGATAAACGATTGTTCATTTCGTTGTACAAGAGGATACAGGATACTGAGGCTATAGTCGAAAGTTTAAAAGCGGATCGCTATATGCTGGCCTTGAAATACTATACTCTTTCCAATGACATCACGAGAAACAACTCAATGTGACAGCCCTTCAAAA
Organism: Deroplatys truncata; assembly: GCA_030765065.1. Taxonomy (NCBI): domain Eukaryota; kingdom Metazoa; phylum Arthropoda; class Insecta; order Mantodea; family Mantidae; genus Deroplatys; species Deroplatys truncata. The sequence goes on along the minus strand of CM060990.1, from coordinate 98,197,202 downwards.
TATGGCAAAAGTATTGAAAAATTCAAACCAATAAAAACGGATATCTCCGAAATGTAGGATGCCACAGAAGAAGTTATTTGAAATAAATTGCGTGTTTTAAAGAGATCTACGTTATTTGCGTAGTAAGCCTTTGTGTATTTCTTACGGTTTACCAGTTTTACAAAATTATACAAAATTCCTTCCGAATGAAGAGGGCTTCAGATGCTATTCCTAGAAAATTCAAGATATACAATTTGTCATGTAAATATATCGTATTTTATTAAACATCGTTGGAGCCATTTTTTGAGAAAGTAAAACATATCAAAACTTTTCCATGTAAAGGGAAGTTTAGGGGGCATTTTCTTGAAAACCTTAAGTGTTTCATCTTTGGAGGATACCGAACTTAAATACTAAGTTTGGTATTTACCCGACATTTCATTTTTGAGTTATGCAGCTTGCACGCACACACCTTTTTGTATCCAGCATACCTTAAAGCACGTATCTATAGAAATCTCGACATCGAGTGGAATACAATAACTTCCATGTACGTGGTAAAGCAAAAGGGATATGATAAAAATTTAGTTTTATTTATGGACCTCTATTACTGCTATGGTTCTTAGTGTCCCATTCTATATTGGGTGAGAAAAACCGGAGATTTTGCTCAGAGGCCTCTTTATCAGGCTTGAGGTTCTTTTACGTGCCGTAAATCTAGACACGGGAGCACCGGCTTTACTTCCCTTCCGAAGGAAGCCAAGCTAAGGATTTTTTCCCTCCGCCGAGATATATATTACTGAATAACACAGCCCTATATGTATTACTGAATGACACAACCGGCTATAAATGACCAACTGTGTTCACAGGACCATGTGTGTACAAAGATCTTGGATATACATACCATGTAGTAGCGACATAGGTCAGGAGTTTGATCAGCAACTACTTCACTGCTGAACGTTTACTTCACAGAAGGTTGTCTGCTTGCTTACTATCTTGAACCTTGATGTTCTGTTGAAGTCGAGGGAAGCCAGTCAAAGAAATTATTTCTGCAAACATTGCTGAATTTTCAGGGCTCAGGTGTTGGTCGTTTTAAGAAAGGGATCTCCTAGACCTCTGACAGAGGCATTTAAACCTCGGACTGTACCAAAGCCCCTAGCCCCAGTCATTACGGAGACCAGCTGGTAACCGTGAGGTCACGGGTTTGAATGCTGCCGCGGGCAAGTTTTTTGTGCATTCCCTTGCATGCAACAAATTAGACACAAGAAAAGCAGAAAAATAGCATAAATTTAGAGACTGCGTGGAAAGCAAACACCACTTAAAACGAAAGGGAAAGCAGAAGCTTCGCTCGCTAAAGAAGAGCTGTGCACCAGGAAAATGAAACAAAACAATGCGTTGCATTCCATCAAGCTCAATGCACTGACAAGTTATTGTGAGTAAGGCCTTTCATTTGCATTTTTGGGAAGGAGTGTCACAAAGTGAACATCCTTACATGACGCCTCATTGATGTCCTTGTTAGTAAGTTACGCGACCATGTGAAACTCCGTGGGGAACTACCGATTAAACAACTTGATAATGGCACTTGGGAGCCTCAGTATTCTCCACATTACTCACGATCGAACCTTAGCCCTGGAAAGCTGCGAACATTTGAGGCAGAGGTGCAGATCAATTCCAGGTGTAATTTTAACTTCTTCTTGCTTCCAGCAATTAGGCTTAAATGTCTTCACAATCACTGCTCTCTCCAACTATCTCTCTCTAACTGCTCATATCTCTTCTATCTGTTGGTCTGTAGTTTAGGGCTAGTTTTGCAATTCTTGTTGGTTTCATTCTTTGTGTAATTTGTAACGTGTTATTAGCTTTATTTTAATTAACGAGGATTTTAAATTGCCGTCAACTGAGATGAATTTGGTCTAATTGTGAAAACAAAAGCTTGTTTTCACAATTGGGCCAGTCACCCCAATGGGCCAAAGTCACATCAGTTTACGGTATATTTTTAAAATAGTGTGTGGTGGCTTAAAAAAAATTTCCCCCACACTTATCTGTCATCTCTCGTGGCCATCTGCAGACTTCTTATGGCAGTTCATCCTCTTTAAACATTCCGCTTAATTCAGCTCCATCTGTAAAAACAACGCGCTTTTTTTCGCTTGCCCAGTTAAATATACTGCGTGGCTCCTCTCTGCCGTGAAAAATAGCAACAGGCACTGAGCTAGAAGTAGTCAACTTGTGAGCACATACTAGTAAAAAATAAATAAATGCATAAATAAAAATAAAATATTCCTGAAGCTTTATGCCCAATTCTGAGAGGAAACTTATACAATTGCTCAAGAAAGCATTCGTCTGCAATTTAAAAAAACTCTAGCAGCCAAATTAATGGAGGGAGAAATGTAATTTTTTGGACACAAAAATCAAATGGAAATGCAGTTTACGTGTTTGGCAGCTTTTCAGATCGTTCACTTTATCTGTTATATAAATTTTTGAAAAATATGCCAAAATTGCAACTTTTTTGTACGTGGTGTTTTCAAAACTCTTTCATGCTTTGGGTAGAGAAATTTTTTTGTGCATATATCCACACATTTTTATCGACATGTGACAAACTCGTGGAGAAGTAAATTCGTGAAGTCGTAAAAAAGTGAGCCGAAAGTGAGGAATTAAGGCAAAAACGTTGAAAAATCTCCACTTTGACATCTTATTTCTCCGTCAAATAAAATCCTATTTTCACCTCAAAATCAAGTAATACCTACACAAAAAAATTCAATGCATGTAAGATAATTTTGAAAACCACGTACAAAAAAGTTGCAATTTTGGCATATTTTCAAAAATGTATAAAACTGATAAAATGAACGATCTGAGAAACCACCAAAACACGTAAACTGTACTACCATTTGATCTTTATGTCAAAAAAATAGATTTTTCCTGCCATTAATTTGGTTGCTAGAATTTTTTAAAGTGCAGACGAATACTTTCTTGAGTAACTGTATCCCGGCTACGAGGTCTTTTGAGGGAAACCGTTTTACTTTCCTAAAAATTTAAAGGGAGTGTAATGGCCTAACTCATTTGCAAATTTTCTCTATTATACGTTACTGCATCTATGGATCCAGATTCATTAGTGGGTTTTTGTCTACATTAACCATTTACAGGCTTAGTATGAGGTTTATCTCAAACAATGTAGATCCAAATTAACAGCAAAGTACCATGAATAATTGTTTTAAAAATACATAATCAGAACTTGCAATTTAAACAATAACTACTTACACGGACTCGTGAACGGGAGATCCGCGGTTCAAATCCTGCCAGCACCGTCCTCCATGGCTGAGGGTTTTTTTTTTGTTTTTTTGTTTTTTGTTTTTTTGTTGGTAGGTTTTCCTCAGTATTCATAACTGGCAAACGCAGGCGAGCTAACCTAAACATAGGCCTGAAATGTTTCCTTCCCGAAAAATTCCTCTCTCACTTAGCACCTCGACCGAAGATCTTTATGGCCTAGGTCCCTAACGAGGAGGGGTGAAGTGGGAGAAGACAAAGGGCGGCCGGATCAGGAGGCACGACACAGCAAAGGGCAGGGTCCCTACGGTTTCCAGGTTGAAATTCCCAGGATGGTAGCTGGTATAACCGAACCTCATCTCCCCCTGCAGGTTTGCACATCCCACGGCAGAGAGCATCCTTTTCCCCTGCCATGCAGCGTCGAGACACTCCCCGACATTTGCAATCCTGAAACAACCAAGCAGATGAAAGGCGAGGTGAAATGGAGGAATTGGAAATTCGGGGGATGTAATTAACCTCACCAGCATTCCCTAGCGCACCGGGGAAACCCCGAAAAAAACCATGGATCAGGAACCTCCCTCGCGGGAATCGAACCCACTTCCTCTTACCCGCGCTACCGCCTGCGCCATCTCTTTCGGTTTTGTTTTGTAACTAACCAATGATGTTTCCACTTACTTCTAATTCAACCAACGTAATGCAAGTTAGGCAACGTCAAAATTCGATAAATTAAACATTTTCTAAATGTAGATTCCTAACTATTTGCAATTCCTCTAGTCGTACTACCAAATTTCATTCCTTTATTAATAGCGTACATTTAAAGTTGTATTATTTGTTGATTTCTTCTGGTTTTTGTTGTTCTTTGTAGTTTTTGTTATTGTTTTGAGGCAATAGCAGACATAAACTACAGTTGAAGCTTTGCTAGAAGAACCAACACTCATTGGATCTGAGGGAGTCAGGACGCACATTTGCTAGAATTTCTTTCAGCTTCATTTTCATAGCTTGCGATTAGAGAGCATTAGCGGCTGTTACATGTAACGGCTGCCTTGAATAATTTCTACAGGGAAGAAATGTGCACATGATTCTAGCATGCCGTGCCCAGGAACGAGAACCAGAAAGTTAAACTTGACTAAGCCTTCTTTCTCCTTCCCGGGACACGGGAAAGCTTTCTGTTAATTGTGAAAGCTCACATGTATTTTACCTTTGTCGCTCTCGTTCTGATTACCGTTCTCGACTATTGTGAACCAACCTTAACTTATATTTGGTTTTCTTACTTATTTCCACGTTTAATTCTTTTATCTGTCACAACCGTTGTATGCTTCGTTCCGTCACAACAATTTACGGTTTATTTGTTTTTGAAGATTACTCCCTTCACTCAATTGCCACAGATTTGTCCTTTATCTGTATGCGATTATCAGAATATGAAGTTATCTAAACATTTAATTCTTATTTGTGAACAGCTTTTCAAACAAATCCTAAATCTGAGTATAATCAAACTGATACTGAAGAATAATGGCACAAAAATCTGCCGCCTTTATTTGTTTTGAGTTGCCTAATGGCAATGCCAACAAAAGCTTTAGAAAGTTATTCTGATTTGTTACTCTATGCTTTGGAATATGATATTTAAATGTTGGTATTTGTGAATTATAGAATACTAGAATGTACAGTGATAATTCCACTAAAAGAAAAAGGTAAATAAGTACGCTCAAGGCATTTTTAAGTCGCTGAAGATTACATCAGGATGCTGCGCACTGTTGGGCAACTGCATTATTTACCAGGTGTAGGAACTCGTTTTAACTTTTTTTCCGATCATGTAAAAGTTTGTGTGGAATCCTCAGATTTTAAGCTGAGTGGATCTATATTTATCGATTTGTTTACGTCTGTTAGTCCCTAGAATTCCATGTGTTATTCTTCGCTAATATACATAAGGTTATCTTGTTTTTTAGCATTCCCTTACAGGAAGCTTCAAAAGTGTATACAGTTTTCTTTATTTTTGCTTACGTTACATGCATTCCTAGTTACTTTTGTTTGGTGTAGTCATATGTAGATTTCTTATAGCTGGGTCTGATATAAATAGCACAGTGTTTGTTACGGCATACATTAATAGCTATAGACCCCGAGAAGCCGTATTCCAGACAAGAATTTTAAAACTGTGCAGAATGAACCTGTTGCAGGATATGTCGTGTTGGTTTATGCAGTACCAAATGTGAATATCAATATTATTACTTTCACATCCAGGAAAGAGAAATTTTGAAAATTTTGCATGGATAAATTCAGTAGACAGGTAGGCACTTGGATAACATTTTCTAGCAAGACTGGCCGAACCGATTGTTATGAAATATGTTGTGTAACGTACCTTAGGCCTCACTTAGGAAAGAAGATTTCAATAGAATGAATAGAATATTTTAAGAAGTTATACCAATTTTCCTTTACTATTATTGCTGTGCATAAACCGGTTACCAGAAACAATATAGTTCTGATAAGACTGCAAGCGTAAGAAAGGCACATTGTCATTTTCTGTTAAACCTTGTACTTATGTTTTTATATTTATTAGCAACCAAAAGAATAAAAAGCATGTATTACCGGTTTTCAGAAGATCACACGGTATATAAGTTGCATTAGAAGATAGAGAGAGAATGGTGGAAACGATGGAGGGAAGAGAGCGGTAAGGGAGAAAGAGGAAGGGATAGTGTGGGGAGAGAGAAAGGGGGAGAGGAAAAAACAGTAAGACAGGAGAGCTACATATACAAACAAGAATCTCCGCAGTTAACATAACGCGAGCAGAGCTACGGATTCTCCTAATTTCAAATATTTACTTATTACTGTATCGTTCCGAAACCATTGCTGAATAACCACAAAACACTGGACTATCTCTTCCTATATTTTTAAAACATTATATTTAGCTTCACCGTGCGTATTTAACATCAGGGATCTACGTTTTGCCGTTTCGGGGCAGAACTGACATAAGACGCACGGAATTAGGATTAAACAAACGTAACTCTATCTTAATTTTATGAATATTAAGTGAGAATCATATAGACAGAATGTATGAACAATGAGGTTGCATAGTGTACGCCCTGTTTGTTCCACTCCGCATTCACAGAAACTAAATTGGATTTATTTCAACATTCAGCATGCTTATCAACAAATTTAAACAAGACACGTAATATAAGCCCGTGGCCTCAAATTGCACAGTACATATTCAGTATACAGTCAACAATGTCAGCGTGGCCGAGTCAACACCACACGGACCACCGGTGCGCGAAGTATACGGTGTCCCATACTGAACGCAATTTTTGTTTTAATAATAAAACATTTACCTATCTGAAAACTGCTAATATTGTTAAGTCAACATGAAGCACAAAAACTGCCATTAAACATGGAACAAAACATCAGGTAAATGTCCTCCCCAATTTCTTTGGCACACCTTCACTCTGTTGGCAACATTTTCAACCACTTTAGAGTAAAGTTCCGGCTGAAGTTAACCCAGACACGTCTAATTTCTGCCTTAAGTTAAAGGGTGGTTCGTGGATTGTCCACAAACACATATATCCCACAAAAATAATCACATGATATCAAAGCACACGATCTCGGTGGCCAATTCTAATCGCCGTTGCAAGAAAGATTGGCAGAGAATCTTTCTTTTAGCAACCTTGTTGTTTCGACGACATTATGGCTAGTCGCCCTACCTTGTTGGTAGTTGACCTACCTATATGTCTTCCATATTAAGTTCTTGCCATAAAACACCATTATCAACTCGCGATAATTATCATCATTCACTGTCACTGCATTTCAGTCTCGTCTTCAAAGAAAGTATAACCCAATGAGTCCGCCAGCCCATAATCCGCACCAAACACTGACTCGTTCTCAATACAGCGACTTCTCAGGGATCTTGCAAGGATTCTCCGTGTCCCAAATCCGGCAGTTTTGTTTATTTATATGACCATTAAGCTGGGAGTGTGCCTCAACGCTTAAGATTATTATGTTATGAAAATCACTATCCAAATCTTGTTTTCTCTCAATATCCAATCGGTAAATGTTCGACGCTGCAAATGGTCCGTCGGCTTCAGCGCTTCTGTTAATGGATCTTAAGAGGATGAATAAGCAGATCTTTTGCTAAAATTCGCTGCAAACTCCTTCTCAGAATGGTTAATTACTGTTGAGAATGGTGGCGAATGGAATGTATACGACTTGCAGCCGAAATAAAAATTTACCCGGCTGAAACAGGTTAGTTGCAGTCACTCCTTTTTTAAGAGTACGTACTAGTTGCGGCCCTGGTTGATTATTACCCTGTATTGTTGTTTACATTAAGCTCATATAATGTTTACAGTTTTAGCAGCTATTTGTTTAGTCGAGATCGTTCTCGTGCCGTAGCTTAAGTTTTCAAATGATAGATTCATTACGATGATTTTCAGTTTAATAGATTAAGGTAGGTGTTAGGTGCTATGTCTGATGCGATTCAGTGCACCAATTAGCTTACTCTAACGCAACAATACCACGAATCCCACCGAAATTCGCAAGTACTAAATAAAATTTTAATAAAACCCAAAACCAAATATAGACACCACAAAACCTGATTAATGGTCTTAGAGTATATAATTAATAAACAAATAGATAATTTGAAATTCCAACATGACAATAATTTCGTACTTGCCAGCATTACGCTTGTCGTCGTTCATAGCGGCGATGGCAGCGACAACTCTCGGAAGTAGGAAGGCTCAGGAAGTTTTGCAACGCAAGCTGTCCCTACTGGTTAATAACTATATTGTCAACAATTCGTAAATGGATCGCAAACTTTACATTAAGATAGTGAGATTGTGTCGTATGCAAGTTTTTTAAATTGACTACAAGCACTGAGTTTTGGGAGACTACTCAGCCAACCTCTCGATGGTGTCTCCTGGGTAACGCTAACAGACTGATCAACACCTAAGTACCAGGCCGCAACTCAGACGTCTCTCTCTGTATACTGGGACGCAATTCGTACGTAAATTTATACTGGGCCGCAACTCCACTGGGCGAATCGACTTCATTGGGCTTGTAGCAACGATCTGTCTGACGAGGGCAACATTCTCTACCGATCGACGAGAACGAGGACGTCCAGATAATTTGAATTTCTCTGTCGATTCTGTTCTGTACCTTCAAACTTCTTTATCAGTCTCTGTACAGTTGGCACATTAGGCGTATTTCGTCTACCAACAATTACACGAAGTCTTCGAACCGTCTCTGCTTAACATTCATCGTACTTAAAATGCAGTTTCAGAATCTGAACGCGGTGGTTCTTCGTGTATCGCTTAATTTTTGCGGATAGCAATACACACCAATGACAATCATTAACGAGAATCGTTAATGCAATACAAACAGATGACAGTCTGTTAAATTTTAGGTCCAGCAACCTAACAAACCGACAGAGGCGCTCAATTCAAAAATTGCGTTCATTGTGGGACACCTTACAGCTGCAACTCTTCCGAACAGTTGCTTGTTATACATTAAGTGCCCGTAGTGTTCATAAGCATTACATGTGTTAATGTAATCCTTATTCACCTCTGATATATTTTAGGAGTTCATCAAATTTGCCAAAACCGTTAGAGAGTATTTGGTGCCACTAATATTTAATAATGTGACAGTGTGTTTTAGAAATATTACGAAAACTCAGCATGCCGCTTTGCACAGCCTTGTAATGGTCTGTCATTTGCCGACTAAGTAGTATTAGAGGCAGTTCCTTTGAAATATGCGGGGAATAGTGTTGCTTGATTGCACCAATCAGATCTGTCAACTGGAATAAGGATTTCACTTTGCATGGTTTTTTTTTGTTCTCCCCCCCCCCCAAGCTGTCACCAACTTGCATTCTTGAACAGACATTAAAAGCCTTTCATATGTCAGAATATGTTATGTCTGCTTCTTTCTGCCGCAGTAAACATGACATTGGCCTTCAACCTTATCTCAGTGTTTCTAATAAAATGCTAATAAAAGTAGTTTACAGACAAAGTGAATCCTTTGAAGAAATCTTAGGAGCTACCACAATACATTTCTAGATTAATCAGAAAGAAATTATTACTAACAATCAGGGTTCAATAGTTTGATTCCCTATTAAAATAATTGTAATTTCTATTAAAACAGATATCTATGTGTGTATAGTTAATCTTCAAGCAGGCACAAGACAACTTATAGTTTAAAAAACGACGCGAATGCGCTTTATTTTAACAGTATATAAGTTTATATTATTTTGGACTGCGGTGATCTGTATATCTATATATCTCATTCTTAACTTATTCCGACTTCCTTCTTCAGTTTATGTATCTATGCTAGCGTGTAATTTTCCGTACATGTGATATTTATGCTTTTACACACATTATTTTTCTGGTTAAGGCTACCCATCTGTAAAATTTCTAAAACCCTCAATTTCAGTTCTATTCATTTGGAATTGCTTTAGAGCAATCTAGTTCTAATTTGTAATACGTTTGCCAAATTTCATACTTATTTTTAAATTATTTCATAAACTGTATTTTTAATTATCCTTCTAGCTTGGGAGAAAATACATGTTAGAGACTTCAAGAAGTTTTTGCTTAAAAATTTAGACAATATGAGCGCTATTGCTTAATAACATCACAACTAAGCATGCTAACAATAATTCATCTCATTTTTATCCTGGTATTTATAAGGAGGTATACAAAGCTTCACTGATTTATACTGTAGTGCGTTGGGCGAAAAAGAGAAGGTGCCGACAATTGAAGCACCTAGAAAAGAGAATTTAAAAATTGTAACTCTAAAATTAGAATGTTTTCGACTTTAAGCTGTTTAAAAAGCATTTACTGCATATACAAACTCTCTTTCGGAATTTTTTTCTGCTCCTCCGCAGCTAATTTAGTATTTGAAGACTCCTGAGGGAGTCTCTTGAATGGTTTGTTCACCAAAGTGATTTTAACAAATATTTGTATCTTTAGTGAATTATCTAAGCTTTAAATTAGAATGTTAAGGTAGTTCCTGCATAATTTACGAAAAGCAACTAAATTCTATTTGTGAAGTGGATGCAGTAGTAGTGGTATAAGTAGTAGTGGTATAAGTAGTAGTAGTATAAGTAGTAGTAGTAGTAGTAGTAGTAGTAGTAGTAGTAGTAGTAGTAGTAATTGTTGCACTAATAATAATAGCTTTAATATTTTTTACTGTATAATCTGGGTTGCATTGTTACTCAAATTAGCTTAGATTTCCCTGCGATTTCGGGTAAACAAATTGTGCGTGTTTTATTAATGTTTGAGCATCTGTTGTTACAACAGCACGTGCCGTGGTCCCGGATAACACAGCGTCACCATCGACACATTACTGTCATGACATGAGGTGGTCACCCCCATGCCCCCGTTTCTCAACTAGAAAACTCTGCCCAAGAAGAGGCCATAAATCTGGCACGCGACCTCATTTAAACAAGGGACTAAGAAAGGAACACCAGGCCGATCGCGCAATATTCGCCGTTGTCAGATTGGGAAGAAATTGCTAAATTGGTACACCACGAAAGAGGATGAGAGTGATGAAGGAACAGCCGTAAATGGCAACAGCAGTAAAAGCCCAACCCTTTTGTTCCTGTCACATTGTGGTTAGTGGGGTGAGGCAAGGATGGGGGCAAGGTTTTATTATCGTGAAATGCGCAGTAATCGTTTGTTCTATACAGTCTAGTGCCTATGCTTCTGGTTTCCTGTAGTGGTTTTCTTTATTTAATGTTGGCAGAAACTGCTTATCATCCGAATTCCACACCAGCCCTGGGTGAGCCAAACTGTTATTATAGTCCGATTTTTAAAAGAGCCGACACTTTGTTCACTTGGAGATGTGCAATACTGCAGCGTGTACCTCCCTCCCTCCTTAAACCTCCGAGTCCCCAGTACCATAAACAAGCGTTCGTATATCTCCCGTATCAGCAATAACATTCCAGATGTAACCTGTATTAGCCTACTACCAGAACAGAAGTATTTGTTCTCAATACGAATTCACTGCGCTGTTGCGTCTTGACAGGTGTGATTCTGGGTACCTATGTACGTTTCACGAAATGCTGTTGTAAATAGTGAATAGCTGCACTATGTAGTTGGATCTCTCTCTCTCTCTCTCTCTCTCTCTCTCTCTCTCTCTCTCTCTCTCTCTCTAGATTATGCATTGCAACTAAATATTATCTATATAATTAATGTGTATACATAAAATAAATATATATTTAAAATGTATCTATATATAATATGTATGAGTATGTATTATACACTGCCGTTTGTGAAAACTGCAACACCAAGAAAGAATTTCCCGAATAACTCCCAAACTTGGTGGAAGTGTAGAACAACGTGTAAGCAATAAGTGATTAGGTTTCCAGAGAGATGGGTATACGTAAGTCGAGCAGAGTCCTCTCGTGTCGATCCGACAAGGTCAGTGTTGCGCCCAGTGTAGTCAGTGCAGAGCTGTCAAACAAGCTGGAAACAATAAAGTGAGTGCCAGTATGCCTCGTCGACGTCAAAGGGAGCCATATCGGCATGTGAGTGAGTTCGAACGGGGCAGAATGATCGGTCTTTGGGAAGCGGGTTTGTCATACCGTGACATTTCGGCTCGTACAGGACATGCTGCTGCGACAGTGATGCGTGTTTGGAAGCAGTGAATAGATGAAGGACGTACGCAGCGAAAAGCGGGTACTGGACCACGGAACATGACCACAGCACGGGATGACCATCATCTTGTCCGCATGACCATAACGGACCGTACAGCTTCATCCACAGTGTTGTCTCGACGCTGGAGCACTGCAACCGGTGCGAACTTGTCTGCATCAACGGTTCGTCGCCGTCTGCTGCAAGTTGGACTGGTTGCATGCATGCCATTACGTCCAGAAACCACAAGTTCCTCCGACTGCAATGGGCACATAAACACCGTCACTGGGGTGCTGAGTGGCAAAATGTAGGCTTTTCGGACGAGTCCCGCTTCAACATGTCCTACAGTGATGGCCACATACATGTCCGGCGGTACCGTGGTGAGCGCAACCTGGAGGGCTGCATTGCTAAGCGGCATAGCGGACAAACACCAGGTGTGATGGTTTGGGGCGCCATTGGTTACAACAACCGATCTCGCCTGCTACGAATTGAGGGCACTTTGAACAGTAACCTGCTTCAGGCATCTCCACAGGCCACATTTCAACAGGACAATGCCCGGCCACATATTGCGAGGAATGTAAAAGCCTTCTTCGAAGAGCGACGGTACCATTGCTTCCCTGGCCTGCACGTTCGCCTGACATGTCGCCCATAGAACATGTCTAGGATATGGTTGGTCGGCACCTAGTGCGTCACGGTCCTCCAGTAACCAGTGTCACGGGTTTGTGGGCTCGAATACAAAAAGCGTCGAGGGTAATCCCTCAGGAACTTATTCAGAATCTTTTCGATTCAATGCCACGGCGTATAGCAACTCTAATTGCAGCGCAGGGAGGCCACAACAAATACTGAATATTAGGGCTCAAAGATCATGTATAGATTTGAAAAGTTTATCATTTGTTACTTGTCAAGTACCTAATCTGTGGTATTAAATTCATTGAATTCATGCATTTCCTTCTTGGTTGTGCAATTTTCACAAACAGCAGTGTTTATAATAAATATATATCTAGAAACGGTCATCTAACTCATTTTAAGAGCACTGCAGTCCTTTTCCTCACTTGGTTGAAAGGAATAAGAGGTTCATTGCAAAGGAGCATATTCTCCTCTTCCTACTCGAAGAATTTCCTGAGAGAAAAGACAAACTCTGTAGCTTGGCTGTGCAATGTAACACTCCGACCGGAGGCTGATCTTTGTCTTGGGCCACGAATCCTCGGTCCACCTCTAACTCTAACTTCACCAAGTCTTGCTTCCATAAATACGCATTTTATAAGAGTTTTAACAATGTAGCTAACACATACAACGCAACTGAACACCCAAGCAAACTTAGTTGTCTAGCAATAACTAACCTGAGAAGTAAATGATTCACCAGTGTAGCAACCTTTGTTTACGTTTCCATAGCAACGGCCTGCCTCTCTTACCCTTCACCATCCCTTGTTTTACATCTATCATGTTTCTTCCTTTAAAGATCAGACTATAGTTTGAATTCAAGTCCGACACTCAGCATTAGTCCTTGAACAAAGTCCAGGTGAACGGCGAAAGGGGAGGAATACAGAAACACTTCACCTGAATGGCTGGAAGGCATGTTTGGTAAATACGGTCCACTCCATGATACCGTAATTATTGACGGAATATTTAAATAATTAAATAAAGGAATACTAGTAAAATAAATAAATAATTAATTGCAATAAATAATTTCCGGGTTGCTACATGCGAGAAGCGAACCTGCGGTCTTTTGCCACAGAAGTACCCTACGCCTTGCCTCAGTGCTAAAGAGAAGACACATTGAAGGTAGCATGTTTAATAATGCCGTACATCAACTTGCTGCATCGGCTACACAACTGTATTGCGTATGGTGAAAACAAGGAGCTGTGCCGTAGACAAATTTGGCGTCTAAGATACTTTTTTTGTCCACGGGTGTACTGTACTCTCGTTCGGGCCTTATCTCTCCTGTCTAAACCTAGCCATGGCACACCAGCGACCTCGCCGGAAGATTGAACTCTTTCTTCAGACTGGTAGTGCTTGTATCTTCTAAGTTTGACGATAAGTATGATAGCTCTGCTGAATTTTGGTATGGCTCTTAATGACTTTCTATGATGGCAAAGTCGAACAAGGTTGACAATGCGTTGCACGGTGTTTGTTCTGCTCTGCAGTCGCCAAAATCGGTACGAATCATAGAAATATTCAGCAGAGGTATCACGCTTATTAGCAGGTTCCGCATTCTGATGTCATGTCATCTCCAAATTGTGGCACCATAAGCATTTCGAATGTGTATATAAATCCCTATCATGTTTTCCATATTATGAAAATGCATTTTTATTAGGTGATTTTTGGTCATTTTATGCCATTGTCTATTTTAGCGCATTTTTTGCTGTTAGGTCTTTGTCATTTTCTTGCTCTTTGCATCTTTATTTAGGCATTTTCCTGCACTTACATATAGTGTATAAAGAGTATAAGGACAACATCTAAAACATTATAATTGTCACTATTCAACTGAAGAATAAGAGTAACTGTGCATTGTTTACTTGCATTCTTGAACAAAAAAAAATCACATTCTATTCAATGGTTAGTCTGGAAAGGGTTGGTTGTGGTTGGAGGGGTGGCTAGTGTCAGGGGAGCAGGTATTATTACAGTTATGAATTCAACTGATTACCCTCCTCTTTGTAGGACTTACACCCAAGGACTTATAAGCCAATGCTATGGGTCAGTTGCCTGTCGAGGAGCAAGCAAACTCTGGATCACAGCATATCCAGGATGGGTGATCAGCCCAATGCTTGGTGTGGCGGTGAAGAAGGAGGAAATGAAATGTAGTCATGAAACGGTTGATACTAAAACTCGTGGATAAAATTATCCAACCCAGAATTTGCCTAGCGACCAAGGGAAACCGCGAAAAACCCCGGTCAGGTTGGTCGTCCCCGGGGGCTTGAACCCGGGACCTCCCGAATGCGGGCCACAGACATTACCGCCTGGGCCATCCCGCTCAGTCATTTATGAATTTGTCTCAAAATAAGGATGGGACAGGTCAGCTTTCCAACTTGCGTTAATGAGTGCGTATAGTTAGTTGCTATTGTTCGTAACTTTGTGTCATGTCATAGGCTAGGAAGTCCTCTTCATTTGCAATGAATTTTTTTATAAATCGAGAATTCAAAAGAGTTAACACTGCAGTTTGCAAGACCTGCTTCAAAAACAATTTTCTTAATTCTTTTCAGACTTTTCTATCAAGAACATGGGACTCGTGCATTTCTTAATTAATTCATGAAAAGTTTCATTTTATACTGTAATTATTTTATATCAGCTTCAGGAAGCAGTTCAATCTTTGCTTCCTTTATGCAAAAGTTAAAGCCTCTCAAAGTTGCAATGGATTCATGTTTTTGGAACTTGTAAGTTATGAATGCTTTCGTGAAGTTCAGCGGTTCATTTTTCTGCAGCCTCTAAAGTCGCTCCCAAAAAGTAACTTGTTTGAAGTAATTAATTACTGCGATGTGCTGCTCTATAGACATCGTTGTAGGCTCTCGACATTCCGACTCATAAGAAGTCTTTCTGTTGAGTGTCTTGAGGTGGGACCCAAACGAAAAGAGAGGAGTGACACACAACGGTAAAGTTGCCTGAGTGGATTACCAATGAGACACAGGTAACTCCAAGACCTTTTTTATTGCTTTAAATGTCTTATATTTGGACGCCACAACATGTATGAAATACCTCTGTCGAGCTTTCTGATTTTTGATTGTCCATTACTATTGCTATAACAAGCTCTTAGAACATACCTTCATTTTAAATTCAATATATATCGTTGCTGAAATTAATCGAATGAAGAGACATTCAACTTAAAAGGCGACAGTTTTCCTTATGAATGCTGATTTTAATGAAACCTTAAGGAAAGATTTCGATAAAATTAAACTGGCTCTATGAATCAAACTGCTATAATCTTAGCATAATTCTGTTTATCGCATGTTAATGACGAAGCATGCTACTGGGCTGTCGACTCTGTTCAGATTCTTGTGGCGTCACGGCCACTGCTCTGTGCATTCCTTGGTAGTATACATATATATTTACTCTCTATAAACCAAATTCTAACTTGATTGAGATTGTGCGAAATGGCATTTTGCTTTCATTTTATCCTAAAACTTCCATAATGTTTTTAAAAAATGTATAATAAAAGAGGATGGCAGTTTAAATTTAAGGAAGTACTGTTAATGTTCAGCAGGAACAACACAGATTGTTATAGAGATGGGATATAATTTCTTATTTTTTCAATTATAAAACAGTCATTTAAAGGTAAATATATGGACGAAGAAATTCCTCTCGCCAAAAAAGGTCCTTACGTGCTCCAAAACAGTTTCTGTATGCTCAGAACATTTCCAGGAAGCCAATACAATATACAATGCTTTTCCCTCACACTGCGGCCAGCGTATGGTGGTTCGCGCACCGGCCACCTCAGCTTTCCCCCGAAACGGTTATATACACGTATAATATCCCCGCAATGATAATAAGCACATACCTTATCACAAGAGATATTGGAAGTGTTGTCCTTCTCGATTCACATATTTCTGATATTTCTTTCACACTGGCGAGCTCAATATCCGAAACTGAGCGAATTTCTCGCCTGGCGTTTTCTTTTAGTTCTTTCAATGTATGGGGTTTGTTGCATACAACTTATTTTTCAAGTTCCCCCATAGATAAAAGTCACATACAGTTAAATCAGGGGATCGAAATCCTTTGCTGATTATCCTATTTTATAACGCGCAGTAACAAAGTCTTTTTGGAAAACTCCAGACTGACATTCAACGTTGGCCAGCTGTTCTAAAAGCGGTGTAATTCATTCCTGTAACTCTCTGCATTTATTGTTTGTTAAAAAAAATATGGGTCCTGTTATTCTTTATGCATCTACCGCACACAATTTTCTCGTCATGCAAGGGAATCTCATGTGTAAAGTCGGGTTTCTCTGTACTCCAATATCCGTTATTTTGCGACGAAACAGAGCCATATAAATGGAACCATGCTTCGTCAGAGAAGAATATTAAGCGTGGGTCAATCACTCGATTATTTCGCAACATGCAAGTATAGAAATTCACTCGACTCTGATGACCACATGAAAAATAAGGTGTATACACAAAACCCCTAAATTTTAATAACTAAAAGAAAACATCAGGCGAGAAATTCACTCATTTTCAGATATCAACTCTCGAATGTGAGCGAAAATTTACTGAGATGATGTCGTAAATGTGTGGATAGAGAATGATATTTGTGTGCTTATTGCCGTTGTAATTTTAACTGCAACTATGAGAACGTGAGGCCGTTGCGAGGATATTATAACTGTCTCGATGGGAACCCGAGCTGTGGCGGCGCTGGCCACAGTGTAAAGGGACGTTAGAACCTAGGTGTAATATTTACAAAACTAAACAAAGAAAAATGGCTGTTTTCTCCTTATTTTTCAAAGATGATTCTTCAACCCTCTTATAAAACGCCACCTACTGTATATAAAGGAAAGAATGACCTTTAACAGGTAATGATGAGTTTGAGGTGAAAATATTCTCATGTGTGTAGTTCTCTAAGAGCCCGACAATTTAAAACGACCTAATTTTTACCAAGCTTGGCAGTTTGAAATAGAAGATGAGGTGCTAAAAAGCTTAGATATATTTGAAAATTGTAAGGCAAAGATATTTTAAAAATATCTGAGTGCTTTGAATGAGCAATCGTACGAAAGGTTTCCTACAAGTAGTTTGTGACATCGATAACATCACTCATAGAAACTGATTGAAGGAATTATTAGAATTCAACGCGGAGGGAGACTTAGCACGTCGATCTACATAGATCTTTGAGGGAGGGATGAGGTGAGAGGAGACAGAGTGCGGTCGGACCAGCGGGCACGACAGGGAGGGGGCAGGGTCCCTACCATTTACAGATTTAAACTCCCCGGATGAGCACTGGTGCAGCCGGCTCCCCTCCCCCTGTGGTTTACACATCCCCTGGGTGCCTGGAACTCGGAGACCTCCCCCATTCCGGGGATGAAGCTTTCCAGAGAGCATCCTTTTCCGCCATGCACACGCCGAAACCTCCCGCCGACACGTACAACCCTGAAAGAAAAGCGGATGAAACGTGAAGTGAGAATGGAGGTAAAATGGAGGGACAGGAAATTCGGTGGACTATAAGATCCTTCCCAGCATTCGTCTAGCGAGCCGGGAAAACCCCGAAAAACCCATGGGTCAGGAAGGTCGGCCACGGGAATCGAACCCACGACCTCCCGAATGCGGCCCACAGACGTCACCGCCTGAGCCATCCCCTCGGTAATTGAAGGAATAGTAGTTATAGCTTCACAGTGGAGAAACAACGATGTAGGCTTTAGCAACAGTCTCGTGATGCTAGCGCCTGTAAGTCACACCAGTAATATCTCGGGAAGAAAGTCATGGATAAGTGCGATAATCTATGAAAAATTAATCTAAAATCCCGATAATGCAATTACGTTTCGAATTTTATTCTGACTTTTAACTTTATCAAGTTTGCAATAATAGTGGGGATCCATAAATTTCATTTCAATACTTTGAATCCATCTATAAACCTTTTGGTTTCTTTGACTATGTTTCTCTACGTACAATAAAAGCTGTAATACTATAGTCTCAAAGTGTGTACTTGTGTTCTTTCGGGTCCAGAACTGACATTTTGACAAAGTATTTAAAAAATACACTGCTTTGCTTTACAGCTTAAAAATGTTTAGAGATTCTTACTTCATTAACGTAATATTTTTTGTAACTGACTTTTAAAAGCAGTCTTAAGAATAGTCGATACTGAAATTGCTATTTTCTTCAAGTTTTGATTAATTTACGAGAAGTAAATTGTACAACATAATTATAATAGAAATTTAATTTTCGCTGTCCTATGTATCTGAATATTCAAGAAAAATAATTTTCAAAGAAGGAAAAATTCTAGTCATGTGAAATGCTTCATTTCATGAAAGCTTGAAGTTTTTAAATCTTGCGTTATTAGATCTTTACAATCAAAGATGAAATTTTCTGCAACCTTACAGCTTTTCTTGGAAGAATTAGCATATATAATGCACTTAATTTAACACACTCGATTATCTATTAGATTCTTAAAGCCCTAAATCCAAAACTATGCGATTGAGAAAAGGCTGCTTAGATCTCTTCATCCACCCGAAAGAATGTACCTGAAAATTTGAAAGAATAAAACAAATATTATGAGGAATGTTTTAAAGTTGAAAAAACCTAATAAAATAGGATTACAAAAAAATCAAGTTTTAAAATTTCACTCATTATTTGCACACACCCGTGCACGTCTATTTAAGCGTCGCGTTTGAACAGTTAGTTGCCAGAAATGCACAACCAGAATTAGATCCTTATTTTAAAATATTTGACGATATTCTCTATGACCATTTGAAATCTTATTTCTTAAGAAATGTAGAAAATTCAGTATCAAGTAGGTTTAAATGCCCTTCGCATACTATATCAGCTACAGCTACAAATGCGTTTTTCCAGTATTCAGTTTTTCTTTCGGATCATTGCGTAGAAAATATTCCACACCATGTTGTTTTGTTTGAATTTTCATGAAAGTTTGAAGAGAAATTCTAAATGAGTGAAAAATAGATGGTGGTTGTTCTAAGAATTTCACGTTAACCCAGGTACCCGGAACCAGTCTGAAGAATTTGGCAAAAATGTCAACGTTAGAGAATTTGAAAGTTCAGGATTTCCTTAACCAGAGCAGTTTTAACATAAATGGTCATTTTGTTTCTTAGCCGCAAATCAATGCCTTAATAATGCAATATTATAAAAAATGTTATATCTGTCTCCTGTGGAATTCGCTACCATAACACCTATGCCACATCTTGATTTTGTGTAGATGGAGCAGTCTAGGATAGACATTTAACAAATTTGGTTGAACATTGCAGGAATTTCACCTTGCAGTTTTCCTTTAAAGCGTTTGCGGAACGGTTCCACACATCTCATATTTATTCATGTCATTTTGTATTGAAGTTATTTTTACTTCCTCTGCTATGTATTGTAAGTAGGGGAAGTACTGTATTCCATCTAAAATTTCGATATCGTGAGTTCACCGGAGATATATTTTTGAGACCTCCTGAATCCCCCCCAAAATATTTTTAGAAAAAGGTCCGTGTGCGTGTGTGTATGTGTAGCACAACTCAAAAACGAAATTTCGGATGAATACCAAAGTTGATATTTAAGTTCAATACCTTCGAAGGATGCGACACGAAGATTTTCAAGAAAATCTTCCATCCCAAAGTATCCTTTACATGATACATTTGTCAACATTTTTAATCTTCTGAAAAATGGCTCTAACGATTTTTATTAAAATAGCACATATCAAAGGTGCTCTAGACGTTCTCGGACTTCAAGCCAGGTGAAGTGATTGGAGACATCAACGTTTCGGGAGCGTACATCTTTCCCATCTTCAGGATGCTGAATGAATGAATCGGTATTTTGGGCCCGTTTATATACTCATTGTCATGGCGATGGGCACAACTGCGTAGAAAAATACCGATTCAATCATTCAGCATCCTGAAGATGGGAGAGATATACGCTCCCGAAACGTCGATGTCTCCACATCACTTCACCTGGCTTGAAGCCCGAGAACGTCTAGAGCACATTCGTTGCCAGGAAAGCTTCAACTCTTATTTCATGTCAAAGATATTTACATGAAAAATAAAATGTATATATTGAATTTTCTGGCAATAGCTTTTCAAGTACTCTTCACTGGGAAGGAACTTTGTATAAACTTGTATAACTGGTAAACGTTAAGCCATAAACAAACACGTACTACGCAAAATGTTTAGATCTCTTTTAAAACACACAATTTATTTGGAATAACTTTTTGTGGCATCAGCCATTTCTGAGATGTCCGTTATTAATGATTCGAATTGTTCAATACTCTGTGGATTTGCAGTTGTTTCTCGCGATTGCATGGAAAGACTTTGGAATTTAGAGTCCTGTTCTGAAACATTTGACTGTCGCTATTCTCTTTGTGTCTATAACGACATGTGTATGTAGTTATTTATTAAAATGTTCATCTCAATTATAACGAAGTAGATAGCAAAATAAGCTTTCATAAGAATAGTTTGCATACCCACTTTTAAACGATGGAGGGTAAAGGAAGTCATGTGAATGTAATATAAGAATTTTGAAAGTGTCTATTCTGTTTAACGCAACATATATGCCACAGCCACGGTCATATTAACCCCAAGTTGCTGACAGTATATTTCTGCGTGTAACCTCTACCCTTTATCTTACAAATGGAATCTTCCTCCTTTGAAATAACGTTGTCACGGAAACCACAGCTAGGAGACTCACCACGTCAGCAACATCTGTACCTTCTCATGAATATCAACAGCGGGCATGTCACATTTCATGATAACAAGACAATATGCCTTTTCAAAGTCTTGAAACAGCTTATATTTCTTAAAAACCTTTTATTACATACAATACAGTAACATCATTTCAAGTTTCTTCATCAGCTTCTTTAACAGATCTGTCATAGCCACTCGGGTAAAATAAAAATTGTGTGATTTTGGCCTAAAGTTAGAACGAGCTTCTGCTTTTAATTTTCCACGCGTTTGTAAAGATATCACAAGTTATACAAATAGATGGAAACGTTATAATCAACTTATTTTCACAGCTGCTCTCAAAGTATAATGTCAATTTAATGTTTATCTTTTATTTTAATTATCTGTTATCTCCTTATTTAATTTATTATTGTTGAGAGATTTGTTCTTGTTATTTTATTCTTATATTGTGCAGCTCGTGTGTCTATCAGTCGTTGCTTAGTTAGCAAGGAGGATACGTCGAGCTTGCACTGATGAAGTATGCCGTAGTCGCAGACGAAACGTCTGGGAGATAAGAGGGAAGAATCCCAGTAGACCACAGCCACAGAGCCCGGAAAACTTTTGTGGCCTATTTATTTTGTGTTTATCATACTTTATCCTTCTGGCAGAAAGGAGAAAATTTGATATCTGAATTAAAAGAACTTGTTTAATCGGAACATTAAGCTTGCTGTCGTATTTCAAAGAGATTCTTCTCTTTATGTTAATGAAATGAAGCCCTCTTAACATCTAATAACTTGTTTTCACATTTAAATCTTTATTCCTTTCTGTACAACCAGTTCTTATAATTTGTAAACTGAAATCGAAAACTTCCATATACCTTAGCAGATGCGTTTATGTGCTGACTCAGTTGGAATGGTAAGAATTTTATGTCAATATATGGGGTGTTTGTCAAGAGGAACAGGTTCTGTGGTTGATGTTTTGCGGTAAATTAGGTTTAAATTAGGACTGCATCTTTCAAGAAATAAAGCCTTCTTATGTTGTTAGGATAGGACGCGGGGTTGCAGATCGAGGGCGGCATAAGTTGACAGAGACAGAATTTCCTAATAGTTCCAGGCTTGACCATTCGGCCACGGGAGGGTCGCTAGGAGACGTTCCTCTAGTGGGACCAGGGAAACACGAGCCAGCAGTGGAGACTCCACAGACTTCTCTCTAGCAGGGCCGAGAAGAAGATGCGAATCGCAAGCCTCTTCGCCATCTGCCCTACACCGACCGAACCAGGTGCCTCTAAACGTGTATTTCCGGTGAAATCTTGGAATAGAATTTTTGGGTTGAATGCAATATCTTCACTACATACTACATATGTACGTGGTAAAGAGCGTAATAAGGATTTATAAGAATAGTTAATAGAATGCGTATGAAAATAAGCGATAGTGGGTAGAGAAAGTTATGTGAATGTAACGTGTCAGATTTTTTCGTTAATAGTTAAAATGTTTACACCAGTTAGAGCATTAATTGCTCACATGTAGGTACAGTTAGCAATAACATGAAACATACTTTGAACCCGACTGCATATATGTATGTTCAATATATGGAAGTATATGTACACTCGGTCAAACTAAAACTGGTCGGTCTCTTGAGCAGTTAAATTTTATCAAAGCCCCTTCGCGTGAGCGCGTGGTTCACAACCGCCAACTTCTGTGCGTCGCTTTGGTTTACTCTATAGTACTTACTTATTTAATTCATAAAAGAATGGCCTGGTGCCGGTACATGGGGCCCGGCTTACAGGCTAAAATTTAAAGTTTTGTTACAATTTTATTCTTTGACATGAAAAATGTGGCTTGGTTTGCAACAAAGCCCATACGGTGGCCAACCTTAGGCCACCGAGAACAGTCTCGTTTTGTATTCTTTTAGTTTCTTTCTTTTGCTTGGGTTGATAAAAAGTTTTTTTTTTCAATATATACATATGTACACATTAAAATAAACACACACACATACACTCGATCACACACACATACATTCTATAGTACAAACTACAAGGCACTGATTTTTGGCTACCTCCACACCGTGCTTGGCAGTGGCTAAGCTACTTAACTTCTACGCAAACAGCTGGAGTTCGATTCTATGTAGTGCATTGTTATCTTTTATTTTTTACAATTCGTTTTACTGCACTATAGTTAAATAATATTGCTTGTGTTACTTCATTTTACTTACAAATATAATTACAATAATTTTGGACCGATAAATTTATGTCATGATTGCAATCTACCGGTATGACGTACTACTAAATAAACGTCACATACATAAAACATTAAGAAAACCTATTATATTTTTATTCATGTATTTTAAATGAAAGGAAAAAAACAGTTGATTAGCCCCAAGGGGATTTGAACTTATAACCTCAGGAGCAGTATGCTAACTCTTTACCACTGAGCTAAGAGCGCTGCAGTAACCGTGGCATTGATTGTAACGAGCTTTAGTCATACTCCACTTGCGAACTATAAATCAATAAAATGTGTCTTGGTTACAAATATTCAGTGTTGAAACACTCTGAAACATCTGTCTGTCTGAAATCTCGATTATTAATTATTTTTCGGAATACTTTTGTGATTGTAGTTGTGTTCCCCATTATAACTACTACAAGAATATACGCAGTCTTGTGAAAAAAACCTGGCTGTCCCGAGCGCTCACGGAAATACGCGATTCAAGCTATATCTGTGCATATATAATAAGTAAAATAAATTAATATTATCACTCAACAGATCTGATAGTCTGCAAATGTAGCTTAAAATAGGTATATTTTAATAAAAGTCTAAAATTGATGAATTAACAGTGAATAACGAAGCAAAATTGTTGAAGCACAACGTTTATCTTTCAGAAACATTCTAAAGCAAGGATTTGAGCACGTATAGTTAGTTTTCATCGTTAAGCGTGTCAGTACGGAGTATAGTAATTAACTGATCGTCATAAAATAGAGAAAATACTCTTTTATATATTAGTAAATCTTCTGATCGATTTTCCATTCCAATATTACAACTTTGTACTATAAGATTTGCATGGTCACTGAACAGAAAATAGTATTCATAATCCCGGGGAGAGTTGGAGCAAAGATATGTGACGGGGATCAACAAACCCGTGCCCTATGATGGTCTTTGAGTACTTCCATTTAAAATTAAGATGATCCCTTTTAAAAAATTCATTATATTAATGAAACAAACCCGTGCCTAGAATAACCACTCCGCACGTTTTTACTTCACGTTTCGCTTGACTTGTCACCGAGGCACATGCTAAGCCACGCAGCTCAGAATCCAATTATTCTTCTGAATGGCTTCTCTTTTACCGAACTTTGTGAATAATATTTCAATTAGCTGTCATCTGCAGAGAAATTAATACATGCTGCCCTTCTCTGGGCTTGTCATGATTCTGTATCTACTAAAATTAGTAAAGGGCTTTTTAGTCTGAAAATGTTTAAAGGAAGTCTATACAGTGCTCAATTCCATGGCGATGTTGTTAGGGAACAATTATCTAGGACAACCAATAGCGTTTAAGTTATTTTTATTACAAGAGATAGCAGAGGGTATTTTATGTGTTGTACTTTCTGGGTCCAATGTTCTATCACTTTTAATTAAACTTGGTATATTAACGCTGCCGTCAATGCTTGTCTCGAGTTGTCTACTAATATGAAGAAAACCTATTAAGGACTATAAACATCCTTCAACACATAGTTATTCTACAAGAAACAGTTTGAATATTTACCTTAAAAATAAATATAATACTACAGAAAATAGTTTTGAATACTTATCAATGCAAATTTTCAATTCTATTTCGCCTTATCTTAGAACCTCTCCGTTAAAAGCATTTACATCGGCAATGAAAACGTTTTTGACATCCAACCCCCTTCACAAGGTAGATGATTTTTATAATTTAATTTTTGTAAATTGTTTTTATTTATTTCTTCCTTCCTTTCTTACATAGCTATACATTCCAATGTTAACAGGATAAATGATCTATCAAACAAAGCTGATTTGTCCGCGGTTAGCAATTCTTGTCTCTTTTGACATGGTGTCAAGCAATTGCATTGTTCATTCATAACGATCTCCTTCATATTGCTTAAAATGTCAGATATTTCGCTGGCGTTGTGTGAAATGAAGTCCAAAAGTTAATGAAAACCCCAAGTCAGCGTTTTGTCCCAAGAGGAATCGCCTTCCCATGGCCACCCTCAAGTTTTTGCTGATCTCATTATCGAGAAAGAGGCTGGAAGTGGAGTATCGATTAAGCAGTTGCGAGTTAAGTGGTTAATATGTTTATTACTAAAGAATACGTTTCCGCCCTTTTACAAGTTTTTCCTCGAATAAAACAGCCAATGCCGGGTACACCGTATTAAGCAAGAGCAAAAATAAACTCACATGTTATTTAATAGTGGTAGCAGTGGTTTGCACTCATAGGCAGCATATGAATGAAAGCAGTAGATGCTAGATTTTGTTTTCGGCGGGACAAATTGGCAGCTGATGTATCCCAAACTTGCTTAGCGCCCAAATGGATAATAAAACCTAAATATGTTGGCACACTTCTTCATTATATAAAAATATAGTACGTATTCGTTAAACGAAATCAAACGATGCCTACAAAATAAGAAGCATTTGCAATCTTGATGTTTTCAACGTTGTAAATCATCTTTAAGATAGGAACAGTCGAGTGTATGGAAACTTGCCAGTGCTTTTGGTTTCCTATAGTGCTTTTCTTTATTTAAAGTTGGCAAAAATTCCTTATCATCTGTGTTCTACACCAGCCCTGGGTGAGCCAGTCTCTTATTCGTTTGAATTCCGTCACACACACTCATCAGACTATGAACAAAGGTAAGACCTAGGTGAGCGGCGAAAGGAGAGGAGTACGGAAACGTTTCACATGATTGGCTGGAAGGTATGCTTTGCAATGATGGTCCACACTGAGCCCCTGGACGAGTCCGTCTGGTATTGGTTCGATGTTAAAAGCATGGCACTCAAACATTAACCTGTGAATACAGATCGCTTTCAGGCTCAGGAGCGAAGGAAAAGGGGGGGGTAAGGCAAACCTTAGTGGAGCTAGTTTAGTATTTCCTTACCAACATAAATCACTGTGCATTATATCGCCACGATTCCATGCACTCGACTGTACTGACATCGCCTTAAATATAACACATGGTTTTTGAACCAGAGAAAATACCTACATTTGATACAGATTCGGGTGTCGGTCAGTACCCAAACAGTACAGCGCACGGATGTAAAGTCGAAAATTCGTAGTTCGTTTCCTGTCCGTAGTATTTAATTTTTCAAATTGATTTATCTTCCCACGCTAACCTATAAGTGCGAAAGAGCAATCATATACTGGACCAAGTGGCGAAAACGTGGCCCGCGTGGCACTGACACTTACAGGTGTGCCGAAGCACGCTGCTCCCAAACTGGCCGTACATTTGTTTTCCATTTGCTGCAGTGTAGTGTGAAGCATGATGCATACTTGGTGTCTCGCGGAAGGAGGCATTTCTCCCACCCCGGGATTAGATAGCTTTATTTTTAATGTACTTTAATCTATAAGCGGCTGATGTGCCTTCAGTCAGTCTTCATCTCCCGCTTTACAGCTCATTTGCCTATACAGGGCGAGTCACTTGAACTTACCTCAACTATCTCTGAAACAAAATTGAAAAATTATTTTCACAGGTATAACACAGGTTTAGATTTGTTTTAAAGGCTATAACATACAATTCAAAGGACACAGGAGCTCGTTTACTATAAATTTATTAGTTATAATTAATGGTGCTAAAATTTCAGGTTCCAAGCTCAGTGGTCATACGTTCACTGTTACGAAATGGCAGCGCGGGTTTGAATCCTAACAACTGCATATTGGAAAGGTAGAATCAAACGACTGAAAATTTCAAATCACGTTTATGGCATTGAATTTTTTAGACGTCTGATTCTACCTTTCCAACCTTGTCAATAAATACGGCCTGTGTGGAAGAACAATTAATTTCATTAATTGGCCTAATAGTGGTTGAAGCTATGAAGCCCGGAGCTTAAGTACTTACAACATTGTAAGTCGCCATTGGGACATGTCATCTCAATACAGTTTGAGATCTCCTTGTGTTTCACCGGGAAAAATGCAAATCAGTTGGAGAATTTAGTGTTCGTGCCGGCATGTTATCATGGTAACTCAGTGGTTAGAGCAACCCGACGGAGACCGGGAAATCCGTGGTTCAAATCCCGGCTATCGCATTGAATTTTTCAATCGCCTGATTCTACCTTTCCGACTTGTCCAACACACAGCCTGTGTGGAGGAACAATTAATTCCATTAATTGCATATTGCTTTGGACTTAGTTTGGATATTTTGTACTGCATTAAAGCTGGTTATCGTTTTTAAGTTAAGCTAAGAAAGAATTAAAACTCATGTCTGTGTTCGAAAGGTAGAATCAGACGGCTGAAAAATTCAATGCCATAGCCGGGATTTGATCCACGTATTTTCCGGTTTCCGTCTAGTTGCTCTAACCACTGAGCTACCATGGCAGCATGACGGTAGGACTGATTAGCATTTTCTCCGGTAAACCGCAAGAAGATCTCATTGTTTTGAGACGATATACCTCAATAGCGACTTACAACGAGGTAAGTAGTGTAAGTCCCGGCATGTTGCTATTTTAGCTCAATGGTTAGAGAAACCAGGAGATCTGTGGTTCAAATCCCGGCTATGGCATTGAATTTTTCAGCCGTCTGTTTCTGCCTTTCCAACCTTGTCGTACACACATGTCAGTGTGGAAGAACAGTTAATTCAGTAACGTTTGTGTTGTTCTCGTGGGTGTATTTGTGAAATAACTAGCATTAAATATTTGCAAATGCTCCTACTACACCGGATATAATTGAATAGTTATTATTATTAAAATCTTCTATGTAATAAAGGATTAAAAATGCATAATTCAAAACAGTTTTTCATAGAAACGAAAGCCTACTTTCAGATCTAAACTAACCTAACATCGTTTAAGCTTTTTGCAGCTTCTCTGCACGTGTGCAACAATTAGTAATTAATGCAGGTTACGCACGTGAACGAATAAACGTGCTATAGAAATCGTAGCTGTAGGATAGCGTATATATTTGGCAAAGTGGTTGATGTTTTCTCTTAGGAGTGTATCTGCGGGTTGCATAGATGCAGAAACGTAGT
Source organism: Deroplatys truncata (assembly GCA_030765065.1). Classification (NCBI taxonomy): domain Eukaryota; kingdom Metazoa; phylum Arthropoda; class Insecta; order Mantodea; family Mantidae; genus Deroplatys; species Deroplatys truncata. Next base: position 98,168,914 of record CM060990.1, on the reverse strand, counting down.
GGTGAGTGAGTCACCTGGTATATTAACCTTAATAACGTGGAAGCAGAAGCCAGATTACAAATACTTGCAGCATGACAAGACACCTTTAACGTACGGCGTTTTGAAGTTAAGGTTCAGATTGCCATGAAGGTATCCTGGGATTCACGAACAATGAGAATTTTGATGCACGGTTGAGTGTCTCCTCACGATAGGTTAGTGTTAGTGTGTCGGCACGGAAAGCAGAGAATGGTTGAATTCAATCATGGCGAAGCGTTGGATTTCTCAAATTTGATTCAATTTTCCAGCCCTGACCTACACTTGGTCAATTTGAAAGGGCAATTAGAATAAATTTCTAAGCTGTGATACACAAACATTCAGAAACATTGTATCACTTATTTCAGGGCCTTCGGTTTTCGTAAACACTTTCATTAAAACGAAAGCTAGTTATACTTTATTTTTATAGGCTTCAAATGTTATATATTTTGTAGTAACGTACGTATTTTCCGTTGCGGTACCGTTCTCATTTTCACTATTTGAAAGGAAATTTATTATTCTTCCGAAACCGTGTTTTAATGTTTGTAGTGGAATGTTGGTATTCAAATGTAACACATACTCTCACTCAGGTAACACAGACGTGTGTGCGAGCATGTATTTTCATCTCATCAGAAAGAAAACGGAGATTATAGGTCCCAGAATTTCCTGATCCCGTTACACTTGAGGCAGTATTTTTAACACTTAAATGATTTCAGTCAAATTATATAATATAAAATATAATAACAGCCCGCCTTAAAGCAATATGTGTATGTAACAATATATACAAAGTGTTTATTACAGTCATTGTAAATGTTTATATTATTGTATACATGTTCAATAATATTATGTGAATGTATTACGTAATTTAATAATGTAGGAGCTGTGAGAATAATAGGTTAAATGTTGCTAACAATGAGGTAACCTTGAGGAAATAATGAACAAGAAAGTGTAATAATGCTACTAGTCATTCTTGGAGCAACAATAATGTAATTTTTATAAAAAATAGCCAACCAACAACCAGAAAAAAGCTTAAGTTAAATAAAAGTATTCTATTGGAATAACCAATCAGAGACTTAAAATACAGACATTTACAAATTTAGGCGGTTGGAATCAAGTTAGTTGCTTGTAGACAGCGCTCATAACTGGACGCGTTGCTTGCAGACAGTGTTACTAATCATACGCGAGATGTGTCCTCGAGAAATTTAATACGTATTTTGTGTGAGAAAATAGTTTACGTGTTAAAAAGTGCAAGTAATTAACAAAAGAATCTCACAGTTCTCTGTATCAGTGAAGTGTTATTTAAATCGTGTCAAGCATTAATAAATGGAGTGAAGAAAAACTTAAAATCTGTGTAAGCCTACATTCTTCAGTCGCACCGCTCCCTACTAAGACATCCATGTCTCTAACAAAAATACTGACGCAGCCGAGACAAACATAAATATATAATATTTAAAGAAACAGTCAAATTACAAAGTTAATATTTTTAAATTTGGGACGAAGGCTACCGGGTACCATACGTGCGGTTGCAACTACTTCAAGTTCGGCTCCCCAACAGTTAAAATATAATACAACTCATCCTTCAATAAAGGCAAAAACCTTCTTCACACTCAATGCCACACAGATACCTATTTGGAGGAAGTATGGAATTCCACCCAAAAATTGGATACGATTGAGGTTTCACAGATAAAAGGCTGGACCATTTAAGTTGAGACTTTACAATATCTCCAAAACTAAGCGTTGTAGAAAGAAATATCTTTTAATAATAGCTGCTTGATATTATGGGGGAAAGTAAATGCCATTAGTCGTGTATTGGTTGGAGGACGTTATGATGGTCATTTTAGGGTCAGCTTAATTTCTTTAAATGGGAGCCTACGTTTTGTATGTTGTTTTCCTATTATAAAATGATTTATAAAAATCTGTTCTTTTTTGTGGAAGAATAAGGACGCAAAATAAAAAATGTTGGTTCCCAAATACGAAACGTAACTTGACACTCAAATGACCATCCATGGATGGCCCAACCATTCATTGCGCTCTTCGTACACAGCTATTCAGAACTTTTGTTGTCATTTGCGTTAGTGTAAGAACAACTGCAAAGTGCTTTACACAAATGTTGTTTAGTTTTTTATGAGTGAGAAAACAACATAAAAAAGATAGGTTCCCATTTAAAAAAATATAAATTGACCCTAAAATGACCATCACAACGTCTTTCAAGTAAAACACGACTAACGGCATTTACTTTCCCCCATAATATCAAGCAACTTTTATTCAAAACATTTATTTCTACAACGCTTAGTTTTGGAGATATTGTACAGTCTCAACTTAAATGGTCCACCCTGTGTGTGTGTAAAAAAATTTAAATGGAGTTTTATTTATGGACGCTCTTTAACTACTATGGTTCTTAGCGTCACATTCTATATTGGGCGTGCAAGATCGGTATTTTTGCTCAGAGGCCTCTTTATCAGGCTTAAGGTTCTTTTATGTGCCGTAAATCTACGACATAGGACCACCGGCTTTACTTCCCTTCCGAAGGAAGCCACGCTAAGGATTTTTACGCCCGAAAAAATCATCGCCCTCCGCCGGGTTTGAACCCGCGACCTTGGGAACTAGAAGCTAGCACGGTACCACTAGTCCACGGAGGACGACAAGTGTGTGTGTGTGTGTGTGTGTGTGTGTGTGTACATACATAGTATGCATGGAGGTATCCCAAGTAAAAAAGAAATAAAGCATTTTAGAAAAGGATGTCTATATTATGGAGGGTGTCTGTTCATAAGTAAAGAATTTGATGTGCTACATTCACACGGCTTTATCTACCCTCTATCGTGAATTAGTGCCTATACAAATTATTCTTACACAAGTTTATTTTTCTATGTAATTTATTTTAACCCAGATAAATATTTGCAGAAATAGCTACATTGCACATTTCGTTAGGATACAAAGAGAACAACGATAGTCAAATGTTTAAGTACTAGACGCTATATGTTGGCCTTAAAATTCCATACTGTTTCCATGCAATCGCGAGAAACAACTGAAAGTCGATGGGACTTAAAAAGAATGGCAAAGGTATTGAACAAACTCAAACATTAATATCTCGGAAATGGCTGATACCTCAAGAAAAGTATTCGAAATAAATTGTGTATTTTAAAGAGTTCTACATTTTTTGTGTGGTACGTTTTCGTCTAACGCTTAACGTTTACCAGTTATACAAGATTATTCAAAATTCCTTCCGAATGAAGGGGACTTCACACGCTATTCCCAGAAAATTCAAAAATACATTTTATTTTTCATGTAAATATCTTTAATATATGATATTTTGTTCAAAATCATTTTAGCCAGTTTTTAAAAATTCAAAAATTTCGAAAACTTTTTCATGCAAAGGTTAGTTTGGGGTGTGGGGATTTTCTTGAAAAACTTCGTGTCGTATCTTTGGGAGGTACTGAATCTAAACACCAAGTTTGGTATTTATCCGACTTTTCGTTTTTTAATTATACTGTTCACATACACATGGACCTTTTTCTGAAAATGCGTTTTTTTAGGTTCAAGGTGCCTCAAAACATGTATTTCCGGTGAAATCTCAGTATCGAGTTTTGAGTGGAATGCAATTCCTTCTCTACGTACTATGTACGTGGTAGAGAAAGTAAAAACGAGAAGTGGAATAAATACCAAAGTTCATTATTAAGTCAAAACATTTTTAAGGATACAAGGCGTAGTACATATATCTGTAAACTGTATTTCAGAAACAATGTATTAGATTAACATATGCTTTTTCTATTGTTTCAGGTGAGTGAGGATTCAATGCTATTTTATTCTGGTAAGTTATTTCTATACTAGTGAGCACCCGAGCTTGCGCTGGTCTTTACTTCTTGATGTCCTCTCTCTCTCTCTCTCCCTCTCCCTCTCCCTCTCCCTCTCTCATATATATCCTACCCATATTTTATATATGATATAATTTATGAACAACAATATAAAAACACAGCATATAACAATTACAAAACATTCAAGCGTGTTTGATATTCCACGATACCTTAAAGTGGTTCCCATTGTGATCCTAGTGCAGAAATTAGTTCATATGTGATGTATTATATCTAATTCCGTTGCATTTAATTCCTTCTTGATTTATGATGTGAAAAAGAAACCTACACACACGCAACATAAAATTTTAAAAGATTTGATTCTTTTCTCAAATCCGTAATGCATTACACATGTTAGCGGCAGTTATTTATTAAAGCTTGAATACTGTTAGGAAAGAAATTAATACACACTATTGCAATATACATATTCTACATACACACAAGGAAGTATCGAGGTGGAACAAATAGTCCTTTTTTTACGGACTATGCTCTGGTCTACTTGAGAGAGGCATGCTCAGACGCCGTTTCTAACAGAAACGAAATGTGATGTGTGCATTAGAATTATCTATGGAAAGGCTTTAATATTCTGGCAATACCGCAACGTGGCGTACAAACATATGCAATAAAAAGGTTTTGATGGGAGGACGTGTTCTGGTCACAAAACCAGAAGACCATAGCAGTGCGATAATTATCTGATAGTGAGAAGTGAAATGCCAAAGTGCTTTACGAGTCGAACCTAGGCTAGAATACATAACATTAAATCAGAGGAGGCGAAAATGCCTTCCTTCCGCGAGTCCTCAATTATGCAACTTGCGTTACACCATTCTGCAGCATGTGCAAAACAATGGACAGCTCGCTAGAGAGGGAGCGGTGCCTGCGAGTTCCAGTGACTCGCGAATCCCGTTTTCGCTAAACATATTATACAAGAGGTAAAGCTACGGACGAGCCCCCGCAACCGGAACAGAGCACCGCACGTGGGCTCGACCCTTTGTGTTTCTATCATCAACTCTGGGAGTAGGGAGGAGGGAGAGATGAGAGGAGAGACTTGAAGGTCCGCCGGATCCGAATGACGTGTGTAAGCTTGGACAGGGTCCCCAACGGTTCCAGTTCGAACGCAAGCCCTAAGAGGCCCACAACCGACGTTAGGAATAAACGTCCACAACGCGCGCATCCACCGCCCACCCGCAGCACGTGAACACCGTCGCCGGGTTCTACAACCCTGAAACAGATGACAATGAAGGAAATGAGGGACAGGAGAGTCGTGGTAGAAAAGGAACCATCCCAGAATTCGCCTACCGATCAGATGAAACCACGAAAAACCTATGGGTCAAAGTGGGCGGTCGCCGGGAATCGAACCCGAGACCTCCCGAATGCTAGTCTCACACGAATGCCTAGCAAAATGCAGAAGGGCCGACCCGTATCTGTGGTATTGCTGGCTGCGGTGCAAGAGGACCTGGGTTGTGTTCCCGGTAATTGCATGTAGATATTTACCCTTTCTTGGAGGTCTGTACGGGGTGCACTCAGCTTCAAGAGATACTTCGAGGTCAATTGAGGAGCCACTTGATGGAAAAGTGGCGGCCACGATGTCACCTCCCAGCGGGACACATGTAATAATAAATCCTGAAACTAGAATACCTTTTATATTCAGGAGTGGAAGTCCAATTTTTGGTTTAGTTCATGAATGAATAAAATCTGAACATGTTGATCATATGCCACTACATTACTGCATAATGACCTGCTCAGACAGGGGCAGCGGCCAAGGATTGGTAGGCCTTGTCCAGTGGGGTTGTTGTACCACGGATTTTTTGGTTAGCTAAATAGAGATAAGGTCTTTAGATTGACCTTAAGGTCATTTTAAGTTTTATTTTGGTATAATAAAACATGCAAATGTTTCATTAATGTGTTATAGAACAAATAATGCAAAATGTTTATAAAGCGTTTGGTTGCATTCAACTAAACTATGAAAAGGAGAATACGTGCGAAATTAATTTCCATTCCACGTTGCTCGACTTCTCTAGTTTCAATACTTAAATACTGAGTACATACTGAAGTATATTTCATTCATACACTATTTTCACTTTTTAAAATAAATTGTGTTTGGCCTGTAGTTAATTTGTTTATACTTTAACGTGCGAAACTTACGGCAGCTTTAAAAGATTCAATTACTGCCTTTTTCGGTGGTGAATAGCAATTATATTTATTTTAATAACGTATTAAAAAATTGTACAGAGAATTCAACGTTGCTCATTCATTTGACTGTATTCACACGACATTCTCTACACTCCATCGTTTATTAGTGGGTATACAAATTATTCTTACGAAGGTTTACTTCTCTATCTGCTTCTTTTTAATCGAGATAAACCTTGCAGAAATAGTTACATTACACATTTCGTTATAAACACAAAAGGAAATTCTATAGTCAAATGTATAAGAACTGGATGCTAACATACTGGTCTTAAAATTCCGTGTTCTTTCCATGGAATCGCGAGAAACAACTGAATGTCTAAAGGACTTTAAAAGAATGACAAGTTATTGAAAAATTCGAATCATTAATAACGCATACCACGGAAACGGTTTATGCCACAATAAATGGTATGTTTTAAAAACATCTACTTTTTTGTGGTACGTTTTCGACTGTCGCTTAACGTGTACCAGTTATACAGGATTTGACAAAATTCCTTCCGAATGAAGAGAACTTCACTGGCCATTCCCAGAAAATTCAAGATATACGTTTTATTTGTCATGTAGGCAAGTGTCTTATATACGATATTTGAATAAAAATCTTTAAGAGCCTTTTTTGAGAAAATAAAAAATTTCGAAAAATGTTCCATTTTAAAGTGCAGTTGGAGGTAAAGGGATTTTCTTGAAAATCTTCGTATCGCATTTTCGGAAGGTACTGAACTTAAATATCAAGTTAGGTATTTATCCGAATTTTCGTTTTTGAGTTATGCTGTTTACAGACAGTTGGACCTATTCCTAAAAATGTTTTTTTTTGTTTGTTTCCGGAACCTCAGAGCATGTATTTCCGGTGAAATCTCGATATTGATGTAGGATGGAGTTACCGGAGGGGGTCACTTCACCACTACGACCAACCAGATTATGGCTACAGCCTCCGAGAGGCAGGGATGAAGTGAAGGAGCCGCAGGAGGTCGCATGTCCGCAAGCAGACGGGATCACAGAGACGCACGGAAGTCCCTATCATTTGGTACGCCCCCTGTCGTTGGCGGGGAGAAATCTTTCCAAAGCGCAGCAACCATGTCATCTGTCCATCACCAGACGCACTACGGAACCCGGAGACACTGCCTGAAAGATGAAATGAGAAGGAATGAGGAGAAAGGAGAAATCGTGGTACAATACACCACTCCAGCATTCGCCTTAGCAACCAGAGGAAAACCACGAAAAACCCCATGGTCAGAGTGGGCGGCCACCGGGAATCGAACCCGGGAGCTCCCGAATACTGGCCACAGACGTTGCCATCCTGCTCTGTATCTCGATATTGAATTTTTGAATAGAATACTACACCTCCTCTACCTAATATGTACGTGATAGACAAACATATATACGTTCCACAACTGGAACCCGCCAAATGTATCGTGATTTCAGGACAATAGCTGCCTTTTTGCCATTCACTGAACACCACTAGAAGGATGAGGGAAACACATTCCCCTCAAGAAAGTATTCGTGTGCCAAATTAATGGAGGGACAAATCTAATTTTTTTGGACATAAAAAATCAAATGGTAATACAGTTTACGTGTTTTGGCGGTTTTTCAGATCGTTAATTCTATCACTTTTATCAGTTTTTGAAAAAATATGCCAAAATTTCAACTCTTTTGTACGTGGTGTTTTCAAAATTACCCTACATGTATTGAGTAGAGCAATTATTTGTATATTACTTGATTTTGCGGTGAAAATAGAGTTTTATTTGACGGAGGAATAAAATGTCAAGGTTGGGAATTCTCCACGTTTTTGCCTTAATTCCTCATTTTCGGCTCACTTTTTATGACTTTATGAATTTACTTCTCCACCAGTTTAAGTCACACGTTGATGAAAGTGTGTGGATGTATTACTGTTTGATTTTTATGTTTAAAAAAAAAACTTAGATTTTTCCCTCCATTAACTTGGCTGCTAGAATTTTTTTAAATTGCAGAGAAATGCTTTGAGGGGTGTATGTATATTTATATGTTTTTACGGTTATTATGGAAACCGGGTGCTGCTATTTAGCACTCCAAAGAATCTTCAACATGGAGGTGATGCATGAAGGTGACCCGTAAAAGAGGGGATAACAGTGTTGTCTAGGTCATGTTCCACGGGCTCATTTCTCGCTTGGTAATCCCTGGAGATGCTATTTGTCGTTTTCTCCTCGACACACCTAAGAGAAATATTGCATCTTCTTCCTGGAGACACTGCAGTTTGTATTCTTGTGCAGCAGGCGTTGCTCCGTCTTCCAGCAGCATTTATGAACAACCAGGCGTCTAGCCGCATTTATGGACAACAAGGCGTCATCATCACCCTCTCTGACGTTATGAAGCAAACGTCTAGCAGAACATTTAACGTTTCAGCAGCTATAACTTGCCTTTGGAGGCACCCTTGTGAGCTGCAAATGGTGGTGTTAAAATTGTGCGTGGCTTCCAAACGGTCCAATAAAGCTGTGCGTTGGAGATCATTGACTTACCGCCCGGGTGGCGCGCCTAGCAGGATGTCACGTTGTAGTCGTAGATTCCCTCCAAACACCATTCTCGTTGCGCGCACGTCTATTCAACCATGAGTTGAACCTCAATAGCACATCATGGATTTGTATTTGCATAACTTACTACAAATATAACAAATTAATAACCAGAATATTGCAGTTACTGGTCATTTTAGATATAGGGTAATTTCGGGTATGACCGGACACTTAAGTTTCTCCACGTTTTTGATTTATGACTGTATTAAAGAAATGAACAAAACTTCATTAACACTCATTTAAGACAATAAAACACTATATACGAGACAAAACAACAAAAATGGAATGCAATTAATGATGAAAATCAAGGATTAAAAAACCGACATTTTTCAGATTACTTGAAAACTGGTGGGTAGCACCGGACAGTCAACTAATTCGAAGTTTTTTGTTGTTCTGTTCCAAAAGTTTTTTTAAACTGAAATCCACTGGTCACACTCATAATATAACAGCATTTTCCAAACGTTTTCATGCACCCAAACTTACACTCTTGACATTGAATCCAGTCTTCTTCAAAACTTTCCCCACACAAAATGCAGAAAATGCAGAAAGATTTTGGAAAATCAGATCCACCTGAGGCTTGTTGAAACGCAGTGCACGCATTATGCTGGTAGATTCTGGTTTCCTAGTGATATTTCAGGAGTCTCTTTATAAATACATAGTAAAAATCCTTGCCGGGTAATTCTTTATTCCGCCGACATTTGAAGAGGGTCGTAAAGAGTAATAGGCAGACATCTATCCAGGCCATCACACAGGAATTCCAAACTGCATCTGGATCCACTCCAAGTACTATGACAGTTAGGCATGAGGTGAGAATCCTTGGATCCCATAGTCGAGCGGCTGCTCATAAGCCGCACATCACGCAGGAAAATGCCAAACGACGCCTTGCTTGGTGTAAGGAGCGTCAACATTACACCACTGAACAGTGGCAAAACATTGTGTGGAGTGACGAATCACGGTACACAATGTGGCGATCCGATGGCAGGGTGTGGGTATGGCGAATGCCGGTGAACGTCATCTGCCAGCGGTGTAGTGCCAACAGTGAAATTCGGAGGTGGTGCTGTTATAGTGTAGTCGTCTTTTTCCTGGAGGGGGCTTGTACCCTTGTTGTTTTGCTTGGTACGATCACAGCGCAGACCTACATTGATATTTTAAGCATCTTCTTGCTTCCCACTGCTGAAGAGCAATTCGGGGATGGCGATTGGATCTTTCAACACGATCGAACACCTGTTCATACTGCACGGGCTGTGGCGGAGTGGTTACACGACAATAACATCCCTGTAATGGACTGCCCTGCATAGAGTCCTGACTTGAATCCTATAGAACACCTTTGGGATGTTTTGGAAAGCCGACTTCGTGCCAGGCCTCACCAACCTACATCGATACCTCTCCTCAGTTCCGCACTCCGTGAAGAATGGGCTGCCATTCCCCAAGAAACCTTCCATCACCTGATTGAAAGTATGCCTGCGAGAGTGAACGCTGTTATCAAGGCTAAGGGTGGGCCAACACCATATTGACTTTCAGCATTACCGATGGAGGGCGCCCCGAACGTGTACGTCATTTTCAGCCAGGTGTCCGGATACTTTTGTTCACGTAGTGTATAACTTTGAGCAATAGCTTTACTCAGCATCACTTATAATGGCCATTTTAAAATTATATACAACTAAATAAAACCATGTTTTGCACCATATCTTCGCAAAAACTATTTTTAATGGCAACATAATGTAAAACTGAAATAGATTGTACTTTTTACTCACAAAGAGAACACATTTACTAGACATTATTATCTGTTCAATCTGAGTATATAACTAAATAAAACACTGTTTTGCACAATTTCTCAATGAAAAAGTATTTTAAATGACAATATAATATAAAACTGAGGTTAATTACATTTTTTACTCTCAAAAAGGACACATTTACCAGACATTATTTTAATAATCTGTCTAATCTCCATGTTTGTCCAATACCTGACTTAGCCGCCTAGGCACCTAATAAATTAGGTGCTGGAAGAACTTTCACTCTAAACGCATATGTTCCTACAATTCATGACAGTGTTGCCAGGGGGGACGAGCGATTCACTGCCTAGGCAGCTAAATCAGGTATTGGACAAGAGTAGAAATTGGAGGGATTATTAAAATAATCTCTAGTAAATTTGTCCTATTTGAGTATAAAAAGTATAATGTATTTCAGTTTTACATTATGTTGCCATTAAAAAGACTTTTTCATGAAAAAAATTGTGCAAAACAGGTTTTTATTTAGTTATACATTTAAGCATGGCTATTATATGTAAGTGATGATGTGTCAAGCTATTGCTCAAAGTTATATGTTCATATGTGAATAATCTAGAACTGTGCACGTAAAACAAGACGTCCCTGCATGTGCGAAAAGTTAAATACACGCACTTCCTCCTTGCTATACATACTCGCCTGTGAAGGCCAGTAGAGTGCCTCTCAAAGCTGCGGGGGACGGCATAAATGAAGCGAGTGTATCAGTGAACCTCGCGGCGAACTGGGACAAATTGTCATCCCTAATAATAACACGAAAGGACACATTCTCTTTAACTAAATTATGTGCTTCACTTTCGAGAGATGCGTGGATGACCGTATTTAGTGCCGTGTTGCAATAGATTTCGAAAGCAACCCGATTGCAAAATAAAGCAAGCAAATGAGAATAAATGTATTAGAGATTCAATAGTTAACCCCGACAGTTTGTGACAAAACTGTCAGTGTGTATAAATCAATCAGGATAAGTGACATAACAGAGTCTCTTGTTTATCATTCGTTTAGTGCAGAGTGATGCAAATCTAAGCATTGCGAAAATGCTTAAGTTCAGGGTTACAGCTTTTCTAAATCACCACAAATGGAAATACGAGGAATTTGATGCTTACTCACATAGTATAAACTCTATCCTCCATTGAGTGAGTACTAGGGATGAACAGAAACCCGCGCGGTTATTGGATTTGTATCGCACCTCTCTTCTGTTTCAGAAACAGAAAAAGTTAACAGAAGGATACTTTATCACACCCCCGAGTATAACATAGTTAGCCATGTAGATGATTACTAGTACCGTGTACTTTTTGAAAATAAATATTTTAAATACAGAAGAAAATGCAATAAACTTTTTGTACTGTTTGGAAATAGAAAAACAATTTATGAAGAAAATAAAATTATGCCTTTAAATACAACAATAACAAAGATAAGATTTTTTTATTACATATAAGGCAACTATTTAGCTACTTTCGTAACTATTAAAGACACCTAAAGTGTATAAACAGAAATAAACAAAGAAATATATCATAACACGATAAACTCATGAAAAACTAGAAAACATCTTTAATTCATATTGTAAGATTCAAAACACTTAGGTTAGGTCCTCACCATTTTATCTAATAATTCTAGATAAAATATAACAACACATTAATTAACTTAACCTTCTGTTTGCTCTTTCGAATTATTTGTTTGGCACTTGTTAACATTTCATATTCGCACTATAAATAGCCACAATCTATTGTTTGCTAGTAGGAAGAGAGCATCGGATTGAATTATATCCGCTCTGCTCATGACATCATAGTAGATGCTTAGTCCGGGTCCAACATTCGCTCTACAGCTTTGTACACACTTATTAGCGGGGTTTCAGAGCGACAGTTAATATTCGATATTGACTTCTGGTACATCAGTGCGAGCTACCCTTATATTTAAACATAACTCTTTTATTTTTCTTTTCTGTTCTCTTCAAGCTTTATTACTGAATAATATAATTTCTATATGCCTAAGGTTTCGTGAAAAAACACGCACAAATACCCATCGAATATTGTATTTTGGCAAATAAGTAAAGCGTTCATATACAGAGTATAGTAATTTTTAGCACGTTGATCTGGATCTCAAATGTTTTCGTTTGATGTAAGAATTTGAAGAGAAGAAGCTTTTCTATGTCCCTATGTTCTAAAACGCTTCGCCATTTTTACATATTTGTACAACACATTCTTATCGCGTGTCCTGGACATATATTCACCGAATCTTATCGGGTAGAACTGGCAATTAAGGTTTGTGTTTTGAGGTAGCGGTATTCTAGTCCAAGCTTACATGCCAACTCTTTCCCCAAAAGACTTCTCGGTTTTAGAAAACATAACTGCAACTGAGACTAATGTTGAATAAATTTATTATTATTATTTATTATTATTATTAGCAGTATTAGTACAGCCGTCCAAAAATAAACATTAAATATTCATTCCTGCATATTTTCACTTCAGACAGACATTCAGACTAATACAGTCCAAAGATCAGTAAGGTCCAGAAACTGCGTGGTAAAAGTGCTAGGACATTGTCACTAACTTAAATAAACTGTTTCGTATCCCCGCATGTTTTTATTGCATTCCTAAATACATTTTCGCTAGTTCTCCGCAATAAAAGAAAAATAACATGCGATTAATAGTTACTGACATTTATTGAACCAGCAACAATACTGTAGAGGGATTTCCTATTCGAAAAATATAACATTGATTAGAAATGGTTTCGGAATATATAGGAAAATGACACTGCACTGAAATACGTATTTGATTTTATGCAATATATAAGTGGTGGCCAAGCGCCGAGCCAGTCGTCATACTACCCGCATAATACGATGAATCAGTTAGTACTACCAGGTCAAGTGACGTTCAAGGACGATTGTGCTACTTTGGCTCACGAACACATGTTTGGACGACCCATGCGATTTGTCTTTATAATAGGATGAAAAAGAATGCTGTATTCTGTAAGTGTTATGCAGATTTGTTTCTTTCTCTCCGATTACAATTATCTATAAATATGAGTGGTTATATATTAACAATAAGAGTAACAATAACATTTGAGGAAATCATTTTCAGAAATATATATTTCCCTCAAAAGCTAGTTCAAACATAACTTTCATATATCCTCACATATAGCCTAATTTTCACCTTATCCTGAATCACCTTTTGCTAGTAGAACAAAAATCTTTATCTTTTCAAGATTCTGCTTTCTAGATCTAACTTAATTTCTGACGAAGTCTTGTTTACGCTCACTCCTAAGTATTTCAATGTATAATTCAACTTAATGCTTTCCATATATATACGAAAGCTCACGTCAGCACTGGTTAGCCGAATGTCGAAACATTATTTCTTCTACAAATATTATCTGTAGATGCTTAGATCAAATATATAATACATACATAAAATCTTACCCCAACTGTTTACGAGAGCTGAATCTTCAGCAGCATTCAGCTGGATACTGGCTCGTGGAAAGAAACTGTATGCGCTGTATGTTGTACTGAATGAAATCCTCCAAAATAAAGGATGCATAAAAACATGTTCAGGAGAAGGAAGGAATACTGAACAATGATAAATGTATGAAAGTACACCGTAATCTCCAAATCTCCACGTAAGATGTTATTTCTTTAATACTCCACTAAAGTTTATTCTGAAGCTTTATGAAAGTACATAACGAATTCCAGTAACACATTTCTATTTTTAAGTTCAGCGGGGGTCCCCGAAAATACATACAACCTTTCAAAAAGATAGCCGAATTATGGAAAAACGCTGCTTATTAATATTACGACTTTCCACATCTCAGAAATGGGATACCTGCTGTAAAACAATAGTTGCTACGTCATTTGGGAACAAAGGATTTGAGTCTCACCTCAAGAATACGTAACCTCAATTAAGTGCAGCGCCACCAATGTCCTACAAGCGCATGAACCTCTCATGACCTATTTGTCCTTTAAGTTACATAATGCAACTTCAACATGGTCACCTTGCTACTGTGTAAGAAACAGAACATTATTGACTAAGTGAGTAATGCAAAAGTTAGTCTGCAGCAGAAAAGCATAATACGAAAATGTAGAATTATCAAATTTCATGGACAGTACACTGCAGGTAGTCGATATCATAGTAGCTAAATGCATCCGCATTCTTTAATTCCACCTAAGTTTTACCGAGATTCCGTACTTTGCAGTCAGGTAATAGTTTACTGCATCCATTGCTCTCACCGAAGTGCGGTGCCTTGGAGTTTGGACGTGTCCTCGCCCAAGACAGTTATATCTTTGAATACAGTGAAGCGCCTTTTGTCATCTCGCAGGGCGACACAAGGTAATTCAGAAATGTATTGAGCAATAAAATAGTCACGTTTTAGGTTTAAATTCAAAAGTGGTTCTTTATTCAAAATGTATTCCAAGCTGCAGACGGAAATAATGAAAATAAGGATTGGGTCAACGCTCTTCATTACACACGATGCATCTCCCATAATTCTCTTCACCTGATGAGGTGTGCAAGCCTTCCTTGCGAAACAAGCAAATATTACTTGACTGTTCTAATGATTAAGATGAGAGATTAATGCTTACAAATTCCAAGCGTTATTCTAGATCTCACAGTAACTCCTGATTTTAAAGTTTATTTAGCAGCGTAGTCCGGGCCCATAAATATACAAACAAAATACAGGAGAACTGAGTGGAATAAGGTCAAATGTTGCGCTCAAATATTTTATGATCATCTATTTTAAATTCACGCCATTGCTGTTAGTTAAATGAAAATAGACTATGGACAGTATGCTTACACACTCTAGGCAAGGTCTCAGGATTTAATCATATTTATGAATATTCACAACTTATTCAAAGTGCAATTAGCGCTACTAAATTTTGCTAAGCAGTAAATGGGGTATCTGGATAAGACCATAATGGCGAAATAAAATACGCACTTTCCAAACGTTTTATTTAAGGAATCAGGAATAGATAACACAAGTATACACGTGCAGTAAGCGGATGCTTAACATTCAGTTTATATTGAAAAGGACATCTATGACTAAAAATAGCACTTGAGTGAATACGCCCATTTACTTTGCTCTGAAAATACTGAATATTCATCATTGTGCGTGTAGACTTTTCCAAAGCTTCCTCAACAAAGAGAATGATATGAATGGTGCCAGAGACAACCTTGTTTACTAATTGCTTGAAGGTAGCTGAACTGGAAAATTTGTTTTCCACCTGATGCACAGTAACATAAATGAACAAATATGAGCTGAACGTGCATACACAGGAAAGCCACAGGTTTCCAATTTCAAGAAGCACATCATAGCTGCTTACAAAAGCTAAAAGGATTTGGCTATTATCCATTTTCATTGGACCTTACTGATGTTTGTATGCAATACTAAGTGTGTTTCTTGCGTAACAATTGCTTCTGCGATTACCTGATAAAAACTATAGTGTTGACTGAATTTTCCTTTTCCCAGTTGTGACAAATATCGGCTGCTCATTACTGGTAGTATTTCGATAGTATTCGATACACAGTCATTATTTTGGGGTTTATTATAAAATACAATTTTCTCATTTTTCTGAAGTGGAGAAATTTGCTTGCGATTTCACCTTAGTTGAACTTTACATTTGTGATACAGACCCACCATCAAATTGCTAGCCTCCAGTCAGTTCCCAGATGCAAATTTCAATGTTTATTCATCTTTCGCATAACCTTATGGCCTTCGAAATCAAAACGTTCTATTGTTTATCGCTGTGGTGTAGTTGGCTTTGAAATGGTAGCAATAGCTTTCATATCCAAAGTTTTTCCAGGGTGGATCAGTTTTAAACCGATAACGTCCGAATTTCTATGCAAATGCACCATTCATTTTGCTGCGTGTTCTGGTACAAATGCTCCAAAACACACTCCTTTATTTTGATTTGAGCTGTTGTAGTAATAACTATTTTGCGAAATTGGAGGAGAATGTTAGTTTTAAAATCTACAAACCAATATGGATTCATGTAATGACACCAAGATTTCTTATAGTCTGGGTACCTTGGCTACAGTTTTCCAGGCTGAGGTTTATGCAATCCTAGCCAGTGTCATGGAAAGCATTAAAAGGAGATATAAGAATAGAAGTGTTCTTATCCTCTCAGACAGTCAAGCTGCTCTTAAAGCACTTGAATCACCATCAGTAAAATCAAAGTTCGTCTCAGAATGCCGGGAATCCTTAATGATACTGCCTGAACACAATAAGGTTCAACTTATGTGGGTGCCAGGACACACAGGTATACCAGGCAATGAGAAAGCAGATGAAGCAGCCAAGATTGGAAGCGAAATCCCATTTTTTGGTCCGGAGCCTGTACTGGGGGTGTCCTACAGACCAGTGAAACAGACTATTAAGTGTTGGGCTCAAGCAGAACACAAGAACTACTGGAAATCCATTAAGGGTTGCAGACATTCCAAGTTGTTTATTACAGACCTGGATAACAGCCGGGCAAAGTACTTGCGCGGTCTTACTAGAAGACGACTTGCATGGGCAACAGGATTCATTACAGGACACTGTGCCCTAAAGTTTAATCTATACAGAATGGGATTGTTTAATATCCCTATCTGTAGTAGATGCCTAGAAGGAGATGAGACTGTTACTCATCTGCTATGTGATTGCCCTGCTCTTGCGAATCAAAGAGCAAGTATTTTTGGCAATCACTTTCCAAAGATAAATGAACTATCGAAAGCCTCAGTTAGCAGTCCGGTTAAATTCATATCGAGCAACAGACTACTTAACTGATGGAAGGGGGGATGCGCAATAGATCTTAAAGGTCGCAGTGCTTGGGCATAAAACCCACCCCTTTTCAAACTAGAACTAGAATATGGTTTCATGCAATTTCTGTAGGAATTAAGCTAGTGGACAAGACTGCATAAAATGTGCCTAATATTTACTATCATCTTGTGCTTAGTGGAACTTTCAACTTTCAACCTTACCTCATTTCAAGTATAGATATTTCTGAAGTGTTCTGGAGCGGTGGCATCACCAGATATGACTCCTCTTTTAGGAGTGCAATGAATCTTATACGCAGTATATACCACTTAAAACGTAATTTCTGTTTCCTGTGTTTACGTTCGTGTCGGTTCATAGAAATTTTCAGCATCACATAAACGTGCAATATTCTTTAAACAGCTATATAAAATAAAATGTGCTGTTTTTGAAATTAGCATTGGGAAAACTGAAATAATCCCAAACATTATCTTCTGTTGAGCCAGGAGATGACTTACAAAGATTCTTAAAGGAACTTTGGAACAGTCCCTACTGTGCGTGTTAAGTTCTGTTTCCATCCAGCTGCCTACAATGTAGCATGTTAATAAGTTAACGAAATGTTCGAGTCTCTATTATCTAATTTTTTACTTCGCATACAATATTTGTTCTGAAGATAATTTTACAATGAAAAGAAGTACTAACAGAAATAATAATTGTAATAATACATCGGCTAGGAAAATTTGGATACCTGATCCAACCAGTGTTCTTGAAAATGACTTGAACGTTAGGTATTAGTCTCTTTGAAGCTTCTACGAAGTTTTCTTGATTTAAATCACAAAGGCAATTATTATTTACTCTCTTATTACTCTTATTATCTCTTATTATAAGGAGGGGACTCGGCACCGATCCAGGGAAGAAATTGTACCTATGCCCCACAAGGGGGCACCCCCGTGAGGGAGGAAGAGGTGAGAGAAAGCATCAGGCGGCCGGAACCAGGAGTGACGGCACAGCAACCAGCTGAAGGCTGCGGGATGGAGAAAGTTCCACAGAGAGCATCCTTTTCCCTGCCACGCCTTGCCGAAACACCATCGCCGACACTCTTCTAACCCTGAAGCAGACCTAACGGGTGAAGGATGAATGAAATAAAGAATGTAACGAAATGGAGGGACAGGAAATTCAGGGGCTGAAAGAAAGCACTCTAGCATTCGCCTGACAGCCCGGGAAACCCCCAAAAAAGCCCATGGGTCAGAGTGAGCGGTCGCCGAGAATCGAACCCGGGACCTCCCGAATGCGAGTCGCACGCGTTACCACGGCGCCACCTCGTTCAGTAATTATTGTAATTCACTGCATGTAAAGCGTTAAGGGAGAATTGGGTCACACTCAAATGTGTGTGCCTGAATATACACTACACTTGGTCAGTTTGTCGAACTCTGCATCCGAGCCTGTTACGATCGGCCAAATAGTTTGTATCTAAGGCCCGGAACTTGGTACTCTGTGTACCCTGCGGTCGACTGAGGCTACAAGTATAACGTAAACAAAGCTAACACAACGTGCACTATTCAGGACATAATACATATTTAGCGTTGTTTACTTACGGCCAACGCAGCAACCATCCCTGTTTTGTATAATGAGGAAAAACGACTTGAGCAGCGCTATTCCTAAATGTCCAGAGTACTCAGTGATAGTATCTCTGGTGGTAGGAGCTGCTTGTTGACATTCAATACTGTTTGCTAAGGCACACAAGGTCCCAACTTCCGAGCCTTAGTTATATCATTGCAGGTACAGTGAAGTCGCATTACCCCAGTATTACCCATCCAGCTACTCAAGTCCCTGTTAAACTAAACGGCCCACTAAGTGTCTCTTGGTAGATGAACCTACAGTGTAGTAGAGGTAATTATTACGGAGTCACTAAAACATGTTTGCTGAAACGTAAATGTCAAACCACAGTAGCTTATAACATTTAGTTGAATGTTAACGAAAGCGCATTTCCATATATCTGAAGTGATGTTTGATAAAATAAAAATAAAAATATTTCGTGTTACAAAAGTGTAAACACTTCTAAAACAGCAAAACTAATTAATTAATAGCAAGACAAAAATATGGACTAAACATATTCTATTATGAAGATTTTTTTGTTATATTTTAGAGTAAAAAAGTTTTGTTCCTATTAGTAAAAATAGCGAAAAACCTAAACCAGAAAAGAACGATTTATAACTCAACAGAATTTCTTATTTTGGGGCGAGAATCAGGAATTTGCACTAAAAATGTGGATCATCCGTTTTGTATAAGCAGCCCATTTAAACGAAGAATTAGAAAGAAAATCGGAATTATGTCGATTTATTTTAATTTGTTTTGTTTGTTACATTATTATTGCTACAAGAATACTAGTAGCATTATTAAACTTTCCAATTCATTATTGCCTCAAGGTTACCTTCTTGTTATCTCATTGTTAACAACTTACGGCCTCTATTCTCACAGCTTCTATATTATTAAATTACTTAATACATTCACATAACATTATTAAACATGTACATAATAAAAATAAACATAATGCTATGACTGTTACATACATTTTATATATTATATTATACACATATTGCTTTAAGGCGGGCTGTTATTGAATTTATATATTATATAATTAGACTGAAATCATTTAAGTGTTAAAAATACTGCCTCAAACTTAAAAACCAAGTTTGGTATTTAACCGTCTTTTGTTTTTGAGTTGTGCTGTTCATAGACTCACGCACGCGCGTGCCTTGAGCTTTTTCTTAAGTTGCTTATTTTTATTGTGTTCAGGGGATCTCAAAACATATATTTCCAGTGAAATCTCACATCGAATTTTTGGGTGGAATACAGTACTTCCTCTACTTGCAGAGCGTGCGTAGCAGAGAAAGTAGAAATGAGAACAGAACTCTTCACTAGCGTTCTATTTCTGGGGTCTTCAAATGTGTATTGCACAATATTTTTTGCACGCTTGTGTATACTGAAAACAAAACTGTTTAATGGAAATTAAATGGAAACAAAATTGGCTTAATGGAAGCAACTGAGTGACGAAACGACTCCTTTACCAATGAAAATTGACACAATGAGGAACTCAAGAGAGCGGAGTCATTCCCAGTTAGCACACACAGATGGCATCGATCAACCAATCAAATATGAGGGACTGCGGCGTCCTTGTATAAACTGGCAGTGTCGGATCTTCTATAGAACTTTAAAATCTCTTCCAAAGTGTGCTTACAGTAACAACTTTGGTGCATTGGGGTGTCTTACTTTGGCCCAAGTTTCTATTCTGAATGTCCCACCTATTTGTAAAGACTGTCAGCCCTCAAGAACTTCTCCCCCCTCACTCTCTCTCTCTCTCTCTCTCTCTCTCTCTCTCTGTCACATAAAAGCGTGGAAATATAAGAATCTCTTCGGTTCACAGAAGAATTTAATTCTTGATTAATAATCCTCGAGCCTCCATTTTGGTCCACTTGTTTATATGATTCGTCCGCATTATGTGTAATGGTTTTGTAATAAGTAACTGTTTATTTATGTACTGCAAGTGAGTTTTACCCAATAAATTTAACAAATAAGAGTTAAAACCTGCACATTTTAGTTCATGATATCTATCTTACCCAGGAATCTTTAACCTGTTTGCATTTCTGAGCAAAGGTTGCACTGGTTCACATCCTTTTATCATTGTGATTCAACTTTGAGCGGCGTCGTTGACGTTTGATTTAGGTTAATGCTGGGTGTATGTCATGTCAAACAGAAATCTATTTTTTCACAGTGAAGCATCTACAACCTAGTGATCTTCATGTGAAAATATAAACCAATTTTCTTCATTTTTAGAAGTGTGTTCGAGACATTGCAATATAATAATTTCCATCTGAAATATGTGGAGAATATACTGTTGGTTCTTCTATATCTATAACATATAGGGCCGGTTTCACCAGCGGTGCTAAATTTTATCACAATGTTAAACTGATTTAACACTGAAGTAAACACAAATTCTGTTTCGTCAAACAATGTTAACTTTAACAGTGTGTTAAATTCGGTGTTATGTTAACATCCCCGTACGCTTGTGTTAAGGTGTTTAACAAATGTTAGAAGTTGGAAAATGGCTGCCGCAAACCAAGCTGTTGATGCGAGTTTGCTACAATTGGCATTTTTAATGTACTTCATAATAAATTTGAAACCCTGCAAAAGAAAGAATTGTCTAAGGGGTCATGAGCATGGTTTTATTGGAAATGCGAGAGGTTAGAATACTACCAACAGAAGCTTGCCTCTTTCTCCTATGCTACAAGTGTTAATTAGATACTTAGATTTTATGCTACTAACGTTTTTCATTTACTTGTGATAATGTTGGTATTTCCAAAGCTATCGTTTGTGGGTTTATCCGGAAGGTTTCCAAAGCAATCGCTTCAAGAAGCAAGCAGTATTTTGCTTGATTAATCAGCGATAACACATTTTCGTCCACTTTAGTTTTAATGCAGTGTCCACCACCGTCTTAAACGCTCTTCGCGCCTAACGTTTCTGGTGCCGTACTTTATGTTAGCATAAAATTGCCGCAGTTGCTTACTGGACTTAAAAACGTAATTAACATCTGGTTAATATAGACGTATTATCAGGAGCGAAAAAGCCGGTTTTAAACCGTCTGAATCCAAATAAAGCATTGCCATGAATGTAATGTAAATAGTTGTCGTCTACTGACACATATAAAGATTATATATAGGAGGCAAAATTGCCTAAAAAGTGGGCGTGCTCTCATTGACACTATCTACAAGGTGCAGCATCTTGCCCTTTAAATCTTTACTCTGAAACTAATGCAGATATTTAAATAATTCCTTCTGCAAAATACACTTAAACGTTTGCTGCATACAATTACATATATTTTTAAAAATAGAATTTTTGAAATTTGTAAGCTGACCTACCTCCTCAAGTGGCGTAAGTGGGGGTACATATGAAGTAATAAGATATTGGCCTAGGTAATGGAGATACCCGCAGTTGGGCGCCTTGAAAGTGAGCCTCGGTTCTGGACAGACCTTCCTTTTCAAGTGTACACTGCGATAATTGCACACAGTAAACAGGCAACTTCACAACGTTATTTCAATATATAGCCGCGGAAAATGTAGACGAGATAGTGTCTGTTGTGGAAAAAGCCCAAGAAAATCGCTGAATGGCGTATTGCTTAAAACTGTCGTTTAGTTTCATCTGTCCTTAAGAGCATTTTTACTATATGCAAGATAAAGCAACTGCGCATACAACAAATCAAGCATTACGAGTTTCGATGATGACCGAATAACTGAACGGCACGCTGGCTCTACAGGTTTAAACCCAGGTGATTACGTTCGGCGAATTAGAAGACGGAATCCGGCGTGTGTTTTCAATATTTCAACTGCAAAAATTTGCCAAGTGTTCATTTATGTGTTAAAAAGTTGTCACGCTTGTATAGAGCAGAGGGATATCATTTCGAACACTTTTTATAACGAAAAGTAAGCGTAACAAATTCATATTGTTTTGCATAATAAACATTATCTAATACCGAGCGGGATGGCTCAGGCGGTTACGTCTTTGGTCCGCATTCGGAAGTCGTGGGTTCGATTTCCGCGGCCGAACTTCCTGACCCATGGGTTCTTTCGGGGGTTTCCTCGGGTCGCTAGGGGAATGCTCGGAAGGTTCGTTACATCCCCGAACTTCCTGTCCCTGCATTTCACCTCTATTCTCATTTCACATCACCTTTAATCGGCTGGTCTATTTCACGGTTGAAAGCTTCGGCGAGAGTTGCAGGGGGAAAAAGATGTTCTATGTAACCCTTCGTCGCCGGGAGTGGGGGGGGTCTCCGAGTCCCGGGCCCTCCAGTGGGATGTGCAAGCCTGCAGAGGGGAGGGGAGCCACCAGCTGCCATTCGGGGAGTTGCAATCTGTTTAACGTAGGGACCCTGTCATATGCCCTGTCATGCCTCCTGGTGCGGCCGCCCTTTATCTCCTCTCACCTTAACCCTCCCTCCCGGGGGCTCCCCGTCAGGGGCTTAGGCATAACAGATCTTGTAGGTCGAGGTGCTAAGTACCCCTCTGTACCTAGTCCTAGTCATACTCCTACTACTAACATTATCTAGGGGAGAAACGCCACACTGTGCCATCGCTACTACACGAATGGATTCGTATAGCAGTGTGGTGGGAGCAGGGGGCTACCAATGTATCATTCAAGAGGAACCGGGTAGCTGTGAAAGTCTTCACTACCAAAGTTATGTACTAACGGTGGAAAGATTCTTGGGATCCTTTTCGCATGCCTGGTACAAAACCAGAAATTATATACGGGAGGGTAAAAGCTTTCTTGGCTCCATACCTCACCTATATCTTGTCTAGCAATCGTCGCCAAATGGCCCTCACGTTATGATATACTAAATTATGGCTGAAAAAAGAACATCTAGCAATACTCCTAATAGGTAACCTAATTATCCATTATGCAGGATCTAAAGTATCTACAAAACAATTGAAAATTAATAATTTCATGAAGATATACAGTAGTCGTAAACACCCAAATGGTGGTTCTAGCTGTACATAGCTATACAGACACGGATGGGAATAAACAAAGTAAATCATTTCAAGAGCAAGGTGAGAGATCACGGGCACATAGTATGAAATCTGCTATTTTTTAATAAATAAACAATACATTAATGGGCCACGTCTTCCAAGTTGGTGTAGTTATTTTTGTGTTATGAGGGATTCCAGGGAAAAGCTGATATTACTTTGTGTATGCACGTATTAAGAATTCATTCACCTTTACAGCATGTCCTTGTTCTTGCTTATCAAAGCTTTGTTATATAATGTGGCCTCAAAACAACGCGAGTTTTGCATCACACCTTATATTGCGCACAAGTGCTTAACATGTTTTGTCATGGGTGTGTACCTTCCAATCCATAAGAATGTAAAAAAGTTAAATAATAAAAGCCAGACAGAGGTGTCTATGGCTTGGTGCTTTCGTTGAAAAGCAGTATGGACAACGTAAATTTAAAAAAAAAAACTTGTTTTAGGTGCGTTCTTTACAGCGGAGCACTTATTAGAGTCGCCATATCCATTCTCCGTCCTTGCAGCAAGTAGTTTATATGTAGAGTTTGAAGAACATTTGTCGCCAAATTATAAATTTAGTTGTAATCCATCTAACGGAAACTAAGATGTAAAGTCTCCTAATGTTTTCATTATTTAGACGAATGACTAAACCTATGGTGTTGAAATTTTATATACAAGAATTTGAAGAAAATTTGCTGGTCGATTTGAAATCTGGTTGAAATCTCTTCAAAATTGAAGATAGTTCAGACAGAGAGCCTTCTCAACACATTTAAATTTTTAGGTGAACCAGTGCAAGTACATTGTTGAATTATTATACACAAGATTTGGATTTTCTGGTTTTTAATTTTATGCAATATTTATAGGAAACGTGCAATTATTGACTTGACTATCCCACTCACGTCAGTCATCGGATACTGAACATCACTTTTTTATTTTCTTTATTTAACAGCGTGTTCTATTACATAAAATGTAGTAATACTACATGCTTAGGTTTATATCTTAGATTCTAATTACAGTTGATACACAGACACTGCTTTTATCTTCCAAGAGGCTAATGTGCGACATTGTCTTTATTTAACATTATACCAAATTATTTCAGCTTTTCAAAGTCTATACTATTTGCAAACTTAGTTAAAGATTTCATAAATCTTTTCCCTAATTTCTTTTTACTACCGGCCACTTTTCACCACTTTTAATCACTGATTGTATTAGAGATTATCTTTCTTTCATAGTTTAGTACAGTCATATGTTATATGGTCCACTGTTTGACCAGAGCTTCCACAAACACACACCTCACTGTTTTTTATCTTGAATCTGTGAAAGTAGGCGTTTGACTTCCCATGTCCAGTCAATAAAGTTGACAGATTTGAGGATATTTGTATTTTTAATTTTACCTCTAACACTGGGGATGAAATATTTTGTTAAGGTTCCTTTAGAAGTTGTTTCCCTTCTTTTTTTTTCATTTCTCCTCGTTTATGGCTGCCAGCTGATTATTCGCTGCACTTGTCGGGATCTTATAACTGATTTGCAGATCAACTTCACTCGCTGCCCGCTTAGCCAGTCGATCAGCCAACTGAACAGTGATATGCTCGAAAATGTCAGATATCAGCCAATCATGTCTCTGTGTATTGAGAATTAGAACAATATTCCTCTTCTTCTTTAATGAATTTCCCTCCACTTTGTAGAGCTTACACCCCCAAGGACTTACAAGCCAAAGCCTTCGGTCAGTAGCCTGTGGAGGAGCAAGCCAACTCTGGATCGTAGCTTATCTAGGATGGGTGATCAGTCCAATGCCTGGTAAGGCGATGAAGGAGGAAATGAAATGTAGTAATGAAAGGGATGACAGGAAATTTCGTGGATCAAATTATCCATCCCAGCATTCGCCTAGCGATCGAGGAAACCCGTGAAAAAACCTTCGGTCAGATTGGTCGACCCCGGGGGTTTGAACCCGGGACCCCCCCGAATGCGGGCCATAGACATTACGCCTTAGCCATCCCCCTCGGTGAGAGCATCATTCACATATTATATTATCACATACATTATATTATATATATTATCGCTAGGCAATTATCCCATGTTCCTTTACGATCAAGTATAACCAACATATGTGCAGTGGAAACAAGTGCTAAATTCAAAAGACAAAATGGCATCTAAAAGATTTGGCGAGCTAAACCAAGCTAAAAATTGGGTACAACAAAAGCAAATACAACAGATTACAAATACTTTAACACTAGGCAGCTAACATGATGAAGGTAACGAAGAAGATTATAAGGATATATTACAATATGGAGCACTACTTCAATTTATGTTTAGCTAGTACACTGACATGGACAAAATTATAGCTACGTTTTGAGCTTTTATTCGTTGAGTGTCCTAGAAAAGCCAACTCGCGAAATTAAAACCCTTTAAATACGTGATTGCACTTGGTGATTCGAGAAATTTTCCATCATTTTAAAAATATACCCAACATTACATGTGGTAATTAGCAGTACCTTAAAGACCGTTATTTTTAAACTGTTTTCATGGAAAGTTATTTTTCATATTAATTTGAAGCACTGAGGTGGTCATGAAGAATTAAACTGCTAAACTGGTTTAGAGCATAAGGCCGTTTTAAATTGCTCGTTGAAGTGAATACTGGAATGTCGGTCATATTTGGTGTTGGAAATACAGGTATTATACATAAACAGCTGAAGTACGTAATGGAGAAAAAAGGTGAAGCTGCTAAATAAACAATGTCAATAGATACTGCTGTCACTGATGCGAGTATAGCTTATTCCTAAGGAATCATAGCATTTTAGAAAGTTAGATTTAAGTACCGCACTCTGTTTCTTCTATTTAACTGTGGTTCTCATGAAATTTCTTGAAGTATAATACCATATTTTTAGGCAAGTATCCTAATGCTGAAATTAATATCTTTTCACCTGCATTAAAGTTTAACTTTGGTTTCATAGTTAATGCAAGAAAATAGAGGTAACTATACTAAAATATTTGTATACGTTCATTCAATAATCAACAAGTCATTTGAAAAAAAAAGAATGTAACATATAACGGAGGTATACAGTACATTCACTGTTGACTGAAGACAACATATAAATAAAACTTCAAAGATTATCAATTTTAGCATTTATGGTTTTGTCATTTGGAACCATTAAACAAGAATTCTTAGCCCACCTCTGTGGTGCGGGGGTAGCGTGTTTGCCTCACGCTTAAAAGGTCCGGAGTTCGAATCTCAAGAGTGAGTAATCCGGATAAGGTTTTTCCGGGGTTTCCCTTATCCTGAAAGATGAATGTCGGATAACTCTAATCCCGAGGTCGCAGGTTCAAACCCAGCGGAGGGCGATGGATTTTTTCGGGCGTAAAAATCCTTAGCATGGCTTCCTTCGGAAGGGAAGTAAAGCCGGTGGTCCCGTGTCGTAGATTTACGGCACGTAAAAGAATCTCAAGCCTGATAAAGAGGCCTCTGAGCAAAATTACAGGTCTTTCACGCTCAATATAGAATGGGACGCTTAGGACCACAGCAGTTAAAGAGCGTCATTAAAACTTTTTTTTTTTCGGATAACTAAGCTCTATGGACCCCGGGCGCATTTGAGCTTCATTTCACCTATTTCATTCACCGTCCGATATGACCTAACTGGTTAAAGGACCTTAAGTTTTTTTTCTAAAGCCTCTTATATGAATGAATAGCGTATATTAGAAAATCCACCTTTTTGTAGGCTGGCTTTCGCTGAAGGTAACATATGATTGTTAATGCCTTGCATGTAAAATGTTGTGCTTTGAGTGCAGCGCTCCAAGAAGCCTTACAGATCATCCTCGTACATTTAACATTGGCAATAATACTCCACAACCTTCTTTCATGGAAACTTAAGTGTGCTTCGATTTTGAAATATCAGAGTGAATTTATAGCACGTTATGTACAGCATTTTGGATAGTTCATTTTATTGATCATCATTTTATAATCAAGAGGAAGGCAGCTACAATTTAAGACAATATATTTGCTAATTCAATTCTCGTAACGTCTTTGAAACTCTCCGCGACACACAAAACTACAAAAGTGCTGGTAATGTTCAAGATGAAGATTCAAATGCTTGACTGAATATTTTAACTTAAATTTTATTCACTCCTTTATTTAAATATTGGAAACATTTTAAGTCCTCTTGACTTCCGAGATCTTAAGTTGTTTATACGGAGTAGTATAGATACTTTGAGAGTCGATACTTTGAGAGTCTTGTACAGCCGCGAGCTATAGTTTCATCTAGCACTGATTTCGGGGTTTTGATGTGCCACATGTTTACCATGGCGACACGCAACGGCAGAACTAGCATGAATTTTGCATTAACATTATCTTCATTACGATTCCTTGCATTTGACTTCTCTTTTCAACAAACTCTGCCCGTGGTCCACCTACGTATGTATGCATGTATGTGATGCTTTGGAATATGCAAACTCAACTGCATAAAATGATCATGCCTAATTCCCGTTTCTTCATGAATGTGCAGTGCATGACCTTCGTTATGAAACAGTACAACACTCACTTTCATTGCATTAGGAAATAATAAGCCGTTGATTTTCTGAAACGTCCTTTGGGATGAAAGGTATTGCGAATTCAAACTAGGGCTATGGTACAATTTTTTTTAATAGTTCATTTATTTCCCGCCGTTAACTGCGGTCTTATCGGCGGCCTTTCCTTTGGAACTTACTGATTACTGTTACTGGCAATGGTGTTAACTCGTGTAACTCTTGTCGTTGGGTTTCTTGTAGTTTTTAGTCATTAGACCATACACACATTCACATCCTCATTCATACTTCCAGACTCTAAGGAGGATAAGGAATAATCTTGGCTGTAGAAACCCTCCCCCCAGCCGGGACCCCTAGCACAGCAGGCAGTTGCTCTACCGATTGAGCTACGGGGCCAACCTTAACCATTTTGTTTCAGGTCATCTCATCATCCGGCACAAGCGCAGTGGTAGTAAAATTTTGGTACTCCACATCCTTGTAACCTCGCGTCCTTTAATGTTGCGCGTTGGCTACGATACTCGAAGAGAATAGGTTTATTTATTCCACTTCGGCCTGAGCTATCGATACATCCTCGAAGACCTTGTGTTTGAAAATCCTAGAGTGGTACATAAACGGGTTGACTTTTGCTAACCTTTACAATATTATTTTGTTAAAATCTTATAACGATACTTTAAAATCATACTCTAACATAGCATATTATGCAATTAGAGTATATTTATGAAACGAGCGCCTTAATTACCGTTATAGTCAAGTTGCATAGACTGTTTTTGGTCGACCACATTCTAATTTCAAAACTTTGAGTTTTTACAAAAGGATCTTACCTTGTTAATTGCCTGTAATCAAATGCTGATCGGGTGGCAGCACCTTGAGCGTGTTTGCGAGTAGTGCAATACATGGCAGCACTGTTGAGTCCACGCTGTATTTATTGATGTTTTGTAGGTAACGTGATAGCAACACATATTGAAGCGAATCAATGAACTCAGTTCATTAGAATATTAAAATGAACAGAATTTATTTTATTTCAATTACACATACTTCATTGTTTGCCGGGGAATGGAATCCAGTGGACTGCTGCCTTGAAGGTGTTAAAAGGTATGGGCTGCGCGCCGAGTAAGATCATCATAATGAGTCACTGAAGTATTATGGATGTCATAACAGTTCACTTATGCCACATGTAAACAGCGTTTTATAGTGTGGTTGACCAAAAAAATTATTAAGAGTTTAATTGCATGTTGCGGACATTTACCCTTATCTTTTACTTGGTCATATACCGCAGTTTATTTACTTATCTAACTATTAATTTTACTAATGATGTCAAACGAGTCGGAGAGCTAATTGTTGTCCATTTTAATTTGAACTTTAAAGTGCTACGTCACATGAATTACAGGATAGTGGTGGATATGACAATATGGTGATGATTGAGCAAATAGGAATACCCAAAGGAAACCTGTCCAAGCACAGTTTCGTCCGCCGCAAATCCCACCTTCGGAGACGCGAGTTGCTTAACCACTGGCCCATGACGCAAATTTTAATGCTAATGCATCTGTGTATTATAATAAACACATTAAACTCGTTTTATAATGATGTTATATGCGTTATTATTTAAACTTAGCATACCTACCTAACCTAACCTAACCTAACCTAATCTAATCTAACCTAACCTAACCTAACCTAACCTAACCTAACCTAACCTAACCTAACCTACCTACCTACGTAGTAGTAGTAAGTAGTAGTAAGTAGTAGTAGTAGTAGTAAAGTAATGCAATAGATATGCTAAGTTTAAATAATAACGCATATAACATCATTATAAAACGAGTTTAATGTGTTTATTATAATACACAGATGCATTAGCATTAAAATTTGCGTCATGGGCCAGTGGTTAAGCAACTCGCGTCTCCGAAGGTGGGATTTGCGGCGGACGAAACTGTGCTTGGACAGGTTTCCTTTGGGTATTCCTATTTGCTCAATCATCACCATATTGTCATATCCACCACTATCCTGTAATTCATGTGACGTAGCACTTTAAAGTTCAAATTAAAATGGACAACAATTAGCTCTCCGACTCGTTTGACATCATTAGTAAAATTAATAGTTAGATAAGTAAATAAACTGCGGTATATGACCAAGTAAAAGATAAGGGTAAATGTCCGCAACATGCAATTAAACTCTTAATAACTTTTTTGGTCAACCACACTATAAAACGCTGTTTACATGTGGCATAAGTGAACTGTTATGACATCCATAATACTTCAGTGACTCATTATGATGATCTTACTCGGCGCGCAGCCCATACCTTTTAACACCTTCAAGGCAGCAGTCCACTGGATTCCATTCCCCGGCAAACAATGAAGTATGTGTAATTGAAATAAAATAAATTCTGTTCATTTTAATATTCTAATGAACTGAGTTCATTGATTCGCTTCAATATGTGTTGCTATCACGTTACCTACAAAACATCAATAAATACAGCGTGGACTCAACAGTGCTGCCATGTATTGCACTACTCGCAAACACGCTCAAGGTGCTGCCACCCGATCAGCATTTGATTACAGGCAATTAACAAGGTAAGATCCTTTTGTAAAAACTCAAAGTTTTGAAATTAGAATGTGGTCGACCAAAAACAGTCTATGCAACTTGACTATAACGGTAATTAAGGCGCTCGTTTCATAAATATACTCTAATTGCATAATATGCTATGTTAGAGTATGATTTTAAAGTATCGTTATAAGATTTTAACAAAATAATATTGTAAAGGTTAGCAAAAGTCAACCCGTTTATGTACCACTCTAGGATTTTCAAACACAAGGTCTTCGAGGATGTATCGATAGCTCAGGCCGAAGTGGAATAAATAAACCTATTCTCTTCGAGTATCGTAGCCAACGCGCAACATTAAAGGACGCGAGGTTACAAGGATGTGGAGTACCAAAATTTTACTACCACTGCGCTTGTGCCGGATGATGAGATGACCTGAAACAAAATGGTTAAGGTTGGCCCCGTAGCTCAATCGGTAGAGCAACTGCCTGCTGTGCTAGGGGTCCCGGCTGGGGGGAGGGTTTCTACAGCCAAGATTATTCCTTATCCTCCTTAGAGTCTGGAAGTATGAATGAGGATGTGAATGTGTGTATGGTCTAATGACTAAAAACTACAAGAAACCCAACGACAAGAGTTACACGAGTTAACACCATTGCCAGTAACAGTAATCAGTAAGTTCCAAAGGAAAGGCCGCCGATAAGACCGCAGTTAACGGCGGGAAATAAATGAACTATTAAAAAAAATTGTACCATAGCCCTAGTTTGAATTCGCAATACCTTTCATCCCAAAGGACGTTTCAGAAAATCAACGGCTTATTATTTCCTAATGCAATGAAAGTGAGTGTTGTACTGTTTCATAACGAAGGTCATGCACTGCACATTCATGAAGAAACGGGAATTAGGCATGATCATTTTATGCAGTTGAGTTTGCATATTCCAAAGCATCACATACATGCATACATACGTAGGTGGACCACGGGCAGAGTTTGTTGAAAAGAGAAGTCAAATGCAAGGAATCGTAATGAAGATAATGTTAATGCAAAATTCATGTCAGTGATGCATTATTTATCTGCTTGAAGTGCGAGATAATTTTCTCAACGCGAGAGGAGATTTTTCAATTTCGTAACTTGCAGGAGAAAACACTGAAAGTGGCAGGTACTCTTGTGTTGCGTTAAGAAATGTTGAAGTCAGCCAACTAGGAAAAGGTTGGGGAAACAATTGTATGTGTAACATTCACAAGACTTTCTCTATCCACCATCGTTTATTTTATATATAATCTACAAACTAAGAGATTATTCTGGCATACATGTATATTTAGTATTATTTTCATAATTTATGGCTGTGCGCAAAAACATTTAAAACATGGTGTACCTACACGAGGTGTTTCTGAAATTCACGAAGTATTTTCTCTAAATTTGTGTTTTTAGGCATTACGAATTGACATTTAAAATGCGCTAAAAGTAAAATTATACAGAAATATGCTTTTTCACACATCTTTTTACTGGAACTATAATATAACAGACAAATATGTTAAGAATTTTCAGATTGTTTTACATCATTTCTCAAACTTTTCATTGTTTAGTTTTAAACCAAGCATACAGATTTCATAACCAAAAACGTCTTTGTCTCAACAGTTCCAGGCAAACAAGGTCTTAATTTGATTATGTCTTCTATTTTCTCTGAACTTATGGCAGTCTTTCTTCAGAATATGCTTTGTTCAAAGGTTGAGTTGTGATTCTGTCAGCGCAAGGGTGTGCTCTTCTGTACCACAATGTACCTTTTAGCTTTCACGCTTCAAGATGATCTTTTGAAAATGCGAATTCAATAAAATCTGCGATGTTGAAGTGCTGTTTCTTGTCTCGTGGTGTACTCATGCTGCTTGTTTCAAAGGAGACTGCATTTTTGCAATAGAAAGCTGGCCACCAATTCTTAAAGTCATAAGCAATGTTCTTTGAAATAACATTTACCTCGATCTGTTAGTATTTGGGAGCATTATCGGCTTCACATATTCCACAAATTAATAATATTCACTTTCTTTATTTAGAGCACATTTTGAATGAATTTCAGAAACCTTACATGTCTTGGACATGTTGGGTTTCTGCACTTCGCCCAACTTCAACGCTGTATGAAGCAAATTCATGGACATTTGGGCTTACTGTATTAAATAATGGATGTATTAAAGAAGAAATGACTTTTAACGAAAAGTAATTTTGTGGAAAATAACATGTAGGGTTTCTGAAATTCAAAATATACATTTATCCCATTAACAATAATCTGCAGCACGATAATCCTGAGGGATTAAGGTAGATCAACTCGACTGCTGGCCTTACGCTAACATGCACACGACAGAGATGGGCGATCATTCTACCGATACAGGGAAGATGTGGTCAGCAGCACACTTCCCCCAGAAATAATGTTTGTGTTCTTGACTTACAGTTCCTACTCCTCGTAGTTTCTCATATTCTACACGATGCTGATTGGGCAGCGCTCCTATATATGGACCGAAAGATCCGCACTCCATGCGCGAGCTCAAACCTAGGTGCATTCTGTCGCAGAGATACATTTTCAAGAATGTCCGTCTAAACAAATGAAGCTGATGAAATCTCATACTGAGAAAACTTTCATGAAAATTGGGCTTTTGTGTCCAAAATGCATCCTTAAATTAGCAAAATTCCGCAATGAAACAATCTCGAACAGAACTATACCGGTAATATTTTACCGAAGATCACTAAAGTACAATTTTGGCATTTTTCCATCATTATGGGATAAGTTACTAGAATCTGGTGATCTTTTAGTTGTTTGGTTCCATCCATAACCGTCAACTCTTCCTCAAATACGCAGCTGTTACACGAATTGCGAAAGTTAACTACTCGTATATTGTACCAGGTATGTTCGCGCCCATTTTATAGAGTCGCAGGAGCTCAAACCTTGCAAGCCGGCCGTTTAGTTACTAAAGCCTGGTTCTCCCATATCTTAACCCCATACAGAGCCTCTGTAATATATCTCAAATTTCCTTGTCAATTATAGAGCAGTGTACAGGATCAGCGAACGTTGCGCTAGAATTTAAGTGTGTTGTATGTTAAATTCATGCAGATGTTACAGGAAGGAGACTGCAGAACTAAGATCAATTGACTGGCATAAATTAATTTATTACATTTACATAATTTTTTCTACCTATTATCGTTTGTTTTTATAGCTACTACAAACTATTCATGAGAAATCTTCCTTTTCTACTAACTTCATGTTAATCGAAGTAAGTAGAATTCATTTCATTATACATTTCGTTGTAGGTACAAGGGGATACGGAAAGCAGAATCGATAGTCATATGTCTCTGTATGCTGGCCTTGAAATTCCATACTCGTTTCATGACATCGCGATAAACAATTGAAAAGCGGCAGCATTTCAAACAATCCGATGTATTACACTCCTATGACTTTTTCTACCCTCTATCGCCTTTTAGTGAATACACAGATTATTTTTATGAAAGTTTATTTTTATATCTACTTCATTTTAATCGAGATAACCCTTTGCAGGAATAGGTGCAGTACACATTTCCTTATAGATACTAGGGGAACAGCGATAGTCAAATGTTTTAAGAACTGGACGCTATACGCTGGCCTTAAAATTCCACTCTTTTCATGACATCGCGAGAAACGGCTGAAAATCGACAGGTCTTTACAGAATGGCTAGGTATTGAACAGTTCGAACCATTAAGAACGGTATCTCGGAAATGGCTGATGCCACAAAAAAAGTTTTGAAATAAATTGTGTGTTTTAAATAGAGCTACAATTTTTGTTTACTATGTTTTCGTCTATGACTTAACGTTTACCAGTAATACAAGATTATTCAAAATTATTTCCGAATGAAGAGCTTTACAAGCTATTTCCAGTAAATTCAAGATAATAATATAAATGTTATTTGTCATGTACATATATTCATTATATCAAAATTGTTAGCCATTTTTTAGAAAATCAAAATTTTCGATAAATATTCCATGTAAGGGCTGATTTGGGGTGGGGAGACTTTCTGAAAATCTTGTGTCGCATCCTTGGAAGATATCGAACTTAAAAACGAAAAGTCGGATAAATACCAAACTTAGTATTTGAGTTATGCTGTTCACAGACACGCACGCGCGGACCTTTTTCCAAAGATGCTTCTTT
The DNA here is from genome assembly GCA_030765065.1 of Deroplatys truncata. Taxonomy (NCBI): domain Eukaryota; kingdom Metazoa; phylum Arthropoda; class Insecta; order Mantodea; family Mantidae; genus Deroplatys; species Deroplatys truncata. The sequence continues at coordinate 98,134,077 of CM060990.1, read as the reverse complement.
TCATTTGAGGGGCCTCAGAACATGCATTTCCGACGAAATCTCGGCATCAAATTTATAGACGGAGTGCAATACCTTTTCTAATTAATAGGTACATGGTAGAGAAGGTAAAAATGACAAAGTATTAATTCAAATCAATAGTAACAGATACCTTGGATATGACTGATGCCACAGGAAAATTTATTTGCAATAAATTCTGTGCTTTAAAGAGATGTAATTTTTTTTGCAGTAAAATTTGTCTATATCGTATGGTTAACTTATTTTACCAACACATACAATTCCTCCCAAATGAAGAGGACTTCACAGGCTATTCCCAGAAAATTCAGGAATTTTTTCATGTAAATGTCTTAAATATATGGCATTTTAATCAAAACCTTAAGAGGCATTTTTTGAAAAAATTATAATTTTCGAAAAATTGACCATGTAAAAGGTTGTTTTTGGGTGGGGGATTTTCTTCAAAATCTTCATGTCCCATCTTTTGGAAGATATGGAATTTAAATACAAAGTTTGGTATTTATCCGTCATTTCGTTTTTGAATTACGCTTTTCACAGACATACACACGGACCTTTTTCTAAAAATACTCTTTTGGGTTTGGAGACCTCAAAACATGTATTTCCTGTGAAATATCGACACCTAATTTTTGGGTGGAATACAGTACTTCCTCTACTTATTGTATGGACATAGCAGAGAAAGTAAAAATGCACCTAAACCCATGCTCCAGGAAAAAAACATAATTATGACGTCAGGTAAATTTTTTATTTAGAAACATATATATTGTATATTTTTAGAATTTTAACATGATAATGGCGTGAAATAAGTGACAATGCCTCACAATACTAGCAGAAAACTGAAAAAGACGACTTTTTTTTAAATAGGTCGTCTGATAATTTCTCTAGTTATATATCTAGAGATTCAAGTTAATAGCTTGGCCGCCCTGACTTGGGCATCAGCCATATTTGTTCTCTGGTAGCCTGAATAAGGTTGTGTTCCCTTTAGCTTACGATGGTGAAAATGGCCTTTGGAGAATAACGAACTGAACAGTGTTAGCTCGGCTTTCATACAATCTGAATGGGACAAAGCAATTGTGAGCACTTCAGAAGAACATGTATTTGAGGTGGCAAAGAAATAATTGAATGTCAAGTAAATTAATGAACATGGGCTATATAGTAAAGCATGTTTGTTTCTTTTAACAATGAGATAGCAGCAGTAGATGTATTTTGCACAGTAACCTTCAAGGGGCCAGTAACCCGCCCGCAGTCCCACGTGGTCTTGGCACTGTCTGCCATTCTATCAAATATGGTAAAGTAATGAACGAAAATATAAAACTGATATCGTCTATCTATACATATAATGAAACTATAACCAGCTTTCTCCGATAGCGTTCACTTTTTTTAATCAAGAGCCGATGTTAACGGGGTATAATGTGCTACTTTGACGCCAAAAACAGCATTTTAAAATTTACTACATTTGCTAATAGGTTTATGTTGCCTTTTCACTCAAGTACTGCTAAATCGTTCGATTGAAATTTCGTATATAACATTCGTAAGTTTCTACTTAGAGAATTGGCTATATGGCATCTTAACAGTTTACCAAAACGGAGGAGGTTTATAATGGGACGCGAAGTCAAAAAAATCCAAATATATCGCTTACTAACGACCTTTATGCATTCCTACCATTATAAACAGGATGTTACTGCATTTAATATTGTGCATAATGAGCTCACCATGGCTCGCATGCCAATAATAGCAATACTTCCTACAGAAATAACGTAATACCAGTATTCCAAGTTGCCTTGGCTTATAGAGAGGATGAAACCATACTATATAAAATATAGAATAATTAAGATCTTAAATTGTAATTACTTACCTGCTGTGCTGATAATAGGCTACTTCACAGTCCGTAACGCCTGCTCACTTCTCTGTCAGGAAGGGAATGAATGCAAGTGGCTGACTTGTTAGCGCTTCAACACGCCAACAAATGAAATGCAGGGGAGAAGCTAACGTCTTATACCTAGCATATGTCAGCTATGGATGCCGAGTTTGTCTCCTACAATTTATAATGCTAAGATTGCATAAAGTGTTGTATCTAATTCGTGGATAAACTTAATATGACACTCGTGAACATTGTCGCACGAACGACTCGTGTATTAATACGAAGATCTACTCATTGCATAAATTACTATTATGGAATATCTTAGATAACAAAAGACATCCTTCAGGAACCTTTGTCGTTTTTTGGTTCTGAAACTCCCCTCAAGGGGTTCGGATATCCCCAGTAGTCAGCCGAAAGCCGAGGGACGGAGAGAGTCACAAAGAGCATCCTTTTCCTCTGCCACACTGCACCGAAACACCATCGCCGACACTTCCAACCCTGAAAGAGACCAACGGATGAATGATGAAGTGAAATGAGAATGGAGATGAAATGGAGGGACAGGAAATTCAGGGATGTGAGAATCCATCACAGCATTCGCCTGGCGACCGGAAAAAAACCGAAAAAACCTATGGTCAGAAAGGTCGACCACGGGAATCGAACCCACGACCTCCCGAATGCGGGCCACAGACGCCTGAGTCATCCCGCTAGGTTAGTGTCCTCCTTGCTGGACTTGAGAAATTCTCTGAATTTAATTTTTCTTTGGTTCTCTCACTGTGAACATTCCGCCAAAATATGTACCCAATCATCATATACCCACCACAAAATGGACAGATTCTCCTGCCAGAATCATAATTTTCTGTGCCCTTCTGCCTCACTGCCATTCCTGACCTTACCTTTATTCCTAAGGCAAAGTATATACGCCTAAGGCAATATACTAGCACTCCAGGAGGCGCAATTCAAGCTTCGAACAAAAATTCACTTTTCCACTGGGATACTTAGTATTTGATCAGATTTTCGGGAAATTAGAAACTCCCATTTCCAAAGCCCTTAAGGCCACTCAGAAATGAAACTGCAATAGGGGTCATATATTTTAAAACGACTTTGAGCCACCTTTTCTCGTGTTAAAGCATTCACAGAATTCTTTTCTTCCGACTAACGCTATACCTTGGAGGGATGGAATGTTATCTAAACATTTAATTTTAATAGGACTAACGCAATAATTAATATCCGAATAGCTTTATATTTAAATGTATTCAAAATGATAAAGTAGCCCATGAAATATCACATTTTTTAAATGGCAATATAAACACATTTGGAATTATCTTTTGCGGAACAAACTTGTTTTAAATTGTAATTGTACCAAATCATTGTCTAAAACATTATGAAAAAAACATCTGTGGACATTTTCTAAATTCTGTCTTATAAATAAAATGTAATACCCTATAGGTGTTACTGCAAATTTCGAAGATAAATTTCCACTGTGTATGATTTTCATAGCAACAAAATAGGGACCTCACAAAGATTTGTATTCGTATATAGAATATTTATATCCAAATCTCATAAATAGGAAGAACACTGCCGTCCATGGAAATTTTGACATGTAGAAACATGTTTTTCTGGGAAAACTTAAAGACTCTCTCAGCGAAATATATTTAAAATTAGTTTCATCTCAAATCAATTTTTGGAGTTAACCATTAAAATCGTATATGTGCTCCAAAAATCATGTATATAAGTTTCACTCATGTTTTAGAAAATAAATAAATTGAGTTTTATTTATGGACTCTCTTAAAGTTATGATAAATGTAAGAACATGTAAATTTAAATTGGAAATGTCCACAGAATGGTTGGAGAGGGTATATGCGGCTAAGGTGGAATCAAGAATGTTGTACGGAGTGGAAATATGGGGGGGTCAGATTTAACAAATAAGGTGGACCAGAGTTACAGTTATTTTGTATCGAAGTATTAGGACTGCCGCGTTCGGCCCCGGGCGAAGTCGCTTTACTAGAATAAGTAAAGACAAGAAGGAAATGCATAGCGCTAGAGAGATGGCAACATTTTGGTATAAATGCTTGACAATGAAAGGAGGAGACATATTAGGAAGTTGTATGGTAAAACAAGAGAGTATAAAAATGAGACCAGCTGCGGAGCAGGGTTGAAGAAAGCTTTTGAAGAAATAGGAATGAAAGGTATATGGTTACGAGGGGAAAGGAACAGTACAGGTTTTTAGATTCAAGTGAGGAAAATGCTGAATGATATTGAAAGGCAGGAGATATGGGGAAATGCAGAAAAAAAGAATGTTTGAAATGCTACAGGAAAATAAAAAACGGAATAGAGTAGACAAAGATGTATACAGCAGTGTAATAAAACAAAAAAGAAGGCTATCTTAGTTGAGAACGGGAATGATATTCTTAATTGGTAACGAGGTAATGATAAAGGAATGTGAATTTTGTGATGGGGAGGAAATTGTACATTATCCAACTGAATGAGAAGATTTAAAAAAACCGAGAGAGAAAATCTGAAATAAGAAATGGAATAATATGGGGGGTGTTAGTTGCATTGAAAATATTAACAAGCAAGCAGGAAGAAAGAAATAGGAAAGTAGAGTTTTTTTAATAAAAGCGAAAGAGAAATGGATGAAGAAAGTCAAAGAGAAGAAGAGGGAGGGAGGGAGAGAGAGGTAGGGGAGGTAAGATAAAATGAACTGTAATGAGGCTTTAGCAATGAGAAGTAAATGTTGCACAACAGTGCTGAAGGCTAGGTAGCTATATTGGCTGTGCAACACAAAATAAGATACCAGGCATGTACATATTAAAGTAGAAGTGTGATAAATAAATGTAACAAAATGTGTAATTTGTAACCTGAACTGTGTGCAATAAACTACATACAACTTCGAAAAAATGTACCTTAGCATCCCATTCTATATTGGGCGTGAAATACCGGAAATTTTGCTCAGAGGCATCTTTATCAGGCTTGAGGTTCTTTTATGTGCCGTAGATCTACGACACGGGACCACCGGCATTACTTCCTTTCCGAAGGAACTCTTTCTTAGAGATTTCATTTTTTACACAATTAAAAATCAAAAATGTTTGCTATGTGAGTAAAACATGGATACTAGGTACACTTGAATTGCTCCTGGAGTTACATAAATCCTCTACAACAACTCTGAAGTAATTTCTATAATACTGACATACTCTCACTATTTGTATAAACGCTATGCAATGAGCAACTGCAGTTTACGTAAGAATAGTATTCATAAGAAACTTTCTCATACCAAAACATACAATTTTCCTTTTGCTGAACAATTTATATATATGCACTTAACGAGTTATGGCAGCTTTGGCTAAGCGTAGAAGCAGTCGTCATACTACCCGCGTGACATGATGTATCAGGGTGTTGACAGACCAAGAGGCGTTCATGGATCATGTTTGGAAATCTATGAATTAAGAGAATGGACAAATACAATGTTGTACACTGCACAGTTTTAATATACGGAGTGGTTCAGGACCTCTGAAACAAACTTCGTGGATTGATTGGTTTCACAAGGATAATCATTTTATCACGCAACCGATGTTGGCTGATGGGTTGTTTAGAAGGCACATAATTGAGCAGACAAGATCCAGATGTTAGATGAGCTCATTTATTGCTGCAAGAAGAATGCAAACTAAATGAAAGAGTAATTTACAGCAGGCCTTAAAAGCGTCCACCTTCGGTCCCAATGCATTCACGATACCGTCATTTTCCATTGACTGGTGATCCCTCTACAAGATGTGAGGTGTCTGAGGAATACGGTCAAAACAGTGTGTATGCGCACAATCAATTCTTCCCTGGTGTCAACTGAATTGGCATGCACAACTCTTTACATGTCCTCAAAGAAGGAAGTCAAGCGGCGTTAAGTCGGACCATCAAGCTGGCCATACAGGTTCTCTTGCTATGTAGTTGGAGAAGTTGAGAAGTTCTCTTATAGCATAGCTCAGGTGTGGCGGAGCACCGTCTTGCTGGAACCACATATCCCGTTGCATAGCAAGGGGCGCATTCTCCATTAGCAGTGACACTAATTGAAGGACCCCAAGGTACAAAGCTCCTTTTAAATGTAGTGGCAAGTCAGATAGTAAGACGGGAGCAAATTTTGTATGCTGTATGGTGATTAATCCGGTGCGCAACTCGAGGAACGGAGCATCGTAGGACACGGGTACTCAATCATGTTGCTCCTAAACAGTGCATCAGCCAACAACGGTTCTTTCACAAAAATGATCCTCTTTGTGAGACCTATCATTCAACAAAGTTTGTTGCAGCGTTCCTTAATCATCCTGTAGACAACGGCGGTTTAATGGGTACGGTGTATACCTAGTCATACTGATAGCCGATTGTGGTAAATTGCGTGGTCAGTGTTTTCACTAATGCTGTGTAACTCGCGGCTCTTTAAACCCCGGACTCATTTTAACATTCATTCGTCACTTCATTAATCACCTCTGTACCGAGCAGGATGGCTAAGGCGTTAGTCTGTGGCCCGCATTCGGGAGGTCGTGAGTTCGATTCCCGTGGCCGGCCTTCCTGACCCATGGGTTTTTTTCTGAGGTTTCCCCGGGTCGCCAGGCGAATGCTGAAAAGGATCATTACATCCCCCGAACTTCCTGTCCTTCCATTTCACCTCCATTCTCATTTCACTTCAGCTCTTGGTTTCTTTCAGGGTTGCAAGTCTCGGCGTGTGCATGGCGGGGGAAAAGGATGCTCTGAGTAACCCTTCGTTCCACGGACTGCGAGCGGTCTCCAGGTCCGGGCCCTCCAGGGAAGTGCAAGTCCACAGAGGGAAGGGGAGCCGGTTGCACCAGCCACCACTCGGGGAGTTCAAATCTGTAAATGGTAGGAACCCTGCCCTCTGCCTGTCGTGTCTCCTGGTCCGGCCATCAGTCTCCTCTCACCTCATCCCTCCCTCCCGGGACACCCCGTCAGGGGCCTAGGTACAAAAGATCTGCGTAGGTCGAGGCGCTTCAGTCCGCCGCCGCTTCTAGTCCTATCCTATTCTAATCATCTCTTTAGGCCTGGGAAGTTAGAAGAGACGTTAATGAAATTCTTTCAGCGTCTTTGGAGGTAGTTGATTTATCATATTTAGGTTGTTAGCATCATTTTGGGTAACTGCTATTGTTGTTTGTAAAAATTAGAATATGTCAAAGAGGAACATTGAATAAGAGTCGAGCTGGAAAGAGCACTGAAACAAATTATTGAATTGTAAGAAAAGTCGACAAGAAGGATATGCGAGGAACAATACATTTAAGTGATGGGAGTTTCTACGAACGCTCCTACGAATTTTAATTCAGATTTACATTTTCGCTTTAAGTGGCAGACTTTGATGGACCATGAATGCGTCGCTATTGTTGATTTGCGTCGCCTAATTGATACCTCAAGCTACATGGCTGCTAAGCTCTAGTGAAAACATAAAAGTTGATGGCGTGTTTTACGACCGTCAAGGGTTAACAGGGGAATTTAAGACACGAGGAAGCCGAAAGAAGCATAATAATAAATTGAACTCAACGACATTAAAGCGGTTAAATGAGTCATGTTTTATGAACTGCGCTTTCTCAACGAAACACAGAGTATAACCATGATGAATCATTACTTGTGCAGATCTTCCTTGCAAAGCAAATGCGGGTGGGTTAAAAATATTTATGGTAAAACATGTTATGATTTTGTCCTTCATATTATTGGTTACTTCTACCCAGATAGATGTGCAGTTCTTCCTGTCACCATAGGTGGATCCATAAGAATTTCCTCAGCATGGTAGTCAACCTGCTTGTCATCGGGTTTAGCTTCTGCAGAAGTGATGCCTCATTGTCGGATTGAAAATTTAGTCAACCATTAAGTTAGTAATACTGATGAATACAACCATTTGTTGTATCCACTGTCGTATTCTAGCAATATTATAAAGCCATTAGCTGTAGAAATCCAACCTTCAGATATAGACGCGTTGCTATTTACTTTTCTCTTTGCCTTCAGACACTCACTGTGTATGCATTTCTTGGAGAGAAACTATAAATATAACGAAAACAAAAACATTACCAGTAGCGAAGACTGGCAAAAATTTTGGATAGTCATTCTCTTTTATTACATTTGTACACCTAGTTGCACTGCTACTGAGGAATATCCTCGATTAACACGTCACATTTTCATTGTTTTTCCGAGAGGGATGTTAGACAAATAGTGGTCAATCCTGCTTGTTCCTAACATATAAAACATATTTTTAGGTTTTAAACATGCCTTTTTTTATTCCAAGGTTCATTTTGATAATGAATGTTTTATAAAAACAGAATGGAGTCGAAAGTTCTGCTGTACATATTAAACTCGTCAGAACATTCCATCTTCAATTACATTAACACACAACTGTAAAAGTCACAAATACACTGAACATATCCACCACAAACACCCACACACCCAGAAGAAAGATAACATATTATCAGTTGGTGATACACACACGCCAGTATTGCATGGAGATGGTCGACTATAGACATGTCTGGCCTGGTCAGTCAAAGATTGGCACCAAACATGAGGAGTGGGGTCAAGAGAGCGTGAGCAGCATCACTCTAGGTACCTACTGCTGAAAGTAGACATATGACTAGTGTCCAAGAGATGCTAGAAGCTGGCTGTGAAGTGAAGGTAACACGACCGCATATTATTTTGTCTTCAGAGTGGGTGTCGCTGGGAGGTTGTTCCACCCGGGCTGGGATCTCTCGACTTGAACCAAACCAGGAAGTTTGTCCCTTGCTGATAGGATGATGGAGTGAGTGACGAGACTGTGGTGAAACGGTGGGAAGGGTGTGTGAATGAGGGAGGATTTTATGCTCAGGAAGTGTTGAAGGGAGTCATTATTTTTTCTTTAATTTTTGTATATTTTAATATGTTGCTCAAAGCAATTATTGCGGTCAAGCACAAGTCTGGGGCGCTTTTAGCGTTCCTCGCGGTCAATATCATACTCCCCGAGGCCACGGATGAAAGCGTTGAAGCTGTTTGATAGGGAGTCATAGAATTTTTGGGATAGGGTCAGGATATAGTCGGCAAGAGTGGGAAAGAAGAGGTTTTACGGTGGATATCTTTATTGCGGATCTAAGTCGGGTGCGGAAAAAAACGCCGATATGAGGAACCGCGGTGTAAGTTGGCAATCAATAATTAACACGCCTCTTCCTCGCCTTCCATCCCGCATTCGATTACAGAGGTTAATGCTTGAATGCCGAACCAATAAGGGCCAAACTCATTCAGGGGCTAGTATGGACAGTCTTTGGGAGGCATATTGTTCCAACCATTCAGGTGACATATACCGATTCTCCACCCCTTTCATCGCCCAGCTAGGCCTGACCTTTCTTCATAGGGTAACGCTAGCGTATCGTACTTCAGCTAAAACCAATTAGAGGGTAATTCACCTAAGGCAGGCGCGGAACACAAATGATGAGGAGATTCTGCCAGCATTCAAAAATGGAACATACTAAAAGTAACCAAAGACATCGGCACCTTTTTGCACTCACTGTACCAGTCAGCGTTGACGGCAGTACGAAGGAAGCATTTTGTAGGATTTGCAGTCCATTTAGATGGGCTTTGGCGGCGATTCCCGAGATTGGCAAGCATGGGTTAATAGGGCGGAGTACCTGCTAGTAGAGCAACATTTTATTGGGCACGGACATAGCAGAACTTCTAGAGTATAATGGGTACATCGTTACCATCCTACGGTTAACTTTTGCGGTTAGTTCCTCCATGTATTGTTTCCAGCCGATTTTTGTATCTGACGTTACGCCAAGGTATTTGTCCTGTGTGGACCAGGTCACTTCACCATCTTTGCTTTATGAGAAGGAGATTAAACAAATAAGGAAATGTCTGTTCGAGAGGGGAAGCTTTATGCAAGGGGGCGGAGACTCTCTTTTTCAATATTATAACAATAATTATGCCTAGGACTCGGACTAACTGCAAAGGGGGACTTAGCACCTCGACCTACAAGATCTTTTGTGCTTGAAGCTCCGGGTGCCCCCGGGAGGGATGAGTGAGAGGAGACAGAAGGCGGCCAGACCAGAAGGAACGACAGGGAAGAGGGCAGGGTACCTACCTTTTACAAATTGAAAGTCCCCGGATGGCAGTTGGTGCAGTCGGCTCCCCTTCCTTTGCGGGATTGCACATCCCTGGGGGCCCGGGACTCGGAGACCGCTCCCATTCCGGAGGACGAAGGGTTACATAGAGCAATCTTTTCCCCCGCCATGCAATGCCGAGACTCTCGCCGACACTTTCAGCTCTGAAACAGACCAAGCAGATGAAAGGTGAAGTGAAATGAAAATGGAGGTGAAATGGAGGGGGCGAAATTCAGGGGATGTAATGAACCTTCCCAGCATTCGCCTAGTCACCCGGGAGAAACCCCGAAAATCTCATGGATCAGGAAGTTCGGCAGCGGGAATCGAACTCAGACCTCCCGAATGCGGGCCACAGACGCTACCGCCTGAACCATCTCGCTCGGTATAATTATACCTAAGTTATTTATGTACAACAAAAGACAACTATATATGTGACGGAAGTCTAAAAATCAAAACCAGCTAAAACCATGTTTGGCTTTAAAATTTAGGCTGCGCCACCTTGCTTATAAACATTGTATGTGATGGTGTTCAAGTGAAAGGAAATAATGTGCAATACTGCTATGCTTGCACAAAGCAAAAACAGCCAACTGCGTTGCAATTGCCTTTGAACGTCCGTCTTCACAGTTAGCACTTTTCAGTCTTAAGTGCAAATTTCTACACATGCAAGACCTTGAAAGAAAGCACAAGTGGTACAACTTAAAAGTGCTAGCCCATTCATCTGCGTATCAAGTTATATGCATGTGCGGAAAAACTAAACACGACTATATATTTTAGACTTTAAAGGACGACATTTGTATCTCTTTCAGCAAATAAGAGATGATTTGTCTGAAATTTCCGCGGTGCATTACCTGTTTCTCCCGTCCTGCATTCACAGACAGCCATTAGGAAATGCATGTATTAACTAGAGTTAGCAGGCATATGACAAATGTCTTCCTCTCCTCGCCCGTGGTGGTGAAGCTTTTATTGGGTAATGCGCGTTATTACCTTGCCATTTCTATTACAAGTAGAGATGCAATGAATCACGCAATTCTCAACTATTTACATGTAGACTGCTGTGAATGAAATTATTCTGCGAGGTCACGCGCACAAATCACCCAGAATACCAGGAAAGTTCAAGAAATTCTCCAGTAGTAAAGAGCTGCAGATTTACAACACACAACTCGATGAAAGAAATCCCGCCGAGTTGAAACTATGTTTTAACATTGAAGAGGGAAGAGCTGCATCTAATTCGGAATAGTTCTCATTATTTTGGATAGCCAACCTCAGGATATTAACAGAAAACTCCTTGAGAGACATTGCAAAGGTTACCTCATACCGTAGAGCAAACAAATGTAACTGGTCCACGTTGCTAGATCTATAAAAACTATTTCTGAAGATCTGGTTAAAGTTTCTAGTTATGTCTTGAAGCAAACCACAGTTAGGTTAAACTATGAGAGTGAGGAATTATGAAATATAAGCCATTTCTTTCAACATACAAGACGCCAAAATTATATTTCACTCACCAATGGTTTTTCTGTAATATTCTTCTTCTTCTACCTTGTAGATTTTAATTGTTCCTCAAACATAAAAATTGTGGCAATTGGGGATCGTAGCACGATTTAATTGCTTCATTCCTATTTCTTATTTAATGTTAATTTTGTTTCTAACTGAAAATATCTCTTTCATGCCCTGATAGACATGTGGGAAAAGCATAGAAGTGACAGCACCAGTATAATTTTGGAAGAAACTAGTCATCTATTCCCTCTTTTAACACTATAGCATCTTCCAAACGTTCCACTAAATCTGAAACTCTAATTCCATTCCAGCGTTCCGCGGAAATGTTCACTCAAAACCAACTTCAAGAGATAGCCCTGAATATTAAATTATGAAGTATCCAGCCGAAATTTGGGCGGAAATAGCAGTACACATTCGGATATGTGCAATGGTGAGCTCTAGTCTGTTGTTGTTGTTTGGCCTTCGTTTTTGTTTAACCTTCATAGCACAGGTGCTTATAACATGGTCACTTACACAATCACAAAATTGTACAGTAAATGTACTACAGTAGAAGGTTGTCAAAAACAAATCAAAAGAATAGGTGAATAGATGTACAAATAATTTATAATTATTTTATTTTTTTGGCTGGTAAGCTTCAGAGTTCCGTTTTAAGCGTACTATAAGCTTACAGTACTTACATGTCTTGGTTATCCTTCATAGCGAGACACAGCATAGAGCAATTTGTCCGCAATGTTGAAGATTTTCATATATTTGCACTTTTCTTCAAAATATGGCAACACATTTTTACTGTAATTATTTTGTACGTTTTTTTACATTACACCACTGAAAAAATCTGTTTTATGCAATTCCATTCTGTTTCCTAGACTTCTTTTGTAACGTTCCAACGTTATCCTCTCCGCTGCTTGCAAAATGTCTTCTGGTTCTGCCGAATCCATTTCCGAGTCATTTAAATAATCCACCACTACATTAATCGATACAAGGTCGACGTTTTCCATTGCAAGGTTCGTAACAATGAGGTGTTACAAAAATGTTATTCCACTGAGTGTTATAATCTTCAATTTCTGTTTAGTATGAGTGGTTCGCTCTACTTTAAGCGCCAGCTATCTAAAATAGTTATTTGTGATACAAGAGTTAGAAGCAAGATTTTATCCTGCGAGCACACACTATCTGTATTTATAGACAAATTATGGGTTAGATTATTTTTACTGACTTCGTATCTGTTATGCTCAGGGCGACTGTGATGGTCTCTGGTTTCTCTTTAGCATCAGTGCTGGCAACATGATGAGTTAGAAAGAGAACATTATATGTACATAAAGAAAGCTATAGGAATAATTCGGCTTCTAACCTTCTGACACCTGTTCCAAGAATTTGAAGTGGTTTTAGTGAGGGTTGGTTGGTGAAGTCAAGGTTGAACTGCAATTTGGGTTGGGGTGGGTTGAGCTGTGGCCGCTAGTGGGTGATCTGGATCCTGGTGGAAGCTCTCGAAGATCTTGTAGACGCGGATGCTGTGAACTTTGAATTGCTTGATTTGAAGCAAGCAGTTGGTAATACAATTTTATGCCTCACGTGGCAGAAGTGATTTTCTTCGCGGATATTTCTTATTCAGTAATTCTTGATATGTAGCGTGTGTTACGCGTAACAAATTTATTGAGTTTATTTTCGTCCGATGTATTTTAAGATTTTCAAAACACTACTAGCTCTATTTGTGCAATGATGATTCTTATTTCAGGTCCTTTTCGTGTTTAGAAGATAAAATATTTATTTAAATAACAAAATCTAAAAAAATAATTTTTACTATAATGTGTTTTATTTCACTTTGAATATACCTACGAACAACATATATGAGTGAAATATTTACTTGCACATTTGATCAGAATATTTGTTGACTTTCTTTATAGTACAATAATTAATTCTTTATTACTTCTCTTTTAAAATACTTGATGCAAGTATTTATCTTCATTGATAGGCGTCTCCTATTCGGTGAAAACTTTAGCAATTCAGAAAGTTGAATGCTGTTTACTCAATCTTTTACCTGGTAAAGCAAATACATTTCATTTAACAATTCTTTGCATTACATAAATCATATTAATAAAAATAACATATTTATAATCATATAAAACGCATTTCTACTTGAATTTTATCTTTTTGTTACACATTTTTATGTTTTCACAAATGTATATTTTATTGCGAATTCAGTCTTTTTCGTTTATTCTCTTTAACGTATCTTTGTTTTGCAACGGTATTCAATGTGTGTTTTTCTCTCTCAGTAGCCATAAATACAATATTAATTGATTATTTAAAACATGCAAATGCTTTAGGCAAATTTTATGACATAAATGGCGTTTTAAAACAATAATAATTAATTATTGTAATGCACAATTTATTCAGAAATATATAATGCACGAAATTCTTATCCACTGTATTGGATTTCAGTTTTGTCATTGGTTAGCAATAACTTCCAATCATTTTATTAATATCTGCTTAAAATTCTACTAGTTTGTAGTATTTACTAATGTTTCTGTTGTCTTTGACATTGTGGCACAGTTTGATCATAGCGTAATTTGTCCACAATGTTGAAGATATCCAAATTTAGCTTTATCTTCAAAATATGCCAACACAACATTGTTCAATATAATTAGATTTTTATGTTTCTTACCTTGCACCGCTGAAATAACCTGTTATGTGCTATTTCGTACTGTTTTCTCGACTTTTTTTTTGCAGCAACTCTAGCATTATCCTCTCCGCTGCTGGTTCTTCAGATTCCATAATTTCTGCATTCAAATTATCCGCCATTACATCAATAGTCCAAGCCTCTTGGATAATAATCTTCATATCCACCAGGAAATCAAAGTTGAGAACCCTGGAGTGTTATAATTTTATACCACTCGGTGACATAACTTTCTCCTTTTAATTAATATCATGTACCGTTAAAAACTCTTCTTTTATCTTCGACTGTCTCAAAAGCATTTTACTTTCTGAAAGATGGGCCAAATTTGAGAAGACCTAGTAACGCCAAAATGACACTCCATTTCGATTATGCCATTAGAACTAGAGCGTAAAACAAATTTGATGAATGCTTCTGTTGCAAACAGTTAAGGATGTTTCGTCTCTGTAGAACTTTCTGCTGGAACCTATAATTACAAACCTGAATTTTCTTTCCCTTTCTTAATCTGACCGTGCAATTTCCACAGAAGCCATTAAGCATGTCACTCCGCCCATCTGCATAGTTTCTCCGGATTTCTTTCTGTTCATAATGTGACAGAGCCAAAATACTTGAACATGGAGAAGGAATCCTATAAGCATTTTTACGATTTTTATAAAATATTGCTTTAATAATTATGAAAATAGGATTATAAAATATAGTATATTTTATACAGTGTATTTACTTTATTGTTCGGTTTCTATTCTCTAAGTTTAGCTAATAATAAGTATGTTTATTTAAATATGTTTTAATGATAACGACAAACTTACTACCCGCATTATCCACTCAATCTGTTCACTGAAACAGGCTACGATGAAAAAATTTCCCAGATGTCACTATTTTAAAGAGGCATTTTTGGCAGCAGCCAGGCATATCCGAGCCATTATAAATTAAATTTGTTTTCCTGGTTCTTGGCCTGTTTGTACCATCAGACATTCACATAAAGCCTATTTGCAAATATTAAGCAGAGTTAGCAGTCTTATCGACACATGTAAGCGAGACAAATGTTCACTCTCTATACGCTATGCCTTCTCTTCATACCTGGTATGCATCTATTTTTGTCTTCCATAACTTACCTACACTTTTCTTGCTAAGCCCTTTATTTTATTGAATGAATACCCTTTGAATACAATGCTGGAAATTATCTGTTGCCTTAGGATAGGCTAATGTGTGTTTAATAAGAAGGATTTTCAGGCATTTGGCGCATGTCACAGCATCTTTTTACTACTTTCCTCTCCATGTTGCGTTCTAGCTTCGTCTTGGATTAGCATTCTCTTTCGCGCAAAGAGCGACCGCTTGGTGCTGACCCGATTGTGTCAAATCTGTTCGCTTTATACTAATACTTTCCGCGCAATTTGAACTGTTATATTAACACTAATTACTTGTCTCGTTTACCCCTACCGACAGGTCTGCTAACCCTACTAATGCTGACATGGTACCCACTGACATTTTGCGAACGCTGGTTGGAAATGTATCCAGAGTACACAAATATCACGAGAGAAGAGACTCTAAACTGAATTGCACATGACCGCGTAAGATAATAGCTTTCCAAAGGACGTATCCTCCGTTAACCACGAAAGGATTTGTTGGAACTCGGTTGGAGGGAGATATCCGAGAAATTATAACGGAGGCATTCATCTTGCAAACTCTGGGTCGACTCTCACTTAATTTTCAGAGCTTTATGGAGACAAAACAGGAGTTAGATCTCGAGATTATTAGGAAACATACACAAAAAGCTTTCAATCATATATGACATAAACAGAGCCGAGAACACGAAATCCCAGCCACTCGCCGCAGCTTACGTCATAAACGCCACTGCCTCTGTTTAGCGTTGGGATATTCTGAAATTCTTTTCACATACATAAGAGAAAGTGTGGAAATCCTGTAAACATCTCATCTTTGGACGAAATGAAATAAGAATCCTGTGGATGTAAACGGCAACTTGTGAAACAGGTTTAACCGGAAAATGTTGTACTGAGAAGTATGGCACTTAGCACAGTCATTCTCAACTTGATTATCTCAAGCTGTATTATGTTAACCTCATCCTGTCAGTGGTTTGGGAGTCTGGGTCCAGCCACGTGCACCGAATAGAAAAATAGCTACAGCTGTCGAACTTCATCTCCGCAAAAACCTATTCTGCATTTATCACCTAGAAGAATTAAAGGAGATGAAAATTAGGTTAGGCCAGAGTCGATTTTTGGCGACGTAAACCAATGCTTGTATAAACGAAGGGAAAGGTAAAGTGCTGTGTCGAGTTTCGTTAGTGCCATGAAGTCTTTGAACCAAAAACACATTTCCCGTAACCTCTTTATTGATGTATGATGTCTTAGTGAACCGCAGGATGAAACGTGGATAAATATAAAAATAATTTTTCTTCCATTTTCCATCTTGGATGTCTTTACACTGTGCTATACCATCGGCAGGAACGTTTAATCGCTGAAAAATGACTAATAATCAGAATAATCCATGATAAAAGACCTCAAAACCTCGAGTAAGTAGGGGTCTACCTGCTAAAGTCTATGTTACTAGGGAGCTATGTTATCTTATCTACTGTACGGAGGGGACCTGGCACCGATCCGGAGTGGATATTGCGCCTACGCCCCACAAGGGGGCGTCCCCGGGAGGAAGGATGATGCGAGAGGAGACACCGGGCGGTCGGATCCAGGAGCGACGGTACAGGAATGACAGTGTCCCTAAGTTTCCAGATATACACACTCCGCCAGAAGGACAGGCAGACCGGGGACCCCATCCCACACAGAGGGTTCCAACACACCCAAGGGGGTTCGGATAACCCGGCAGCCAGCCGAAAGCCGAGGTACGGAGAGAGTTCACACAGAGCATCCTTTTCCCCTGCCACGCTGCACCGAAACACCAGCGCCGACACTTCCGAACCTGAAGGAGACCACCGGGATGAAGGATAAATGAAATGATGAATGGAACAAAATGGAGGGACAGGAAATTCAGGGGCTGAAAGAAACCACTCCACACCTGACGACGCGGGAAAACCCCGAAAAAACTGGGTCAGAGTGGGCGGTTGCCGGGGATCGAACTCGGTACCTCCCAAATACGGGCCACAGACGTTCCCACCTGAGTCATCCAGCTCGGTACTACGGAGCTTTGCTTCGTGAAAGATTCAGAAAAGTTGTAAACGATTTGCCGCTTCTTTGTAAGAGGCTATAAACGCTCTTTGCAACAAGCCACGTGTCCTTGTTCTACGGGGTCCTGCAGTCAAAACGAAATGAGGGTGTGGCCACATGTTTCAGCAAAACCTGTCTCTCTCTTTCTCCCTTGTTTCTTATATTAAACATTGCTGCGTTGATAATTTATCCTGTTTCCAGCAGAACAGTGTGGTATGTGCGTCTAAACGTTGAGAAACCAAAGCAAGTACAGATAAAATGTGCTCAGGTTCTGTTGGGCTGAGTTGAACATAAAATTTCGGCTACGTAGGCATGCCACCAATAACCCTCCCCAGTCTACAAGGTCACCTGCACCGTCTAACTGCAACTCTCCTCAAGCTGTTAGGACACTGGGGAAGAACAGGAGCCAGGAATTTACTTGTTCACTTCTTTCAAATGGTATATCGTTTGTACCTTTTCTAAATGTTGCGAGAAGAGTTCGCCTGCCACTTATATCAACAACAAAACCAATGTTGCTGTTTGGGATAAGATAGCTGCTCTAAGAGAGGCTTCCTCGCATGATCTACGCTTTAAATTTAAATTAAGCATTCTGACTGCATTGTAATTGATTACCTGATAAACTGCTGTACTACAGCAAATGATAGGTCAGGTTCAGAATTGTTCAGCTCTCTAAAAAGGGCATCATGAGGACTTTGTTTCCAGAGTGATCAAGGAAGGACGCAGAACTGATGGTAATCAAGATGCCTTCCACTGGTATGAATAAATTTATGATTGTAATGTGCTCTGATCTTCCACTCAAATCATCTGAGGATGGATATAGAATGCATGTTTTATCGCTGCAATTACAGGGTTTTCAGAGATTCTAAACTTGCAGATGAATGTCCTGGCAAATACCGATTCGCTGCGGCTCACATTTCTTTTGGCTTTATTTAGCAAAGTTTAATGACTTATTTATGTACATTAAAGAACAATTTTACCGAGAGGAATGGCTCAGGCGGTAACGTCTGTGGTCCGCATTCGGGAGGTGCCAGGTTCAAATCCCCGGGGCCGACCAATCTGATCGAAGTTTTTACGCGGTTTTCCTCAGTCGATGGCCGAATGCTGGATTGGGTAATTCGATCCGCGAATTTTTCCATTATCCTTTTCATCACTATATTTCATTTCCTTCTTCTTCATCACCGATCCTAGATATTCTGTGATCCAGAGTATGCTTGCTCCTCGACAGACTACCGACCCAAGGCATCGGCTTGTAAGTCCTACAAAGAGGAGGGTGATCCGTTAAAGAAGCAGAAGAATTTAAAATATATGTATGAAAAATATGGTAGTATTAATAGATTAATATACACGGTGTTTTTCTAGCGATATTTGAGAGTCACGAGTCAAGTATTTCGCAGTAGGACAGGAGCATTTTGAAATAACCATACTGCAGAATAATTCTTAGGAAATCCAAAAATAGGAGAGTTGGTATTTTTGGAGAGAATGCACGTCTATCTTAGCTTACGTATGTATGTTGACGGTGACTGATGCTGTGGTGATGTGATAGCTTTGCTGCCCACGAAGCCGGAGACCTTAGTTCGAAACTTATTCCCGGATACCTAGAATGTGTTGCACGAGATTAGGTACATTTGTTGGAAAATTAGCTATTCCCGGTCAATGAAATTGCGTTTTGTATTTATGGACGCTCTTTAGCTGCTGTGGACCTTAGCGTCCCATTCTATATTGGGCATGAAAGACCCGGAATTTTGTTCAGGGTCCTCTTTATGAGGTTGAGGTTCTTTTACGTGCCGTAAATCTACGACACGGGACCACCGGCTTTACTTCATTTCCGAAGGAATACATGCTAAGGAATTTACGCCCGAAAAAATTCCATGCCCTCCGCCGGGTTTGAACCTGCGACCTCTGGAACTAGAGTCTAGCATGGTACCCCTAGACCATTAAGGACAATTATTCCTGGTCAAGGAAACCACACAGATGTGCCCAGTCGAGTATTTCATAATGCTGAACGCATCCCATCTCTACACGTGTTTTGTGTGGACGGAGGAAGAGGACGCAGCTGTCCTGTGGCAAAGCTTGGAACAGTCTCGCCATTTGTTAAGGTTTTGACGGTGGCACACAGCTCAGAAGAAATCACGTGAGTGCACGAAGCTATAGTTAAAACACGCGTATAATGTGCACTATCCATTAAACAATTGTAGCATCTCTCTCGTGTATGGAGTAGTAACCCTTCTGCTTATCTGTATCAGGGACGGCAGCTATCAATTGTCGGGCTGGGTCTACAATGCAATAGCTTGCTTCAACAGGCATGATACCTTCTTAACCACGTACTAGTAGGTCAAGAAATGTTTTAGTGCATCCCACTCAAAAATTCGATATCGTGTTAAACCTAAAACGTGTTTTAAGGCCCCTGAAAAAAACTCAGCTTTGGAAAAATGTGTGTGTGTGTGTGTGTGAACAGCATAACTCAGAAACGAAATATCAGGTAAATACCAAGCTTAGCACTAAATTTCAGTATCCTCCAAGGATGCAACCCAAAGATTTCCAACAAAATTCCCCCGCACCATCCTACACTATGTAATCAAAAGTATCCGGACACACCCACAAACATACGTTTTTCATCTTAGGTGCATTGTGCTGCCACCTACCGCCTGGTACTCATTATCCGCGCCTGGTACTCATGGGACGCTCCGTGGAATTCACGGCCTTCGAACGTGGTTAGCTGATTGGGTGTCACTTGTGTCAGAAGTCTGTACGCGAGATTCTCACACTCCTAAACATCCCTAGGTCCACTGTTTCTGAAATGATAATGAAGTGGAAACGTGAAGGGACATGTAGAGCACAAAAGCCTACAGGCCGACCTCGTCTGTTGACTGACAGAGACCGCCGACATTTGAAGAGGGCCGTAAAGAGTAATAGGCAGACATCTATCCAGACCAAAACACAGGAATTCCAAACTGCATCAGGATCCACTCCAAGTACTATGACAGTTAGTCGTGAGGTGAGAAACCTTGGATTCCATCGTCGAGCGGCTGCT
This sequence comes from Deroplatys truncata, assembly GCA_030765065.1. Lineage (NCBI taxonomy): Eukaryota > Metazoa > Arthropoda > Insecta > Mantodea > Mantidae > Deroplatys > Deroplatys truncata. The sequence goes on along the minus strand of CM060990.1, from coordinate 98,113,742 downwards.
TAGCCACACATCACGCAGGAAAATGCCAAACGACGCCTCGCTTGGTGTAAGGAGCGTCAACATTACACGATTGAACAGTGGCAAAACGTTGTGTGAAGTGACGAATCACGGTACACAATGTGGCGATGCGATGGCAAGGTGTGGATATGGCGAATGCCTGGTGAAGGTCATATGCCAGCGTGTGTAGTGCCAACAGTGAAATTCGGAGATGGTGGTGTTATGGTGTGGTCGTGTTTTTCCTGGAGAAGGCTTGCACCCCTTGCTGTTTTGCGTGGCACGATCACAGCGTAGACCTACATTGATATTTTAAGCACCTTCTTGCTTCCCACTGTTGAAGAGCAATTCGGGAATGGCGATTGAATCTTTCAACACGATCGAGCACCTGTTCATACTGCACGGGCTGTGGCGGAGTGTTTACACGACAATAACATCTCTGTAATGGACTGGTCTGCACAAGAGTCCTGACTTGAATCTTATAGAACACCTTTCGGATGTGTTGGAACGCCGACTTCGTGCCAGGCCTCACCGGCCTACGTCGATACCTCTCCTCAGTTCCCCACTCCGTGAAGAATGGGCTGCAATTCCCCAAGAAACCTTCCAGCACCTGATTGAAAGTATGCCTGCGCTGTCATCAAGGCTAAGGGTGGGCCAACACCATATTGACTTCCAGCATTACCGATGGAGGGCGCCACGAACTTGTACGTCATTTTCAGCCAGGTGTCCGGATATTTTTGATCACGTAGTGTATTCTTTACATGGAACGTTTTTCGAAATATTTAATTTTCTCAAAACAGAACAATTCTACCGATTTTGATTACACCACAGTAAGTATATTTACGATATATACATGACGGATAAAACGTATGTATTTCATTTCCTAGGAATAGTCTATGAAGTCGTGTTCATTCGGAAGGAATTTCATATAACTGGCAACCATAAGAAGTAAACAAAACCTTGCTACACAAAGCATTCACATTTTCTTCAAATACGAGGCCTGTTATTGAAGCCAGTACTGATAATGTTTTAAAAAAATAACAGAACATTATTTTTCAAATATTTTATTATCATTCATTACCTTACACTACTTCTCCGCATAGTCACCGACGTTATTCAGGCACTTGTCGTAACGTTAAACCAGATTTGTATGCCTTCGTCAAAGAATGATGCCGCTTGGGATGAAAGCCAGGTCTGTACTACTTATTTCACATCATTGTCGTTGAAATGTTTTCCATCAAGGAATTTCTTCAGATGAAGAAACGGATGAAAATCGCTTGGTGCCCAATCCGAACTGTAAGGAGGAACGTGGAAATGTTCCCAACCGAATGATGCGATCAGATCTTGAGTTTGTTTTGTTGTATGTGGCCAGGCATTGTCGCTCATTTATTGTTTCCCCAAAAATCTTACACAATTGTTTGCTGGTGTAATATTTCTAGCATTCAAAAAAGAATCATTGATCCGACTTCACAGTCGGGGAGGGGGGTCGTTCGATTGTTTTGAATATTTCGAAACACTCTAACAGGAAAACACAATGTGACGATAAGTAAGTTTTCAAATGCGGATTTAGCCATCTTATTGAAAGGTGTTTTATACTGATCGGTTTAGTTTTATATATCTATATTTATCTATGTCTTGTGCTATATTTCTATATTGATATTTATCCCTGGCTTTTGCTTTGATTTTATTTATTTAATTTCTTTTTATTCAACTTTATCTCTGGCTTTTGCCATGAAATTTTTTACTGATCGTTATCTCTGGCCTTTGCCATGGTCTGATTTAGAAGGGCGCTAATGACCTAGAAGTTGAGCGCCCTTAAACAAAACCAAACCAAACCAAACCAATGTGACGATCGCTCGTAGCTGCGTCTGACCTCCTAATGAATGTAGGAAGTGATCGCGCATGCTTAAAATCGCGACGTCAGTGGCAAAATATTAAAACGGTATTTACTTTAAAAACACGCCCCGTACATTTTTGCGACATTAGCTATTTCTGAGATATACGTTGTAATTGGTTTGCATTTTTTAATACTTAGTTTCATGTTTAGTTTCTCTACCACATGCCTAGTGAAAGCGGAAGTACCTATTGCATTTCGATACATAAGTTTCACGGAAAAATGCATTTTTTCAGGCTCCTGAATAACCAAAGAAAGTCATTTTTAGAAAAAAGATCCGTGCGTGCGTGCGTGCGTGTGTGTGTGTGTGTGTGTGTGTGTGTGCAGCATAACTCAAAAACGAAATGTTCGATAAATACCAAACTTGATATTTAAGTTCAGTATCTTCCAAAGAGGCGAAACGAAGATTTTCAAGAAAATCCCCCACCTCAAACTACCCTTTACATAGAAAACTATTCGATATTTTTTATTCTCAAAAATGGCACTAACGATTTTGATTAAAATGCCATATTTAAAATATTTACATAGAAAATAAAACTCTTATCTTGAATATTCTGGGAATAGCCTATGAAGCCCACTTCATTCTAAAGGTCTTTTTTATAACCTTGTTTAACGGGTAAACCATAAGAGATAGACAAAACCTTACTATACAAAAATGCAGATCTCTTTAAAAAACTTCTGAAGTAACTCTTTTTTGGCATCAGCTATTTCCGAGATATCCATTGTTATAGGTTTGAAAAGTTCAATACTTTGCTTTTATTAAAGTGCTGTCGCGATTCGCTTGTTTCTGGCGTTGTCGTGGAAAACAGTATAGCATTTCAAGGTCAGCATATAGCGAGCCACTTTTCAACTTATGACTCGATTCGGATTCCTCTGTCCCTCTTGTACCGAGAACCAAATGTATAATGAATCTATTTCTGCAAAGGTTTAGCTCAATCAACATGAAGCGGTGAGAAAAATGAGCTTTCATAGGAATAGTTTGTAGAATCTATACAAAATAAACGATAGTGGGTAGATAAAGTAATGTGAATGTAACGCATAAGATATTATTTTTGAGAAACATTAAGACAAGTATTAATGCATCTGCTCCATGCGCATGGAACTTTAAGATTTAAACTTATTCACTGATAGTAATAGAACTGTGTTCAGCTTTTTGCTTTCTCTACTACGTATAGTAAGTAGGGGAAGTATTGCATTCTACCCAAAAATTCGATATCGATATTTCACCGGAAATACATGTTTTGAGGATCCCTGAATAAAAAAAAAAGCATTTTAGAAAAAGATCCGTATGTGTGTCTGAACAGCATAACTGAAAAACGAAATTTCGGATAAACACCAAACTTGGTATTTAGGTTCAGTATATTTCGAAGATGCGACAGAAGATTTACAAGAAAATCCCACAACCCCAGACTACCCTCTACGTGGAACATTTTTCGAAAATTCTGGTTTTTTTCTCAAAAATGCTTCTAACGATTTTGATTAAACTATCATATGTTTAAGATACTTTCATGGTATATGAAATGTATATCTTGAATTTTCTGGGAATGTCCCCAAAAGTCCTCTTCATTCTGAATGAATTTTGCATAACTGGTAAACCGTAAGAGATAGACAAAATTGTACTACACAGAAAATTTAGATCTCGTTAAAACACACAATTTATGTCATACATTTTTTTTGTCGAGTGAACCGTTTCAGAGATATTGTTTGTTATTTATTTTAATTTTCTAATACTTAACACTTTTTCTCATGGACATGCAAAGGGAATGGAATACTCCATATGACAACCAGCTCTTAAAAGATTTTAATATCGCTTAAAGCTTATCACCCTTGCACCTATAAGCAAACAAGCAATAAGATAGTTACTGCAAATTTTTATATCGATTAACAGGAAGTAGATGGAGAAGAAGCGTTTGTAAAAGTAGTTTGTACAAGAGTAGAGAAAGACATGCGAGTGTAACACATCAGATTTTTTAAAGTGTTTAATGATCCTTTCTCGCTGTATATGAACGATAAAAAGAAGGCGCAGGTACAACCTGTACTCCGGAACATTTGAATGGCATTCGCTTTGCAACTGACCTGATGCAAATACATGGATCATGACAAAGCATAAGCCTGTGCTTATTTCCCCAGCTAACCCGCATCATTATGTAGTGTTCACCATGTACGTGGTAATCCATTTCCTTTTCCGCTTTTTATAGACACTTTTTTTGTGGTTAACGTCCCTTTTAACAGCACAAGTCTGAGGTGACAATGAATGAAACGGTTGGACGATGCTTTTGTATGATTCCGACACCTGAATTGAGTTACCAGGTTCTTTTTCAATTGCTTTATTTATAGTCGACTACTTACAAGTCCTTTTAGACACATATTAGATTCAGTTCACAATAATTAAGAAGACATAGCGACAAGGATTTGCATAAGCCACTTAAGGCTTACACATATTCATCTCATTACTAAATACGAAATATCTAAATGTACATTCTTATCTGCTACCTTGACAATAGAACACAGTCACAATATGCCAACAAATAGACCTCAAGAGGAAAAGATATGGAGTCCCCATCGAACTCCGTAGAGCAATTGAAAACTCGTCAGCTTATTTCAAGTTGAAGATCTTTCTCAGTAATATTGGAATAATAAATAAACTGTAAATCACTGTTATATGCGATACTAACCAGCAATATCACTTCATATAGTTACTGTCTTCTTGATCAACTGTATTGTCACTCACCACAATATAACTGTGTACTTCTCTCAATGTTATTTCTAATGTGTCCCAAACACAAATAAGAACTGTATAGCATGCTACTTACCGTATTATATATTACCTTGTAAAAGTTGCTTCGCTATAAGAACTGGGAATTCATTACTCCCAGGGTATGCGGGGGCGTATTTTGAAAGGATAACACCAGTTTGAATTGATCGAGAAGTTTAATGTGATCTAATACTTGAGCTATTGAAGCGAGTTTCCGTTCGTTTGAGAATAAAGAATGAAATTGATTATGAATCGTAGCACTCGAAACTATAACAATTGAATTATTATACCTGCTAACTTCTGCAGTATAAATTTTACGGTTTCCGCAGCAAAGAAACTATAAGCGTAACTTGCCGTGAGTCGCTAAAATGCTTACCGGTGAAACCTCTTACGATGGCCGCTGAATCTTACTCACAAGTGCGTCACTAAGCACTTAAAGTAACAGGAATAATGGCCAGATTAAGTCACGAATGTATGCACGAGTGCGTCTGATTGAATTGCACGCCCTTATGTTATCTAAGCTCCGCCTACTTTAGAACTACCCCACCAACACCCCTTCATACGCGTCTGTTATCTTGTTACTATGGAAGCCTAGCTAAACTCTCAGATACCTTTTACTTATCTTTTTTAGAATTTCTGCCTACATGACTATTCAAACGTACTGAGCTTATAACCTAACTGAATTCCAAGAACTTTTATACTAACGCGTTCGCTACTTCGTCTGTCGCTAACGACTTTGGTTAACATGACTCGCTAATGACCTTTTCCTTGGATAACTCTTTTCAACTCAACTCAACTTCTCAACTCATTATACTCTGATTTAATATACAGAAATTATTTATTGCAATTATTTCTCTATGTTACTATTATTTCTTTATTTAATTATTTATATCCTCCCGTCAATAATTACGGTATCATATGCCATTAACTGTTTGGAATTCTTAGATTATACGAAATTCATTGCGAATAAAAAGGATTTCCTAGCCTATGACAACACAAGGACAACAGTAACCTGAGAGTACTGATTCATTAACACAAAAAAGGGATAACTGACCTTTTTCATCCCTAGTTTGGGACATGAATTCATAACTTCCATGACAATAGTCACCCCTCCACCCCAAGAAACTCATTCCAGACGAACCATTATATACGAATGACTTGTTTTTCTTTTCTTCCAAGAATGCGAGTAATGGATGTAGAAAATTACTCTTATTTCTCAGATGAATAGTGAAATTTCTGATGTTTGAAAAGTTATCCTTATGTAAAATGGTAATTCTATAAAAATCTTATTATACTCGATGTAAGTAGGTACAAGAAAATGGTTAAACAAAGTCGCTAAGAGCAATAAAGTGACAAAATAATGACGTAAAATTCCCTAAAATAGGAAATGGCATAAAATGACCGAATAAATACGCATTTTCATAATTTGGGACCCCATGAGAAATATTTACGTACACGTTAGCAATCAATGCCTATGATACAATAATTAAAAGGTGACGTCATCAGAATCCTAGCCCTTGATCCTCAGTAATAAAAACTGCACTGTGTTATGCCTGTTGTTGAATTTTATAGGAAGAATCAGAGATGGAGATGCAATACCGTAACAAGTCATACAAGCTTATTTGTACTGTGTGTGTTCCACACCTATTACACTCAAGCAGTATTGTTTGCTGAAAATGCTCAATGTATGTTTTGAAATAATTTTGTTTGCAATTAAGTACAAAATTAATACTTTGTATGCATGCCTTTCACTTTAATTAAGCTTTACATTCGCTTAGGCATATCTTCAGCGCGGTGCCATCTTTTTACAAGCGTCTCTATCAGTTACACCTTAGTTGTCGTTTTCTTCTTCAGTTTATTTTCCACAATAAAATTGCACATAAATTTTCAATTGGGTTGATGTCTGGGCTATTCCCAGGTCATGGCAGTATCTTCACACTTTGTTTCAGCAAAAAATACCGTTACTAACTTGGCTTTATGACAAGAGGCACCATCTTACATAAAGGGCTCTCGATTGGGAAACCATTCCCTTAAATGAGGCATAAGTTGTGTTTCCAGACCTTTTCTGTACTGATGTTGGTTTATTGTTCCTTTCACTATATATAGACGCCCAAACCATGGGATGCTCAACATTTTGAGCCACACATGATTCCAAAAATTCCTCCTTTGGGATTCTCCTTGCATATTGGCTGCTTTCTTCACATGTGTAGAACATGGATTCGTTAGAAAAGCAGACCTACAATAGAAAAATGAATTGTTTTGCCAGATGAAGTTGAATATGGGTGAAATAGAGCCCTTTAGAGTATGTGGTAGAAGTCATCATAAAGATAAATTTTAGGACAAATTATAAAAAAAAATGTTTATTTAAAATTTACCTTCAACTAAGAAATTAAAAGTAACGCTATAACTGACTCTTACCTTGCTGCAATCATTTTTAAAGAGTTTGTTTACTTCATATGCGATTGAAATTTAATTTAATTGAGTTTTATTTATGGACGCTCTTTAACTGGTGTCCTTTGCGCCCCATTCTATATTGGACGTGAAAGACCGGTAATTTTTCTCAGATGCCTCTTTATTAGGCTTGAGGTTCTTTTACGTGCCGTAAATCTACGACACGGGACCACGAATATGCCAGTGAATCCTCTTCTTTGCCATGACAGGTGTTAGTTTTGCTTTTTTCCTTGGTTGACGAGTCCATTTATGAGCTTTCTTTGAACAATGGAAGCGCACCTAACTCCATGCTCATCTAAAGATATCCTTAAATCTTGAAAACTATTGGCTCTTCTTTAGTCCCTAGCCCCCCCCCCCTTGAATTCAATTTGCTTTTGCAACCACACTTTCTTAGTCGACCAGAATAATAGACAAAGGCCATTTTTAAGTGCCTGGCTCACATGGCTTACAGATTTCCGTGAAATTTGTAGCTTTTTTACCATTTCTCATTGGGAATACTGTTGTTCTTGCAGCAATAGCTCTGTAACTGCAATTTTTCTTGGAGAAAGATCATATTTGTTATCTATAACCTCAAAAATTTGTAAAGCAAAAGAATAATCCATTGCAGGGTAAATATCTTCCATTTCACGTTTAAAGATTAATATAAGCCTCTCTATTAATTGTAAAATGGTAATTTATGGATAGAACTTACCTAAAAATCAGTTTTGCTGTAATAAACTCACTGAAGCAAACAATGCTCACAAGTCCAGTGATGCAGTACAAACAACTGTCTAAGCATTGTTGCTGACATTGTTTCAAACTCATGGGTGATAAACTTATGGTTGAGGGTCAACTTAAAACCTTAATAACACAATCCCAATAGCTTATAGCTTTAGGTTTCTACAGCAAAGAAAATCCACAAAAAGTAAAATTTTTGCTTCGAGTCATAATTTTCACACCTCTGTATACATTCCGGTAACTTCTCTGCCTTATCCTCTCGTCCTTTAATAGAGCACAATCGAATGCCCTTGACATTGTTGTGTGTTTTGTGATTACGTCATCCATTATCTCATTCAGACAACTGGCGCTTCCCAAGACTCTGCTATGAGAATAGACGCGAATGAGGCAAGGCGTTGTAAATAAAGGTTCAATTATGCTATTATACTAGTTTATAGGAATCAGAGGCGAGAAGTTTAGATTTTTCCTGTGAAGGAGGACATGATAGTTCAGAGGTTAGAACATCGGCGAGGTATATACTGACCTTGCGTCTTCCGATTGCACGAGTGCATATTCCATCTTTATGTCTATATAAAGGTGAACCAACTTATTACTACATTATTACCCAAACACTTGCTTCCAATCTACATAATAAGAAATGTAACAAACTCTGAAGGAAGTTAACTGTCTGACTGCATGAAGTTATTTGTTAGAATTAGACAAGAGTCAATCATGTCTTTTAATGGTGGTATGAAGCCGTAATCGCATGTGTGAAGAAGTTTATTATACGACTTTGTGAGGATTAATGCGGGCCTGAAAACAATACCACCGTTGGAATCCCGCCGCGAGTCGTCTGCTTTAAGAATATGACTAGATTATTGCAAATGTCGAAATAAAAAAAAATCGGTTTTAAATGCCATTTAACCCTTGAAAGATTTACAGGGGTCATTCTGTGTCCACAGCATTTCATAAACAATTAGCTAAGTTAAAATTACAATCTTTCATGGCTAATATTTCAGATTTAGTTAAAACATTAATATATTAATAAGAAACGAAAGAACAAAATAAATTAAAATATTATTATTTGTGCACAGCATTAAGTATGTTAGTGTGGCAAGTACAAAAAAATTAGATTTTATGGTTGTGCACATGACGTAGAATGAAGCGAACAGACAGTACGATTCTATAAGTGATTCTTAATTCAAAACAATGCAAAGTATAATTTACCAACAGATGGTAAATTAAGACTACCAACTGTTGGAAGTCTTAAATAAATAAAAAAGTTACTAGTAATACAATTCACGTACAAGCTTTTTCATTCCTGTTGTTTAACGGCAAGTTTTGCTATGTACTGGTCGGCCACGATTTGAGTGCGCTTGAAGGAGGGCGCCACTTTTTAGGGGGACAATGCGAACCTAATCAAGGCTAGGGATAAGAGGGGAGTGAGGGGCAAGGGATAGGGGAATCTGCAGTTGCGCAATGCAAACAGCACTACATTTGCAGTAACTCGGGACTGCGGGTGCTTTATTTAGCTTACTATCCTTCCGATGCCCCGCCACTTCTTCCGTAACCATTTAGTTCCTCTTCCCACCGCACGCAGTCATATCATGGTCGACAAGTACATTTAGCGTCTCCTCGGTTAAGTACATAAGCAAATAATGATTGGTCCAGCGAGATTTAATTAAAGAATAAATAAAGCGAAAGCACCACTAAAATAATTACAGAAGATGCTCAAAATGTGTTCTTGCAGCTGCTTATCAAACTTGAGCAGAACCAGTGACATTTTGATTATTTTTGGAATATCTTCAAACATTCTTGTAATAACTTCAAATTTCGTAGAAATAACACAACCTGTCATTCCATCTCCCCATAAGCTTTCCTCAGTTTTCAGAACAGCTATGCTATACTATCTTGTAACAAATGAAAGATAATAATTTATATGGTATTGCTATTAATGATAAACATGAGTCTTAATGTATTTACATTTTTGAAAGCTGCTGTGTGGATTTCTTTAGAAATACTAAGCTTATACTCTTAAAACCTTTTGCTTCAATGAAGAACAAATATTAAACGTCAGTGAACTTGCAACTTATAAACCAAAGCCTTTCTTAGTAAGAATTAACCTAAATTTATTAAGAGTAATTTTCAGTATTATACATATTAGTCCGTAATATTTGTCGTATTATTACTATTATTATTATTATTATTATTATTATTATTATTAATTGTCCTCGTCATTCTGAGGTCTCCTTATAGTCATCCCTAAACCCCCAGCGGCCCCCGAGTCTGCCCAAGGGTTAAATCGTAGCCGTATCTAGATCATCTTCCGAGTTTAATATTGGATTTACACATCCCGTTTTTTTATGTGCTCATTCATTTGCGTATAATTTCCCTCCTAATGGAGTACACCCAGTTGATAAATGTGTCTGCTCGTCGAGATCCATAAGTATATCTCTAGCTCACATCACTGTCTTAAAATTACATCTGCCGGATGCAGATTATAACTTTTCTACACAATGTGTAGAGATATTCCAGCTACAAGCAGAGTGTCTGACAACTCAGTGAAATTTTCTTGATTAAAACATTTTTAATCGGCTATATTTTACAGTGATATAGGGGTGCGAATCATGCAGTGTGTTTATGCCATAACACACAGCGATGAACAGGCATAAGAGTTTTAGGAATTTAACCCAGGACGGAAGGAAATAAGTTTGAACTGTCACTGGACTATAGGCAAGGAGGTCGCATATAACAAATCACCCCCAAACCTCGTGAGGTCCTTCGGCGTTTGCAGATACCTCTTCGGTCGGTTTTTACCTGCTTGTCAAAGCTCTCTGTTGTTTTGTTGACTTCGTCTTGAGTGTACACCACCTCAAGAAAGTATTTGTCTGCACTTTAAAAAATTTAATTTTTTATGGACATAAAACATCAAATGGTAATATAGTTTACGAGTTTTGGCAGTTTTTCAGATCGTTCATTTTATTGGTCTCACAAATTTTGAAAAATATGCAAAAATTGCAACTTTTTGTACGTGGTGTTTTCAAAATTATCTTTTATTTGGAAAGATGGGAAATGGGTAGAGCATTTTTTTTTGTGCATACATACACTCACGTTCATCAACATATAACAAACTGTGGAGAAATAAATTTGTGAAGTTGTAGAAAGTGAGCCCAAAATGAGGAAAAGCAAAAACGTTGAAAATACCAACTTTGACATTTTATTCCCCCGTCCAATAAAATCATATTTTCACCGCAAAATCAAGTAACACAGAAAAAAATTGTTCTACTCAATGCATGTAAAATAATTTTGAAAACACCACGTACAAGAGAGTTGCATTTTGGCATTTTTTCCAAAAAATTAATAAACTAATGAAATGTACGATCTGAAAAACCGCAAAAACACGTAAACTGCATTACTATTTGATCCTTATGTCCCAAAAAAATTAGATTTTTCCCTCCAATAATTTGGCTGCTAGCATTTTTAAAGCGTTTTAAAGACGAATACTTTGAGATGTAATTAATCTGAACCTAACTGCTTAAGAATCCCTATGTCTGGTGATGAAGATAGTCACATCTTTGTGCCCTAAACGAATATATACCGGAGGCCTTTTTATAGGTATTTTGGGTAATTTTTTAAGTGTGTACCATTGCGCATACCACTAGTTTCTATTATCTAAAAATTTGTCATATGTTTTTGTATACCTTGATCCAAGATATCCGCTACCAGTCCATTTAAAAAGTGTACCTACATGTACCCATTTCTGGCGTAGGTTAACGTTTCTGAATTGAAAACCGACTATTGTAATCTTACAAAAAAGAGCTCACTAAATATATGCATAAGATACAGGAGACTCATCGGTAATGTATGTATCTCCTGTTTTTACCGAGAGAGATGGCTCTGTAGTAATGCGCGAGACTCGCATTCTGGAGGTTCTGGATTCGATTCCCTTTGGGCCGGCCACTCTGTTTTCCATATGTTTCAGGGTCGAAAGATCAGACGAGTGGAGGCGGACGAGGCGTATGACAGTGAATTTTGCTTTGTGGAACTGTCCCCGCTGGCGTTCGGCGTGGGACGGGCCTTCAGAGAGACCTCTCCGTGGTGAGAGTTGGGGTTGTGGGGGTGGAGCTCTCGCTGGCGTCAGGAGTAATATGTGGAGACGTTAGGGACCCCGTCTGTATTCGAGACTGCCGCCCCGGATCTGTTCGCTCTTTGTGTCTTTCGCTTCAACCCTTCCTCCTGGAGGTTTCCAGAGGCGATTGTGCGTTTAAGTGCCGAAATTCTCCTCAGCTACCTGATAACCATAACATCTGTTTCGGCTATCATCAGCGCATCAACCATTTTCGTTCAACACTCCTGTGATGACAAGACGGACGAGGACAATCGCTAAAAACAAACCGTTCACTTTTACCAAGAGGGATGGCTCAAGTGGTAACGTCTGTGGCCCGCATTCGGGAAGTCGTGGGTTCGATTCCCGCGGCCCACCTCCCTTACCCATGTTTTTTTCGGGGGTTTCCGCGGGTCGCTAGGCGAATGCTGGAAAGGATCATTACACCCCGAATTTTCTCTCCCTCCATTTCACCACCATTCTCATTTCACTTCGACTGCCAGATGGCTTTGTCTCTTTCAGGGCTGCAAGTGTCGACAGGAGGTCTCGGCGTGTGCATGGCATGAGAAAAGGATGCTCTGAGTAAACCCGGGGGCTGTCTCCGCGTCCCGGGTCCCCCAGGGGATGTGTAAGCCCACAGGGGGGAGGGGAGTCGGCTGCACCTGCTGCCACCCGGGGAGATTAAATCTGTAAACGGTAGAGACCCTGCACTCAAGCTGTCGTGCCTCCCGGGGGCGCCCCGTCAGGGGCTTAGGTGCAAAAGATCTGCGTAGGACGAGGTACTAAACCCCCTCCGCTCCTAGTGCTATCCTATCCCTGTCCTATTCACGTTTTCCTCGCTCGTCAGGATTTGTCACAGAAGTTAAGTTCAACCTTAAATTCATCCTGTAGGATAATTGTAACAGATACTTAAAACTGATTTATTGCTTCTGAAGGTAGCCTGTATTAAAGTGGGTATGTAGTATAAGTGCTAAAACATGTTTTCCGTGCATACGAATCAAGGAAAATGAGAAACAGCATCTGTGCATTGAATAAAAACAACGCATATCTAACATGTATGCTGAACACCTTGAACGTGTATCGTTTCTTTTTATATCAGAGTAGAGTGGTATTTTCTGAAAGTACACAACATGATCGATCTATTGCTTTTTGCTTCACTTGTATAGACCCCTTTAACTTCTTTGGCCATATTGCGGGCTTTGATTTGAGAAACAACTGATGCTGTTATTGCGCTCGCTAAACTGTAGCGTTTCTAACGTTGGTTTTATCAGTTTTTATATATTAAACACACTCTTATTCACTTCTGCATTCATATTTCTAGACCCTTTGGGCATAGGGAATTATTCTGGTAACAAAAAACAAAACAAAAACACTTGCTATAGCTGAGAATCGATCCCGGAACTTCTGGTTTGAGAAACTATACCTGCTTGTGTCATGAAACGAATCATAACCTTGTTGGTTATATTAATAAACTATGAACTTGATGTATTTCTCAAATACAACCATAAAAATGGTTAAAGTAGCTAGTTATCTTTTTCTTCCCTTTACGAAATGGTGATGCCCTCCCGAAATATTTTTATACCTGTGTGTGTGTGTGTGTGTGTGTGTGTGTGTGTGTGTGTGTGTTTTCTTTATCTTTCATTAAATGAATGCTACTTCGCATCAGTATAAATAGCTTGCTAGCAGGTAACTCCTGGTTATTATATACATATTTATTTCAGTATGTAAATATCCGCGATAACACGTAAGGATGTCTGGTGAGTTACCCAGATAAGGCTTTTTTCTAGGACTTTCCCTATCCTGAGAAGGCGAATGTCGACAAAGTTAAGTTCCAAGGACCCGGGATCATCTGAAAAGCATTTCACCTATTTCATTTATTCATCGTCCGATGACCTACCAGAGGTTAAAGGACGCTAAACTTAAAAAAAATAAACAAAAAACACGCAACACTCACTAACAATTGCTATGTCTGTTAAAGTCAGTGTAAATGGAAAAATTAAACTGACTTTTATTTATGTGCGCTCTTTAACTGCTGTGGTCCTAAACGTCCCATTCTATATTGGGCGTGAAAGACAGGTAATTTTGCTCAGAGGCCTATATCAGGCTTGAGGTTATTTTACGTGCCGTAAATCTACGACACGGGACCACCGGCTTTAGTTCCCTTCCGAAGGAAGCCATGCCCGAAAAAGATCCATCACCCTCCGCTCAGTATAAATGACAGTAACAAATTCCTTCTAATAAAATGTTCTTATTGTTCTGATTTGAAATTTAATGTAATAAGGGCAGTAATTTTGTCAGGCTGCATAGGAAGAGTTTGGGCAAATGTATTGCGTGTGTGGGAGGTCCTTGCAGAGTGTGCTGCAATTTGCACGTGCCGAGCTTTCAAATAGTTACGTTGCAACTTGGCGTTAAAATTATCAATAACTCCAAACCTATAAAAGTTATAAAAAACTGATTAGAAGTTTTGTTTAACTGATTTCCACACTGTTTTAAAATGAGCGTTATATATGAGCCAAACACTCCTTTTATGAGGCCGTGCATTCTTGTTCTTTTCTTTCTTTCATTCATTTTTTTCATTCTGTCTTTTAAAATCATGTTTAAAAAAATCCATAAGAATACCTATTGTTTTCCTGGCATAATATTAAAGTGATATATAACAATTTATCAAAAATGTGATTTTAATACCTGTAAAGTTAAAGCATACAGACATTGTTTATTGATGCGTATGATATTAGTACGTTTTGCTTAGATATCTTTTTCAACTGAACGTTTTCTTAAGCTTTTTAATATTTTGTTCTGTTCAACAAAAATTTCTATCTCTTCCTTCTACACAATCTGTCCGTCTGTCCCCCTCTCTATTTCTACTTCATTTTATTTTCTGTTTTTAATAAATGAACTACAGCATAAAGCCATTTTGGGTTTTTCCCCCATATTTTACTTTCTTTTAGGATTACCATCCACCAATTAAATTAATCATTCATACAATGAACAAAAGTACAAAATTAATACATATTACCAGGCTTAGGGATTTCTAAGCACGAAAAGCAGAACGGAAGAAAATAATGTTGAACTGTCACTGGATTATAGAAACGACATGGTTCAGAAACCACCTACCATCACTCAGCATTTTCAGACAGCACTCGGACCAGTTTTTACCTACCTATCACTGACCCTTGGCCTCTCTTGTTTTGTATTCTTTGTAGTGCCAAGGTTTGAGTGTAGATAACTTGAAGCCAACTGCTTAGGAATTGCTATCCCTGCATATATTCACAGGATCCAGTAAAAACCCTGAGTGAAATTCTCAGCCAGGAAGCCGATAATTCCTCTGGGATTTAAATTCAAGTCAGCAGCATGAGAAGTAAAAGCCTTAGATATAATTTTACGCATTAGGTAAAGTTCCCCGTGGTAACTGGAAAATATGTACAACTTATCAAACGTGTGCAAGCAATTATAACGAAAACTTGCTGTAAAAGGTAAAGGTATATATCACGGAGGGGCCCCCGGAACCGGGGCAGAGCACCGCACGCAGGTCAGTCAGCCCATTGTGCTTCAACATGACCCCTGGGAGGGAGGGATGAGGGAAAAGACAAGAAGGGCGACCAGATCCGGATGCCGACAGGGGCAAGCATGGACAGGGTCCCTAACGTTTTTAGATAGAACGCATCCGACGCCACACGGTCCCTGCTCACAAGCCACCAATCTCCAGGATCCCCGGGAGCGGAGCCCCACGCTGAGGAGAGATCTAACTGAGCGGTACCGCAGCGACGCCAGGGAAGACACCTTTACAGAGCGCAAGCCACCGCCCAGCCGCAACTCGCCGAACACCGTCGCCTACTCCTACAACCCTGAAATAGGTGACAAGGAAGATGATGGGTACAGGAAATGAGAGGGAGAGTCGTGGTAGAAGATGAACCACCTCAGCATTTGCCTGGCGACCCGGAGAAACCACGAAAAACCCATGGGCCAGAGTGGGCGGTCGCCGGGGATCGATCCCGGCACCTCTCGAATGCGGGCACAGACGTAACCGCCTGAGCCATTCCGCTCGTAAAACTTGTAACTCTTAAATCTTTATCCTAAAAGGCTTTGTTAATATCAAAATTATTAAGAAAACATATGCTGAGAAAGTTTTTCATGTAAAGTTTTCACAAAACTCGTTAACAATAAAGATATTTAGAGATATTGTCCTTTACACCATTGAAAAGAAAGGTTAAACTTGATAGACGGAATCTGCTAGGACCTAAGCCACACTGTGACGATGATGACGATACTTCTAAACCACTACATATAATTCGCTCATTTTGGGGAAGTAATTATGAAAACTTATCGCCCATTCTCCTACTGAAACCTCAAGCATGTTATATAGCAAGTTTCATAGTTATTCCTTCAGGCATTCTTGAGTGAACAGGCAATGTAGATACGCAAATACATAAAAAATGTAAATGCCATTTTGGCTTCAGGGCAGCTAATTATACACGTTAACGTCGGTCATCTATCCAAAATAGAAAATTACCGGAAAAATTGATTAGTTTTTTAATTGTGTGAATAAAAAACGTTTAGTTTTTCCAAAACATATTGGCCAAAACTTTCTTCTTCCCTTTGACATTTCAAACGATTTATAAAAAAATGCATGCATTGAAGAGTTACACAGGTTGCAGGCGACCTTTATGTAGACCTTCACATTATGAAGTATGTAGAAATGACAACAGAAAATAGGAAATTAGCTTAAGGTATGTTGCATCGGATAAATTACCCAAATGTCTTTAATTACTTACAGCTAAATGGATATTATTTCAAACTACCTCTTAGTGAAAAACTTCCTCATTCTTGCGTTAAAATGTTAGTACTACATAAGATGGTGCTCCTCCGTGGTGCAGTGGTTACCATGTTACCTCTAGTTCCCGAGGTGGCGGGTTCAAACCCAATGGAGGACAATGAATTTGTTTCGGACGTAAAAATCCTTAGTATGGCTTCCTTCGGAAGGGCAGTAAAGCCAGCGGTCCCGTGTCTTAGATTTACGGCACGTAAAAGAACCTCAAGCCTGATAAAGAGGCCTCTGAGCATAATTACAGTCTTCCACGCCCAATATAGAATGGGACGCTAAGGACAACAGCAGTTAAAGAGCGTCCATAAATAAAACTCAATTTAATTTTAATTTACATATTATTTGAATTCCTTCCTTCCTTGTATTTGATTTTGACTTTCTCTGCCAACTACGTTTCGTAGGCAAGAGGAAGTATTGTATTTCACACAAAAATTCAATATCGAGATTTCAATGGAAATACATGTTTTGGTGCACCTGAATAAATACAAAATTATTTTTAGAAAAAGGTCCCTGCGTGTGTGTGTGTGTGTGTGTGTGTGTTGGTGTATGCGAAAAGTCGGATACTAAATACCAAACTTTGCGGTATACTCGTGGAGGGAGAGCATAACTCGCAGTATGTCCGATATATTAATATATGATTTAATATATGAACTCTGGTGATACTGATAATTATCTTGTGTTTTAGTTGTTACTCTTAAAGTTTATCTTTATTTCTTGCCACGGCTGCTGTTATTTGGGTTTCTGGTAGAGCTTGTATAACTTTGCAGGGTGTGATACGGGAAGGAAGGTAATAAGTAACAACTAACAATTTATTAAGTTATTGAAGAACACTAAGCTTTAATGGCACACGCATTGACTGTCTTAGTAATAATCTAAACAGTTCTTAAGTTAGTTGGAGCTGTAGAACGGTCGAGCCCTACCCTGTTCGTAAGCCAAACTTGCGGTCGCTGAGCAATCAAGTATTTTATACGTGCTCTAGAAATAATTGTAATATTTATCACACGTTCCTATAGACCTTTAAATCGATAACCTTTCACCGTTCCTACTACATTATAAGAAGTAAATAATATCTCCTGCTTCTGAGAGCTTATATGTATCTTATTCACATCGCAGCACTTTATACTCAACCGCCCTGGCTGATGGAGACGCTAGAACTACCATTTCTCCCCTTGAAGATTTTAAACATATTCTTCCTTAAAGTTTCATTGTCTGTCTTCGTTCAGCTTGGAACCTTCCAGAAGACTTACCCGGCTATTGTTCTACGTTTGCAAACATGTGGCCTCTCTACAAACATATGTTCTGTTCGCTTGTCGCATTTTCTATTTCACAAAGACTCAAGGTCTGGCTTTTATGACCTTCCCGTACAAGTCCTTTTTGCCTGGGCCTTAATTCTAACACAAAGATATGTTTGTCGGCTTTTAACAAGGGTTCCACAGCTCCAGCTACACTTGCACATACATAAAACTTGTGCCTTAACTTCTATTTATACAACAAGTATTTTTCTTATTAATACCGTTTCACATTATAATTCACATTATTATATATATGGCATATATAACCATAGTTACTGTCTCAACTTACTGAGCGAGATGGCTCTGCGATAACGCGAGAGGCTCGCATTCTGGAGGTCCCGGTTTCGATTCCCGGTGGCCGCCCACTCTCATCACGGGATTTTCGTGGTTTTCCTTGGTTGACAAAGGCGAATGCTGGAATGGCGTATTCTACCTTGGATTTCCTCTCTCCCTCATTTCTGTTTCATGTTGACTCCGGGGCTGTGGTTCGGTCGGTGTCGGGCAGAAGGCGCCGAGGCTTGCGATTTAGAATGTATTCTTGGCCCTGCTAGAGGGAAGCCTGTTGAACCTCCACTGCTGGTTCATGCTTCCCCGGTCCCACAAGAGGTACGTCTCCGAGCGACCCGTGGCCGGATGGTCAAGCCTCAAACTATTAGGGAACTCTGCGCGTCTCTGTCGACTTGCGGCGGCCTTGCTCTGCAACCCACAGTCTCCTGCGGTTCTCTCACCCCATCCGTTTCTCCCAGGGGTGTACGCACAAAATATTATTTGGGGGTCGAGGTGCTAGGTGTCCCCTCCTTTAACTAGTTCTATCCTGTCCTAACGCCAAATTTAGTATTCAAGTCCAGAACCCTCCAAGCATGTGTCACAAAGATTGTTTAAGAAAAAAATCTCCCCACACCAGACTACCCTTTAAATGAAGTATTTTTCTAAATTTTCGACTTCTGAAAAATGACTAACGATATTGATTAAAATACCGTATGTTTCAAAATATTTCCATGACAAAATGGACATCTTGAATTTTCTTGGAATAGCCTATAAAAACCCCCTTCATTTGGAAGGAATTTTGCATAACTGGTTAATCATAAGAGAGAGACAAAAACGCACCGCACAAAAAGTGCAGATCTCTTTAAAACGACAATTTATTTCAAATAAATTTTTTGTGGTATCAGCCATTGCCAAGATATCCGTTGTTATTGTTTTGAATTTTGGAATCTTTGTCATTTTAAGGTGCTGTCGCTTTTTAGTTGTTTCTCGCGATATCGTAGGTAGAGTATGGAACTTCTAGGCTAGCATATAGCGACCCAGTTTTTTAAAGATCTCACTATTGATTCGGTTTCCTCTATCCCCTTGTGCCTTAAAAATGTCTAATGAATCTATTTCTGCCAATGTCGATTAACGTTCACTAGACAGAAAAATAAGCTTTCGTAAGAATGGTTTGCAGAAGCTATATAAAATAAATGACAGGAGATAGAGAAAGTCGTGTGAGTGCAACACATCAGATTAGTCCTTTCGCTATTCATTGTTTCTCGCGATGTCGTGGAAAGAGTATGGAATTTCTGGGCCGACATATTGCTACTAGCTTTCAATCGTCGATTTGGTTTCCTCTATATCCCTTGTGCAGCCGTGGACAAAAAAATGAGTCATGTCTTTCACGCCAAATTTGTTAAGTCCTACACGGCACAGCGACTTATTTACACCATACGCAATAGATGTGCAGACGCTGCAGCAAGTTGTTGTACGGCATTATTAAACATGTTACCTTCCCCGTGTCTTCTCTGTGGCTCTGTGCAAGGCGTAGAATACTTTTGTGTTTAAGACCGCAGGTTCGCTTCTCGCATGTAGCGAACACTTTTTTTCTTCTGTTAATGGCGTGTAATCAACACATAGCGACTACTATTTCCGATGTACTACATTTCATACACGGCATTTGGTGAAGTTCATAGTACCTAAATAGTTATTACGATATAGAATACGTGCCTTCACAATTTCATCATGGTTGCAAACCTGTATCTTGGTGGATATCAAGGGATGGTCTAGATTTGTTGTTGTAGCTTGACGTTACACTGAACAGTGTGCAATACCTGGTAATACTTTAGAATAGGTATTTTGTTCCCTCTGTGAGGATAAGATATCCTAATGGAACTGTTGAATTCCTACAAGATTCTGGACACAAATTCAAGAAGCCTGACATGTTTTAGCTTCTTGTCCATGTTACTATAGGGATTTAATTTAATCTATAACCCGCAAATGAGGGCAGTCATACATGCTCTGGTTTCATAACCGGATATTAATTTTATTTACTTTTTTGTGTTTTAGTTTTAGAAGATAATAGTTTATTTGCATTAATTTCTTTAGTTATTTAAAACGAGTGTTTTAGTAGAATTGTGTTTTTGTGTGCATAGATATGTCTAAAATTTAAAAAGCTAAGGTTATATTAATGCAATATTATGTTCTTTATATGCAGTCATGAGAATAAAAAATATTAACTAATGCGAGATTTGAACCGAAAAATTTATTAGCACAAGGGGTACCTGCTTAACCTCTCGGACAACGAAACGTTTTCCGTGCTCTGTTTTCAATAGTTTATAAGCGTCACCACTGGAAACTCCGTTATAAGGTGATCATTGCGCTCTACAGTTTCTGCATGTGCGTTGTGAACACAGCTGTTACGAAGGTACACGAAGCCCTCCGATCGTCACATGGAATCTGGGGATGACTTTTTTTTCCACAGGTGTACATTCAAGTGCGTAATGAAGCTATTTCTGCAAAGGTTTATCTCGATTATTAAGATGAAGACGTTAGAAGAATAAGCTTTCGTAGGGACTATAGTAGGTAGAGAAGGTCACGTGAATGTAACACGTCCGATTTTTTAAAAATTTTTTTATTTAATTGGATTGCAGTGCTCGTTCGGAGTAATTCTTGCGAACGAACGTGTTCAGCAAATATTCTCGATGATGTTGCCGGAAGAGATGAAGGATCTGGAATGCAATACGTGAACATGCTTTCTGCCCAATGGCTTCTGGTCAGTAGCACCACACGCCTTAGTTTGGCAACTTCGTGAAGGTCACAGAAGAAGCCGGCACGAGGGGCCTAGGGAAAGACTGGGAGCCCTGACCTCTCGGTAGTGCTAAGCTACGCAGGCGCAGGCCAACAACGTAACGGAATTATACATGAATACAGTAGGTAGTGGTTGAATTCTATCAGTTGAATTTAGTTCTACCACCATCTACGGTCTCCTTTCCTGGTGGCCCGAAATGGCAAGCAAGCCAAGATTGGCCACGCCGAAATTTGCCTGCTAAAAAACAACGGGATTTAGGATGAAACAGATATGCAGTCATGGTCAGTTCAACCGGTTGCTGTTGACTTGGCACATGATCAATCCAGACTTTGTATTTCGCTTCCTGCCAATGCTGAAATCAAAACAACAGATGATCGTTCTTTTAATTATTTTCCACTGTCGCCGACAGAAGCCAAAGCGGCACCTAAAAATTCTTATGGACGTACAGTTACTCGAAAAAGTATTCGTCTGCACTTAAAAAATTCTAGCAGCCAAATTAATGGACAGAAAAATCTAATTTTTTGGACATAAAGATCAAATGAAAATACAGTTTTTGTGTATTAGCGGCTTTTCAGATCGTTCATTCTATCAGTTTTATAAATTTTTGAAAATATGCCAAAACTGCAACTGTTTTGTACGTGATGTTTTCAAAAATATCTTACATGCATTGAATAGAGCATTTTTTGTGAAGGTATTGCTTGATTTTGCCGTGAAAATAGGATTTTATTTGGCGGAGAAATAAAATGTGAAATTTGGGAATTTTCAACGTTTTTGCCTTTATTCCTCATTTTCAGTTCACTTTTTAGCACTTCACGAATTTATTTCACCACCAGTTTAACTGGCATGTCGATGAAAATGTGCGGATATATGCACAAAAAATGCTTATAATCGAATGTTTAGAAACGGATCGCTATATTCCGGCCTTGATATTCCATGCTCTTTCCATACATCGCCAAAAACAAGGCTGGCAACGAGAATTTTAACCAATAACGCATATCTTGGAAATGGTTGATGCCACAAAAAGGTTATTTCAAATAATGTTATGTTTTAAACAGATCAACATTTTTTGTGTAGTAAGTTTCTGTCTAGGTCTTATGATTTACCAGTTTATGCAAAATTGTACATAATTCTTTTTGAACGAAGCGGACTTCTTTGGCTGTTCTCAGAAAATTCAAGCTGTACATTTTATTTGTCATATAAATATTTTAAATATATGAGTTTCGTCAAAATCGTTTCTAAATATCTTCCGTGTAAAGGGTAATTTCGGGTTGGGATTTTTTTTGTAAATCCTCCGTGTCGCATTTTTAGAAGATATTAAACTTAAATACCAAGTTTGGAATTCATTCGGCATTTCGTTTTTGACACAAGGGCGCGCGCACACACACACACACACACACACACACTTTTTTAAACATGCTTTTATTGTTCAGGATACCTCCAGAATTCAGCAAAGTGCCCGTCTTTGCAAGATTTTGGAGAAACAATTTAGATCTTGTAGATCCCATAAGATATTCAGATTCTGTAATTTGTAAAAACAAAAAAAACAAAAAAAGTGTGTTTCATCCTCATAATGTCTGTTCCGTGTATCGCTAGAAATTATTGCTAAATACTCTTCCCAGTTTAAGGCGATGGCGCAAGGAGTTCAAATTCAAACTCTCAGTTTTCGAGAATGGTGAGAAACAAATGCTATCCTCAAAACACAGAAAAGGATGGTAGCTATGTTCAGAACACTACTCCACTTTCAGTAAGTCGCATTATTTTGAACCAATAAACCTGAGGTAAAGGCTTAATTTCGACCGATTATGGCTGTCTATGGTACCGGTCGATCCTTTTGTGAGAGTATCACTTCCATAGATTTCATCTCTACCAGTTGATATCCAACGAATAAGTCGCAGGATCTGTAAGGCTTTTAATAATATCAAAGGCTGGATGTTAGTATAATGTCTTTTAGCAACAAGCCAACTGGATTAAAATAAAGATATCAGTGTCTTCTCCAAAAGTTGTATTTTATTAACAATATCCAGACGACTTCGATTTGCACTGGCTAGTCGTAACGTTTAATTGCGGTTAGATTTCAGTTGGTATTTTTCTTGTACTGGGGTAATTTATTTATTTTAATCTTTACACGGGCGGCGCCTGGCCGAGTGGTTAGACTGCTCGCCTCTCACCAAATCGGGGTTCAATCCCAGAGACCCGAATATGGGATTTCTGGTGGACAATGCGGCGTCTGGGCGGGGTTTCTCCGCCATGTTTCATTCCACCGGTACTCCATCATCACCTCTTTCCTATCATCCATCTCTCATCTTCTGGACTCTCCGATCCGTAGGCCCTCTGCCCCACCTCCGTCAGGCGCGTACCCCAGGCGTTGTTATACATCCTGGGGTGTGCGAGTCCTCGGTTCGGGTGGGTCTTGCAGTTTTTTAAGTTTACATCATTTGTTTCAGTCGTGATACATTTCTTATACAATCCCAATAGAATTTTGACTTCAAGTCGTCATCGATAAAATGAAAACGTTAAAGAAAATAGTTGAATATGTAATTAATTATGCATTACATTAGTAGTTTGGGGATTTAAGAACAAGTACATGCCTCTTCTTGCACCGCCGTTTGTTGGATTCTGTCACTATTTAAAAAAATAAAACAACACGTTTAATAACCACAGTTTTATGGTAACATACTTATCATTGGGCGTATATTTCACAAATGGAATTTTTTTCTATATTTCAATTGAAGCACCAAAATTCTCAAATACTGGCACTTCCAGAGACAAGCTAAAGAAATTTAATGCGGTTACCGCACTAAAAATTAGCGGATGTGGCAGAATTCGGAAACACTTATTATCTACTGCGCACAACTTTAAAAAGTAATATGTAATTTAGATATTCGTAAGGAGTTACAAAGTGGCAGGTAATTGCTGAGAAATCAAAGCAAGGAAATTCTCCCTCGAGCAAGCAGACAAGGTGTATGCTCAAGAATAGCTGCCATTTCTTCAAAGGACCGTTTTAATTTTAAGAAACCTTACTGATCAACCTTTGGATTCACATACCCCATATTAAGCAACCGTCACCTTTCTCCACTTACGTAAGGGTTATAGACTTCCTTTGTCAAATTCTAAGAGTTATGACGTTATTTCTAAAGTAATTTTAAATGCCAGGCCATAAAATTGCTGCCAGGGAATGAGTGTTAACCAGTGATTGGAAACGTGTTTGAATGCTTTTTAAAACTAGTACAGTGGTAATAAGGTTGAAGCAGAGTGCAATGCCACGATGGTGCGACAGTTTGATACAGGAATGTAGTTGCCACCTTTCCTCGTTGTCTCCAATATCTGCTGTTTATTCTGCTGCCGGCTGCTACACTGGTTGAGCTATGAGTATTTTCCTTCTGGGTATGCGTATGTATTGTGAAGATCACCACCAGTTTAAATTGACTGAGAAATTTATTGTGAACTAATATTTGAGTTGCCGACTGTTTGAAATGAAGAAATAGATTGACTCTGAATTGTAGCACTCTAAACTATAGCAATTGAATTATTATACCTGCTAACTTGTGCAGTATCAAAGCTACTGTTGGAAATAACTGTTTCCGCAATAAAAGAAATTAGACGCGCAACTTGCCGTGAGTCGCTAAAATGTTTACCGGCAAGATCCCTCGCGATATCTGCTACTCACACAAGCACGTCACTGGGCACTTAACTCACACACGTAAGTACCGCTGACGCTACCAGAAAGAGAGAGAGAGAGTAACTCTCATTTAAAATTGCACACCTTTCTTACTTTTAGCACCGCTTACTTCATTAATCCCCACCAAACGTTATTTTTCACGCGCATTCAATACTTAAATCCTACGTATGCCCCTTAACTTTGTTACCAAGGGTCCTAGCTAAATTCTCAGAATGTAAGTGACTTTCTCTTTTCCAGAATTCTGGTATACGTCACTTTGCAAACGTACTGAGTTTATGACCTAACTGAATTCCCAGAAATACTTAAGCTAATGTATTCTCTATTCGGCTAATACTAATGACTTTTGCTAACCTGACTTCCTAAGTACCTTCATCTTTCCGGAAAAACATTTCAACTCAAATGTGGTACATTATATACTGATTTAATGTACGAAATTATTTATTGCAATTATTTCTTGATTTTACTATCATTTCTTTATTTAAGGTATCAAGGCAGAGTAATATAACAATTACTTTAACGTAGTGCTCATTCCAATGGAGACTGTAGTAGAACAAAAATCGCTATCCTGCCAATCGTAAATCTACTAAATTCATGACTTATTATCTCAAAATATTTAACCTATCCGACTGAATTTTTACAGGATGTAATTGAATGCTTTCTAAGTTCACTGACTGAATTTTATCTGATAAGTTTAATAAGATAGATAGGATTTTTTTTTCTCAATTACACAATATTTCTCAGCGTTATTTTTTTTTCAAATGACCAATCATTTTACCAACACCAAAGTAGATGCACAACAACACTTAAGAGGTTATTTTTATAATCCTAAAATTTTATTTAGCTATCCTTCAATGCTGTCTGAGAAAACGGGTCTTTTATATCAGAAAATGTCTTCGTCTTCTTCTTCTTCTTCTTCTTCTTCTTCTTGACTTTCTGCTCTTAAACGTCAGGCACAGCCCTAATTTTGCATATTTTACACAACATGCGGTCCTTGCTCATCCCCTTCAGTTCCATCATCATCTTCCCTCTCTTCTCCCAAATTCTTTCTATCCGATGTTACCCTTGGTCTACCCCTTCCTATTCTCCCATCAACTCCCATATCCTGGACTTGCTTTGCTTTTCTTCCTCCATCCATATACGTAGTATATGTCCTTACCAATTGAACTGGTGCTCCTCATTTGTGTCTGTAAGCGATTTTTTCTGTTTCACCTCTTCCCGTATATCGTACATTCATTTCTTATTCTGTCTCTCCTTGTTTTCCCAACTTATCTCCTCAAATGTCATTCACAGTAAAAGATGTTCAAAGCAAAAATGGAGAAAACAAACTCGCATATATT
The DNA here is from genome assembly GCA_030765065.1 of Deroplatys truncata. NCBI lineage: Eukaryota > Metazoa > Arthropoda > Insecta > Mantodea > Mantidae > Deroplatys > Deroplatys truncata. The sequence continues at coordinate 98,087,656 of CM060990.1, read as the reverse complement.
TGCAAAGAAAGAAACCGCATGGCTTGAGCACATAAGAGCTGCCACAACAGTAGTACCAATAGTAGAGCAAAACGTTCCTTAAAAGAAGGGCTTAAGTTTACCTTTCTACTCTAAAGTGTGTACTGCAGAAGTCACAGTGCAAAATGGCACATACAATTCCATTTTAAAAGTACATTTAAAACACGAGTGTTGTGCCTACGACGATAACAATATATCACATTAAATAGGGAATTCCAATTTATAAGACTCGTAAAAAAATTAAAACTGTCATTTTATAGCAATTTTCGCCTTTTCGTCCCGCTTAAGATATTTCACAAAGTAAATAAATGCCGTGACATTAGTCGAAATTGGTATGTAAGTTATAAATAAACACTACGGTAAAATCACTCACGATACTGATGTTGTAAAGCAAGTATTAGGTCCCTTCTAAAGTAACAAGTTCCTTCCAAACCCAACGATACTCCATTTTAGCTTCCATCAAGAAGAGTTGTCCTGGATAAAATCAAAATCACTTGGCGTTACGTTGGGTGAAGTAATGTGTGCTTAAATCACCTATTGAAACAAAAATCATATCCCCCAAAGTGCGGAGTAAACTGAAGTGCCCCAAGTTACCCTGAGCAATTTTACAAGTCAGGTAGGATGGAAACCTAGCAGGGCGTGTATGCACCATTTTGCTGTCGGTTCTGTGCTCAGTTTTTCTCGATACTAATGACAACAACATGTTGCCGGAGCTTTTGGTTTATACCGCTCGAGAAAGAAAGAAAGAAAAAAAGAAAAAAAACTGAAAGGAAAAGGGCTATGGTCAAAGACTTGGTTTAGTATGATAACCTCTCGCATATAAATTTAATGAAAGTGTTAAGCACGGATTATCATGATGTGGCGTATAAGTTCGCTCATAAATTATCGGGGTATTGTTCACAAGTTGGACACAATGCCCTACACGCGTAAAACTGACTCTGAAACTGTATGCCCCACACACGCTCCAGCTTGGTCACAGGCATGCCTCCACACACACACACACACACACACACACACACACACACACACACACACACACACACACACACACGCACAAAACAATCACAGAATGAACTCCTTCAAGCCAAACCTACTACGGTACCTGGACGAAAATTCCACCACAGAAGATCCTTCTTGCCCGCTACCTTAAAACTGCGCGGGCACAAATTGGATGCTGAGGTGCCGTTGGAGAGAAAGTATCTGACGTGTTACATTCGCATGACTTTATCTACCCCCTCTAGTTTATTAGTGGGTATACAAAATATTTTTACGAAAGCTTATTTTTCTATCTACTTCAGTTTAATTCAGATAAACCTTTGCAGAAATAGCTGCATAACACATTCGTTATAAATACAAAGGGAATAGCGATAGTCAAACGCTAAGAGCTGTACGCTATATGCTGGCCTTAAAATTCCATGCTCTTTCCATGCAATCGCGAGAAATAATTGAATATGGGCAGTCTTTGTCATTCTTTTAAAGTATTGATTAATTCGTACCATTAATAACGGACACCCCAGAAATGGCTTATGCCACAAAAAACCTTATTTGAAATAAGTTGTGTGTTTTAAAGAGATCTACATTTTTTGTGCAGTACGTTTTCGTCTATAGCTTAACGTTTACCAGTTATGCAAGATTATACAAATTCCGTCCGAATAAAGAGTAGTTCACAGGCTACTCCCAGAAAATTCAATATGTAATTTTATTTGTCATGCAAATATCTTTAATATTTGGTATTGTAATCAAAATAGCCAATTTGAGAAAATAAAAAAAAATCGAAAATATTCTATGTAAAGGCTGGTTTGAACTTAGAGGATTTTCCTAAAAACCTCTGTGTCGCATACTCTGAGGATACTGAACTTAAGTACCAAATTTGGTACTTATCTGTGTTTTCGTTTTTGAGTTACGCTGTTCTCTCTGACGCACGCGCGCAGCGCGCTCAGATCTTTTTTTTTAAATAAACTTTTTGGATTCAGGGAGTCTCAATACATGTATTTCCGGTGAAATCTCGATATCGAATTTTTGGGTGGAATACAATACCTTCTTTACCTACTAGGTACGTGGTAGAGAAAGTAAAAATGTGTTGTCTATTTCTCAGTTTTGTTCTTCAGTTTGCCTATTGCCCAAGGAGTTATTCAATTAGGTCAGTATCGCCGTAGACTCCAGCTACCAGCAAAGCACTAAGTTGGAGGGAGGAAAGCGAGGCTATCCCCGAGTAATACAACATGGCATGATTTTATGGAGCCCTTAACATGGAGTTGTTCATATATCGCTCTCCTACAATTAAAAATAACATCTCGCATTTGTTTACAAATTAGGGATGGGACAAACGGTTATTTTCGAGTAACGGTTACAACTGCTAACAACGTGCTAACGGTTACATGTAACGGTTACCAGTAACGATTAGCTCTACGTTTCAATATGAACGATGTCGATACAGACTTACGTTGTTATGTTCAGGCAATCTAATCTCTAGCCGTTTCAACACTTCGATCACTACGGTGGTTTATAATCGCAAAATGCACTCGCAATTACTTTACATTCCTACGCGCTTGCGTACATACAAAGACGTATAGTTCCGTGTTGCCTTTTCCCTATTGGCTAAACTATTCGTGCGTAAGTGCGCCTCTCCTAGCACGTGAGGATGGGAGCAGCCATGAGTAAATGAAAAATCATTGCATTATGCAAATCGAGGTCGGAAGCATGCAGTTGTACGACATTAATAAATAATAAACTTGCAATTATGGTGTATATTGTAACGAATGGAGTAGCCCTTTCAACTTTGAGGTTTGATTCGGGAAATATTGATTTAACTCTGTATATCAGTCGGTCTTTCATTGTTTATTGCCATGCAAGGTTAAGGTGTAAATATGCATAATGGCAAATCCAAACGAGCGGAAACACACCCTTTTACACGTGCTTTTCGAAAGAAAGTCGAAGAAATTTCACGTTTCTTTAAGCAATCTTAGAGAGTAGACTTGCTGAAATTGTGCAACCTTAGATCTTGATTCACCACTGTTAAAATGTATGTACCATTGTTTGAGCTTAGCGGGCCTCGCATATTTTAATACTGAACAACATTAATTGTTTATTCATACCTATCTACTTCTGATGTGTAAAAACTCGTGCACCTATAATCGTATATGAATAACCATTTTAATGCAATGCATGCAGCTTTGCTGCCCGAGTGTTGTCTGATTTGTCATCTGTAGTCTGTGACATATTCGAAGCGAGGAACACGCTGTAATAAATATGTACTTGCAACCGTGCGAGGATGACTCAAGTTGTAAACAGGTTGAGGTAACTAGTTCCCGATAAGCGATCCCAATGCACATGCAGTCAGTGATGTCACCCAGGCTTGGTAACAATCTCCAGTAACCGTTAACGCGTTGTCTTCGTTACTTTGGTAACCGTTATTGAGTAACTAGTTACTCTGTATTCGATACTTTGGTAATTTTTACTGAGTAACTAGTTACTTTGGTAACCGTTACATAAAGGTAATCGTTACAATATAACGCTTACGTTATTTTGTGCCCATCCCTATTGCAAATAGCCAGCACGTAGGTAATACTTTAGGGTTAACAAAAAGTAAACACTTAAATAAAGGGGATGAATGCAATGAAGAAGGGCATATCATAGGCTTATCAAGTTCTAATATCGGCAGTGTTGTTGATATCAGTCTAAGTGCTTGCAATCCTGTCGAAAAAAACAGTACAGTCCCGATCATCCGACCTGGTCGGCCGGAAAACTGAAAAAAGAAAAATCTGTTAAACATCGCAAACCGTTGAGCGTACACGAGTACTAGCAGTAAGTACTGTACTAAGTACTAAGCAGTAAGTACTGTACTAAGTACTAAGCAGTAAGTAAGTACTAGTAAGCAGCGCTCGCGCTTTTGGGACTACACAAGTGACTGTACACTGTCATCCATCAGACCATTATTAGACGCAACTAGCCACCATTCGATTGTTACAAAAATGAAACACCTAACATTGTTCGGTTTACAGTACAGTACATATTTTTACTTTTTCTGCTACGTAGAGTAAGCAGGGGAAGTATTATATTCCACCCAAAAATTCGATGTGGAGATTTCACCGTTTATATATGTTTTGAGGCCTCCTGAACCCCCAAAAAGCATTTTTAGAAAAAATAAGCTTCTGTGTGTCTGTCTTTGAACACTATAATTCAAAGACGAAAACTCAAATAAATACCAAATTTGGTATTTAAGTCCACTGTCTTTCAAAGATGCGACAAGAAGATTTTCAAGAAAATCCCCACTCACAACTGCCGTTTACATGGAACATTTTTCGAAGTTTTTTTTTTATTTTCTGAAAAATAGCTAATGATTTTGATTAAAATACCATATATTAAACATATTTACATAACAATTAAATTGTATATCTTGAATTTTTTGGGAGTAACCTGTGAAGTCCTCTTCATTCGGAACGAAGTTTGTATAATCCTGTATAACTGGTAAACGTTAAGCGATAGACGAAAAAACGTTATACACAAAAAATGTATCTCTCTTTAAAACACATAATTTAGTTCAAATAACTTTTGTGACATAAGCCATTTTCGAGATATCGTTATTAATGGTTCCAATTGTTCAATACTTAGCAGCTCGTTTAAAGTCCTGCCGATTTGAAGTTATTTCTTGCGATTGCATGGAAAAGAGTATGGAATTTTAAGGCTAGCGTCCAGTTCTAAAGCATTTGACTATCGCTATTCCGTTTGTATCAATAACGAAATGTGTAATGCAGCTATTTCTGCAAAGGTTTATCCAGATTATAATGAAGTGTGTAGAAAAATAAGCCTTCATAAAAATAGTTAGCATACCCTCTAACAAATAATAGAGGGTAGAGGATGTCATATGAATGTAACACATCAGATTTTTACTTGTAGGTTACTGTGTAGTAAAGCTTATATGTACGCGCATATCCTGTTCTGTGGTGCGTTGTAATGGCTTCAAAGAGGAAAAAAGGGTCTGTTTCGATGGAAGAAACACTGAAAGCTTTGAAGAGGTTGGACAAAGGTGAAACGTTATTAAAAATTGCACAGGATTGTAACGTAGGAAGAACGAGTCATAGGAGACTAGAAAAGGAACCGACAGACAGAACAGTGGTGTTCTGAGCGAGTGACAGCTAACATATGTACTTTTTGAAATAATAAATGTATTTTGTCAGCTTTAAATGTCGTATTTGTTACCTTCCGCGTCATCCGACTTTCCCGTTAATCCGAATAGCCCACGGCCCGTATAATTCAGATAATAATTGGAACTATACTGTACTTTATTAAGAATATCTTTCTGAAAAAATGATCAAAAATTGCCAGCAATTATAAACATGGATTCCAGTGTTATAAAACACTATGAAACTTCTACTTTAGTTATATGTGGATTTTATAGCAGTACGGTTTTTTAAAGCATTCCATATAGCGTTTAAATGTCTGCCCGTAAGTTTAGCTTCCTATAAAATTATAGTAAAGACCGTAAGTCTTGCCAACATTAAAGTGAACAAACCAATCAGAAGATGGCCTCAGAAATCTTCAAATACTAAATTAGCTGCGGAGGAGCATAAAAAAAACGAAGGAGGGCCTAAAGTCAGAAATAGTGTTAAACTTTTAAACTCTTTTCTCGGGTTTTCATTTGTCGGCACATTCTCATTTTCAAATTGTTCGACACGATGTACTTTTAGGTATAAATCAATGAAGTTTTGTTATGCTTATAAATCACAGGATAAAAATAACGTGATGAATGTTTATTAAAATGCATAGTTGTGTTATTAAATAATAATATTCATATTGTGTAAATTTTTAATAAAAATAATTGGTCTCATATTTAACATCCATTTTCTACCAAACTATTAGGATAATCAACATCTCTATAGTTTATTAATATACTGTTAAAGAGTTTAATTATTTAGTATTGATTTTTTCAAAAACTAATTTCATCGTGTAGAGCTATTTTTCAAAAAGTAAAGAATACGAACTTAATATTTTGGAAATATGCGTCAATTTTGGTCTACATATTATAATTAAACCCTGATTGCTGTATTAAAGTTTCAAATGAATCGAACTGAATTTTTGGATTTTAGAAATTCCACAGATGTGTATGCTCAATAGTCTGTAGATGCATTGACGCAAAACTGATTTTAGCATTGGTAGGTGTTTGCTGCCACATAATTTCATTATTTCTCATTAATGGCATTATAATAATCATTAGCCTTTGTGTAGATTACTTACATCTCAGGATACTAGTGTTGGTGGTAGGCAGACGAATTCTATAGCTGAGAAATCCAAGTAGAACTCGAGTTTGCTCTGTCCAGCTTATCAGTTCTACAGCATCTAAAATGATCAGCAGATGATGTTTCTGTAGCACTATTTCAAGGTTTAAAATTATCGTAAGTTTGTAAATTGGACTATTAGGTCTTATAAAATTACCAAAGTCGAAATCTAAGCATACAGAATCGTTGGGAGGGAGAGATCCCACGTTAAAATACTGTGCCCACGTCATACTTGAATTCTGAGAATAACTCTAGCTAGAAATTATAAACCAAAGCCAGATGTAAGAGTTTCTGCGCTCACGATAAATAAGGCAATCGCCTCATTGCTTCACAGACAGCTGTATCAATTTTTGTAATTAATATTTAATCAGAATTTACTTTTGTTGCTTGACATCAACTACGCGTGCTGAGAAATGTTTAACGTCAGTATGAGGAAGTAGGTGTTATCACCTCACGCCAGCAGTACCTCAATTCATCTGGCATTTACTCAGTCACCAATTGAAAATGTGAAAGTCTGGTCCCTTAACAATGAGGAGACAGCATGTGCATGAGAACGCTGTGCTACCGGGTCAGAATCCATTGTGTTATAATGACTATTTTCTCTCACTCTTTGTTTCCTCTTAACTTCAACGAATTAACTGAAGTTCACATGAATTTTAATTGTTCCCGAGTTTTTCCTCAGTTATCATATTCTGAAGAGGGAACCACAATAGAAAACTGTAATGCCTGGGTCCTGTATTATGTTGCATATGACAGGACGAGCTCTTTTGCCTATGGAATCATTGACCTAAAATATAATATAGACCAGAGGCGGCCAATCCTAGGGCCGAGGGCCAAGTAATGGCCCATCAAGACATTGTAGTTGCCCACTGTTAGCTCAAGAACCGATGTACACCTATTTATCTTTAAAATTGTTCCTTTTCGAATATGAAAAGAGTAACAGATTTATTCATAAATACATTTTGGATTTTACAGCCTAAGATTCATAATTCACTTCATCCGTGCAAATGGAAGTAATAGAAATCCAAAAGCAACAAGAACTTTGTGTTGCTAAATTTAAAGAGCATTATGGATCACCCACTTCTAATTTGACGCATTTTGTAAATATATCCCCTTTGACTGGCCGCGGGTTCAAACCCGGCGGAGGGCGATGGATTTCTTTCGGGCGTAAAAATCCTTAGCATGACTTCCTTCGGAAGTAAATTAAAGCCGGTGGTCCCGTGTCGTATATTTACGGCACGTAAAGGAACCTCAAGCCTTATAAAGAGTCCTCTGAGCAAAATTACCGGTCTTTCACGCCCAATATAGAATTGGACGCTAACACAGCAGTTGGCCATAAACAAAACACAATTTAATTTAATTTAATTTCCTCTGACTGGTTTCCTGAAGTTCAAGATCTTGCTCCAAGGTCCATGAGCAGATTCACTCAACATAATTTGTAAGCAAACTTTTTCTTCCATTAATGTTAAGAATAAATTACGTTCGGCTATTACAGATGCACATTTTGCTAATACCTATGTGCACATCAAAAATGACGCCTAATATTGAGAAATTGGTAAATGAAAAGCAACTTTAAAATTCACTTTAACATTGCAGGCCTTAAAAATACATTGAAATGTTGTTAAATAGTGTGATAAGGAGTATTTATATTATAATTTAATGTGTTTCCTTTTATGATAACGGTCTACAGCTACACTTATCTGAGTACTTTACGAAAACTTATATAATATTTTAGTTCGGATTCAAAATAGTTTCCAATATAAATTTAGTTAAATGGCCCTTCAAAAACGTTCTATCATTTTACTGACCAAAGCTCAAAATAGGTTGGCTACCCCTGAACTAGACGTTGTTCAGGTATAAACTGTTGAATTACGCATGGAAACTTCAAAAGAATACCAATATGTAGGACAAAATATGACAAAAGTTTTACTGTGAGCTTGTGCGGAGTTATTTTCTGTAACAGTTACCTCAAAGAGAACACATACCTACCAGAACCTTTCAGAGAAGCAACAAAAAGTGAATAGTCAGAAGCACGATAAAATTCTCGTATATTAAAAGAGAACTGTTCACCCACAAAACACTTCTCTCTGCCGCCTACAGTTCGCTTATGAATAGAGATGCTTTTTATTGAGCAATGTTTGTTGTGAGCCGTTGGTTTTCTGAAGTTGTTCTTTCGTTACTCGGCATCTGTAGTCTGCTAGTTTGAGTCAACGCCTCCATTCAAACTGACCAAGTCCACCTCGAATGGACCATTTTTATGAAGGCTACTGTTTTTATGGTTTCGTACTCGCTTTAGTAGCGTTCGAAGTTCGAACATTGCATTATTAATCTATAATTTATTGATGGGATTAGCGTTTAGACCGAGTAGTCTACATTTAATTTCAGCTTACTTAGTAACAATAGATATTAACAATATTTATGGTGCTTGACAAGACTCCTGATAATGAACATTTGTAGTATACAAGGTGAACCGTTTGAGACTATGCAATAACTCCAAAACTAAGCGTTGTAGAAAGAAATGTCTTTAATAATAGTTGCTTGATATTATGGGGGAAAGTAAATGTCATTAGTCAGTTTTGTTTGGAGGATGTTATGATGGTCATTTTAGGGTCAATTTCTTCTTCTTTATCTGTTTAACATCCTCATATGTAGGACTTACACCCCCAGGACTTACAGGCGGGTGTCTGGGGTCAGAGGCCCGTCGAGGAGCAGACACTCACGGATCAGACAGAATATCCAGGATGGGTTATCCACCCGATGCCTGGTATGGGAAGAAGGAAGTAGATGAAACGAAATGATGGTGAAATGGATGAAAGGAAAGGTGATAATGGAGCAGTTGGTGGAATGAATGGCGGGGGAAACCGGATAACCCGGAGAAAACCCGCCCAGACGCCGCTTTGTCCACCACAAATCCCACATGCGGGTCCCTGGGATTGAACCCGGGGCGCCTCGGTGAGAGGCGAGCGGTCTAACCACGCGCCGCCTTTAGGGTCAATTTAATTTCTTAAAATGGGAACCTACACTTTGCATGTTGCTTTCTCATTAGAAAATGGTTTATAAAAAGCTGTTTATTTTGTGATGAGGAATAAGGACACAAAATAAAATATGTTGGTTCCCAATTACGAAACGCAACTTGACTCTCAAATGACCATCTACGGATGGTCCAATCATTCATTGCGCTCTTCGTACACAATCATTCAGAATTTTCATTGGTGTAAGAACAATTACAAAGTGCTTTATACAAATGTTGCTTAGTTTTATATAAGGAGTGATAAAACATAAAAAGGTAGCTTTCCATTTAAAAAAATTAAATTGACCCTAAAACGACCATCGCAACGTCCTCGAAATAAAGCACGACTAATGGTATTTACTTTCCCCCATAATATCAAGCAACTCTTATTCAAGACATTTCTTTCTACAACACTTAGTTTTGGAGATATTGTACAGTCTCAACTTAAATGGTGCACCCTGTATGTACCAGCAAAAGTGTTTTGGAAGCTGTACAATGCATTTCATTGGATAACGTATATAATTTAAAAAGCGAAACTGTCAGGATTGATGAACTGGTATTTGGAAGCTATCAAAAGGAATTTTATATTATACAACTATTTTAGCTGCTGAATTAATGTAACAGGCAATATGAGAAACAAGTTTACAATAGCAATACCGTACTGTGAAGGGATCATATCTTTTATTTGGCTAGAAGTCAGCAAACAAATCTAGCTGTTTAGGAAGCTTTGTTGCCTAGAACTAGAAATAAAGATGCAATGGAATAGAAGAGAAGCAGAAAATGCTTTGGTCACGTGATAGTTTTAGAAAATAGCGTTACTCTAGTTGTTGCAAAATAAGGATTGCAATGGGTTTGTGTTTATTATACGTCACTCAGCTTTATTACTTTCTTTTCAGCACTTTCGTGACTTTTGGACTCATCAACAGAAGGTTCGTGGTTCGAATCCCGCCATGCCCATCCTTCCTGCTTTGGCGTTTACCAGGTTTTCCTCAGTCCTCATAAATTGTAAGACAAATGCCAGAGAAGTACTCTGAACTTAGGCCTGGAACGTTTTCTTCCGAAACTTCCTTTTCCAGTTGTCATTTCGGTTCATGTACATTAGTGCCCACCCCTGTGGGGCCGTATACAGTAAGAACGGGTGTTAATCACTATTAAAAGAAATAACTTGCGACCGCATGACACTGACTCGTCCGCTCGACCTCGAATCGCTCTATGCCAGTGACCCCCAAATTGAGATGGTGCAGAGAAACTTGGGTTCAGGAGATTTCAAAATTATTTCTGCCGAATTCCGAAAAAGACGGTACTTCCTCTGTACAAGTAGAGAAAGTAAAATATATGTAATATCTAACTGTAGGCGATATTATAATCAGAGTATTAAAGGGGAGGGCGACAGCTCAAAAATCTGTATATTTTCCGTGAGATTCGAGAGAGAATGCTCAATTACTTGCCTCGTTTACATTTGCCTATGTACCTACTAGTTCTACTGAATATATTGGCACGACTCCTATTGGCATTCACAGGAAGTCCATATGCCCATAGCAACATTCGTCAAGAGTTAGAATTCTCACAACTTAAATCAAACGAGTAACACCTGTACAAAACGTAACATGGAGATTATAGTGTGCAAATAAAGAAATTCAAAATCATATCCGTAACCAAGACAAAATCCAAAAGATGAGGCTGAAGTCACAAACCCCGCTCATTCAGAGGACATATGTTTCTCGCACAATTTAGAAAACGTACAAACGATACGCCACTTGAAAGAAGTGAGCAAGTGATTAAGATTCCTATTCTGCTGTAATGTCCTGCGCCATGGCTCTGGTGCTCTGGTTCCCGGCTGCGGAATACGCCCGGGTTCGATCCCAACCATGGGGTTGCGGATTTTAAGTCCCGGGTGTAGCACCGGTCCCCACTCAGCATGGTGAGGAAATTGAGGAGCTGCGATAGACAGCGATCCCGGCCACGGCCAACATTCGGCTGGGGGATGTGTGATGCTGGCCTCAACTCCCCGTATCGGTTGGATGATCGCCCACCTCTCCCATGCGTACGTGGGCGTGAGGCCGTCGTTGTAGTTGGCAGGTCAAGGTCCTTCATGGACTGTAGAGCCACGGGATTATTTATTTATTTTTTTATTCTCTAATCACCTAACAGCTGGAGGAGGGTTGCAGTTGGATAGTGGCAGTCGCCCTGTAGCTAGGGGAGTGTCACTGGTCACGTGTCCTCGTTGCCGAATGTTTTTGTTCAACTCAGCCGTACAGAACTTGAGCACATTTTTATGATGTATTTACTGCGATTTCTCAACGTTTAGACTCACATGCCACACATTGGGAGACGAAGAGACAGAACTGTTTTGCGGAAACATGTGGCCACGATACCCTCAGTTTGTTTTCACTGCAGCATCCACTCCGTACAACAAAGACACATGGCTTATTGAAACCTTCCGTTTATACGTTGTAAGAGGTTATAAAGAAGCGGCATATCGTTTGTACCCTTTCTTAATCTTGCACGAAGTGTTCAGTATATTCCAGAGCACGCAGATGTCGGAAGGGAAGACGAAACTGTACTGCATCCCAGATGACGACCACGAAAGAACATGGTGCAAAGACTTGCACAAAACATGAAAAGACGCAACGATTCAAATAGATTCTTCTGTTATGGTGTATATACTATAACACAGTATTACTTACAACAAAAGGCAAACTAACTGAAATCACGGAAGAGATAAATCACAACGCTATATGGGCAGTTAGGTAAAGTCGGTAAAAAGAACGCCGCGCCGTGTTTGGCGATAATTCGTGTATTTATAAGATAAGCTATGTGACGCTTGACGAAGCAGTCGTGCTTACATCCACTGTCTTCCTCCCGCCAACAGAAGAGTTTTTGTTACAATAATTAGGACCGTTCAACACTTTGTCATCTACGCTACTCAGCTAAAGAGTTCAAGGGCAACCGTGCAAGACTCATAAACATGGTATGCCTGTCTCACTCATATCGTTAATTGTGTATACGTCTGCCTTCCCCAACTCGAGACTCATGGGTGGGGACCACACCATTCACCTCGTCTTGTTTGCTTGACGTTTGACATGTCTCGGGACGAAATAAGAGAAATGCGTTTTCGTCAAAGAATATGACGCTGACGAATCTCGCTGGCTAGAGTCGTAAGTTGTGCAGCCATTAAAAGATATTTTTGTTTGCAACACACCCTTAATTTTGCGAATTATTGTTTACTCACACAGCACTAAGGGGCATTAAAATGCTCCTCCCCAATGCTATAAGGCGCTCATGAAATCCTTACATCAGTTCCTTCCCCCCTTTTTCTTTTCTTTCAAGGAAAGGGTAGTTTATGGTGTAGTTATTTTCTTGAGAATCTTCACTTGACATGATAAAACCGTATCTGCTTCAAATATGGATTTTGGTATTTCAGTTGCGTGAAGACCCTTTGCTAAAAATGCTTTTATTAGTTTCAGAGCACTTTCGATCTATTTCTGATGAAATATCAATATCGAACTTTCGGGTGGTATACCTTCATACCTTCCTACACCTACCAGAAAAGAAAAGGAATAGGAATTATAAACGAAGGATATCAGCATTGAGGCCAAAGCTATGCGTACTGCGACTTCTAAACCTCAGGGAGGAAGGAATGAGGCGAGAGAGTATGAAGGGCGGCCAGATCAGCTTGCTGCAGACGGAGACCAGTGGGGTTCCAAACGTTTCCATATTGAGAATCCCCGGCCACCCTTTAGATGGCGCCTGCCCCCGCCCCGTATCTGCAGGGACAGATTTGGGTAGAAGGCCTCGTGCCATGAAAGAAGCATTTCCCTCCACAGAGCACATCACTGTCCAGCGTGCCTGGTCTTGCAATCCTGAAATATGAAACGGGAAATCAGGGGCAGGAAAATTCGTGTTAGTATATAATCCTCCCCAGTTTTCGTCTACTATCAAGGAATACCTTGATAGGGCACAAGGTTGGTTGGCCGGTCCAACGGGAATATCCGAATGCGAGCCTCAGACGCTACCTGTAAAACTAAACTCCTAGGCTAATTTATACTTGAGAGCTACATACCCAAACGCTAAATTCCCCCCCAAAATTAATTATTAAGCCGAAGAATAAATAAATAAAGAGGTTTCCAAACCAACGGTTATGGTACATACCCATTATTAGGCCGTATAACTGAATTCCAAAGTAATGCTGCACATGTATACCTACGGTCGTGAACAGAACTGACCTCGGAGCGGAAAAACAAGTTTTATTCATTCCCCAATTTTCTTCCGCAGTTTGCCTATCATCCAAGCAGTTTCTATTTTATTAGTAGAGTATCGCCTTAGTGTCCAATTACTGATAAAGCACACGAAGTTGGAGGGAGAAAAGAAACAAAACGGCATGCGGTTTAGAGTATCAGCAAGCTTACTTCAATATCTATTCTAATCAATTTACGTATAAGTCCCCTTAAGTAATATGTAATATTGTGAAACTCTTAACATTTTCATCGCATTCATGAAATATTGAAAAATTATCCCTTTATGTTAAATGTCATTCCTTTAGTAGTGTTTAACGCCTGTTCTTACTACATACGGCATCACAGGCGGTGAGCACTGATGGTAGATGCAATGAGATGATATTTGGGAAAGGAATTTTTGGAAGAAAACGTTCCAGGCCTAAGTTTATGGTACCTCTCCGGCATTTGCTGGTTATGAGGACAGACAAATCTCTGTCAGGGAGGTTGGTCCTGGCGGGATTTGAATCGCGGCTTCCCGAATGCGACCTCATACGTTACCGTTCGGTTTTTATCCTTTCGTTAGGTAGTCTTCACGATATGTATGTTGTTGTAAGAAGAGTAATTTCACAGTATTTCGTATCTTAGCACGACGCCTCAACAGAAAGATGCATTCTGCTAATGTCTGTAATTCCATAACTCATCGCAACATTTAAAACTTGAACCGAGTTAAATAAAAGAATGGTAGGTTGTCTTGAACCCTACCAACCACGTGAATTGCAAATTATACCCGACCTCATATGACCGCCAAAGTGACGTCACGATATAAAAACAACAACCGTCCCCATTTCCTGCTGAAAGAAGTCTCGATCGCTTGGTTTCGACTCAATGTCTCCAAGAGGTAAACGACTTTAAACGGTCTATCCCCTTCATTCATCTTATAGCTGAACGTTCTTATACTGCCATAAGGGGCACGTGGACTGAATTTTCTAGCTTTTTTACTTTCTCTACCACGTACATAGTAGGTAGAAAAGGTATTGCATTCTACCCAAAAATTTCATACCGAGATCTCACCGGAAATACATGTTTTGATACCCCTTGAATCCAAAAAAGCACTTTTAGAAAAAGGTCCGTGTGTGTTTGTGTATCTGAGCAGCATAACTCAAAAACGAAAAGTTGGATAAGCAACAAACTTGGTATTTAAGTTCAGTATCTTCGAAGGATGGGATACGAAGATTTTCAAGAAAATCCCCCACCACCAACTGCCCTTTACATGGAACATTTTTCGAAAGTTTTAATTTTGATTTCCTAAAAAATGGCTAACGATTTTGATTAAAATACCCTATATTTATGTTATTTATATGACAAATAAAATGTATATTTTGAATTTCCTGGGAATAGCCTTTGAAGTCCTCTTCATTCGGAAGGAATTTTGTATAACCTGTAAACGATAAGCCAAAACGTACTAAAAAATAAGAAAATGTAGATCTCTTTAAAACACAATTTATTTCAAATAAGTTTTTTTTTGTGGCATAAGCCATTTCTGATATATCCTACGTTATTAATGGTTCCAATTGTTCATTTCTTGGTTATTCCTTAAAGTTCTTTCAACACTCAGTTGTTTCTCACGATTGCATGGAAACAGTATGGAATTTTAAGGCTATCATATGGCGTCCAGTTCTTAACCATTTGTCTATCACTGTTCTCTTTGTATCTATAACGAAATGTGTAATGTAGCTGTTTCTGCAAAGATTTACTTGGATTAAAACGTAGCAGATATAAAAATAAGATTTAGCAAGAATAACTGTATACTCACTAACAAACGATAAAGGGTAGAGAAAGCCATGTGAATGTATCACATCAAATATTTTTCACTTAATGAGTAAATAAAGAAACGACTGTGCAAAAGCTTAAAGCTTGTATTTCAAATAGTTTCTCAGACAATACAATACAATATTTTTAATAAGCGAATAAGTGCAAACCGAGTAAGGTGGCGCCGCGGTAACGTGTGCGATTCGCATTCGGGAGATCCCGGGGTCTAGCAACCTGACCGAAGGTTTTTTCGCGCTTTTCCTCGGTCGCTAGACGAATGCTGGGTTGGATGATTTTACTCGCGAATTTTCCTACCATCCATTTTATCACTACATTTATTTCCTTCTTCACTGCCATACCAGGCACTGGGCTGATCACCCATCCTCGATATGCTATGATCCAGAGTTTGTTTACTACTCGACAGGCTACTGACCTAAGGCACTGGACTGATAATCCATCCTGGATTTGCTGTGATCCAGAGTTTGCTTGCCACTCCACAGGCTACTGACCCAAAGCATTGGTTTCTAAGTCCTACAAAGAGGAGGGAATCCATTAAAGAAAAAATGCAAATTTTCTAAAACTACCTTGCGCACTGACATTTGTAAGAGAAGTATGATAGTAAAATTTTCTGATACTTTAGAACAGTGAAAATAAATGTAAGGATTTGATGAAGTTGGTGTTTTAGTTGCAAGGAATAAATTTTTGTTTTTATGAAGTTATTGGTATTAAAATTTTCCTTGTTTTTTCAGTATAAATTAATTTTTTGTGAGCCCATGAATAAGGCAATCATTAAATGCATGCTTGAACATTTATAGTACATTTGAAATTATACATGCAAATTTGCATACAAATCAAAAGAAAGCTGAAATTTAAGGAAGAAATTTCACGCGCAAAAATGTAAAGCTGAGGAAAAACACGTACAGAAAGGAGAAGTGGGCGTGTACATTGGGGTTAAAAGGGAACGGTTTTTAAAACTGACGGAATGCGATAATTGTTGGCCCAAATGATTCACAGGGCCTGTAGAATACTTATGATATAATTCAGAAATCGAAAAATTTCATTTTCACCTAAAACAATCCCGGTGTCCCTTAAGGGGAGATTAAATGGCGAAAACTGGGAAAAAATTACATTTTGTATTTTTTGTGCAGTCTCATTAACTGGAATGTCTGTTGTAGTATTAAACGTATTTTATAATTGTAGGTAAATACCTATTTAATTATATTTCTTAAAAATTGTAATCTGCCATTTTATACTTTGAATTTGGCACCACTTCACGGGAAAAATCATCCTATGCACTTTGGAGTAGAGAGGTAAACTTTAGCCCATCTTTTAGGGGAAATTTTTCTCTACAAATTGGTACTTTGGAAGCTTTTGTGTGCTCAAGCCACATGACTTCTTTCTTTGCAAATATATACGAGTTTGTTTTCTCCATTTTTGATTGAACAGCTTTTTCTGTGAATGACATTTTCTGGAATGACATTTTCTCAAATACGGTTGAAGAGATCTAAATTAAATTTTATGATAAAAACAACCTCTTACTGATTTGCGGATCTATTTTGATGTTAATAACATGGTTTGTTATTTAAAAAATAATTGCTGAAAAATATTGATGAAAAGATGGTATAATTAAGAAAATAATCCTATATTTTCATAACAAACAGGCTTATTGTACAAAAGTAGATCGTGAACTAAGAAGTCATGCATCTACATCCTGCAAAAAACTTATGTTTGATACCTTAAATAGCTTAATGAGATAATAGATGATGAATTTAGTAAATTAAACATTGGCAGGATGGGGCTTTTAATCTCTCCTTAAGTGATTTCTGTGAGTGAGAAGTATTTTAATCTCAGAGTTGTATTTAAATGAGACATTAGCAGTACAGTGTCCATTCAAGCACAAAATATGGCCCAACTAATAATAAAGCGTTAGGGCAGTAGCGGAGGTCGGCGAAACCTTCTTAAAGAAATGTTAGACGTGTCAGTTGAACTTGTTTTTCCTTGCACAAATAGCAGCACAAGTCACTGCAGACGTATACATACAATGCGAAAAGTACAGTTAAGTTGCGGACGAAACAGGAAGAATAATTTAAACATTTGGTAACACTCCAGAGAAACACATCAATGAAACTAACAGTATAGATAATTAAATTCTATGTACATCACAACATACTCGCATTCTCTGGCTTCATGCCGAAGTTGCATTCAGGACGTTACCAAGTGGATAGGTTTAAATGCACTACATCTCTAAATCTCCTCCAGTGATTCACTCCACTGTCTCAAGAGTGCTTAAAATGAGTATGCGGGTTTTTACTGTGATATATCAAGTTGTTGTTAGATGCGGTTTCATTTTTCTCCACCACGTACGTGGTAGGCAGAGAAGATATTGCATTCCACCCAAAAATTCGATATCGAGATTACACCGGAAATACGTGTTTTAGGCCCTTGAATAAAAAAAAGCCTTTTTAGAAAAAGGTCCGCACGTGTGTGTGTGTATGTCTGTGAACAGCATAACCCAAAAACGAAAAGTCGGATAAATACCAAACTTGGTATTTAAGTTTAATATCTTCAGATGCAAAGATTCATAGGAAGATTTTCAACTTCAACTGCCCTTTGCATGGAATATTTTTCAAAATTTTTTTATTTTCTAAAAAATGGCCCTAACTATTTTATTAGAATACCATATATTACAGATATTTATATGGAAAATAAAATGTAGATACATCTTACATTTTCTGGAAATAGCCTGTGAAGTCCTCTTCATTCGGATAATCTTGTACCTTCGTTTTATGCCAAGGCCGCGGATCGCGCGAATGCGTGCTCTGCACACAGTCTGCTACACTGCGGGGGTTTCAGTTCCGTAACTCCCTCGTTACTTACGAGTGTTAGTAACATATACGTAATGAATACTAACCTTGTTATAAGTGTAAAGTGGTGTCCATCTGCACGAAGACATTCTTGATATCGTCGCATAAGTTCTTCTTGCGTAATATTGAGAATTTCTGCTTTTATATTATCCTTAAGCTCGTGTATGGTGTGAGGATTGTTCCAATAGACTATTTTTTAGCGTTTAGCGATCCCGTTGTTCTAAATTTATTGACCAAACATCTCACAGTGTCTCTACCCAGAATTGGATAACCAGAAAATTGCTGCTGAAATTGTCTACACACGTGTCTACATGATTTTTTCACGTATGTATCGTACATAAAAATACGCCGTTCAAGCGTGAATTTGTTGGCAGGCATTTCCGTGAATTAATAAGAGAAAAACACTCCAAAGGAAATCACACACAACACACGTATTGTCGAAACACTTCACTACACGAAGACATAATGACTGAGAGCCCAAAGTTAATAAAAGTACCCTTGTCACGTCCTGCGCCGCTTAATACTGAGGTCCCTGCCGTCTCCTTGGCCGATACGAATATAAGGCGGTTGTGGCCTTGGCATAAAACGAAGACCCTGTATAACTGGTAAACGTTAAGCTAGACGAAAACGCAGCGCACAAAAAATGTAGATCTCTTTTAAACACACAATTTATTTCAAATAACTTTTTTTGTAACATCAACCATTTCTGAGATATCTGTTATTAATGGTTCGATTTCTTTTAAGTTCCACTTAACTGCAAGTCTTATCGGCGTCCTTTCTTTTGGAACATATTATTGCCTATAGGCAATGTGTTAACTCGTATTCGCTTTTGTTGGATTTCTGGTAAGCTTTGGGTTTTATTCATTTGATCACGCACATATTCACACTTTCAGATTGCGGAGGACAGCGAATAATCTTGACTAGAGAATCATTTCCATCCCCTAGTCGGGAATTGAACCCAGGACCCCTCGCACAGCAGGCAGGTGCTCAACCGACTGGGTCACGAGGCCAGCTGGTTCCAATTGTTCAATACATAGTCACTTTTTAATGTCCTGTCGATTTTCAGTTGTTTCTCGCGATGTCATGGACAGAGTATGGAATTTTAAGACCGGCGTATGTTGTCCAGTTCTAAAACATGCGACCTTCCCATTGTATCTATAACAAAATGTGTAATGCAGCTGTTTCCTAGAGATTTATCTGGACTAAAATGAAGTAGATAGGAAAACAAATTTTCGTAAGAATAAGTTGTATACCCCTTGATAAGTGATACAGGGTAGAGAAAGTCATGTGAATGTAACTCAAGATTTTTTGACATAAAATATCACTATTTAGGCCACTTCAGTAAAAACATTTTAGGATACTATTGTAATCATTCTGGATCTTGGAACTAGCTCTTTTTCTTTGAATATTAGGTAAAAGCACAAGGCTGTCGTAAGTAGCCATGTAAAATAGGGAGCTCTGGGCAAAAGGGCACTTGCCCAAACACTCCTAATATATCTATGTACAGCTGCAACCCAAATGTTTCTGTGAATCTTCGATTTTGTTTAAATAACATTAACTTAATCAACGGGTACACTGACGGTAAAATTACACTTGTAATACCCTTCTGTGTGTTTTATATCATGAACCAGTTAGTGTGAAACTTGGTATATGATATACCTAAGTTAACCCTTTCACTGCTACATACTTCATGCACTCATCGGCCGGTCCGACCTTATTGCCTTGATGAATGCTTTCCCAGCTATTCGAGACCACATTTAATTATTTGTCTCGTTTAAGTTTGCACATAAGTATGCTAGATCTGCTGAATGTCTACATTAATCCTGACGATTTTCTGCGAATCCAGGTTGGAACAAAACTGGACGTGCACCGTGCAATAGGACGTAGAGGGAGAGAGAGAGAGAGAGAGAGAGAGAGAGAGAGAGAGAGAGAAGGAGAAAGAAAATAATAGTCGCGATTAACGCAATAACGTGAGCGGGGCTGTTAGTATTTAATCAACTAAGTGTTTTTACTGCGCATAAGATTTTCTGCGTAACTCCTAAAAGTGTAATCTCTGCTAATTGCCTGAATCATTTAGATTCCCTTATTCCGATGTTTTAGGGTGTCCGCTGTAAACCTCTCATGGATTGGCTGTCAACGTCAGTATTTCGTTTTGGAAAGCTTTCAGCGAAGTTACATCGAAAATAAGTGGACACGTCGAGCTGCAGTATTTATTTTAAACTACTGCTGTTCTCAAAATATAAAGTAATTAAACACACTATAATTCGTACGATTGCAATTTTATTATTTTATCTGATTTGAAGGTTTTATCTTTGGTTATGATGTATGAACAATAATGTAACGGTTATGTGCCCTCACTGCCAATTATCAATATATTAGCAATCGCGAGAATTCCATACGCCAGTTGGCAATGACAAATATCGGTGTGTATTTTTTCATGATCGACATTTGCATTTTGGTTTGGATTCATTTCTTATAGTGTATCTGGTTGCCCTGGGATTACTGTCTGCTATTTTACTCAATTGTGCAAAGGCTTTGGTTCCTTTTTACATTTATTTTGCTTACGAATATGATTTTGGATTCCCTGTTTACAGCTAAAGTAGCCTTGTTTACGCACTCATACAGGCAACGGTTGTGCTATTTACACTTGCCTGCTAGTTCCGCTGAATGTTACAGTAGCTCATATTTTCTTTCTGTGAACACAGAGCGGGACAAACAGTCTGTGTACCGCAAGCGATACTAGTAAGTTGTTTCAAACTGCGCGTTCGCGCAGGAGGCGTTCAGCTTAGAGCGAACAAAGTCGGTCCGTCTCAGTCAAGACTACAAGATTCTTATTGACGTTATGCAACAACAATAAAGTTAAAAAATTAGAAAAACAAAGTTCTCTATACTGCAATAATTATATACCTTAATCTTTTAGGATGTTACGTACTTTTATTTTTTATCAGGTGTCCTTTAAAGTGCTAAGGAACTCATATAGCGCTCACACTAGCTCATGAAATTAGTTTTCTGCAGAAATATAAACTTTCCCTCCAAGTATTTGAGCTGACACAACAGATGAAGGCGGAGGTCGTCCAAAAGAACGCTTTGCCCAGCGACACACGTGCCAAAATGCATTTTTTTGCGTCACGGACTTTGCACCTTTGAGATGCAAGGAATTTCCTGCCACAACTGATGGCGATGGCATCGTCACTAACTTACGACTTCAAACACATTATCTTTCATAGGTTGACAAGGTTAGACACTTACTAATTCGACACTATTCCAATGCATAGCTAAAGTTGTGTTGTGCACACCAGAGATGGAAATATAAATTTGTAATTTATGTTAAAGCCTTACTCTTCAAACAACAACATTACTCCAGCATTTGTTATGGGTCTCCATATATTTCATTCAAGCTCTATTAGTGAAAAAGAATTAATTGTGTCAAATAGGTTAGGAAAATCGCAAAAAGTGCAGCACTTTGGATGCCATCTTCTGATCTAAGCAAAGATTCAATTTTCTTATCATTGGTCAATAAATGAAGATTAATAATGCTACAAATCTGTTTTCACTCTACATTTTAAAATTTTCTAAGAATTATCCTGAAGCTGAATATAACAAAAATGGTATTCGGGAGCATAAATCCCGAGTTCTCTTGGTATAATATGAATTTGGTTTAGGTATTGTATAGTCCTGTCATGTACACCTGGTTGCATTAAATGTTTGCGTTGTTTCTTCGCCAAAACAATCTCTGTTTAGATCAAATGTCTAATATCCCATTATATGTTTTAAATATTTCAGTAATCAGCTCCCATTTGGTGCCACGTTTGTGGAACCAATAAATTTTTTAATAAAACTTATTGCTATGAATAAAATAGTTCTACGTATATTAGTTTTTGTGATGTGTTTCATGACAAAATGATGTACTACTTTAAGTCCTTTTACTTCGAAGACTATGTATACAACAGTTGTAAAATAGTACCAAGCTAGAATTCATGTTTTCTTTTTTTGGTGGTTATATTTTTCACAAGTTCTTGGGAAGATCTCTCTCTTGACTTGACGTCATTTCTATACACACATTTTAATTAAACAATTATTTCTTGAGGAAACTTCTTTTAGCATTAAAGCAAAGTTAAATACATATAGGTGGATGGAGTGTTAGTTCAATAATTTTAAGAAAAAGCTGCTCAGGATGTGATAACCTAATACTACGATGCATTTTTTTCTGCAATTGAGAGTTAAGACTGGCATGATGTTATGGAGTCAATGCTCATGGTATGATCGCGTATATCTAAAATAGATATTGATCCAATGATGATTGAAGTGAGATTCGAGGCCCAGACTAGCCAAGTTGCAACTCAAATTGTGTCCGAGGTGCACGCTGAGTACGTCGAGTGTGGATCTCTAACTCATTAGTAACACGCTCTCTATGCTTACGAGTACATTTAGTAGTGAACTCTGGAGGAATGCATCATCTCCAAGATAGATATCACGTTACCCTGCTATCTTGGATAACGCCCCTAGGCAGCATCAGTCAACTTATAAACAAAGTTCATGGGCGCTCCTTTGTTTATTGGTCTCAATTTGAGGCACATTAACCAACTTTAGCATACCGCAGGTGAAGATTCTCTGCAATCATGCATATTGTTACGGAATTAGCCTCGTTATCTTGCCGTGATGGGAAAGGAATGTTTACTTTGTATCTTACAAAACAAGGGTTTTACGTTTTTACGCTTAAAAAATAGAGAAACAATTTAATACCCAAAAATACAGAGCTTGTGCAATTAGCGATTACTGACAGCTTTTTCTCCCTGTAAGTTTTGGGACAGTTAAACTATAGCAAGTTTTATTTCTAAACAACTGCTTATTTTTACAGTAAATATGGATAAGAATGTCAGCGTACACAACTTATTAAAATAAACAGTAGGTAAGTGAAGTGCTACAATAGAAGACACCATTTAAAGAAATCATTAAATACAGAATTTAAGTACATAAAACAACATCCAGTGAATCACAACCCAAGTGCCCACAAATAGCATTTTATCCGTTTAGTTTCTTCTGTTTATGTATGAAGCTTTGGAAAGCCCAAATTATAAACCTAAGAAAGAACAAAAGAAAACTAAAAAGGAACGGCACGTTGAAGTTTTCACTTTATATGGAATTAAAATATCCTCAGGACTAATTACATTAGTCAAAAAAATATTATATCCGAGTCATATGTCTACTAAGGAGCGTCTGATACGAAGGTCAACGTCATCGGTATGGGGGGAAAGGTAAGTTTACCTTTGCCAACTAGCTCCTCGCTAGCTTAACTCAGTTCTCCTGCACGAGGAATTCCTGAGCCCGCTCCAAGTGTTATTTTGGTATTCCCTAACACTTGTCGTGCTGCGCTTAGTGGAGATTCTCAGACGCCATGATGGAAAACAAACCAACTCGTGCACCTACATTCGAGGACATTTCCTTGAAAGCGAGAAGTAAAGAAAAACAGAAACAACGCTTTGAAATCATTACTTTGAACAAGTTATTGATCAACAAGCTTCGCTACAACAAAAAATAGCAACTCTGATATCTCGCGTTGCGTTAACAACAAAACAAGAAGGCATCTGTTCTGAAATAGATATCATATACAGTTACCCAAGAAAATATTCGTCTTCACTTTAAACAATTCTAGCAGCCAAATTAATGGAAGGAAAAATGCAAATTTTTGGACATAAAGATCAAATAGTAATGCAGGCAGTTTTTCAGATCATTCATTTTTATCAGTTATATAATTTTTTGAAAAATATGTCAAAGTTGCAACTTTTTTTTCAAAATCATATTTCATCCATTGGGTAGAGAATTTTTTTGTGCTTACATCCACACACTTTCTTCGACATGCGACTTAACACTGGGGGAGAAATAAATTCGTGAAGTCGTAAACAGTGAGCCTAAAATGATAAATTAAGGCAAAAACTTTGAAAATTCCCAACTTTGTCATTTTATTCCTCCGTCAAATAAAATCCTATTTTCACCGCAATATCAAGTAATACACAAAACATTTCTCTCCTCAATGCATGTAAGATAATTTTGAAAACACCGCATAGAAAAAGAGTTGCAATTTGGCACAATTTTCAAAATGTTGTAAAACGATAAAATTAACGATCTGAAAAACCGCCAAAACACGTAAGCTGTGTGATAATTTGATCTTTATGTAAAAAAAATAGATTTTTCTCCTCCATTAATTTGGCTGTTAGAATTTTTTAAAATGCAGACGAATATTTTCTTGAGTAACTGTATATCCTTACAACTAAGTAGAATGACCAAAATATTTAACAATAAATGTTGAATTAAAATAAATTACTTTTGTATGTGATCAAAGGAAAACTGCAAACATTTAGTGTGCCTGGGATTCATCCTTTGGATCCTCGGGTTCAAAGAATTTAAGCATCTTTCATTTTTCATTTTTACTCTCTTTGCCACCTACCTAGTATAGTGGGTAAGAGGTAGTATTTATTCCACCCAAAAAAGTCCTATGTTGAGATTTCACGGAAATACGTATTTTGAGAACCACTGAATAAAAAAAAAGTATTTCTAGAAAAAGGTCCCATGTGTGTGTGTGTGTGTGTGTGTGTGTGTGAACAGCATAACTAAAACTAAATGTTCGATAAATACCAAATTTGGTGTTTAAGTTCAGTATGTTCCAAGGAAGCGACATGGAGATTTTCTTGAAAATCTTCCCACCCCAAACTTCTCTTTACATGGAAAAAGTTTCGACATTCCGATTTTCTCAAAAATGGCTCTAGCGATTTGTATTAAAATACCGTATGTTAAGATATTAATATGGCAATGAAAATGTAAATATTTAATTTTTTAGGAATAGCCTCGTGAAGTCCTCTTCATTCGGAAGGAGTTCTGTATAACGTGTAAAACACAGGATAGAGAAAAACGGAATCACAAAAATTGTGAAGCCCTTTAAAACACAGAATTTATTTCAAATAATTGTTTGTGGTATCAGCCATTTGAGATATCCGTTATTATTGGTTCGAATTTTTCAATATTTTGTCTTTTTGTAAAGTGCTGTCCATATTCACTTCTTTATCGCGATGTCATGGAAAGAGGATGAAATTTTGAGATCATGATACAGCGACTCGGTTTTTAAACACCTGATTATCGATTCGCTTACCTCTAATTCCCTTGCGCCTACAACGAAATGAGACTAGTTCTGCAAAGGTTTATCCCGATTAACATGAAGTAGGTAGAAAAATAAGCTTTCGTAAGAATAGTTTGTAGAAGCTGTGTAAAATAAACAATAGTGAGTGAAGAAAGTCATGTGAATGTAACAGAACTTTTTTTTCCTCCTTAGACACCTTAATACGTTTGTCCCGATACTTGAGAATTAGTACTCAGTTTTGTTTCCAAGATTATAAATATAGTGTTGTTTAGCCTTCCGCAATTAAACAAATATCCCAAATCGTCCACAGATCTGAAATCATCTCAGAAGCTATTCAAAGAATTCATATCAACCTATTACAGTCATACTAAAATATATACTGATGGTTCTCGACGAATGCGGATGTGCAATTATCTATCCAGAACACACAATGCTCTGCAGACTTCCTGAATTCTTCTCCATCTTCTCTGTTTAACTTAATGTTTTTAAAAAAGCGTTACAGTTTATCACTACTAGTAATGAGAGATCCTTCCTAATCCTAACTGATTCATTAAGTAAGTGTCTTACAAACCCTTCATGACAGAAACACACTGGCTCAAGGTATCCTCAGCATAAATATGGATTTGCAACACCAACGTAAAGCAGTGGTGTTTCCCGGTTACCATCTCAAGTGTTCAGTTGCTAAAGAATCCAACAAGCACCCAGTGAGCGACCACTCAATCCGAGTGCCCCACAGCGACGTATTCAACCATGTAAGAAGACGCCTAAAGCACCACTGGAAACAACAATGGATTAATCAACCTGCCACCAAACTCCACGAGATCAGGCTTTATCCTAAAGTCACGCCACCTCTGCAGGAAGGCAACAATTGATCTAACAAGGTTACGGATTTGGCCAAACCTCACTGACACACGCATATCTGCTACGTAAAGATGACCCTCCTATGTGATCCAACTGCAACACCCTCCTTACAATCAAACACATCGTTACCGAATGCTCCATCTTCAAAGGAAAAAGAGATCTACACCACATCTCCACAGATTTGGCGAAACCAATCACCCACACAGAAGTTCTTCACTTCTTTAAAAACAAATTTATATCATAGTTTATAATTTTCGTTGTTCATTAAGTACTTGTTAATACTGTAAATTAAGATTGTGGTAATTAATATATGAATTGTTCATTATGATGTTAATAGTCGCGTTATGACAGTAGCGTTAAGCGACTTTAAAAAAAAAAGTAAATTTAAGAAAATAAAAAGAACCGTTACATTTCATCTTAATCGACGTTAGACTGTAACCGAATTGTTGGAAGTCAGTAATAACTAATACGCTTACTGACGTTCGCAGACAATCACGCTTGTGATTTCTTGCTGCTTTGTTTAAAATCTGAGGTATCGAAGACGGGTTGAAAAAGAGCATGACGTGGATCCGAAATATGGCGGAGACTTCAGCAAGTCAGCTAGTAGCGATTGAACATTCAAACTGATTGCATGGAAAAATGATAAATAATTCTTCATTAAACTTCTGATTTAACTTTGTAGAGATGTCTTTAAATGTTACGTCTTTATTTAGTTGCTTACACACAACAGTGCCACATATCAGTGCACTAATTTGAAGGGAAAAAAGACGACACTGTATAACTGATGAAACAGACATTTCAACCTCATCCATCATTACTGTGATAAACCCTGCGGGAGTGGGAGTCATTGACCTACAGTACATATGTATGCCTAATATTGTTGCTACACTATATATTCTCAATTCTTCTGAGTCCAACTACGAAGTCCAGTTCTGTGGAAATTCAAATCTGGCAGATTCCGGGACTGCTTAGTATTGAAACTGAGACTTATGTATTGTTAAACTCGTCTTCACTTCATTGTCACGGCTTTTAATTTAAGCTATATATTAATGTTAACATTGTTAAGTACTTTTTCTACCACGTATCTAGTAGGTAGAGAAGGTATTGCTATTCCACACAAAATTCTATATCGAGATTTCACCGGAAATACACGTTTTGAGCCCCCTGAATGTAAAAATGATTTTAAAAAAGACCCGTGTGTGTGTGCGCGCGCGCGCGCGTGCGTATGTGAGAGAAAGAGAGAATAGCGAAACTCAAAAATGAAAAGTCGGATGAACACCGAACTTGATATTAAAGTTCAATCTTCCAAGATGCGACACGAAGATTTTAAAGAAAATCCCCCAACCACAAGCTCTGCTTTACAAGTAACATTTTTCGAAAAAATATAGATCTCTTTAAAACTCAGTTTATTTCAAATAACCGTTTTGTGGCATAAGCCATTTTCGAATATCCCTCATTCATGATTGGGATTATTCAATGCTTTTATCATTCTTTTCCGGTCCTTTCGGTGTTCAAGTTGTTTCTCGGATTGCATGGACAGAATATGTAGTTTTAAGACCAGCATATAGCGACCAGTTCTTAAACATTCGAATATCGCTATTCCCTTTGTATTTTTAACAAAATGTGCAAAGTAGCTATTTCTGCAACGGTTTATGTCGATTAAAATGAAGTACATAGAATAGAGGATATAGAAAGTAATGTGAATGTAACACATCAGATATTTTTTCAAATACTCCAAATATTAGTTTCCGTCTATTTATAAAATAGTACTTTTCTCCTCTTCAAAATAATATAAGGTTTATATTAATATTGGGACTATATAGGACTTAATTTAGATTTAAATAGTTCATTGTTCATTCTAAATCGTGGCTGTTGAAATTCGGTACTTTATCGCTAGTTCTTCAATTGCGGATTTCAAAATTCCAGTATCCAAGTTAACAGATTTCATAGGTGCTTTTTGTTACAGATAAAGAGAGATTTAACAGCAGACATGTTTGGAACTTTCCAAGTAAGTAGCTTAAACGAGCAGATTTTTCAACCCGAATTTCTATTCTGCTTTTTCAATTTTTTAAACAAAAAAATCATATTGAAGCGAGAATAAAATTCAAGCTTAAAAATCAGATTAAATTACGAACTAAAAGCTTTGCAATTACATTGAATTATGATTTCCACCAGTTTCAATTACATTTTCATAAATTATTAATATATTACAGCAAAAAGTTTTCATAATGATATTCGAAAGTCTTTTAAGAAAGTAACATTTATATAGCAACAATTCAGGGCAAAATGATTTTGAATACAGTCAAGATATTTAAAAAATGCCTAATTGTTAAATTTAACATTTTGTAAATTAAGAAAAGCTTTTGTGTTAAACTGCGTCATTCTTTCCGTAAAGGATTCCAAGAGATTTCAGTATAGGTTCTGGAATTTTCTCCTAAAAGTCAGTACATAACTAAGTAAGCATAAATAATTACATTTACTCTAGGCTTCAGCTCTCAAAAGTTACAAACCGAGTGAGATTGTGGTTCAAATCCCGGGTAGGAGTGATATTTATTCTTCGAATATGGATAATCCTGGATAACACAGGAAATTGGTCCCAAGTGTTATGACTGTAAGCATCGGTGTTAACGGTCACAACATTAGATCTTCACTTGTCTGTGTTCTTATCTTTGTCACTATTTTAGTTCGTAAAATGTGCACGAGTTGCTTTACCTGAAGCCATAAATAACCTTAATGTCTTTTTCAGGTATTTTCCTCCATACATGACATTCCGTATTAAGTTTCTGCTTGTCTACTATTTTTTAAATATTGATAGCTCTTAGACTCAACGTTTACAAAGTTCGCCTTCGGTTACTTGTGTTTGTTGTCAGACTATAAGACCAAACAAATGCAAAGTACATCTAACATCTTGATTTTTATTATTATTTTTTTATTTATGCACGTTCTTTAACTGCTGTTCCCCTTAGCGTCCCATTCTATATTGGGCGTGAAAGACCGGAAATTTAGCTCAGAGGCCTTTTATCAAGCTTGAGGTTCTTTTACGTGCCGTATGCCGTCTTGAGCACCGACTAGGTACGCCTAACAAAATGTATAAAAAGCAGCAGTTCAGTCACCAGCTTTCATTATCAAAAGCACTTAATGTAATATGTATGCTATAAACTATACACAGGAGCCGAAATCTGCGCATCATTTTTGAACGATATTAAAACACCCACATTTTGTTCTCTTTCGCATTCGTATTCCTTGCGCAAAAAGTCAAAGTTCGTTGTTAGGATAACAAGTTCAACTGAGAAGACATGCAGAGGTCCTTGTTAGGCGATATCTCTCAACAATCGAGACGTACTGGAGCGTAAATACAAGTCTATTGTGCAGGGATGTTACTTCGGTGGATCCTGAAAGCAGTTGAGGTTGGAGGAAGTTGTTATTTTCGGGTCATAAAATATATGGCATATTAAAAGCGAGCAAACTTCGACTATTATTCATTCCTATCTTATATACCTATTACTGAAAGGAAGTAAGCACTGATTGTATACAATAGAAATTATTTCCAACATCTCTGAATATCGTCGAAACCATAAAACTGTGGTAACAATGTTGTTTACACAATTGTTCCGAAAAACACTTTTATGCATCATTGGGAAGGAAACTCTTTATTGAGAGGCATCCCGCCCACTTCCTGGGAAGTTTCCGATTGTGATTTGACGCAGCAACGCAAAGAAATGTGGGTTAGGGAAGCTTAAATTTAATTGGCCCTTAACTTGTGAATATCAGGGCCTCATAAAGCGCCCACGCAGAAACCGACATTCGGTTTCAAGAAAACGCCACACGAGCATTCTATCACAATGAATGTGTCCTTTGAAATGTTACATCAAGAGTATTTAAACGTAAGCTAACGTTGCGTCGTTAGACACCATTGTTGTCTACTGAAAGGTTTCGTTTTTATCGACTTGTAATTGACATCAACATGTTCCACATTTTCTTGAATGGAAAGCTTAAAATGTTATTGGATAGTGATAAATCATGACATCTAGCGACAGAGTTGCAATTTTACAAGAGAAGTAATTTCTCGACAGCATAAAAAGTGGCAATGTCTCTGAACCTCCCCGTGCGAAATCTATGGGTATGTGTCTGTGCAATCTAATATGCAAAGTATCAGAAAAGTTGCAGAAATCTTTAATTACAGATTCCACTTTATTGTACGTAGGTAAATAAGCCGCACTTTTGGTCCAAATTACAATGGCAAAAAGTCGAGTTGCGGCCTAAATTGGCATGTTACTGCTCTTATAATCTATGCATCATGTAGCTAGCATCTGAAACCGAAGCTGGAGGCGCAACCAGAAAGTAAGCTTCTCGATTTTGTTTTCTTTAAAGTAAACGTATTTAGCCGGGAAAATTGCGCATGCGTAACAGATCTATGACGTATCAATCATATGCAGGCCGGGCAGGTCCCGCCTGGTCCCGCGCGGCAGCAGTGGCCCGAAATGGCGGCTCTTATTCGTTCTCCCGCCGCCTGCGAGGTTCGGTCAGTGATAAAAGTTCCTTACTGCACAAAACATAGCGCAGATCGAAATTCATCGCCAGCTCTGTCAGGACTACGGGCCGAACATCATGAGCAAACAGATGGTGCGTCGCTGGTGTAAGCAGTTTTGCGAAGGTCGTCAAAGTGTCCATGATGAAGAGCGCAGTAGGTGACCATCCCTCATCAATGATGACCTTGTTGAGCAGCGATCATTAGAACGTCGCTTTACGATTACGGAGCTCAGCAGCCATTTTCCGCAGATATCACGATCCTTGTTGCATTAAATTGTCACTAAGAACCAGCTGTTCAGGAAATTGTGTGCCAGGTGGGTGCCGAAAAACCTGACACCTGAGCACAAAACGAAACATTTAGGAGCAGCACTGACATTTCTGCAGCGGTATCATGATGGCGGCGACGTCACGGACGATGAGACGGGATTTCGCGCTTTACCTCGGAAACCAATCAGCAGTCAATGCATTGGCGTCACAGTGGATCTCCGGTCAAGAGGAAATTCAAACAGTGTGTGTCGATGCAGAAAGTGATGTGCACAGTGTTCTGGGACGGGAAGGGCATTCTGCTCATTGACTTCCTGCCCAGAGGTGAAACGGTGAACGTTGTCCATTACTGTGAAACACTGCGGAAATTGCGACGTGCCATTCAAAACAAGAGACGTGGAATGCTTACTGCAGGTGTTGTGCTGCTCCATAACAACGCTCGTCCACATACGGCTCGGCGCACAGCAACTGTTCTGCAGGAGTTCGGCTGGGAGCTGTTTCATCATTCACCACACAGTCCTGATCTTGCTCCCAGCGATTTCCATCTTTTCTTGCACCTCAAGAAATTCCTGTCCTCTGGTCAGCGTTTTGACAACGACGAAGAGCTGAAGACGACTGGTTCCATTCACAGGCGGCAGACTACTACATCACAGGAATACAAAAGTTAATCCCACGATATAGCAAGTGTCTCAACTCTTGTGGTGACTATGTCAAAAAAATAGCTCAAACATTTCCGTACCTGTTGCCAATAAAGTTTTTCATGTAACTATGTTTTCTTTGTTTTAAAAAATAGCGAAACTTACTTTCTGGATGCGCCACGTATATTGTTTCCTTAGCTTCTATGTAATTCAGTAGAGTTTTAGCGAGAAGCTGCATACTGGTAAGAAAGTTATTTTTTTTTTTTTTTATTTTTTTTTGGGACGTTCAGAATGATCATTTAGACCGAAAAGTATCATGAAGCCAAGGTATTTGGCATAGTGAATCATGCAAGTTTCAAATCTGCAATTGTGCTTTATACCAAAACTATTTATAAATAGATTTTAATGTTGTGCCTATAATTATCTTTGAACCTTATAGTCGTCCTACGTGGAGTAGTGGTTACCAT
The DNA here is from genome assembly GCA_030765065.1 of Deroplatys truncata. Classification (NCBI taxonomy): domain Eukaryota; kingdom Metazoa; phylum Arthropoda; class Insecta; order Mantodea; family Mantidae; genus Deroplatys; species Deroplatys truncata. The sequence continues at coordinate 98,055,571 of CM060990.1, read as the reverse complement.
GCTAAGCCTCTAGTTCCCGAGGTCGCGGGTTCAAACCAGCAGAGGGCGATGGGTTTTTACGGCATAAAAATCCTTAGCATGGCTTCCTTCGGAAGAGAAGTAAGGCCGATGGTCCCGTTTTGTAGATTTATGACACGCAAAAGAACCTCAAGCCTGATAAAGAGGCCTCTGAGCAAACTTCCCTGTCTTTCACGCCCAATATAAACTGGAACGCTAAGGATCACAGCAGTTAAAGAGCGTCCATAAATAAAACTCAATTTATTAATTTTTTTTACCTTATAGTTTCATAATCTGCATTTATCTATCAGTGATACGTAGACGTGGCGCCAAGTAAATTTTTAAAATGCCCCTGTGCACGTGGACTAGCTGCCATGTTAAAACTTAAAAGCTGATTTTCTCGCTTTCCGTTTTTTCTACATTTTCGGAGATTCAAAATGTTTCACACGATACAGGTTTTGTTCAATTTGCTTCAAGATTTTAAAGATAAATCTATGAAGTTCAAATGAAAAAATGTTGGAAGTGATTTTTCAGAAACATTGATATTCATGATCATATTAATTATTACATTCTATTACTATCCTAAAATTACCCAAAAAGATCCTTTTTAAAGTTAATAATTTTTTTCTACCAAACGAAAGTAGTAACAAGAAATCCGTTTCCCATATTTTTTCTATAGCGTTCATCTGTTTTAGAATAAATATTAAAATTATAAATTCTTAATTGTTCATCGTGTGGGGCGTTTCTTGTTTAGGTTAAATAATTGTTTAAACAATTAATAACTTCAAATCTACTAAAGATATTGCAATGAAATGTGATATGCACACTATTCTTTGCATGTATAATGCATGCTATAAATTTGAAGCAAATATGGCATACTTATGGAAATTAGCCATTTCACCTTATGTGTACCCTTAAGGTTGATCCACCATCAGCATCATTCCAATTACACCACAAGAGCACGAGCCTACGACAGAAGCTTTGCGCTATATTGTTTTCCAGGTAAGAGCGCTGTTAAGTAATTTAAATCAGAAAGAGGTTATAAGTAACAACGTGTTTAAGGAGACATTAGCTATAAAGACGTCTGATAAAAGCAAAAAATCCTAAGGCTTCTTTAATTAATTTAGGGAGCTGTTATGTCAATAACGAAAGTCCATGAAACCAGCCATAATACTGGAGGAGTTTAAACACAGGTTGTTATTATTCCTGATTAAGTGATTAGCATTAGCTTTCGAAAGCTACCTTACAATGGGAGAGAGAGAGAACGATAAACCCCCTATATTTTACCGTAACATGCGGAAAGTAATATATATTTACGTGTATACTCTAACGACGTAAGTTGCTTTCGTCAAGCGGTTTGACAGGATTTAATCCCACCTACTACTTGGAATGCACTATCTAAATTAAATATCATTGCTTCAGGCTGTATATTTCGCATTCGCTTTCACTCTAGCCTTTAAATGAACAAATATCTCTTAGAGTTGTTGGTTTTTAATAATTTAGTTTTAAATCTATTATAGATTCAAGTTATATCATATAACACGCACCCTTTGTTTTGTTCTTCGTTTGTAGGCAGGTGAATTTCACATTTAAGAATGAAAATTTTATATTGTGCCAAATTTATAATTTCACTTCACCTACGCTTCTCACCTAGCAAGAATGTTGTGTGAACTGCTTACAAGCTAATACTATCAAAAAATATATTATTCCGGACTAACATTTTTGCTATCTTTGAAGGTCTACCTTTAAAGGGTAATCCTTTAGGTATATGCAAATGTTTATATCTGCTTTGGGATTCTGATGCGTGGCATTCCGTGTAAACAACTAATAAACTTTCTCTGCAGGTATTTATTCTTTCGCTAGTGTTTGCCGAACGGCTGAAAACCCATTTTCGTAAAAATTAACCTCTCGTCTGTCTCAAACGCGAATGAGATCAAAAATACACGACTACAGTCAATGAAAAGGGTATAACGTACACTTAATTAAAATAAATAGTGGGTTGTTCACAACGTAATAGTTTACAGTAATGCTTATTGTGTATGATACTAATGTTCTAAATATTGACAAAGTGAAATTCCAGAACCCAATGCAGGAATTGAGCTACATTAATAAAAAAGGATGTAAAATACACTTTACTAAAATTAATAGAGGATTGTGCACAATATCTTAGTTTACGGCAATGCTCACTCCAAAAGCATATGCAGGAACTGAAAGACTGAGAAAATTTACCATATGAAATTAATATAAAAATCAAAATATCACAAAATATGTGCATGATCTGATCAAATAGTAATAAGAATAAAAATAACGCGAAGAACTTTAGTTTTCGTGTATGCCGGATTCAAATTCTTCAATGTTCAGTTTCCCTCAGTGTACCCGTGGTTTTACTTATGTTTTCATTACAGTTTGTAACGAAATTCTTTAACGTTGCCCGAGTAGCTCAGTAGGTAGAGAATCCGCTCAGGCTTCTGTTCTATAGCGTTTGGATATGATCACATTCACTAAAGCCTGGTATCCCGTTATTAATAAGAGCAAAGAATACCCTACAGATCGCTCTTATGGAGTATAAGGACCTCGCCCTACCTATAAAACTGTGCTATTTAGCTGCTCGTCCTCTGAAAACTTCAGTTCAAGATGGGTTAACAACATTCTGCCTTCAATCGGCAAAGAAATATGTGTAGGGATAAAATTGATAAAACAGTGAATATCACCTAGTTTTAAACCATTCGGGCTACAGGGTCTTTTAAAGCTTCACGCAGTAGCTTTTGAGCAACCTGCAACAATTTGAAAGGCTGCATACAAATTCAGCAAGAATAGTTCTGAGGTAGGAAATACTTATACAAATGTATTATAAGTATATGAAGCAGATATGCCATCCTTAAGCATGAGAAGAGAAGAAATATCAATGAAGTATTTCAATAAACTAGCAAGCTACCATATTTCAGTAAATGAACAAACAAGCAACGGCTAAAGAATGACTTGCCGCACAGATATTTACAAATACATAACTTACAATGCCTGTCAAAACATATATAGGATAAAAAAAGTCCATTTTCACCTAAATTGTGGATTATGTTATATAGGACGGACATTCAAGTTGAGACTGTACAATATATCCAAAACCAAGCGCTGTAGAAAGAAATGTAAAAGTTGCTTGATATTATGGGGCAAAGCAATGCCATTAGTCGTGTTTTATTTGGAAAACGACGTGGTCATTTTAGGGTCAATTTAATTTTTTAAAATGGGAACCTACCTTTTTTATGTTTTTTTTTTCTCACTCCTCAGACAAAGCTAAACAACATTTGTACAAAGTACTTGCAATTGTTCTTACGCCAACGTAAATAACAACAAAAATTCTGAATGGCTGAACCATCTATGGAAGGTCATTTGAGGGTCAAGTTACGTTTCATAATTAGAAACCAGCATTTTTTATTTTGTTTCCTTATTCCTCATCACAAAATAAATAGCTTTTTATAAACCATTTTCTAATCAGAAAACAACATACAAAACGTAGGTTATTTAAAAAAATTCAATTGACCCTAAAATGACCATCATTACGTCCTCCAAACAAACCACGACTAATGGCATTTACTTTCCCCCATAATATCAAGCAACTTTTATTCAAGACATTTGCTTCCACAACGCTTTGTTTTGGAGATACTGTACAGGCTCAACTTAAATGGTCCACCCTGTACAAAGAGGATCATCCTGATTATCTTAAGCAATTAGGATTAACAGTCAAATTATAAATCATAAATGTAATCAACATTTTCATAGATGGTAGTAACGATGGGTTTGGTCACACAGGTGGAGCGGCTTTTACAACGGAAGGGAATATGGATAAAAACTTAAATTAACAAACCCTGGCCACCTCTCAGTATCTAGAACAGAATTGTTGACAATAAAACAGCGCATTAAAATCTATTTTGGGAGTACATACAACAAAAGTATCTGGTTCTTTGCAAACAGTACAAGTTCAATGTACATTTTCAATCTTACCGGGATGTTCATGTCGATAAGGACAGCCGAGGTCGTTAAGGCACGGACTCGTGAACGGGAGGTCTGCGCCTCAAATCCCACCAGGACCGTCCTCCGTGACTTAAGGCTTATTTCCAGGTTTTCCTCAGTCATAACTGACAAATGCCGTGGAGATACCCTAAACTTAGGCGTAAAACGCTTTCTGCTCAAATGTAATTATCAATTATTTGATATGTATCGCCAGTGTCACCGCCTGTGGTGCCGTATGAAGTAAGAGCGGGCGTTAAACACTATTTTAAAACAAATGCATGTTCATTATTAAACTGGAATAAGCATATAATATCAGCTGTTGATTAATCAAGAAATACTAATGTGCCCTTTCAGTGGTGGATATTTTTGTTAAACAAGGAAGCAGAGATGCAGAACCGGAATTTGTTCAAAATTTAAACTTAGTATGAATAAAGTCGCCACAGCACAGTTGGTATAAAGCAAAGGCTGTTGGGAACTCGGAATTATATTGCAGCGAAAGGAACAAACAGCAATATCAAGACTTAAATGGGTTATTTAAGACAATAGTAAACGATGAAAAGACATTCTCAGCATATTCTCAAACTGTAATGTGGAAGAAGCCATACCGCAACGTATTCTCAAATGCCCGCTCACCAGAGAATCTTTGGGAAAAGTCAGTAATTTAAAATTAAAATAAAAAATAATAATAATAATAATAACAAGAAGAAAGAAAGAAAGAAAGAAAGAAAGAAAGAAAGAAAGAAAGAAAGAAAGAAAGAAAGAAAGAAAGGCAAGGACTGGAATCCCATGGATATGCTTTAATGAAACCCTGCTGAAATACACACAGACAGACAGACAGACAGACAGACACACACACACATACATACAAAAAATGCTTTTTTTTATTCAGGAGGCGTACTTTCGGTGAAATTTCAGTATCGAATTTGGGTGGAATGCATTGTTTCCTCTACTTACTAGGTACATGGTAGATAAAGTAAAAATTGTGCAACAACCTCCATTGAATATGTTGCAACAGTTACGGGTAAATAATTCCACAATCAGCAGCAAAATTTGCATACGTTTCGAATTCTCCAGGTGAGAAAGATGGAGCACAAAAGTTAGAACGCTTCCCTACGTAATAAGTGCTTAAGCAACGGTCGTAGATAATCACAAAAATCTATTAACCTTCGTAGCCAAAATTCTACGGAGCTTTGAGGTTATAAAAGATCAAAGTTTAAACGAAATCAGCTAGGCACGGTAATTCGACGAAAGAATACCATACCACCTAATGGAATTTATATATGTACATAAAACCAGCAATTATAAAGGCATCACATAGATTAAAATATTAGAAATAAACAGAAGAATACGACAGGAAAGTGTGTTATCCGCAACATTATTTAATGTATATACAGAGTGAGCCAAAGGACTCCGAACCGCCTGCTCGGTGTTTTTCCTCTCCGCGTCCTCGTTGCCTTCTGCCGCTATCATAGAAAGGCGCGGATAAAACCATATAATATTTTTAAAACTACTTTTAAAGGCTTTACTTACCAACTTTACGAAAGGAGATGCCGAAACTGGCCACCGTCGTTGCACATACATTTTTGGCACCTCTTTAGAAAATTAACCATCACTCGCCGTAGTTCACGTTGAAAAATTTCCTGGCGGATATTTTGTTTTAATTCTCCCAGGGTGTGTGGGTTTGTCTTGCACACTTTGTTTTAAGTTACCCTGGAGGGGTATTTTATAAACAATATTACCGGCTGCCGGTGTTTTTTCACTGGGCGTTTGGAAATATGATAAAAACATGATAACGCACTGCTGCTATAAACAAAGTCACGCTGTCGTAGTTTTGCTCTGGAGTGTGAAGTGCAGTATTGACTTGACGGTGATGTGATGTAGTTCAGTTATTACGAGTTATTTACTATTTTGTCCTGTACTTAGTCACAAAGTGTATTATGGCTCAGTATATGTTTTCTACTGCACAGCATGTATTTATTTATGTGTTAACTCGGTCAGCTCGCCAAGTGAAAGTACGATTTGCAGAAAGATTTCCAGGTGTAAAAGTTCTAGGCCGTACAACAAACAATCCGTGAACTTTACAGTAAATTTCAGGCCACAGGAAGTGTTCAGGATAAGAAATCTAAAAGACGGCGTTCGGTTCTTACCGAAGAAACATTAGACGACATCGGTCATCGTTTGGAAAATTCCCCCAAAAATTTGATGATGGATAGTTTCCTAAAGAGGTGCCAAAAATGTACGGACAACGACGGTGGACAGTTTCAGCATTTCCTTTCACAAAGTTAAAAGTAGTTTTAAAAATGTTGTATGGTTTCATCCGCGCCTTTCTATGATAGCGGCAGACGGCAACGAGTGCCGAGGACGCGGACAGGAAAAGCACCGCGCAGGCGGTTTGGAATCTTTTGGCTCACCCTGTATAACTATACCAGATGATAAGGAATGGAAATGACTATACGTAGCAAAACGTTTTGTAGACAACCAGGCATTACTTGCGGATACAGATCTTCAACTAACAGCATATATTCTCAGCCCTCGTGTAACAAATTATCCCTCTGAGCCGAGCCCTCCGAGTCGACATCGACACTTTGTGGTGTCTTGGGAAATTTAAAGAAGAAATCAAAGTTGCACCAAAGAGCCACGGCAATCTTAAGAATCTCGGACCCAGACACGCGCGCGAATTAACCTTTATACAGGAGTTGAAATAGTTTTACACATAATATAATAGAACCAGTGACCATTCTAGTGGTTTGGAGCGTAATATAACATATCTAGAGGATATTACAAATAAAATTAATGATTTTATACACATAAATGACACCATATTAACAAATTTTAGCAATAAACCAATAAGATAAACTGTAATTAATTTACATAAAATAATAGCAGTTCCAATATTAATAGACAACTTTGAAACTTTGATCCTTATCAAGAAGATTAAGATGGTAAATACAAACAGAGAAAATCACACATTCCATAGCAAAGATGCTGGCTACCAAGGAATCGAAAACAAACGAAATGTAGAACTCGGACAACAGTTAAAAATAGATAATGTAAACGAGCTTATAATAGAAAATAGATCAAACAGGAAACGACGTAGATAGAGTGACAGCAGAAAGACTACCTAAAACAATAAAATAGAAATGAGTAGACGGAAACGAGCATGAGGATGCCGAAATGGCAAGATCAGGAACTTCCTGAAGTCAGAACAGGAAAATACCCAGACCATGGAAGCTGATGACGGTGTTCTTCATAAAAGTATTATTTATTAAGATCTCTCATTACGTCACCTCAGAGTAGGTTATCAAGTACTTGTCGCCACTTACAGAATGTAACGAAGCATGCGTATAACTAGGGCCCGAATTTTAATGACCAAAAAGTGTTTGGAAAATTACCCATAAAAATCACCAAAATTTAAATAAATGGCATAATTAAAGAACTGACCTAAAATTGACATTTAGTTTATTTATTAAAATTAGTCCACAGAAGGTTATAAATTAATTTATACATCGGCGTAATAGTTGTTATACAAGCTGAAAAAGTAGGTAGAGACAATTTAGAAATTATATATAAGATATATATATATATATATATATCTTCCATGTTGTATAAACAACCTAAAAGGAAAAATTTTTAAAAAATATTTTTGCAGGTCTTACAAAACTGTAGCAGTAACTCTTTTTGAGTTCTCAGATTATACAAAACTCATAGCTAATGAGGACTTCGTCGACGACCCAACGACAAGAACTATAGCAACTGACAATACACCTCATTGAAAAACAAGGAAAACTGACCTATCTCATCCCTAGTTTGGAACATGAATTCATAACTGCAACCCTTTCCAGACTAAGCATTAATTTTTCCTACAAAACGGGTAAAGAGTTAGTTACTCCTATTTCTCAGTTGAATATTGAAATTTCTGATTGAAATGTTTTGCTTATTTAAATGCCAATAATATAAAACTCTTTATTAGGGATAGGACATCGATACTCTCGATACTCGATGGTATCGAAGTATGTCTAACACTTTGAGATTAAACTTCGATACTTATAAATTTTTAAGCTTTGCATTACTGAAAGTTGTTGCCTTTAATTTTATGCTGGATAAGGAATGGAAGGAGTCGAGACTTTACGTTATTGCCTCGCACGTGTTCCCAAGTGTTGCCGGACTATAGCTCTTGATAGACCTTAACTGCGCTTCCTGTGTGTGAATCAATGCAACATTCCATAGACTCTGGTGTCTAAATGAAAACCTACAAAACAATGCGGGATGGGTCATGTAATATGTAGCGTTAACTAATTGTGAATGAAAATCAATGTTTTCAGCACAAAATATGGTTATATGAAAAGAGAATCAAACTTATTATTTATTATTATTATTATTATTATTATTATTATTAACTTTGACTAACAATAGGGGATATATAACCCATGGCATTATCAAGACAAAAATTTGCTGCCAATTAGAGAATGTCAAAACAGGAACAATTTCGGAATCAGTATACAATACAAAATTGGTCACATGCGTTTACACACAGAAAACTATGAATATGAACATAATTCAGTGAACAAGCTATCGCCGTTGCAGTTTTTTTATAAAGTGAGTATCGAGTATCGTTGCTCAAAAATCAGTATCGGTATCGAGTATCGAGAAATAGTGATATCGTCCCATCACTACTCTTTATTTACTAAATGTAAATGCAAGAAAATTACTAAATAAAGACGCAAAGGGCGAGAAAATGAAAAACATAATTACGTAAAATCGAAAACTATGCCCTAAATAGCATAAATTACCAAAACACCTAATAAATATGCATTTTCAAATCTGTAATCCATGATAAGGATTTCTGTACACGTTAGTAATGCCTATGATGTGGCAATTAAAAGTTTATATCAGATAAGTATGCATTCTATATTTCATCTCAAATTTGCAGTCTAATGCATGGGCTTCAATCAGGGTTAAGAAAAACCCGGGTATTTTTAAAAAAAACAACCCAGTAAATTAAATTGGATTTTTATGGGTTTTATTGGGATTTTATTTGTGTTTTTTCCTTGTATTGACAATTAAGTAGTTCAATTAAATTAATTTATCCAAACCTTTAACCCATTCTTATAACTACTTTATTAGAAAAAAATTAAACAGGCAAAAACCGGTAAATTATATATTATGTTGGCAGCCAGAACCTTTGTACCTTTTTAGCTAGTTTATAATTAAATCTAGCTGTTTGAACTTTTATTTAGCTATAGAAAATAATACAATTTAACATTACGTAGATACGGATTTAACTACAGTTAAAAGGATTTGGCTATGTAAATAATACTTGTTTTAATGGTAACATGGTGTTTTAGCTACTTAACACTTATGCATTAGCGAAGTATATTTCAGATGATATGTGGGCATTACTGGGTTGCACAATTATTACAATACTTTAAGTATATGGTTGTAAAGAGAAGTGTAGTTGTAAAAATTCATGCTTTGTCCAACATTAGATCAATGTTTTAATTATTCTAAATATGTAGAATTTGTAACAAAGCACTAGGAACAAATCCCTGCTAACATTGGTAAAACCTTGGATAATGTTTATAAGCCACTCAATTTCGACAACTGTCAGCAGGTTTTTTAGAGTCCTGTATCTTCTTCAAGCAGACAGCACAAGTATTGCATAAGCTGTGGAACTATGGATCAATATTTTAGAAAATCATGATTTGGAACCCTCGCAACACAAAAACTAAAGGAACAAACACTAGAACTAATATATTGGATCCAAGACTTCGAGGGAGAAGATTAACTGCAAAACAATAGGAAAGTGCAGAAAACTGGCTCATAGAGATTCATCCAAAGTGGATTGCAAGTGTTATGTCTTTCGGGATTGTCGGTTCTGATTTTTTCCAGTCTCTGTGCTGTCTGATGCAATAGTAACACAGTTCCACCTAAGTAAATGGTGGAAGATAATGGAATTGAAAACAGCAAAAGAAAGAAAGAAAAAAAAAATAAGGAAACTCGCCAACTTAGTTTATTAGTTTTGTGAAAAGCCTCATTTCTTGCCCTGCCAGCACTGCATCCATTGAGAGCATCTTCTACATCTACGGGCTTGTTTGGCCAAAATTAAGGAACAATTTAGGAGAGAAAAGAGCTGAGAAATTAGTGAAGATCTACAAATTTCTGCGCGTTTCCAAAAAGGACTAAATTCTAATGTGCATCATTATTACCACTCTACAATAAGCAACACACTGGGAGTGAAATGTTCAATAGTGTAGTGTTTCTTATATTACAAAAAGAGTTAAAACAGAATATTAATAAAATAACTTCTGGTGACAATAAATAGTATCATTTAATAAATACAATGGCTCTTTCGTATTTTTACAAGTTTAACTATGTAAAATTTTGTATGTCGATTAAATTTTTATATATAAATATGGATGGGTTTTATTGGGGTTTTGGCCGGTTTTCTTAATGTTTTTTCTTTAAGAAAAACCCTAATGGGTTTTTAGGTCGGGTTTCAATGGCCAAATGTATGCCAGAGTACCGAACCGCAGTGTACACAGTTTTTGGGAAACGGAACCACAGTTCATTGACACGTTGCTTTATCGGTGCAGATAGTGGGCACTGAATGGTATATTGGAACTCGGAAGTTATGTTTCCCTTGAGAGTGGGGGGCGGCGTGGAGAGAAAGTCTTGCAAGCCAACGTTATGGCACTAAGCTCTGTAATCAGTTTGCTGCCTAAATGTTTGTGTAATCAGTGTGTGTGTGTGTGTGTGTGTGTGTAATGACGAAACCTGAACCACCAAAGCTTTCAGTTATACTGTGCAACGTTTTGCATTTCTTCTTGCCGATATTTGAGTCTTGAAACGGGACAAAACCAACCGTTGTTTAATATTGGGACTGTCCAATTTTCGCATTAAGTTCTCACTCCCACTTCACCGATGTGATCTAGCTCAACTTTCCCTGGTACTTTCGTTTAGTTCACACTAGTCACTTCACTAATGTGATCTAGTTCGAGTTTCCTGGTCACTTCACTTTTCTTCGCGACGCAGCCGCGTAATGAAATACGCGCGAAGCAGCCTCCTCTTTGGATGATTCACTCGTTGAGGAATCGAACACAAGATGTCTCTAATCTCTTGCGGGAGGAGCACATACTGTACGTAACAACTGTCGTCCCGACCTCACTTGTAGAGCCGCACTTGACGTCGCATCGGAAACGCAGTCGCCATCTCATTGGCTAACCTATTAACTACTCACTCGAGAACAGGTTGGCTTATATAGCTGGTGGAAGTTTCTACAGAATGTTCTAGAATGTTCTGGAGGTGGGGGACAAAACTTCCAGAAGATTCTGGTAAACTGTCGATAGCGATTCTGGTGTTTACGCTGGGCGAGAGCGCTACCGCGTTCATTTATCTCTCCAACTGCCTCGCGCCATTCTCCTGATAAGTATGGGCCATAGCCGCTGGGCCACAATATAAGTATTTATTATTATTTTTGTTTCTCAGTAATGGAGAAATAAACTCCCAGTTGTTTTCATTTATTTTTAATTTTTGAACAGGATGTAATGAAGGGATCAAGAAACGTACACTGGTACAGGCAAAAATACTGCCTAAGGTGCGAAGGATGATAACGATTAACATATTTAGGACTATTATTAGCCATTAAAATGTATTTTGTTCGTAAATCGATGATTAAACTAATCATTTCACAACGTTTCAACTCCATAAAAAGAAGAGTTCCTTGAACAAAGTATTTCACGATTGAAATAATGATAATTCCATTAGACGTAAAAGTGATCGTAAAGGTCAAGTATAATGTAACTGCATATTCTAGAGGATTGCGCGCGCACACACATACTGTGTAGGTATAGGTACTCGAACTGAGGGGGAAACCTCGTGCACCGCGACCTACATAACTCTATTGTGCCTACCACCCCCAGGGGGAAGGGATGAAGTGAAGGAATCACACAGGAGGCTACACGTTCTAGGCAGACAGGTCACATAGACGCGCGGAAGTCCCTACGTTTCCAAACTCGCAGACCCGACCCACTGTTGGAGCCGCGATGAACGGCCCACAGCTGAGCAGCCCTCTGGTGTCACGGGGACTATTCTTTTCAGTGAGCGTGCATCCGTGCCATCTGTCCGGCACCGACATACAACACGAGACCTGGAAGCACACCTGAAAGATGAAAAGGAAGTGGAATGAAAGGGAAATGACGGAAAGGAAATCGTGGCAGAGAAGAAACCACCCCAGCATTCGCCTATTGACACCGAGGAAACTCGAAAAAGCCACGAGTCAGAGTGGGCTGTCGCCGGGGATCGAACCCGGGACCTCTCGAATGGGGTCACAGACTTTGTCGCCTGCGGCATCCTGCTCAGTTACTTACCTTATAAATCTTTAGATTAAAATTAAGTTGAGTAAATTTGAACATGCAGCACATAATATTAGGGCCACTAAGCTGTATAATCAGTTTACTGTCTAACTAAATGTTTGTGCAATCACTTCATCAGTATGTGTGTGCAACGGCAAAACCTCAAAGAACCAAAGCTTTCAGTTATATTGTGAAACAATTTTTAACTTTTTACTGAAGCTTCTGTCTTGAAACGGATACACTCAACCGTTGTGTAATATTACGTGTTTTCTTGGTCCTCAGTAATCGACAAATTCTATTTTATAAATTCCTTTTGAGTAGCATGCTATCCCTCTATTACTTAATTGCTAATAGAAAAGGCTAGAGATTCTTTCGTTTTCTCCCCTCTCAAAGTCGCGCTGTCTCTCCCTCCCTCTTTCCCTACTTCTCCCTCGCCCTCAGCCGCTCTCTGTTCCTCTCTATGCAAATTACACGTTGTGATGTTTTGAAAACAGGCAATGCAAGTTAAAATGTAAGTAAAAAGTTTAGCAGAACACGGACTTGTGCCACTTCGTCATGCTTGTAATACGATGGGAACTAAGTTGTTTCTCGCGGTAATCGGTGTATGTACACGCAATGAAACAGTGGTATAACTTAATCATTCAATCTAAATGTTGTAAACAATTTTTGGGAAACACTACGCTTTACGCAGCATTTCTCAAGAAGCCCAATAATAATATATTTTGATTTCTTGAATTTGTGCCCCATTACAACCTCACTTTCTGGAAAGCATTTAAGAGATCCCTCTGTTTCTGTCCCTTCTCACTTTTCGACTATTCCCTCCTCTCTGTAACTTACATGGCACGAGATGTTTCGATAAATGGATATAGAAATTAAAGCTTAAGTAAACACTTTAACACTACATACGCGTATGCCACTTTATGTGTGCAATGCGATTGCAACTATGCTGTTTCTCGTGGCAACCGGTTTACGTGCATTGACGTGCATAAAAAGTGGCCCATTCACCTCGATTCCAAGTGTTTTTCATTCCATAAGGTTTCCGCCTTCAGGTAACCAACCTTCGACTCCACCCAGCCAGTATCAGTTCCCTATGACTGCCTGAAAACAATCCAGAGAGACAAAATCGAACCAGTTAACGATGTTATAATCCAGGTCTGGGCGAGTCCTGCTCAGCGAGCGATCAGTCGCTCAAGGCTTTTTACTGATAAGAGCGTGCGTGCAAGGTCGAGAGGAATGGGGCCGATTCAAACAGCAGGGCAGTTCAGTGACGTACCCTTCACAATGAGTGGTATTAATAAAAGCGAGCCATGACTCATGAGCCAAGGCTTGTAGCAAAACCGAGTCGTCGGTAGCAACGAGTCGGGAGTCACAGATTTGGTATTAATAAAAACTTCCCCTCCATGCTGAGCCTTGGCTCTATGATTGCGAGTCTCCGACTCGTGTTTACCCTCTTCCTGATTGCAAATGCATTATTGTCGAGCGGCAGTAAACATTATATTCAGTTTAGGTATTTTTGTGCCAGTATATCGAAATGACTGAAGAAAGCAATCAGTTTGTATCTTCTTTTGTGAACTTATTAGCCACCAAAAGAGATAATGAGCAAATCTCAGCTGCCTGCGGATAAGCGGAAAAGGCTTCTGCTATGACCGAAGTGCAGCGAAAACTAAAAGAGAATCTGAATCTTCGCCTAACAGAAGACCAGACAGCGAAGAAAATAAGAAATATGAAAAGTCGCCTAAAAGTGAAGACTGATCTGCGACGGACAGGCAACAAGCCCATAGCCCTGAAAAACTGGGAAAACAAGTGTTTAGACCTTATTCAAGGGGAATCAAATCCATCTATAGTTTCGTTAAGAGGTAGGAATAGTAAGGACGACTTTCGATTATTCTCCAGTTTTTTTAGGCTACCAGTAAAACTCTATTTTATGAAATAACTTAAGGTTACAAAACTCTTTGCTGTTTTTGAGAGGTTGCAATAACGTAAAATAACGCTGCCTTTCAAATTTAGCAGCTTGTAGTGCTGCAGTGGTTGCTGGAAATTTGATCCAGTTTCTCGATTTTTGTTTAATGCCAGAAGAAACTTTCCAAAATATATTTAAACTGTACCTTGTGAAACGCCCAAGTACTCTGCCACGCCAGACTGAAATCCGGGGTCCCCAATGCAACATAGAAATATTCTCATGTTTCCATCTCTAGTATATAAGGGCCTTTCCTCTCATCTCCACAGTTTCCGGAAGGAAATGCCGGGCGAGCCACCTCACGTTTTCTTTTTCAAACCTATTAAGTTGTTTATAATTGTAGTCTTCAGAATCCTGGCGCATTTTGTAGTATTTTTCTTTTCTCAGGTTGACGTTGACTTGCAACTGGACCATCGCCTTCAAGTTTGAGACAGCTACTGAGGTGGCTTAAGAAATCGCAAGCCATGGCTCTTAAAGTGAAGCCACAGTTCCGTTTTGTTAATACTCGCTAGGAGGAGGGGTTGAGTCGTTGATAAGTCGAAGGTCACGCTAAGCTTGAGTCGTTGCGTTTTATTAATACGGAAGTGAGCCATGGCTCAGAAATTGCGAGTTTTAAGTCAAGGCTCGCTTTTATTACCACCCATTGAGTGCACGACGTGCTTCGCCATCTTTTAACCCCGAATGGGAAGAAGAGTATTTCGCCATCTTCGAAGGTGGAAAATCACGTTATTTGGTTTGTGGTACAATAGCACCATATCCTTCGGATGGCATTTCACAAATGCACATGTGGAGGAATATGGTGCAGAGAAACTAATCGGAGTGGCTCGTGAAAAAGTGCTGGAGTACGTTACAAACCAAAAGTGAGGGTACTAACAAGACGACAGTTGACCGGCAGAGTATAGTTCGTGGCAGTTTAAAAATTGCAAACCAAATTGTCAAATCCTCTAAACCTCTCTGAAGGAGACTTTGTGAAGGAATGCTTAATAACTGCTGCTGATGAAAATTTGCCCTGAATTAGTGAATTCCCTTAGAGCTCTCAGTTTATCCGTCGAACAGTCACGAGCGAATTGCAGAAACGGCATCAATTTGGAGGAACAACTGAAAACGAAAATCGGAAAGCTAATGCATTCCTCAGCAGTTCCACTGCTCAGTTAGTTGCTTTCTTAAGCGGAGTTGATCAAGATTTCGACATCAGTGAAGAATTTCTAGATCTTGCATCGTTAAAGGACCGGACCACAGTTGAGAACGTCTTAACGCTGTAGTAAAGGCAATAGAAAACTTTAATCTTCCCTTGGAAAAACTAGTTTGTGTTGCAACCGATGGAGCGGCATCCATGATAGGTCACACCTCGGGATTTGTTGGAAGACTTCCGAGCTGTTCTTACAGAAAATGGAATAAACCCAGAGAGCATATCACATGTACACTGCTGTATTCATCGTGAGGCACTGTGTGCAAAATCAGCAACGTTGGATACATTGTCAGTTTTGCGAATTGTGAATATCATTAGGTCGCATTTGCTTCGTCATAGACAACTTCAGGAATTTAAAAAGGATATCGATTCCGATTTTTTATATCTGCCGTATCATTCTCAAATTAGGTGGCTAGGCAGTGATTAAACGCGTTTTCGCGTTAAGGTGCGAAATACATTTGTTTTAAAAGATCAGAAAGTAAAGTTTAGAGAACTTAACACCAAAGATTGGGTTTGTGACTTAGCATTTTTTAGTGATCTAACACTGCACCTAAATAAACTAAATACCCAGCTACAGGAAAAGATAATTTAACCATTACAATGACTGATGGTCTAAAAGCTTTCATGGAGAAATTGCGAATCTGTATAGAACACACTAATTTATACCCCTTTCCAAATTTAAAACCCGTGTTTATTAGAGCATCGTCTGAAATGTTAAAGTTTGGAAGACGTATTGGAAGAATTCACAATCCGATTTGATGATCTGAAGACCATGGACACAGAATGGAGGTTGTTTTATAATCCATTTTCATTCAATGTTCTAGATTCACCGTACTATTGCAGATGGAGGTAATCAACCTCCAGAACAACACACCTCTGCGTACTTAGGAGTAGAGTTATTTCGTGCATTGCCCAAAGTGAATTTTCCAAATTTGTGTCTCTTTGGCAGTCGTATTGTTGCTATGTTTGGTACAACGTATTTATGGGAGTAGTTTCTGAGCAGACTGAACAATGTTTAAAGTGCTTTACGCTGTACTTTAAGTGATGAATATTTATTGCGTATATGGCGACTGCAATGCTCCAGTTTAGAGCCAGAATATGACAAGACAATGAAGAAGAAAAGGTTACAAGTTTCAACAGTAGGCTCAGTATAACTACGAAGTCAGTAGCGCTTCAGGTTTACGTGATTTGTGAATTGTTTAGTTTAGTGCAGATTAATGGGCTTCCAAGTCATGTAAGTCTAAATATTACTGTATAATCTGAAAATGAAACACTTATATATGAATTACATTTAATTTTGTATTTGTAATAAATTACAATTTAGCAACACGTGTACGTCACCGACCAGTTCGTATGTCTAATATGCACGCACATATGGGAGGGGAATCATATAACAAACCGAATGTCGCTCAGGCTCATCCACGAGTTCCCTAGGCCAGTTATAATCGATGTGAAATGAAGGGGTGGTTCGGATAACTCCTCTAATGAGAGTGTTTCGCTACGATTGGTACAAGAGGAAATCTAGACCAATACGACATAATTCGGTCTTCTAGAGGAAAGCGTGAAGAATTATTTGCGTGTGTCGTTAAGCTGAAGAACAGCTACGACATTTATGCGAGGACTTTCATCAGTGACATGGAGACGAAGACAAAAAGCTTTTCGTGTTTATTTCTACGTCTTTATTATATTATATTACATTTTTGCGGCTAAATTTAACGAAGCATTGCCTTAACGTTACTCCTCTATTGAGAACATATAGCGTGTAATCTTACTCTTTGGCAATTCGGCCATATTTTGGGGAATCAAAGTACCCCACCAATCCAGTGGCTAGAAATTATGTTCGAGGAATGGAGTAGCTCACGCTGGCAGAGAGTGGGGCTACATCTGCCATTACCAACATAATCAACTACGTTCCATTATGGGCCACTTTTATGCACGTCAGTATACGTCGATACTATTAATCAAAATTTGAAGAACTTCTAAAATATTCATATTTTTCAAAAATACCATACTTTGATTTCTTTAATTTTTGCCAGGTTAGAATCCTTTACATTTGTGGAGTTGTGATTTAGACTATCTTCTAAGTGAGACAAACGCACACAGGTATGTTAAAACTGCTGTTTTTTTGGCTTCAAGCTAGCCTGTTATAGTGGTAATTTATTTATCCATAATGGAAAATTATCAGAAAATGTTGTTTTACAGTTGTGTTATATGTAGGTACAGATTAAGATTTCAAATGTGTCTGTATGAATTCGCGATCTATATAGTCGCACAAGAATGTCAGGAGGCTGGCCTTTAGCTCAGTCGGTAGAGCACCTGCCGGTTATGCTAGGGCTCCCGGGTTCGATTCCCGGCTGGGGGGTGGGATTTTTTTTAGCCAACATTATTCCTTATCCTCCCCAGAGTCTGGAAGTATGAATGAGAGTGTGAATGTGTGTATGATCTACTGATTAAAAACCAAAGTGCAAAAAACCCAACGACAAGAGTTACACCAGTTAACACCATTGCCAATAGGCAATAAGTTCCAAGGAAAGGCCGTCGATAAGACCAATGTAGATAAAGGCGGGGTATAAATGGAACAAAAAAAAATGTTAGGAGTTCCGTGAAGAACCGAGGCTTATGTTCTTAGCTCAATGACTCCACAAGGAAGAACGTAAACGGGAAATGTAGTTGTCATTTCTTCTAGATGCTGTATCTTCTTTTTCTCACTTACTTAATGCAACGGTTTGTTTGTTTGTTTGTTTTTTTGCATTATGCAATGGTAACCCTGGTGGTATTAATGGTTAAATACCATTAGAAAATATACAAACGAATATCGCAATATCATAAACAAGTGCGAATTTATGTCCCACCAACTGAATACTTGTTTGACCTTGAATCAACCGACATTTTGCACTTAAGCTGAAGAACGGCTCCTATAATAGTAGTCTTGCGTAACGTCTGCTGCTACATTTAACAGCATCTGTGCTGTTTATCAGCTCTTTATATATATTTTTACTCTTGTGTGTGATTACCCATTGCTACATGTCTGTCACATTCATAGTTACTTCAATATGGCAAGAATAGCGTTTATGTATAGTTCTCGAAAGTTAAGATTCCTAGAACTGTCAACTCTCAGTGGTTCTAGTAGTGTACGCGAGAGTGTTTTAAACAGTGTTAAGGTAACCAGGAAGTGTACATCCAGATACATATAGCAATAATGCAGCCGTACCCAGAGAATAAGAACAGTGTATTAAAGAAGCGCTGAGAAATTTAACTGTCTAATGTCTATAGAAAGTTTTTTTTTAAACTGCTTAAAACTGTTATTAAAAACTGAAAGCAATGTTACATAACCATGCACTTTTTATATAAATTATTGGTACAATTGGAATGAGTGTCGTTTGCATAAACTACATACAACACAATTCTGTAAATCAGAATAATTTTTGTGTGTTAGTTGCAAAAAACAATGTGTTACATTCACATGACACTCTAACCATTCTTCAATAAGTTATTCTTACAAAAGCTTATTCTTCTATATATTTTGTCTTAATCGAGATAAACATTTGCAGAAATGGTTTTATTGCATATTTACATAGTAGGTACAAGGGGAATAGGGGGATGCAATAGGCTTAAGTGATAGTCAAATCTTTTAAGAGCGGCTCGCTATGTGATGGCTTTGAAATTCCGTTCTCTTTGCATCAATATGAGGGAAAAAAAGAGAAAGAATAGCGATTTTCCGTTAACTCCACAAAAAAGGACATAAATTGTGAGCTTTAACGACATATACACTATATGTGTAGTAGGATTTTGTGTATTCCTTACGCTTTACCACTTATGTAAAAGTCATTCAGAATGATAAGGAGTTCAGAGGCTATTCCCAGAAAATTCATCTTCAATATATGGTATTTTAATCAAAATTTTTTGAGCCATTCTTTGATAAAATCACAACTTTCGAAAAATTTTCCATGTAAAGGGTAGTTTGGGTTTGGAGATTTTCTTTAAAATCTGCTTTTCCTATCTTTGGAAGATGCTCAACATAAATACCGAGTTTTGTATTTAACACATTCTTTGTTTCTAAAAATGTGGCCTTAAAACACCTAATTCCTGTGAAATCTCGACACCTCTTACCTAATATAGGTAGGTGGCAGAGAAAATATTTTAAAAAAGGTAGATATATTTATTTTCACTTCTTATTGGAATGGATTTTTATGAAATAATAGTGATATTTAACTTTAGTTCCCAGGATAATATGTTGTATGTAGTTTATATATAAAAGCGTTTCCAATTCCACCAATTTTTCCAACTGACACTGACTGTGAACTGAATTGGTCAGTATTGGATTCCTGCCCCATGAAGTAAATAGTCATATGTAGAGACGAGAATTTCATGCACTATAAAATTCCAAAATATGCATGCATTCATACACTATCAAACTATGAAACATGCACGATCAAGCGCTTTCATTTTTATGATGTTTGTGCAATATTTGAAGCAGATGTGATATGCTGGTCGACTTTGAAATTAATTTTTTTTGCCGACCGCATTATAATACGTTGATTACATGTGAAAAAACTGAACTGTTATGGCAATCATAGCACTTCAGCGACTCATTATGATCTTACTAGGCGGCGCTCGCAGCTGCCCTATCACCTAAACCTTTTAACCCTCCA
Source organism: Deroplatys truncata (assembly GCA_030765065.1). NCBI lineage: Eukaryota > Metazoa > Arthropoda > Insecta > Mantodea > Mantidae > Deroplatys > Deroplatys truncata. Next base: position 98,035,417 of record CM060990.1, on the reverse strand, counting down.
AAGGAGCAGTCCACTTGATCCATTCCCCAGATAAACAATGAAATAGGTGTATTTAAAATAAAATAAATTCTGTTCATTGTAATTTTAGTAGTCAGATAAATTGAGTTCATTTCCTTTGTTTCGATAGGTGTTGCTTTCACGTTACCTGCAAGAAAATCAATAAATACGGCGTGGACTCAACTAAGACCTTTTTGTAAAATCTCAAAGTTTTGAAATTATAGTATGTTCGACCAAAAACAGTCGTAGCGACTTGACTATAACGGCAATTAATACGCTCATATGAAAATTGTGGAACTCGCTACCGCTCGTTTCATAAACATACCTGCGTCTTAATTTCCACCATTATAGTTTGGTTGCATAATATACTGTAGTATATTTTATCTGAAATTATAATACACCTTACGTTTATCTAGATACGATTAAAACGGACATAATTTAATTATTTTAAAGAAGCTTTGTAACAACTGTCATAGAAAATATTCGGAAGTACAATATAGTGCTTACCTCTTTACTGCAACAATCGCGGAATACATTTCTGTCTCATCTAATACAATCCTTTCCTTTAATATGCTGTGCAAAGAGTAAACTTTCGGAAGCTTCAATGGGAGACTTATTAGAACCAGATTAGTACACGCAAACAGAATAAACAAACAATAACCACTTACGAGTTCACACATTGCAAAGAGAGATTAGCAAATGATTCCAATTTTAGAAGAGTCTAAGTTGCTATTTACTAGTATGTGCTGGAAAAGGGAGGGAGGGAGAGAGAGAATTTACAACTTCTACGAAAGTTGCACTGAAAGGACAGGTCCGAAGAGTGACCTTAGTATAATTGTGTTTTCTTATTCAGAAATGCAACTAAACAGCTTTGTATTCCACAACACCCCACCTCCCTGAAACAGCGTGTTGTTGACCTACATTATTTGCCTGCAGTTTTCCTTGAACCCTCTTATATTTCCGCTCTACTATTCTCAAAATATCAGACATAGTAAATCAATGTGTAGAGGGTCGTCGGTAAAGTGTTGTAAAAGTGAACTTCCGTCCAGGGAAAGTCTTTTATATTTCGTCTTATTTCCCTTTTTTAAACCTGATTCCTGAAGTTAAAATAAGAGTTATAAAATCGAGAAACTTAAGTGCCCACTCAAAATCATTAATACATGCATTTAAACTGAATATAATGTATGTTATATGCGTGATTAAGCGAAAAAATACTTAGATATGCATTATGCATGTTTTTATCCCCAGAAAGGCCAAAACATGCAAATATGCATTGAAAAAGTATACATATATTTTGGAACCGGTAAGTAATGAAATGGATAAGTGCCAAGTTTGAGCTATGTCCTATGTTCCTATAAAAATATGCATTTGCATGGAATTCTCGTCTCTAGTCGCATGTAATGCCCCGAGTGTTAAAACAAGAGAATTTGAACATTACAACTTTAATTTATTAGGAATATTTCATGAATAAAGTGAACAACTAAAACCGATAAAATATGGTAATTTAACGCCTACAATAAATGGTAAATTAGGTAACTTCAAAACACTGGTCACAGCAGCTTTGATTTTAGTACATGTGTACTTACTTAGTGAATATAAATTAAAGATGGTGTTGCATATTGCATTGAATCCTCATTATCTTCGTTTAGCTTTCTCGTGCTAGCTGGAGTGTTTGTTAAAATATTTGCGATCTGCTGTGTTTTTGTTTGATATTCTAGTACCTGATCTTCAACATCGTTTGGTTCCTGTTTCGTAGCTTCGCCAAATCTTTTAGACGCCATTTTGTCGTTTGAATTTAGGCTTGTTTCCATTGCATCCACCCAATTATCGCTATAGAGAGTCACAATATGTTGATACGACACATTTCTAGCACATGGTTGTTCTACATCACGTGATTGATGAATGAGCGGAAATCACCGCAATAAATATTCAACTTTTATTTGAATTTGCATAAAACTTTGGTTAGGCGAGTCCAGCGAGTCTTTACCCATTTATTATAAATGTGCAGTAAATTCGCACGAGTCTAGTATTTTAGTAATATGCTACAGATTGTATTTAGAGGATAAGTTGTAAACAACAATTATTCTTGACAGACTTCTAATTGGGTACCTATTCTTTTGTTTTAGGTGAGTGAGGTGCACTATTGAATACCAGGTGTTTGTTAACCTGCTGGTAAGTTGATATAATAGCAATTTCATGAGTAATAAATATTTGCAAGACCTCAACATATGCGCGAGCCAGTGAACGTAGCCAGTTTGATTATAAAGGCTCAAATGAAGTTTGATACTGCTTAGGTACGTTATCATAAAGGGCTAAAGCAAAATAACAATTACAGCAATAAGAAAGTATCAGAATTATAAACTTTCTGTACGGTGGCAGTATATCCCCATTCGGAAAGTTCTGCCTAAATTTCAAGCTATATGTTCTTTTTTCCGCCTGCACATGAAAAAATCCTTAAAAATTCACATATCTAACTCAGCAAAACTTATCGATGATAATTGAGTAACATACAATTATATTTGACAGTAAAAATTAAACTTGTATGAGCTACTAATGGAAAACATTACCATTGAATAAGCCTTTCAGTTGATATTTTGTGTTGTTGAGATTAATTCGCAGAATATAAGATCACGATAGAAGGTTAGGACGGTTCAATTGTTTTATAATGTTTAATATTATGATAGCGCTCATTAGAAAATTAAGATGTGAATTATAAAACAATAGCAGAAGTGACAGCATTAATTTATGTGGAAGTCTTAGGAGATATTACAATATATTAATTAGTATTATTGTGTTTATGCAACCTAGCAGAAGCAAAAAATACCAATTTTTCCACTTCTTGAGCCAGCCCAAGGAATTCCTGTGTGCAATAGATTTATTCTGTTTATGAGGTGTACCCTTTCTTTATCCCACGTTAAGAAAGGGTGCAAAATACATATCACTTACTGTTAGAAAATGATGGCTTTAAAGCCTTGATGCTTGAAAATTATGCATATGCTTTTCTTTTATGCATTAGCAATGTGAATACATTATATCATTAAGTGAATAGTCTTTAGAATCAAAATAGCAGATATGATGTCGGAACCTAAATGCAGACATTAATATGAATGGAGAAGACGGATGACCATGGAAGTTGAACGGACGTTTGACTACACTGAATGCGCAGCAATCCTAGATTAGGCGACAGTTTCTTCATTCGCCGTCCGAATTACCTATAAACAAAAGGCAAGCCACGTGCAACGTAACTTAAATTTACATAAAAATTATATAAATATACATGCTCCACTTACTTACATTGCAGTAGGCGTTGAAAATGAACTTGATTGAGAACCTATTCATCGCACCTCGGGAAACCGATTTTGGTTCTTCAGTCACCACAGGATATTGAAGTGCTTTTGTTTGAGAAAAATCCATTGGCTTGACTTTAGTTATGCTATTATGGATTGCTGCCTGGTCAAAACTGTAACATCTGCAAACTTATGGTTTTGTCCCGGACTTTCTTTTAGAAGGTTATTTATCATGCGCACTTCTGTTTCAGGCCATTGCCAGAACGCAACTGATCAACACACGCGTCGTTTGCAGCAGGGCGCTTAGAGCAAACTTAGCGGCAGGCGTAGCAAATGTCGCTCAGTGCTAGACCGCTACCCAGTCGGTCTGGTCTAAGACTCGCGATATTAGCAAAATAATCTTACGCGGGCTTCTGCGCACAGTTCCCTGCAGAATACGTATCTAAATCAGCTTATTTCTACTATTATGACCACTACTATAACACCACCACTGTTTTTAACGTTACATCTCAAGGTTACAGAGGCGATAAACAATGATTGCTAATGGAAAATCATATGAGTGGTGCTTCAACATCCTGAGAATTATCCGCATTTGGCCTTTCAAGATGAAAAAGAAACATGGAAAGAACCTTAAGACAATGCACATTTGAAAATGGATGAACATCTTTAAAAACAAATTGAAAATGTGTGTTTTTCAATCTTTACCTGAATTTTCATTTGGCGCTTTTGACTGACTTCGACAATATTAAAGGCTCTGTGCGACCGTTTATCATCTTCTGAGCATAGTACTGTGATGCACCTTCCAATTTCAAGTGCCATTTTTCTCAAAAGCTTTCTTCTCAACATTTTGATTACTTAATGTTACGTGCGTCATATTTTTCAACCAGTTAACTTGAAACTTTAGTAAAGTTTCTGGATGTTCACACAATAGGAAAAATATATAAAATATAAAAGGTGTATACTTATTTCTCGCAAAGTTTTGTGAAAATAAATTTAAAACACAACTTCAACGTAGATTTGTTTAAAATGGTCTATTAAAGCCAAAATAAAATCTAGTATTATCTAACAAACCGTTTGACACTTGGGGCATTTGAAAGAAAAACGTAAATACTTCTAAGACAAATACATCTAACTCGTTGAAATTTTGTATGCTGCCTTTATATTACATTACCATACTGTGATCAAAATTCAAGTCACTCAAATGAAAGTTGTGAATTACAAGACTTTTCAAAGGTGCATTGCCTGATCCAAGCACACAACCCAAAGCAGATACGTCTGACCTTGCGGAATATTAGGCGGATAGGCTACCCGTTAACAGCACGTAAGGTAGGCTCCCTTTTTGTGCTTCCCTCCCTAACGATAGTTCTATCCAAATCACTGCAGTTTTTGATAATGCTCGGTGTGCCATAGATTTGAGTGAAAGTCGCATGGTGAAGAGCGTGACTTGTCCTGATGGTTTGATAAATTTGTTCACTGACTAAAAACGTGAGAGAGCCTGCATTGCCACGTGATATTCTGTCACCGAGTTAGACTTGGGGTTAAATTCGCTACAAGTGTGACCTTTGAATCCTCTCAACTCCATTATTCTGCATGGCCACCATTTTATTTTTGGAACCTGTGATCCCAATTTTGACGTGTATTATTCATCCAGAAACGTCAAATAATATTTCAAATAACTGTTCACCTATCACATCATTAATAAGTAACAGTTAATTGGAAAGCATTTTCCGATGCAAAAGAAAAAATATGGAAGACAGTCGTCCACAGTAAGTCGAGTGCTCACATATTTACATGTTATGACTGCGATTTTTATATCTACGTCTTTGGTTTAATGTTAACGTATTTCTGTAAGCGGAGGTTTAAGATATTTTAATTCTGAAAATAAAACTGAGGTTCCCTGCACATCCAATGGATCTTCTCAATAGGCTGATTGACCCTATATTCCTCCGACATCTGTAGACAATAACCCTGTCGTCCAAAATGGTCCGCAAGGCATTTAATTTTTGCAAGTAACACCTCATCTGAATTATTTAGTGAATAGATTTTAGCAATATTAGGTTCCTCAATTTCCAATCCATTAAAATTGTGAATTTGATTTCATACAGGAGTAAACACTATTTGTGATTAGCAGGTTCAGTGAAATACATTTAGATCTTCATCGTTTTAAAATGAGTACCCGTGTATTTAACAAGACATTAAAATGAAAAAATATATAAATAATCTGTGTTGCATTCATATGACTTTCTCTACCCTCTATCGTTTATTAGTGGGTATACAAACTATTATTAATAAAGCTTGTTTTTCTGTCTACTTCATTTTAATCCAGATAAGCCTTTGCAGAAATAACTATATTACACATTTCGTTATAGATACAAAGGGAACAACGATAGTAAAATGTTTAACAACTGGATGCTATATGCTAGCCTTAAAACTCCACTCTCTTTCCGTGCGATCGCGAGAAAAAGCTGAAAATCGACAGGATTTTAAAACAATGACGAAGTATTGAACAATTCGAACCATTAGTAATGGATATCTCAGAAATGGCTTATGCCACAAAAAAGTTATTTGAAATTAATTGTGTTTTAAAGAGATCTACATTTTATGTGCAATACGTTTTCGTCTATCACTTAACGTTTACCAGTTATACAAGATTATACAAAATTCCTTCCGAATGAAAATAATATACCTACATATGGCATTTTAATCAAAATAGTTAGAGCCATTGTTTATAAAATGAAAAAAATTAAAGAATGTCCCACGTAAAGGGCAGTTGGAGGTGGAGTGATTTTCTTGAAAATCCTCGTATCGCATCTTTGGAAGGTACTGAACTTAAATACCAAGCTTGGTATTTATCCAACTTTTCGTTTTTGAGTTATGCTGCTTACAGACACACACGCGCGCGAGTGCAAACTACTCCTTTTTAGGGTTCAGGGGGCCACAAAACATATTTCCGGTGAACTCTCAACATCCTATTTTTGGGTTGAATACAATTATACTTACTATATCTACATAACAGAGAAAGTAAAAATGATGTTTTACAAAAAAATAGTACTTCATTTAATATTATAGCATTGTTTTTTTTAGAAACAAGCATAGTTCGCAAACTAACAATAGCAGGGATGACAAATGGCCGATTATGCGCGGACCTTCTGATCTGAGAGCTGATAATATCCAATTATTACTCGCCACTGAATTAGGTGTTTGTTATTTAGTGGTTAAAGCCAAGAGACCCGCTCCAGACTCCCCAGCGTGAGAAAAATTTCATGCCATTACTGGCATCGAACACAGTTCCACTTGCTTCATAGAAACAACGTTATCGCACCGCTAAGGAGACACTAAAAACATTAGCCGAAGGATTAGCTGTTAATATTAAATCACAACATTAACACATTTGGTTTAGTCATCTCCCGCAAACTCAAGCTTCATGCATGTAATATGCGCACTGGTCGGCCACGATATGAGTGTGTGCGTTGGGAAGAGGAATTAAACAGTTACGGAACAAGTGGGCGGGGAATCAGAAGTACAGTCAGGAAAAGAAAACGTCCACACTTCCGAATTGCATTTACTAGCGAGGCTGAAGCCTGCAAATGTAGTACTATTTTCATTGTGCAACTTACATTCCCCTATTGCCTCGCCCCTCACTCCCCTCTGGCCCCTAGCCTTGATGACGTTCGCATTGTTAACAAAAACAATGGCGCCCTCCGCCAAGCCACGGATATCGTGGCCGACAAGTACATACGTATTTTAAAAATCCAACCAGCCTCGTGACTGAAAACCTTTGCAATTATCTTTATTCCTATTAAAACAATGTGACAAATTTAGGTATGCAAAATTGAGTAGTGAAACCTGTTAACAACATTTATTATAACAATTGAAAAATAGTTTGTTCGCTGTTTAACCATATTAGATATACCCACTAGAAATTAGGAAACACTTAAATTATTCTGTTTGATATTTGCTGCACCCACAAACAACATAAATAAGTCTTTATGCTCTAAAGATATCGAAAAAAGTCACCTTATTTGCTTATTTGATGTTTAGAGTTAAGGCTATTTTTTTAGGCATTCCCTTCTACACCCCAAGAAATACAAATAATACAAAAGAAAGCAACATGTAAAGTGATACAATACAATAAAATATCGTAGTGCAAAAATAAATAATAAAAGTAAAGCAATTTAATATTTCTGAATGACAACCTAGGAGAATAAGTCCAAGTGATAATTCAAAACCAAAATGAAAATAAAGACAAAGCTGAATGATTGAACACGTTAGCTACATATCCCTCTTCAGCATTAATTATATATCATGTACAGAAACGACAGAAGAAATCAACACGGCTTCCTTGCACAAACCGCATTTCTTACCATTTCTAGGGTCCTTCATGACGTCATGCCTTCATTTTATTGGCTGGTACTGTCGCCTTGTAGGTGCTAGTTCTGTTAACTCATTGGCTAATTACGAATAGATATAGGTGAGAAATGGCCAGCTCCCTCAACTAGAAAAGAGGAGAGGGAGCTTGTGTCTCCTTTTAATACGATGGAGATCGATTTTGTTGATCTTTTGCGAGATTAATCGCGAATATACATCAAATGCCTGTTTGAAAATGTTCTTGAATATGAGTCAGTTCTCGAGATGTTAGCATTTTAGTACTCAAACTTCAGTTATAGGTCCTCATATAAATTAGCGTTTCCTAGCTATTTACAAATTCTTAAAACAGGCAAGCTATAGCTCCCTTCCGCCTTCCTCGCACTAAGGGTGAAGGAGCGCCAGAGGATATAAAGCACTATTAACGCCCTTGCAGACGATCAGAAATCGGATGTAGTTACTTCTTGCGGGATGTGTACATTGAAGAAACAAGAGTAGGGGGGAAAGGAAGGGAGAAACTATTTAAATTAATTATAGAGGAAGATTTCGGATACTGCTAAAACAAACACTTGAATTTTCATTAGTTAAAACATAATTCTCTAACTTAATTTTAAATTTAAGGCTACGTTCACTAGCTCCTCACATCAGCAGGTAGAAAATTCCAAGGTGAGATACTGCAGCTGTATACATGATGAATTTAAGGCTCGGAAGTTGGGACCTTGTGTGCCTAAGCGACCGGTATTTAATGTCAACATACACTTCCTACCAACACAGAGGTACTGTCACTGAGTACCTACTACATATGTTACCTTTTGTTTACTGCTCCAATTGATAGTAGGGCACACCGGATCCCAAGTTCTGATGCTCTGTTATGAGGGATGGAAATTACTGCCTGGTATTTATTTATTCTTTTATTATTTACAATCATTCAGCAAACGCTCTCCAAATTTCGGATTACAGAGTATAGAGACATTAAACAACACAATAGAAGAACCGTTCACGGCTACCTCAAACTAAAAACACTAGTTGAATAGATATAAAGTAAGGTGGTGGAAGTTACACATCGGGGCCCTCTGTGCTAGAGGAGACGCTGAGAAGATCTTGTAACAGTCTGTGCTTGAGGTGAGTTGACTGGCCAGTGCGCACGCATATATATATATATATATATATATATATATATATATATATATATATAAAAGCAGAGATGATCGTGATCAAGTGAAGTGTGTCTATTGAGTAAGCGGTACAGTTTTGGTAAACGGTCTGGTGCCAGAGTAACTGTTCGACAGATATGGGCGTTCCATGTGAGCCGAATGTCCAGTAACACCCCAAGATATTTCACAGACACATTGGCGGTAACCGCGAGAACTGTTGCCCTAGAAGCTGCAGTGAAGAGGATCCTTTTAAGGACGTAAAGAGTGTCTTGTAGGCGTTGAGAGATGCGCCATAGAGAACCAGCGAGCGAGGTGATCCAAGGCAATTTGCAGTTCGCGAATGACAATCGGATGTTGGTGTGAGAGTAAAAGAGAGCAAATCTCCTGTAGTTGAAACTGAAAACGTGAAGCTAAATAACCTAAGAGGGGAAGTATCCGATATCTTGAAAAGGAGCACTTGCTTCTTCGTTCTTGCAGGAACTTCCTTAAAAGCAATGATGGGGATCGCGTTATGTGGTCAAATTTGCTGAGTATTGCAGATGAATCTGATGTACACTTAAAGAATCGCAATAATAGAAAGTATAAATTACGAACCTTCAAAAGACAGTTTCTTTTTAACAATAAGAGTTAAACATGGTTTAATGTAGTTCATGGAATGAACTGGTTGTTCCAACGGAGATCACTTTATATGCCAAGTTACTTTTTACAATATTCGAACGCTCAATGGCTTTTCCTTTTAATTTGATGCTCGGCATAATGTTGTGCATATATACTGTAATCTGCTAAATTATTCATAACAATTAGTGAACGATTCAAACAGTGATACGTAGATACAATACATCCCATCGGCCCACGAACTCTAAATAACGCAAAATAGTTTTTCGAGGTTCTATTAATAAGCAATGAGAGACTTGTATGGTTCAAGATGAGTGTACAAAATTTTTGCCTAATACAAAATCCAAAACTGCAAAGAAACATTTAAAGATAAGTTATGGCGTAATAAGCTACAGGGCGAAATATGTCATTGAAACTGCATTTCCTCACAGTCCCAGCAGGACTTCTTTCCTGTTAATTTGGGTCCCATGTGTAATGAACACAGACGTTTTCAGCAGGACGTTACGGCCATGGAAAGACAGAGGAAAATGCTTACCCATGCTGCTAGCTGACTAATTTTGGTAACTTATTAAGGATTTTTCTTGTATTTTATAAATTAACATGGTCCCGATTATTTCTGAACATGTAAAAAACAGAATTTTAAATAGATTTGTATATTGGCAGCAAAATTATGTATGTAAGCAATTATATCTATTATTTTTGGCTTCGTTACATATTTGTATGCTAATAATACATTCTTTTAGAGGGCTTCAATATCAAACAAGTGTACAATTTAACAAGTAACCAAAGCAACTTCACGTTTGTCGATCTTTATTCAATCTTATTTGTTCTCCTTTCAAACAAAAGGAGTTATCTTGACTTTTTCCCCTTTCCTCTTTCTTCCACCCAGCCTACGCATCCTTTCGCAATCCTCGACCCCTAAGCGTTCAAATTCAACTGAATGCGATTCCCCTCTCTACAGGTCTTGCGATCGGCTTCGAAAATTCTAAATCGTACTTCTCGAGATTTTTCCAAAGAAACATTGAGTTACGTAACCGAATGCCGATTTGCCTTTAATGTGTAAAAGGAATGAAAAAAAGAATATATAAACTGTAAAGGCGATAACTTGTTCACTGAATTATGTTCTTATTGGAAGTTTTCTATGTATAAACGTAGTAACCAATTTTGTATTGTTGCTAATTTCCAATTTTTTTATCTTGATAATGCCACAGATTAAGTAGGGTAGTTAAATTATATTCAAACCCACTCGCGGCCTCCCTCTAATGCGCGAGACAGCTTCGGAGAGTGAGTGAGAATATTTACACGAGATATGCTGCCTGTTTGAGAGCAGAAGGTCAACATTTCCAGCATATATTATAAGGTAAGGATTTTAGTCCGCCTCTGTTGGCGTAATTTCCCCGGCGACTGCCGGCTGTCTCGCGCAGTAGAGAGAGGCCGCGAGTGGGTTCGAATATAATTTAACTACCCTATATATCACCTATTATTAGTCAAGTCTAACAACAACAATAATATTATTAATTATTATTATTATATTATTATTTCTATGCTCCTTCTTATGTAACACTATTTTGTGCTGAAAACTTTCTTTTAAAGGATTTTCTATCCATAGAAAAACAAATACTAGCAAATCTTCCTTTTTCTGCAATCTTGAAAATATAAATTAATATCTACGTATTTTACCTGAAACACAAACAACTAAAAATTGTGTGTGTGTGTGTGTGTGTGTGTGTGTGTGTGTGTGTGTTACACCTTTCTACCACTATTTACAACTACCACGTAACATATGTATTTTTTCATTTGCTAATAAGTAATTAGACATATAACACTCGGAAACGTAGTAAGTTTGTGGATTAAGTATCTCTATTACCCACCCACATATATTATCATACACATATTTAATACAAAGGCTTATTAGACAGAATTAAAAATTTGAAGATAAAATCAAGTAAGTAATATATGAAATTCAGAGATATAAAGGAAACAAAAATGTTTGTTTAAGAACACTTGCATTCTTGAGAGAACAAATATTTTCATGTCATTCTCAGTTCTTAAGTTCTGATTTGTTTCTGCTGGATTCACAGATTTTAGTGACCGGAGTAGGTAAACGTAATGGCAGAGAGTGAGGTCACCAAGCCAGGCTATTGCAGAAACATGATTTAGTGCGTCAGCTAAATCAACTTCATTCACAACTCAGTATACGCTGCATGTTACATGAATACTCCTTCCCCCATTGATTGCATGTTTTTATTTTAGACTCAAGAGTCTATGGAATGTTGCATTGATTCACCCACAGAAAACGCATTCAAGGTCTATCAAGAACTATAGTCCAGCAACTCTTTAGGGACACGTGCAAGACAATAACGTGAAGTATCGACTTTTTATTTCTTATCTAGCATAAAGGTAAACGCAACCAACTTAATGTAAAACTTGAAAATTTAAAAGTATCGAAAATGTATCGGTTTATCTCAAAGTATTAGAAATACTTCGATCACCGAGTATCGAGAGTATCGAGGTCCCATCCCTAATATATAAACTTTTCCGGAAAATGGCATGTAACAGTGAATTTTGGATTTCAGGTCTGAATTAAACACGTTTTAATTACAGAAAATCATCTCGACTTTCGCACAAGTGCGATAAAAGTTATAATCTGTAATAGCATTTGTATTCTACCACGTCTGCAAGATAAATGAAAGAGCAAATGTGGACATGGCCACGATATTGATACAAGCTTCCCAAAGTTAAAAGCAAATAGCTATTTATGTAACAGGTACGCAAAATAAGGCCTTTGCGTCCGCTAAAGCTTTTGCATACAATAGTTTTCAGTAAAAGCTCTCTGAACTATATTAAATAAAATAAATGTAATATAAGCACTATATAAATATAAAAGGCATAATCACTTGTTGGCATATTCTGACTGCCGCCTGAATCCTACGCTATGAACCGTACCAATGCCTCCTAGGAAGCATTGACCGTAACAATACGAGATGCGGATCTAGATGACAGTGCTTATTCTGAGCGCTCGTTTCTAAACAGCAAGCTTGTGGCTGAAAATATGGGTGAAAAATCCCGAGGAAATGTAATCCGAGCCAGAAGTATCGAATCGGAGCTGCTGCCATCTCGGCAGTAGTATGAGAAGGAATATGTTGCATTTAAAGAATGGTGTAAGGTAAGCAGTGTTTCTCTTGTAAACGAAAATATGATTGTCATCTGGATTTTGTTTATTACTGCTCTAAAGGTTTAGGCCGCTAAAGTACTATTTTTCGATGTGTTAACAGTCCGACAAGCAGCTGTTTTAGAGAGCGTGCACTAAAAAGTATGTTTAAATATAGAATTACGCCTTATATTCCCCTTATTGCAACTTTGCAGAATGTATCATGACTGATGTAACGTTGTGACGCATATACTAGGTCTTCAACAAGGAATATATTGGCGCACATCAGTGTTGTGTTGTGTAGTGACTGGCCGACGAATCCTGTGAACATAGTTAGCAATGACAGAATAGATCAATGAGCTACAATCAAGGGACTGACCTTAGGGCAAGGGACATGGCGAGCGTTCAACCCATCATGTTTACTACTAACAAATGAAGGCCACAAGGCGCTGAATATGAAACCTGCGAACCATATACAAAATGCTGACGCACGCACAAAAACATGCGCAAACGCTTTATTTTTGGCACATTGTTTAGCGAATTAACTTTCTAAATGCAGATCAAGGAAACAATTCTTGTGAAATGTAAGCGTCCGAGCTTCATACACACTCGACCATCAATTTCAAGAGTTCGTCTTTTTCCTGCGCCTTATTATTATTAGAGCTCGGCGCAATGGACGCTAAAACGCTTAAAATAGGCAGGGAAGTTGCCACTATAAGTTCTAAATAGGCATTAATATAGGCAATATCAGTAATGATAAGCATTGAAGTAGGCGCAATTATTTATTCATTTACCACTTAAAACATTCTTTGACATGAGTGAACAGTATATCAATATCACGTATCATATCTCATACCATATATTAAATTTACTAAATTCCGCTATTCCTTCGAGTATAAACTGTAAACATTATTTTTTAATGGATTAATTGTTCTTCCACACAAGCCGTGTGTTGGACAAGGTTGGAAAGGTAGAATCAGACGATTGAAAAATTTAATACCATCGCCGGGATTTGAACCACGGATCTTCCGGTCTCCTTCCGGTTACTCTAACCACTGAGCTACCATGGCAGCATGCCGGTACGACATGAAACTCTACAAGTGATTAGCATTTTTCCCGGTAAACCACAAGGAGATCTCAAATTGTATTGAGATGACATACCCCAATGGCGACTTACAATGCTGTAATTACTTTTAAGTCCCGGGATTCATAGTTTCGACCACTATTAGGTCAATTAATGACATTAAATTCTCCGACTGATTCGCATCTCAATATAATTCGAGATCTCCTTGTGGTTTACCAGGAAAAATGCGAATCAGTTGGAGAATTTAATGTCGTACCTGCATATTGCCGTGGTAGCTTAGTGGTTAGAGCAATCGGACAGAGACCACGGTAACCGTGTTCAAATCCCGGTGATGGCATTGAATTTTTCAGTCGTCTGATTCTACCTTTCCATTATTTCTTTAAATTTGCACTCTTCAGTTACAATGTATTTTCTACAGCAAACCCTATTATCCGCTTTTAAGTAGTTTTTCTCCTGAATACATTTTATACTTCCATACTGGTTTGCAATTATTATTGAGTCTGTTGTGTATTATTGTTAAACAGGTTATTGTTGCGTTTGAAATAAAATAGGTCTTCTCTTTTTAGGTGAGTACTGTGAAAACTACGTGGGAAGTAGAAAACAATAACGCCAGCGTATTAATGAACAAAACGATGAGTAAATACTAAAATGATCCATTTCCCAGTCGTAAACCGACAGTTTTTGCAGTTGACCATTAAGTTACAGTAGGCTTTATTGTGCTAGGTAGCCACTATTTTATTTTTACACGAAACTATGCAACTGCTGACGTTAGAAAAGGTATGCCGATATTAAAAACTTTCTCAGGCATGTTGTCAACAATGGATTATTGGCCCAGAGCACCGAAATATTAATTCCAACACTACGGTTAACATCTCATTAATAAATAACCAATAACAAAAATAATTAAATTACGATAGACAAAATCCTTAATAAAGTTTCTCATTAAAAAAGTTATACTGGGCTCTTAAGCTACAAAAAGGCACACACTATAAAACTAGTATATTTTAGTCCAGTAAGAATAAAACATTTAAATATATAAAAAGCCTTCGATTCTAAACAACGGAACAAAATAGGCAAATTCCAAGCTCTATTTATTATGCACCGTAAGACTTCATTCTTGAATCTTATAAGACTCCTATAAACTTACTTCGCGTGATTTACGCAATGTTTTGCAAAGACTTCGTTTGAGGTTTAAGTGTGTTTTAAAGACAAGCATTGAAATTCTGCAATATGTTTAAGCATATTTATAGTAGATCATACGTCGTATAAATATATATCTGAATTTTTACGAATGTCCAAAATGAATTTCAGGAAAGCGTGGGCTTGATAATGTCGCGGGAAATTCTGTTTCCGAGAGGAAGAGTAGGTAAGTGAATTCCATCCCTCTACTGCTAACTTTTAAGAATTTTCTGACAGATAAATCAGGATATACAACGACATACTCGAGTTTAAAGTTAGGCACAGTGGATTGCCTTTGCAATGAACGTAATAGGCGACTTTAGTATTTTCCCTCCATTTCGCGATACTTTTAATTATGTCTCCTCTCATTGATCTAATAACTTCCTTGGGAGGACTTCGGTTGTATAAATTAAGCAGATTCATGTATACTTTCTGAGATTTCGCAATACTTCCCTGTTACTGTGAACCCTCGTGATGTATTTGTTTTTGTGTTGGGATAGTAATAGTAACTAGTAAACATTTTTGTCTCCATCTTGTAAAATCAATACCTGCGACCTTGAATCGATATTCACTTGTTACCGAAGCGCATCTAAAATACGTATCGAGAAATTGATTTACCAATTTTTATTTTCTTTGGTATGCCTCTAAATATTAAATATTTATTGTATATCTAAATGTAGATAAACTATTGTAATGCAACTCTCATATAATGGTTATTAAGAGGCTCGTGAAGTTTTCGACGCGAGCTCGCACGCGTCGAAAGTTACTCCTCACTCGCGTCTTAATAATTCCCATTATAGGATCGCTGCATAAATAACTGTTTCATTATTGTATGGATTTATTTTAACTCAAATAGTTGAATGCAGGTATGACCACTAAGTTTTCTTCCGCATTTGGATATTCGCAATGTTTAATATCCCGAATATTAGGCGTTTAACGGCATTTGTTTATTACTGCTTTTGCTGCATTGACATTAAAGCAAGACGTATTTCTATTAATGTGTTACTTAAAATGCATCTTTCCAGTTCGATGTACGTACAAAGGCATGCACTAAACTGCTGTTTATTACACTTGCTGTGATCTCAACAGTAATTACAACTCTGAGTTTATAATTCCATTAAACTTATTGGCATTTATTTAAACAGAAGCTTTTTATACTATTTTTAGCCAGCGCATAGTAAAATTGCGAACTTCAAACACTCCAATGTTAGCAGCTTTAATTTTCATGCATATCTGTATATTTTGGGAGATTTTGTTTTATCATTTACAAACTAAAACTATCCTAAATATGTGAAAATCATCTCATCTTATCTTATGAGAAACCTCAACATAGCTTCTTTTATTGTGTTATAAAATAAGGTAAGCTTAATGTTGCCCGATTTCACAAATCGTAGTTATTAAACAAGTTTTTTTAAATACATGTATTGAAGTAACAAATGTATTAAACATAACTAAAACAATTTAAAAGTAACTTATACATTTTATGTACAGGAATTGATATTATCTACACAATATAAATAATTAGGGTATACAGCCTAAAGAAAATATTCATAAATAATTATTTAATCTCGACTGTTTTAACAATTTATTTTATAAAGCCATGGCTGCACCTGTTCTATGGAAACGGACTCTGGAAATTAACTAGAAACAAGAAAGTGAAACGCAGGCTTCAGAAATTAAACTTTAATAGAAGTATAAAAGATGCATAAAATTAGATTGCATGAAAGATTAACACATAAGAACTGTAGGTTTTTAATATGAACGAGAAACTGAAAGAACTTATGCAACTGTGGAAGGTAGATGTAGAAAGAATGCTAGATACAAGGCTGCCGAAACAAATATGGAGATTCAGTCTGACGGGGAGAACATCTGCAGGCACACCCAGAAAGAGAGCTGTGGAGAATCTTCGATGTTTCCTTTATGAGAGCAGGCAGTTTACTGCCTATACTTTGAAGTGTAGAAGTAGTAGTACAGTGTCTTATAAATACATAATTTTAGTTTTATTTGTTCCATTTTTCATTTATTTGGGTCCTAATCGGCCTGTGTATAATATGTGCCCCTAAAGATAAAAATGGAACCCCCTTTTATGCCAAACCTTTTGCTATTCTTGGCAGAGGAGGACATTTTAGTTCCTTGGGTACCCACCATCAAACTAAAAGCTTCAATTCCTTCAGCATGACAACAATAAACATAGGGCTGATTTTTGTGTTTAGATAATTATAGAGCCAAGGCTGTTTGCTACCATAAGCTCTGAAGCTAATTTTTATGTAACATATGGAGAAAGTTCGTATTCTTTTATCATAAGACACTCATTGCAGTGTCGTTTCCGTGCTACATGGTGTTATTGTTTCTTTGACGACAAGCACAAAGAGTTATCTACCAACTGAGTAGACAAAACAATATAGAGAACTCTGGAAAATTCTTTTTATGGAAACAATCGAAGGCGAATATGTACCGTCAGAAAAACTGGACGTTTTTTGTTTTAAGCGAATTTATAACACAGCTATCAAGCTTGGCATACGATTAACAGGATAGGTATTCTCAGTTTCTAAGCAGCAAGACCTGGCGATCATCCCCTTTATCTTATGTCCCGGTAAATTATGCGTTTGTATGCGTTTTATAATTCTTATACTGATGATCAGGCTTGGTTTTTGATTACAAAAAATTTCTGAAAAATTACCTATAACACGCCTAAAATTTCCAAAAGTGGCATAAATATTATAGAAATTACCTAAAACTGAGATCTATTTAATTTATTAAAATTAATGCACAGAAAGGTATTAATTAATTTATACATGGGTACAACTACGCAAGCAGAAAATGTAGGTATAAGAATAATGAGATAATTTAAAAATTAATTAAAAATATATGTTTATTCTATGTCCTTGTTTGTAGAATCTGAAAAGAAAATTATTTTTGTAGGTGGTCTAGCGTAACCGTAGCATTAACTCAGATTATATAAAATTCATTGCGAATAAGAGGACTTCACAGTCTGTCACGACATAAGCACAGTAGCAACCTGACGCGTTCATCAACAGAAAAAAAGGGAAAACTGAAGCTGTGTCATCCCTAGTTTGGGACATGAATCCATAACTGTTCCCTTACCCCTCCCGCAATAATGAACCCTTTCCGGACTAACCATTGAATAAGAATGTGATCCCCCCCCCCAGAAATGCGAGCAAAGGGTGTACGTTACTTATTTCTCAGTTGAATAGCGGAATCTCTGACGTTTGAAAAGTTATCCTTATGTAAAATGTATATAAAAATCTTTATACAGGTTGGACCATTTGTTGAGACTGTGCAATATCTCCAAAACTAAGCGTTGTAGAAAGAAATTTCTTGAATAAAAGTTGCTTGATATTATGGGGGAAAGTAAATGCCATTAGTCGTGTTTTATTTGGAGGACGTTGTGATGGTATCTCTAGAGTCAATTTAATTTGACCCTAATTGTAGGTTCCCATTTTAAAAAAATTAAATTGACCCTAAAATGACTATCATAACGTCCTCCAAACAAACCACGACTAATGGCATTTACTTTACCCCATAATATCACGTAATTGTTATTAAAGACATTGCTTTCTACAACCTTAATTTTGGAGATATTGTACAGTCTCAACTTAAATGGTCCACCCTGTATACTCAATGTAAATGCAAGAAAATACTAAAGGCGCAAAGGGAAAGAAAATGGCAAAATAATGACGTAAAATCGGAAAAAAGTCCTAAAAATAGAACAATGGTTTAAAATTATAACAAATTACCTAATAAATATACATTTTCATAATCTGGGATCCATAAGGATTTATGTACACGTTAGCAAAGCTTATGATGTAAGAATTAAAAGATGACGTCATCAAAATCCGCGCCCTGCTGCTGATTAGTATTAGTGTACTGAGAGAGAATTCATAAATGTGTCCCCTATGTGCTTAGTGACTTGAGTGTCAGAGGTCAGCTTTAGAGGTGAAATATATATTTAAATCACTCTCCGGAGATATAAAACGTAACAACCGGATGTTTTCGCTCATATTTCTCTGCTGAATTGTTTCTTAACTATTGTCTTAGAGCAACACACGTATGATCTACTACAAGAAGCTATGCGTTTGTATGGACAACCGCCAGGACTGTCTTCTTCGGAACATTAGGCGGCGGCGCTGGGCGGCACAAGCCAGAAGTGTTACATTCACGCGACTTTCTCTACACGCTTTCGTTTATTTTTATACACCACCAAACTATTCTTGCAAAAGCTCATTTCTTTCCTATCTCATGTTAATCGAGATAAATCTTTGCAGAAGTAGTTTATTTGATATTTCGCTGTAGGTACAAGGCGGACATAGGAGACCGAAGCGACAGTTACATGTTTAAAAGCGGGTCACTATATGCTGGCCTTGTAAATCCATGCTTTTCCCATTGCATTGTTAATACTTCAAAAGGTTAAAATATTTAAACTTTCAAACCTATAACAACGGATATCTCCTAAATAGCTGTTGGCACAAAACATGCATTTGAAATAAATTCTGTTTTAAAGAGATTTACATTTTTTGTGTAGTAAGCTTTTGTTTATCTCGTATGGTTTACCAGTTATACAAAATTACTTCTGAATGCGTGGACTTCATAGTTTATTTCCTGAAGGTTCAAGATATGTATTTTTTCATAAATATCTTAAATATACGGTAATTCAAAGTCGTTAGTCGCTTTTTGCGAAAAAAATAACGAAAAAATGCAGTTTGGGGTGGAGGGATTTTGTTGAAAATCTTCGTGTCCTGACACTTCGTTTTTGAGTTATGCTGTTCACACACAACCATTTTTCTTTCTTCTTCTTTTACGATTACCCCCTATTTGTAGGACTCGCAAGCCAATGTCTTGGGTCAGTAGCCTGTCGAGGAGCAAGCAAACTCAGGATCATAGCATATCCAGGATGGGCAATCAGCTTAATGCCTGGTTTGGCGGTGAAGGAGGAGGAAATGAAATGTAGTGATGAAAGGGTTGATAGGAAAATTCGTTGATCAAATTATCCATTCCAGCATTCGCCTAGTAACAGAGGGAAACCGCAAAAAAAGCCTTCGATCTGATTGGCGGCCCCGGGGGTTTGAATCCGGAAACTCCAGAATTCGGGCCACAGACGTTACCGCCTGAGCCATCCCGGTCGGTAGTTTTTTTCTAATTTTTTTTCGATTCAGTTGCAAATTTTTTATTTTTATGTATTTCGGGTGGGCTTGATACGAAATTTTTGGGTGGAATACAAGGGGCTTTATTTGCCTTTGAATATATATATATATTCAAATAATTATAATTGCCAATTCAAATTATAGTTGCCTTCCTTACTTTTTACCATAAATGGAACAAACTTTAGCAACGGAAAGAAACCTCCGTGAGCGAAAGCATAGTGTATGTGAAAGGAGGCATTCTCCGGCTTCCTTCAGTCCAACGTTAGGAAGAGATGACCGTGACCTGGGAGCATCTAGATAAGGCCTTGGAAAATTCGCCAATGTTTATCTGTCGCAAACACATGCGCGTGCATATCCGACTCTTTCCGATCCTCACTTTCTTTCTGCAGTTTCATTTTTCTTTCTTGTACACAAACTGGTATCATTAATCTGACACAGACTTCAACCACAAATTAGAAACCTAAAGATGGATGGTATTACAGTACTGTGTGAGAGCTCTGTGTACATGAAAGTGTAACCGAAGTCTTTCTGGCGCTTTTTATCAACAATGTATGTTAACGTATAAAGTAGGCGACCCTGAGGCTAAAAATAAAATATGGTTTTTAAATGTTTGTGTTAGTTTGTTATGCAACATACCTTAGATCCCATTTAGAGAATACGCTAAATGGCATCTTAATTATTACTCCAAAGAAGCTGTACTTTTTTTTAAATGTTAGACCACAAACACAAAAATATATAAGAATTAAAAAAGTATTTAGATATAGATTGGATGTAGTAGAGATGAAACTAATTTATCGTTACTGATTTTCGTTAACGTGCATCTGCTATTACGATATCAAGCATAAGAAAGGGTAATTTTGCACAGTTTTTAACCAAACTTCACAGATGCATTACCCCAATAACCGCAATGCCAAATAATACAACTAGTATCTGTATAAAATGCATCAAGCAGGCACTTTATTGTATAAACACTGAAATCCGAAACCGCATCTGCATCCAAAGTATAAACGAAGAAAATGGGGCCAAGGTTACAACGCAGACAATTCAAAGTACATACAGTATACCAGAGCACACAGATGTCGTCAAGAGGATAAGGAAATCAAACGGAAACGCAGACGGCCTCGAAAAAAGACAGTGCTCCGACTGATATATACTTCCTTAGCAGTCAAAGAGTTAAATAAATGCCTATAGTTTGTGCTAAAGAGTGCCTTCCCTTTTCTTCTGAATGGAGTGTTTCAAGCCGGTCCAGCCAGAAATCAACTACAATAATGCTATCGCCGCCGACGAATCCAAATGTCCTTGAAGTCGAGTGCTGGCATTTAAAAGGTTATTAAACTCGACTTGCTAACCCACTCTTCGCATAGCCGTTCATTTACAGAAAACTGATGGGAAATGATAACGGGGTTTGAATTAATCAGCAGCAAATACATCTCGTCTTACAACAATCTTAAAGAATCTCGTGTAGCATTCACATGACTCCCTACTCATTCTCCTACAGACTTTCTTACAAAATCTTATTCTGTATACTTCTTGTTAATGCAGATGCGGTTTCAATACGCATTTACACATATCCTTGTAGGTGTAAAAAGCATGCAGTAGGCTAAAACGATAGCCATATTTTTAAAAGCC
Organism: Deroplatys truncata; assembly: GCA_030765065.1. Classification (NCBI taxonomy): domain Eukaryota; kingdom Metazoa; phylum Arthropoda; class Insecta; order Mantodea; family Mantidae; genus Deroplatys; species Deroplatys truncata. The sequence continues at coordinate 98,013,794 of CM060990.1, read as the reverse complement.
GATCGTTATGTAATGGTTTTGCATGCTCTTTGCATGACCACGAGAAAAAAGGAATAGCGATTTACCACTTGAAAAAAAAAAGTATTAACGTTTTGAACATTCAACCCAATAACAAAGAATGTGTCGGAAATGGTCAAAGCCACAAATATTTTTATATGACAAATTCTCTGCTTTAACGAGATCTACATTTTTTTCTGTAGTAAGATTTTATCTATCACTTAGGGTTTACCAATTATACAAAAGTAATTTCCCAGAAATTTCAAGATATACGTTTTATTTCCCATGCAGATATGTTAAAAAATATGATATTTTAATCAAAATTACTAGTCATTTTAGGGGAAAGAAAGGAAAATATTTCCATGTAAAGGTGATACGTAATTATTGACGGGAATATATACATAATTAAATAAAGAAACAACAGTAAGATAGAAAAATAATTGCCATAAATAATAACGTATATTAAAACAATGTATAATGTAATAAGCTTGAGCTGAAATGTTTGTCCGGAGAGACGAAGGTAATTAGGAAGTCAAGATGGCGAAAGTCAATAATATCAGCCGAAGTAACGAACGCATTAGCTTAAAGTTTCTGGGAATTCAGTTAGGTTATAAGCTCAGTACATTTGCAGGATCACGTAGGCAGAATTCTGGAAAAGAGAAAAGCACTTAGATTCTGAGATTTTAGCAAAAGCCCATGATAACAAAGTTAAGAAGCACACTGAGGATTTTAGTATTGGCCCGGGCGTAAAATAATGTTGGTGGGAGTAATTCTAATGTAGGTGGAACTAAAAGAAATAAAGGCGTGTAATTTTAGATAAGAGAGTTACTTTCGGTACCGGCACTGGTACTTACATTCGTTCGTGCACACCTTCCTGCACACAGTTGTACATACATTAGTTACTCTATCTCTGGTACCGGCACCGGTATTTACTGCTCGTGTGATATTTTAAGCACTTAGTGACGCGCTTATGCGAGTAAGATTTCGCGGCTATTACAAGAGGTCTCGCCGATAAGCACTTTAGCGATTCAAGGCAAGTTACGCTTCTAGTTTCTTTTATTTCCAACCGTAACTTTGATACTACAGAAGCTTGAAAGTATAATAATTCAGTTGTTACAATTTCGACTACTACGATTCATAATCAGTTTCATTCTTTATCTTCAAACGATTAGTAACTCCCTTCAAATATTAATTCAAACCCAAATATTAGTTCACAATAAATTTCTCAGTCAATTAAAACTGGTGCTGTTCCTCAAACCTGAGTTTACCCTGAGAGAAAGATCCTATAGCAAAGCACTAGAGAAGCTGGCGCACAACACAACAGAATGAGCTACGAGATCACGGCAGCAGAATCAACAAAAATCAGATAAAGTAAAGGGCTTCTAAAGTGCCGATCATCATACAGTTTCAAACGGCAGTTTGGGGTGAGCTTCTTGAAAATCTTCATATCATATCCTTAGAAGACTCGGAACTTAAATATCAATTTTTTCGTTTTTGAGTTTTGCTGTTCATGCGAGAGCGCCTTTTTCTAAACATGCCTTTCTTTTTGGATCCATGGAGTCTCAAAACGCGTATTTCTGGTGAAATCTGGGTGTAGAAATTTTTGGGATGGTGGCAATACTTCCCTACTTACTAAAGGTAAGCAGCAGAGGTAGTAAAAATGCTTCCCGGGTTTGAAGCCCGCATGAGTGGTTTTCAATGTGTTGCCTACATGGTGACCGGCGCTTTACAGAGGAATTCCGTTACTATGCAAATGCGTGCTTCTCCAGCACGTGAAAGCAACTAAAGAATGATAAAACGACATTAAAATACGGATATTCTTCACGTTGACATCTCCGTGTTACGTGTAAAGCCGCGAGAGTGAAAACTTTACTCCAGCAATCCTTATTAAGAAATGCCCTAGAGATGCTCGATGCCGATGGTTCCATAATTGTAGAGACAAGTCCACCAGCTCTCTTGAGTCATACTAGCACTGCAAACCGTGCAACTTTCTCCAATTCCAGCATTTCTACCCATATACACGGAACCAGATCACATACAGCTTCAATTTTGCTTTACCTTTGGAGCGAAAGTAGTCGTTTTCATTGATCCACATTTCCTCTTCTGCCCACTCGTTCTCGTTAACGGCAGTTTCAGTTCGCAGCAGAATACGCAGTAAAGAACGAGGAGCTGGTGTGCCGTGGTTAACGTAAAACCTGGAACATCTAATATTTGGTTAGCATGCTCTTGTCACGTTGCTTGAGTGAGAAAATTTATGGGAACAAATCTGTGAATTTTTCAAAACCCATGTTCTCTCTTTCTGAAAATTTTCAACATTTCTTATGCCCGCATAAAGAAGTGATGTTGTAAAGTTTGGTACATATAAATTAAGTAATTCCTGGATTATACATTTTAAAACACAAGTTTAAGCGATTTTATAAAAAATGCTCCCTACGATGCAATTTTCATATTTACTTTTTCTACCACGTTCATAGTAGGTAGAGAAGGTATTGCATTCCACCCAAAACGTCGACACCGACATTATACGGAAATACTTACTGGTTTTGAGGCACCTTGAATCCAAAAAAAGCATTTAAGAAAAGTCAGCGCGCGCGCGTGTCTGTCAACAACATAACTCAAAAACGAAAAGTAGGATAAATACCAAAATTGGTATTTAGGCTCAGTGCCTTCCAAAGATGCGACGCAAAGATTTTCACGAAAATCTCGCCAGCCTTTACATGGAATATTTTTCGAAATTCATTTTCTAAATAAATTTGATTAAAACTCCATATATTAATTTACATGACAAAAAACATATCTCTTAAATTTTATGTGTATAGCCTGTGAAATCCTCCTCATTCGGAAGGAATTTTGTATACACTTGTATAACTGGTAAACGTTAAGGGATAGGCGAACACGTACTACACAAAAAATGTAGATCCCTTTAAAACACATTATTTAAAACAACTTTTTTGTGGTTTCAGCCATTTCCGATATATTCGTTATTAATGTGACTAATTGTTCAATACCTAAGTAATTCTTTTAAATTTTGGTGGATTTTTAGTAGTTTCTCGCGATTTCATAGAAAGACTAGCATATAGCGTCCAGTTCTTAAACAGTTGACTGTCGCTGTTCCCTTTGTATCTATAACGAAATGTGTAATGGAGCTATTTCCGGAAAATCTGGATTAAACTAAGTAGATAGGAAAATAAACTTTTGTAAGAATAATTTGTATACTCACTAATAAGCCATAGAGGGTAGAGAAAGTCATGTGAATGTAACATATCCATTTTTAAACACATTTCAGATAGGTATATGTTCTTTATTTATCTACAAAACAACTTCGCTAAGAGATATACTTCTAAATTAATTGCGTTTTAAAAATAATTGCTGTCGAGTTCTGAGTTACGGCTTTTGCAAAATATATTTACTCATCAAATTTGGGTGAGCTTGGCGGCGCAATACATTTGCTTTATATTAATAACTGCATAGCAGCATTAGTTAGCATGTATTGGGGAAACTATTTCCGAAGTTTCACTCGAATGACTTAAAAATTGCAACGTAAGAATAATTTTAAATTATTAAAAAAGTCCAAGATATTACAACCGAGAAAAGCGCACTGAAAAACTTACTCATTTTAACTAGTTGATGTATTTTTCATAAAATAGTGTACGTTTTCACTTAAAATCGGTATTTTAGAAACTGGTTAACATATGTGCAACAAATTCTGCAAAAACGCTTCGAGAAATGTTGGGGAAAGAACGTAGGATATATAAAAACAAAAAACATCAAATGCGATACCACGCCCTCCACTCAGGGTTACTTAAATCGTCACGTAATTCCCTCATTTTCACTCCGTCATCAAAAATATTTACATGAAAACATTTCTAGAGAATTGGACTTAATAAGCTCAAAAGCCTAAATTTTAATTTTTCACCATTTGTGCCCAGTTTTCACTAATCGGTCCCCTTGATAAGTAACAAGGTTATTGTGTTGAAACATAGAGTCTTCCTCTTCTTGTTGTTAGGCGTTTCCTCTTAGGAGGAGTTTCGCAACCATCGCGTCTCTTTCATTCCAGTTACCAGGTCCTAAGTTTCTATCTTCCATTGCTTTCTGGATGTATTTTTCTCAACTTAGCGCCGGTCTTCCTCTTCCTCCTTTTCTTCTTCTTCCTAATGGTTGTCATTTTCTTCAGCCATTTGTAGTCGGGCATTCTCTGTACGGGACATTCCATGTGAAGCTGAACGGCAAAAAACCTCGCATTTTGTGTTTGCGTTATAATTTTTCCTGTTAATAAAGGTGCTATGGAAAGCACATTTATCAAATATTAGCATCTAAAACCCAACGGTTGTCACATTATTAAATGATAAGTTTATCGTATTAATTCAATTTTTCGCATTTTAAGTGCCCAGGAACTGTTTATTTCAGAATATTGTATCAAATCTCATTTTGTGGATAAAAGTTTGTATTTCATTACAACAAATACTAATTATTTTTATAAAATTCAAAAAATTCTGTAATCAGTTTTTTTTGCTAATTTTAAGCGTCTCCGGATTTTTATAAAAGTAAAATATTAGATTAAGAATGCTCCATAGTATCATTAAGAGAAGTCGGCAATGTTGGTAAAATGGTTATGTTAGGATGTTCATAGTTATAACACAAAAAGTGAATAAACGCAGCGATTTACGTGGTTGATGCACGATGATCACCAAGCGCTTTGTGAATCTTGAAGTACTCAGAACCGCATACTGCTTAATAAGCGTTCTCATTGTTTAACCATGCACAGCAGCTTGCTTGACCTTCGGTTCAAAACAAACCTGCGAGAGCGTCCACGAGCATGTGTTTTACTATTCCCGCGCATGAAGTAATTTACCTCTTTAATTATTTTAGACGAATCCTTATCAGTCACCATTACAGTAAAATGTATGTTTGATCGTGTTTAAATTACGGAATCTTACCATATATAATACAATTATTTGTCTTACTCCGTTACCATCTACACTTGAAAAATAGAAATGTCTTTATTTAAATAAAAATAAGAACATGTTTACTTATTAGTATGGAATTAAAGTTTATGGAATCAAAATGAAGCCCGATTTAAATAATTAGATTTAGAGGCTTCAGAGTTATAACAACTTGGGAATTTTAGGAAGATACGATAAATCTGAATAATTTTAATTGCAAAACTATGATCCGAATTTTAAGACTTTGCATAATGCATTGTATCGGACTTTTCAAAAACAAAACAAAAAAAGTTCGTTTCGTTTAAAAAATGCATGCTCGATTTCCCTTCTATTTTGGACGATTTGAAATGGAACATGCCGTACGTGGCCATACCACTCAAGTGCTCTATTCTGTAATGTTTTTGTTATGCAGCATGTTATCTCCATTCGCCTTCACAATTCCTCACATGGAGAACTTATACCGGCTGAGCGGAGTCAAAGGTTGGTTATCTGAAGGTGGAAAACTTAGAGGGAAAAACACTATTGCGATCTAGGTGAATGCGCCACATTTTATGCACGGAAGTATACCTAAGTTGTCACTTCTCCTCAGACCGCCATATTAGCTTAGCTGTTTCACGCCCTCTTGCAATTGATTGCTGTTTAAGCTCCCATTTGCCGTTGTGTGTGACAACATATCGCGTTAAGTTTATGAAATTAAATTAAGTTTTGTTTATGGACGCTCTTTAACTACTATGCTCCTTAGTGTCCCATTCTATATTGGGCGTTAAAGACCGGAGATTTTGCTCAGAGGCCTCTTTATCAGGCTTAAGGTTCTTTTACGTACCGTAAATCTACGGCACTGGACCACCAGCTTTACTTCCCTTCCGAAGGGAGCCATGGTACCATGGTAAAGATTTTTACGCCCGAAAAAATCCATCGCCCTCCGCGGGTTTGAACCCGTGACCTCGGGAAGCAGAGGCTGGTATGGTTTATGCTTAAGTTTTGCCTCGTTACGTTAATGTTTAATTTTCATTGAGAATAACCCTTAGGGCAGCAGCGTGCATACAAAACGTAAAGTAAATATTAATTCTGAATTTCGATAGCAATAAAATTGAAATATATTACAACACAAAGGGAAATTTGAAAACAAGCGAACAGCTTCTCCCACAGCAGGGAGTCGAGTCCATAGATGTAGAAAATGCGCCCCGCCAGTTCGTGAGTTGGATTTAACACCAAGTACTTCGTGCGTAGCAGTCTCTTCTCATCACCCACTGCCCATTCAGGTCAGCAATTTTCTCTCATCCTCAAAAGAGGTAGGGTAGAAAGCCCTTTCTAGCCCTTCTTCCCATCGTAAAGCGTTTCTTGACCTGAAGAATTCACGCGCCAGCACGAGTAGTGTATACATTCACACTAACGAACCGATGAACTTGTGACCTGTTTCTTTATTTTATGGTGGAAGTGATGATGCTTTTTAACCAACAACATCTTTATTGCGTAAAACTGGGGTACCACGGAGCTGAACACGTGCCGTGATAGCTGCATTGCACATGAAACTACCGGAGTTTTCGCGGCTTAAAGTTACGGACAGTGGCGACGCTTGATGTGTAATAAAGCACTTCAGATATGAACTACGAGGCGTGTTTTTAAAGTACATAAGTACCGATAATTTAAAAAAGTAACGGAACATTTATTTCCGAATAATTTATTATCATTCATTACCGTCTCCACATAGTTACCGCCGTTATTTAAGCACTTGTCGTAACGGGAAAACACTTTTTGTATGCCTTCGTCAAAGAATGATGCCGCTTGTGATGAAAGCCAAGTTTGCACTTCTTGTTTCACATCATCGTCGTTGAAATGTTTTCCACCAAGGAAATTCTTCACATGAAGAAACAGATGAAAATCGCTTAGTGCCAAATCCGGACTTTAGGGAGGGTGATCGAATTGTTCCCAACCAAATGTCTCGAGTTTGTTTGGCTGTGTGTCGCCGGGCATTGTCACTCATTCATTATTGTTTCCCCACACACCTCACACAATTGGCGATGAATGTTTGCTGGCGTAACATTTTTAGCATTCAAAAAACGAATCACTGATCTGACTTCACAGTCGGCGGATCGTTCGATTGTTTTGAACATTTCTAAACGCTCTAATAACAGGAAAACAGAAAGTGACGATCGCTCACAGCTTCGTCTGGCTTCCTAATGAATGGAGGAAGTGACCGCGCATGCGCAAAATCGCGACTGCAGCGGAAAAATATTAAAATCATACTTACTTTAAAAACTCGCCTCGTACTACAATATAGTAGCTGCTGATTGTACTACCGTTATAATCAAGATAGCACACTATTCTAAGTTGCCCTAAATGGCTGTCAGTTACTGACTGAAAATTCGACATCTACAAATGTATTTTTAGACAGCTGACACTAAAGGTAGAGCTTTTAACTCGAGCTACTCATACTAGAAATTGAGGATTATAACTAGGCTAAGGATCCGGGACGAGTGAAGTGAAGTTTGCTGCGCATCGGGTAGAGTGCAGTAAGGTGAGGCATTGGGGTGTTGTTTACCTGTGTTTCCGCGTACAATCCGCTTCGTGACCAGAGGTGCAATGCACTTGTCTCTCATTCCAAAGTATGTGTCCTACTTCATTTTCTACCATCACTAGACACTACTGTTTACAGTAACAACTAAGGCAGGGCATTGGCGTCTTTGTTTACGTCAGCAGTACTGTGTTTTCGGAGCTCTATAGTAAGGTTGCACATGCATTGCTTGCTAGCTTGTTCCGGATCCCTAGCCTGATCATAAAACTTAGTGGAATACAATTGTTTAAAAGCTCCATTGTCACCATTCGTGTTTCTTGCGATGAAAACTATATGTACATTAAACAGAGGCCTTGTATCGATTCATGTAATGCTGGATTATTTGAATGACTCGCAAATGGATTCGGCAGAACCGGAAGCAATTTTGCAAGCAGAGGAGGGATAACGCTGGAATTGTTACCACAGAAGACGATGGCGCAGATGTTGCGTGTTGGAAATTCTTCTCGGCCCCGTCAGATGAAGACCACTCGAGCCTTCACGGCTGAGTCGAGCTTTCCCCGATCTCTGCTGGGGGAGACTGTGTGCCTCCCTCCATTGGTTTGGCAGGGCAGCCTTGAGCGCTCTCCGACTAGGTGGTCAAGCTTGTAATTGTTAGGGACCTCTGCGCGTCTTTGTCGCCCGCGTCGGCCGGTCCTGCAGCCCATAAGTGCACGCAGTACCGGGCCTTTAAATAGGGCAAAATTACCCATTGAGCCAAGATTTTCTAACTGCAGGCAGCAAGACTACTGCAGCGCTATTGGACGACCTGCATGCATTATGGCTTTATGCTACATTAATTTTAAATTATGTTACAAAATTTCCTGTTTTAAGAGGCGCTAATTTTGGACTTCTTGAATTCTGAGAGGGAATGTAATTTAGGAGAATTACGCTTGTGATAAACACTTTACAAGACAATTTTGTACAAATCGCATACCAGCGACATAGGCCTCCGCGGCGTATGTCGCTTCCGAAAACAGACTACTTATAAACCCTAATATTAAAATGTAAGCGCTACATAGTCCTGCGCCGTGGCAGCTACAGCGTGGTGCTCTGGTTCCTGGCCACAGAATGCGCCCGGGTTCCATCCTACCCAGGGCAGTACAGATTTTATGTCCCGGGTATAGGACCGGTGCCCACTCAGCGTCATGAGGAAAGTGAGGAGCTGCCACAGCGGCCAACATTCTGGCTGGTGGATGCGTGATGCTGACCACATTACCTCCCCGTATTCGTTGAATAATCTGCCGTGCGTACGTGGGCATGGGCCGACAGTCAGGTTGGCAGGTCTAGGCCATTCATGGGCTCCAGCGCCATATTATTATTATTATTATTATTATTATTATTATTAGCGTTACATAAAATGCCATACTCCTTTAGGGTATACTATGACGTAATGTACGCTTTCCAAAGGCGTTGTCGGTTTAATTTCTCCACGACTAGCAAGATGAAAGTATTATCCGCTACAATAAATCCTGAACCAAACAATAAAATTACACAATTTATGTAATTTCCTTTTTACTCTTTAAAAGGGAACCAAATACGTGTATATACAACATGAAGCTGAATAACTGTTTTCTGTTTAACATATCGTTGAAGGCACCACGTGTATTTTGCATCCTCCAGGCTAAAAGGGGATCACACTAAGTAATTAGAAAATAACTATGCGTGCTAGACAGCAATTTATTTGCAAGGAGGCTTCCTGAAACTATATACGGAAGTGACAAATTCCCGTGTATTTTAACACAGTTTGAACGTCAAATAATTAGTTCCCAACTCAATGATTCGAAGCTAAAACATCAGAACGAGTAGGAAACGATGTATATCTAGCAAGGAAAGCTATAGGTACTCCTTTCAGGATTGCACTAAATTACTTATTAAGCCGTGAACGTTTCTGCTATGGTAGCCCAAAAGGTTATCGTTTCGAAAAACACTTGAAATCTTCCTAATCTGGGGGTTAATTATATATTTTGGTCTTGCTTCTGTCGCTTACCACATTTTTCATTCCTTTGTATGAAATCATACAATATAATATGTTGCAAGCATTAAGGTACTGCATCTGTGAAATTGGAAAATCCACAGTATATAAGATATCTCTTTGAAATTTATGCCACTTATTACATAAAATAACAGAAATATTGCTGCCATATTTCAAAATTCTAGCTTGCACGGTTATTTACAAATTGGCTTTTATATATGAAAATTCATTGCTTTAATCAAAATGCTGCAAACAATGCATTTTTAAAAATATTCACATTTAAAATTCAGGTTTTACAGTAAATGAGTTTACAAAATTATCTATTATATCAGAGGTTTTACATTATCTAAACCCTAATTATTCTTTAAAAATTGGTTACTTTTCGTACTCTGCAAAACGACTGATTTTTCAAACCATTATAATTTATTTCTCAGAATCGGAGGATTACTTTAAAAAAATACACGGTAATTTTCTTTAATGTGCTTTTGAGAGGCAGTACAACAATTTTGAACCAAGTTAGAAAAAAATTGCATTTTGAGCATGGAAAAATGCTGAAAAAGTTTGCCAGAAAACAAGGTTTAAAGTTGGGCATGCCTACTAATAAGCATGCGTTTGTCCATTTATAGCTTCAGTTAATTGGTAGTATAAATGCGCCAATGGAAATTACGGTATATTTTCTTAAAAGTTTAATATTCATATTACTTTATTATGAACAAAAATTTATTTTTTAATTTTTCACAATTTTTGGTCAAATTTCACGAATGCATTATCTTAAGCTACCTACATCAGAAAAGAATTTAGAATCGAATGTCGGGATTGGTGATGCTTCATCATTTGTGTCTAATATTATCAGCCGCAATTTCTGTATTTTTATGATAGGAAAAGATGAAGTCAGTCACTCTGGACTTTCACCACTAATCCAATATGAATATTACTTTTAATGAAATTATTTACCATTGCGCTGTTTTCTAGTAAGAGGCTGTAGATCTCTTTAAAACACAATTTATTTCAAATAACTTTTTATGGCATAAAGCATTTCCGATATATCCGTTATTAATGGTTCGAATTGTCTAACACTTTGTCATCGTTTTAAAGTCCTGTCGATTTTCAGTTGTTTCTCGCGATTGCATGGAAAGAGTGGAATTTTGAGGTCAACATATAGCGTCCAGTTCTTAAACATATGACTATCTCTGTTGGCGTTGCATCTATAACGAAATGTGTAATGTATCTATTTCTGCAAAGATTTATCTCCATTAAAATGAAGTCTCTATAGAACAATAAGCTTTCGTAAGAATAGTTTTGTATAACCACAAATGAGCGATAGAGGTTAGAGAAAGTCATGTGAATGTAACACGTCAGATTTCTTTCTCTTACGTTAACTTATTTTATTCCCATCATCACTGCTTCGATTCGATCACGAGTGAGAAAAAAAATGCATTTGCTTGCATTAGCTGTTTGTATGTTGCTGCAAACTCAAATGTTCAGTTGTTATTTATGTGCTTTAATCAGATATCTATCATTTACTGCTTGGAATAAAAACTAATACGACTGTGTGCTTTGCTAAGGTGAAATACTCAAGTCAGCATTACATAATGAAAGTAGGAAGCAAAAAATCGCATTTTTCAATCATTGTAATTATGTCAGAGCGTTAAAGCTGGCAATTTGTCTTCGAAAGTTCCATTTCATTACTTTCTCCACCACGTACCTAACAGGTAGAGGTAGCATTGCATTCAATACAAAATTGATCTCGAAATTTCATCTGAAATACATGTTTTGAGACCCCTGAATTAAAAAAAGGCTGCGCGCGTGTGTAACAGCGTAACTCTCAAAACCAGATGTCGAAACTTGATACTTAAGTTCAGTATCTTCCAAGAATTCGACACGAGGACTTTCAGGAAAGTCCCTCCACACCAAACTATCCTATGGAAGCGTTTACGTTATTTCTTTACTTTCTAAATAAACGACTCTTAACGATTTTGATTAAAATACCATATATTTAAAGACATTTATATGACAATATGCATATCTTCAATTATTTTGCGAGTAGCCTATAAAGTCCCCTTCATTCAGGAGCAATTTTGCATAACTGTTAAGCTATAAGTGGTAGACCAAAGCTTATTAGACCAAAAATTAAAATACAAGTGACTTCAAAAAACGTTTTTTGTGACAGCCATTTTCGAGACATCCGTTGGTACTGGTTTTAATTTTTCAATACTCCGTCATTGTTTAAGTACTATCACCATTCAGTTATAACTGGCGATGAATGGTCGTCCTCCGTGAACTAGTGGTACCGTACTAGCCTCTAGTTCACAAGGTCGCGGGTTCAAACCCGGCGGAGGGCGATGGATTTTTTCGGGCGTAAAAATCCGTGGCACGGCTTTCTTCGGAAGGGAAGAAGCCGATGGTCCCGTGTCGTAGATTTACGGCACGTAAAAGAACCTCAAGCCTCTGAGCAAAATTACCGGTCTTTCACGCCCAATATAGAATGGGACGCTAAGAACCGCAGCAGTTAAAGAGCGTCCATAAATAAAACTCAATTTAATTTAATTGGCGATGAATGAATCAAGTAAGGAATTTCTAGGCCAGAATATAGCGCCCCGCTCTTAAACATCCGACTGTCGCTTCGGTCTCGTGTATGTCCCCTGTACCTACAACGAAGTGATTCACGAAAGTATTTCTGCAAACGTTTATCTAGAATAACACGAAGTAGAGAGAAAAATAAGCTTTTGTAAGAACAGTTTGTAGAAACTATATAAGTGGGTGGAGAAAGTCATGTGAATATAACATCTCAAGACGTCTTTGAACTCGTGTTCTGAATATAAGTATAATAAATCTAACTGAACAATAAAAGTTTTGCCTTTATTACAGAGCGGTTATAACACGATATTTGAAATCCCTATAAAATGACAAAAAACTGAAGTTTTCAAATCGATTTCATGATATTTCGAAATTTATTTGAGCCTTGTTAAGACTATTAAACAAAACTCTTAGAGGTACCCATAGCTAAAACTTGGCCAAAAGTTTCAAAAAGTTAAAATATGAGTTTTTATGTAATACACTATGTGATCAAAAGTATCCGGACACCCCAAAAAACATACGTTTTTCATCTTAGGTGCATTGTGCTGCCACCTACTGCCTGTTACTCATTATCCGCGACCTCAGTAGTCATTAGACATCGTGAAACAGCAGAATGGAACGCTCCGTGGAACTCACGGACTTCGAACGTGGTCAGGTGATTGGGTGTCACTTGTGTCAGAAGTCTGTACGCGAGATTTCCACACTCCTAAACATCCCTAGATCCACTGTTTCTGATGTGATAGTGAAGTGGAAACGTGAAGGGACATGTACAGCACAAAAGCGTACAGGCCGACCTCGTCTGTTGACTGACAGAGACCGCCGACATTTGAAGAGGGTCGTAAAGAGTAATAGGCAGACATCTATCCCGACCATCACACAGGAATTCCAAACTGCATCAGGATCCACTCCAAGTACTATGGCAGTTAGGCGTGAGGTGAGAAACCTTGGATTCCATGGTCGAGCAGCTGCTCATAAGCCACACATCACGCAGGAAAATGCCAAACGATGCCTCGCTTGGTGTAAGGAGTGTCAACATTACACGATTGAACAGTGGCAAAACGTTGTGTGGAATGACGCCCCGGTACACGGTACACAATGTGGCGATCCGATGGCAGGGAGCGGATGTGGCGAATGCCCGGTGAACGTCATCTGCCAGCTGTGTAGTGCCAACAGTGAAATTAGGAGGTGGTGGTGTTATGGTGTGGTCGTGTTTTTCCTGGAGGGGGCTTGCACCCCTTGTTGATTTGCGTGGCACGATCACAGCGCAGACCTACATTGATATTTTAAGCATCTGCTTGCTTCCCACTGTTGAAGAGCAATTAGGGGATGTCGATTGCATCTTTCAACACGATCGAACACCTGTTCATACTGCACGGACTGTGGCGGAGTGTTTACACGACAATAACACCCCTGTAATGGACTGGCCTGCACAGACTTGCTTTCAGAGCCTTCAAAAGCTTCAACACGTGACCATTTAAAGGACCAATAGCACACTGTCTAATGACCAGTATTTACTTCCAACGCCTTTTACAGGGTTTTGATGTATGTTATACCTTTGTGCAATAAAAAAGATCCCATACGATGTAGTTTGTAACCAATCTTCTTTAAACTTTTAACTCGGAGAGAATGAACTTTAAAAACTGGCATATGGGTTTTGCATAATTAATTCGACCACTGAGATTAAATTGTTAGAAAAAATATGTTTAAAGGCTTATTTTTTTTCTCCTAAAATAACCGAAAGGGTGCAAATGTACGAGGCGTGTTTTTGAAGTATCGATAACTTTTTAAAAAATTACAGAACATTATTTTCCAAATACTTTATTATTCATTACCTTACACCCGCCACGTAATCACCTCCGCTATTCAGGTGCTTGTCGCAACGGGAAACCAGTTTTTGTATGCCTTCGCCAAAAAATGATGCCACCTGTGATGAAAGCCATATCTGCACTTCTTGTTTCACAAACTCATTGTCGCTGAAATGTTTTCCACCAAAGAATTTCTTCAGATGAAGAAACACATGAAAATCGCTTGGTGACAAATCCAGACTGTGGGGGGGTGGTCGAATTGTTCCCAACCAAATGATACGATTAGTTCTTGAGTTTGGCTGTGTGTGGCCGGGCATTGTCACTCATTGTTTCCCCATAAACTTCACAGAATTTGCGATTAACGTTTGCTGGCGTAACATTTCTCGCATTCAAAAACCGAATCATTGATCTGACTCCATAGTCGGGGAGGGGGTTGTTCGATTGTTTTGAACATTTCGATACGCTCTAACAATAGGAAAACACAAAGTGAGATCCTTCACAGTTGCTAATGAATGGAGGAAGTGATTGCGCTCAAAATCGCGATTCCAGCGCTGCAGTGGCAAAATATTAAAACAGCATTTATTTTAAAAACACGCCTCGTATATGCCATTTTTGTAAAAATTAAATTTAGGTTTATTAATGGACGCTGTTCAACTATTATGATTCTTAGCGTCCCATTCTATATTGGGCGTGAAAGACCGGTAATTTTGCTCAGAGGCCTCTCTATTAGGCTTGAGGTTCTTTTACGTGCCGTAAATCCACATGCTATGCTAAGATTTTTGCGCCCGAACCGCCGGATTTGAACCCGCGACCTCGGGAGCTACAGATAACCCTAGACCACGCAGGACTGCCATTTTTGTGTATTAGTATTTAAATTACATGTTAGTATTTTTATTTAATTTTTCAAATTGCTATATTAGCTTCGTGTGGAACACTTGATTAATTAGCATAAGAAAAGTAATATTAAGGATATGAAATACAATACATAGCGAATATAAAACAATCTGATAATCGTGGTAGAGGGGCATATGACAGAATTGTGAATGCATATTTTATATAAAAATTGCAAGATTTAGGAATTTTTGCCTATGGGTACTCTTAATTAATAAAGGCGAGAGCAGTTAGGTTGAAAATAAGCACCAGCAGCTAGGAATGCGTAACTCAGTAATCTGCTGCGCAGTACTGCTACATCTGGCTCGTAACTAGTAATAGTCTTTATTTTTATCTGACCAAGCAGCTGTCTTCTCAGTTACGATGTTTATTCATTAGATGTTGAGGTGAAAGGCCTATGTAAGAGACAAAGCTCCTACTAAGTTCCACTTGTTTTCGTCACGTTCTCAACGCCCGAGTTCACTGCTAACATCAGACACTGTCGTTTCCATCTTCACAACTCCAGCTAACAAAACCGATACATTATCGAGGCAAAGGAATACAGATGCATGCTCTTCATTTCTGTTTGGGTTATAAGATCTGCTGGTACAAAGGAACCACATGCATTGAATGTGTGAAACGGTGCATCCAAATATTTGAGATACTGATAGTACCCGTTTACATGAATGTAACTCAAAATGCGTTTTCTATCCTCATTTTGGTCATACTGTACATTTACATTTCTCCGCTGGTGTATAATTCATAGAAGCATTTCTCTATTGTTCCAGGCAAAGTTTCTTTTATCACACGCTAGATCTGTCGCTTTATGCTGGCTTTAAAATGCTATACTCTTTCCATGTCACCGCAAGAAACAACTGAACAGCGACAGCAATTTAAAAAACTGCTAAGTATTAAATCATGCAAACCTATAACAAGGTATATCTCGGCAATTGCTAATGTCGCAAAATTTTATTTGAAATAAATTGTGTTTTAAAGAGAAATACATTCTTGTGCAGTACGTCTTTGTCTGTCTCTTATGGGTTAGGACTTACATATATTTATACAAAATTCCTTCCGAATGAAGACTTCAAAGGCTACTTCCATAAAATTGAAGATGCACATTTTATTTGTCATGTAAATATATTAAACATATGGTATTTCATCAAAATCGTTGGAAGCCATTTTTGAGAAAATCCAAAATTTCGAAAAATCTTTCATGTGAAGGGTAGTTTAGGGAAGGGGCATTTTCTTGGAAATCCTCTTGTCGCATCTTCGGAATATGCTGAACTTATATACCAAGTTTGGCATTTATCGGGCATTTCGTTTTTGAGTTATGCTGTTCACACACACCCGTTTTCTAAAAATGCTTTATTTTGGATTCAGGTGGCCTCAAAACATGTATTTTCAGTGAAATATCAATATCTCTATCTACTATAGTGTATACAGCGTTAGTTCAATCCTGGTGTCAACAACACGTGGTGCAGGCCTCTGTAATTGGCTGCAAGCCTAAGAGCACACTTTAGGGTGTGTTTCTCGCTTAAAGTGTAGTCCCCAGTGTAATACTTTATTAAGCAATAACAATCCAATGTGATTACAAAAGCTAATATTAATATACTTATAGGCTGACATTTTTTAAAACAGCACCAGCTGTTAGCCCAAAGTATCACTAAATTTATAGAGTTTGTTTTCATTTTTTGGTACCAATTGATTGTGTAGTTCGGCGTCTGCTACACTTCTACGTGCTAATAGCACTGGTGACGCTTGCGTTAGAAAGAAAGCATCCAAGGGTTAAACCTTGCGTGAGGAAAGGTCTGTATATGTACACATTATCTGGAGTTTGAAAATGCTAATAACACGTGTTTTGTTTAGTTCTGCATTTTGAATGGGAGGGAGCTAGCAATATAATGGGATTGGAAGCGCCAATGGTGGCAAACTTCTGGCGGATGGGCACAGTGTGTTTGTTGACATCAGGATTAAACTAAAGCTGGATCCAGTATAGGTACTTGGTAGAGAAAATAAAAACCCACTTTAGACAAATTACAAATTCACCACTTTGTTTACGCTCTGGCCTGTACAATCCAAATGGCAGTAAAGATAACACACCAATAAACCCTTAAATTTCGATTGGCTGAGCCTTTTCGTATTCAAAATCGGAATGACATCACGCACTTCACACTTGGCGGGAACTTCTTTCCGGTGACACATTTTGGGAGAGAGTGAAAGAAAGACGAACGTCAACGTAGAGCCGCAGTTTGGCTCAGACTGAACTTGTACTGGAGACGCGCGCCAAAATCAAACATTCTTTACGTTCTGGACGACCCTCGTAACATCGTCAACATTTGACCGCTACCGTGAGAGTAGTAGAGTCAGTTATAATTAGCTGACGCTCGACTATTTATGTAATCCTTTCCAGCAACGAGTTAAGGCGACCCATCGGTGACAATTCTTAACCTATCAACTTTAAATGTTTATGTAATAAATGTTACATGCTCTACAAATAAAATACCAAATTTGGAGTCTCTAAGTTAAACCACTACTGAGAAATTAATTATTTACCAACATTTTACGTTCTAATTTTGGTCTTTTTTCAAAATCCCTCTCTCGATGAACGATATTTTTCTGGCTCAAAATTTAATTTCTGCACCAGTAAACCATAACAAAAAGTTTGGGCTTTTATGGGAAATGCTTATTAGTTTGGATGTAATAAATTCTCAAATATGGATGTCCTGCTTTACCTCATTTCTTGCACTAAGTATTGTAAATATTTAATTGCACAATCACTATGTATTATATAAAAGAAGCCCCAAGTCAGTTTCGTTGTTCAAAGTTCTCCATAAATGCTGAAAAATTCAGAAAAAGTGGTTGAGATTTGCATCACTAAGCAGTTTGAATATTGCAAGAAGCTAAAAAAAAAAAAATATTAGAGAAAAAAACAGAGACATTAATTGAAAAATGGAGTATCAAGCAAAACACACTCGCACCAACTGTTAAATTTCTGGATTACTTCAGAAATATCAGAGCTATTGGAATGTACAAACAGAATATGACACTAAAAATCTGAAAATAGTACTCTTTAATCGCTTTAGGACAAAACTTCAGGGATGGTTTGCCTTAGCTACCAGCTCTCAAAGCTGGCATAACTTTATGGTATGTTTACAAACAGGTAGGACATAAAAAAGAGATGTTTTACATTCGTATGACTTTCTTTAACCACAATCGTTTATTTGTATATAGCTCATACAAACTGCTCTTACGAAAGCTTATTTTTCTGTCTACTTCAGGCCAATAAAAATAAATCTCGCAGAAATAGTTACATTACACATTTCGTTATAGGTATAAGAGGTATGGAGGAAACCGAATCGATAGTCAGCTGCTTATAAATGGCTCGCTGTATGCTGATTTTAAAATTCGACGCTCTTTCCACGACTTCGCGAGAAACAAGTAAATGGCGACAGCACTCTGTAATATTTTTAGAGTATTGAACAATTCAATCAATACTAACGGATATATTGGAAATGGCTGATGCCACAAATTTATTCGGAATAAATTGTGTGCTTTATAAAGATCTGCATTTTTTGTGCAGTAAGTCTTTGTCCTGTCTTATGGTTTACCCGTTGTACAAGATTATACAAAATTCCTTTCGAATGAAGCGGACTTCGCAGGCTCTTCCCAGAAAATTCGAGATATATATTGTATTTGTCATGTAAATACCTTAAATATGTGGTATTTTAATTAAAATCGTTTGAGTCGTTTTTGATCAAATCCTACAATTCGAAAAATGTTCCATGTAAAGGGTAGTTTGGGGTGGACGATTTTCCTGAAAACCTTCATGTGGCATCTTTGCAAGATGCTGAACTTGAGTTTGGTATTTATCAGACTTTTCATAGGCAGGCAGACATACACAAACGGGTCCTTTTTTTTCTAAAAAGTTTCCTTATGGGTTCGAGGGGTCTCAAAGCAGCTATTTTTGGTGAAATCATGCTGTGAAATTTTTGGGTAGAATACAGTACTTCATCTACGGCCTAATACGTGGTAGCAAAAGCAAAAAATCTGATGTGTTGCACTCACATGACTTTCTCTACTCTCGTACAATCTACTTTTACAAACGCTTATTCTCCATCTACTTCATGTTAAACGAGATATCGAGATATTAATCTTATTGCTAATTTTCCTGTAGGCTTTAAGCGATAGTCAACTCTTAGGAGCTGGTTGCTATGTGGAGTAATCCATTCTCTTTGCATGTCCAGGACATTAAAAAACGAATAACGAATTCCCATTTGAGAAAAAATTTTAAGCGTTGCAAAATTCAAACAAATAACAAGGAATGTCTCAGAAATTGTTCACTCCACAAAAAAGTGTATATGACATAAATTGTGTGTTTTAACGAGTTCTACATTCATTGTGCAGAAAAAAAGTTCTCTTACAGTTTACCAGTCATGCAAAAACCATTCAGAATGAAGAGAACTTTTGGGGACATTCCCAGGGAATTCAAGATACACATTTCATTTGGCATGAAAATATCTTTAACATATGATATTTTAATCAAAATCGTTAGAGCCATTTTTGAGAAAATCAAAATGTTCGAAAAATGTTCCATGTAAAGTGTAGTCTGGGGTGGGGGGATTTTCTTGAAAATCCCCATGTCGCACCTTTGAAAGATACTAAACCTAAATACCAGGTTTGGTATTTATCCAAATTTTCGTTTTTGAGTTATGCTATTCACTAAGACACACACACACACGGAGCTTTTTCTAAAAATGCTTCGTTTTGGGTTTAGGGGGCCTCAAAACATGTATTTTCGGTAAAATCTCGGTATCGAATTTTTTGGGTGAAAGGCAATACCTCCCCTACTTACTCTACGTAGTAGAGAAAGTAAAAAGGAATTTGGGCCAAAGTTACCCAATCTTAAGATACCCGCTAACCAACAAGTATGTAACATGATTTCGAGGTGTGTCTTTACTACTAAACTGAGTATAGGAAAACAGAAAGTTTCTGTAATCGCCTGTGCTCTAGCTTTTCCAGTTTTAACTACTTGCATAACATTTATTGGAATAAACATATGAATATTGTATTATGAACTGGGTTTATTTTGTAGCTAAACACCGAATATAATTATTATGAATAAAACTTCCATTGGTTTAGTATTATGCAGTAGCTGCTGAGATAAATATAAAACTTTACGCAATCTTTTAGTATACGGTGACCTAATTTCACTTTGAGTTACGCAATTTTACGTTGTGGAGTAGTAGCAGCTACTGCTGAACCATCCTCCAAAGCAACTGGATTAAAACTCTTCAAATAAGGTACAGCAGACTCGTGGTTCCCTTACATCTCTTACAGTTCTCAGATTTAGCCCTAACACATGCGTATCACACATCACCGGATCAACGGATGATTTCTAACACTTTGGCACAGTGATGTATTACCATTAACTACGATATAAAAACACTGAATATCTGATATGTAATATTCACATAAGGGAACTCTATCCTTCATTAGTGGGTATACGAACTATTCTTACGAAAATTTATTTTTCTATCTACTTCAGTTTAATTGACATAAATCTTTTCAGAAATAACTACATTACACATTTCTTTATAGACACAAAGGGAATAGCAATAGTCAAATGTTTAAGAACTGTACGCTATATGCTGACCTTAAAATTCCATAGCTTTCCCATGCAATCACGAGAGAAAACTGAATATCAACAGGACTTTAAAAGAATAGGAAGTATTGAACAGTTCGAACCATTAATAACGGATATCTCGGAAATGGCTTATGCCACAAAATACCTTATTTTAAATAAATTGCGTTTTATAGAGATCTACATTTTTTGTGCACTGCATTTTCGTCTATCGCTTAACGTTTAGCAATTATACAAGATTGTACAGAATTATTTCCAAATGAAGAGGAATTCACAGGCTATTCCCAGAAAATTCAAGATATACGTTTTATTTATCATATATTGTATTTTAGTTAACTGCACTTGCTCGATATAGGTTTACTTTTGGGGTTTAAATCATGGCATCTCAAATCACTTGAATTATATCAGTTCACCGGAAGAAATTTCGAATAATTTCCGTGGCTTTGAGTTGGTAGGTGTTTCTTACGCATCGTGTGTATTCTGAAAAGTTTTATTAATAGGTAAGAAAAGAAAGAAAACAGACAGAAATGTTGTTGACAAGTCTTTAGAAATGAGAATATAATTATAGGGTGGTGTAGAGGAATTGTTGAAATTTAAATTGAGTTTTTTTTTATTTATGGACCCTCTTTAACTACTATGGTCCTTAGCTTCCCATTCTAAATTGGGCTTGAAAGGCTCGAAATTTTGCTGAGAGGCCTCTATCAGGCTTGAGGTTATTTTACGTGCCGTAAATCTACAACACGGGACCACCGGCTTTACTTCCCTTCCGAAGGAAGCCATGCTAAGGATTTTCACTTAGAGGAATTGTGGTTACTTACTTCAGTAACATATATTAAAATGTTGATTTTGTTAACGAAACTTAAGAACGTAATTTCAAGGATTTAAAGTGGGATTTAAGGGATGGGTTGAGACTTTTTGGCCGAAATATATCTGTGGTGGAATTTTGAAACCGATCCGTGAAACACTTTCAATTCCTGTAACGTACTATGTTTTATTTCATGCTGTGACAAATTTCATTACGTGTGTAATATTGAAGTTGGTAAACACACCATGCTCATGGCGGAATCATCTTGGTAGGAACAACTGAGACGATAAAGTATTCTACTTGTCAAATTACCATTTAACTTTGTCAAGGTATACCCATATGTTGAATGTGGCGTGCCGTTTCCGAGTAATGTTTGTGAAAAAAACTGAAAAAAAATTAAGATTTTCTGCAGTAATTACTTTTAACGTAGAGATGGATATATAACGCTTCAGTCACTAAAATCATCCAACACAGGAGTGCAATTCTGAATTCTATAATCATGTCTCGAACTTGTAAACGTATTTATTTTCTTCGTTATTTTTTTTCAGTGCTCTCTATCACTCTAACTCCCCCTTACAGTGCAAGTTTTCGAAATTACTTTGAAAATCCCACCTAGGAGTCTTAAGTTGATAAACGTTAGCACTAAAAATGCTCATGAAGTTAAAAATAACGAAGTACGTAACTTTTAAATCATTTTTATTAATTAAAAAGTGTAAAAATCAAGAAGCGTATACTTTGGAAACTGTTTTCTAAAGTAATTAATGTTTTATTTGCAAATCATGTAATAAATGTGCAAGACAGATATGTTTAGAAGACAGCATTGAAATTTGGTTGTATAATTTTAAAAACTGCGCTGCAAGGAGATCATTAGATCTAGATCACTAAAGAAAGAAAGAAAAAACATTGTGTTTCCTCAGGAGCTATTCAAGCAATTGATCTGAACGTTTTGAAGTTTCTTATAGAATATGTCATAAATATCTGGTAAAAAAACAAAACTAATTGCATAAGAACTGCATAATTTCCAAATTTTACAGGTATAAAATAAAGTAAACGAAATAAATTTTCAGCCCCCCCTCCCATAAAAAGCCAAAAAGGAAATCGGCAATATAAATTGTCATTAGAATGTATAGATTCTCATAGCGCGTGCAAATAATGCTCTAAAAGCTTTTGCACATGTGTACACATTGCAAACAAAATTGATTTTGTGCCACGTGCACTAGCATTATTAGGAATCGTCTGGTGATGACATCGCGATGAGCGGTGCATTGTGTTACTGTGGTTGGACGCACAATCTCAGTGTATCCCTGTCTAATTGCATCATAATAATTTACCTGTGTCGCGAACAGGCAGAATACTCCCCATGACCGTATCTGTCTAACAATGCCGGTGTCATGGTTACACTCCATACCTCCCATCACAGATTCGCCGCTGAAGGCGCCGTGATTCTAAGACCCGGATTTTGATGACCTAAAAAGGCTTGAAAATGACCTATAAAATTACTACAATTTTTAAAAATGACATAATAATTACAAAACATCTTATGTGTTACACTCACATCACTTTCTCTACTCCTTTTTGTAGAAACTATTCTTACAAATGTTTATTTTTCTATCTAGTTTATGTTGATCGAGATAAACCTTTGCAGAAATTGTCTTATTGTATATCTCCTTGTACGTACAACGGGATTAGGAGAGTACAATAGGCTTTAAACGATAGTTATATGTTTCAAGAGCGGGTCTCTCTGTGATGGCTTTGAAATTCCGCTCTCTTTGCATAGCCAAGAGAAAAAAACAAACAGACTTCCCATTTGGGAAAAGCACCAATAACAAGGAGTATCGCGGTAATGGTTAGCTCCAAACAAAAACAAGTATTTGACATAAATTGGGTGCTGTAACGTGGTCTACATTTTTTATATAGTAATATTTTAGCTATCGCTTACGGTTTACCCCTTATGCAAAATTTCATTCATTTAATTGAGTTTTATTTATGGACGCTCTTTAACTACTGTGGTCCTTAGCGTCCCATTCTATATTGGGCGTGAAAAACCGGTAATTTTGCTCAGAGGCCTCTTTATCAGGCTTCAGGTTCTTTTACGTGTCATAAGTCGACGACACGGGACCACCGGCTTTACTTTCCTTCCGAAGGATTGTATAGCCCGAAAAAATCCATCCCCCTCCGCCGGGTTTGAGACCGCGACCTTGGGAACTAGAGGATAACATGGTAACCACTACACCACGGGGACGACCGTTATGCAAAAGTCATTCAGAATGAAGAGAACTTCAGGTACTATTTCCATAAAATTTAAGATATACACATCATTTGTCGTGAAAATGTGTTAAACAAATGGTATTTTAATCAAAATCGTTAGTCATTTCTTGAGAAAATCAAACTTTTCATGTAAAGGATAGTTTTGGGGGCATTTTCTTGAAAATATTCGTGTTACATCCTTGTAAGATGCTGAACTTAAATACCAAGTTAGGTATTTAACCGACTTTTCGTTTTAGAGTTATGCTGGTCACACACACAGAGACTTTTTTTCTAAAAATGCTTTATTTACTTATTTAGGGAGCCTAAAAGCGTTTCCGGTGAAATCTTTACATAGAATTTTTGGGTGAAATGAGGTACTTTCCCTACTTACTATAAGTAATAGAAAAAGTAAAGGGTTGGTATAAGAATGACAGGATAATTTAGAAAATGAATTAAATATACATTTGTTGTATGTTGTTGTTGTTGTTTGAAGAATCTGAAAAGAAAATTAAGACAATTGTTTTAAGCCAGTTTTACAAAATTGTAGCACTAACTTTCTTCAGTTCTCAGATTATACAAAATGCATAGCTAATGAAAAGACTTCACAGCCTACGACCGACTTAGGAATAAAGACAAAAGCAACCTGACTGTACACACTTTATTAACGCTAAAATGGGAAAACTGACTTGCCTCACCCCTAATTTGGGACATGAATTCACAACTAAAATGATACATTGATGATTGATGATACATAACGATTAATTAATAAAATATATCTACATTAAAGATATTTACACGACAAATAAAATACGTATCTTGAATTTTCTGGGAATAGCCTGTGAAGTCTTCATTTGGAAGGAATTTTGTATAACTGGTAAGCGATAGGCGAAAACGTACTTCACAAAAAATGTAGATCTCTTTCCAACACAAAAATTTGTTTCAAATAACTTTTTTGTGGCATCAGCTATTTCCGAGATATCCGTTATTTAATGGTTCGAATTGTTCAATTCTTAGCCATTCTTTTAAAGTCCTGTCGATTTTCAACTGTTTCTCGCGGTGTCGTGGAAAGAGTATGGAATTTTAAGGCCAGCGTATAGCGTCCAGTTCTAAAACAGTTGACTATCGCTATCCCCTTTGTATATAATGAAATGTGTAGTGCAGCTATTTCCGGTAAGGTTTATCTCGTTTAAAATGAAACAGATAGGAAAATAAACTTTCACAGGAATAATTTGTATACCCACTAATAAGCGACAGAGATAGAGAAAGTCATGTGAGTGTAATAATGATATTTCACTTAATTTTCTTCTTTTTTTTATTTGTATCGCTTCAGAATTCGGGGTTTCATACAGAAACTCTCGTATTGTATATGCTACTAAATTCTGTGCTGGACAGACCAGGAAAACTTAAGAAGAGACACTGATGCATCTGTTAATTAGACAAGAGCCTCGGGTAAACACTACCTTGGGAACTGCTCTTTGGAAGAAATGAAGCTTGTGCCAATACGGATTATCTTCTCGCTTACTTGCCTCCTGTGGGAGTAATGATGGATATCCCCACCAAAGTTGGACACCCTAGACAGTAGAGGTGAACCGTCATTCGTTTATCGTAGGTATTTTTGGCCATAAAGGTTTATGAACTTTCTGATCAACCAAAAACTCATCGTCTCAGAAACTAAGAAAGTCACTTCAAGTCGGGAAAACAGCACGAAGTCTACGTCTAGCAAAATGTATTAGCTTCAGACGTTCTATCCGTAGACAAAGGAACTGCAGCTTAACCACCACAAAACACGACAGCAGTTTCCTCTCACATCATTTTATAGAGTTTTGTTGACAGGCGACCTTTGATCTTAAGCACTCACTTAACCTTTTCTAAAGCCGTTCGCTTTCACTTCACACCTTTAAGCAGTTCACAATGTTCTAAAACATTCTTTGGTTGCGTTTTGTAAAATATATTCACGTCTTGGGCTTAATAGGCGGTTTCTAATGCCTTCCTTGTTTTGCCCTGAGGCACCGAAATCCGATTGTCTGAAATAATGAAACTGCACATCACATATTTGGTAATCCATACAAATTATCGAGAGCAGACTGTGTGCAAACTATGGCATATTCCATAACTATTACTATTTACAGTGTGCAAAGCTAGTTCTGAGAATGCTAACACCGGACAGCTCCAGGTGGCAGTCCAGAATATAATATAGACCCCACTCTGTGTAATGCTTGCCTATATAAGCCTGCTAACCTTACTGAATGCTGACGCGGCTCCTGTTTAGTTTCTGTGAATACAGAGGACAACTGTGATACAGTGTGCAACGAACACGAGACGTAAACATTCAAAGCATTCAAAATAGACGTACTATCTTTTGTCTACGGGAGTTCTTTTAGTATATTTGTTCTTTTTTGTTTTGTTTTATTATTTGTCGATATTAGTCATACATGATAAATAAAACCGAATTCGAGTCTAAGCAATTTGCATGCTAATGTGTACTGAATTAGAAATATTATTATATTATATGAAAATGAACTATACTGTGTGCAACAAACCCCATACATTGGAAGAACTAAAAGAAAACATCAGGCGAGGAATTCAATTTCGGACATTGAACTCTGTAGTATGAAAGAAACATTCCCGAGAACACGCCAGAAATATACGGATAGAAAAGGATATTTCCAACATCTCTTATGATAAGAGATGTGCTTATTATCATTGTTATTGTGACTGTAAATATGAGAGCGTGTGATGTTTGCGGGGATAATAATTCTGTTTCGGCTGGAGTCCGGGCTGCGGCTTCGGCGCGCGGTGGCCGCAATAAGAAGGAAAAAGCACTGTATACACATCTTCAATCCAAAAACTAACAAAAATTTTCTGGTGTCACAATATTGTTCTACGACTCCAATTTGATTGGAATTAGTGATGGGACGATACCACTATTTCTCGATACTCACTTTATAGGGACTGTAAAGGCGATAGCTTGTTCGCTGAATTACGCTCTTGTTAAGTTTACTGTGTATAAACGCATTTAACTAATTTTGTATTGTATACTAATTCCGAAATTGTTCCTGTTTAACACTCCCCAATTGGCAGCAATTTTTTGTTGTCTTGATGATGCCACAGATGATGATCCCCTATTGTTAGTCAAGGCTAAAAATAATAATTTCTTTGCCTCCCTTTTATGCAACTATATTATGGAAATTAGGCGTACGTATACCTGTAAGCTATGCTCGTGACCCGAGTTTGACTGCGTAAACACAAACTAACAGATGGAAGGTAAGAACAAATATTTCCAAGCGCTGTATTATCTCACATCTTAAGTCCTGATTCGTTTCTACTGGATTCACAGATTTTAGCCACCGGAGTGGGTAAACGTAATGGCTGAGAGTGAGTCACCAACTCAGGCTATTCAGGAAGGTGCGCGAGCTAAATCAGCTTCATTCACAATTCAGTTAACGTTAGATGTTACACGAGTACCTCTACTCTTCCCCCATTGTTTTGCATGTTTTCATTTAGACACAAGAGTCTATGGAATGTAGCATTGATTCACCCACAGGAAACACAGTCCAGGTTTATCAAAAACTATAGTCCAGTAACTCTTAGGGGGCATGTGCAAGGCAATAACGTGAAGTCTCGACTCCTTTCATTCCTTGTAGCATAAAGGTAAACACAACTTTCAATAATGCAAAACTTAAACATTTAAAAATATCGAAGGTTTATCTCCAAGTATTAGATATACTTCGATACCACCGAGTATCGAGCGTATCGAGGTATCGACGGTATCGAGGTCCCAACCCTAGTTGGAATTGACTATTATTGTAAAGGATAGAGACAACTTTAATTTATTTTGTAGCACGAAAACATACAAAACTTATAGGACTCTGAATGAAATTGGTGACCAAATGCCTTAACACCTGAACTTTGCCATCTAAATGTGTTATGTTGGTTGTTGCTAATGCGTATGCTTTCCCTAAACATCCAAAATTACTCAGTAGTAGTCCATTGCCATAATCTATGAAAACACACTTCGTTTTTTTATAATGCCATTTCGCAGTCTACAGATACTGTTGTTTTGTTTGTTTATTCAAGCTAGAAATGTGTGTGTATGTGTGTGTGTGTGTGTGTGTGTGTGTGTGTGTGTAGGTGGGATGTTGTCATAAAGGTAAAGTAGGCCAAGTGGCATTCTTGTTCCTTTTAAGATATACTTAAAACTTCATTTGTAACAAAGATTTCGGCTAAATTACTCTATTAAACAATTTATGTTCTTTAGAAAGCAGTAATCTTCAGACTATCCATATATGCTTATAAGAAGTAATTATCTTGAAGAAGCGAAACTTAGTCCAAAAATTACTTAGTTTAGTCGGTAAGTGTAACTCAGTTTGGAGAAGAATATACCAAGTAGTCTTATAGTTTAAGAGTAACAAGATATTTGAACGCAGCGTTTTAGTTTTACATAATTAATGTGAAAAAATACTGAAATATTTTAATCCATATCAAAATGAACTTTGGATTATTCAGAGCTGTAGTAATTTCTGATATTGTGTGTTTCTGTATATGGTACATTCTTAGGAATGTGGTTTACTATTAGGGTGTTCTATAGGTGTTGCATACTGGGGCTCCTCTTTGGATATCAGATAGAAGTGAACTAGGTTTGTGTGTCCAGTTGCTAATCTTGTCAATAAAACTTTATCTCTTCTTTGTAGCGTATATACAGATGGCATGTATTCATATAAAAGTCTATTGCCGCTTCCAATGTAGTATGTGGTCCAAAGCTTCTTAATCTTCTTATTTATGAATGACAGTAAATGTCTGTGAGGAGTATGAATATTTAGGATTGAGGAATTTTGTATACTTTTCTTTGCTGAAAGATCTGCCAGTTCATTATCAGTTATGTCACAATGTGAGGGTATCCATGAAATAATTAATTTTCCCTTTATTTTTAATGAATGGATCAGGGTCTGAATGTCCTCTGTTATACATCTGTTGCCAATGGGTCACTGTATAGATCTTTTAGCTTTGGAAAGTTACTCTTTGGCCTCCAAATTTGTATTAACATAATAGAACTGAATTTTCTCAAAGGTATGTATGTAAATTATGATAAATAGCTTCTCTTTTCAACCTTTATTTATGTGATGTTTCTGAATTATGCATTTCCTATTGGCTCATTTCTATTCTTTCTAGAAGCTGAAAAAGATCAGATTTAAAGCCATATCCCGCCAGTGTTAAAACTGCTAAATTCATAGCCCATTCTCAGAAACTATGCAATATATCAGACTAAAATATTTACAGGACGTAGATGCAAGCCTTTTCTGCTCACTGATCTACTTTCTTATCTTGTCTTGTTCGATACAGATTTCCGTCATTGCTCCGGATGCACCTCAGCCTTGGGCTTATTGCGTTACCTCTATCGTTTTAAAGACAATTCATTATGCCTGCACCCTTTACCAAGGAATAGTCTCATAACAGACATGGTTTCAAATTCTTCTGGTTCTAAAAACATTTTCCCAAAAGCAATATATATCTCCTGTGAGAGAAAGCCTCACAGGAGATTATGTGCTGGGCTGTTTCATTTTCTTTCTTGCTGCACAATCTGCAATGTAAGTTACCTTGAAACACTCCCATCGTGTTAAGGTGCTTTTTCACAGGAGCATTTTACTAACACCAAAGTAGATTCATAAAGCAATTAGAAGTTGTTTTTAACATCCTAAAATGTTATTTAGCTGTCTTCTATAGTTTGAGAAAACCGGCCATTTATACTATAAAATGTCATTCACAGAAAAGGTTGTTCAAAGCAAATTGGAGAAAACAAACTCACATATATTTGCAAAGAAAGAAACCACATAGCTTGAGCACACAGAAGCTGCTGTAGTTAACAGTAGTGCCAATTGTAGAGCAAACTTTCCCTAGAGGATGGCCTAAAGTTTATCTCTGTGCTCCAAAAGTGTAGAAGTTATGATTAATTCACAGTAGAAAATGCCAATGGCAGTGCCGCGTATAAAAATGTATTTAAAATATAAAGTACTGTGCCTAAAATGATAAAATATATATCAAATTGGAAAGAAAATTCAAATTAATAACACTGCCCAAAAACCTTTTTTGTAATGTTTGTCATTTAACCTCCATTTAAGTCATTTAGTCCCATCTCCTTTAATGAATGTTTTACTGATCACTGTTTCCTATCCAATGACTAGGAAGAGGCAATAAACAGTCAGTTTTATAACGTATCTACCTATAGTACTAAAATCATTATCATATTAACTAAAGGAGTGGTCAGGCTCTATGGAGTTACAATGAACTTCATCCTTCCTGCTGTAAAAATTAAGAGTATATAGCATTTTACGTTTCGATTTGTTTTGTGATCCCCAAAACAGTCACGGAAGTTAAAGCGGTTTCATTGATATGTCAAAGAAGTCAAAGAAAGAACATTGAACTTTGACATTAAAAATATGACCATAACTGTTGCATATGGTAGACCTGGTTGATTAAAAGCCATGGGGTGTGTAATGTATTTTTTTCCCAAACATTTTGTCTCGATAGACAGGAGACATTTTGGAAATAAGCTCCTCAATTGATGATTTTGTGTTTTGATAGTCTTCCTCAGAGTATTAGATTTTGGTTAGATTGGGCTGCTGTATTTCTTATACGGGAGGAAGCTAGTGGTGTAGGTGAATGCACGTGCAGATTGTTGCCCTCTTCTAAAACCAGCGTATCATCTAGTGGGATTTTCGAAGCAAGAATGTCAGTGGATTTGTAAGAGCAAGATAACCCGCCGACCTTGACAGTGATATGCTACATACCGGTCGGTGGAAATTAAGGTTGCCGCTGGGGTGTGTCGCCAGTTACTAACAGTGTCATTGTTGGGAATCAGCAAGTCTCATGGCATTCCTACCTGAACCAACTTCGGTCACGCTACTAAGGTAAGCTCTAAAGATGACATCTGAGGGAAATTCTTGTCGTTACACGTTTTGATTGACTGCCTTCTACTAATGGAGGTGGTCACTATGCTTTTTATACAGTAATTATGTCAGGTGCATGGGATTAATAACTCGTAACACAAACTTAATGATGCCGTTGCATGCGAATTTGAAAATAAGCTTCTAGATAGACAATTTTTGTTACGTTGTGGTAGATGCCGTGATGATACTCTCAGTACTAGCTTCTTAACATCCAAGAAACCTCTGCCTCTCAAGTCTGGTGCCATCTTTCAACAGAAACTCCTGCCTGTGGTCTTCCATCGATCCTTTTGCTGCCTGAACTGATAATTCTATAAACCAATTTACCGAGTCTCTGTGCTGACAAAACATTATGCTATCTTTACAAATGTGTAATTGGGAAATCTTAAAAAGCGGAAAGAAAGAAACAAAAAAGAAATTTGAACCACAGTCACTCCACATGGCCGAAGTCATCCCATCTTCCAGTGTTCTAATTTTTCCCGACTTTCTCGTAATATTTCAAGACCACACAAAAAACCTTTCGATTGGTATTCAGCAGGAAGAAAGGAGCGAAGTAAGTTGATCCGCGTGAAGGAATGGACAAGCGTAACGTCTGGAAAGTGAACAACTACAAGGGACATGAAACAGCGTGTACATTATTTTTATCGCTAAACCCTACACCGCCGCCGGTAATAAACTTTTTTAAGTGCCATTCAAAGATTTTCTTGACACGCTGTCTGGCCTTCTTATTCTCAGTTTGATATTAAATGGCTTCCTGAAACAGCTCCTGGTGGCAAGATTTACGATATAATGTTTATGATTCCAAGATGTCTGCTGCTGGCTTTATGCTGCAAAAACGCAATGAAATGTTGGGCGTCAAAGACGAAATTCTACACCACTGCGTGTGTGCGTTCAATTTTTTCTGTTTTTAAAGCTATGCAATTGCACACCTGCCATGTTTATTTGTATCCAGGAGAAGAATGGTACGAATGCAAATCTCAAAACAAGCTACAGAGAACCTGGTAATTTGAACGACTGTGTAAAGTCGTATGAATTGTATTTTCGATTCAGAGTCAGAATGATTTCAGAAATTGTACTTTTGGATCTAAATCAATGTGCATTAATTATAATTTTACTAATTGCGTAAGTAATAAATACTCAATATGTATACAAAGTACAACATAATATTTAATTCAAAATTCTTTGGCAAGTCAAATGTTTGTTTAAAGCCCAGGAGGGATTATTTACCATCTTTTAGCTTGCTGATAGAAGGTTTATTGAGGTGTAAGATAGAACCCTGTAATCTCAAAGTTGAACAGTTTTAGAAAGACAAAGGTCTGCAAGCATAGTAGAGATACTAAAGAAATGACCCCTTTAGCTTTGGTAAGGTTTTACAGTGTAAAGAAATTCAGGACAAAGACACTGGCAGAAGGGGTCGGAGAGGTGCAACCTCTTGAAGAGCCGACTTACACCCCCTCAAGAAAGTATTCGTTTGCAATTTAAAAAATTCTGGGAGCCAAATTAATGGAGGGAAAAATCTATTTTTTTGACATAAAGATCAAATGATAACATAGTTTTTACGTGTTTTGGCAGTTTTTCAGATCGTTCATTTTATCGGTTTTATAATTTTTTTGAAAAATATGCCAAAAATGCAACTCTTTTGTACGTGGTATTCTCAAAATTATCTTGCATATATTGAGTATAGCATTTTTTTTGTATTACTTGATTTTGCATGAAAGTGTGATTTTGACGAAGGAATAAAATGCAAAAGTTGGGAATTTTTAACGTTTTTGCCTTAATTCCTCATTTTCGACTCACTTTTTACGACTTCACGAGTTTATTTCTCCACCAGTTTAAGTCACATGTCGATGAAAGTATGTGGATGTATGCACAACAAAATGCTCTACCTAATGCATGAAAGATAATTTTGAAAACACGACGTAGAAAAAACTTACAATTTTGGCATATTTTCAAGAGTTTATAAAGCCGTTAAAATGAACGATCTGAAAAATGGCCAAAACACGTAAACTGTATTACAATTTGACCTTTATGTAAAAGGAAATATTAGACTTTTCCCTCCATTAATTTGGCTGCTAGAATATTTTAAAGTGCGGACGAATACTTCCTTGAGGGGATGCAGATCGACCATTAGACTGCAGTGTACCATGTGATTGTAACGTAGCTATAAAGACAATATGCATTTGATAGAAAATATATAGATACGTTTTTCAAACTCCTTCCTTGTTGTTCAGCGCCTGAGGTATTAACACAGCCCGTCCAAGATGGAAATTAGAGGACAGGCGAGCGAAAACAGAGCAAATCTAGTGTCTCTGTTTGTATTATTGGAACCTGCAATAACTAGTTGCTGGTTAAAATTCATCTCTGACAATGTGTAGGGTAAAGCGGTAATGCTTCAGCTTTTAAAAAACAATGAAGAAGAGGACACCACTAGCTCCACATCACATATTTGCCAAGTTGAGCAGCTTGATCGTGAGAATCGACATGAAACCTTCCTGATATTGTTAACGAAGCGGGAATTTACTGTGGTACATTGCAAAGAATTCTTACTGAGGAAGTGGTCCTGCATCCCACATTCTCCAAATCTGTCTAGAATTCAGACAGCTGTTGCTATGCAGCAGCGTGTCGATATCTGTACAGAGCTTCAGATCGTCTCTTACGATGAAACATCCTGATTCATGTTTAACTCTGGTGAAGATAGCTGGTTTTGCGGTTATAACCCTGATACAAAACAGCAGTTCTGCAGTGAGAAAATCCAGTCTCACTAAGCCTAAAAAAAAGGTAAGAGGCAAAGAGCAAGGTCAAGGGCATGGTCTTCATTTTCCTCGTCCTCGGCAAGGGAATTTGTCCAAGCCGACCAAGCAGAAAATTCCACATACTGTTGTCAAGTTTTTCGACTACTGCCTAAAATCTGAGAAGATATCGCTCCGGACTACATGCTTTATTACGAAACTTTGTCAAAATGTAACTGTCCAACCTGTTTACCTGTGTTTTTCTGCTGGCAAAACGCAACTAAAAGGATAAGAATTATTAAAGTGAGTAAATTAGAAATGAAGAGATATTAATACCCTCATGGAAAAGTGAATTTAAAATCGCACAAGAACAGAAAGCAACACGTGAAAGGACAAGCGCTTCTTGTACTTGATGGCCATCAGTAGGCACAAAGATTTCCTTCTTATAAACGCCAGCACCAGTCTAGAAACCTATAACACAAAGATTGTGGCATTTCTGCCAAGTTTTAAGCTGTAAACAGAAAATGCTATGGCGCGACAACCCACGAGGGCGAAGACCTACCAAAGGAACGTTCCATCTTCTGCCTCCTTTCAGACAGGACATTATGGGCAGAGGTTATAGCACTTTCATTCATTTAATTCCCTTGATCACTAGTAAGATTCAAAATAAACACCCACTGTCAAGATTAAGAAACTTTGCCTTTGACTGTAAATACACCATAATCGGGGAAGCTACTGCAAATAATTCTTTGTGTGTCTACTACTTCAGTCAATGCAATTAATTTTCGGCAAGTCTAAGCGCGTTTCTGAGACTGAAGTATTCCCAATTCCTTTTGAGATTTAGAAATGAATTCAACTTTAGTTCTGTTAGCAAAAGTTGAGCTTGAACAGCAGTATATTCATAGAAACATATAAGATCCATTCATTTTGTGTCAGGCAAGAACTAATTTATTTACTTATTGATGCCGGTGAAACGTATTTACTAAGCTAAAGCTTAAGAAACAGCAAAAGCTCTTTAGCATTAATTTCTGTCTCCATCATTCGGTGCAAGAAACAAATTTTTTCCAAACCCTATTTCATATATTTTGTTTTCCTTAAGCAAACGTAAGTGCTTAGTTTGTTTATTTACCTGTTCTCTGTAATAATGAGTTTTGATTATTTTAAAAGCTCATACTTTATTTTGTTTCCTGCTGCGAATAGCTTTACCCTCCTCATTTGCTCTTACTTTTTAGGAACACAATCACAATGGGGCCCTGCGGACTCAACATTTCCCATCTTTCAGTGGTAATATTTCACAAAAGTGTGTATTGCTTAAATTGAGAATTTCCAAAGATTAATACAGCAGATCATATACCTATTTTAACAAATTTTCAACTTAAAACATTATAGGACTGTTGTATAAATGGTTTAATTCAACAATAATTAACTAGTTTACTGCATTAGCAATATAAACAGGGATGTAGACTTTTTATAAAATTATGTGGAACTAATTATATCTGGAATTTCACTTGCTTCCTCTTATCAAGATCAAAATCATTAAACCCATTTTAATTCTTTTCGCACTCATCACTACTTGTTTACTACCGCTTCATTTTATTTGGCAGTCCTCATTGGTCCGAGTATTAGTTTGATGCCTAATGGAATACATAAAATGTAATAAAATAAGACTTCATAAGTGCTATATGAAGCCGTGATTATCTACTCGTACGATGAAGGAAGCACAGAAGGCAATTCTAACACGTACATGGGCGTAGAAATATAACATTAAAAACTATAAGCTTAAGTTGACCTAATTGCAATTTAGAAAGATACAACCGAAAAGTCGTACTGGGTTGTAGTGTTTGCAACACTTCCTTTAATCACTTCATTAGGTGGAATTCGTTACAAGAGAAACGCAGTTTTAATCATAAAGATACCATTTACGCTGGCATAAAACAAAAATATCCTACCAAATAAAAGAATATCTTAACGGATTCTCGTTATAAATTTTAAGGATTAACTAGCCATCTCCAAATGCTTACTAATTCTTAAAAAATAGTCGCCATTTAAAGCATGGTAGCACGTCAGTTATGTAAGAAGTGTAGAGAATCAAATGTTTCAATGCTGAGTAATGCTCAAGCTCGTTAATAAATAAGAGACGATTCGCAATTATGAAGTGGATAACTCGCTAGAAAAACGTGCCGCGAATGTTTCAGATTATATTGGGAGAGCATGAAGCAGGGCTTATGCACGGATGTGCTCAATCAGAAGAGAGAATTAGTTGGTAGGAGGGACGTACAGGAGAGTGCCTTTAGCTTAGTGCCCCATGTATGGGCTCTATCTGGATTCATAGTTTTGCTTATGGTACACGTGTTGATGTTGGAAGAAGAGGGTAACGGATTACAGGGAGTTAGGAATTTTACGGGGACCGATCTGTGAATTTTCCAAAACCCAAAGTATTGTACTGAGTGTTTTGAATTTATCACATGTTCTTAACGTCCTTTAAGCGGGTAGGCGACATATCACATGGTGAATGAATTTAACCGTTCAAATGTTGTTCAAATGGGACCGGGGTCTCTAGAGCTTAGGGTCACCTGACATTACCGAGTGGGATGGCTCAGGCGATAACGTGTGGGGCCCGAATTCGGGAGGTCGTGGGTTTGATCCTCGCGGTCGACCTTCCTGACCCAGGAGTTTTTTTCGGGATTTCCCCGGGTCACTAGGCGAATGCTCAGAAGGATCATTACGTCCCCCGAATTTCCTGTCCCTCCATTTCACCTTCATTCGCATTTCACTTCACCTTTGGTTCTTTCAGGGCTGCAGGTGTCGGCGGGGGGTCTCGGCGTCTGCATAGCGGGGAAAAAGGATGCTCTGTGGAAACCTTCCTCCCCCGGAATGGGACGATATCTGGGTTCCGGGTCCCCCAGGGGATGTGTAAGCTCCACAGGGGGAGAGGACCCGGCTGCACCAGTGCCCATCCGGGGAGTTTCAATCTGTAAATAGTAGGGCCCCTGCTCTCTGCTTGTCGTGCCTCCTGGTCCGGCCACCCTCTGTCTCCTCTCACCTCATCCCTCCCTCCCGGGGTTGCCCGTTCGGGGCATAGACACAAAAGATCTGTTTAGGGCGACGTGCTAAGTCTCCCTCCACTTAGAATCCTAATCCTACCTGACATTCGTCTTCTCAGGATCGGTGAAACCCATCCCAGTCCTATTTTCTACTTTCGAATGCTGACTCGGCCCCATCTTCCAAAATGTAAACAACCTAACTCCATCCCGTTGCCGACATTCCCCCCGCTTTCCAAAACATAAACAACATAACTCGATCCTGTAGGAAATTAATCTAATTCTAGTTCATTTTAAACACTTGTGATTTTCAGCAGACCTGTGGTGACTGCAAAACGATATTGCAGTTCAATGCTTCACTAAAACCGATTTTAACAGCAAAATCAGATGTTATATAAAAAAATTGCATGTAACAACTTCATGCATGTAACAATTTTGTAAACTCCACACAAAATAGTTGAAAATCGGTGCATTATTAAAAAATTCTAATTTTAACCAAATGAAAGATTTTAAAACACGCCAGAATATATAATATGTAATAACGTGTGTTCTTTTGCGAAGAGCTACCAGCAATGTCATGGTCACAACCAACTTCTGCTCAGTGCCACTATCATTTTCGTAACAGGGATGCCACACCACTTCACACTTCAATGTGCTCAGAGTATCATTACGGTTTCGTACTATATGCTTCAGGACCAAGTTGGTTTGCTGACAGTATATGCTACGGGACTGAGTTGGGTTGTTGACAGTGTATGCTACGGGACCGAGTTGGGTTGTTGACAGTGTATGCTACGGGACTGAGTTGGGTTGTTGACAATATATGCTATGGGACTGAGGTGGCTTGCTGACAGTATTTGCTACGGGACTGTGTTGGGTTGTTGACAGTATATGCTACGGGACTGAGTTGGGTTGTTGACAGTATATGCTACGGGACTGAGGTGGCTTTCTGACAGTATATGCTACGGGACTGAGGTGGCTTTCTGACACTATATGCTACGGGACTGAGTTGGGTTGTTGACTGTATATGCTACGGGACTGAGGTGGCTTGCTGACAGTATATGCTACGGGACCGAGTTGGGTGGTTGATAGTGTATGCTACGGGACCGAGTTGGGTTGTTGACAGTGTATGCTACGGGACTGAGTTAGGTTGTTGACAGTATATGCTACGGGACTGAGGTGGCTTTCTGACAGTATATGCTACGGGACTGAGGTGGCTTGTTGACAGTATATGCTACGGGACCGAGTTGGCTTGCTGACAGTATATGGTACGGGACTGAGTTGGGTTGTTGACAGTATATGCTACGGGACCGAGTTGCGTTGTTGACCGTATATGCCACGGGACTGAGGTGGCTTTCTGACAGTATATGTTACGGGGCTGAGTTGGGTTGTTGACAGTATATGTTACGGGGCTGAGTTGGGCTGTTGACAGTATATGTTACGGGACTGAGTTGGGCTGTTGACAGTATATGCTACGGGACTGTGGCTTGCTGACAGTATATGCTACGGGACTGAGGTGGCTTGCTGACAGTATATGTTACGGGACTGAGGTGGCTTGCTGACAGTATATGCTACGGGACTGAGGTGGCTTGCTGACAGTATATGCTACGGGACTGAGGTGGCTTGCTGACAGTATATGTTACGGGACTGAGGTGGCTTGCTGACAGTATATGCTACGGGACTGAGGTGGCTTGCTGACAGTATATGCTACGGGACTGTGTTGGGTTGTTGACAGTATATGCTACGGGACTGAGTTGGGTTGTTGACAGTATATGCTACGGGACTGAGGTGGCTTTCTGACAGTATATGCTACGGGACTGAGGTGGCTTTCTGACAGTATATGCTACGGGACTGAGTTGGGTTGTTGACTGTATATGCTACGGGACTGAGGTGGCTTGCTGACAGTATATGCTACGGGACCGAGTTGGGTGGTTGATAGTGTATGCTACGGGACCGAGTTGGGTTGTTGACAGTGTATGCTACGGGACTGAGTTGGGTTGTTGACAGTATATGCTACGGGACTGAGGTGGCTTGTTGACAGTATATGCTACGGGACTGAGGTGGCTTGTTGACAGTATATGCTACGGGACCGAGTTGGCTTGCTGACAGTATATGGTACGGGACTGAGTTGGGTTGTTGACAGTATATGCTACGGGACCGAGTTGGGTTGTTGACCGTATATGCTACGGGGCTGAGGTGGCTTTCTGACAGTATATGTTACGGGGCTGAGTTGGGTTGTTGACAGTATATGTTACGGGACTGTGGCTTGCTGACAGTATATGCTACGGGACTGAGGTGGCTTGCTGACAGTATATGTTACGGAACTGAGGTGGCTTGCTGACAGTATATGTTACGGGACTGAGGTGGCTTGCTGACAGTATATGCTACGGGACTGAGGTGGCTTGCTGACAGTATATGCTACGGGACTGAGGTGGCTTGCTGACAGTATATGTTACGGGACTGAGGTGGCTTGCTGACAGTATATGCTACGGGACTGAGGTGGCTTGCTGACAGTATATGCTACGGGACTGAGGTGGCTTGCTGACAGTATATGCTACGGGACTGAGGTGGCTTGCTGACAGTATATGTTACGGGACTGAGTTGGATTGTTGCCATTTTACTCACGAAGCTAACGGGACCTAGTTAGGATGCGTTCCTCAGGATAAGGCAAAACCCTGGAAGCAAATTTATCCAGGTAATTCACCCTAGCCTACATTCGAACTCGGAAGGTCTTGACTCGCTACCTCCACAACTCGGAGGTGAGCTGCCGTATCTTATGTCCATATAAAGAAGTGCGGTCGCAAATTTTGGTGTACACATGTTAAGTCGTTTCTGGGTTATGCGTTTTAAAACACAAATTTGTGTTATTTTACAAAAAGTGCTGCTTACGATGCAATTTTCATAACTTTTAAAACATTTTTCGGATTTCTGTTTCGTATTGAGCTATAAAATATATTTGTCAGATAATATATTTTTAAATAAATTGGTTTAAGAAATAATATTTGTTCAGTTGTGAATTTTGTCCGCTGCAAAACATCCATACTTATCAGACTTGAGCGAGCTTGGAGGCGTAAAACATTTTTTGCCATATAATTGCATACCAAGTAATAGTAAGCATATATTAGGTAAACTATTTCCGAAATTTAACTCTGATAACTTAACAATTGCATCATAAGGAGCATTTTAAATGCTCAAAAATGTCTAAAATATTACAACCGAGAAATATCCACGGAAAATTTAATAACAAAAACGAGTCCGGAATTCTGCTTATACATTTTTTTATAAAATAATGTAAAGTTTTACTTAAAATACATAATTTAAAAACTGATTAACACGTGTACAGAAAAGTTTGCAAAAACACTTCTACAAATGTGGAAAAAAATGTGAGAAATATAAAATATTCAAGTGCGCAACCACGAAATCTGCACAGAATTATTTAAATCGTCACGCGACTCGTTTTAACGATAACAAACATATTTATACGAAAAGTTTCTTAGAGAATCGGACGTAATAATAAATTGTAATTTTTTTATATTTTTCGACCGAATTTCCCCGATCGGTCCCCTTAAGGGCATGCAACGTGGGAGACTTGCTTGCCTACACCGTGTGTATAAGGTAAAAATATATATACATACATATATCAAATAGCAATGCGTCCATTTGATTGCCTTATACGTACGGGGGCGTCTGCAGCTTCATGCCGAATCCTGGAAGTAGCATCTTTTCTGATACGTGATGCTGACTGCAATTTCGAGCAGTGAACGACCGTTCTTGCAATCACCTTACTTTAACAACATCGAGACTGCCTGCACAATGCAAGCTTCAATCCACTTTTAAGAAATCCACAGTACCGAGTTTTCATGCATAGTACTAGTAGTATACTTCTTGTAAGGTTTAGAAAAGGTACAAACGATACGCCGCTTGAAAGAAGTGAATAAGGCAGCTATTCTTCCCAAATGACCTAACAGCTTGAGGAGGGTTGCTTGGGGAGGGTTACTGGTCATAGGCTATGTTCAATTCAGTCATACAGAACCTGAGCACGTAGTGCTGTATTTTTCGGTTACTCAACGTTTGGGCGCACATGCCACACTGGCCTACTGGAAACTGTATAATTTGACGACACCAGGAAGGCAGAAAAAGAGACAAAGGTTTTGCGGAAACACGTGACCACAATAATATCAGTAGATTTTCACTGCAGGACCCACCCCGTACAACAGACTTGTGGCTTGTTGAAAGTTAGTATTTGTAGCCTCTTACAAAGAAGCGGCATATCGTTTGTAGCCATTTTAACTTTTGCGAGAAGTATTATTTAAATACCTCATGATAATTGTGCTGAGGGAAGTACTGTCTCTGAGCTAATTTTGTTGTACGGCTTTTTCTAATTTTTGGCTTGTATTTTGGATATAGATACAACTATAGGCTTCGCTAGTTACACAATAAAATACTCGTGTTAATATCTACTTTACATAGGTATTAGTTGTCTCGTTTAAGTTTGCAGTTTATACTGTGATACCGTATTTATTGATAGGAAGATATAACGAATTAAATAAGAAATAATAGTAAGATAGAGAAATAATTGTAATAAATAATTTCTGTTTATTAAATTTATATATAATGTAATAAGCTTGAGTTGAAATATTTGTTCGGAGAGAAAAAGGTAATTAGCAAGTCATGTAAGGAAGACATTACTAACAGCCTAGGACAGAACACATTAGCTTAAAGATTCTTGGAATGCAATTAGGGTTTAGTCCAATACGTTTGAACAGTCACGTAGACAGAAATTCTATAAAAGAAAGGTAACTGAAATTCTTAGATTCGGGGAGGTTCCGCATAGTAACAAGATAAGAAGCTTTTAGTATTGGCCCGCGCGAGAAGGAACTTTGATAGGGGTATTGGTATGTGGGCGGAGCTTAAGTTAAGAAAAGGGCGTTCATTCTAAATCAGACACACTCTCGAGACTTATTCAGTTAATCACATGAAGACGATCCTTGTGACTACGCGTGTGATAGTTTCATTTTAAGTTGTGTAGAGCTTAATGACGCGCTTGTGAGAGTAAGATTTAGCGGCTATTCCGAGTAACATTTCTGAGACGTACGGAAACTGACGCTTCGCTTAATTATTGTCATAGAAGTAATTCGTAAATTCAACATTCTGCGACTCTTCTGAAACTGAACATTTTAGTCAACATTACAATTTATCAGCTGACTAAACTGGCGTTATCCTTTCAAAATACACTCTCATACCTTGAGAGAAAGGTCTCGTAGCTAAATCACCCAGCATCCGGCAGCAGAATCAACAGCAGATATTGGAGACGACGTCAAAAGGTGATACTGGGCATTCATCGTCGATGCTAACTCTAATACATACTGAAATGCCTCCTATTGGCCTTCTGTGAATGTAGATCGGAACAAAGAGGGTGTTCATTGCCCAGTGTCATCCTAGCAGCGAAAGGGGGAGGTTGTGGATTTCCATTATTGTGAACACGTTTGTCATGTAGTTCCAGATCCCCCTTTTGATGATTCAGTTTCAGAACTCAATTTCCTTTCTTTTTCTCTTAAGAATTCAGTGTTCGATTGCTGAACCTTTTCTTCTCTATGTTCTTCATATTGTGTAATGAAAACCATTAGCCGTAATTTGATTGCTGTGTTATGTCACTAAGAACCTTCTCCCTGGCATGGGGTTACAATTTTTTCTCCCTTTCCGGAGTACGCAATGGCTTAAAAGCTGAGTAGATCAAAAGGAGTATTATTCATTAATTGTCATAGCCTGCAGCTACGTTCACGTTATTGCGCTGACTTCGAAGATTACCCTCCCTCCCTCTCCAACTCTCCCCTAGGGATCTATCCCTCACTTTATGTTCCACTCACATTTAAATACACGTCATTCGTTGTTTTCAAAACTGGTAATACAACTGCTCTTGCACTGTTAATAAAGGCTTAAACATAAGTGAAATGTTTAATAGTACAGAAACTTGTGCCTGTGTATTGTGCGATCGAAACCTTACTGTTTCCAGTGGTAACCAGCAAACGAAACTAATATATTCAGAATTACGAGTCCTTACTGCCTTGTGAACATTAAGCCATTTAAGACAAATATTCATCCTATCTAAGGTTTATAAATATTTACAAAATATGTGAACTCCTTAGACTTTCAAGTGTTGAAAAAGACCAATGAGTAACAGAAGTCAGCATACAAACATCGAAAGTAAACAATGCTAGTAAAACAAATAAGACTACTAAAGGACCAACCAATATACGAGATAAAAACAAAACAAAAAATGCAAATGATTTAGACTTTAAGTGTAAAAGATTCAAGACCAAAAGCCATTAGCAAAAATGAATTATTCAAAAGTAATTAATGTTATTAACACAACCATAAAAGGAAATCAACATGTAGTACTACGCAGGTAGTGGAGCATTTAGAGAATATATACAGGGTGGGCCATTTAAGTTGAGACTATACAATATCTCCAAAACTAAGCGTTGTAGAAAGAAATGTCTTGAGTAAAAGTTGTTTGATATTATGGAAGAAAGTAAATCATTACTCGTGTTTTGTTTGGAGGACGTTGTGATGTTCATTTTAGGGTCAGCTTAATTTTTTTAAATGGGAACCTACATTTTGTATGTTGTTTTCTCATTAGAAGATGGTTTATAAAAAGCTGTTTATTTTGTGATAAGGAATAAGGAAACAAAATAGAAAAATGTTGGTTCCCAATTACGAAGCGTCACTTGACCCTCAAATGACCATCCAAGGATGGTCCAATCATTCATTGCACTCTTCGTACACAGTCATTTAGAATTTTCGTTGTTATTTACTTGGTGCAAGAACAATTGCAAAGTGCTGTATTACAAATATTGTTTAGTTTTTTATGAGTGAGAAAACAACAAAGAATGTAGGTTCCCATTTTAAAAAAATTAAATTGACCCTAAAATGACCATCACAACGTCATCAAATAAAACACGACTAATGGCATTTCCTTTTCCCCATAATATCAAGCAACTTTTATTCAAGACATTTCTTTCTACAACGCTTAGTTCTGGAGATATTGTACAGTCTCAACTTAAATGGTCCACCCTGTATAATAAAAAATTAAACAAAACAGCTTGTTAGAATATTATTATTATTATTATTATTATTATTATTATAAACTTTTGTTATTTAACATTTGACAAAACAAAAACAATAAGTTAAATATTTAATTTTGTTGACTTCGTACTCTATTAGAACCCATGTTTGGGGAAAATAAGATACTACTTAGCCTATCTCTAATTGGAATTCCCGAGGTC
The DNA here is from genome assembly GCA_030765065.1 of Deroplatys truncata. Classification (NCBI taxonomy): domain Eukaryota; kingdom Metazoa; phylum Arthropoda; class Insecta; order Mantodea; family Mantidae; genus Deroplatys; species Deroplatys truncata. The sequence continues at coordinate 97,970,386 of CM060990.1, read as the reverse complement.
GCGGGTTCAAACCCGGCGGAGGGTGATGGATTTTACCGAGCTTAAAAGTACTTAGCATGCCTTTCTTTGGAAGGGAATTAAAGCCGGTGGTCCGGTGTCGTAGATTTACGGCACGTAAAAGAACCTCAAGCCTAATAAAGTGGCATCTGAGCAAAAATTTCCTATCACGCCCAATATTGAATGGAACGCTAAGAACCATAGCAGTTAAAGAGCATCCATAAATAAAAACACGATTTCAATTTCTAATTGGAATCTAGAATGTTATATACAAGCTTCAAAGTTTCACGATAAATGATTCAGCCTGTTTTGTGTGCGATTTTTGGCGGTTTCAGTTAGTATATTATACACGTCACCATTTGTTTATTCAAAATCGGAAACTGCTTGAAAGCGTTTGGCTACAGTATAGTGTACGAGCGGAGCACAGAGCTCTATTCGTGTTATTGCATTTAATACGGAAATTCGTTCCTGTATGTCTCCCCTTCGCTCCCTTTCTCTATCCCGCTTCACATCTCACTCTCTCCCACCATCTCCTTCTGTTAATCTTCCACAAGTCTCCCTCTCTTCTCCCTGTTTCTCAATCAATCTCTCTCTCTCTCTCTCTCTCTCTCTCTTTCCACTTTTTCTCCCTCCAACCTTCGTCGCCCTCTCCCCTCTTTTACTGTCTCTGCACAACGAATTTGTCGTGAAAATTGTGAAAATTTTGAAAATCGGCAATACAACCTTTTCTTCCGGACCGTTAATAAAAGTTTTAAGTGTCTTATGCTTGCAATTCGATTGGAACTATACAGTTTCTAGTAGTAAGCGTTTTATACATACGATACTACCGAATTTTTGTCAATTAAAAAGTTGTCAAAAATATTACACTTACAATCTTTGTTACTAAATATTTCTAAAAAGACAATAATAAGCAAGCAATTTCGATTTTTTGAATTCGTGCCAATTTAGAACCCTCCTCTTTTTCGGGGAAGGTAAGTACTGAAGAAGCCTTAGGTATAATCGATTCTCTCTGTGAAGCCTAAGGTATTTTAAATACCAGGCTTTTATAACAGTCATTTCGTTCCATTCTTGAAAGAAAATCAGTCTCTCTCGCTCTCACACACTACGTTAAAAATGCGAATTTTGGTTTTAAGTTAGCCGACAAACCGATATTCATCCAAATGCAAAGTAATTACTACACAGATTTTATATTAAATAAAACGCAAAAGCGTTGAAAGAGGGTTATCAATCCATCTGAGATAGAAGTAATAAGCAGTTTTGTTCTTTCAGTCCATGGATGCCAGTAAGTGAAAATTGTATAGGCTATAACGAATTACTGCCATTGCATTGATGAAACACACTGAAAAAGCATGAATTTTACATGTGCTTTAAGCCATTATTAATACCCTATAGGGTCATTAAATATTCCTGTGTAGAATATGTATTCTAGGAGTGTGTGTGTTTAGGCAGTCATTCGTATTGAAAATTAAGTATTGTGAAAGCCAATTGTAAAATTAATGCCACATGGTGCCACCCACAATGAAAAAAGTACACCAACAATAACAGAGAGAATGAAGCAACCGAGTTCACATGATGGACTATATAGGCAGAAGGGTGAGGTCGTGGGTTCGATTCCGTGGCCGACCTTACTGACCCATGGGTTTTTCGGGGTTTTCCTGGGTTGCCAGGAGAATGCTGGGAAGCATCATTACATCCTACGAATTTCCTGCCCCTTCATTTCATCTCCATTCTCATTTTACTTCACCTTTCATTTGATTGGTTTCTTTTAGGGTTGTAGGTGTCGGCGATGGGGCTCGGCGTGTGCATTGCAGGGGAAAAGGATGCTCTGAGTAAACCTTCGTCTCCCGGATTGCGAGTGGTTCCGGGCCCCCAGGGGATGTGCAAGCCCACAGGGGGGTGGAGAGCCAGCTGCACCAGCCACCATTCGGGGAGTTCAAATCTGTAAGTGGTAGGGACCCTGCCCTGTGCCTGTCATGCCTCCTGGTCCGGCAGCCCTCTGTCTCCTCTCAACTCCTCCCTCCCTTCCGGGGGCGTCCTGTCAGAGGCCTAGGTTCAAAAGATCTGCATAATTCGAGGTGCTAAGTCCCCCTCCGTTCTAGTCCCATGCTATTCTAGGCAGAAGGGTTTGTGCGCAAATGTGAACATGTGGAAGAAAGGTCCCACTGCCACAGTTAAAAGTCATTTCTTGGAAATTCAAACACATATATAGGTTTTTACGGATATCTAAGCTGTTTTGGTCTGCGACTTGACATGCATTGAAGTGTTGGGACAGTGCTTCCCAAGCTGGAGGCGTGAGAGAGGTAATTTACTCCTAAGGAAATGGTTATGGTTATCAGGAAGCGGAGGAGGATTTCTGCACTTGAGCGCACATGAAGGCCTATTGTGCCCCTGGAAACCTCCAGGAGGAAGGGTTGAGAGTGGCCAGATACGGGGCGGCAGGCTCGTACGCAGACGGGGTCCCTAACTTCTCCAGACATTTATTCTGACGCCGGTGGGACCTTCCACTGGCCTACCTCCCTTGACGGAGAGAAGTCTCTCTGAAGGCCTGTCACACACCGAACGCCAGGACGGATAGTTCCTCAAAGCAAGCTCCACCGCCACACGCCTCGCTCGTCGTCCACTCGCATGATCTTCGACCCTGAAACACAAGGAAATGAAAAGAGGGGGTAGGAAATTTCGCGGCATTATATAATCCATCCCAACATTCGCCTATCAACCAACGAAAACCGCGAAAAACCAAGGTCACAGTGACGGCCCAACGGGAATCGAACCCAGAACCTCCCAAATGCGAGCACTACGTTACCGTGGAACCATCTCTCTCGGTACTCAAAAAGAAATAAAACAGCAGTAAGATCAGATAGAGAGAAATGGGTTATTATTTCTGACTTTTGAATAAAATAAATATTTCTTTAATTGCGTTAAAAGGCTTCCTTGTTTGCTTTTTAGCTGCATCCGTTTTTGCAAGAAAAAAAAACTAACAAAACGCTACCCGTACGGCAGAGGTGGGTAAAAGCCAGTTTTGCGCCAACACAACAAAACGCAACCCTCACAAGAAACCCGAAAGTAGGACATTGCTGCGAGGGAAAGGGGCCAGACAGGGTTGTAGAGCTCCTGCAGTGATGGTTGGTAGTAGTTAGTTCACTCTTATATTGTGTTTAAATTGACTTCCTACATTTTTGAAAGGTTTTCCACACTCCTTGTAATGGTTTTTCGAGATAAATTAATATTATTAAAATTGGGAAGTTCTTGAGGTAACATAATTGCCACAGCTTTTGTCAGACATAGTTTCAGAAATTCACCCTCTTGAAAAGGTTTTAGGGACCGAGTGGTCTCCCAGGTAAGCATGTAGCTAGCATATTTAGTTTTGTATTTACACAGCCATCAATTTTCGGCACTTTATGTACAATGTTCTTTGCAGTAAACTCCTGCAATAGTCTCCACATTCAATTCCTAAAACTATTAACAAATAATAATATTAATAACTAGCTTCTCCGTGCAACACATACCTTTAATTTCACTATATGAAGCATGGCATCTAACGTAGTATCTTTGGATGTTGCCTCTAAACACGCCATGTAATGTGTTTGAGCAAATGAAATATTTCACATACTCTCTTACACAGCAAAAAATTCATCCTCCCATTCTGAACGAAATTTCCGTTTTCCGGAAAACGATGGTTTAGTAGGCAATGTCATCACGATCTCCACCACTGAATTGTTTACTTCCAACCACCCTCTCGCCTCTAGTAGCAACACTGACCCAGGCTATGTGCGCTTTCAGTCGAGTTACGTTATGAGTCGCGACACGGAGACACGTACGGAGTCTAAATTCGCTTGTGAATGTAGGATGGACAAACAGGGTGTGTCCCCAATGCATTCACAAATAGCCGTTATAAACCCTATCAACATTCTGCAAAGCTGGCAGTTTTATCGGCAAATTCAAACGGGAGAAGCAATATCTGTATAAAATGTAGCTAACCCGGACACAGCAAAATGAAGAATCACTTCCGTATCCAAAATAAAGGTCAAAATCAGGGGCAAAGCCGTAAGCACAGAATTCAATGGCCAAACACTCTATCGCAGAGAGGACATTTAGCGAGTCCTCCACTTTTAAAAAAAGCGCTAGCTGCCAAATTAATGGAGAGACAGTTCTAACGATATCACAATTCACATATTCTGGCGCTTTTCAAGATTTTTCATTTTATTAGTTTCATTGATTTTCTGAAAATTACACTTTTCGTGTCTGGTCTTTACGAAATTATTTTACATGTAATAAAGCAAATATTTTGGTGTAATACCCGAAATTGCGGTGAAAATGATTTTTGATCCGACGGAGAAAAACTATCAAAGTCAGCAATTATTAACCTTGTTATGAAGTTCCTCATTAACGCCTCAATTTTTACTTCACAAATGTATTTCTCCGTTAGTTTATATCATATGTTAGTGACATTGTCGGGTATTCTGTCAAAAATTACTTTCCAAATGTATATAAAATAATTCTGTGAACACAAACATGAAAAATCGGAACTATTTTTTTAAAAAAAAGGTATAGAACTAATAAAAACAGCTGTAGAAAAAAACCCACAATACGTGAACTGCAATATGGCCTTTTTGTATATTAAAAATAAGAAAATTTTTCTCCATTAATGTGGCTGCTAAAAGCGAGGAGAGAAACCAAACCGAACCGCTGATGATGACCGCGACAGAAGACAGCCCTCTAACGGATAAATGTACCCCATTACGTTCAGCAGATTGTAACTGTACTCAATACACGCTGCTATCTGTGGAATTTATTACGCACTGGTACTCAACTCAAGGGGTTGTTTACAGTATGCGTTAGGGTTTAGTGCCATAATGTCCTCGTGGATGAACGGTGCAGTAGAGCCCCAGAGCCCATGGGGACGTATGTGTCTCACCCCAGTCATTCACGAGAACGATTATCTTTATGAGTTTCACTGCAGCTCGTTTAATTTCTATAATTTCACCATTTACTGCCCCAACAGGTCCTTTACGACCTTGTGTGGCGGATGCGGCCAGATTCGTCCTACACGGGCAAGGAGCGGCGAACGACGTATTCAAGGATGAACTGATTGCTTACAAGAGGGAGGGCAAGTAGGGGAGGGTGAAGCAAATTGACGCTAATCATCGAATTGACATGACCTCTATATGCTCTTATGCTTGGTGTCAAAACATTCCAAGGCCAGCCTCAAGACGAAGATAGTGTTATAGTTAAATATGGAGGAAATAATCGTTTTGTCCGATATTCATACCTACAAGGAATATAGAAGTTGCATTAAGCTTAACACCTTCAAAAAATTAATTTCTCGAATTATTTTATATATACCTTTTCAATATCTTTCTATGTTTTAGGATACGTAAAGCTGATCAATATGGGGGCGGATTTCTATGACCTTCAAATTAGGAAATATGCATTAATTTATGACCGAAAAAAATCCATATAAATATGACCAATAAAACAGAATATGACTATCATCACCATACATGTGCAACATAGGGCATTTTACTGCTATAATATTAATATATTACACATCAGTTTCACGTAAAAAATAATTATGCTGATAAAATGTTGCATTGTAAAACGTTTCTCGGCCATAACGTTCATCTCACATAATTTGCAAAATAAGATAACCCCCATCACTACTAAATATTTTGTCACCAAATTCATGAATATATCATGCAATTTTTCACTGACTGGACCCTTCACTTGGGCATGTTGAATATACGCTCAGAATGAAAATACAATCACTGGTCAATAAAGGCTTTGAAGGGAGAAAGGAACAAGGATAGAAACATTTAGCGAGAAACCCCTCCAGCCTGCCCGATTTTGTTCGCATTTTCTCGCACAGGACTGAGGGCAAGTTCTACCTACTACATGAAATTATACATTCTGCTGTTAACTGCATTCCAGGAAAATAGAAGTATTTTTAAAACATCCTGAGAATCCATTAAATGAAATTTGCACAACGATTTACAAGAAAACATAACCATTTTTAAAATATGCTGAAAAATATTTCATCTAAATACAGCTTATCCTGGTAATTATTAAGTTGTTTGTTTATAAAAATGCCCAAAATATGACATATTGAAATTTATCATAAACATGCCATATAACGTTAAAAATACCAAAGTATGCATTTATATGCCCAATAAAGACCACTTTATTTTCATCAGACTGCTATGAAACGTGTTTATATTACTTTAAAAGATTAAAATATGGCGAGGGGGAAAATATGACGCCATAGAAATCCGCACCCTTTACTGATCAACATATCCAGTCAAACCTTTACCCCTCACTTTCCGCAAGCTGTATTTTCAAGCACCGTTCCCCTAATTACTTAAAATATTGCACAGAATTAAAGATACCGTCTATTAATGCACTTGCATAAAATGGCATGACATTGTACATATGGTGTTCAACAATATGATGAAACAAAATTATCAAAAAATGTAAGCATGCGTAATGAACAGCCAATATTTTGAACATTCTAAACAACATTAAAATGACGCTTCTTTGTAAAAATAATTTTAGGATATAGAAATGTTATATGCACCGAGATTCACTGACATTGTTAAAGCAATAAGAGGGAATAATATTGAAAATTTGCAAAACTGAGTGAAGTAAACTGTACGCCCTTTAATTGTGGAATTCTAAGGTAAATAACCACAGGATAAACCGAGTCAGATGGCTGCGCGGTAATTTGTGAAGCTCGCACTCGGAGGTCTGGGGTTCGATTTTCCTCTACCACCCACTCTGACTTTCCTTGGTCGGTAGGAGACGAATGCCAGGATGGTTTATCTTCAATGATTTCCTTTCCATCATTTCTCTTTTATTCCGTTTCCTTCCGTGTGCTTCCAGTTTTTGTGGATTTGAGCGTGCTGGATAGATGGCGTGGATGCTTGCTCAAAGGAAAGTATTCCTGGTGGACAATAGAGGGCTGATTGTTTGAACGGGTCATTCATCGTCCTCTCTGGGCAGCTCCAGTGGTGGGAAGGGTCTTCGAACTAGGAACAGTTAGGGACTTCCGCGTGTCTCTGCGGCCTGTAGCATCCTGTGGTTCCTTCATTTCATCCCTTCCGCCTGGGGGAGGGTGGTAGCCGCAATAGATCTCCCGTAGTTCGCAGTGCGCGAGGTGTCCCTCTCGTGTGTGTGTGTGCGTGTATATATATATATATATATATATATATACCCTAACCGGAGGATAATGACCTAAACTCTTCGCACTTTGTGCAAGCTATTCCAATAAACTTTAGCTAGTGCCGTATTAGATAATATTTATATTCAACTATTAAATACGAGAGTATTTCTGAATGCCTTACAGATTAAATCACATGGGAGTGAGATTTAAAATCTTCTAAAAGTTTTACTCCGATGCAAGAGTTGAAAACTAATGCGTAAAGACTAATAGTTACCAGAGAGATACAATTTTAAAATTTATTTTGTAGCGCAAAAATATGGCATTTCACTTCCCATTACAATTTGGCATACATTTTGATTCAAGTGTAATGCTGTAAGTTAAGGAAACTCGATACACTGCTGTTTTGCGTGTTGGGATTATTGAACTGCCACTGTGAATGGAAGAAAAAAGCTGCTTCTTCCGAGTTATCAATATTGTATACTTCTGTCAATAATTTAGCGATTTGGTGTCTGGGATAGTGGCAGTTATTTATATTTTACTGTATAGTTATAAGCTCTGAAATATGATCTATGGATCAGTAGCCGTGTCTTGCTCAACAATATTATAATTGGTGTTGTGTGGTGGTTCTAGAGACGTGTGACGCAATGAGTATCAACAGATTACCATAAACGCCCAAACCATAACTCTGTGCCGCCTGACACCTGTGCCTTCTGACGACTAAAATCTGGAGGGCAGAGATAATCTTTAAAGTTACCGTAAATACCCATTACAAACACAATCATACACCATGGTATTTTAATATGCTTATGAATACAAAACTGTATCTGTTTGCCATGTTAATACAATCACCGCAAGCTGGGGATAACTTTGACCCTAATTTCTTTTATGAATTTCCCATTGTCTGTAGCGATACCAAAAAGTTATGTCAGCTCAGGTTGTTCAACTGAGCTATGGTCTTTAAATTTCTGGAAATATACACAATCTTGTCTCAGTGTAGTGAAAATCCCTCAAGCACTCGCATAAAATGTAATAAAAATATTACCAAAGTACTAAAAATGTTGATATCCAGACTATTTGTTCGCCAGGATTTCTCTTTGCCCTCGTGTTTCACTTGATACTCGTTGAGATATTTTATCATCCACTGCCAAGGTAAATAATCGGTAAATAATAATAAAGGCAGATCCAAGAAGGAAGACAACCTTAAAACATCTATGGCTTGAACAGAAGTGAAAAAAGTTAGAACTCTCAAGAGCAAGTACCTTAAATTGGCTCCTGGGTAGAAGATTTAAAAAGTTAAGCTGTTGCGTTTTATTGCTTTTTGGATGGAGAATTTCGATGATCCGCTAAACCTACTCTGGTAGTCAGCTGCAGGTCTGATAGGTTTATTCCCTGATGGCGACATCTGTGTGGTTTGAGAAGCGATGTTTTTCCTCTTAATTACCTGTGTATCGCTTTGACGATTCCCCTTTTATTCTATTTTGGAAAGATTTGAGGATTTACCCAGTAAAGTAAAATGTTGATGTGCATTTGATATTATTTGTCTCTTAATGTTTGCTGATAAGCTCTGTGGAGTGTAATTCATTGACATGCTGTGAATTTGGGGCGGACAAACAGACCGCGCAGCACAGTGCAACGATAGCAGGCTTTAACGCCAAGTGTAAACGAAACGAGTCAAATAAGCACGCGGTCTTAATTCCGTACTCGCACGAATAGAATTCAGTATACGGCGGACAGCCAATCCTGCTGGAGATTGTCACTAGAGATTTTGGCTTTGGTGTTCCGTAGCGTGGGTGTTTTACCCATGTTAATGTGTGTACGTATGTAAAAGTGAAAATAAATCAAAGAAAATGGAAAAGTAAAACCAGGACAAACAATAAAAGAAAGAAAAGAAGAAAAAAAAAGACGGTTGATGTGGCCGAGTCAGCACCGCACGATTACTGGTTGCGTGGAATATGTATCAATGAAAAGATTGAAAGATTGAAAACTAAACTATTTGGATAAAATAATCTTCATAGGGCGAAAAGTAAGCTCCAAGTAAACCATAAACTTTTAATCTTCAATGAACCGTCTTGTGCTAAAAACATTTATTCTTATTACAAGTATTGAATCATTCTAAGCAAAGTTACGCTGAAATATTTCCGAAACGTGCTGTTCAAAAACAGTAATTTTAAAGCCATCTTAAATATTAGTTTACGAAACTGCGTATTATTTTAAAGATTTTTAAAGATTTTATTTAATGTATGACTATGAACATTTTAATTGGTAACATTTGATGTGTATAACCACACTCCTGTCAAATGCCTTTAGGAACATATTGCTGGGATTCGCAAACATCGTTGTCAACGTGCTTGCTGGTTCAAGAAATTGCTAGTGGCATGTTGTTCTGTATTTAACACACTAGATTAGCCATTAAGAATACGTTTATGTCCATCTAGCTATTTAGCGGAGAAATTGCGTATAACACCCATTATAGTGTTTTCTAAAACAAAAACGAAATAATCTCTCACTTGACATAATTAGCGTTGAGCAAGTTAAACGGCAGGATAAGGAACTTTCTAAATGTAAGAGGTATCAACTAAAACGCTCAGCAGAGCTTATCTTATAGTTGAAAATCAGTGTGGTGCGCGTGCATGTAGGATTGTGTAAGCATTGAATAATGGAACGCTTGCGAAGTTACGAGATGTACACAGAAAAACAAAGCAATTATGCCAGTAACCGGGCGAGTTCACTGAAACATGTTAAAAGTCATGTTATAGCTGTCACAACTCTACTACAGCTCAAGGGCTCATAAAATAGTTATGCATGCCAATGGCCTCAAAGGCATCGAGTCTATTTCTGCCATTCCAAATTTACGTCCTTCGATGTGGATAACGAATTCCATATTTATATGCCAACAAAGCATAGTTCACAATTTGTAAAACATATTTCGTCATAGCAAGAAAGTTTTATTTATTCTGATCAGGCCTAGATCTACAAACCGCATAACTCCTCACTGGAGGATCTCCGGGTTTAGAAGTTTATGTCGACATTCGATAGCTTTGATTTTTTCTTTCTTCTAATGTTATAATGTGATTTTTACTTTATCTACCATACACCTAACAGGTAAGAGAAGCTAAAAAATTGATGTCGATTTTTCACCGGAAATACATGTTTTGACGCCACATGAATAACACAAGCAATGTATGTGTGCGCAGAATAACAAAAAAACCAAGCATTGGATAAATTACCAAACTTTGTACTAAAGTTCAGTAACTTTCAAAAATGTGACACGAAGATTTTAAAATAAACATACCGAGCGGAACGTGTGTGGCCCGCATTCGGGAGGTCGTTGATTCTACTCCTGTGGCCGACCTTCCTGACCCATGGGTTTTTTCGGGGGTTTCCTCGAGTTGCTAGGCGAATGCTGAGAAGTCCCGTGAATTTCCTGTCCCTAAATTTCACCAGTTCTCATTTCACTTCACCTTTCATCCGCTTGGTCTCTTTCAAAGTTGTACGTATCGGCGGGAGGTCTTGGCGTGTGCATGGCAGGGGAAAGGATGCTCTTAGGAAACCTTCGTCCTCCGGAATGACGGCAGTCTCCGGGTTCCGGGCCTCCCAGGGGATGTGTAAATCCACAAAGGGAGGGGAGCCGGATGCACCAGTGTCCATCCGGAGAGTTTAAATCTGTAAATGTTAGGGACCCTGCCCTCTGCCTATCGTGACCCCAGGTCCGGCCGCCCTCCGTCTCTTCTCAGCTCGTCCCTCCCTCCGGGGCATAGGTACAAAAGATCTATGTAGGTCGACGTGCTAAGTCCCCTCCGCATTGAATCCTAATCCTAAAATTAACACCCCCTTCTCAAAACTGTCCTTTACACGGAATAATTTTTTCAAAAATGGCTGTAACGATTTTTATTAAAACGCCGTATATTTAAGGTATTCACATGACAAACAAAATGCATATGTTGAATGTGGTAAATTAACTTTTTGGTTTTTATTTTCAAGCCCATATCCGGCTCGCGGGTGGCCTGAGCCCGTGCAGACAAGAGGCAAAGTTTTGATAAGGATCACCAATGGCACCATTACGTGCAGTATTAACCTCACTGCCCATATTTCTCCTACATAATTAGATGTGCCACCCTGCAAGACCAAATTGCTGTCTAATCTTCACCAGAGCCCGGATTCTGATGATATGTCATTTTTAATTGTTGCATCGTAGGCATTGCGACATAAATCCCTATTATGGGTCCCAGATTATGAAAATGTATATTTACTAAGGCATCTTTGGTCACTTTACAGACGTGGTCAAATTATAGTAAATATAGTAAATTACTACACATTTCTTAACTAGTATATTTTAGAATGAAGTATAGTCATTTCACTTCTTATGTGTTTAAGCATTTAATCTTTGACAACTTTGGATAACATAAATGCAGTAACAATAAAATGACTTTGTATTGAACATCCTATGATTTTCTAAGTTATAATAAAATATTCTAAATTTGTGCACGACTCTTTAATCAGAGCTTTAATGGTCAGCCAACAATTACTATAATAATGTAACTAGGCTGTTATATCACGAAATTACTAAAAATCGAAATTTCCGGAAATATTGCTGTCCCAGAGGAATCAGTTAACATTTAGCAAAATACAGAGCAGCTTAGTAATTTTACAAAAAAAAAATTCTTAATAGGCTAAAACCAATGTGACTAAATTAAATGAGTTTTATTTATGTCTTTAACTGCTGTGGTCCTTAGCGTCCCACTCCATATTGGGCGTGAAAGACCGGTAATTTTGCTCAGAGGCCTCTTTATCAGGCTTGAGCTGCTTTTACGTGCCGTGAATTAGACACGGGACAACTGGCTTTACTACCCTTACGAAGGAAGCCATGCTAAGGATTTTTACGCCCGGAAGAATCCATCCAGGGTTTGAACCCACGACCTTGGGAACTAGAGGCTAGCATGGTAACCACTACACCACGGAGGACGACAAAAGCAGTGTGTGTAAAGCACTAAGATTTAATGTTTTCTCGCATTTAATGTTTTAACTATAATAAACATCTGTGCTCCATGAGCATGTCTTCAAGAATTAAGCGAATGAGAATGTTTGTTCTAATAATTTGAGCATATCTGTGTGTCATATTGTACAGTACGATTTTTTTCCACTTGACCTTACTCAGCTGGATGCGCAGTAGTTGGACGAGCACATTTTCTCCGGGGAGGGGTTTTGGGTTATTTGTAGGAGAACGGCCGATAAGGCATTCCTGTTGGACCGCGCTAGGGGAATACTACCGGTCTTTTCTCCCCTCCACTCTCCAACCTTCTCCTCGTTTGCGTTTCTGCAGGGTCAGGTCGAAAAAATCTTACTATACTTTAGGGCATTTTTTTCGATTTTACGCCATTTTGTCATTTTCTTGGCCTTTGCAGCTTCGTTTAGTCATATACTTGTATTTACATTCAGTATATAAAGATTTTTTATATTACTGACATTTTACATTAGGATAATTTTTCAAACACAAGAAATTTCACTATCTGAGAAATAAGAGTAGACTTTATATATCCTTGGAAAAAAATCCTATTTAATAGTTAGTCTGGAAAGGGTTGCTTATGTGTGGAGGGGTGGCTATTGTCAGCTGAACAGATATGTTATGAATTCATGTCCCAAACTAAAGACGAATGAGTGTGTATAGTCAGGTTGCTATTGTCGTTAATTTTGTTTTCTGATTCTTCAAATAAGAACATTAAACAAATATGCATTTTTAATTAATTTCTAAATTATCTCATTATTCCTATACGTATTTCTAATTGTATAGCAGCTATAGAAATTATACATTCTGTACACTAATTTTAATAAATTAAATATATCTCAGTTTTAGTTCATTTTTTAAACATTTTTAAATCGTCAGAGTCTGGACCATGCTAATCACAGGAGCAACTGGTACGTAACGGCTATGTACCGAGAGGGATAGTAAAGCCATTACCATTACATGAAGCTTTTCAGAATAGCAATTTACGAGGGATGTGAGTAGCCTGTGATGTCACAGACAAGGTCATGGGTGATTGGGTGATGTCTTGCACGTGCGTGCACTTTACAGCAGTAATTACTCATTTCTTGGTCAATTACCTCTGCACTTAATTATATTTTGCAGCAGCAGCAGCAAGTACAAGTCCTTATTGTTTTCCAGTGTAAAGAATGTAGCGGATGTGTTAGGTTTGAGCAGTCGCTTTATTTATTTTTATAACCGGAGTGCGCAATTTTAATGCCCGAGATGACAATAGTTAATTATAGAAGTGTTCAAAGTGGAGGTTTATTTTGCGAGTAGGAATGTTTGCAGAGCGAGGCTGAAAGTTGAGTACAGCAATCCTAAGAGAAAAATAAAATCACCTTTAACACGTGTTATAAAGTACTATTATTAGACAATCCTGAATATTAAATTATGAAGTATCCACTTGAAATTTGTGGAAAATAGCGGTATATATTCGGGCTCTAGTCTGTTGTTGTTTGGCCTCCGTTGTTATTTGACCTTCATAGCACTAATGCTGACATCACTCACACTATCATAACATTCTATAATATATAGAAGGCTTTTGCAAAAATAAATCAACAAAATAAATGTCACAATACTTTTATCGATAAACATATTTTATTATCATTATTCCTTATGTGCAATTGTGATGTCGATTGTGTAACTGTTTCAATTTGTAATTTGTGCAGAGGAAGTAGTAATGGTATTATAACATCATTGATTGCATTCTTTTTGGATTGAAATCAGTTTAATGCATTGGAAGAATCTGTAAATTAGTTTTTCTTCTGTTTTCTAGACAATTTCCGAGCCATTCAAATAATCCGCCATTACATTAGTCGATACAAGGCCCCCGCTTAATGTACATACGATTCCCATTGCCAGAAACAAGGGCGGTGACAATGGAGTGTTCTAAATTTTTTGTTACTCTGTTTTAATCAGGCTGAGGAATCGGGACAACTTAAGAGTGAAGTGAAGTTTACCATGCTCGAGGAGTGAAGTGAGGTGGCGCATTGGAGTGTTGTTTACCTGTGAGGCCGTGTACAATCCGCTTCGTGACTAAAGGTACAATACACCTTGTCTCTCATTCCGATGTGTGTGTCCTACTTCATTTTTCTCCATCACTAGGTCGTCCTAGCGGTTTAGTGGTGCCATCCTAGTCTAGTTCCCGAGGTCGCGGGTTCAAACCCGGCGGAGGGCGATGGATTTTTTCGGGCGTAAAAATCCTCAGCATGGCTTCCTTCGGAAGGGTAGTAAAGTCGATGGTCCCGTGTCGCAGATTTACGGCACGTAAAGAACCTCAAGCCTGATAGAGGCCTCTGAGCAAAATTTCCGGTCTTTCTCGCGCAATATAAAATGGGATACTAAACACCATAACAGTTAAAGAGCGTCCATAAAGATAATTCAATTTAGTTTTACCATCACTAGACTAGACTAATAAATAAGGCAGCGCATTGGCGTCTTTGTGTATATCTACAGTACTGTGTTTACTGAACTCAAGGTTGGGTGCTAAATTGTCCCGGATCCTTAACCTGGTTACAATCCTCAATTTCTGGTATGAGTGGCTCGAGTTAATAGCTCTTCACTTTAGTGTCAGCTGTCTAAAAGAATATATTTCCGTCGCTTATAAACCCTATTCCGCTTGGTCATGACATAACGAATCTAATTGGCAGTAGCATGTCTGTTTCCTCTAGATAGACCTATTTGCTACATTTCCATGGGAAAAGTTCACTTTTCCACGCTACCTCCCATCAGCTGTTAAGTATATTTTTATACATCTCTTCAGTCGCCATATATTCTCTTCGTGCCGGAAATCGCACTTTTATGTCCCAATGTTCACCCTTCCATTAAAACGGACGCAGTTTATGTATCTTAACCCTTTTAGACAAGACTGAGTACTCGCACACGTGCATCCGCAGCAAGTACTTTCTAAAGGTTGCGTTTGTAGTAAGAACACTCAGAATTATCTTGTACGGTGTGTCTGTTTATACACCGGCAGCTTTCAAATTTACATCCACTTGATGTGTTGCCCATCACACTCTGCATGTCCAGCTGAGAATAAACATTTCTGGGCAGTATTATGTACAATGTTTACTTCCATTCTTTCAGAGTCAGTCGGTAATTTATGGCTTGCACCTGCAGTAACTGCAAACGCGCCTAAGTTACACAAATAAATTTTAAAAGAAAATAGTAAATTGCATTTATGCAATGATTAACGACTGCTAGAGATTCTATTGCGAATGAACTTTAGCGTTTGACCTTGGCCGCAGTACGGTAGAGCGTATTGCGATTTTCAAACGGGCGGGCTATTTAAACAGCGACAATCGATAATCCAGTGTTTGCTAACCGTCGCAAACGGACCAAGATTAAATTCATCAAACATTTGCAGCTTTAAAAAGCTTCACGTGGACGAGAACAACTCAATTTAATTTAACTTTGCTACGCTTGAGAAGGTTATAGGTTTACAGTATTGAACGTGAAGTTGTCAGAAACAGACCTTGTTCAAACTAGAGGGAGGCCTATAAAGACTGAATTTTTTATTATTAAAGATTATCATGTCTAGGAGTTAGCAGACGGAGGGGTCTCCAGTAGCTGCAGCACAGAGGTCATAGTGGGCCATTTGTGCTTTCGGCATGACCCCTGTAAGGAAGGGATGAAAGGGAGACCCGAAGGGCGACCAGATCCGGTCGGCGATGTGCGCTAACAAGGACGGCTACCTAACGATTCTAATATGTCACCAATCCTGAAATCTCGCCTTAGCCACCCGCAATCTGGGTGTCCAGGGAATTGACGAGACACTCTCAGGAAGGGGTTCCAGCAGTCCCGCAAAGCGCCAGGGAGAAATCTTTCCAAAGCGCAAATTCTACCGTCGTGTCGCAACACACCAACCGCCGTCGCCTAGTCCTTTAACCCTGAAACAGGTGAGGTGAAACCTATGACAAGAAATGGAGACAGGTAATTCGTGGAAGAAGGGGAACTATCTCAGCGTTTGTCTGTCAAATTGGAAAAACCACGAAGAAGCTCATGGTGATAGTGACCGACCCGAATGGAATCCAACTCAGAAACTCGCACGTTACTGCGGAGCCATCTCGTGCGGTTTACATGTCTGATGAGCAGGCTAAGGATCCAGGACAACTTAAGAGAGAGGTGAAGTGCGCTGTGCATCGAGTAGGGCGGAGTAAGCTGGCACGTTGGGGCGTTTACCCGTGAGGCCGTGTACAAATCGCTTCGTGACTGGAGGTACAATACACCTTTACCTCTCTCTCTCTCTCTCTCTCTCTCTCTCTCTCTCTCTCTCTCTCTGTGTGTGTAGACGTCCGCGGTGTAGTGGTTACCATGCTAGTCTCTAGTTCCCGAGGTCGCGGGTTCAAACCCGGCGGAGGACGATGGATTTTTTTCGGGCGTAAAAGTCCTTAGCATGGCTTCCTTCGTAACGGAAGTAAAGCCGTTGGTCCCGTGTTGTAGATTTACGGCATGTAAAAGAACCTCAAGCCTGATAAAGAGGCCTCTGAGCAAAATTTCCGGTCTTTCGCGCCCAACATAGAATGGGACACCAAGGACCACAGCAGTTAAAGAGCGTCCATAAATAAAACTCAATTTAATTATAATGTAACCTTTATCTCTCATTTCGATTTATGTGTCCTACATCATTTTCCACCATCACTAGACACTACTGTTTACAGTAGCAAATAAGGCAGAGTATTGACGTCTTTGTGTATATCAGCAGTACTGTGTTTACGGAACTCTATAGTAAGGTTGTACATATATTGGTTGCTAATTTGTCCCGGATCCTTAGACTGTAGTAATGAGCTTTGCTAGGTTCTTCAGAACTGTCTTGTGTAGCATTAAAATTGTTTTATGGCTGTACATTTGATATAATTTTCAGTTTCGTAGATAACAATAAAGTCAATGAGTTGACGTGCACATAATGTGATTGGTTTTCGTACTCCATCTTATATGAAACACCATATTTCACATTGGCATAAACGATATGAAACTACAGTTTGTGTGAAGAGCGTGGTTTACCATGTGTTTCTTTTAACTGTAGTCTGCTGTGAAGGTGAGTTATGAATCGCAGTCGCTTACATATAACTCCTGAGCAGGTGGAGTAACTTTTGGTTATAAGAGAGCTTTGTGAGGCCTCTGTGCAACAACGAAAAATACAAAGGTAATCATAAATTAAGATTTATTTTATTGACAACGCAGTCGAGTATATATTGTGTAGCTTAATTTGTATTTTATCATAGGTGGAAAAGGACATTTACGTAAGATATCCTAAAACCTTAAAAAATAATTATTTCTTTCAATGTATACATGTATATTTTTGAGAAAAAAAATCACTTGAACCAGTGATTGCAGTAATTCTAATGTATCTATTAAATCAATCTGTGTTTCTTAAAAAAAGTAGTAGAATATTAAAAACATTATGTAATAGGTATTCAAATTCGTAACTGTGTACCAGAGCCAACAGTTTAGATCATTTTATCTTTTATGGTACTTAAAGCGTACCACTGGACAGGCTTTTGTGTCTAAGAATAACTTCAGGTGATTCACTTTAGTAAATTCTGCCGTTATTGTGTCATCACTGTGTTTCCCGTCAAGTGGGCACCGTTTTCCTTAGCGCTATCGCATGCTCTACTGTATACGCAGCTCCTAGCTACCACGTTGAGGTTTCTTGCCCTGTAATGCAAAGTAGCATACTTTATTCAATAATTTTCTGTTATTGTGCTGCGTGTGCGTGTGTTTTTTCTCTTTCTTTCTTTCTTTCTCTTCTTTTTCTTCTTCTTCCATATGTACTGAATGTTCATTTCAAAGTTATCATGGCGTCATTATTTTCGGTCATTTTTACTATATCTACCACGTACTTAGTTGGTAGAAAAGGTGTTGGATTCCACCCAAAAATTCGATACAGAGATTTCACCGGAAATACATGTTTTGGGGCCCCTGAATGAAGAAAAGAGGTTTTTAGAAAAAAGTGTGTGTGTGTGTGTGTGTCTATAAACCGCATAACTCAAACTCAAAAATTGGATAAACACCAAACTTGGTATTTAGATTCATATTTTCTAAAAAACGGTTCTAACGATTTTGATTAAAATACCACGCATTAAAATATTTATGATAAAGTGTATATCTTGAATTTTCTGGGAATAGCCTTTGAAGCCCCTTTCATTCGGAAAAAGTGTTGTATAATCTTGTGTAAGTAGTAAACATTAAGTGATAGACGAAAACGTACTACACAAGAAATTTAGAACTCTTTAAAACACACAATTTATTTCCAATAACTTTGTGGCATTAGCCATTTCCGATATATCCGTTATTAATGGTTCGAATTGTTCAATACTTAGCCATTCTTTTAAAGCCTTGTCGATTTTCATTGTGTCTCGAGATGTTGGAAAGAGTATGGAATTTTAACGCCAGCATATAGCATCCAGTTCTAAACCATTTGACTATCGCTGTTCCCTTTGTATCTATAACGCAATGTGTACTGCAGCTATTTCCAGAAAGGTTTATCTCGATTAAAGTGAAGTAGATAGGAAAATAAACTTTCGTAAGAATAATTTGTATATCCACTAATAAGCTATAGAGGGTAGAGAGAGTCGTGTGAATGCAACACATCAGATCTTTTTAAGCGAGTGTCAGCTCCAAGGGGAAAACCTTGAAGTGGTACACGTGTGGCGGAGAAGTTGCCCAACTAGCAGGTATTTCAATCCTAAGAGTATTAACACGGTGACGACATTAATCATAAAAGTACACCAAATCACGTGCCTCGTAATGTTTCATGTAAAAACTTAAAATAATCAAACATACTAATCTTTCTTGTATAACCCTACCGACGTCCATTTATTCCACACAGCTTTAATTTACATTCGTGGAAGGAAACTGCAGCACATACTGTTGACAAATACATATTGCTCAATAACACATATCCTGCTTACAGCTTTTACAGACCTTCGATATCGAACGCCGTGCTTGTTAGGCAACTTCTCCGATACACGAGTCATACGTCTCTGCGGTACTAGGCGGATGGAATTCTAAGCTCAGCGGCTTGTCATGGCACACTGAAATGAACTCCCAGTATACACATACACACCCACACCCACGTGTATATTACTGTGCTCTTAAGAACAAGAAGCATGCACGGCAATGAGGCCTACGCATGTTTGCAGTATGAAATCGTTTGATAATAAAGGCATTGCTGCCGATTACGTACTGTTCATTCCTTTTCTTGTCTTCTCTTGCTGTGTCGAGATTTGACTGGCTACATTGACAATTGAATCTCCAAAGTCTTCGCTTCAGAAAACTATGAATTCCAATTTTAATTGTTGTTTAGCCTGACAAAACAATTAGCAGGAGTTTAAAATGGAGGTGATTAAATAAAATTTGTATCCTTTAACTATAACAATTAACTTGATTGTGACGTTCTATCGCCATGACACTAAGGTTGTACATCTAGTATTGGGGTTTGTGTTCTGTGGTGTGCTGAATTATTAAGACATAAAGTAAAACAGTTTCAAAGTTAAAACACATAACTCGCGTTTAAACAAGACTCACTCTCCTCTGTTTACGATAATATTCCACTGTCAAGCCAGTAGCCGTATGAAAAACGTTGTTATAGGAAATACTATTAACTGAAGAGAAAGGGAAAGAAGACATAAATCTCGCGGCCCCTCCCTGCGAAAGTAAATTAGAATTTTAATGACGAAAGAGAAGCTAGGAAAGTCCATTTTGTCACTAAAGTAAGACAAGTAATAAACCACAGACAACCATGTTTATTTCCTAGGTGGGGTAATTTAACTGCTGCGCCAGCCTTATCTTTGTGATCAGCAAAAGGTATGTGTGTCCGAGATCATTGGCTCTAGGAACTGCGCCAACTGCATCCAGTTGTGACACTTTCACCGTACATTTGTCAAACATGCTAGCGGGTTACTGTTCCATTTACCATTTCTGGATTTTGAATTCCACGATTTTGAGAATTGTCAAATTTAGCACAGCTTGAAGGAGTTGTATTGTAGTTCCAATGTTGGGGAGCCAAACTTGATGAAGTAACTAACTGCCCCACGTATGGTACAAAGTTTCCTGTGGCCTTCGCCCCAACGTTTAGGAATCAACTTTGTATTTTAATGTTTCTTTAAATGTTATATATATTTATGTTTGCCTCGGCTGCGTCAGTATTAATTTGCAGAAACACGGATCTCTTAGCAGGGGGTGATGCGGCTAAAGATGTAGGCTTGCACATATTATAATTTTTTACTTCACTCCTTTTATTAATCCTTCACACGATTAAATAACACTTCACTTATATAGAGAGCTGTGAGATTATGTATTCATTACTTGCACGTAAACTTAATAATATTCTCGTCGTAATGAATTTTATATGTCTCACACTGAATACATAACGAGCGAACTGCTTAGGAACGTTGCCTTCTAGCATCTGGCTTCTACCGCTTAAATTTGTAAATTTCTCTATTTCAAGTCTCTGATTGGCTAATTTTACTCCAATAGAATACTTTTATTTAACTTAAGCTTTTTCTAGTTTTTTGATTGGCTATTTATAAACTGTTTTAAATATTCAATTATTGTTCCAATAATTACTAGTAGCATTATTCAACTTTCTAAATTATTGTTGTCTCAAGGTTACCTCATTGTTAGCAACTTTCAGCTTCTATTCTCACAGCTCCTACATTATTAAATTACGTAATACATTCACATACCATTATTATACATGTACACAATAATATAAACATAATACAATGACTGTTACATACATTTTATATATTATATTATACACATATTGCTTTAAGGCGGGCTGTTATTTTTTATACTACATAATTAGACTGAAATCATTTAAGTGTTAAAAATACTACCTCAAGCTTACAGTATGTCATAGGTGATTTTTCACTAACGTAAGAGGATATCGATAACTTAAACATTATAATAGATGACACTTCTCAGACAATGATGCATGTAGTGTATGGAGCACTAAAATATAAAACTGTATATTTAGTATTTAAAGATGTTTAACTGAATGTGGAGTTGAATTCCTCTAGCACTTTTATCCACTAAAATTATTACTTTTTATACAAATGGTAGCTAATTGTGCTTTCAGAGATCTCAGAAAATTATTTAAAAGCAAGTCTTTGTTTTTATAGTGTGTGTATTCAATTCAAGATATATTTTTCATTATGTGGATAAATAAACCGAAAATAGCATTCGAAAGAAAAAAAACTGTATATTCAGAATGTTAAACTCAGTTTTTACATGAAAAAAATGGTTTTCATAAAATGTTATGTAACATTATGAACACGAAAGGTTTCTAGAAAACAAACTTAAAGCTATAAAATTTAATATTAAACTAAATGAATATCAAAGTTAAGTTTACCACCCTCTGTAATATACTAAACTTGCCTTATCCAAAATTAGATTTTAATTGAGGCATTGGCATAGGAAAGATAGGAACTGCCAAAAATTGAGAAGGCAGTAAGTGGCAATGGCAATGCCAATGGCACAGAGAAGGTAGTGTGCCTATATGAAATAAAATGAAGTTAAAAACCTAATTGCTAGAGAGCATTAATTGTACACGACTGTTGGCGTGGACAAGGTAGCGTCAGAACAGCCAGGACCCAACATGTTTAGAGGGGTTGCTAAGGAGAAGTAGTGATACAGATATGTATTTAACAGTAAATATGCCTCCAAAATCTTTCCGTTTAGAATGCTAAGTTGAATTACTGATTCTTGCTTCACTATTTCCTGAGTGTTTAACCTAACTCGGTTATACACCAAACAGAATGTTTCCCAGGCAACGTGTAAGTGCAATTACAAATGTTGTGAACTCACTGAAGAGGTTATAAGAAAAACTTCACACAGTTTGGAAACAACTTATGTGCAAGGATGTTTCTGGTCTCATTAACACAACTCCCTTTCAAAATCAGTACCTTCTGCTGAATTAAACATTCGAGAGCCGGTTTTCCTGTAATAAAAACGAGACAGTGATTTAACGGCACTGAAATGTGGAAGGATTTTTAAGAAAGGACAGTCAATAATGTCAATCACTAACTTGCAGCGATTGGAAAGCTTTGAAAGAGGCCAGTTATCCCTGATGCCAAAAAGACACTTCTTATCTATGATGGACTTTCTGAATTAAAAGTATCATGCATTTTACCAGAAGTTTTGTGCATGTCTATAGATAACATTAATTCCGACTCTGGCTAAGCAGTTGTTTCTGAAATAGGATTTCACAGACAAGCTTGTGTCAGACTTTTCAAATTTCATATGTAACACAAACTGTGAGTGTGGAATTCCATTCCAAGCAGTTTCTGTAATGATGTTGGCGAGAAAGTTCATAAATTTGTTTTTTCTTCCCCTGAAAAATTATGTTAATGGCACTTAGTACCTTTCCCATGTCAATGCCTCTTGTTGTACAGTATTATGTTCGTATTATGCATACACAATACTACTGTGCCTTGTGCGAAAATAATAGCGTTAGGATAGCTTATGAAAATGTCAATGTTTGCCTTCAACATTTTGCCGTTTTCTTTAGAAACACTTTACCAAAATCCGTTTTTCAGCTCATATCCTCATACTATATGGTTTATGAAGATCACTAACAAAGGAAAACAGAAATTGCATAGTATTTCACGATTACGATTTCGAATTCAGTTTATGTTAGTATAAATATTGCAAAATTAATGTGATATTCTGCTTCTCATCAAGCATCTAATTTTGCCTCTGCCCATTTCGTGTAGTGCTATGAGAAGCAAAACGCCACTGGAAGGTAATTAGCACTGCCTTTCTGTCTCTCATGCCTTCAGCTAGTGTGGTAAGAATTCTGGAGTATGAAAGCAGTTTCGCGTATGTGAAGAATTGTGCAGTATGAGTGCATCATGGGCAAAAGTACGTTTAATAACCCACAACCTGGAATGGTTGAAAAGAGTTTTTCCTTTAGGTGCAGAATTCCCCAAACCACGTCGATCAGTTACTGGAAACAGTTGACGTAATAACACGATAACAATTTCGGGGAACACAATTCTGTTACTTTGTATATTATTAATACATTTCTTAGTACTATTAGTGGACATGCAATTCTCTATTGAATTTTTTTATTTTTCAAATTCTAGAGTTCGTTTACAAAAGTTTGAAATACATTTCCCTTTATTGCTTCATTCCACTTGTAAATGAATCAACCCCGAAAACGGAACTTATTTCATCTCCTCCTGTATTTGTTTTAGAGCTTTTAAGGTCAATTCTGACCTAAGAGGTTATCTTGAATAGCTCCTGTAATTCGAAGCGAAGATAAATACTTTGTTATAGTATATTCTAGCAAAAAATGCTTGTTTCAGTCACGATTCTGGCAGATGGTGAAATGCTGCACCTTTATGTTAGACCTCAAACACTATATTCAGTGAAAAGGTACGCTAACCGACCCCTATGTAACTTCTACTTCCGCCGTTGTACAATGTGCTGCAGATACATACAACTCAGTTGCGTTGCCTGACGTAATAGTTGCTTTGGTTAGCCGTGACACCAGCGACTTCTCTGCTTCCGCTGTGTAGCTACGATCTATTCTAATAAAGATCGAGACTGCCGATAGAAATAATAAATGTCATTAACAGGCGTGAATTTTGACGACCTAAAATGTTTGAAAAAATAATGACCTACAAAACGAGTAAAGTTTAAAAAGAGTACAATTACAAAAATGACCTAAGAAGTGAGTTTTATTTAGTTTATTAAAATCAGTGACCAATTTATAATTTATACATGTGTATATTGCTATACAAGCAGAAAAATTAGGTATAAGAATAATGACTCGAAGGTTGGGACCTTGTGTACCTAAGCGACGCTATTCAATCAATAAACATCTCTTACCAATATAGAGGTACTGTCACTGAGTGCATATTATGTTAGCTTTGTTTACGTTATACCTATAGTTCCAGTTGACCGCAAGGCACACTGGGTCCAAAGTTCCGAGACTTAATCATGGAAGAATTTAGAAATGAACTAAAACATTTTTCTATGCTCTTATTTTAAGAATCTGACAAGAAAAATAAGACAGTTGTTTTGAAGCACGTCTTGCAGAACTGTAGAATTAACCTTTTTGCGTCCTCAGATTATACAAAATTCATTGTGAATGAAGAAGACATCACAGCCAATGACACGACACACGGACAAGGGCAGTAGTAACCTGATTGTAAGCAGTTATTAACGCGAAAAAGGGAAACTGACCTGTTTCATCCCTAGTTTGGGACTGCTTTCCTGACAATAGCTATCTCTCCACCCACAAGCAACCTTTCCAGACTAACCATTAAATGGGAATGTGATTATTTCTAAGTATACTAGTAAAGGATGTACATAATTACTCTTATGTCTCAGTTAGACAGTGAAATTTCTGATGTTTAAAAGTTACACTTGTTCCGTACTGTTTAGTTCATCCCACCTCACACTCTCATATCGTGGCCGACTAGTACATTTCATTTGACAATTAGATTCCTGGAGGATGGAAACTCAATGTGTTGGCGTTGGGATTGTTAATCGCACTGCAAGTGTACAGTTTATATTGCACGGAACGGATACGTTATAGTTTGCCAGCCATACTCTCGCTCATTTACATCTGCTTATTTCATTGTTCACATTCTATTCAAATGATATAAAAGATTTAGAAACCCACCACTGGTCAAGTTTGCCTCGGATACATGCTTCTCAGTTAGTGTTACTTAAAGTAACTCTTTAGAGATTAGAGAATCAGGTTTGTTGTCTAAACTCCTGATATGGCAGCAACTTCTTTGCTCTGACTGCGCAGCAGGACGACTGATGACCAGGACCCGGATCCTGGTGACCTATTAATTGTTGCATCATAGGCATCGCTAACATGGGTCCCACATTATGAAAATGCATATTTATTAGGTCATTTTGTGGCATTTTTTTCGATTTTACTTTATTATTTGATGATTTTCTTGCCCCATGCATCTTTATTTAGTATTTATTTGACTTTTTTATATTATTGACGATGCATCGGAATGAACAGTCAGGTAAAGAAAACATCCGCAGTTTTGAGTGGCATTTACTAGCGAGGCTGAGGACTGTAAAATGTAGTATGTTTTCGTTGTGCAACTTACATTTCCCTATCGCCTTGCCCCTCAGTCCTCTCTGACCCCCTAGCCTGGCATTGTCAACAAAAACACTGGCTACCTCCTCCAAGCGCACTCATATCGTGGCCGACTAGTACAGTTTTTATTATGTGCAACTGCAAACATCAACTTCAATATTTCTTTTTTATTTTAACTTACATTTTTATTCTCTATGCAACTTAATGTCATGTGACGTTTGAAAACTAGTGATAACACTTATTTTTCCGATGATTTTATAATAATTAAAATGTTTAACAGTACACAAACTTATGCCTCTTCCTTAATCGTGTATGCATAATGCAATCGGTACTATGCTATTTCTCATGGTAACCGGTTTGCGTACAGGAATAGTAAAGAAAACATTTTATAGTTTCTTAAAATACTGATCCTGTTGAAATGTTGTGCATAACTGAACTTGCCAGAAACATTATGCTTATAAGCGTAAAAGAAAACTTTATTTTCTACTTTAACAATCTCTTTTTTTCGCATTTGATTTTGGTTACGTTTTGTTGCATTCGAAATATTCCATACAATTTTGCTTATTTATTTTTTCCAACAGATATGAAGAATAGAGAAAATCTTTTGCCGCATAATTTTCCTAGCATGTTTGCATTACTCCAACGTTTAGATTTTCAGGAGTTAAATATATATATATATATATATATATATATATATATATTAAAATGTAATATTAGGGAGTTCAGAAAGGTTTCCAAAGAAGCCAGATAGTCTTAAAACACCACGAGTGTTTTATTTCTTGGCCATAAATCAAACGTCAGTATTTTTATGTTGTAAAATAGTCTTATCTATTCGAGCATTCCGTTTTACTATAAAAATGTATGCAAAATATTTTTCCCCATTATGCATTGTGATGCTGGTGCACTTTATGGGAAAAACGAACTTTGGTTGAAAACCGTAGGACTTCAAAAATTTCAGCAATCAGATATGCGTATGTGTTCTTGGTAAAAACAAAATTCTGTAACATATTAAGCCTATTTTAAACGTATTGATGTGCGGAACAAATTGAGTTAATTTTAAAAAATTATTTTTAAAGCAATACTTGATGCAAATTAGATGCGCTTAATCAGGAGATAAATTACTCATTTTGATGTACAGAAATTATCAGTTTTATGTATACGTTGTCTTTGGTCAAGGTGTTACAAGTGTTTCATATTACACAATTATGTGCTTTAGTTTCATTGGCTAAGAGAAAAAATAAAATTCGCACCAAAAATAATATAATAAATTAAATGTTTAATGTAAGATAATATAGAAGTTAGACTCTCCTATAAAAACATCGAATACCGGGAAAAAACATCTAATGAATGCACAGTTATGTAAGTTATCTTATACTCTTGGTTGCGTGTGTACTAAAACAAGCACGATGAAAACGCCTTCTTTCCAAACATAAGGAATTGGCAATTTGGATGGTATCACCTAACGACGCATAAAGTGGAAATGGAAAGCATAGGAATAGCCATTTAGAGGGAAGGCGGCACAAGGAGTGCATATATAATCACGAATCACATTTTCGACAACACTACAACACAATGATTAGAAAATGTATATCTAAGCTCTTAAATGAGAGGGGAAATGAGTTTAAACTTATATTTAGGAAATTTCTGGGGTTTAGAATTAAATTATATTCTCTCTTTTGGGGTTAGATGACTGAAGGTATGTGACTAAGATATAATTAGCATAATATGAAGATTTTCAAACAGAAAAGCTGCTGTGATAGTGTTCGATTTGTGATATTTTCCAGAGAACGGTAAAATTGTTCGCACAATGATAAACTTGCGCCTGCTATTTGGAAACACGCCGTACACGGAAGTTGAACCTGTTGCCGCGCCAGCACGGCAACTTTGCGGTAAATATAATATAGTTAGTTTTACTGTCTTTTAAGCTTATAACATCTGCATGCAAATTTATCGGATTTTTCATTCTTATTGGTTTTTAATTATGAGAACAATTAGGATACCCATGATAATAAGATGTATTTTCTTGCCATACGGCAGAGCACTTAAGTTTTCTTGATACCCAAAAGTTCTACAACTGTTAGTTATAAACTTCGCTGTTTATTTTTATATGTCGAATATGACAGGCCGAGCGAGATGGCGCCGCGGTAACGTGTGCGACTCGCACTCGGGAGGTCCCGGGTTCAAACTCCCAGGGTCGATCAATCTGACCGAAGGTTTTTTCGCGGTATTTTTCTATCGCTAGGCGAATCCTGGGTTGAATAATTTGATCCGCGAATGTTCCTATCATTACTTTCATCACTACATTTCATTTCCTTCCTTTTCACCCCTGTACCAGGCATTGGGTTGATCACTCATCCTGGAGTAATTCCGGTGGAGGGGGCCATACGGGAGAGATGGACAGTGGCTCTCATTGCCGCGACTGTAGTGTGAAGTTTTTGAAATTCGGCTGGCAGTAAGCCTTCAGTCCTTGTTAACGATTGTTGATCACGCGCACTGCTTATGGTCGCATTTCCGCGTTTATTTCTGTTGTTACTTTCCACGTGGTCAATTAGTTCTGCGCTATTGAATGAAGTGAAAACACAACGTCCTTTCAAGACAGCAGTTTTAAACTTTGTGCACACGTCAAGTGCGTATTGGGTATTTTACTGACATTGCTTACATTACTATAACGCGCTCCTGGTTTTGTTGTGGCCTTGGCCATCTCGCCTCTAAAACCGGGAGAGATGACCAGTCTTTCCGGAGGCATATTTTCATTCTATTTTTGTATTTTTAAATATATATTCTCCATTTTATTTGTTGTTTTTATTCTGATATGCCGCTGTCATTATTATTAATAATTTTTATCACTGGTGTATAATCAGGACAAAGCGACGTCTGGGCGGGTTTTCTCCGGGTTCTCCGGTTTCCCCCGCCATTCATTCCACCAACTGCTCCATCACCTTTCCTTTAATCCATTTCACCATCATTTCGTTTCATCTACTTCCTTCCTCCCATACCAGGCATCGGGCTGATCACCCATCCTGGATATTCTGTTTGATCCATGAGTGTCCGCTCCTCGACGGGCCTCTGACCCCAGGCACCCGCCTGTAAGTCCTGGGGAGTGTAAGTCCTACATAAGAAGAGGTTAAACAGACAGAAGAAGTGTATAATCAGGTTTTAGTGAAGTAGGTAATTTAAATGCTTTTCATATTTGCTTTTCAGATGCCGATAAAATACATAAAAAACACCGGAAGTGTTCGCGGTATTTCAAAAGATTTATCTATAATAAAAGACTCGGAAACTAAGGGTGAAAACTCTCTCAATAGGACCAATGGGACCAAGTGGTTGTTTGGGCAGCAAAATGGAGAGAAGCGATATAATTAAGAAAATGCAGAAGCATGGCTTTTTCTCTAACAAGAGATGATATTCACACTCCAGCATACAATTTTGCCGAAGAACTTGTCCTGAAACACCATTACAAAGAAAAATTAAAATCATATTTATTTTATAGTTTTACCCGAAGCCTTTTTTTTCTGCAGGAACCATTACTTACAAGCACCTGACTGCTAACTGATAAACAAAGTTGTAAAACATGTACTGCACAATTATTGTTCTTTATTAAATCACTAGCATGATCTTTGAATACGAAAAATATGTTGCAATCTCCCCTCTTGCTGATAGAGAGAGATGGCCAATGCATAAGTTTTCAAAATTCGGGAATTTTTTATCCAAAATAAATCTGTGTGATCATGTCTTCTTACTATTACAGAGACTAAGGAATACATTTAGCTATTTAAACACATTTTTGCTTCAAAATTCTTCCTATAATACATTTTAAAAACTATGGCCATCTCCCCCGGACGTACCCTATGCTATGATCTAGAGTATATTTTCTCCTCGACAGGCTACTAACCCAAGACATTGGCTTGGAAGTTCTTGAGGGTGCTAAGTCCGTTAAAGAAGAAGAAAAATAACATGTAATATAGGGTTATTTAAAAAGAAGGAACAGACATTATTTATTTCTAATGAACGACAATAAATGGCGACACATGCGATACATCACTGAATAGAGAGAAGTTCAAAATTTTATTTTGTGTGTTCAAAATGAAATAAGCATTTGTTATGTGAGGACGATCAGTGCTTTTCCGTTTGCGTACGGAACCATCTTCTACGAATTTATTGTAACAATTGTAAATTTTTTATGACGAGGCGACTCGTTGTTGAACTTACAACGAAATGCACGCTGCAATGAAACAATGGATTCACTCTTTGCATAATACAATACATAAAACCACTTTTCCTGTGGCGTAGCCATTTTCTCGTAAACAAACACAGCGCCGCTGTAGGCACTGAATGGAACTAATAGGTGGGGCTTAAAACTTTGAACTTTCCTCTATTCAGTAATGTGTTGTATGTTTCGCTATCTATTATCGCTCATTAAAAGTGAATATTTAAAAGCTGTTCCTTCTTTTTGAATAACACTGTATTTACAACAACCTATTCATGATCAGTGAAGTACTGCATGTAGAGTCCATTCTTGAAATACGTAATCTAAACTTTTAGTGCTTGGATGGAATATGTATTAGAAAGAAGGCGGAATTCAGTACTCCTGCCTAATACGTTTACTTATCCTCCGGGAGGAAGGGATGAGGTTAGAGAAGTCAACGGGTGGCCAGATCTGATGGCGGCAGGCACAGCGGGCTTACTTATATTTCCAGATTGTGCATTCCTGACCGCCGCTTAGATGTCCCCCTTATCCTAACGGGACAGGTTCGGACAGAAGATATCTCGCCATGAAAGAAACATTTCTCTCCTCAAAACGCATACACCGTACATCGCCGACCACTGCGCCTAATCCGGGACCTCTCGAATCAGTTTGCCAGCCTGTACGATAATTATGGGGACATGCGGTAATTTTAACACTGGTAGGACGTACGATACTGGGAAACTATAAAATATTTTTAAAGCTATTAATTTAATGCTGCAACATTTTAGTGTTACTTGGAGCTAATTATACTGTACAATATTCCATATCTATTAATCAGCATTAATATACTACTTCAAACGTTTAATTCTTAAGTGTGACCGTGTGATGCGTATTTGTTATGAAATTTCCCCTTCTAAGGCAACGTCAAAAGTAATGTCTTCGCAAAATTGCACCACTGTGGAGTGGTTGATATAAAAAGTGCAGTAGTGCATTTCGGTTGAGTCAGTTTAGCGTTGTGTTTTTTTGACTTAATCTCAAAGATTATTTTACACATACGAGGACAGTCCCAGAAGTATCCGACCTGACTTATATATAGCGGTTGTTGTTTCAAACAAATGACTATGGTAGAACGTATCACCCTTATAAAGCTCAAGTTTGAAGTTTACGATGCTACGTTGTTTAGTAATTGTTTGGCAGCCATTAATAGTGAACACTCCTCGGCGAATTTCCAAACATAGATAAAACTGTCATCGTTATGTGATACAATACTCTCATTTGAAAGGTCTAAGTCCAACTAATATTAAAGCTGAGCTAGATTCTACTCTGGGGGAGTCTGCTCCTTCGTTTACAACAGTAAAATATTGGGTGGCAGAGTTCAAGCCAGGCCGTACGAGCTGCCAGGCCGAACATCGCAATGGTCGACCAAATGAGGTGACCACGCCAGAAATTGTGAAGAAAATCCACAAAATGGTATTGGATGACCGTCGACTGAAAGTGCGCGAGCTAGCAGACATCGTAGGCATTTCCAAAAGTGCCGTACATAGCACACTAACTGAAAATCTAGACATAAGAAAGCTGTGCTCAAGATAGGTGCCGCGTTTACTCACAATGGAACAAAAGCAGCGTCGTGAGGATATTTCAGTCGAGTGTTTGCGATGTTTCGCTGCAATAAAACCGAGTTTTTGCGTCGATTCATAACAATGGATGAAACACGGGCCCATCACTTTATACCTGAGACGAAGGAACAGTCAAAAAAGTGGATATCAAAGGGGAGAATCGGCACATTCATTATCGCCATGGCCAAAATCAATGAGTTAAAGTTCGAATTGCTTCCACATGCATTCTATTCACCAGACTTAGCCACCTCTGATTATTTTCTGTTTCCAAAGTTGAAGAAATGGCTTGGTGGTAAAAGATTTGCCAACAATGAAGAGGTAGAGTTTGCAGTTGATGGCTATTTTGCAGAACTCAACGGTTCTCACTATAAACAGGTTATCGAAGCTATTGAGCATCGCTGGGAAAAGTGCATCAAGCTGAAAGGAGACTACGTAGAGAAATAAAGATGTTTTTTCCCAAAATGTTTGTGTTTTCTTTGTTAGGTCGGGTACTTCTGGGACAGCCCTCGTAGTAGGCCTTGCTTGTCAAAATACGTGTTATTTTCATTGAAGAACATTATCGACGAAGCACTACCTGTAAACCTTGTACATATATCATAACACCGTGAGTAGTAAAATTATATATTACAATTCCTTCACTTCATCCCTTCCTCCTGCGGGCTGGTAGCCGCAATAGATCTGTGTAGGTGTCTTCCTCCGTTGTATAACCTACATTTAACCTGTGTACATTATCAGTAAACATATGATAGAAATGTGGTACTGTTTATCTGTATTTGCAAGTAATTCCCAACTCTCGATTGTTTTCATAAACAAGGAGTATCTCAGAGGTAGATACGGATTTATAGTGTATATGTGAGAAAGTAAACCTGACAATGAAGGGCATTATTCTATCTTGCTCTTAACCCCTGAGAAGTGCTTAAATGTTTTATGCATGCAGAGTCGATCTTGCATTTCCTTCCTGTATATCTAAACTTGAAGCTTTAATACGATTAATGGATTTAAAGCGAGCATGTGTTAGCAAGTCAAACAATCTCGTGGATACTCGTTTGATCAAGATATCAGGACGTTAGAAACGAGATTCCTTTATTTTCATGAAGAATTTTACTTGTTAAGTGTTGCATTACAAGAATCTTCACCAGTTTATATCTTTTTATTTCTCCTTTCTAATGCTTAGGGTCAGACGCCTGTCGGGCAACTTTTGAAGTAAACAAATTGCTTACTTGTGGTCTCTGAATACTTTATATGAACGGTAGCATTCTTTAAGCTCAAATTAAATTACTGAGGAACAACAAGAGATTTATGGTATTATTTAGGATAGTCCATATACACACTTCCATACGTTTCCGAGACTTTTATGACATAAGATATATTTCTCAATTTACAGGTTTTTTAAAATATTTTTACTGTTTTAATCATTACTCTGCGATTTGAACTAAGTTAATAAAGTACTTATTTATATGTTTTTCGCAAACTTTAACCCAGTTATAACTTCGCTGTCTGATCACTAAAAGTTATACCAATTCCTGTGTACAAACAAAACACTGATATGCATTTAAAATACCCATTTATAATATTAAAAAAAAGACTGCCTCTGTAGTCGAGTGGTCAGCATTCTGGCTTTTAAACTCAAAGGTTCCGGATTCTATTCCCGGATGGGGTGAGAGGATTTTTCTTTAACTGGATCATTCCCTGCGTTCCACGGAGTCTGGAGGTATGAATGTGGGAGTTAATGAGGGCTTGTTTCATAATGAAGGTTAATAAATCAACGTTTAAAAAATATCTACAGTCAACGAGTTATACCACCACCAGGCCCCAATATAATGAAAATGGAGCTGTACAAATGCAAACAATGAAAAAGAAACAAAAAATTATGTTTATCATTCATACAATTATCTCAGTTGAGCAGAATAAGAAACTTGTTAAATATAAAGCGTCAGTAATGAAAATAAACGATGAAACAAGGTAATGCAGCTAATAACTATGAAGGGAGGTATAAAAAGATAAAATTAGGTTATCAGAAGAAAACCAGACTACCTTAAATAGCAACACGAGCTCGTTAGGAATCTCAACAGGGATTAGCAATACCCAAAGGACACTTTGATATAAAAAGAAAGTTTACTGTGAACGCTTGAAGAAAGAAATAATAAAGTTATTAGTAAGTATTGGCGTGTGGATTGTAACATATAGTTTGCGGAAACTTTGCTGTGTAGAAAAAGAGAAGAAAACCCATTGAAAACTTTTGAAATGTGGTTGTGGAGAAGAATAGAGCGGTAAAATGGGCCAGTAAATAAGTAATGACATTGTTTTAGGAAGAACAATACGCAAACTGATCAGGAAGAAGTATAGAATTTGACGGAGACTGGATGAAAGGAAACTAATAAAAGATGCATTAGAAGGAATGTGAGTGTGAAAAAAGATTTGGGGCAGAACATGCCAATATATGACAATATAAAATGAAATTTTTCATATGCGGAGACAAAAGGAAAAGCGTACAAGAGGACGACGCTGGGTTTGCAACGAAGGACATATCCATTGGCAAAAAGCTATAATTGGTTGAATGAAAATTAACGATGATTACGTCATATTACATAAAAAGTAGTATTTTCATGAGAACGCTAAGCAAATTAAGCCAAATATGCGCACACCTACTTGCTGTCGATTGGATGAACTCATGTAAAAATGGAATTTGACCACACAAATAATAATAATAGGATGTAATATACAATAAAAGACGTAACATACATTCGTCCAGCTGGTCTCTTCCTGCGCTGCAGTACTTAAAGATGTGGGTCAGCGAGTGCAATCAAACAGTTTGGACCTTGAAAAATATGACCTTGCCTCTTTAGTTACAACAGGACTTAAAGAATAACAATAAGAATAAACGTCTGGGGGTGTGGGCTATGAGCCAATTACGTCATTTTGTCTGCTCTTGGCTTGAAGCTCTTTGAGATGAAAATTGATACACTGTAGCCGAGTTGAATTGGGTTCCATTATACAATCGTAAATTTATCAAAACGACAATAAGGAAAACAGCTGAGCAATTTTAATGTTGTTGAATTGTTCTAACAAGTAGTACCCAGCTCGCGTAATCGTTTGTTTTGCGATACATTTCGTCAAACATGCTGATAATTTCTTTATGTAAAGTTAAATAATTATACGTTTATCACCGAAAATCAAAATTCTTATTTCTGATCAAATAAAGGGAAGTGCCAGAAACACCTGATTCTGCTAGAGATAACCTGCGTTTCTTTACCTGTTTTATTTAATATACTTTGGGCTACTCATTCAAAGAAAGTTATTTAGTGAATATCGACTAAGCACTAAAATACGACGATTTCTTACCCAGTGATTACAATGTAAGTGCATGCTCCTCATTAGCGCAAATAATCAGCAATATGAAAGGGATATACAACGTCTTTGTTAAAAGGAAGAAGCCAGGATCGTGTGTCTACATTTTTACTAATAAGTGCCCATATAAGTGAGTTAGCAAGAAATCCAAGATGAATCAACGAATATGCTTTTATTGCGCATTCTCACTACACACTCACTACTCACTCCGCAATACTCCAGAATGAAAAAGGAAGAAGTGAAGCATTAGATGTTGCCCGCACGCAATCATCTACACACCCACACACCCTTTTTAGCGACGACACTTAGGAGAAACTGGTGCTAATTTGAGATGGAAGCTAGTAAACGATCGCTAAAACAATCTGCAAAAGATCGCTAAATCAATTTCGCCAACACTTGAAAACGCTGCGAAAATAATTTAGGGATTTAGCTTCACAGATCCTACGGCTACGCTGGAATCGGCCACAACTGCTTTACTCTTCTACTTATAAAAACCATTCTTCGGTTACGCTTTGCGGCTTAGGGCCCTCAACTCTGGGCTATGTTGGCAGCGGAAGCAATGTTTCCTAATGTCTCGGGTAGTATGCGTGTTTGTAACCTTGGTTATAATGAACAGGTGTAAATTGCAATAAACGCTTTAATACGTGTTGTCTACAGTGTCAATTTGTTATAAAATATAATAAAATATATGTATTCGTGGCATATAATACAATAATTATGGATATGCGTATGTGTTACGTGCAGGCTGAGGGGTTTTAGTAAGTAAACCATCAAGTTAGGAACGCACCAAGGTTTGGTGGCCAGGGAAGTTGGATGCGGTTGCGACGTTGCAGTGTTATCTGTAAACAGATATGAACAGTTGAAGGCACAACACCCTGCTTCGAAAGCAGACTGATCAGGATTACGCAGTATCGGAAGAAAACAATGTAGATATGTCTAATTATTATTTAAGTTATTAATGTACAAAAATCTGAGTTACACTGGCTTATCTGTTACATCGTGAGTTATACAATAATGCATTTTCGAAATACATTCAACATAAATCGTATGCGATTAGCACGTAGACAGTTGGTATATTTGGAAAAAGTACGTTCCATATCACCCGACGTAGTAGGAGCAAAAAAAACCAAAATATCAGACTTGTTTGAGATTCCCTGCCTCTGTAACGCCTCCCTCAATTTACAGATTTCTGTGTAGCCTGAATTCTTCTCAAGAATAATTTTAAGTTTCTTTGTCACCCTTTTTTTAAAGTTCCAGCTTTATACCTTACTCAATGCTTCTGAAACCTTTCTATTGCCTCAAGAGCTTCTGGTAGTTTTAGTGCAAATAATTATGTTATTGTAGTTGCAATATTACTGAAATAATTCTGAATATTTGAAAAATCTTAAAGCTGATGAAATCGTTTGCTTCATTGAACGTATAGCAGCATTTTTCTGTCGTCAAAGGCATTAATTACATTAACAACTTTATCGTAATATTCAGCATAGTATACTACAGCCCTAGCCATGTCCCCCACCGAGTTACAAATGGTTGTGGAGCCAATGGTTTCGTCCTCTTAAATATTTTGATTCTTGAGGGTGCCCTGCGAAATATCTTTTTCACTTTGGCTATAAAATTATGAACATCCGGAAAACAGGCTCTAATTTCTTCCGCCACTCGGTAACGACCATGTGCTAGACATGTTTAATGTATTAATGTGACATAATGTTTAAAATGATGTGTTAAACGTCCTTTGAGCTCGATGTGACATACGTTACATCTAATGGTTTCGCCATTTGTGCTGAAGTTTTCCCAGGCAAATTCAGCCACAAAGGATGTTAATTGTGATGATGGTTTTTGTGTGTGTGATTCTTCTTTACTTTAGGTATATTAGTTCTCCACTGGTTTGTATGCAGCGAATAAATGGAACAGTCGCAACGAAACCGGGTGTTGTGAAGGGGTGGAGAGGAGAGTGGCCGTCACCTATACTCCGTTGGTAACACAATTGTGCTGTGTTTACTTACTAAACCCCCTCTGCGGTTAAGTGTATAGTGAGTCGAGTGATTCTCATATACGGGAGTATTGCCACACTTTGTGGCAAAAGCTAGGGGGAAAATGTCCGTTGACGTTTGCCATCAGAGGCAGGGAGAGGCCTGGTTTAACACAGGCCATAAAACCCCAGTTATTACATTATCACACAAGTTTCAAGCTCATATTGACTACTAGTTGGCTTACCTGACGTTGCACAGTCAGCTTTATAAACTCGAATGACTAATTAATTAATTTCCTTTATCTCCCCTCGTTTTTATGAAATTGTGTAATGATCTAGAGGATTTTTATGGTTAATCGTTCCCTTTACCCCCTTATAATTATAATTTTAATTTCGTCGGCGGAACGTCTAATTTCCTTAATCTCCTCCATCCCCGACAGTGCTGCATAGCTTATACGCACTCTTTGATGATGGAACAATCATCGGGGAATGGTCGAGTAATGTTTTAGATAATCACAGTGGATTAAATTTTCAAGCTTGTACCTTCTGTTTGGTCACGTAGATATTTAATAACATAAAGGCTACACAGTTATCACATAATGCAGAAACCCTTAACACATACAACGAAATAGAGGTGAATATGAAGTTATCGGCGACATGGCCTGCGACGATCGAGAAAAATAATCTTCTCAGTTGCTAATTATAAAATGTCGGTTCAGGGATTTTTAATTTCTCTCTTTATGCAATTATTTAAGATGCCCTTCTAACGAACTTCATTACAACATAAGTAAAAAGAAGGTAAAGCAAAGCTTTCTTACACAAGGGTTATTTGAAGGTTTTGGCATCCAGAAACTTCATTACACACACACACACATCTGCAGTATTTGATAAACGATAGCTAAAGAAATAAATATAACATACAATTCCTACCGTTATAAATTGGATTGATTATCACTTTTTAAACTGTCTTCTGTTGGCTTAGGTGATGCATCATGG
Source organism: Deroplatys truncata (assembly GCA_030765065.1). Lineage (NCBI taxonomy): Eukaryota > Metazoa > Arthropoda > Insecta > Mantodea > Mantidae > Deroplatys > Deroplatys truncata. The sequence goes on along the minus strand of CM060990.1, from coordinate 97,933,020 downwards.
TCATCTATGTACATATTGCTTGGAATAAAATCTAACTGGCTTTTGTTTTTACACGCATTCTCTGTGGAGTAACGGCAACTAACTAGCTTTTGTTTCCACACGGATCGTCTATTTTCCACTCCATGAAACTCTCAACGAAGGCTTTGTAAATCCGTTTGTCTTTTAGCAATTTTTGAACTGAAATTAGGGGTTTTATAGCCCATATACGTCAGAAAGAATAGCGATTTCCATTGGTTACAGAATTATCAGAATTGTTTGAGTGGTTTTTGAGATTACTCCAAACACACACACACACACACACACCCTCTCTCTCCTCTTTATTACATAACAGGTGGCCCAACCGCGCCGTATTTTTAGTGTGTAAAAGAGTTGCAGAGCTCAACGGGGCAATTCCAAGTAAACACAGATCAATGGGGATCTGGCGAATTAGCGTGAGCTAGCTTCGACTTTATTTTTTAAGTTAAATTTATACCCCACCTTTAACTAACGGTCTAATCGGAGGCCTTTCCTTTGGAACATATTATTGCCAATAGGCAATGGTGTTGACTCGTAGTTGCTCGTCTTTGGCTTTCTAGTAAACTTTGGGCTTTAATCATTAGATCACACACACATTCATGCTCTCATTCTACTTCCAGACTCTGGGGAGGATAGGAAATAATCTTGGCTAGAAAAAAATTCCTACCCCTAGCGGGAATCGAGCTCGGGACCCCTCGCACAGCAGGCAGGTGCTCTACCGACTAAGCTACGGGGCCAGTCGAGCTTCGTTCTACTCTTGCTTATCAGCAAACACGATGAGCGGATCACGCTCATTGAGAGGCATTTCCCAGTCTTGCAATAGAGTGTACAGTCCGTGATGATAGAAAGAAAAGGACCCTTGCGCTGGAGTGTACTATCTGTGATGATAGACAAAAATAGTCCTAAAAGGTCTTAGAATATTTTCCACTTCAGTTACACAAACTTTATTTTCGAGGGAATAAACTCACTTTTTAGACTGACAAATAATTAAAATGTCTATCTGACCTATCTGTATCCGCCCATAGCTATTTTTTTAAATTGTGTTTACGCTGTTCTTATCTAACATTACGGACTATAAGCAACAAACATGAGAGCACGCAGTGTTTCAGTATCATTTTTCACTTGTAATTATAAATGTTATTGCTATCATCATCATCATCATCATCATCATCAAATGGTACTGTTATGCTGACTTCGCTCATTGAATAGGTGTTCGAAATTTTGCCCCTGTTGATTGATACGATGTTTCAACGGTCTCCGTGTTTCCAGATGGACGTTTCTGGGAGTAGTAGTAGTAGTAGTAGTAGTAGTAGTAGTAGTAGTAGTAGTAGTAGTAGTAGTAGTAGTAGTAGTAGTAGTAGTAGTAGTAGTAGTAGTAGTAGTAGCAGTAGTAGTAGTAGTGGGGTTTTAGGACACTAATGCGCCAGTTCCATACTGATCTGTGTTTACTTGGAATTGCTCCGTTGAGTTCAGCAACACTTTTAACCCACGAAGGGTTATCTGCACATCAAATACGCCGCGTTTGGGCCACCTGATATAATATGAAAGACGTAAGAGCATTTCTCGGAACTGCTTACTTATCAAAGAATAGCGCAACACTTTCAAATCTTTAATTACCTCTATTTCCGATTTAATCTATTTTTAGAAGTTTGACATAAATTTAAGGTCCGCTGAAAATTCTACGTAAAAGGTTTTACTGCCTTGAAATACAACCGCTGCAAGCTAAAGAAGTTGTTCCGGCTATTCACCGATCAATAAATTACGGTACCTCCACCTTTACGAATGTATAATTCAACAAATTTTAAACAACACATAAGGAGATAGCAGCTTAGATTATAAATTGTCATTAAAACCTTATAAATCTTGCTTTTTTGAAGTTTCGTCTCAAATTCAAACGGAGTAATTTTAGAACTGTCACTTTCAGGAAAGTTACGTTTAAGTAAGCTTATTATTGTGGCTTGAAATTGTTACTATCCGATATTGAGAAGCAAACAATTAAAAAACAATTTCTCCACCACATGCACTTTTTCAGAAAACGAAGAAAACTGATTTCTCTTTAATGATGGAAACTTATCATAAAGTGTGGATTTATATGATCTTCTATGTAACTATAACACACCGCCACAAGTCTAGAGCACGATCCTTTCCTAAAAATTATCTTTAAAACTTGGAGAAAATCGCTTTCGTTTGAAACAAATGGAGAAAATACCATGTGATTGAAAAAGAAGTTGAGAAAATCCTTTTTGCTTGAATATAATTTGTTAATTTGCTCATGTAATGAAATTATGACAATAACACTGTTCAAATGGTGACATCTACATTACCCTCCAGACAACCACAACTGACATTTTTATTCTCTAGACCAAGACAATTGTATAAAACTGCCTTATATTGTTTGTCAGAGTATTTCGAGACAGTGGAATGGCGAAATAAGGACATCGCGCGGCCGGTGCGTCAGCTATCACAAAGAGCTGCCACACGTAGCCGACTTGGGCAAAAGCGGCCGATTTTATACCTTCCCCTTCCACTGTCTCAAAAGACTGCACAAAGAATACCAAGAAAACGCACAGGTTCTTCATCACCTGGTTTATCTGGTAAGCTCTCCCAGTCCCCAAATTCAGCTGTAATTTTACATCTACTCTTTTTTTCCATTAGAAATTGGACGATTGAATGCAACTCGATCCAATTCTTCTTCCATTTTAATAAAACTGGTCACTTTTTCTTCCAATTATATAAAAGAAAAGAGAACCAACCTTCAGTCATTAAAACATAAAAGAAGAGCATGCACAAAATGGCTGACAAATCAGTAATCAGATTGGGAGAAAACCGATTGGCTGAATGGATTAAATACCTTTTGCGTGAAAACAGGCTATGGAGGACATACTTTTTGATTGAAACTGTCATTTTCAATGCATAATCTGAATAGCTTAAAACACGCTTTTGAATGAAACAAGTATCATACAAGATGGACAAAAAGAAGACAAATGCAATGATATGGTTAGCTAAAAAAATGTTGGGAGAAAATACCTTTTGAATGTTTGCTCCCTAATTTACTCTTGAAGCTCGTACATTAGCAAGAAAGAAGGAGCGAGTTTTCATTCCTCGTGGTGATGCACTCACTCCCGAAAACGGTTGCATCGACTTCTACTCTGTCAATCCTATTTACAAATGATTCATACGCTTGGATGCACTCCCTACAAATCCCCGAAGCACTCTTACCTCGTCTCCTGGTCATTAATTTTTACATCCAGAAGGGTTCCGTTTCCCTCACTCCCCACTTATCGGACGTGAATTTAGGAAACAAACATTCTGGGTTAGGAAAAACATTGAAGCGTTATATTTATAATGGAAAGACGTCCGCAGTGCTTCACTGAAGATTTGTTGGCTATCAAATCCATTTGTGAAACCATTGGTGAAGCCTTTTTATGGTTTTAAAAAGCATTTTTCAGAGCATTATCGCTTCGCTTCCCCCTCTCTTAAACGAGCGTTTCGTAGCAAGTTCAATGTAGTGTCCATTGCTGCATAACAGAACATCTGTTGGGATTACCTAACTCAACTTTGCAGAACTATATTTTTCGGTGAGAGTGTTTTTTATCCACTTCCCGCTCATGCTATCATGTGTGGGAAGTTGAAATTCCTGCACTCCGTGCATTTTCGATTTGTACCGCAGACGTTAATAAACTGTATTTATCCTCCAACTATTTATATTGATATTTATAGTTTCAGACATGCAAATAAACATATTTGATAGTTGAATTTTACTTTCTCCGAGCGAGGTAACGAGTGCGACTCGCATTCCGTTCAAACCCCTGGGGCCGAACAATCTGACCGAAGGTTTTTTTTCGCATAGACGAATGCTGGGTTGGATAATTTGACCCGGGAATTTTCTATCATTCATTTCATCACTACATTTCATTTCATTCTTCGCCGCCATACCAGGCAATTGGCTGATCACCCATCCTGGATATGCTATGATCCAGAGTTTGCTTGCTCCTCGACAGGCTACTGGCCCAAGGCATTGGCTTGTACGTCCTTGGGGGTGTAAGTCCTACAAAGAGGAGAGTAATCAATTTGGGAAGAAGAATGTTACCTTCCTTTATTTGTTAACATTTATTTACGATTTAATTCATGCACTGTTTAAATACAACTCTTTCGGCGCAAGCAACCATCTCACCTTCAGTTGACTGGTTTGGTCAACAGTACCAGCGGTAACTACCATCAATTCGCAGAGGCTAGCGCGGTCGACCTTTATACTGCTTTTAAACAGTTGGCAGTGATTAGTAGGGCTGCGACATCGGAGTCGCTACATGGAGGAAAGCTTATAGAGTAGGAAGGCAAGGATGTAGCGATAAGGGCTGACATTGACCCCGCGCGGTGCAGTCTATACAAGAAGAATTACACATGTCTCGTGAACATGTACTTTATTTCTGCAGTACTATTTATAACATATATATGGCTGACATATAACTGAAGTTTCTTTGTTTCATCATTAATGCAACACGCTAAGTTACAATATGCACACCAATAAGATTCTATGTCAATTTATTTCAATGAAATACAAATGCAACTTTGTAGCCTGTAGTTTATATGACCGAATATCGGCAGAAATAAATGCCGCGCATAGTTCATTAAACGTTTGATTTGATGAAGGTGATTTCTGCTGTAGTAGTTTATCCTCACATTTTGCAATACAACGCTTGTTTCTTTGCACATTACTCGCTCTACTATGCGCAGAAGCAATTGTAGTACTGTACGGTTTGCAATAAAGGTTTTCATTAATAATGCAGAAAACACTTTCCCCATGCTCCAATATATAGTTTTGCAACGCTGTTGACTTTCTTACCCTTTCCTTTGGCATTTCGTCTACGTGAACACTTGACTCGACTGTACAGGTAACCCTATTGTGGTAAACAGTCCACTGCAGGACGCCTCTAAACAAACGTAACGGCTCCGATGTCGCAGCCCTACTGATTAGTTTCATTTTCGCGTGAGCATTACTATTAATTGCCACTTTATGCAAATTTTAACCATACCTACCAACTTGAAACACGCAAGACATCTGAAAGAAGTCCAGTAAGTTTTACCGGATACGGAGTGATAAGGCTGTGAGCGCTCTCGAAGTGCAGAAATGTTGAAAGTAATGGAAAGTTGCAGCATAGAGTGGAGCGGAGCGGATTGGAGTGGAAGAGAGGCAAGGTAACCCACGGCAAGCTATGACCTGCGTCTACATGGACATCAGTGAAAGACTGAGAGCCAGAGACGCTATTCCTCCACCCCGTTCTCCCGACGGTAATGGCGGTTGAAACAAACTGCAAACTGATCACCAGGCATAGGAGTTTGCAAGCATTACAGCCAGGAAGAAATGAAATTAGGTTGAACTGTTACAGCAGTGACATCGTAGATGACAAACCACCCCCATCCCTCGTACAGCCCGTTGGCTTGTACTGATCAATCACGAGGCCGTGTTTTACCTGCCCTCAGTGACCCTTGGCTGCTATGTGTACGTTCAATGTACTAATGATGGTGTGAGTGTAACTAACTTGAAGTCAATTGCTTAAGAATTCCTATGCCTGCTGATCACAATGAACACCAACAGAACTGTAGGCAAATCTGAACCATGTTTATTCCCTTAGAGCAGCAGACGGCAGCATCCTAAAGTATAATATCGAAACCTTTGGAGACAATTTTTACTTTCTCTACTACGTATAGTAAGTAGGGGAAGTATTGCATTCCACCCAAAAATTTGATACCGAGATTAAACCGGAAATACATGTTTTGATCCCTCCTGAATCCAAAAGAAAGCATTTTTAGAAAAAGGTTCATGTGTGTGTGTGTGAACAGCATAACTCAAAAACGAAAAGTCGGATAAATAGTATTTGGGTTCAATATCTTTCAAACATGCGACACGAAGATTTTCAAGAAAACCCCCCATCCCAGACTACCCTTTATATGGAACATCTTTCGAAATTTTTTATTTTCTCAAAAATGACTAAGGATTTTGATTAAAATATCGTATGTTTAAGATACTTTCATGGCAAATGAAATGTATATCTTGAATTTTCTGGGAATGTCCCCAAAATTACTCTTCATTCTGAATGAATTCCGCATAACTGGTAAACCGTAAGAGATAGATAAAGTTTTAGTACACACAAAATGTAAATCTCGTTAAAACGCATAATTTATGTCATACACTCCTTTTTCGAGTGAAGCATTTCCGAAATATTCCTCGTTATTTGTTTGATTTTTTCCAATACTTATACATTTTCTCAAATGGAAATTCGTTATTCTTTTTTTTTTGTCCTGGACATGCAAAGAGAATGGAATGCTCCACATAGCAACCAGCTCTTAAAAGATTTGACTATCGCTTAAAGCCTACCATACTCCCCTTGCACCTATAAGAAAATTAGCAATAAGATAGTTTCTGCAAATTTTTATATCGATTAACATGAAGTAGGTGGAGAATAAGCGTTTGTAAAAATAGTTTGTACAAGAGCAGAGAAAATCATGCGAGTGTAACACATCAGACGTTTTACCTAGTCATACAATGCTGACCTGAATATTGTGATTGTGATGAAACGAGCTTTCCATAAAACGTTTTGTCCGATTATCACATTATACATAATCCAATATTTTTCGGGGGAGAGGCAAAATGGGAACGGAAAGGCAAAAGCATAAAGTTTTCCGTTTGGATTGTGGAGAGCAACACTTCGAGCCACTAGTGAAAAACCGCAGTGTTTAAATGCGAGCGATTCCATAAACAACATCCTTTTTATTTTCTCTACCACGTACATAGTAGGTAGAGGAAGTATTGCATTCCACCCAAAAATTCGATTTCGAGATTTCACCCGAAATACAGGTTTTGAGGCCCCCCCCCAGAATAAAGAGAAAATTTTTTTAAAGAAAGGTCCGTATGTTGAAGAGTGTGTAAACAGCATAACTCAAAAGGAAGTCTCGGATAAATAGCAAACTTGGTATTTAAGTTCTTCCAAATATGCGACACGAAAACATTCAAGGTAACCCCTCACCCCAAACTGCTCTATAATGGAACATTTCTCGTTACGTTCCAATTTCTCAAAAATGACTAACAGTTTTGATTAAAATATAACATGGAAAATAAAATGTATATCTTGAATTTTCTGGGAATATCCTCCGAAGTTCTCTTAATTCGGAATAAAGTTTGCATAACAGGTGAACCATAAGAGATATGCACAATTTATTTTCTGTGGCATCAGCCATTTCCGAAATATCCTTTGTTAGTTTTGAGCTTGACAACATTGCCTCTTTTTGAAGTGCTGTCATCGCTCAGTTGTTTCTTGCCATGTCATAGAAAGAGTATGGAATTTCAAAGACAGCATTTAGGACCGATTTTGAAACATTTGACTATTGTTTCGGTTTCTTGTATCCCCTTTGTACCTACATCGAAATGTGTAATGAAATTATTTATGCGAAATTTATCTCGATTTAAATAAATTAGATTGAAAAATGAAGCTTTTATATATTGCAGAAAAGATATAAAAATAAACGATAATGCGTAGGGAAAACAACGCGAATGCAGCTTCTACGGAAACAGGTAGAGAAACACAGAACCTTAGAAGAAATTTGTTACATCCATCTCAGACTAAAAGGTAGACACCTTCGTTTAATTTAGGGGTGCACAGGCGATTAGATATCTTACTCGGAGTAAAAAACAGAAAAAGTGAAATCTGATAAACAGAAAGATTATAGCTTTGATATATGTTTTACGACATTGTGGATGTATAAAACATTAGGAATTCATTAAGTCTTATCAAATATAAATTTATCCTTGAAATATATAGGCTGTTCAGTACATATTCTTCTCTTTCATAAGAGAATCTCATTTGATTTTTATATATATTAGTAATTCATTGAACAGAGGTGCCCCAATTACATAAGAATCCTTATTAATTGCGCTGGTGTTACTGGCTTCAAAATGGAGATATTTATCCTTGATAATAGAGCCACGGGTTTCACCATCAGATTTCTTTACCTCATTGCTTTTTAATAAGACAATATGATGAAAAGCAAATTCCTGCCAGAAGTGAGAGTTGTTCCTGCCCACCTGTATTCAGATTACTTTTAAATCTTTTTGTATATATTAATGTGAACGGAAATAGTTCACCAGTTATTTACATGTTAATTTAAACTTCTATTCAGGCCAACACTTGGGATTTGAAACAACATCTTCATGTTGAGTATCTTGATTTATTATTTATTATTATTATTAATTATTATTATTATTATTATTATTATTATTATTTTCATATACCGGATGGAAAGCGTATGCGGCATCCTTTAGAAGGGGATTCCATATACAACAATGAATAAAAATAATACAAATTTAGCCCCTGAACGCCATGTTTCAGCAGATAAACTATTTTTCTGCGCTTTAATTTAATTATAATTCACATACATCATAATAGAACAGTCACAAATTCATACCTTTTTTCTTTTACTTTTTTGGGGGTGTCTCTTCACTTTCTTCCTTAAGCTGCTCGTACTGCCAAAATTTAGCATTTTTCTTTTGCACAAATCGTAATTTACGCTGAAGTCATGACATCATAACATAGATCTCTCGACAGTTATGGTATCCCACACCAGCTATGTGTCACGCATTCATGTTTTCGGTCCTAGGGTCGTTACCAACATTAACGCACGTCGTTATTTCTTTAATTGGATATTTAAATAAAAACAAGTCTCGTTTTTTAAATCTATAAATAAAAAACATCTTATGTTTATCGTATTTCCTAAACCTTGTTAATAAAAATACACATTTTACTTTTGTTGACAATGAATACCTCGACGACCAAACTGAAACTTTTGTATCTGATAGTCATGAAGTATTTATTTTACATTATGTGCATAATAAAACATTTCATTTTATTTTATTGTTTCATTCAAAATCAAGCAAATCTGTTTCAATTTTAGCCGTTTCCATTAACCATTTCGCTAAAAGTACACAAAAGACATGTTTTTTAAACTTCATTAGAAAAATAATTAATATTCTTCCCGCAATGGGGCGCAGGACACATTCCTTCCGTACCCAAATAGCTTAGCAGGTAAAAACCTTCATTCCTAACATGGGACCAGTCTAATAGCCAGCGGGTAAATAGCTCGGATTCCTCCCGTTTTCTCGCGATAAACATGAAAATTGGCATGTTTTAAAATTAATTACAAACATTAAAATCTCCTCTAAACGTCCATTTAATAATTCGTTTAAGAATAGTGTATGCAACACATTATTGTAGTTGGACATCCTTGTTGAAGCAGATACATTTCACTATCCTTTGGTAAACACCGCATACTTCAACACAAAAGAGGAGATTTTAACACTGTCAAAAAGTTATTTATTCAGCTTCAGCTCTTGTTGCTAGTTCGCTGGTTTCCAATGCGAATTTGTAGGGAGAAGATAGACCGAACTACTGAAGTGAGTGCGTCTTCTCGTGTAGTTGAATACCGCAGAAACTTCCCGAATATATATAGAATGTTAAAGAAAAAGTATTCCATATTTTGAGAGGTGGTAGTATGGAACAAAACAAGAAAAAAAATCCAGTAAACATGAGCTCTAAAATGCTTACCTTAAGAGCTATGAGCTCTTGTTCATCTTCGCTGCTGTGAAGCGTCTCTTTTACTGCAAGCTCTTTACTTTTACGTATGACCTACAGAGTGCAATAAACAAATGACACATCACTCTGTTACTGTGAAACAGCATAACCTCCATTGTAATCTGCTTACAGTTACATACACCTGCACTAAAAGGAGGTGCTCAATATGGTACCCATTCATAGTAAGGCATGCTTCTGCCCGACGTCTTAAGGAATCTCTCACTTTCACCACTCCAGGTTGGTCACGGATGCTCCGGCAGGCATTAATGACGCCTTCCTATAGTGTTTGTAAATCTTTAATGGGGGTTGCATACACTAAAGATTTAAAGATAAAACTGCAGTGTAAAAGCATTTCACAAACTTGTCAAAACACAAACCGATACTATTAGAACTAATATGAATGTGCGTTGCACTTACCCAGAACTGTGAATACCGTTTACAGTATCAACACTATTATAACAGATGTTTACTGCTTGCTGTATCCATGGACAATAACGGAATAATGTGTCTTAATTTGTTTGCTGACTGCTGTAGGTCGTACGTAATAGCGGAGAGCTTGCAGTAGAAGAGATGTTTCACAGTAGCGAAGATGAACAAGTGTTCATAGCTCTTAAGGTGTGCATTTTAGAGTCCGTGTTTACTAGACATTTTTTTCTTGTTTTGATCCATACTACCACCTCTCAAAATATGGAATACTTTTTTAACACTTGGTATATATGCCGCCTTTAACATACAAGGTCATATCGGCGGCCTTGTTTCTGGAACAAACTGCTTAACGGCAATGATGTTCACTCATTTACTATTGTGTTAATCTTTGTGTTTTCTTTATAAACATTAAATTCACTCTCTCTCTCTCTCTCTCACGCACACTCTCACTCATACTTCCAGACTCTGGGGAGGAAAGAATAATCCTGTCTAAAGACAAATTCCCATTCTCCAGCCGGGAATCGAACCTGGGACCTCTGAATTTGGAAACTAGCATGCTAACCTCCAGGAGTAAATAATATTTAATTTAATAATTGCTACTATCAACACGTACTTTCAACAATAACTTACATCTGTTATATTTCGCATAAAATAAACTGGCATTATTAGTAATTCAATTTGCCCTATGAATATTATTTGAGGTCACTGTATTGAATTTTGTAACGTAGTTAATGTTAAGTTCCTCTACAGTCTAGCGATGGTAGATATATTAGAGGAAGCATTGTATCACACCCAACAATTATTTACGGAGTTTTCACCGGAAATACACGTTTTGAGATCCCTGACCAAGCAGATTTCATTTCCAGAAAAGGCTCCTATATGTTTGTGTGTGTCAATCTTTGAAAGCATAACTCAATAGCAAAATGTCGGAGGAATATCAAACTTTATAAGTTCTGTTTCTTTCAAGGATAGACAGGAACGGTTTCATGAAATTTGTCCCACCTTTAACTGCATCTGACATGGAAAAATGTTCGATACCTTTTATTTCTTTTCAAAACACTGTTCTAACGATTATTATTGAGATACCATATTGTGTAACGTTAATGTGACAAAGTGTATTTCTTGAATTTCCTGGGAGTAGCCTGTGAAGTCCTCTTCGCTTTTGATGAATATTGGAAAATTGTATTTAACTAGGACGCCCTATTTTTGGAAAAACATAGATCTCATTAAAATGCACAACTTGCCCAAAATAACTTTTTCCTAGCGCCAACTTTTTTCGAAGTATTTCATGCTATATGCCTATTTATATTTTGCCATTTTTAAGTTCATGACATAAATGGTCTGAAAATTTACTGTGTTTTTCTTTTGTTTTAACCTCCATGATCTCATGACGGGAAAAAAAATGAGTTCTAACAGGTGACTGCCTTGCCTATTGTATAAGCATGTAGGAGCAATCAATTCCACCAAAGTTGAAATAATTTCCAGGCAAAATGTCATGAAATAATAAAAATATGCAAGGGCTTCTAGAAAGAGTAAGGGTAGAGAAAGCCATATGAATGTACCAAAGATCATGTTTTGGATTCATGAACATTTCAATGTTCCTTATTGCATCAAAACGCGCGTATTTTGTTTTTTATGCGCAAAAATTACTGCGAAAATTTGTTAATTATAAACACTGAAACGGGAAAATTTAAAAATGAAACGCCAAATTTCAGATATATTATTGCTAATAGAACACGGCTATGCTAATCATGGAGTAATAATGAGTTGAAACTACTAGCTGCTTCGCTCAACAGAAGGATTTCTAGAAATCTGTAACTGCTACCCGCTTTGACCGGGAGGAATGAGTGCTATTTTTATGACGGCGGGAGGAATGGATCCTTCGCCCCCGCAAGGGAGCAACAATTTAGCAGCGGCATTGGTTAAAGAGCGCGCATTGTATTCTGCGTCGGACCTGACCAAGGCCATTGAGTGTGACTTTTCTACCCACCTGCAAGGGAAGGCGGGCTGTTGTCAAATGTGTCTGCATTTCAAAGCGCTTTTCTACAAACCTATTTAAAATAGAACGAAGTGTTCGAAAACGTTTTCATTGTACTTGTTGAGACCTAGTATCTCTGGTTTAAAGGACATCTATACGCCTTCCCTCCGATATTTTGAATTTACATTCTTCTTTTAGCCACACATCCTGGAGTTTTTGTTAAAATTAATTATTGTATCATTGTGAACGTATAAATTATTCTCAAATATAGTTTTTTCCAGCAAAAAGCCTTTGTAACAATCGAAGGAGTGGAGGTTTTAGAGCTTATAAGGAGCTCAGCTGGGAAACGTTTTGGAACTAATGGCTAATTCTTACGGGTTTGATAATACATGTATAAGTACCAAATAATTAAATTGTAATTAATTACCATGCAGACCTTCACACAACAAAGTAGTAGTCTTTTGTTCTCTTTATGGCTAAGAATTTGCTCTTGAAAAGGGCACACCCCTCTTATACCCTATAAAATTAAATACAACCCCTGCAAAACAGGAATACATTATTACAAATTCCTTTCCATTTAGCCCTCCTCTGCGTTATATAGAGTGTTACAGAATTCAACCGTCAAACTTTCAGGGGTTACAGAGGATGTTGCAGGAACACCTCGGTATAGGACGCCTATGGCCCGTGACACCAAACTTTGAATTTACGTAATAAATTTTTCTTTTGAATATTCGCCCTGATAAATGTAAATAAATAAAGACAATACTAATCTGCTACTGAATTACATTCTACAATAGTTAATTTCTCTTTCACAAGCGCGAAAATATCTATCATTGCGGTATTCTCGAATTTACGAGCCTTACTTTTTCTGGGGAAAAATAATCCGTCAGCAAGGGCCAGTGCACCACTGATAGCTCCACTTTCACATGAAATTAAATTGAGTTTTTTATTTATGGACGCTCTAACTGCTGTGGTCCTTCGCGTCCTATTCTATATTGGACTTGAATGACCGGTAATTTTGCTCAGAGGCCTCTTAATCAGGCTTGAGCCGTAAATCTATGACACGGGACCACCGGCGTTATTTCCCTTCCGAAGGAAGCCCTGCTAAGGATTTTTACGCCCGAAAAATCCATCGCCCTCCATCGGATTTGAACCACGACCTCGGGAACTAGAGGTTAGCGTGGTAACCACTACACCACGAAACACTTTCAGACGGAGAACCGTACGTACAGAGAGAAAAACAGTTAGCTGTAGTAATAGTGCAGTGATTAGCGTGCTCGGCTGTTAATCTGGTGATGCTGGCTTCAAACTCCCTACAAGCGATTAAACTTTTTTTCTTCTAAACAGATGAATAGCGAACCCAGTTTTAATTTCTCCCGTTTCTTTTAAACTTTAGTGTTTAGGAGATGTTCACATGGAATGTTTGAACATAACATGGCCGCGATTACCAGCAAGTAGCAGCAACTCAGGGAAGCTTTATCAGTGTCGTATTGACTCGTTATTGAGATTGATATATGTATAGCAAACAACCATGAACTTAAGACTATAAAGAGTCCAGTATCAAAGGTGTCCGTCTAACACTCCTATGTAACCTTTGAAGGTTTGGCGGTTGAATTCTGTATCATTCTGTATAAACTGCATTATTTCAAATGGTGTCAGGCTATGAGAAACGCTAAATGCTCATCTGCATACGCCAGGCTATTCCAGCTTGGATGCGAACCAGCGAGCAATGGAGTACTCACGCCTCGCAGAAGCCTGCCTGTAGCATGCAATACAACTCGGCACTGGGGCAAGCTGTCATCACGGCTGAATAAAGTTGTGTAATGACACTGCATGTTCCATTTCATCAGCACCTTTTGATATACAAGAACACTGCGAGAGTCCGTCATTTTCGGTAAAGGGAAACTGTTCTTCCCACGTAAAAGTCAACGGGTCTCCTCGGCTTGACATAGTGACATATATTATGAGTAGGCACAGGAACTCTTAAAGAGTTGCCTTCAAGTTAGCTACACTCAACTCATCACCAATACATAGAACCTACATAACAGCGAACAAAACCTGCTCCCTTCTCTCCCAAAATTAAGTTAAATTGAGTTTTATTTATGGACGCTCTTTAACTGTTGTGGTCCTTAGCGTCCCACTCTATATTGGGCGTGAAAGACCGGTAATTTTGCTCAGAGGCCTCTTTATCAAACTTGAGGTTCTTTTACGTGCCGTAAATCTACGACACGGGACCACCGGTTTTACTTCCCTTCCGAAGGAAGCCATGCTAAGGATTTTTACGCCCGAAAAAAATCCATCGCCCTCCGCCGGGTTTGAACCCGCAACCTTAGGGTACCACTAGTCCACGGAGTACGACCCTTCTCTCTCAGGAAGGGAATGCATGAGTTGTTATCGCTGCAACACGCCAGGAAATAACAAATGAAATGCGGGGGGAGAAGCTAAGGTCTAATAACATAAAGACGCTCTCACTTATGTCAGCTATGAATGTCGATTATTTTATGATTTATTTCCTACAATTTATAATGCTAAGGTTACATGAAGTGTTGTATCAACTCGTGGATAATTTTTATATGCCACATGTGAAAACTGTAGCTCAACTGACAGACCGTGAGTGTGACAAACATTCACTCGTGCCATAATCAATATTATCCACTTGTTGCATAAATGACTATCATGATCGTATTAGAGGTGTCTCTTTGTTGTTAAAACTGGAAGTTTAGAAACAAAGTGCTGCAGAGAAAGTAAAAATCCAGCATGCCACGTGCCATAAACAAGGTTTAACCTCCGTTAGTATACCCTTCAACACTTTTGAAAGTGACAGTTGTCAATTATGTAATTAAAACCTATGTTTTACAATAGAAACAATGGCCCAATTCCATGATTTTAAATAGTAACTCAAGGACTGAGTCCCCATATTTGCATTAGCATTGCATTTTAATTAATTGCCGTTTTCTTTAATTTATATGGTTCTTCTTTGTTTGGGATTCATAATTAAAATGGAGAGAGAGAAAGCGACTGGTTTTGGAAATACAGATTAATAAAATACTGAATGGTGCTTAACCTGTAGAAACCTTAAAACTTATTGCGTAACACAATGTTAAGAAGAGTGGAGTACGAATATTAAGGGTATTGTTGTCCATTATATGAAGGTGCTATGTTCTCTAATGGAAGAAGCTATCATCAAATCATTACAACGCTTTCTCTCACTTCAGAACTTGATGTTAATATAAAATATTCTTTCGTTTTCTCAGTATATCAGTTCTCAATGACTGCATAGGAATAGCATTCACTGCATAACACAAAAGAGTTTATGAACAGTGGAAACTTTATTATTAACATCTAAGATATTTCCTTCCATTCCGACCTCAGATGTTTTAAATTTCAATGATTTCGAACTTTACTCTAGGTATAACGAAAATTTTCCATTGTTATGAATAAGAATAAGCTGGAAGTTGTTTTTGTTTCTTTTATAAAATCTGAGTTCCCCTTCTGAGGATAAGGGCAGAAACCTGTGTCAACTGGGAAAGCCCAGTTGAATACTCCAACCGAGATTCAAAATCAGAACTCTGGAACGTGAGGTAGACACCCTATCCAACGCCATGGAGGAAGGCGTTATTCTCTTAAACACGGAGTTTCTCTTAAATTCCTCTCCCTTTCTTCTCTTTATCTTTCCCTCTTCTTATCTGTACTTTTTAACCCTTTTCTCAGTGCAACTTAAGAATTAATGTGATGTTTTAAAAACCGTAATAAAATTGCTTCTTCTGAGTTGAATAAAAATAAAAGTATAGTAAAACGTTTAAATAGTACGTAAACTTGTGTCTCTTGCTCATGATTGCAATCCGATCGGAACTATACTGTTTTATAACCCTTTTATGTACATGAATAATAGACACCCTGTAGAAAATTTTAATAACAAAACCTGTCAGAAACAATGCTTAAACATTTTTTATTTGACACGTTAAAGCAAATTGAATGAAAGGTATTTCGAATTTTTTGTTTTGCGCCCCATTGAAACAGCCCCTTTGGGGCGAGTAAATAGGATGTCGCTTGACTGCCTCTGTGGTCTGGTGACATGGTAGCCTTCAAATGCAGATTCCCGGTGAAGGGTGGCAGTTTTTCTTTGGTCAGGATTATTCCCCATCCTCCCTAGAGCCTTGAATATGAACTAAAGTGTGAATGTGTGTGTGTGTGTGTGTGTGTGTGTGTGTGTGAGAGAGAGAGAGAGAGAGAGAGAGAAAGAGAGAATTTATTGTAATTACCTAAAGTAATACCATCCGGTCCTGCGCCATGGTGGAGTAGGCTAGAGCGTGGTGCTCTGATTCCCGGCCACGGAATGCACCCGGGTTCGATCCCACCCGGGCATAGGACCGGTGCCCACTCTGCTTCGTAAGGAAAGTAGGAGCTACGATAGGTAGCAATCCCGGACACGGAGGCCAACATTCTGACTGGGGGATGCATGATGCTAGCCACATCACCTCTCCGTATCCGTTGGATGATCGCCCTTCTCTGCCGTGCTTACGTGGACGTGAGGCCGGATTCGGATTGGCACCCCTAGGCCCTTTATCGGCTGTAATGCCTCGGAATGATGATGATGATGATGATGATGATGATAATAATAATAATAATAATAATAATAATAATAATAATAATAATAATAATAATAATAATAATAATAATAATAATAATAATAATAATAGCTGATTTAACATAATGGCCACGATTACCTGCAAATAGCAGCAACTCAAAAGTATTATCAGTGTCGTTAATGACTTTGTTCTACTGCAAACAACCATAAACTCGAAGACTAAGTGTCCTGTATCAAAGTGCTCGCCTAACACTCCTACATAACCCGTGAAAGTTTGTCGGTTGAATTTTATCCTCCTGTATAAATTGCACTATTTCAAATAGTATCAGACTATGAGCGCTCCTAAGTGCCAAATACCATCTGCATACGCCAGGTTGTTCCAGCTTGGATACGCACCAGCGAGCAGTGGAGTACTCAATCCTCGCAGGAGTCTGCCTGCAGCTTGAAATACAGTTCGGCACAGGGACAAGCTGTCATCAGGCTGAATGAAGTTGTGCAATGATGTTGCATGTTCCATTTCCTCGTCGAATTCAGCACCTTTTGGCATACAAGACACTGCGAGAGTTCGTAAACAAACTTCTTTTCCCACGAAATAATCAACGTCCCCGACTTGACATTGTGACATATATTAAGAGCAGACAGAGGGGTTTTAGTAAGTAAACAGAGCACGGAGTATAGGTGACGTCAGGTGTTGTGAGGGGCACTCTCCTCCGCAACCCAGCATACGGTTTCATTGCAACTGTTCTGTTTATTCGATGCATATATAGAGCAGTGGAGAACTGTGGCAATATGTCTAATGTAAAGAAGAGTCCATACATAAAAACACCACCACATTAATCATTGTTATAACGGAATTTGACATGGGACACCAGCACAAATGGTGAAACCATCGGATGTAACATTAAAGCTCAAAGAGGTTTCAAGCATATTGTTAAACAACCTGTAATACAAAGAAACACAAGGGACATGTGACATTATTAGCAAGGAACAGCGAGGAAAGTGGACTTTCAACCTTCTCAGCCTCAAACTATTATCAGAATTTTTGAGAATTTGTGTTATACGCTAATTAGAGCGCATATTGCTTTAAGAATCTGATGTGTTGCACTTACATGACTTTCCCTACTCTTGTACAAACTATTTTTACAAACGCTTATTCTCCATATACTTCATGTTAGTCTAGATATCGAGATGTTAATCTTATTGCTAATTTTCTTGTAGGTACAAGTGGAATATTGTAGACTTTAAGCGATAGTCAAATCTTTTTAAGAGCTGGTTGCTATGTGGAGTATTTCATTCTCTCTGCATGTCCAGGATATAAAAAACCAATAACGAATTTGCATTTGAGAAAAAGTACCATTATTGAAAAATTGAAACAAATAAGGAATATCTTGGAAATGGTTCACTCCACAAAAATATGTATATCACATAAATTGTGTGTTTTAAAGAGATCTACATTTTTTGTGTACAACAACTTTATCTATCTCTTACGGTTTACCAGTTGTGCAAAAGCCATTCACAATGAAAGAGGGCTTTTGGGGACATTCCCAGAAAATTCAAGATATACATTTCATTTGTCATGAAAATACCTTAAACATATATTTTAGTCAAAATCGTTAGCCATTTTTGAGAAAATAAAAATGTTCGAAAAGGTTTCCATGTAAAGGGTAGTCTGGAAGGGGAGATTTTCTTGAAAATCTTCGTGTGGCATCTTTGAAAGATACTGAACCTAAATACCAAGTTTGGTATTTATCTGGCTTTTCCTTTTTCGAGTTATACTGTTCACTCACACACACACAGATCTTTTTCCAAAAAAAATTATTCAGGGGGCCTCAAAACATGTATTTACGGTGAAATCTTGGTATCGAATTTTTGGGTGGAATGCAATATTCCTCTTACTTACTATACGTAGTAGAGAAAGTAAAAATGTACAGCTTTCGATATAAAGTAAGACAATGTAACTCATATCTGTATATTGATGCCTTAATTATAACAAGGTAACTGTATTGCACACTATCAATAGCTAACATACATTGCTTTTTTACTTTCTCTACACGTATACCTAGTAGGTATAGAAGGTATTGCATTCCATTAAAAAATTCGATAGCGAGATTTTACCATAAACACATGTTTTAAAGCCCCCAAATCCACAATATCAGTTGTAAAAAAAGCCCGCGCGCGCGTGTATGTATGAACAGCATAACTCTAAACCTAAATGTCGGGTAAATACCAAACTTTGTATTTAAGTTCAGTATCTTTCAAAGATACAACACTAAGATTTCCAAGAAAGTCCCCCACCCCAAATGGTTACACGGAACATTTTTCGATTTTTATTTTTATTTTTTGGAAAAAATGGCACTAATGATTTTGATTAAAATACCGTATATTAAAGATATTTACAAGACAAATAAAATGTATAAGTTGTTTGTGGGAATAGCTTGTGAAGTCCTCTTGAAAAAACCCTCAGTTCAATTTATATAATCTTATATAATTGGTAAATGTTAAACGATAGACAAAAACGCACTACACAAAAAATGTAGATCTCTTTAAAATACGGAATTTATTTCAAATAACCGTTTTGTAACATGAGGCATTTCCGAGATATGGTTCGAATTGTTCGATACATAGCCATTCTTTTCAAAGTCCTGTCGAATTTCAGAGTTGTTCCTCGCGATAGCATGCAGTGTGTGATATTTTAAGGTCATCACATAGCGTCCAGTTCTTAAATATTTTGACTATCGTTTAAAACCTACCATATTTCCCCTACAAGAAAATTAACAAACGATTAACATGAAGTAGTTGGAGAACAAGTGTTAGTAAAAATAGTTTGTACAAGGGCAGAGTAAGTCACGTGAGTGCAACAAATCAGAATTGTTTTCTTTTAATACTGCTTAATTCTGGTCCACCTACTATCACAGCAGGCTGTCCTTGCCTTCAAATTGTATACATCATATTTGTTTACAGAGAACACTGCAAGGTCACAAGCTCTTCTACTTCCTCTCGCCACCAACCCTCGGTGCGCTCCTAACTTCATGGTTTACTTACTAAAACCCCTCTGCCTGATTATGAGCAGGCATAGGAATTCTTAAGCACTTGCCTTCAAGTTTTAGCTAGACTCAACCCATCATCAATACATAGAGCGTACAAACAACAGCGACCATGAGTCACTGACAGCAGGTAAAATGCGATCTCGCGATTGGTCTGCACACGCAATCAGTCTGTACGAGATATCGTGGGGGGGTTGTTATCTACAACATCACATCGAAAAGTCCGGTAGTAGTTCAACCTAATTTATTTTCTTCCTTGGAAATTCCTATGCCTGGTTATGAGAAACGACTCAATCTCAAGAAGGGCAGGAAGCGCAAGGACTTGTGCTAGCACCTTCGCCCAGTGACGTATTGACGTACGCTACCCCTGCAACCGGGCTCCGAGCACTGTTGCTGCGTACGCGCGAGTACTCTGACTCAGTTGAGCAGAGTTGGAACAGGCCGACACAATTTTTTCATCTCTTTGTTGTCTTCCTACCCTTGGTACTCCTATAGAAACCTTGCTACCAGTAACAGCTTTGACGACTTTGAATTTCATTACATTAGAGAATGTTTTAGTATGTTTCAAAGAGGAATTGCGCGAATATATCAGAAAGCTTCTGGAGTGTTAGGAGTTTTCAGACATGAGGCAATGTTAATACTCGTGCAGTTTCATTGTGGAGTGTTGCTACACGACTAATTTGATACTGGTCTTATGTACTTCTATTAACGGCTTAAATCTTAAGCTGCGGCAGTAGATAGCAGATGTGATTTAGCATTTTGGCTGAGACAGAATATATTTCATCTAGAAGGCTCACGTTTTCAAGCCGTCTTAACACATTAAACCATCTCTCTTCTGTGTATACCTATATGCCAAGTATTTCCAATAATTGACCAATTTACCTATTAAGTTTTTAAGTGTGTTTTAAAAATCTTTGTATGGCAATATTAATACTCGAATCTATTAGAGCGCAATTTATTAAAATGTGGGATTTATTAGTAAATAAAACGCTAATCTGGGAGCAAGAGTTGCTCAAATATGAGTGCTATACAGAGTATGAATGGTATGCATACCTAAACTTATTCATGACTTGGAATAGAACCCTAAATCAAGTTGCCGGAAACTTTTTTCGATAAGTGAATTCTTTTCTCAGAAATTGGAGCGTAGCTATACCTATTTTAGGGCTTGCTTACAGCAAGACATTCTTGCACGATAGGCCACTATTTACACTTGAATGTATTGTAGGAGTAGATAGGCTGCCCATCGTGGCAGTTCATACCCAGTCACACTGTTATTACTGTACTGCTCTAATGGTTAACATTTAGTATAGTATTTATTGTGCTAAGAGTTTTACAAATTTGATTGTCTACTGCACTTTGACCCTGGTCACTCATTCAGTAGACAATCG
Organism: Deroplatys truncata; assembly: GCA_030765065.1. NCBI lineage: Eukaryota > Metazoa > Arthropoda > Insecta > Mantodea > Mantidae > Deroplatys > Deroplatys truncata. The sequence continues at coordinate 97,911,958 of CM060990.1, read as the reverse complement.
CTACAGTTTATTTACATTTTATAATTTCTTGTCAATAAATTATCTTGCTCTTATTTTCAGTTTTTTTCATGTCCCATTTCCACTTGTTTTTCACTTTTCATTTATTGATTACTTAACCATCACACATTCACTATAGTTTTCCATTCAAAGTAAGATGCACTACCTCTTACTTTTCTCTTTCCACTGTCCAAAGCCATTTATTTTTTACTTTACACAAAAACTGTCCAATGCTTCTAGCGTCCTTACATATCATTTCAATCATAAGTATTTCTATCCCCCTTCAATCACTTCTTATTAAAAAATTCTTTTCTCCAATTTTCTGTTCCTTGGCACTTAAATACTATGTGTTCAATGTCTTCATTACCACCACATATCGGACAATGGTTCTGAGGAATACCCTGTCTTAGCCCTTTTAGCCTCCATGCTCCGGTTCTTAACCATGCAATAGATTCTCTCTCTTCTTTATTTACTATGTCTATATATTTTTCCCTACCCCATGTATTTTTCATTGGCCTATAATAAACTAATGAGCTCTTTTCGTCAATCTCACTGAACATGATTTGTATTTCTATATCTTCCAGTCTTTTCCTCGCCTTTTTCCAAAAATTTTTCACGTTATTTTCTCTCCTTCTCCATATATCTCCTAACCCATTTTTCTCCAAAATGTTCCGTAATTTACTTACCCATCCATCATTCATTAAGCTATTCTCTTGGTATTCAATACACTGTCTTAACACATTACTTTTTCCTAGATTTAAAGTTCTGAACCAAATTTCAAAGCTTTTTCTATTATCTTCCCCTATGTATTATGCCTTTAGTTATCAGAAGCTTCTCGGATATCATACACCATACGCATTGCTTATTCTTGGAAGTCGCAGACGGTTCACATTGCACCAATGAGCGTGTCACTTCAGCCAGTAAATGCAAAGAAATCATAAATGACACACATATGTCAACTTCTCGTGGAGGGAAGCGCAGCGCTGCAACGTTTTCCGTGTTTTCTCTCCCTCTGTAAATAATCAGTTTGCAAAGGATTGAGAATGCGTAACGAACATCGATCCGACTGTATGGGGAAAATATCTGCAGCACAAGAAAGAGCGAAAATATCAACTGCGGGTTTTTCTCCAAGTACGAACGCTTACTCGGAGAAAACGTGACAACGTTGCTTTTTGCCACGCTGACAGACGGCTTTGATGCACCGCATGTTAACCATTAGAGTAGCACAATAATACCTGAACAATGAAACATGAAATTTTAGAGAGCAAAATCCATAATGCATTTTGTGCCATCCTACCATTATAAACAGATTGTTACTGTATTCAATATCCTGCATAATTGTCCCATTATGGCACGCGTGCCAATTACAGCAGTTACGTAATACCAGTATTCCAAGTTGCCGTTGCTTATAGAGAGAAGTTGAAAACATGTTGCGATATTCTTATCTCTGAGCAACGAAAATGCAAAAACCTCTGTGCATTATTAAATATAGAGTAATTAAGATCCGAATTTATAGTTACTTACTATGAGGTGCTGATAAAGGGCTGTATCCACTCCATAACACCTGCTCCACTTCTCTCAAGGAAGGGAATGCATGCAAGTTAAGACAGTATTTTTAACACTTAAATGATTTCAGTCTAATTATATAGTATGTAAATTCAATAACAGCCCGCCTTAAAACAATATGTGTATGTAACAATATATAAAAAGTGTATATTACAGTCATTTATATGTTTATATTATTGTATACATGTGTAATAATGTTATGTGAATGTATTACGTAATTTAATGTAGGAGCTGTGAGAATAATGGGTTAAAAGTTGCTAACAATGAGGTAACCTTGAGGCAATAATGAGTAAGAAGGTGTAATAATGATACTAGTCATTCTTGGAGCAACAATAATGTAAATTTTGTGACACTGTATCAAACAGCCAATCAACAAGCAGAAAAAGCTTTAGTTAAATGAAGGTATTCTATTGGACTAGTATTAGCCAATCAGAAGCTGAAATATAGCAAAATTTACAAATCCAGAAGTCAGTTGCTTGTAGACAGTGCTCATAACTGGACGCGTTGGTTTTTAGACAGTGTTTCTAACCGGGCGCGAGATGTGTCCTCGAAAAATTTAATATGTATTTTGTGTGAGACAAAAATAGCTTACGTGTTAAAAAGGGTTTAACAAAAGGATCTCACAGCTCTCTATATAAGTGAAGTGTTATTAAAATCGTGTCAAGAATTAATAAAAAGGAGTGAATTAAAATTATAATCTGTGTAAGCCTACATTCTTCAGCCGCATCAGGCCCTGTTAAGAAATTCATGTCTTTAAAAATAATACTGACGCAGCCGAGGCAAACATGAATATATAATATTTAAAGAAACAGTAAAAATTACAAAGTTAATATATTTTAAACATTGGGGGGGGGCAAAGTCCACCGGAAAGTACATTTGGGGCGAAGGCTACCGGTAACTTGTTACCATACGTGCGGTTGCAACTACTTCAAGTTTGGCTCCCAAACAGTTGAACTACAATACAACTACTACTTCAAATTGGCTTTCCAATACGTGAAGCAACAACATACTTCAAAATTGACGCCCAAAGCTTGGTGCAAATAATTTAAAAGTAACAAAACGAAGCAACTATCTTCTTCAAAGTAGCTGTTGGCTATGAATGTCGAATTATTTTACGATTTATTTCCTACAATTTATAATGCTAAGGTTGCATAAAGTGTATCAACTCGTGGATAATTTGTATATGCCACTTGTGAAAATTGTCGCTCAAGTGACAGACAGACCGTGAGTGCGACAAACATTCACTCGTGCCATAATCAGTACTATCCACTTGTTGCATGATTACTATTATAGTATTAGAGGTGTCTTCTATCCTCCTCTTTGTTAAAAAACTGGAAGTTTAGAAGCATAAAGTGCTGCAGAGGAAGTCAAACTCTAGCATGCCACGTGTCAAACAACGTTTAACCTCTGTTAGCATTACCTTCAAAAGTTTTGAAAGTGACCCTTCAAAAGCTTTGAAAGTGACACAGTTAGTTATAAATTATGTCATTAAAACCTATGTTTTACAATAGAAGCAATGGCCCAATTCCATGATTTTAAATAGTAAAACAAGGACTGACTCCCCATATGTTACCTTCAAAAGTTTTGAGAGTGACCCTTCAAAAGTTTTGAAAGTGACACAGTTAGTTATAAATTATGTCATTAAAACCTATGTTTTACAATAGAAACAATGGCCCAATTCCATGATTTTAAATAGTAACTCAAGGACTGACTCCCCATATTTGCATTAGCATTGCATTTTAATTAAATCGCCGTTTTCTTTAATTTATATAGTTCTTCTTTGTTTGGGATTCATAATTAAAATGGGGAGAGAGAAAGCGACTGGTTTTGGAAATACAGATTAATAAAATACTGAATGGTGTTTAACCTGTAGAAACTTTAAAACTTATTGCGTAACACAACGTTAAGAAGAGTGGAGTAGGAATATTAAGGATATTGTAGTCGATTATATGAAGGTGCTATGTTCTCTGATGGAAGAAGGTATCATCAAATTATTACAACGCTTTTTCTCACTTCAGAACTTGAAGTTAATGTAAAATAATCTTTCTTCTTCTCAGTATATCAGTTCTCAATGACTGCATAGGAATAGCATTCACTGTTTAATACAATGTTATACGGAAAAGAATTTATGAACAACAGTGGAAATTTTATTATTAATATCTAAGACATTTCCCTCTATTCCACCCTTCAGATGTTCTGGGTTTCTAGGATTTCGAACTCCGCTCTGGATATTACGGAAATTTTCCGTTGTTATGAATAAGAATTTGCTGGAAGTGTTTGTTTTTCTTTTATAAAATCTGAATTCCCCTTATGAGGATAAGGGCAGAAACCAAGCCCAGTTGACTACTCCAAGTGAGATTCAAAATCGGGACTCCGGAACGTGAGGTAGACACCCTATCCAACACCATGAAGGAGGGCGTTATTCTCTTAAACACAGTTTCTCTCAATCTCATTTTCTCCCTCTTTCTACTTTGTATCTCTCCCTCTTCTAACTGTCCGTTTTAACCCTTCTCTCGGTGCAACTTAATGTGATGTTTTAAAAGCCGTAATAAAACTGCTGCTTCTGAGGTTTAATAGAAACTAAAACATACTAAAAGTTTTATACAGTACACAAACTTGTGTCTCTTGCTTATGCTTGCAATTCGATTGGAACAATACTGTGTTAGTAACCCGTTTTATGTACACGAGACATCTTGTCGAAATGTTTAATAACAAAACCTGTCAGAAACACAATGCTTAAACGCTTGTTATGTGACACTTCAAAACAAATTGGATAAAAGGTGTTTCGAATTTTTTGTTTTACGCTCCATTGAAACAGCCCCTTTAGGGCGAGTAAATAGGATGGCATTTGGTTGCCTTTGTAGTCTAGTGATTAGTATGGTAGCCTTCAAATCCAGATTCCCGGTGGAGTGTGGGAATTTTTCTTTGGCCAGGATTATTCGCCATCCTCCCTAGAGTCCTCAATGAGAATGAAAGTCTGTGTGTGTGGGTCGGTGGGTGTGTGTGTGTGTGTGTGTGTGTGTGTGTGTGTGTGGGTGGGTGGGTGTGGGTGGGGGTGTGTGTGAGAGAGAGAGATTGTGTGAATTTAATGCAATTACCCAAAGTAATACTACCCAGGTCTGCGCCATGGGCGAGTGGGCTAGAGCGTGGTGCTCTTGATTCCCAACCACGGAATGCGCCCGGGTTCGATCCCACCCTGGTATAGGACCGGTGCCTACTCAGCATCGCGAGGAAAGTGAGGAACTAGTTAGACAGCGATCCCAGACACGGAGGCCAACATTCTGACTAGGGGATGCCACCAACATTCTGACTAGGGGATGCCACATCACCTTCCCGTATCGGTTGGATGATCGCCCACCTCTGCCGTGCGTACGTGGGCGTGAGGCCGGAAGTCGGTTGGCAGCTCTAGGCCTTATGGGCTCTATCGCCACGGGATAATAAATTATTAATTATTATTATTAATTATTATTATTATTATTATTACCCAACTATAAAACGAGTGAATATCATTGTTAATGAGCAATCGCCCATATGTCCTGAGATGTTAAAGGCGGTATAATGAAACAAAGCATAATGCCAAATAGCCTATTTTCTAAGTAAGACCTATGGCTTGTATACCGAGTTTCACAATAATCGGTTTGGCCATCCTTGCGTGAAAATGTACATAGTTTCTTATAAGCTAGGGACGCCTTAAGCCGGTGTATTTATTTATTTCATTAAAAGAAACAAAATGTAGTAGTACTTAGCAAGAATTACTTCAAGAATAGCAAGCACTGACAGACGTGCATAAGAATGGAGACAAAGGGAAAAATGTCAGTATAAATATCACACAAGTTCAGATGAAATAAAAGTTACATACATTACCATTTTATTGCAATACTGTTTTATGTGCTTGTTATCCAAGATGTAAGTGTAAAGTGCTAGCTGCTAGTATAATAGTTATTTATGATACAAGGTTTAAAAGAGAGATTTTATCCTTCCAGCAGAATAAAATTGCTTTGAACATGCGTGTCATACACTAGTTTTTAAACAGTCATCAATATTTATAGACAAGTTATAGATTCTGAATTAGATTCTTATTAACTATTTGGTATGTGATGCTCAAGCGCGCCTGTGATGGTCACTTGTTTCTTTTTAGCATCAATGCTGACAACTGAGTTAGATGGACTAAAAAAAAACATTATACATAAGCAGGCTGTGTGAGTAATTCGGCTTCTGTCGTTCAGATATCCGTTTAAAGAATGTTACTAGTTTGTAGTATTTAGTCTTTGTTGTCTTTGATATTGAGGCACAGTTTGATCATAGCGTAATTTGCCCACAATGTTGAAGATATCCATGTTTTGGCTTAATCTTCGAAATATACTAACAGCACATTTTCATTGTAATTAGTTTGTATGTTTCTTAACTTGCACCATTGAAGAAACCTGTTATATGCTATTTCGTACTGTTTCCTGACTTTTTTGGCAGAAATTCTAACATTACCCTCTCGGATGCTTGTAAACTTTCAGTGGTTCTTCAAATTCCTAATACTGCATTCAAATTACCGCCATTGTAAAGACTTCTTGGATAATAATCTTCATATATGCCAGGAAATCAAAGTTGATAACCCTGGAGTGTTATAATTTTATACCACTCAGTTGCATAATTTTCCCCGGTGATACTATAGTACTTAGCCCTTTGCTAAATAATGCTGAAAAGCGTAAAGGGATTAGTAAGATTTCCTTAGAATTGTGTTTTGTAGTAGAAGTCGACACTTCCAGAGCCTGTGACCCACCCTTCCACCCACCCTTTTAAGAATCCTTTGTTTTATAGTAAAATTCTTGGTTAACGAAACAAACTTCTCCATTTTATCGATACTGCGCATTTAGGTAGGGAATTGGCAAGCTATCCTAGTTAGGCAAATCCGCTAGATGGCGATGTTTTAACGTACTGTTTGTTCTTCCAAAGATGTTGATGAAAATAAATTTAATCACTGCGTTGAATTTACTATTAAAAGTGAGGGAATGACATTTTGAGGGAAACTCATCTGCCCGCCCTTTTTAGGATAATTAACCTAAGCTTATATAAAACCAAACCTAACCTCCCCTGAATCAGAAAGCTAAGCTTATATAAACATCGTTAAGGCACTTACGCTGGCTTCGCTCGCGTGCTTTGGTGTAACCATTGGTTGCTAATTAAATTAAGCTTCGCGTGCTCTGGCATGACGTTTGTCGTTTCAGTCAAACGACTGTGGTTTCGTATTCCTATGTTGCGAGCGTTTTGTTTGTGCATTTGGGAACCGCGAGACGGAGGAAGTGGCACTTGCCGGGAAACTCTGCAAGTACCACCGGGAGGCTAAGTACTATAGTTTAATATCATCTACCGTTAAAAGCGCTTCTTTTACCTTCGACTGCCTGAAAAGTTATTTACACAGTGTAGCCGTAAAATCGACAGTGGTTTACAACACCTGAAAATGACTAATCTCGCCTAATTTAGAACATGAACAGGTTCCAAGCAGGGGTAAACATGAAGACAATTAGAAGAGGTTGATGACCGATTCTAGGAAGCTGATGATGTTCGTTATCATAGATCTCTACAAGGAAAACAACGAGAAATCACATACATTTAATAATAGAGCAAATACATGGTAATCATCTAAGCCCTCTGGTACTTCGAGTTCATTGGCCACAATTTCGTTCTCGCTATGTACTTAGAGATATCTTGAACAATGCCGAGACTGCGATTAGTTTGTAGCTTTAACTCAGTTTACCAGAGTAGCCTCATAAACAAACATACTAGAAGAAATATTTTAAAATTCGTATGTAATATTTATAACATAATGAAAACGTGCACTAATTTGAGTTTATTTCCACTTTCTCTTGACTGAATGGAGCTCTTCAGCCCTTTAGCCCATTGATGCAATTCCCTCGAGTGGGAACCCCAAATCTTGACTAGCAGCTGTTGTTCCATTAGTATTGTCATTGTGGGAACATACAGGAAATGTCTCAAGACAAAAAGTGATGTGTTACATTTACACGACTTTCTCTACCTACTGTCCTTTTATAGCTTCTACAAACTACTCGTATGAAAGCTTACCTCACTAACTACTTCAATTTAATCGACATAAGCCTTTGCAGAAATAGTTTTGTTACACATTTCGTTGAGGTACAAAAGGGATAGACGAAACCGAATCGACAGTCAAGAGTTTAAAAATCGGGTCGCTATGTGCTGATATAAAAATTCCATACTCTTTCCATGAGAAACAACTGAATAACGACAGCGCTTGAAAACTCCAAAGCAATAACAACGTATATCTCGGAAATTGCCAATGCCACAAAAGTCGTTTGAAATGAATTGTGTGTTTTAAAGGGCTCTAGATTTTTTCAATGGTACGTCTTTGTCTATCTGTTATGATTTGCCAGTTATACAAACTTATATACAATTCCTCCCGAATGAAGAGAACATCATGTACTATTTCCAGAAAATTCAAGATATACACTTTGCCATTTAAATAACTTAAACCTATAGCATTATAATAAAAATCACTAAACATTTTTGAGAAAATCGAAAAATCTTCCATGCAAAGGTAGCCTGGGGTGGGAGATTTTCTTGATAATCTTCGTGTCGCATCCTTGGAAGGTGTTGAACCTAAATACTGATACCGTAATTGACAGGAAGATATAAATAATTAAAGAAATGATAAGATAGAGAAATAATTGTAATAAATAATTTCCGTATATTAACCAATGTTTAGCATGTGTATAATAAGCTAGAGTTGAAAGAATTATCCGAGGAATTAGCAAGCCATGTTAAGAAAAGGCATTAGCCACAGCTAGGAGCGAAAGCGTTAGCTTAAAGATTCTTGGAACGCAGTTTAGAGTTAAGTTCAGTACGTTTGAACAGTCACATAGGTAGAAATTCTGAGAGTTTTGCCAGGCTTCCATAGCAACAGTTCAGAGATACACACGTAAAAATTGTGAGATTGGTTCAGCGCAAGAAGCAACGTTGGTGGGGTAGTTCTAAAGTAGGCGGGGCTTAAGTAATAAGAAGGCGTGTAATCTGAATCAGAGATACATTCGTGCACTCACTCGTGCGTACATTCGTGACTTAATCTGGTGATTGTTCGTGTGTTATTTTAAGCGCCCAGCGACGCATTTGTCGTTTTTAGCGGCCATCGCAAGGGGTTTTGCCGGTCAGCATTTTAGCTACTCACGGCAAGTTACGCTTATAGTTTCTTTATTGTGGAAACAGTTATTTCGAACCGTAAAATTGATACTGCAGAAGTTAGCAAGAATAATAAGTAAGTTGTTATACAGCTTCGAGTGTTACGATTCATAATCAATTTGATTATTTTCAAACGGTCGGCAACTTGCTTCAGTAGCTCAAGTATTAGATCACATTAAATTTCTCAGTAAATTTAAACTGGTGTTATCCTTTCACACCCGCCCACGCATACCCTGAGGAAAACATCTCGTAGCATATCACTAGAATAGCTGGCACACGAGACAACAGAACGAGCTACGGGATAACAGGCAAAGCTTCAAAATTGTCGCACCATCGCGCAGCTTTAAAATTTCAGATTAGTAAGTTATCAATACCAAGTTTGATATTTATCCGACATTTCGTGTTTGATCTATGCTATTCACAAACGCGTATACAATGGACCTTTATCTATTTTTTTAATTTAAGGGGCTTCAAAATATGTGTTTCCGGCGAAATCTCGATATAGATTTTTTGGGGGGGTTGAAACTCTCAATCTTAGGAACGTGGTAGCATTGACTTGTATGAAAACGGAACTAAGGTTTATATTAGGAACTAAAAATAATTAAGAGTAGAGGGTTAGAGAAAATAAGGCGAATGCCTGGAGTTACGAGCAATATGATGTCAACGGCCGTCTGAAGGACAGCATCATGAACGATGATGTAAAATGGAGTACTGTTGACTTAACCTGTCTTGTTTGTGCATGTTACAAGAGCCGGCAACTCAGAGTCAGGTAGCCCATAAATCAGTTTGCACTGGCTTAGACTCCAGATATCTGTAGGAAATCTCTATAGCCATATGTCTGCTAATATGAACCATCCTACAGAGTTGACCCCGTAATGGCCTTGAACTTGACTTTCTTCATTCGTGTATGTGTGTCGAAATTAGGTGCCCCGCATTGTACAACACTTCCTGCAATTTAAACTGCGGAGGTTTGTCCAATATGACCTCATCTGGGACGTCCAAAATGCCGTATTTATCAGTAAACAAAGGTGATCGTCTGCCTCTGTGGTGTGGCGATTAGTATGTTAGTTTCCTAATCCAGAGGCCCGGTTTCGATTCCCGGCTGGAGGATGGGAATTTTTCCTTCAGTCAGAATTATTCTCCGTCCTCTTTGGAGTATAGAAGTATAAGTGAGAGTGTAAATGTGTGCGAAATTAATGACAGAAAACCCAAAGATTAACACACTAGTAAACTGAGTGAACATCATTGCCGATGAGCAATCCTTCCAAAGGCAAAAATCGCCGAAATGACCTTAAATGTTAAATACTGCATATAAATGGAACAAATAAAAAAAAGAATTGATGCGATACATTCACATGACCTTCCCTGCCCTCTATCCTTTATTACTGAGTATACAAACTATTCTTACTAAAGCTTATATTTATATCTACTACGTTTTAATAAAAAAAACAACTACCTTTGCAGAAATAGCTACATTACACATTTCGTTATAGATACGAAGAGAACAGCGATAGTCAAATGCTTAAGAACTGGACGCTATATGCTGGCCTTAAAATTCCATACTGTTTCCATGCAATCGCGAGAAACAACTGAATGTTCAAAGGACGTTAAAGAATGACCAAGAAATGAGCAATCCAAACCATTAATAAGGGAAATGCCTTATGCCACAAAAATGTTTGTTGGAAATAAATTGTGTGTTAAAGAGATCTACATTTTTTGTGTAGTACAACTTCCTCTATCGCTTAACGTTTACTAGTTATACAATATTATACAAAATTCCGTCCGAATGAAGAGGACTTCAAAGGTTATTCCCAGAAAATTCAAGATATACATTTTAGTTGCCATGTAAATATCTTTAAATGGCATTTTAGTCAAAATCGTTAGAGCCAGTTTTTTATAAAATCAAAATTTTTGAGAAGTATTACATGCAAACGGTAGTTGGGGATAGGGGATTTTCTTGAAAATCTTCATGTCCCATCCTTGGAAGATGCTGAACTTAAATACCATATCAAGTTTTGTACTTGTCCGACTTTTCGTTTCTGCGTTGTGCTGTTCAAAGACACACAGACGGACCTTTTTCTGAAAATGTTGTTTTTTTTATTCAGGGGCTCGAAACATGCCTTTCAGCTGAAATCTCGGTATTGAATTTTTGGGTTGAATGCAATTCGTTCTCTACTTACTATGTATAGTAGTACAGCACGTAATAATAATCATTTTTGTATTTGGTTTAAATATTCTGTACGTTTTCCATGCACTATAGGGGTAAAACCAGTGTCATTAAAACCGCTTACATCTCTTAGCAGCCAGTAAAAGCATTGCATTTTATACTTCACACTTTAAGAACCATAGTAAATGCATACAACGAATACTTGACATTCATATAGTAAATGATAGCGTAAGAAATTTAAAACTACCAAATAAAATCAATGCTTTATTTTTTTTCGTATATAGTGGTTTTATACCCTTTCACTCTCGTTTTCAGTTAATGACATGAGGGTTTGAAATAAGCCTTCATTAGTCTCCAATTTTTTTTATGATCGAGTTCGTTTTATTGTTTATATATTAATAACCTGCACAAACGCACTAAGATGCGTGGGGCCCATGCAACGATTAAAATTTCCACCTTTTATACAGAAACGAGCAAGATTGTTCCGCGGTAAGGTGTGAAGCCCGCATTCGGAAGGTCCTGGATTCAATTCCCGTGGGGGCTGACCACTCTGACCGTGGGTTCTTTCGTGGTTTCCCCGGGTCCGTAAGCGAATGATGGGGTGGCTCCCCTTCTACCACGAATTTCCTGTCCATTTCCTATCTCCATCATTTCTTTTCATCTGTTTCAGGGTTGTAGTACTAGGCGACGGCGGTTGTGTGTTGCGGCAGGGGGGGTGAATTTGCGCTCTGGAAGGATTTCACCCTGGCGGGACTGATGGGGCCCCCTTCCTTCCTAGGAGTGTCTCGTCTATTTCCCAAACCTCCAGGTTGCGGGTGGCTAAAGCCGACGTCAGAATTGCTGTCAATTTGCAATCGTTGGGGGACCCCGTCCTCGCTAGCGCACATTATCGTCCGGATCTGGTCACCCCTCGCGTCTCCCTTTCATCCCTTCCTCCCAGGGGCCATGTTAGAAACACAAAGGGGCCACTATGGTCTACGCGCGGTGCTGCGCTCCGGTTACTGGAGAACCCTCCGCCTTACTACTATTTACAAACAGGGTAATGCCATTTCACTTGCAAATTCACTCCAAACATTTAGTGTCTTTACGAATACACTTTAAGTGCGTTTAGTTTGTTTTTTTCGCACTTCGGTATGTACTTTCTATTAGTTATTTTTCAAGGTAGTATCTGTTTAATTTATGTATTTTTACCAAATACTTTATTATTAATAAAACCATTTAGCTGTTGTATTCCAATAGTGGCACTGACCCTATTTTCCTGAATTAAAAAGCATTAGAGGGTATTTTTGTTTAGTTTTGATTTCCTTATTTACGACATGCAATGATATAAAGAGAGTCAAGAGATGCAATCCTTCAACTTTACAAACCTTACTCTTTGCAAGAAACACCATTGATAGCTTATGCGAATACGGAAAATCAAACTGTGATAAGCCGTTGCCCATCTAGTTGACAGTCAAATTTTTCATTATATTTCCGTAAATCATTAGTTGATGCCGACAGAGTGTAATACAACATTTACAGCACTACACCGTGGTAATGTGCAATAATAAAAGCCGATAATTTGTGTGATTATTAAGCCAAGTATACAGTATGATTGACTTTTTAATATTTATAATACCCGTTTTAATTTACCGTGTCCTTTTTTTGTCTGCCTATTTTGATTGTTTAATCGCGTAACCATCCGGGATCTATTTATAACATCAGTTACTGAACTCTGGTAGAGTAGTGCTGATCTAAAGCACTTTTCTCGTAGGATTAGTCCGAGTGTACGTTTAGGATGAGCCCCCTCTCTCTTCCCCCTCACACACATACATGAGTGAAAGAGGTTACTGACTCTATCGCCCCTCAAATGTGATATTCGGATGAATCACTGCACTAAGATGGGTTAGGGTTCGTCAGTTCTTAGAAGTTGCAGCTATTTTAACATCTCATTTCATTCAGCTTGTATACAAGATAACATAATACAGAATGTAAATCATGTGCAAGACGTATGGCGTGTAACATGACCCCAAATCAGGTCTTAGTATCATTTTCTTGGTCTCTTAAAAACAGTGGCAACACATACATTAAAACCAAGTAATTTGGCCTACATGAAAATAACCAGGAGGTAAGTATCTGACCACATCCTGTGCAATTTTCCAAGCATGTGGGAGTTATAGAATGAGATCAGCTTAGTGTTTTCTGTGGAGAGCAGTCATCCATTTCTTGAGCTTGCGGTCACCTAAAATGTAGAATTTCTTTTTCCCTCTTGAGATAAGAAAACGGAAATCACTAGTATTATTTCCAATGAGAAATGATATTAGGACACTTTAGTGCCTAATCAGCCCAATTTCAGAGCAATTAATGAATTGTGAGCAATGCATGAAATTAAGGGGCAATCAGTCAGTTTATCTGAAGATACATTGTGGTTATTTTAGTGTAAACAACTTAATTGTCTGTACTGTGTACCTAAATTATTACTATTCTGTTTATAAAAATTTATCTGTATGAACCATCTTTCCCACGCAGTTATCTATGTTTTTAGGACGCACTTAGAGTAGTGTATTTCTGTACATTACTCCCATATAACGCTTTAGCGTGCTGCAGGTCTTTGTCGTCGATACCTAGCCATATTTTGGCTACTGACTAAACGAAAACATCGACTTCTCGAGTAGCGGAATATGAATGTATTACATATATTTATTCTCTATCACGTGTCGAAGTTTAGATTCTCATATCATTAACATCTGCGTAATCAGTACATTTTGCTAATGTACCACTGTATTTACGTAATATTCAATAAAAGGGAAGCGCACCGATTAAGATTTTTCCTCCAGAAGACCAAATATTCCGGTTGTGTTTCTTCACAGAATATTCGTCAGATTAAGGATGATTCCAAAGAAACTATCAGTAATTTGAAAAATAACTACAAACAAACCTGGTATAAAGTTCCAGTAAACACTGTTGCGCAAAGGACAAACTTTTAAAATACAATCCTTTGGTAGTTGGTATTCCTGCGGCTGACTTGTATAAGAGAACAAGCTCCTGGTATATCAGCAACTACTTCGCCTCCGCTGTATGGCGGGTGACAGCTCAATGTAGACTTAGTCATTTGTCAACAACGGCTGCAGCAAAGGTTTACGGCAATGTTAATTTTGGTGACGTGTGGCAGCGCGCTATGCCCGTGGGGTACATTCGTATCGTCTCTAATGGTTGTTCATCTAAGTTCAGTATAAAAATGTGACATTAGCTGCGTTCTCCACCCTTTAGACTGGACTTTTACCTAAACATAAGGAGATGGCTACTGGCCTGCACTCTCCCGAAGTATCTTGCTGTTACGTTTGACCATTAGCAACATGCTGTTTCACTGCCCGTCTCACTGGCAAATCTGCGATATCAGCACGCTTTACCACTTGTGGTAAGAATAAACGCTAATGACCAGCAACGTCCATTTGCGTGCACAAGAGTGTGTTAGAATGCCAGAGAACGCAGAGAGGAGTAGGGGTACCCATACGAAGGGGCCTCCAAAAATCTGGAACAGAGCACCACAAGTAGGCCGCAACGGCCTTCTTTGCTTCTAACGTGGCCCCTGGGAGGGAGGGATGGATGAGGGAGGAGACCCGAAGGGCGACCAGATCCGGACGACGATGTACGCTAGCAAGGATAGAGCACATACTGACGCCAGCTAGCCACGGCGTAGCCCGGGGGTCCTTTGCGTTCCAACCATACGCCAGGGAAAAATCTTTACAAATCGCACCCGAACGCCGTTGCCTGGTCCTTCAACGCTGAAACAGGTGAAAAAAAATGATGGGGACAGGAAGGACTTCGTGCTAGAAAAGGAACCACCCCAGCATTCGCCTACCGACCCGGGGAAACCACTAAAAACTTCCATGTTCAGAGTGGCCGGCCCGATGGGAATCGCACCTGGGACCTATGCGAGTCACACATGCTACTCGCTCAGTAACACACCTAGAGAATGTGAATATGTAAACAATCTAGTAAGCATTTGGAGTTTGGACATGATGTAGAGCATTTCGCCTAGAGATTAACCCTTGCACTAGACGGGCGGGCGCGTTGCATACAGTCAAGGTTACGCACGCACAATGTATGTTTTCTTGCGGCCGAGTTTGCCCTTGAGTCATTCAATCATTCCCTCGTTCCTTCACCCTAGTTTCCATGCATTTCACCATGTTCAATTGAAATCTCAACCGCACTATTGGGAATACAATTTAAATTAATACACCTACAACGTTACAATTCCATTATATAGGGTTTAAATTGGGAAACATAATTCAACTTCCTTCATAAATGTCATACTTTTAAGTATCCTTGCCTACACGCTTATGCGAAACGCTTGTGTGCATTTTGGCTCAGCGTATTTATGGGAGGAACTATTTCGAGCCCTAAACATTTGTAGATTGAAACGCCGACCATAAACTGCAGATAGGCATCTTAGGACAACTCATCTATAGATCATTATTAGCTTCCTTACTTACTGTAAAAGGTAGTAAAGAAATGTAAACGCAGGATTACTATGCCTACGTTTTAGATAATTTAGATAATTACATTCTTAAATAATGAAATGAAATTAAAATATTTTTAAAATATATCTGCCAACCCTTTGTGAGATATTCACAAAACTCCTGAGTGCAAAATGCATGCTTTATAATGATGCACCAAAGTAAATCGTGATCGCACATGAAGTTGGAATGCAATATCAACCTCAGCCACTGAAACCCTTTCCTCTCTAGTAAGGCCACTGTATTCCCAGCGGTCCCCCAGCAGAAGTTAGGTATGCCCGATACCACCCCTGGGATACAAAAATGAATGATTCCTCAAAACGTAGGGTAGGAGAACATGAGTATCAAATCATCAAATGAGCGTATCTTGTGATCTGACGAAAAATAAATACCCATCTGGAAGATACAGTCCAGTGCATGGAATCTTTTTGTTATAATGAGCACTGATTTATGCTGGTAGGTAAATACTAAACGCCTCTGCCACGCCCAGCCGCACCTCTTACCTGGTTCTAGCACTCCACTTAATGTTTACCTGACATCCCCTTTTTCCTTCGCTCCTTAGCCTGAAACCGACCTATAGGTTAATATTTCAGTGCCAGACTTTGACATCAAACCAATACTAAACGGACTCATACAAGGGCTGGAGTGGGCCGTCGTTGTGAAGCATACCTTCCAGCCACTCATCCTATTTCGCCGCTCACCTAGGCCTGACATTTGTTCATACTAAACCAGTATGAGATTGGCCCACCAAGGCCTGGTGTGGGCCACAGATAAGGAGATTCTGCCAACATTAAATAAAGAAAAACACTATAGCAAACCCAAAAGTATCGGCACGTTTCCGTGCACTAGACTGCACTTGATTGAGACTATAATTGGGATTTTCGCTTTATTAATAACATTACAGTTTCAACATGCATATACACCCTTAAACGCTGGAGAGAGAAAGCAACTTCACAAAAACTGACATCTATACTTGCAAGCCCAAGTGATAGTAAGGCACATGGAAATCTAAACGTTCTCAAGATTCCTTCGAGTGCAGATATAGTATTTTCTTATTGCTAGCGTATCGTACAAACAAGAATGCCTGTAGATATTGAAGGCTTAGTCCACGAGTGAACCAATTCTCGGCGACTACGTGTATTACAACCGCAAAGCTTCATTCACTGCTTTTTGCGAACAAGATAATTGTGAAGCACTTTCCTGCACTCTGATACCATCATCTATAAAAATAACAGGCAGACCGATTGACACGCCTTCTTATGCGTTTTCTTCTCGGCCTTCCCTAACTAGAGAATAATTTTATTCCTAGAAGCAAAGGGCAAGGAACTTTAGATGACCAGGTGGAACGGGAAGAAAGGTCTCAGCAGCGCCGGAAATCGCATTCCAAGACCTTGAACGCACACTTGCACTAATCCTCCTCCCATTTCCAGGCAAATACATAGCTGTCGCCGCCTCCTTTCTGGTAGGTGCAATGCCCCAGCACTCTCCCTTTCTTTTCAGCTTTTCCTGTGTCTTCCTAATAAGCAGATATTCGCCTAATATCAAATACGCAACGGCTCCATGCAGGTGATGTCACGCATGTAGGTGCGTCTGTAGTTCTGCAAGCGTTGAAGAAGTCGCGAACCGATATTAAAGATGGTTTACAGAAAGGGCGGGTAACCACCTGCCACATTTCATTTCATTATTCATCCCAATAATCAACATATACGATTTGGTCTACGTCATGAATATATGGAATACAATGGTCAATATATAAAATACGGCGTTGAATAACTTTAAAAAATACTTGCAGATACTAGTGCTTTTGCAAACAGCATAAGTACTATGTAATCTTAAAAATCATACTTTATATATTTATAGTCATTATAGCAATAATTACCATACAAATACAACAAAGGTTCTTTTCATTTGTTTAAAAATTCGTCTAGCGTATAAAATACGGAATTTCTGTTATTCTTTTTAAAAATTGTTTACAGTGTATCTTTATCTCCTCTGATAATTTGTTATCAAGATAACACGCTGCATAAGTAGGTTTGGTTTTATAGTTCAATCCTACTGACCCATACGTGAAAAGTTTTGCTTACTCTAGTTTCATAATTTTTTTTCTAATTGTTTCATTTGTATAGCTCCCTTCTACTTTTATTGTCATATTGGGGGCTTTGACTTGTGAAATAACTAGCAGTGTGTGTTATTACTCGCAGAGCTGTAGGTTTCTTAAAAGTTGGCTTTATCATTCTTTTGCATTAAACATACCCACATTCATACTTCCAGACCCTGTGGGGGGATAGGGAATGATTTGGTTGAAGAAAAATTCCCCGCCCCAGCCGAGAATCGAACCCGGGATCTCTGCGTTGAGAAGCCAGAGCGCTGACCACTCGACCACAGAGAGTCTTTCATAATTATTTTTTTGAATGAACATCACTTAGGCAGTACTGGGAAGTTGCTTTAATAAAAGCTATTTTCAAACCTGTATCATCAGTTTGGCAAGTAGTTGCTGAAAGACTTGGGGGGGTGAGGCAGTCTTATAAATTGGAATTTCCTTTTTAATTCGATCAATACCTGAGCATTGTAGGCACAATACGTATATTATAAATATATTTTTTTAAAACTGGTGCTACCATCTACCATTTGTACTGAGAATTCTGCAACACTTCAGAGAAAATAATCATAATTCCTACACTCTTTGGAATAGGGAAGTAAACTTTAGCTCATCTTTTAGGGGAAGTTTTGCTCTACAGATTGGTACTTCTGTTAAATATGCCAGCTTCTGGTGCTCAAGTCATGTGGTTTGTTTCTTTCTTTGTAAGTATATGTAATTTATTTTCACCATTTATCTTTTGAACAGTTTTTTTTTTGTGAATTACATTTTCTGATGTAAATGATCTGTTTTTTCAGAAGCAATTGACGAAAGTTAAATTAAATTTTAGGATTATAAAACAACCTCTAATTGCTGTTGTGAATCTACTTGGGTATTAATGAGATGTAATTCCTATTACTTTTTTTTAAATTGCTGACAAATTCTGATCAAAAGGTGGTATAATTTTGAGAAATAAATCCTATCGCCCTTATTATTGGATGAAAGTAGATCAATGAACTTAGAAGACATTCACCTATACCCTGTAAACATTTCAGGTGCATATCTTAAATACTTTGAGATAATGGGCCATAAATTTAGCAGATTTAACACTGAGGGGTTAGGGCTTTTAATTTTCCCTTAACATGGATCGCACGATAAACGTTACCATTTTTAAAGAAGTTTTCGCTAAGTATTTACTAAATTTCAGAGTAGCAAATAGATAAATGCCATACAAAATGTATACATATAACAAAACTGCAAAGTACAATTTTCTGCTGATTTTGCATTTTAGATAAAATTGGTTCATTCTAGCTCAGTAAGGGATACAATGAGCTACACTTTGCGTTTTACACCAAATAATTTTCCTTGAATATATTGTTTCAAGTAGAGCGTTATTTTTGCAAACACTTTTAAGAAAAATAGTAAACACAAAATTAAAATATTACCTAGTGGCAGTCTTTAAAGAAAACTGGACCATAGTATTCGTCAACGCTGACCCTAAAAACCATAGACAGAATCTTGTGGAGATGTAATATCTATTGGCGCTATAGTTCTTTAGATCATGGCTTGCATTGGGAACGAATTTCTCCGAAATCATCCACTACTATTGAATGTGCAGAGATTGGCTATTTGTAACATACAAAATACAATTTTTAAAATGCTTATTACTTTCTCTACCACGTACCTAGTATGTAGGAGAGGTATTGCATTCTACCCAAAAATTCTATATCGAGTTTTCACCGGAAATACATGTTTTGAAGCCCCGAGAATCCGCAAAAGAACCGTGTGTGTGTGTCTGTGTGCCTGTCAACAACATAACTCAAAAATGAAAAGTCGAATAAATACCAAACGGGTATTTAAGTTCAGTATCTTCCAAAGATGCAACACGAAGGTTTTCAAGAAAATCCCACCACTCCAATTTATCCTTTACATGGAACATTTTTCTAAATCTTTTATTTTATGAAAAATAGCTAACGATTTTGATTAAAATGTCATAGGTATATTAAAGATATTTATATGACAAAACGTACATCTTGAAATTTCTGGGAATAGCCTGTGAAGTCTTCTTCATTCGAAAGGAATTTTATGTAACCTTGTATAACTGGTAAACGTTGAGCGATAGACGAAAACCTGCTGCACAAAAATGTAGATCTATTTAAAACGCACAATTTATTTCAAATAACTTTTTTGTGGTACAAGCCCTTTCCCAGATATCCTTTATTAATGGTTCGCATTGTTAAATACGTTGTCATTCTTTTTAAAGTCCTGTTGACATTCAGCTGTTTTTCGCGAGTCATGGAAAGAGAGAGTAATTTTAAGGCCAGCTTATAGCGTCCTATTCATAAACAGTTGTTTATCGCTGTTCACTTTGTATCTGTAACAAAATCTGTAATCCTGCTAATTCTGCAAAGGTTTATCTCGATTAAAATGAGTTGATAGAAAAAAATCTGATGCGTTACATTCACATGACTTTCTCTACCCTCTAGCGCTTATTAGTCGGTATACAAATTATTCTTACGAAAGTTTATTTTCCTATCTTATTTGCTTTGATTGAAATAAAACTTTCCGGAAATAGCTGCACTACACATTTCGTTATAGATATAAAGGGAATCGCGATAGTCAAATATTTAAGAACTGGACGCCATGTACTAGTCTTAAAATTCCATGCTCTTTGCCTGCAATCGCGAGAAACAACTGAAACCGAAAGGGCTTTAATTACAAAAGTATTGAACAATTCGAACCATTAATAATAATGGATATCTCGAAAATGGCTGATGCTACAAAAGGTTATTTGAATTAAATTGTGTGTTTTAAAGAGATCTATATTTTTTGTATAGTACGTTTTCGTCTATCGCTTAACGTTTACCAGCTATGCAAGGTTGTACAAGATTCCTTCCGAATGAAGTGGACTTCACATGCTATTCACAGAAAATTCAAGATATAAATTTTATTTGTAATGTTAATATCTCTAATATATTGTATTTTAATCAAAATCGTTAGAGCCATCTTTTAGAAAAATAAATAATTTCGAAAAATCTTCCACGTAAAGGGTAGTCTAAGGTGGAGGGTTTTTCTTGAAAATCTTCGTGTTGCATCTTTGGATAGTACTGAACCCAAGTACCAAGTTTGGTATTTATCCTACTTTTCATTTTTGAGTTATGTTGACACACACACACACACACACACACACACACACACACACACACACACACACACGCGCGCGGACCTTTTTCTAAAAATTCTTTTTTTGATTCAGGGGCCCTCAAAACATCTATTTTCGGTGAAATCTCAGTATCGATTTTTTTGGTGGAATGCAATACCTTCTCTTCCTACTATGTACATGGTGGAGAGAGTAATAAGTTTTCACAAGAGTAATTTATTTACCTATTAATAAACGATATAGTGTAGAGAAAGCCATGTGAATGTAACAGAGGTTTTTAAAGGAATTAGTTTACTTTTAAGCATGGTTTACACTCTCAAATTCCTAATACATTTTTGGGGGGGTATCTCCACCTTAATAGAACTCCTACGCTTTAATTTTAAATGCCTCATTACACAGAAATGCTGAAATATTTCCTGCCGGATTAGGGTTACCAGACGTCCGAAATATCCCAGACATGCCTTAGAATTTTTTTGTTGCCTTCTCTCAGGTGTCCGGAGGGAGTTTCTGAAAAATTTGGAATGTCCTGCATTTTTAGGAATGTAAACCTCCTTTAGTTTCAAATTGATTGGCAACTCGAGAAATATTAGAAAAATATTTGTTGTTGAAAAAAGTGGAATCACTTTGCTATCCTTGCACACAATGCTAATGTTAAGAGGGATTTGTTTTACTGATATCATCGCAGTAGATACACGAAAGAAACAGGCAATTGAATGACTCATTCAGATATTTTATTCTAGTAAAATATAACATTTAAGTTCTGTAGAATGTCATAATTATATACGAAAGCCAGATTACTTTTATAAAATATGTTCTTCACACAAGTAGGATTATTAAGGTTCTTTGACAGCTGCTGCTACTCTTTTTAATATATGAATACTTAATAAAATATAAAACCTATGAATATATGTTTGAGGATTAATTTTTGTTTGTTTAATTTTCCTACATTCAACTTTTTTCTATGCCATACATTTTTGTGTAGACAACTGTGATGACCTACATTGCTAGCCCTATGCCTGATTAAATATCAGTAATAATGGGTGGGCAAAGTGGCCTTTTGAGTATGTAAAGGTTATACTTCCAAGCCAAACGTAACTGTTTATGCAACTATCTTTATTTGCAATTTAATATTTCTATGCTTATGGAGCGTGGGTTCAGCAACTATAGGTACTTACTTATTGCAGGTAATTTATATCTTTGTAATGCGTTATTCAAGAGAAGGTGAACCTAATTCTGTGGAATTGGTTTAATATTAATATGAAGTGTCGGTTATAAACACTTGAGTATGTAAATATCATAAATAGTGTCCCACAAAACTGAGATTTGCGTCTTTAAAGTTAGTATAAGGGAAAATAATGAGTTTTTTTCTGTTTCAGGTGAGTCCCAGAGAAGTTTAATAAACCCATGCTGCTGTTAATGGACTGAAAGTGAGTAAACTATTTAATGGAGTGATTCTAACAAGCATGTAATGAATATAATAATAATAATAATAATATACTAATTGAAACATTTTGTTATTTAAGCGTCTTACGGAGTGCAATGCTAGTACCTACTTTGCAAACTCCCATCCTCGATTTACTTTAAGTTTGACATGCAGTAAGTTACCCATCACTTTAGTTAAAAGGTGACACATTTGTAAGCCTTACAGACGCTGAGCAGAAATTCGTATACATTCTTACCTTCATTCATTAAACAGGTAATGCATTTTTATATAATTTATTGAATAAAGTGAAGACAAAACAATGGAAAAGATGAAAAACTAAAACAAGGTTTACCTATCTGAAATATAATGGCCTATTCATCGAGTAGACATGCTGATAATCTCGCCAGATGCAGGTCTTCACGTGAAATACAGAACGATTAAAGGTAGAAACAATCTTTGTCAAACAGCTATGTCATCTTGTTGCATATCTGTCTAGCCTATGCGTATCATTTGCATATATGCTTATCAAACCAATCACAGCAATCTCAGAGTAAGAAACATTAAGAGGTGCATCCATAAGTTAAGAAAAATGGTCAAATGTTTCCAGAAATAGCTGAATATATTATAGCAGGAGCAGGTACATAAATAACAGGTATGCAATGGACACACTATAAATTTGATTGTATTAGTTTTCTCTTCATATTGAACTTATAATTTCTACATATACTATATACCATTCGTAGATTTTCTTGCCGACTGCATTCTAATGTCAAAATGTGTGTTTCGTTAAGGCACGTGATGACTGATAAACAAAAATCTTATACTAACTAGAGGCACTGCTAGAGTTTGTGTGCTTGGAGGAATTGAAACACTCGCGCAGGTCGTTGTGGAGAACAAACCTGTGCTTGCTAAGACGTGTTATGACGTATGTGTGTGACTGACAAGCTAAGAATTCAGAGTTTTAAATATGTACTTCTTAAAAATTACTAAATTTATAAATTACTTTTGGTGAATTTAGGTAAAAACCATAATTGTAATCACATTGAATAAACCATTCATTCATTCATTCATTCATTATCTGTTTACCCTCCTCTGATGTAGGACTTACACCCCCCAGGACTGACAAGCGGGTGCCTGGGGTCAGAGGCCCGTCGAGGAGCAGATACTCATGGATCAGACAGAGCATCCAGGATGGGTGATCAGCCCGATGCCTGGTATGGGATGAAGGAAGTAGATGAAGCGAAATGTTGGTGAAATGGACGAAAGGAAAGGTGATGATGGAGCAGTTGGTGGAATGAATGGCGGGGGAAACCGGAGAACCCGGAGAAAACCCGCCCAGACGCCGCTTCGTCCACCACAAATCCCACATGCAGGTCCCTGGGATTGAACCCGGGCCGCCTAGATGGGAGGCGAGCGGTCTAACCACTCGGCCACGGCGCCGCCACATTGAATAAACCACTGAGTCAAAATTAGCAGTTTTCCGACCTTGCTATTTTTGTTTTTGAAAAGGCAAATTTACACTACTGTTCACCCCACTTCTTTAAAAAGTTACCAACC
The DNA here is from genome assembly GCA_030765065.1 of Deroplatys truncata. Classification (NCBI taxonomy): domain Eukaryota; kingdom Metazoa; phylum Arthropoda; class Insecta; order Mantodea; family Mantidae; genus Deroplatys; species Deroplatys truncata. The sequence goes on along the minus strand of CM060990.1, from coordinate 97,888,309 downwards.
AAGGTCGAAGTTGAAAAAAAAAAGAAGAGAGAGATCGAAATGCATTTATGCACGTAACCGTATTAGCACGGTATCTGTTATTGCTGCTATAGAACGAACGCAACGAGAGATCATTTTCACAAAACAGACAAATTTTAACAGTATATTGTTTACAATTTTGTTGTAGCCAGTTTTATTTGAAATCACACCTAAAATATGGACATTGCAGCCAAAATATCTATATGAAATTATCGCAATGAAAGAAATAATAGCAGGATGTAATTTTTATGATATTATTATTACTATTATTATTATTTTCAATGTGAGCTATTCATCGAATTCACGGTTATGGGTGTAGTAAACAACAGGGTGCTTCCATGGCTCTATATTGAAAACTAAAATTTGTGGTCTGAATTTTACTTTTCAGTATAATAATAATAATAATAATAATAATAATAATAATAATACAAAGTTTGTTGTCTGAATATTGGTTTTCAATATAGAGCTATCGAACTACTTTGTTTATTATTACACCCATGACCGTGAATTCGGTGAATAGTTCATATTAAATAATAATAATTATTATTATTATTATTATTATTATTACTGTTATTGTCATTATTACTGATGACGACGCAAGCAATCGCCAGGGATACAACAGCCAAAATTTTTGTCCCATCGCACTTTTATATGACGGTAAATACATGGAGCTGTTGCACTTAAAACACGCTTAAAAGTCATTGCCCTACGTCGGAATCGAATCCACAATCCTGAGCACAGAAAGCCAGCGCAAAACCAATTGCGCCATGTGAGGCGGAGTATTCTTTTGTAATAAACATCTTTCTCAGTCAACCATAGTACATTCTTGTGCTGCATACAAGTCAGAAAATATAGAATTAAAAGAAGAAGGTAATTTTAGGTTGTTTTTCCCCTCCCTTGCAAATTACTTTAAATGTGGATTTTAATGGACTTGGAACGTCTATAAGGTTGACAATGGAAATCATAATGGCAGGTATATTACTTTCAATTCAGGATTGTTTGCCAAGTAATTAATATTGAAACCAGTTTCCCCATTTTTCCATTTGTCTCCCATATTGCCCTTAACGTGCCAGCCGGTTGGCGGTTCTATTCTCTCCGCGCTCTGCTCAGCCAATAGTGGGCGGATATGCCGAAAAATACGGTACAGTACTTGGCATTTCTATTTGACGTTTAAGTACTAAATAGGAAGGAGGGGAACTTTTATGTGTGCTCTGTTGACTCCTTTAACTTAAGAGTTACTGCTGAATTCTCTGCGCGCGCAGTCAGTTGAAGGCGTGAACACTAGCTATTCTCGGACCTAGTGCTCAGGCTACCAAGATATAACATACTTCTGCAGTTAATAACAGCTTTCGATCTTAGCTGCACTTTTTAAGTATTTGTATAGGCAATAATAGATTTCAGGTTTTTTTTTAAGTCAATGCATGTATGAGAAACTACAAATACACATACTTCTTTTGATTAGAAATTGTATGCATGCTTGCCAAACTTAAAACAAATAAAACTTACAAAATGCTAACGAACTACGTCAAACTCTTTTTGGATACAATTTTCGTTGCAATTAATCACCGTTTTACGTTTATACTATATGCCTGCTTGTACCAAACGCCTTATTAGGCATGTCTTGTTTTGGGCTTAAAGAAATTCTGCAAACATTCATTAATTCTAATTAGAGTACAATAATAAAACTGGGTCATATATACATATATAAATTGAATTTTTCAATTTTAAGAATATAAATATTGAAGATGTTACCTGTAAATGCACTATTTATTGCACAAAAAATGTAATTCGCTAATATCTCAAGATCTTTCGCGAATTTCAAACATTTAAGCCAACATCTACGGTACCAGAGCATTTTGAATATTTAACAATGCTGGAAAGAAAAGAAAAAAAAAAGTGACGAAAATGAACTTTGAAGTTTACCACTGTACTTTATTTGAATGGTACTGGCCACTTAAGTGGCCGTTTGAAGCTCTAAAAATGGGGCCTAATATTAAGAAATCAATGGGATAGCACTGAAGCATACAGGAAATAAACATAATAAATACATATCTTATGTGTTTCATTCATATGACTTTCTCTACCCTCTCTCGTTTATTAGTGAGTATACAGATTCTTCTTACCAAAGTTTATTTTCCTATCTATTTCATTTTAATCGGATAAACCTTTCCGGAAATAGTTGCATTACACATTTCGTTATTGATATAAAGCGAGTAGCGGTAGTCAAAATGTTTTAGAACTGGACGCCATATGCTGGTCTTAAAATTCCATACTTTTTCCATGACATCACGAGAAACAGTTGAACATCGACAGGACCTTAAAAGAATGACTAAGTATTGAACAATTCGAGCCATTAATAATGGATATCTCAGAAATGGCTGATGCCACAGAAAAATATTTGAAATATTATACAAGATTATACAAAATTCCTTTCGAATGAAGAGGACTTCACAGGCTGTTCTCACAAAATTCAAGATATACATTTTATTTGGCATGTAAATATGTTTAACATATAGTATTTTAGCCAAAATTGTTAGGGCCATTTTTCTAGAAAATCAAAAGTTTCGAAAAATCTTCCATGGTTTGGGGTGGAGGACTTTCTTGAAACTTTTGATGTTGCATCTTTGGAAGATACTGAACTTAAATACCAAGTTTGATCTTATCTGAATTTTCGTTTTGGAGTTATGTTGTTCACAGACACACACAGGAACCTTTTTCTAAAAATGCTTTTTAGGAGGGTTCAGGGAACCATAAAATGTATATTTCTTGTGAAATCTCGACATCTAATTTTTGGGTGGAATACAAACTTCCCCTACATACTATAAGGTAGTAGAGAAAGTAAACATATCACCCTCACGGTAATTTAGAAATTGACAGCTCTCGTCGACTTGAAATTTCTGTATCTTACGCTTCATTCAACTTTCAATTGAAAATACTTAACGCTTCAACAGTACTTCTAGTTATTTTTCTCATGAAGCAATTTATAAGTTGCTTTGTTATTTCAGTGGCTGGCGTTTGTAATTTGAAGAGACATATTTGTGTTCCTTTGTTGTTTTAGTTACTGGAGTGCTGACCTGAAATCCTTAACATATTTATAGACGTTTTTAATGAATACTCTTCGACTATTTAATCAGAATTATGCAATGTTTCCGTCCCTATTAACCTATTCATTAAAGTGCCGATAAAATATTTAACAGTGAACAAAATGGAGGAAAACATTAGTGATGTAAATTATCGCCACCGTAACAAATCTATTATTAGATCTTGCGGATACTAATATGCTAGTTAGAATCCGTTGGAAATAATAGAAGAAAATATTTATCTTCCAGATAGGAAAACTGCTGCGTACGCATCTAACTGGCGAACGTAGTACAAGCACTAAAAGAAAACATCTGATGTGTCGTACTCGCTTGACTTTCTCTTCCGATTCTTGTAAAAATGATTGTTACAAACGCTTATTCTTATATCTACTTTATGTTAATCGAGATAAAGATTTGCAGAAGCTGTCTTACTGTATATTTCCTTGTAAGGACAAGGGGATTAGGGGGATACAGCAGGCTTTAAGCGATAGTCAAATATTTTAAGAGTGGGTCACTATGTAATTGGCTTTGAAATTCCGTTCTTTTTGCTTGGCGAAGAGAAGAGAGGGATTGAAGGAACGACTTCCATTTTAGAAAAGTATAAGTATTTGAAAATTCAAACCAATAACAAGCAATATTTCGGAAATGGTTAAATTCACAGCAAAACTTTGACATAGATTGTGCGCTTTAACGAGACCTACATTTTTTGTGCAGTAAGATTTTTGTCTATCTCTTACGTTTGACCAGTAATGCAAAAGTAATTCAGAATAAAGAGGACTTTCAAGATATACATTTCATTAGTTATGAAAATACCTAGAACGGTATTTTAACTAAAATCGTTAGGATCAGTTTTGAGAAAATCAAAAATTTCGAAAACCTTTCCATGTAAAGGGTAGCTTTAAGTTGGGGGGAATTTTACTGAAAATATTCGTGTCTCATTGGAAGATTCATTCATTCATTCATTATCTGTTTACCCTCCTCTTATGTAGGACTTACACCCCCCAGGACTTACAAGCGGGTGCCTGGGGTCAGAGGCCCGTCGAGGAGCAGACACTCATGGATCAGACAGAGCATCCAGGATGGGTGATCAGCCCGATGCCTGGTATGGGATGAAGGAAGTAGATGAAACGAAATGTTGGTGAAATGGATGAAAGGAAAGGTGATGATGGAGCAGTTGGTGGAATGAACGGCGGGGGAAACCGGAGAACCCGGAGAAAACCCGCCCAGACGCCGCTTCGTCCACCACAAATCCCACATGCAGGCCCCTGGGATTGAACCCGGGCCGCCTAGATGGGAGGCGAGCGGTCTAACCGCTCGGCCACGGCGCCGCCCTCATTGGAAGATGCTGAAATTAAATACCAATTTTGATATTTAACCGGCTTTTGGTTTTCATGTTATGCTGTTCACACACACACACACACACACACACACACACACACACACACACACACACAGGGACCATTTTTATAAAAATGCTTTTTTGAGTTCAGGGGAGCTCAAAACATTTCCAGTGAAATCCCGACCTCGAATATTTGGGTGGAATGCAATAATCCCTCTACTTGCTATATGTAGTAGAAAAAGTGAAAAGTAATACAAGTTCTAAAGGCAGTAGGACTCATTCTACAGACCATAAGTCATTTGGAGCTCTCCACTATATTCCGTCTACTAAGACATTTCATCCCTAAATTTAAATTGTTTCGAGACATTCGTTTTCATTCCTTGTAATGGAAGGCGTTAGTTAACAGTACAATAGTGATGAGCTTTAAATGTGAGCTTTGCAGTATTTTAAAATAAGTCATTAAGGGATTGAATGACGCCAGCATGTGCAATAGCACACTTGGCATCCCTGTATTTACTGTCTAGAATATTCGTTTGTTCTTTTGATCTCTTCTGTATGCCACATATCAGTTCTGTTAAGAATTCTTAAACATATTGTGACATAGGTCGGTGGTTTCTGCGCATGTGCGAGTCGGCAGAAAGAGAAAGAGAAATGATAAGGAGGTTAATGAACTTTTAAACAAATTTGCAAGTGAGGGATTTGGCGGAGATATGCTTTCTTGCTTCACCTTAGCAACATCATCCTTCTCACTCCATCACGCAACTTGCAGTCAAGGTTAGCAGGGCGAGTGTTCATTTGATCATTTGGCTGCGACGTGTTATCCATGGTGAGGATTCCCTCTGAATCATACCGTCTGCTGCCGAGACAAAATTTTACTGACAGCTCACACAAGCAAAATAAGAAGTACAATCAAATGATTTGGATATATTTAGTAAACAATAAGCCATATTACTTTCTACTGAGTTCTGCATACTAATAACTAGGGGCCAGATTCTTAGGCATTAACCTATTTTTACTTTCTCTACCACGTACATATTAGATAGAGAAGGTATTGCATTCCACCCAAAAATTCGATACCGAGATTTCAATGTAAATACATGTTTTGAGGCACTTTGAAGTTTCCCGACATTCGTCTTTTCAGGAAAGGGAAACCCCCGGAAAGAACCTTATCCGGACAATTCTCCCTAACCTAGATTCGAACTCGGGCCCTCTTGATTGTGAGGCAAACACGCTATCCCCACAGATAGAAGCGGGCTAGGAAGAGTTTGTATTCATAAATAGGTTCACATCGGATGTTGATGTTATCGTCAGGTTATTCAAAATGTCTTGACGGGCCATTACTTGGCCCGCGGAACTAGGATTGGCCACCCTGGCCTAAGAAGAGCATTCAGAAGCGTGTTTTATGAGCATGTGCATGCTCTTTTGTAATTATGCAACTGAAGAAAGAAATCAATATATAAACCGAGAAAACACCTGTTTTGATTTTCTTAAGAAGAAATCATATGAAAACTAGTGAAGAATAACTTCGAATAATGCTCAAAATTAACAGTTACGTTGTACTATTTATGTATATAATTTAGAAGGCCCAGATACGATAAAACTGAAGGGAAATGATAACATGGTCTAACTAAAAGCTCATACAAAAGGTGCAGTTTACAGGATCTCGGTGCCGCAGTTTACACTATCTTGGTGGCGCAGTTTACACTATCTTGGTGGCGCAGTTTACGGACACCAGTGTAGATAATGTTTCCTTCTTGTATCGACAGCACACTAATTCCTGCATGTAGACATCAAACGGCTTCAACACACGTAAATTTCTCGTCACGCAGAGGCGCAGGTCATTATTGCTTCTTAGAAACCTCCCTCGGCCTATAAATGGTGGATTGTTATAACAGCTAATAAAATATGCTGCTCGAATGCTCGGAAGTTCAACGACCGCCTTGAAATAAAGCTAAAGGTGGTTTGAAAAAAGCAGTTAAAGCTCGCGATTTCCTGTACCGTCAACATTTATCTGGATTTCAATAATTCAGCTTGAGACTACGTTTCATTACGGGCAACAAACGTTAAAATAATCCTGGTAAAATAGTTTTCAAAATACCTTGGTATATTATGGCAGCCATTATTGCAAACGAACGTTTATTTAACTCAAGTATTGTTTTAAATGTCCATTAGTAACCAAAGTATTTACATACGTGAATTATCTGTTAAAATACGCTTCTTACAAGCTCACATTGTAGTCATTAAGAAACCAATTACATATTCAGAATTTAATTTATTAAATAATTTACCCTAGAGGAAGAAGATGAACACCACAACCATAAGTTATTGTATCCCACATATTTTGAGCAATCACACATGAGTAATTTATACATCATATAACCAAACTGTAACCACATTTTCTGGTTGTTTTCGATTTTGAATGAATATTTGAACGATAATCGCACTCAATATGCCACTAGCCAAAGACAGGTAGAGTATGCTATTCAGATGGCCAATCAAAGCCGTACCACACTGATAGTAATTCATCTTCGATTATTACACTGATAGTATTTCATGGTGGTGCACTTGTTAATTTGTATCAATGCAGTCAGTGAGATCACGTAGGCTGTGACTACAATAATAGCAACTGAAAATGGAAGTCTTTAACGTAGCTTTGGAAGTCAAAATATTGGCAATATAAAAGCAGCTGTAGATAATTTAACGCCAGGAAACACAAAGAAGAACTAAGTATGGTGTGGAACCAATTTTCAGAATTCTCTACGGAGAGAAATTATAAAATTTACGGCTCAGTTAGCGACAAAGAGATTGCTTCCATTCTAAAGGACTGGGGATATGAGAAAGAACGGCGAGAATTACAAAGAAACAGTAGTAAAAATGATCTGGAATGTAACAGCTAGAATTATATAAGAAAAACTGTATAATGAGCATAATAGAAGAATAGATGCTTTCACAGACGTCACTATCAAAGCAGCTAGAGATGCGCGAAATGAGTTTTCATATTTTGTTTCAATAAAATCATATCATCTTAGAGATCCCACGCATTTTTTTGCTTTTGGCAAACATGCATTATAATCTACACTGCAGTGACTAACAAACATGCTTGGCGCTAAACTAGTTAAGTTCATAATAAGCTTTTCGTGTGATTATCTAGCCAGTAGAACTCGTGCTACCAGTTTTACTTGACAATTTAATTTCAGTTTCAACTCTTGCATCTTTTCACAAGATAACTATTTCGAGACTTTCGGTATCGAAATAATTATTTCATGAACAGAAGCATTCGTTAATCTCAATTAAATTGTCATAAAACTATCAGCACTAGTGCTACTACTGTTGGTAATACTTACGTATGAGCTATTCTGAAGCAAAAACATAGTATGTTTAATTTTTGTACAACTGTATGTTATTTTTTCAATCAAAACACCTATAAACACTGTTCGTTTAGCGAGTGGAGAACCTTGCCGTTACCCTTACGTCACCCCACAACCACAGAATATTGGGAATCTTTAACGTAAAAATGTTCCGTAGTTGCCACGTTTACTGTAACAACCACTCCGCCTTCCCTCTTTTCGTAAATCGGAGTGGTTCCTTAGTCATTGTTGACAAATGTCGAAAACTGACAACCCAGGTTGTTGAAGGATCGGCTTAGTCTATGTAGTCGCGAGCCAATTATATTTATGGTTTCTTCCTTGGCAAGGTTCTCTAGGTGAGAAACGAAGTATATCTTAGGTCACACAGAATAGGTTACATGACATCTTAATTACTTACCTAAAGGGGAGAGGTTTAATGGGACACGAAAATAAAAATGTCGAAATATCTCGCTTATTTCCGGCTATTACGCTACATAAAGGCATTTAAGAGTGATTTTGCTGACCAAAGTTGTTATTTATGTGGTAAATTTTACCGATGCTTTATCATCATAATCATCATCATGCTACAAAAGCCAGTTGTTTGGCAAGCTCTGCTTTGTTCTGGTTATAATTGGACATAGTGTAATTTCGAAGGTCCAAATGGCATAATGTTCTTATCCCTCACACTGGTGGCCCAGGATGAAATCCTGGTTGAGCTAAACTGCCTGGCTAAGGATTTTATGCATGCTTTCCTCTCAAATTGTAAGATGAATATCAGAAAACTTTATAAGTTTTTATCTCCGAGTTCAATTAATTTTTATTTCATAGTTTAACTCATCCTGTAATATGAACAGCTTGGCTAGGAGACAATAAAACTATAAAAAAATTATAAGAAAATAAATAGAGAGAGATATACGGTGCAAAAGGAGTATGGAGAAATTGGTATCGAATAAAATAAAAGATTAAAAATTTTGAAATGTTCCATTAGCAGCATCAGTTAAATCTGTTACATAAATATTTACCTATCTGTTGCACTCTAAAACCGTTATTTTGTTCTTTTTTATGTTCCTCAATATTACTCAGAATTAAAATACACATTTAACCAGTTAATTTTTAAACGCTATTATAACAGACACGAAATAAAATAGGGAATGACAGAAAGAAGGGCTACTGAAAGAAAAAAGAAACGCGTCGTCTTAACAGCTGCGAGTTTTAATAGTTTTTAAAAACCATTATTACTATCTTAAGCTTTCTTTAAATAATTCAGATGCACTAAGAATGATTGTGACTTTATTATTAATTTCTAGGGATAATTATTTCATACAGGAACCTGTGCATGACAAGGATTTGGTAAAGGTTCAAATCAAAGCTTCCTTTAAGACAAATATCACAGAATACATTTGAAACACTCGCCGAGATATTGTTCAAACTGAATACAGACATTGCAATGTAAGGAACCCATATTAAGATGATCGATATGTTGCTATTAGGGCTTCTGATTACGCTGGCACGTCATAAACTAGGGTTTCGATTATGTCACAAGAAAAATCGCCTGGCCTAAGGCCAATGAACTGGCTCTGCTCTTCCAAGCGATCATCAAGGATACCTCGAGCCCTAGGCGAGAAGTGTGCAGGAGGACCGTCATGCCGCCACCACATATTCATTAATGCCAAGTTGGAGCTCTGGAATCGCCATTATATAACAACTGTTCGCAGCGATACCTGCCGTATTGCCCTTAAAGCATGTTACAAAATCATGGTCAGTGTGTTTCACTCTGTATAGTTCATTATTCCTCGCTATAAAGTGTTTATAAAAAGACTGGATCTGAACAAACTGTATAAAAGAAAGCTATTAAAACTTCAGGTAATATATTGAATCATAAATCAAATATCGAAAATTACATCCACCTGCTAAAACTAAGATAAAGTATTATTTATCTCTAGCTGTAACACTTTGTATATGCAAACTTCAAATAAAGTGCTCAGATTACAATCACTTCCGATAGAACAACCACCATAAGCTAGATTAAAAAATTGGTTACAGGTTGCTCAACGGAGGATATCTCGGCACCGCGACCTACAGAGATCTATTGTGCCTACCATCCCCAAGGAGGAAGGGATGAAGCGAAGGAACCATACGGGAGGCTACAGGCCGTAGGTAGACAGGCCACAGAGACGCGCGGAGGTCCCTAACATTTCCAAGTCCGCAGACTCGTGTGTTACCATCGGAGCCACCGAGAGAGGGCGATGAATGACCTACCAATCGAACAGCCCTATGGGGTCCACGGGGAGTATTTTTTCCAGGGAGCAGGCATCTGCACCATCTGTCCGGCACCGTTATACACCATGAGGCCTAGATACACAGCTGAAATGTCGTCCTCCGTGGTCTAGGGGTACAATGCTGGCCTCTAGTTTGAGGTCGCGGGTTCAAACCCGAAGGAGGGCGATTGACTTTTTTCGGGCGTAAAAATCCTTAGTATGGCTTCCTTCGAAAGGGAAGTAATGCCGAAGATTTACGGCACGTAAAAGAACCTCAAGCCTGATAAAGAGGCCTCTGAGCAAAATTTCCGATCTTTCACGCCCAACATTGAATGGAATGCTAAGAACCATAGCAGTTAAAGAGCGTCCATAAATAAAAATATCTCAATTTAAAAACACCTGAAAGATGAGAAGGAAACGGAATGAAAGGGAAATGACGGAAAGGGAATCGGGCAGAGAAGAAACCACCCCAGCAATCGCCTATCGACCCCGGGGAAACCACGAAAAACCCATGGGTTAGATTGGGCGGTTGCCGGGGATCGAACCCGAGATCTCCCGAATGTGGGCCACAGACGTTGCCTCCTGAGCCATTCCGCGCAGCCTGGATTAAAAGATAGTATGAGTTGAAATCTCGCAATCGTCAGATTACTTCGGTAAATATGGTTCTTAAACTGCAAACTAATCCTTAGATCAAAGCCTGAAAGAAAAGAAACACATTTTTTTGGGCTGCAGTAAAATTAAACTACTCTTCCATTAGCTTTTCTGATTCAGAAAGGAGGGGAAGTAAAATAAATTCTATTGTTCCCTCTAGTCTGCTCTATTTCGATGTTCATGTTATTTCTCTCTTCTTTTTTCCACTTTTCCATCTTCGCGCTACTTTTGACCCATAAGAAGAAAGGAAGCTTTAAATTTGAGCAGTTTTGCCTCGCTCTCGCTACCAATTTAGCGTTTTTTGATTATCACGTATCTAACTAATTTTCTCTATGCACAAAAGCAATGCTTCAAAATGTCATAGGGTCTGCAAACGTTATAATGATGTCATAATGCCCCAGATAGTAATATATGCGGTTTCAACATTAATCAAACAGGATGAATAAAGGTATCACAGACTTCTAGAAAAGTTTTACTTGTTTTATAAAAACAGCAGACGGTGAAAGCGATTTAGGTTCAGCGACTGACTGTAGCTCTGCTTAGATATTAAATTTCAAATTGTATGTTTGTGTGAGAATGATTTACTTCTGCTAATCTTGATATATTTTGTCTCAGTCGTGGTATAGAGCATCGTTATCCGAAACAATAGGGAACGGCGGTGTTCGGATAACCAATCATTTAAGAAAAAAAATTGTACCAGGTGTCATAGGAACAATATGAAATAAAAAACACTGTCTTTAAACGCAAAAACGTACATATATCACACGACTTACAAACAACACAGAGAACTGACTAGCCTAGTTTGACAAGTTCAAAATGGCCATTAAAGTAGGCCTACAGTTTATGAAAATAACTCATTTTGGGGGAAGGGGGCCTTCAAAGCCGAGACTTCTTTTTTTACTGCTAAAACTCGCAAACGTTTTAAAGGCAGCAATTGAACAGCATTCTATTCTTGTTGTTGCTCTAATGACTTAATAGCCGTTTCAAAGCAGTGAAAATCATCACTTGATGATCCTTTTTCAGCACGGTCGTCGATGCCAGTGTCATCGACGAAATCTCATTGCCCGTCAATACTTGATAGCCAGGGCCATCAACATTACATGCAAGCCAGTAGTTTTCCTGGTTGCACTCTTCAAATCCTGAATATTCTTTAGTAAGCCCAGCTAGTTATGATACAAATTGGCCTTTTGGTGGCTCTTCAGGTGCCGTGATACCACTCATTTGATGGAAGGAACTTTTGCTTGTGTAAAATCCTTCACAGTAACCGAATCTTCTGCTGCCATGTACACAGCGTCCTTCAGTCAATTTATTTGTGCAGTTGCCGAATTGTTTTTTCCCCTATCAGAACTACATGGCACATAGCAAATTTAATCTTGCTGACTGGAACGCTTTCGGTTAATCGATGTTTCGGTTGGTGGGTATTCGGATAGTCGATGCTCTGCTGTAGTTTTATCCCACTCGAATATATTTAAATGGCTGCTCGCAAAAACAGGCTAACCACCATTTTATCATAACAGAGAAAGGTCAGTCTTTACAAATTCCATTAAAACAAATCGTCCAGATTCTAGCATACATAGGAATTAAATAGCAATACATCCATCTGACACAGTTACGCCATCTGCGCGGCATACTGTCTAAAGTGCCAAGTAAGCCTAATTTTGCTACAACGTAACAAAACTGCATGCTTTCAATAAACTGTTATAAAACTAAACATTTTGCATTTCATCACACGCATTTCCTTTAGGTTAGCCGCATTCAGAGGGTGTATTGCATTTTCTGCAATAGATCGAAGCATGTGACTTATTAAAAAATGATCCCATTCATTTTTCCTGTAAATTTAGTCGTGACTCCTTCACTCGTAGATTCATCAATACAATTTAGAAAGATTACTGCAGATAACCTAGTTCCCTTCCCCTTGAGTACTTGCAATATCTTGAGCCTACGTACAGCGTGCAACTTTAATTTAAATCGGGGACTTTGTTGCAATCATTTCTGGTTTGATGCACTTCCCTCATCATTTATTTTTCAGACGAATGAAGTAATTCTGCTACATGCAATCAAATTAGAGAAAAGAAGCACGATGGCAGATTCCCAATGCCTGTGAAACGCACTTCGCCACCTTGCACGGCGATAAACAGATGTCTTATTCTCCAGGCGTTCTAAGAACAGAAAGGCGATGAATGCATGTGCATTTTAGCGTGCGTGTGTGACGGTCTACGTGCCAGGAAGTATGAATGGGCAATTGTTGCGTGAGAGTGCGTAGTGCAGTGAACACGCCGCTTTGATGACACATCTCCCAAGAAGTCTCTCAATCCTAAGTATTTGCATTTGCCAGAAACATAGTGTGACTCTAGTTTTAAATACAAAGATAAAGCTCAAGCATATTTTCAGTGAAATAGTGCTCTGCTTTCTCCATAAACTAATCAATTGCAATGAACCGGCATGAACCGGAAATCAAAGAGTGTTTGGTGTGGCTGGCCGCGAAACACAAACGTTTTTAGGATGGAAGAATTACTCTTTGTAGGCATATTCTCCAGATTTGTAGGAATACAGTCTTAATTAATTGCTAACTGTTGCTTAAGTTACAATGGTTTATTGTTGGCACAAACGGCTTTTTCAGTGGCGGCTGCTGTATAAGAGCACGTGAACACCGTAACTTTTTTCACCTTGCGGATTTTTTTTCTTTGAATGCTGTTAAACGTAACGTAGGTATATGCGGCAATTTAAAATCTACGGCGTTTAAATTACTGCACTACTCCACAAAACTCGACGAAATGTGGCAACAGGGCCGGTAGCCCATCTTGACTCGTGCACGTTTTAAGGAGCTTTTGCGTATGCGCTACTGTATGACGTAATTACCTTGTGGACCAAATACATACGGGTCATGCACACTTGAAGGCGTACACGAAGCTTCTCCCGCGCTGTTTCCATACTATCACTACAATTTTACGTTAGTGCCACTAATGGTAGCACTACGACAGAAGTAGGTAACCTGCACGAGCGCGGAAACTTGTTATTATTATTTATTAACATTATCATTATTGTTGTTATTGGAAGCGGCTGCAGTTGTATCAATTTGTTCACAATCATAAATAATATGCAGCAAATGCTATTTCACATTTTCAAGGCTTTTTGACTGTACAATTTTGTGAACATGCAAAATGTATATTTACGAGCCTCTTCTGAGCTCTTTTATGGCTATGCATCAGAGCTTTAAGTAATTTTACCGACTTTGATTAAAGACCAAACTAAAAAATTACATAATTAACCTTCAATCAACATTTTAATGTTATACGTTAGGATCCAAAACACCTCAAGATTTTTTCTTCTTCCTCTTTCTCTGTTTAGCATCCTCTTATGTAGGACTTACACCCCCCAGGACTTATAGGCGGGTGCCTGGGGTCAGAGGCCCGTCGAGGAGCAGACACTCGTGGACCAGACAGAATATCCAGGATGGGTGATCAGCCCGATGCCTGGTATGGGAGGAAGGAAGTAGATGAAACGAAATGATAGTGAAATGGATGAAAGGAAAGGTGATGATGGAGCAGTTGGTGGAATGAATGGCGGGGGAAACCGGAGAACCCGGAGAAAACCCACCCAGACACCGCTTTGTCCACCACAAATCCCACATGTGGGTCCCTGGGATTGAACACGGGCCGCCACCTTAAGATTTTGTGAAATTAAAATAATCAAGAAGTTCCCTTTCATTCCTTGAATTTAATAAAGCCGTGTTAAAGCTATAAAACTCTTATGGCTCCACAGACCACAAGGGTCACGTCCTAGCTATATCTTTAATTTATATATATATATATATATATATATATATATATATATATATATATATATATATATGTATAGAAGACATCATAGGGATGCCACATGTTCATCTCAAGTCCTTATAGCTCTTATACACTGTTCGCTTGATCTGGAGCTTTTCGCAATTAGGAAGCTCCTCAATAGGTCCTCCTTAACAGACCTCCAAGCGGGAGACCCCATGTTGAAACCAGGGATAGAACCCGGACGACCCTTCTTATATTGCAGGCAGCAACGCTGCAGGGATAGTTAAAATACAGAAAAGGAAACCATAAAACATCCTGCTACGAATATTCATCTTAATCGTAGGAACAGCACATGATAATTATGCCAACTCTTAAGCTACACATTCGTTCATGTTTTAATTAACAGCTTTCTGGGAAGAAGTAGTATTATCAACGGGGAAAAATAGCTTGAAATTGAATAATTTATGCTTGAGCTTATCGCCAAATGCAGTTTTGAAACACTATCTTTTCTACTTAATCCCCACCACTTTTTGGTTCAAGGGTAACAAATGGAGGAAAGTTGGGAATGTACTACAAAAGACCCCCTAAAGCTCCATTAATATAAAAAATTGGAGTTACTATATAAAGAATTGAAATACATGCCCACGCAAGGTCTAGGGTATAGATAAGATTTTCTCCGAAGAACGAAAAGGGATCGAATGTCAAGTAGCTCGGGTAAATTTTGTAATGAGCTGTCCCTTACCTTTCGAAGGCGAACACCAGGCCCTCTGACCTCCAGGATCACTTCTGCCTTTATCTCACAAGTTTTCTTTCATCGCCTGTTTAGACCCAAACCGTTACTAAGAAACTTGAAACATTTGTATTAAAACAAGGGAAAACATTTACAGTATAAAAGATCTCTTGGTATAAATCCTCATGAGCGTACAAATCACCCTAGAATAAGGTCGTGACTCAGATTCTGTCTCCGAGTCCAGGATGATGTGACCAGTCTAAATGGTAATTCACAATGAAACTTACGTGTAAACGTATCATTAACGTAGGCGCCTATAACTATCTTCAGTTCCACATAAACACAGAAGCTTAAAAGCCCCAAGCTTTTATACCTACGCCTACGTCAAACGTAAGAAACCAGCCAACCACAGATTATCTCACCGCTGAAAGTCACAGATCAAGTATGGCTGCGACATTTATGAAACCATATATACGAGGAGTTTTTGAGGAATTAACTTGTTCATTTGTGTGTGTGTGTGTGTGTGTGTGTGTGTGTGTGTGTGTGTGTGTGTGTGTGTGTGTGTGTGCTGGCTATCAGGAAGCGGAGGATTTCCGCAATTAAGCGCACATGAGATCCTGTTATGCTTCTGGAAACCTCCGGGAGTAAGGGGTGAAGCGAAGAACACAGATCCGGAGCGGCAGGCTTGGATACAGGCGGGGTTCCTAACGTCTCCAGATGTTATATCCTTATCCTGGCGGGACGCCCATGAGGCCCTCTCCACGGAGAGGTCTCTCTGAGGGCCTGTCACATACCAAATGCCAGGGCAGACAGTTCCTCAAAGCAAACTCCGCCGTCACACGCCTCGCCCACGGTCCACTCGCCTGATCCTTCGGCCCTGATATATAAGGAAATGACAGGAAATGAGGACAGCAAAATGCGTGGCATTTCATAATCCACACCAGCATTAGCCTACCAATCAGGGAAAACCGCGATAAAACAAGGTCAGAGTGACCTACCCAACGGGAATCGAACCCGACAGCTTCCGAATGCGAGCCTCAAATGTTACCGCGGAGCATCTACCTTGATTATTTTTAAGTTTACGCATATCATCCAAAGAAGTTGTATAAAGAAGACGGTAGTCGTGTACATTTCTGATCTCTTCACAGATTGCTATGTTAGTTCAATTGTTTCACACTTCCTGCGATTGGTTACTGCTTGCTTGTTTCCTTTTCTCTTTGCGAATACCAAGTCGTGTTAATTTTACGCTAAAATCTACGTCGTTATGTTAGCGCTTAATTTTCACTGCGAATGGTCCTTAAGGCAGCAATTCTTGCTTACATAATCTTGGTAGTGACTGATATGTACAGGTTTTCGCTTATTTAGGAACTATTTCAGCAGTTATCCCTACAAATGAGAAGTGAATACCATCTTTGGGCATTTACAGGCTAACACTTTCCTAAAAACAGAAGTCAATGAATGCATCCTTTCACCAATCTTTAACCAAACAAGAGGGCGTGGTGTAATAAATAATGGGTTACGCCCTGTTAACCCACAATCAGGTCATACCTCATGGCCCCTTTTTCTGATTGTGAGTAATAGCTGAACCTAGCACCAGTATGTGGTAAATATTAATGATCTCTTACGTTTATCATATCTTACGCTAATGCATTTTTGTTTTTCGGACAGAAAGCATAACGCAGGATCCTCACGGCCAAACGAGAAAGCTATATTAACCGCAATGAAGCCACGGGACGCATGGCGTGCTTTTCCCGTCCCGTATTCACGGAAGGCTAATAGGAATTCATGTTAACATCGGTAAATGTAAACGCGAGAGGTTATAAGGCGAGAAATCGTGTTTTCTTGCCTTCTCGTTTACATATGGTCAATATGAAATAGTGATTGATGTTATCAACTCAAAAAACTAAATCGATGGAACTTACCGTAAACGGTTTGAAATCATTATGGAACCAAAATGAATAGCCACACTATAAAATGTCTTGAAGTGAAGAGAGGTCGGACAACTGGTTTTAAATCATTGATCAAGGTTAATTATTCCGTAGTTTGTAAAATGTGCTTAAAGTGAGATAACCGATCATAAAATCTACCCAGAAAAAAAAACTCGTGCCTTAAAACACCATGAGACAAATAGAACTCAGTAGTAGTCATAGAAACATTTAAAGAGCAAAAATATCACTGTTGTATTACAAAAAACTATTATGAAACCTTTTTGTAACAAAATTAGGTCACTAATTTGTTGTTTGCGCTTGACACAAATAGAACTCAAAAGAACAGTTAAGAAGAAAACTTGATCGCTATTCTATGAAGTGCTTAACACTCGGGGAATATGTTATAAGACTGTTGCAAACTTATTTTGCTATTCTAGATAACAAGCAGGATTCAGAGAGCAGTTATAAGTTCATTGTAGACAAAGTTAATTATTTGTTCTACAACATTTGCATGAGTTAGGGCTCTCAAAACAAACATTACTCGCTTTTGATGCCATTATTGGGATTTACTTTACTCTGTTTAATGAAATAAGCAGGAGGGATGCAAGCAAACATTATTATTATTATTATTATTATTATTATTATTATTATTATTATTATTATTATTATACACTATATAAAATTTACAGAGAAAAACCTGTAGAAGGTTGGCAAAATAAGTGTAAAAATATGAGAATTCCAGTGGATGACTCAACCATATACTCCCTGCAATTTGGGGATGATTTGGTCCAAGAATATGAAGACGTAGAATATCTTACAAGAAAATTGATTCAATATACAACAAATGAGGCCTAAAAGTAAATGTGGATAAACCCAAATAAATTTCCATTGGAGGTGTTCATCAAGAGTTGGTACTGGAAGACGAAATGAGGATAATTAAACACACAGCGGAATAGAAATACCTGAGGGTAAAGATTACATAATGTGGTAAACAAGAAAAGGAAAGAAGATCAAAGATAAACTCAGGAAAGTATGCTCTATCTACTTTGAATGGTATATTATGAAATAAAGAGGTCTCAAAAGAAACTAATTTAAAACAATAGCTTATAAATATTATAACCTATGGCTCCGATGTGCGGAATCTGAACTATCGGTTAAAAAGGAAATTATTGGCAACAGAAATGTATTATTGGTGGAGATCTGCTATGATATCTAAAAGAGAAAAAATTAGAAATGAGAGTATAAAAGAAAATATGAATGTTCAAAATTCAATTTTAGAGTTATTCAACAGGAGCAATTAGGATTGTATTGGCATGCTAAAAGATGAAAGATTATTCAAAAGAATAATAGAGAGGACACCACCAGAAAGGAGGAGAAAAGGAAGATCGTATAGCACGTGGATTCAAGGAGTTAAGAGGGGCAATGACGGTTTGTGAAATTGAGGAAGATTTATGGTCCAACAGGCAAGGATGGAGAAAAATGATAAGATGTTATAACACTGTAGTCTTGGGTGCCGGAAAAGTGTTTGTATATCCTGAAACCGGAGATATATTATTATTATTATTATTATTATTATTATTATTATTAAAACAAAGTTTACAGTATTATGATTTGAAGTCTCTTATAGTATGTTGGGTCTAGAGAGAGAATTTATTAGGATAAACGTGTCCTCAAAGGAGCTGAGTTTTCCTGGCATCTGTCTTTCAAGTGAAAACCGCGGAAATGCCACATCCAAGTAGCTCAGCGCAACCGAAATTCGAACACTGACACTTCGGATTAGTAGGTAGACATGTTATCCATTACATAACGGAGGTGGCCTAAATGTTTTCACGAAGTGGGTTTGTTTCGTCTTACAAACTCACAATATCATTCAATATTCAGCCAATACGTTTCCAACTTGTTATTAGTAAAGATAAATTAATGTCTTTACTGGATTACACAAATTAAGATTTTAGAACATGAACAATATGCAATTGGGCGGCGCCGTGGCCGAGTGGTTAGACCGCTCGCCTCTCACCGAGGCGGCCCGCGTTCAATCCCAGGGACCCGAATGTGGGATTTGTGGTGGACAATGCGGCGTCTGGGCAGGTTTTCTCCGGGTTCTCCGGTTTCCCCCGCCATTCATTCCACCAACTGCTCCATCATCACCTTTCCTTTCATCCATTTCACCATCGTTTCGTTTCATCTACTTCCTTCCTTCCTCCCATACCAGGCATCGGGCTGATCACCCATCCTGGATGTTCTGTCTGATCCATGACCCTCTGACCCCAGACACCCGCCTGTAAGTCCTGGGGGGTGTAAGTCCTACATAAGAGGAGGTTAAACGGAGAAAGAAGAAGAGGAATATGCAATCAGCCCACCTCTATGGTGTTGGGGTAGCGTGTCTGCGTCTCATACAAGAGGAGTTACTGGATTAAGGCTTTTTTAGGGATTTCCCTTATCCTGAGAATTGGAATATCAGGTAACACTAAGCTCTAGGTATCCCGGACCCACTTGAGCATCATTTTAACAATTTCATTCATTCACCGTCCCATATTACCTACCCGGTTTAGGGAAGTTCAACGTAAAAAAATAAAAATCTTGTGGTTTACATCCGCATGACATTCTGTACGCTCTGTCGTTTATTAATGGGTATACATACATTTTTACTAAATCTTAGTTTTCTATCTTTTCATTTTAATCGAGATAAACCTTTGCGGAAATAGCTACATTATACATTTCGTTCAAGGGAATAGCAATATTCAAATGTTTCAGAACTGTACGCTGTATGCTAGGCTTAAAATTCTGACAAAGCATTGAACAATTCGAACCATTAATAATGGTTATCTCAGAAATGGCTTATGTCACAAAAAGTTATTTTTAATTAAATTGTGTGTTTTAAAGAGATCTGCATTTGTTGTGTGGTACGCTTTCCTCCATCGCTAACGTTTACCAGTTATACAAGATTATACACAAATTATTTTGGAATGAAGAGGACTTCACAGGCTATTACTAGGAAAGTCGAGATATACATTGATTTATCAAGTAAACATATTTAATTTATATAGCATTCTAATCGAAATTCTTTGTCATTTTTGAGAAAATAAAAATTTTCTTTAAAGTTTTCATGTAAAGGATAGTTTGGGGTGGGGAGCTTTCTTGAAAATCTTCGTGTTGCATCTTTGGAAGATACTGAATTTAAATACCATGTTCGGCGTCTATCAGACTTTTCATTTTGGAGTTATGCTATTCACAAGCAGAGAGACGCACGCACGCACGCGGGTCTTTTCCTAGGAATGCCTTTCTTGTTGCATTCAGGGGCCCCAAAACATGTATTTCCGGTGAAATCTCGATATCGAATTTTTGGGCCTATTATGTACGTGATGGAGAAAGTAAAACGAGGATGTGCGATTATCCTGACAACCTTTTGCTTAATTCCCTGTAACAAGCTTGCAATTATGCGGTATCGCAAAGTAACTCAGGAAAAATTGTGTCCTTTCAACTCCAATGATTTATCGACCAATAGAAGAAACAACTGTAAGGACTAGGAGCGGAGGTACGGACTTAGCACCTCGGCCTATGAAGATGTTGCTCCTAAGCCATGACGGGACGCCCCCGGGAGGGAGGAGTGAGGCGAGGTGAGAGGAGACAGAGGGTGACCGGACCAGGAGGCACGACAGAGCAGAAGGCAGGATCCCTACCTTTTTCCGGATTGAAACTTCTATAATGGCAGTTGGTAAGGCAGCTCCCCTCCTGCAGACTTGCACATCCCACTGGGGGGCCCGGGACTCTGAGACCGCCCCCATTCCGGGGACGAAGTGCTACATAGAGCATCCTTTTCCCCTACCATGCAACGCCGAGACTCCCGCGGATACTTGCAACCCTGAAACAGCCAAGCAGATGAAAAGTGAAATGAGAATGGAGGTGAAATGGAGGGTCAGGAAATTTCGGGGATGTAATGAACCTTCCCAGCATTCGTCTAGCGACCTGGGAAAACCACAGAAAAAATCAATGGGCCAGGAAGGTCGGCTGCGGGAATCGAACCCACGACTTCCCTGAATGCGGGCCACAGACGTTGCCGCCCGAGCCATCCCGCTCGGTAACAACTGCAGAGAAAGAAGGTATTCATGTAGAGAGTTTAAAAACGTGGAATTACTTTAAGATATTAAAGAGTCGGAAAGGCTAGAATGCTTTGGTACTTTTCTTCGCTTTGACTAGAATGCCGATTGCAAGGTCTGGACTTTGAGACAACTGGTCTTAGTTTTGTTTCGTCCTTCAGAATTTTCCACGCCTTGCAAAAAGTGAATAGCACATAACTTGGGGCTCGCCGGCGGTCAACGGGATCAGTTGCGGATCATTAATCTATTAGATCCATCTTTATAGCGAATTTCATTTTCTTTTTGTTGTACGAACGGGCACAATACTCTCAAGGTGACTCAGACCAGGCAATTCGTTGGATTTACAACAAGCCTGAAAAGTAAATAGTAATAGGATGTAGAGGCCTGGAACTTGAGGGCTTAGGCTCTTTCAGTTCCCCTCCCAGACGGGGTGCTGAGCTACCCGTTTGATGCTGAACGGTTGTTTTGTTTTAGTTTTATTCTTTTATTATTCTTTACTGCACTGGTACTAACCAGAGGATAAATACATATTCCCTCTGGTGCAAACAGATAATTCTGTTTCGGGATCTGGTTACGATCCAGATTTGGGATACGATTATCTGGTTCCGTTTGCGATCAGTCCATTAAGGTAGCTTGGACGCATTTAAGGCTCATAATATATAAGCCTATATGTAACACATTAGTGTTAATTGTTAACTATCAAAGTATTTAATATTCCAAATAACAACATTAACTAGAATTTCAATCTTTGGAGATAAAGTAATGCTTGATTGTTTTTTAAAACACCTAATATTTTGAATTATACGATATATTAAATGTAATTAGTTTTGACGGATAACTATAATAATTTTGTAATTTTAATTCTCAGTTATTGAGGCCCCCCCACCAATATGTTCTTCATTCCGCGCCTTTGATATGGTGATTGCCTTTATAGAAACAAATTACTATCAATTTTGTCAACATGTCGATACTGTAATTTCATAAATGTCATACTTTATAAGTACATAAATTGAGTTTTAATACACAAGTATGGTAAATCACCGTTTTCGCAGTAATTTTCTTTTGGAGGCAAACATGTGTTAGCGTATACAATAGATTACAACTAAGAGAAACGCTAGTTGAAACAATACATGTGCATTTCACTAAAGAATAGTTGAAGTGATTGCTATAAAACTTGGTACACAATGTGTATGTTCTAGTTAGGAAACAAGCTAATATGGCATTTTAATTTCTTTCCCCAAAGGGAATTTTCTGATGGACACGACGTCAAAACATAAATATTATAGCTTAGTGAAAAATATTACATAACATTTTATTAGCGTAAGCTTTCCGACAAGTTTCGTATTTACAACATTTCGACAGAAGAAATATTTAAAGGAATGCAACTTTGAAAAATCTTAAAATCCAGAGCTTTCGTTTTAATGATTTGAAATTTCTATCACAGTATGGTACCATAATATAAAGATTTCAATGAGGTATGTGCATTTGTTTTAGAGATTGTTCTTGATTTAATAAATTCGTCTGTTAATTAAAAGTGCTTCTACACGACAGTTTGTTGCATCCTACCACAACTTTTATTCAGGCTTTAGTAGACAATAAGGAAAACCACTTTTTTTTTCTTTTTTAAATTTAATAGAGCTATGCGAGAGAAAAGATAGAACATTTTCCACTTTTCTTTCAAATTTCGGAATATAACTACGAAAATACATTATGGAAAGTAAACCAAAAGGCACTTTCAAAAAAATGAACATATGGGTCTTTTTATTAATCCATGAAGTTTTACTGAAAATCACAAGATAATTTGTTAAAAATTATGACGCGTGGAGCATTTCCTGCAATGAGAATTACTGAGAAAAGGTTTGAGAAAAACTGCCTTCAAAACTAAGAGATGTCCAAGAGTAATTAAATGGCCTCAAAGGGCTTTAAATAATGCCGAAATTAGTAAATCAAAAGCGTCAAATGAAAGTATAAGACAAATATAATAAAAGGGCAAAAAAACTTTTTTTCAATATTTTCAGCCAATTTCATGGGTATTGAAGTTATTTGCCATTATTTATCGCGGCTATAATAGATATAACACACAAATACATTTTTCTAGTCATCAGAGGATACTGCGTTGCTCTGAACACGAAACAAAGGAAACTTTTGTGCTTTCATTTCATGCACTTTAATTTTTAGTGTAAGAACTTCACAGTTAACATGAAAGATTAAATCTCAGGATGGTTTCACTTTCTATCGTTACATAAAATTTCATTCACATTCTGCACGACAAACTTCAACATCCACTCTGTATTTCAAGAAATTCCGGTTTGTTTCTTTCTTTCTTTTCATCACGTTTAGTTATTATTAAATATAGTAATGCAATGTAATATGTAATGTAATATTTATTGAGTGCCAAAATAATTACAATCATATTGGGAGTGACTCTTCTGTCCCTGGCCATTTTATAATCATCTCTCCTTCTTTGATTATAATAATAATATATTAATCTATTGAGCATTAAGTTATTACATATTAGATGCCTTCTCGGATTACTATTACATGTTAATACAATTAGTAATTCTTATATTTATTTATGTTTACATTATTTTCTTCTTTTAACCATCCATATCCATTTATTCTTATTCATTCTATACCATGAACTTTTTTTTCTCCTAATCTCTTTTCCTTTAGATACATTGATTTTATAACCTTCCATATTTTACTCGCATTATTTTCTTTAATAATTTTAATTACTTTCTCTACTTATCTCTTTCCCCTGTTCCTATGTTAAAGTCCCCATTATTATGATGTCTATGTTCGTATATTTATCCTTTAACATTTATATATCTTTCTCTAAAAGATGGTACAATCCAAGATTGTGGAGTTGTGAAGCAGTCGGTTTGGCCTTCACAATTCCAAAATCCCAATCTCCTTGTTGGCCGCTATTACGATCCCATTCTATTACGGAAAGGTGTAAACCTCTCTAAAGTTTTATTACTTCTCAGTTTGCTTCCCTCCACTGAATTAAATATAGTATTAAACCACTTGATTTCAATCGATGCTCCAGAGATTTTATTTCTGATTTTGGAAACATTGCATGAACCGATATGATATATGGGTGAGCGAGAAGGGAGGTACGTGAACACAAAAGCGAAGCTGAGGTTTTGGATAGTAGCGAATAAAATCATTAAAACTGAACAGTTCCAAAGATGAACACGCAATCTTTTGTGTCGTCCTTCGTGGTGTAGTGGTTACCATGCTAGCCTCTAGTTCCCAAGGTCGCGGGTTTCTGGGCGTAAAAATCCTTAGCATGGCCTTCTTCGAAAGGGAAGTAACGCCGGTGTTCCCGTGTAGTAGATTTACGGCACGTAAAAGAATCTCAAGCCTGATAAAAAGGCCTCTGAGCCAAATTACCGGTCTTTCACGCCCAATATAGATTGGACCGCAGCAGTTAAAGAGCGTCCATAAATAAAACTCAATTTTTTCAGTAAAATTAGAACATACCATGATTTTCCCTCAGTCGATATTGCTATGCACGCAGGCGATACCGATCCCTAATCTTCAAGCTGCACTTACTCTAGTTCCTGCCTCAACACCTGGCGCATTGACTTAATCCCTCGAAATGTGAGACTTCATTCTCCGCTCTTCGCTGACCTGCGCTGGCAGTTCCTGTAGTGATTAATGGCCAAGTCATGCCGTCTGGACGAAACCGTCAAGTAGTTTGGAACACACCTCGATCGTCGCCTTACCTGAAAGCACCATATCAACATGGCATATTCCCCACTTTCCAAACGATATTCATTGATGTACTGAAAATCCTCCCTTGGAAGCAATATCACCGCCCTACTTTACGCCTTTGTTAACCTAAGCCTCCCCTGTGTGGGGTGCCGCAGCTTCTAAGAAACAGAAAGCACTACAGACCCTCTAGAACAAAATACTCCGTATCGCAGTTGACGCAGCTTGGTTTATCCGTAACAAGCAGCTACATCGCGCATCTGGTGTCCTCACCATTCGTCAGATCATTCGCACTCAGTCTCAGTACTTTCATAAACTCCCGAATGTCTGCGGAATAGCATTTTTTTTACTCTCGTTCGATAATCAGCCCACCCCACCAGGATTCAAAGCCGCCTACTTCAAGACCATCTGCTTGCTGTCACTGAATGCATCGTTTGAGGAAGATTAGCTCATCTCTTTTCCTATAGCTCAAGTTTTTTATTTTTACATATGTTTTTTATTTTATTCCCGAGGGACCTGATTGAGGTTGACCTTTACTGCTCTTTGTTTTTTTAGCTCCATTTATGCCCCGCCTTTAACTGCATTGGTCTTATCGGCGACCTTTCCTTTGGAACTTATTGCCTATTGGCAATGGTGTTACCCTTGTCGTTGGGTTTCTTGCACTTTGATTTTTAATCATTAGATCATAAACACATTCTCACACTCAATTAATACTTCCAGAATCTGGGGAGGATAAGGAATAATCTTGGATAGAAAAAAATTCCCAACCCGGGACCCCTCGCACAGCAGGCAGTTGCTCTACCGACTGAGCTACGGGAAGCTCTTTGTTGTTCAAGTGATTTCATGTTTATTACTCACTGCTTATGTAGTTTTTGTTTTGTACTCGCATAGTTACTCATAAGTCTGTATAACACTGTATCGGAGCGAATGTTGCTCAAATAAAAAGTATATCTTTGTCCGTAATCGTTTGTACCATTGTGTTGAAGATACCGAGATTCGCGTTCTTTCAGGGGTATGCAATTTTCTCTGCAGATAAGCTGCATAAATAATATGCAAAGAGATAAATGAGTTGTATTTGTTCTTTCAATAAACAAGCACGGACTGATATACAGCGTTCTGTTCAAGGCAAGGTACCGTTACTGGGACCCATCACAATGGAAATTACAGTCAAGACACCACAAATTCGTCACTCGTCATCGAGACATTATTAGGTCACAGTTGAATATCATCTGCATAAGATGAGTACTGGATTAACCGCTTCAACAAAAGCTTGACTTCAGTTTTACCATTTAAGGAGTTCTATAATAGTCCTGTTTCTCACATGCTCTTTCGTATTCTCAAAATTCTGTATCCTGAGAATGCAGTAGAGCCAGGGCATTTTCCAAGTAGTTGAAGAAAAAAATCCAACATGTTTAACTATAAGATTTATTCTAATGAGTATTTTAATTACCAATTTCTACTAAAATAACAACTGGCTGCTCTTGCCATTTTCGTTTCAACAAAGGGTAAATGATTTGTACCTTTGTTCAATTTTCCTGTTTCAGGTGAAATTTACAAAACTACCACTAACCTCTCTTTTCACCAAATTTAGGTACTATTCGTGACATTTAGCAATACCGCTGGAGTAGTGGCGCTGTTATGTTTACATGCAAGCAGCCTGCACTCGCTATACACAACATGGATAGTTGCTATATTGGCCGCAAGTAAGCAACGCTAGAGAACTGCAGGGTGAGCCAAAAAGACTCCGAACCGCCTGTGCGGTGTTTTTCCTGTCCGCGTCCTCGGCGCTCGTTGCCGTCTGCTGCTATCATAGAAAGGTGCGGATGAAACCATACAGCATTTTTAAAACTACTTTTAAAGGCTTTACTTACCAACTTTATGAAAGGAAATGCTGAAACTGTCCACCGTTGTTGTCCATACATTTTTGGCACCTCTTTAGGAAACTATCCATCATGGAATTTTTGGGGGGAATTTTCCAAACGATGACCGATGTCGTCTAATGTTTCTTCGGTAAGAACCGAACGTCGTCTTTTAGATTTCTTAGCCTGAACACTTCCTGTGGCCTGAAATTTACTGCAAAGTTCATGGATTGTTGTACGGCCTGGAACTTTTACACCTGGAAATCTTTCTGCAAATCGTACTTTCACTTTGCGAGCTGATCGGATTAACGCATACGAATCACAAATAGCTGTGCAATAGAAAACCTATACTGAGCCATAATATGCTTTGTGACTAAGTAGAGGACAAAATAATAAATAACTCGTAATAACCGAACTACATCACATCACCGTTAACTCAATTCACAGTGCAGAGTAAAACCACAACAGCGTGACTTTGTTTATAGCAGCAGTGCGTTATCACGTGTTTATCATATTTCCACACGCCCAGTGGAAAAACACCGCGCAGGCGGTAATATTGCTCATAAAATACCCCTCCGGGGTAACTTAAAACAAAGTGTACAAGACAAACCCACACACCCTGGAAAAATCAAAACAAAATATCCGCCAGGAAATTCCTCAGCGTGAACTACGGCGAGTGATGGATAGTTTCCTAAAGAGGTGCCAAAAATGTATGGACAACGACGGTGGCCAGTTTCAGCATCTCCTTTCGTAAAGTTGGTAAGTAAATCCTTTAAAAGTAGTTTTAAAAATGTTGTATGGTTTCATCGGCACCTTTCTATGATAGCGACAGAGACGAGCGCCGAGGACGCGGGCAGGAAAAATACCGTGCAGGCGGTTCGGTGTCTTTTGGCTCACTCTGTAGAACTACGCTTGGCCAAACATCCGAGACCCTCCCGTTACGGAGTTGTTTGGATTGAGTTGGACTCGGCGGGACAGTGGTTCCCGAGGAAGATCCCACCGAGAAGTACCCTTGGGAGATTGGGTACGCCTGGATGGTCATCGTCCAGACGGGGTTGTGAGACTCCTCAATGTCCTCCGGTACACCCCGGATAGCCGGCAGACAGTCCGCTAGAATGCCGTCGGCCTTACCGAGGTTGTACAGTAGTCTGTCCCTTTTGGTTTGATGAGCGTAAGTGGCGTATACACTTCCGCCTTGTAATGGGGGCGAGATTAAAATTTTCAGGTGGGCTCACAGGAAAAGCTCTCGGGGGTGGAAGAGTCACTCGATTGACGCCCTTCCCCAGGGTCACGTGGGGGCAGTGCAGTCCCTGATATCGGATGTCCAGTTAATAGCCCTAAAGGGGGTTCCGAGGTCTTCAGCTCCCTGGTGCGGGCGCTGCGTACCCCTAGTACTCGTGGGACTTCTGAAGTAGGTAGGGCTGAACGACTGAGCCCCTCCCGTATGGGAGCCGTTCGGATTGGGTTGGTCTCGACTGGGAAGTGGTATACAATACCCATGGGAGATTGGGCACATTTGGGCGGAGACGCCTCAAGATCCTCTGGTGCGCCTCGATAGCCGGTAGGCGGTGGGCTAGTTCACTATCGTTCCTACCGAGGTTTTTCTGTAGTCTTCACCTTTGGGATTGAAGCGCGTAAGCGGCGTATCTACTTCCGTCCCTGCGGAAGCAGGGGACCTTTTTAAAGTTATATGGTATTGGCCCAATGGAAAATCCCACGGGAGGGAGTATCACTCGGATGATGGATGACCCTTCCCCTGGGTCTAGATGGAGGGCTTCGGCTCCGTATAGACCTTTTATTTTTTCGAGTACAGAAATAATATTAAGAAATGTTGGGATCATTCCAGGTAGAACATGGACCGGAGAGGCCCCTTACATCAATTCGTCCACCAAGGCGGGCATGTTTTTGCAGATGCTAATTATGAATAATGCACTAATAGAAAATAATTTAATTCTAACGCATCTTTAAGGGTACATAAATATAATAAAAATTGAATTTTGTTTAATCTTGTTAACTTTGCGGCACGAATTGGTGCCATATAGTTGTACCGATTGTACCTATAGATGAACTGCCATGGAACTAAATAACTTAACTTGTGTACTCAGGTTTGCATCAAGCGGCAATCTTGAATTCTTGTAAATGAGCGAATTGCTTATTAAATAACCTATAAACACACACACACACACACAAACAAACACACATGTAGGTGCTTTCACAATCAAACACCAGATTCTGGACATACCGTGAAACGTTTTTGTTTAAAGCCAACTTTTTGGAGCCAAGCCGGAAATCAAACCCGAAACACCATACAGCAGGCAGTTTTCTACCGAATGAGCTCTGGAACCAGTAATAGCAGTTAAAGTGTTCGTTTTCAAGCATTGATCTTTAATTTAGCGGTCTCCTCTCTGTCGGTATGGAGTCACCTTTGAAGTTCTCCTTAGGCAAACCTTTCGGCATCCGCACTATCAGGCATAAACTAACTTCAAATAAGGATGGCTTGTGTGGGCCACCTGGTGTAATTGTGGTAGAGGAGCATGTGACAAAATTTTGAAAACATTTAGATAAAAACAGAAAGATTTAGAAATTTCACTTACGTGTACCCTTAACACAAACGAGAGCATTGTACAAATTATCTCGGCGGGAGGCCTCCCACACACACACACGCACACATATACACATCGCATTTTTCGTCTGCCAGGTGTTTTATTTATACTGCATATGTTTCCACTGTTTATTATTTTTTCTTTTTACTATCTTTACCACTGACCTATAGTAGATAGAGGAAGTATTGTATTCCACCCAAAAATTCGATACCGAGATTTCACCGAAACTACACTTTTTGAGGCTACCTAAATAATAAAAAAAATATTTTTGGAAAAAGGTGCGCATGTGAACAGAATAACTCAAAAATGAAAAGTCGGTTGAATACCAAACTTGATATTTAAGCTCGTCTTCCAAGGTCGCGACACAAAAATTATCAAAATTCATTCATCCTAAACTACCCTTTACATGTAAAAATGTTCGTTACTTTATTGTCCCAAAAATGGCTAACGAATTTGATTAAAACACCATATTAATTATAAGATATTTCCATGATAAATAAAATGTGTATTTTGAATTTTCAGGGAATAGCCTGTGAAGCACTCTTCATTCTGAATAACTTTTGTATAACTGGTAAACCGTAAAGAGATAGGACAAAATCTTGCCACACAAAAAAAATGTAGATCTCTTTAAAGGACACAATTTATGTCAAAGGAAACCTTTTTGACGCTAACCATTTCCGAGACATTCTTTGTTATTGGTCTGAATTTTTAAAATACATTTACTTTTTTTAACTACAAATCGCTATTCGTTTCTTTCCTTTTTCAATGCGTGGTTACAAAGAGAACGAAACTTCAAAACCATCACATAGCGACCCACCTTTAAAAGATTTGACAATCGCTTTGGTATACTGTATTCTACATCGGAGTATATAAACGTGCAATGAAGGTTTAGCTCTGTTAATAAGAGGTATATAGAAGAATAAGGTTTTGTTTGGATAGTTTGTGGAAGAAGGAGTGGAGAAGGTCATGTAAATCCAACGCATCACCTTTTTTTAAAAAAATAACTATGGAAATGCTCCTTGACGCTTAGAAAGAAAGCTATGCTCTGCCAAAATGTGTGTGTGTGTGTGTGTGTGTGTGTGTGTGTGTGTGTGTGTGTGTGTGATATCCAAAGATAATTGCAACAACATGCTACCGTGACAAAACAGCAAAATCGATTTCCTATGTTTCGCCTGGAAAGTTACAAACGCAAGTTACTAAAAAATGTTCACAAATAATAACAGTTTTCCAGATATTACAGTATAATACCAGTAATACACACAAGAAGCCACATTTCGCACGTCTGAGTGTTTAGCGTGGTGTAGTTATTTATAGACTTTTATTTCCTCCTTTGTTGTCTCGCGGTTTGATCTCTTACTGCGACGAGCATAACAGGAGAGAGCTACAGAAATGATTTTAATGTTTGTTATGCTTTTGGAACCTGAACAATGGATATATCGAAGTTTTATTGGTTTATGTATATTTGTGTTACATTCGTTTGATGTCTCGCATGCTGACTGATTCTTCCGAGACGCTGAATGAAAATGTGGTTGTGGATCGCTGATGAAGGTTTCTGGTTGTTCCGAGACGCTGAATGAAAATGAACTTGTCCATTGCTGCCGAAGATTTCTGGATGTTGCGACGCGCTGAATGAAAATGTGGTTGTGTGTCGCTGCTGAAGGTTTCTGAATGTTCCGACAGGCTAAATGAAAACGTACTTGTCCATCCTGCCGAAGGCTACTTGACGGCGAATTGAATTTGACTCGCAGATGAGAGATGCACTGATCTCTACCCTTTGGTCGTGGACTGTCATAGTTTACATCTAAATGTAATTAGTTTGGTTGGTCAGATATCAATTTATGTTCCCTATACTTCAAAGCGTCATCACTGATTCAAAAGTCTTTATTACGAACTAAACAGATAGATATTCAAGAAGTGAGAAGAATTGACACGCAGTCCTTGGTAAAAAAAAATGAATAGCGATTTGTCTTTGTAGATTATTCTGCAAAATAAAGAAAATGAACTATAAGGAATGCAAAAATAGGGTATTTGCTCTAAGCATAAAGAAAGCATCATAGAACGGAACAAAAAGTATGATTTGTTTTTATAAAAGGTCAGTTTTTCACGTGTTTAGCTTTTAAAAAGGTTTATCTTTTTTCCTTAGAAGCAAACTCTTATTTTACATAATCTGTAATTTTTTTAAGCCCAGTGGCATTTAAAATGACTATGCTGGGCTTTTATAAAGCACCCTTTCCTTTACGAATTGCTGCTTTTTGAAGAAGCATTTCTCTCATTATGAAATATCCTTTGTACTGCAATTATGTTTACCAGAAGGACTTGAAATGTTTTGCACAGGTAGCTAAATATATATTTATTACAAGCTACTATTAATTGCTTTTTTATCAGTCATCGTAATTACGAATTTCACCAACCACGATTAAAATATTATCTAATTTTATGTAAGTTTGTGAGGTTTACAAATATTTAGCTACTTATTTCGTTTCCATTTCCACAAGAAATTAATTCATTTAAAACCATGTTTTATGTCCATACAATGGGAACTAATTACCAGGTAATGCTGAAGCTTTGCAAATGCAGTTTTGTACGTTGGTAGGCAAACTTTGGTGAAAATCTTGGAATTTCTTAATTTCACCATAGGGTATCCTTAAGGTACCTTTACTTCAAATGCTTTTTAAAACACCGTCATAGTGCTATTTAAAAATTACTGACTACCCAAGATGCCATTTGGATTGCTACAGTAGGTTCTAAAGCAGTAACCCTCCTCCTACAACAAAGTTGATTATAAAGCATTTATATACACATAGATAGTCATTTGAAATTGCCTGAGAGAAGATTAATTGTGAAAATTAGAACGATAATTGGATAAGTTCATAGCAGAACGCGAAAAAGTGAGACCACATTAAGGGTGTGTTTATCACGAGACTGGCAGAACATCCTTCAGTGTAAGCAACAAAGGCTACTGAATCCCTAAAGTTTACTGAGGTATATGAACGGTGTGAAAAAAACTTATAACCTAGTGTTTCCAAGTCATTGCATAGTGTGCTTTCTCAAAGAAGGTCTTTAATTCCATTTGACTTTTGGGATCGTCCTGGATTTTGTTAAAAACGTGAGAGTTGACTGTCTTTCTTTAGCATAGACTTGAGATCGTTAAAATGTATCTTCAGAAAGCCTAATCAGTAATTGTTTTTCGAATATAACCATAATCGGTGCTTCTCTTTAATTTCAAGCTTTTAACCGTTGTTTTGTGTAGTATAAGAGATACTAATAAAATGCTTTTCATGGATTAGTGCCACGAATTTATCTGAAGGTTTTGAAAATCGAGTGTAACATTTGCTGGGGCTCTTCCACAATAAAATCCAGTGAATTTCCCAGAAAAAATAATTATTAAAATAAGCATAAAAGTTATATTTACCTGAAATATAAACGGCGTTGTTTAAAAAATCAAAATTATATGGCCGCGCTTCGTTTGTTTCATCAGTGCAACTTGATCATCCACATTATAGGTTATGATTTTCTTTATTGCATACACTGTTGTCAAATCTGTAGAAATTCGAAGTAATTTGTCGATAGTTTGTAATGTTTAATAGAAATGAAGTAATAAGCATATAGTTTCTCTAATTTGTGTACAACGTCGGAATGGAGTTCATTTGGTTTGCAGTGTTAGACAATACTTTCACCTTCAGAATATTAAACAAATCTAGTGTTACATTCACATGACTTTCTCTACCTACTACCGTTTATATTTTATGTAGCTTCCACACAAACTGTTCTTACGACAGATTATTTTTCTATCTACTTCATGTTAATCGTGATAAACTGAGCAGAAATAAGTTTCATTACACATTTCGCTGCATGTACAAGAGGGAGAGAGGATACCGAATCGATAGGCAGATGTTTAAAAGCAAGCGGCTATATGCAGGCCTAGAAATTCTATACTATTTTCGTGACATCACTAAAAACAACTGAATAGCGACAGAACTTTAAAAATGATTCAATAAAGGATATATCGGAAATAGCTAATGCCAAAAAAGTTATTTTAAATAAGTAGTGGGTTTTAAATAGATCTACATTTTTTGTGTAGTACATTTGCCTATCTCATATGATTTACCATTTATAAAAAGTATATAAACCTCCTTCCGAATGAAGACACAGCCTATTCCCAGAAAATTCAAGATCTACATTTTATTTCACATGTAAATACGTCAAACACGTGGAATTTCACTCAAAATCGTTAGAGGCATTTTTGAGAAAATCCAACATTTCGAAAAATCCTCAATGTAAAGGGTTTTTGATATTGGGGATTTTCTTGGAAGTCCTCGTGTCGCATCTTTGGAAGATACTGAACGGAAACTCCAAGTTTTGCGTTTATCGGACTTTTCCTTTTTAAGTTATGCTGTTCACAGACAGACAGACACGGACCTTCCTCTAAAAATGCTTGGGGCCACAAAACGTGTATTTCTAATATAATCTCGAGATCGAATTTTTGGATTGAATACCTAAAGGTACGTGGTAGAGAAAGTAACGAGGTGGTGGTAAAAAGACTTCGATAAAGTTGGAGTGAATTAGGACCGAGATTGGTTGAAAAACAGCAATCTTTCAAACATGATTAATCATTATATTCCATTTGGGGCCAGAACGCATTTTAATGCTCCTAAAATTGTCAACCTATAAACATAAGTGACATCAGAAGACAATTAATCTACTTCAGAAACCTCACGCGATTTCGACGCCTTAATATTTCAAGGGTAGCGTTACGCTACTCTCTTTATTTACTGACGCACTTCACTCACGCAATGCTACACATTTAGAGAATGTTTTGTTTTGTTTTGCGTGTTACATAATCTAGCGTGTAACGGAAATGAGAGTACGTGACATAGCACAGCTAACGGATAAAATCTAGGGCAAACAAGCCGATTGATTTGACATTTCAGATTTATTGGGGATTCCAAACAGTTAGGACCCAATGATCTTTGGCATTCGTTAAGATGTTTAAAGGTTTCGCCATTGTTTTACCATTTATTTAATAAGTGTGACAAATCCTACATTCTGGGTCAAGTTAAATTGAGTTTTATTTATGGACGCTAACTGCCGTGTTCCTTAGGCGCCCCATTCTATATTGGGCGTGAAAGACCGGCAACTTTGCTCAGAGACCTCTTTATTGGGCTTGAGGTTCTTTTACGTGCCGTAAACCTATGACACGGGACCACCGGCTTCACTTCCCTTCAGAAGGAAGCCATGCTAAGGCTTTTTACGTCCGAAAAATATCCATCGCCCTCCGCTGGGTTTGGACCCGCGACCTCGGGAACTAGAAGCTAGTATGGTAACCATTACAACGCGGAGGACGACCTGGGTGAAGTACAGATTGGCCTGTGCCAAGAATGTATGTAAGCAGTTTCTTCAGCGTATCACCATAATCATTGGAAACTGTAGCACTTATCCATGGCATACCGAGCGGGATGGCTCAAGCCACAACGTCTGTGGTCCGCATTCAGGAGGTCTCGGGTTCGATCCCGGCGACCGCTCACTCTGATCCATGGGTTTTTTCGGGGGTTTTCCCGGATCGTCAAAGCGAATGCTGGGATTTCCTGACCCTCCATTTCGTTTCATTCATCGTTTCCTCGTTGGTCTCTTTCAGGGTCGGAAGTGTCGGCGATGGTGTTTCGGTGCAGCGTGTCAGGAGAAAAAGATGCTCTGTGTGAATTCTCTCCGTCCCTCGGCTTTCGGCTGGCTGCCGGGGTATCCGAACCCTCTTGAAAGGCGTTGGAACCCCTCTGTGTGAGGCGGGGTACCCGGTCTGCCTGTCCGTCTTCTGGGGTGTCTATATCTGAAAACTTAGGGACCCTACCATTGCTGTACCGTCGCTCTCCTAACACCTTATCCTTCCTCCGGGGACGCCCCCTCATGGGGCATAGGTACAATATCCACTCTTGATCGGTGCCGAGTTCCCTCCGTGACAAGATAAGGTCCGTGGTATTATTGTATTCCGTGAAGGTGGTAGAGAGATCTGCACGGAGGTCCGGCCCGAAGCCAACCGACCCCGAGAATGCGTTATACTGTACCATCCTGCCCGGTCCCGATTGTCTAATTAATTTTGTTTTACATATCCTATTATTTTGCAATTAAGGACATTAATTATTATTATTATTATTATTATTATTATTATTATTATAGTCCACGAAGCTTTGCTGTCTGCGGTGCGAAAGGATCCGGGTTTGATTTCCGATACCGGTATGGGGATTTTTCTTTTGCTGGGAGGCCTGATAAGGGATGCACTCAGATCCTTAGGACCAATTGAAGACCCACTTTTCAGAAGCAGTGGCGTCTGAGGTCCTGATATCCTCATGTTGATGGCATACTGCCTTATTGACTACATGGCGCCCCTATTACTGCAGTCTGCCCATGATGTCCTGGGTGTGGGTGAACGGGGGAGGCGGAATTTGCAGCTGCCGTGCTGTTGTATTTATTATTCACAATTGGCCGAAATGAACATTTATTTATTATTACTACGGCTGTGGAGAAGTGCATGCTGCAATTACTTTGCAGTTCCTGGCATCTCAAAATTGCGGGTCAAAGAATGTGATAAATTGTAAATTTTAGTCTTTATTTTCGCAAAACTTTCGTTATTTGTTTATCTTCTCAAAAAATGGCGCTAATGATTTTAATTAAAACACCATTGGCTGGTCCCGTAGCTCAGTCGGTAGAGCGCCTGCCTGCTGTACGAAAAATTAAATTGAGTTTTATGGGGTCCCGTGTTCGATTCCCGGCTAGAGGGTGGGATTTTTCTCTAGCCAAGATTATTCCCTATCCTCCACAGAGTCTGGAAGTATGAGTGTGAATGTGTGTGTGTGATCTAATGATTAAAAATCCAAAAAGTGCAAGAATCCTAACGACAAGAAAATACGAGTTAACACCATTGTCAATAGGCAGTAAGTTCCAAAGGAAAGGTCTCCGAGAAGACCAATATAGTTAAAGGCGGGTATAAATGGAATTAAAAAAACATACATTATGTTTAAGCTATTTACACGACAAATAATATGCATATGTTGAACGTAATCATTTTTTTCGTGTTTATTTTCAAGCCCGAGTCCGACAAAGATTTCTCAAGTTAAGTCCAAACCCGCGCGACCTCTAGAAGGTGATTCGGAATAATAGCAACATTGATAATTAAATAATTTTATGCCATACTGCCTACTTACCATGTTTGAAATTATTATTGATACAAGGTGACAAAGAAATCTGATGTGTCACATTCCCATGATTTTCTCTGCCAATTATAGCTTATTTTTATATAGTTACCAAAAACTGTTTTTATTAAAGCTTATTGTTCTGCCTACTTCATGTTAATCGAAATAAACTTTTGCAGAAATACTTCATTACATACTTCGTTGTAGGTATAAGTGGGATAGAGGAAATCAAATCCTTAGAAGTTTAAAAGCAATTCACTATATGCTGGAGTTGAAATTCCATGCTCTTTCCTTAACGTCCGAGAAACAGTTGAATATCGACAGAACTTTAAAAGAATGACAGAAGTATTGAAAAACTCTTTAGGCTGGCCTCATAGCACAGTCAGTAGAGCACCTACCTGCTGCGCAAGGGGTCCCGGGTTCGATTCCTAACTGGGGTGGAATTTTTCTCTAGCCGAGATTATTCGCTATCCTCCCCAGGATCTGGAAGTATGAATGGGTGTGTGATCTAATGAATAAAACCCAAAGTTTACCAGAAACCCAAAGACAAGCGAACATCATTACCTATAGGCAATACGTTCCAAAGGAAAGGCCGCCGATAAGACCATTGTAGTTAAAGGCAGGGTATAAATTTGAACTAAATAAAAAACTCGACTATTAATAGCGGATCTCGGAAATAGCTCATGCCACAAAAAAGTTACTTAAAATAAATTGTGTGTTTTAAAGAAATTACTTTGTGAAGTTTTCGTCTATCGCTTAACGTTTACCAGTTATAAAAAATTACACAAAATTCCTTCCGGATGAAGACTTTACAATTCAGATATTATCAGGAAATTCAAGATATAAAGTGCTTTGTCGTGCAAGCATCTTTCTTTCGGAAAATCGAGAATTTCGAAAAATGTTCCATGTGAAAGGTAGTTTGGGTTGGGGGGGGATTTTCTTGAACATTTTCGTGTCTTTGGAAGACACTTAAATTAAATAGCAAGTTTGGTATGCATACGACTCTTCGGCTTTAAGTTATGCTGTTCTCCGACAGACAGACAGACAGACAGACAGACACAGACACACACCTTTTTCTACAAATGATTTTTTATTCAGGTGCTGCAAAACACGCATTTCCGCTGAAATTTCGATATCGTATTTTTGGATGAAATGCGATATCCTCTCTATCCACTATGTACGTGATAGAGAAAGTAAAAATTGCTTGTCAGTAATAAAATTTGGTTAAAATACAGATTTGTTTTTCAAAACACATAATTTACTTAATGTGAACTGCTGAGTGAAAATAATGAAACCCTACAAGTTTTCGTAACACATGTAAACAAACATATTCACATTAGTTTGCATAAGAGTGGAACAATGCACGAATAATGCATTCTGGGCATTGAAACATAAGTTTGAGGTGAAAGCACAATTGCTCACATTTGAGGAAAAGGCGCAGAAATGCGGTGGAAAGTTTATTTTGCGTCAGTCAGGTAGATAAGCTGGCCGGGTAAACAGATGTGTTGCGAAGAGAAAGTCTGGCAAGGAGCAATGCAGGGCTCGTGTTGGGAGCAATGCCCTCCTGAACAGCGTTCACTAGCCAGTCAGCCGGCCTACTTGAATTGAGGATCAACATTTGTAACGCTGCACTCTGGGACTGCAATTTGTAAATTCATTGATTGGGTTCAGTGGCGTATGCGCCAGCTATTGTCTTCTTCAATTTTGTAGGGGAACCGAGTTTGAACCTTAGGTGCACTTATGAAGTAACTATAGAAGGCTTTTTACTCGACTCATCTTCATAATAGTTTTCATGCTCTTTAGGTGTTACCAGAAAATGTTGCATTGTTAAGTTCATAAATCATTTGTTCTAAAAGCAGTAGAGCTGATCTTTCTAGGATTTGATTACTGAAAACATAATTTACTTTAAATTGTGTATTTACTTACAGTAAAACTACCATACTATCTTCTCGTTAAAATGGTAAAAAAATTTGATCTAAGGAACGAAAATGCATGTGAGTGGCATCAGGTGTTGTTGTGAACACACTGAACGGTTGAAGCCCAACCATCATCCCTTTTGAATACACTTTCTTTTATAGCAAATTCATCGCGATATGTCAACAAAGCACTTCATTTTGTTAATACGCAGCATTTGTTTTGTTCATGCGCAGAATAAACTGCCAACCCAACAGTATTAGTGTAATCCGTG
The DNA here is from genome assembly GCA_030765065.1 of Deroplatys truncata. NCBI lineage: Eukaryota > Metazoa > Arthropoda > Insecta > Mantodea > Mantidae > Deroplatys > Deroplatys truncata. Next base: position 97,849,531 of record CM060990.1, on the reverse strand, counting down.
AGAACAGCGATGTTTTTACTTATTCTTCTTCTAAATACATTCCTTAGGAATTGATGTAAATGTATCACAAAGTGTAAGATTTATCCGAGCGTCTAAGTTCGCTCTCGGCTCCTTTCCTGCCCATTTTCTGATACCATATCCGTTATGTCAATCCAGTTCATATACACATATTAACCTAAACCTAACCCTAACCTCGGGTTAAATTTCTAAACCACAGCACCCTGTCTTTTCGGTACGGCCTGCCGACCGCCTCTCTCTCTCTCTCTCTCTCTCTCTCTCTCTCTCTCTCTCTCTTTCTTTCTTTAGTTTAATGACCTGTTGAATATAAATCAATAATCATATTCATTTAGTATCTTCCTCCTGTACGAGTTCAATCTCACGGTATTTTTCGTTCAAATGTTGGCTCCTCAGTATGAACTCCATGAATTGGAAGTGCCACAAAGCACACACTACTGGCCGAACCGTAAACCAATCCGAGAAGATAAGTAAAGTAGTTTGTCGTTTCCTAATACCCATTGGATTTCCTTCAGTAATGTACAAAGGGTTTATAACAGTACACCAGTTCTCACCACTATAGCATACATTAGTGAACAATATTGACATTAAGGTGAATAGTTTGTGAAACTCGACCTTCGCAAATGTAAAGCTGAAATCGTGAAACGGTACACCATATGCACTCATAAAACTGAAAATAACCACCTTGATAAGATATAATTGTTTACGTTTTTTGAAATGCCATTTTACACCCTTACGCTCGAAAACAAATACACAACTTTTTTCTAAAACTTTAATATGAGCTTAGAATACTTTAATATGTACTCTAGAATATGTTTTTTGTTTCCTCCAAGACAAGATGTGTATAATAAATTCTCTCTTCAAGTGCAACATTGTGGCTGCTTTCATAATGTATGTATTTTCAAAAGATTTTAACGATTTGCATCCAAATCGTTATAAAACATTTAAATGCCCTTCATTCAGCTGTGATAAACTTTTCGATTTGTTCGATTGAAAATTAGTCATTCAGAGCAAATTAAGCCATGAAGATATAAACTGTCTAATATACAATGATAAATATCCAAAGAGAAAACTGGAGATTAAAAATTGAAGTTTTCTTAGGCCATTATTCATTTTTTCACGTTTTCATATTAATTTCATCGATTATATAAAAACGATAAAGATATTTTAGTACAAAGAAACGAAAATACGGTCGCTTACACGATTCATATTTTCTAAATAACAGTTTAACAACGCATGCTCTACGGCGCCTAGTAATGCTGTATCTTCAAGTTGTGTGCTTTTCTAGATGTGTCACCGAGTGCACTAAAAACTGCAAGATAACGTTAGGAGATAAAATGTAGCAGAAAGAAAAGTAAGGTATTTTACGAACACCATTCTGTTACTTTCTCTGCACCTACCTATAGTAGGTTAGAAGGGGTATTGTACTCCTACCAGAAATTCTATGTCTATATTTTACCGAAAACACATGTTTTGAGGCCCCTGAGTAGCAATTTTTTTAGAAAAACGTCCGTGTGTGTATGAACAGCTGTGTGAACTCAAAAACGAAAATTAGGGACAATATCAAATTTGGCATTAAAGTTCAAAATCTTCCAAGGATGAGACACGAAGATTTTCAGCAAAATCCCCCCCAAGCTACCCTTTACATGGAAGACTTTTCAAAATCTTAGATTTTTCTCTACAAAATGGCTAACGATTTTGGTTAAAATATTACATGTGTAGTATATTTACATGACAAACTGTTTATCTTGAATTTCCTAGGAATAACCTGCGAAGCCCTCCTCTTTCGGAAGGAATTTTGCATAATTATAGGCAATAATTTGCATAATTGCGTAACTGGTAAGACAAAAGCGATAGACAAAAACATACTACACAAAGAAGTAGATCTCTTTAAAACACGCAATTTAACATGATTAACATGAAGTAGATAGAAGAATAGGCTAAGAATCGTTTGTAGAAGCTATATAAAAAGGATAGTGGGTAGAGCAAGTCATGTAAACCTAACACATTGTTTTTTTTATTTACTTATGTAGTTTATTATATCTCAGGTCTACAGAGATGATGGATGAGGCTATGGTCGATTGCTCAAATGAGACTGTGGTTCAAACAGCTGAGATTTACGCAACGTTTGGTACTTCATAGGATAAATCGCAGGAAAAAGCCTAATCCTGGCACCTCATCCAAGCCGGGACTCGGCTCATAAGGATCTATAGGCAGACATGCTATCCGTCACACGGAGCACCGTTTTAAATGCAGGACTGGTATTAGAAACAAAAGACGTATGGACTCAATTTTAAGTCACTGTGGTTTATTTTTCTTCTTTTTGTAGACATGTGTACAGACGTGGAACAAATTTAAACATCTGATAAAGAAGTTCGCCACCAGCCTGTGGCGGCATTGTGTATCTCTAATATTCTATGTATTAACATTTGCCAATGACAATTTCTTAAGAGCAGAAGATCCAAACATGTGCTCCGCAGAGCCCCAAGTCAAAGTCAGCCAACACACATTACGTACGGTGTGACATCGTTTCGGGGATTCGTAGGTAAAATGTGTGGAGGGGAGGGGAGGGGAAGGGAAGGAAAGGGTTTATGTTTTACAACCACGCAGGTACATATGCATTCCTCTTACACCGCTAGGTCAGGAGCACACACGAAGGCGGTTTGCGCAGTAGATCCCTTAAGTCACGTGACCTACCAGCACAGAGTGAGAATGAGACAGCGTACTATCTCTATCTCTCTCTCTCTCTTTCCCTGCGCAGTGGCTTTCCCGACCCGCCTTCGTGTGTGCTCCCGACTCTAGTTCTTCTCTAAGAGTAACATACGGTTTCTCCTTACCTCACCAGTCCTACACTTCTGAGTTCGTAGCTGAGAGCCAAGAGCAAAAGAGACTTGCTCTCTGATGTCACAGAGCATTCAGTTGGCTGACACTGCCCGAAGTGCTACGCGTGCACTTTTCAAGGACTCCTTGGCCGCTCCAGAAAAAAAATGCAATAACATTAAATTACAAGGGGGGGCGTATAGAAATAAAGCTAAGAATTCCATTCTGAATGGATATTTGCCAAGCTGAATGTTGTACCTCTTCTAGAATATGTTGCGTGGTCATTCCACTGTCACTACCTCCCAACACTGTAGTGCGAAACAGACGAACGACCATGCTGAGCGGGGCATCCGCATGAATAATAGATATTCCAAATAAGTTATTAATGAATAATTATTTTTTAGTGAAATGTATGTAATGATTAAAATGCAAATAATCATTGTTTTTGTTCTCAGCTATTATGTAAAATCTGTTGTAAAACAATTTTTTTTATTTATTGAACTATGGAATAGGTTTTATGAACGGCCAAGTTTGGGTAATAACTCATGTAATATGATAGTCGAGAATAAATTGTAGTAGTATGATAAATTCGGAAGTTTTTAAAATAAAATACAATTGCATGATATTGGGAAGTTGAAAAATGTTCTTACATCAAATTCCCTTACTATTTACGCTTTATGTCGTCCTCTGTGGTGTAGTGGTCCATGCTAGCGTCTAGTTCTCTAGGTTGTGCGTTCAAACCCGGCGGAGGGTGATTTTTTCGGGCGTAAAAATCCTTAGCATGGCTTCCTTCGGAAGGGAAGTAAAGCTGGTGGTCCCGTGTCGTAGACTTGTGGCACGTAAAAGAACCTCAAGCCTGATAAAGAGGCCTCTGAGCAAAATTACCGGTCTTTCACGCCCATTTTAGAATGGGACGCTAAGGACCACAGCAGTTAAAGAGCGTCCATAAATTAAACTCAATTTAATTTTCCTACCGTAACCCTTATTCTAAAACATCATTAACTTGTAAGATATAGAGTAGGTCTAGGGGGCTCCAGTATAGAAACTGATTCCAAAAAGGGCTTCGCGAGTCAAAGTTTGGGAATGTCTGTCTTGGATGAACCTGAAACACGACAAACATTCATGAAGTGCGTCAAGAAGACAGCAACCATCTCACTAACACTTCCAACCTCTCTGCGGTGATACACACTCCAGATCGTACTTAAACATTTTAAGCACTTATAAGTTCTTTCGACAGGAACCTTCAACATTTTGTTTTAATATAACCTCTTGCTTAGGGTAAAATGTGACAAAAGTTGCGAGGCATTAAGCGTTGTGTCACAACGAATTCCTCTAATATTATAAATGTAATATTTAGAACACAAAAAGGATGCCATTTTCCAACTTCCATGGATTTGTTTCTAACAAGTTAGTTCACAAGTGGATCGAAAGAAATTGTGTATGTGGAATTGGAGTTTCTTTAGCTTGTATATTTTGCTGTAGAAGACCTGGCATGTTATTATTGGCTACTTATAGCGATGTTCGGTCCATTAAGAAATGTGCCTCTCCCCTCCAGATCGTCCATTGAGTTCCATTATAATATGGAGATCAATGAATTTGCCCAATGTTGCAATGGCATCTGTGCTGCAGATATTTTTTTCCACACTGTGAGCCTAAGAATGTGCTAATAAGTTGCTCTTGACTTTTCGTTGCTATATCGGGTGGAAGGAGTACAGATATTGACCTTTAAACCAGATTGATCTCGATGAGCACACTGAAAATGTTTATGTTCAGTTTTATTCAGCTTTTTTTTCATAGTTTCTTTTTAAAGCAAGGACGTTTGGCAAGAGCGCATTTTCCCTTGTAGGTGGTTGGGGAAAATAGCACTCGATTGGTAAGATCACCATCGGAGAGTAGAATGCGCGCTCTTTTTCCGAAACCATTGAGCGATTGTTGCTGCCTTACAGAAATAATAATATTATCTTTGCCAGTGTAATGTTTATAATTCGAATAAAACAAACAGGCTTAACCCTGAGTGAAAGGAGAAAAGAAAATACATGTTTTTAACCTGCTTGTTTATTTATTATACCCTTAATTTACAACCAAATAGTTTCAGTGCCTTATAAGTATCAAATGTAAACAAATAGGTGTTTAACGAAGCATTTAGAGAAGAATTAAGTAAAACACGTATTTTATTTAACAATTTCAATAAATGCAATGCACCAAGTAAAAGTGACGTTATTTAAATATTTATTTATTTTATATAATCGTTCAATAAGAGGGAATAAAAACGATCTACGATGTTGATAGCGATGTTTATACCGAAGATACGAATTCGTGATGAGCGAGCGGTGAGAGAGAACGCAGCCATGTTGGAAGTGTGTGGACAATTAAAGAGGCTGGTGCTGCGACGTCGTAACTTCAACGTAAATCACGATATGCAAAAAAAAAGTTAAATTGTGACGAAGCTGGACGTTTAGGGAAAGAAAGAAAAAAAAATATTGCCAACATTCATAAATATGAATTTTAGTGTTATGTATTAAACATTGCAAACCTTCGACTTTAGTTCTATGTATCGCTTATAGCTGTACGACTTTTTAAAGCATGTCATATATTGATTTAAATGTCTGGCTAAGTCTAGCTTCCTAAAATATTATAAAAACTATAAGTTTTGCTAAAATTAAAGTGAACAAAACATTCAAGAGAGACCTTAGTAGTCTTCAAATACTAAATTAGCTACAGAGTAGCAGAAAGCCGAAGAAGGTCTGTATATGCAGCACATGTTTTTAAACAACAAAGTCATAAACAGCGTTATTTTAGCGTTATACTTTTTAAATTCTCTTTCTCGGGTTTTACTCTTAATTTGCCGGTACATTCTCATTTTCAAATTGTCCCACACGATGCACCTTTTGGTATAAATGAGTGAAAGTTTGTATAACTCGGTATAAATAACATGATAAAATGTTTGTTAAAATGCTTAGTTGAGAGGTTATTAAACAATAATTATCATATTGTGTAAATTTGTAAGTGAAATGTTGAAGCCTCATATTTGATATTTTCTCACAAACTAGTAGGATACATAAAGCTTCGCCTCTACAATTTATTAACATACTATTAAAGATTTTTAATTACTAATTTTTTTTAAAAAAAAACAACCATCGCGTTGAGAAATTTTTCAAAACAGTAAAAAGTAATAAAATGAAAATCTGGGTTACTAATTTAAAAATATGCACAAATTTGGTGTATAATTTCAAATAAATTTCGAAATTGTGAATTTTAGAAATTTCACAGATTGATATCCTTAAGGAAGAAAGTGAAGACAACAATTATGAATTAATTGGGGTTTTATTATATGGTTCAATAAGACTTCCATTAATCGTTCAGCCTTTGAATTATAATGGGACGAAAAGTAATGAAATCCTTTTTTCTGTTGAAATATGTGTTCATAAGCTAAAATAGAAAGATAATTATTTTTCATTCGTCTTAGTATACAGAATCACCGCCAAGGAGGGTGTCATTTATGCTCTTCCATCCAGTACATCGCTCATTTAACGATCGCGTGTGGGGATTCCATCGCACCGACATTTTCCTCCCTGTTTAAATATTTTTCGCGCGAGCGTGCGATTTGAGACCGTACGTTTAGAGTACCTTTTGGTTTACATTTGCCGATAAGCCTGCTAGCTGTGCTGAGTGTACGCAGTGCACGTTCCGTTTTTCCCATCTTGCATCATAGTTAGTAAGAGCAATGTCAGAATTCAGCTGCGCTAGCATTCTTATAGGGGTATATAAGCGAGGCATGTAAAAGCAGTATAAAAAGGAAAAATAAGCATGGGTACACAAAATACAGAAACACACCCATATAAGAAAATATAAGCAAAATATAGAGCTAAGTAATAACCACGGACCGTTCACAGTATAAGCAATACATCCCGACACGATGCAAGAAAACGAAACGAACCGCATAGTGCGACCATGAAAGAAAACAGTACTCCAACATTAGCAGCGAACGGATTAAGGAAGCCCTCGTGCTCAAAGAGTAATTCCTAGATCTAATTGTGTTACAGAAGTTAATCATGGTATTATTTTAAACTTCGAAGTTTTGAAATTTAGGAGACGTGCAGAATTTTGTAGTTTGCCTCTGGATCAAATATGTGGAAACGAAGTAAAAGCAAATTGAATTTTATTTATGGACGCTCTTTAACTGCTGTGGTCCTTAGCGTCCCATTCTATATTGGGCGTGAAAGACCAGTAATTTAGCTCAGAGATCTCTATCAGGCTTGAGGTTCTTTTACGTGCCGTAAATCTATGACACGGGACCACCGGCTTTACTTCCCTTTCGAAGGAAGCCATGCTAAGGATTTTTACGCCCGAAAAATCCATTGCCGTCCGCCGGGTTTGAGCCCGCGACCCCAAGAGGCTAGTATGCCACTACACTACGGAGGACGACGTGGAAACGAAGTGAAGGAGTAAAGACGTGCATTCAAATTTCTGGCAATTTATAGAATACTTTTGGTATTTCACTTGTGAACATTGCCATTACATCCGTAGTGCCAGGATTTTCGTTTCTAGCATGTAAGAATCTCATGCGTTACATTCACATGACTCTCTCTACCTACTATGATTTATTTTTATATAGCTTCCACAAACTATTCTTGCGAAAGTTAATTTTTCTCTCTACACACTTTATCTTTATCGAGGTAAACATTTACAGAAATGGTTTCATTACAAACTTCATTGAAGGTACAAGGGGGTTAGAGAAAACCGAATCGATAGTCATGTGTAAAAGCCAGTCCCCATATGCTAGCCAGAAATTCCATGCTTTCCACAACATCTCGAAAAACAACTGAATAGCGATAGTATTAAAAATTCAAAACAATGACAATGAACATTTCGGAAATGGCTAATGCCACACCCAAAAAAACTAAACATTATTTGAAACAATACAATGAGATCTACATCTTTTGTGCAATAAGTTTTTTTTTCTATCCCTTATGATTTACAAGTTATACAAAATTATACGAAATTCCTTCCGAATGAAGAAGACTTTACAGGCTATTCCAGAAAATTCAAGATATACATTTTATTTGGCATATAAATATCTTAAACATATTTGTATTTTAAAATTGTTAGCAATTTTTGAGAGTCGAAAATTTAAAAAAATCATGTGTGTAAAGGCTAGTTTGGGTTGGGGGTTTCTTGAAAATCTTCATGTCGTATCTTTGAAAGATATTGAACCTATATACCAAGCGTGGTATTCGTAAGACATTTCGTTTTTGTGTTATGCTTCCCGTAAGGGAGGTTCCGACCCCTTCAGCTGCCGTGATGCGGGCACTGCGTACCCTGAGCACTCGTGGTACTTCTGACGTTACCAGAAGTACGCTGGGCCGAACATTCGAGCCCCTCCCGGAAGGGAGTTGTTCTTATTGGGTTGGACTCGACGGGGCAGTGGTTCCCGAGACCCGTGAGAGTTTGGGTACGTCTATATGGTTTTCCATGCATGCGGGGTTGTGAGACGGGTCAATGTCCTCCGGGACCGCCCTGGAAAGCCGGCAGAGAGCATGCTCGGCCCTACCGAGGGTTTCGGTAGTCGCCCGTCTTGGAATGACGCGTAAGTGGCGTATCCACTTCCATCCTCGAGAAAGCGAGGGGGCCTTTTTAATTGTCAGGTATTGCATCATGGGAAAACCCCACGGTTTGGAGAGCCATCCGGATGAAAAAATTGCGCCGACCCTGGGCCTTCGGAGGGGCATGTGCTACGGTGCATGCCGGGTAGACCTTGCATATTCTTCTAGTGTTATGCTGCTCGCAGAGAGACACAGGCCTCCTTCTAAAAATGATTTTTGGGGCTTATGGGACCTCAAAGCGTGTATTTCCGGTGCAATCTCGACATAGAAATTTTGGGTGGAATTCAATACTTCTTTAAGCCGTCCTCTGTGGACTAGTGGTACCGTGCTAGGTCGCGGGTTCAAACCCGGCGGAGGGCGATGGATTTTTTCGGGCGTAAAAATCCTTAGCACGGCTTCCTTCGGAAGGGAATTAAGCCGGTGGTCCCGTGCCGTAGATTTACGGCACGTAAAAGAACCTCAAGCCTGATAAAGAGGCCTCTGAGCAAAATTTCCGGTCTTCACGCCCAATATAGAATGGGACGCTAAGAACCATAGTAGTTAAAGAGCGTCCATAAATAAAACTCAATTTCATTTCAATACTTCCTCTACTTAATGTAAGTACATATTATGGAAATTAAGAATTGAATTTTAGGCGACACCGTGGCCGAGTGGTTAGACCGCTCGCCTCCCACCGAGGCGGCCCGGGTTCAATCCCAGGGACCCGCAGCAGCGTCTGGGCGGGTTTTTTCCGGGTTCTCCGGTTTCCCCCGCCATTCATTCCACCAACTGCTCCATCATCACCTTTCCTTTCATCCATTTCACCATCATTTCGTTTCATCTACTTCCTTCCTCCCATACCAGGCATCGGGCTGATCACCCATCCTGGTTATTCTGTCTGATCCATGAGTGTCTGCTCCTTGACGGGAAATTAATACTGTCCAAGAAGTGATGTATTACGGAAAATGGAACATGTACAGATGTCTCTGCAATATATTTGAGATTTTCACATTTTAATGTGCAATATCCCCTTAGAGATAATACAACAATAATCCTCGCATATCATTCAGCAGCTTTCAATAACAATGGTTAAAGCATTAACTGCATTAAAGCATTTTCACCATCGTATTAAATATGCTGTACTATTTGGTGTCTCAACCGATTCCAAACTTAACTTGGGATGATCCTATTAAAAGAGTTTCTGTGAAGCTTTTCAGAGTTGTATAAATTTAAAACACATATCACTTGAATACCCATTAAATTCTTATTATACCTTTTTTTCATAGCATTATTCGTGTGGATTACGTGTTTCTGATAAATAGATCAAATTGTAACAAAATGTTGCTTTCGCCATAAAGGGCCATTCAAATTGTTATTGGTTTTATTATGTCGTTCTTTGCCGTTCTTTATTCAGAATTTAAAAAATTAATGGTTTTTAATCAATAACTCACAATTACTTAATATTAGCTAAAACTAATTTAAACTCATTTCAATTTCATTATGACAAGCACAATTGTGATACTAGGTATACTCATCCCACTGTGACATCGAACGTAAAATTAAACAAAATTAATTTGTTTTAATTGTAGCTATAGATATGTTTAGAACATCACTTCATTGTGCACACTCTGTCAGTATAAACAGATTTAAATCCGTTTGAAAACGACTGCTTTTAAATAATCCTTTCATGTGAAGCAGTTTTAATTACACATAAATTTGTTCCCTTTGAGCACTGCTTATACTGTTTCGTGTGACACTTGATGACGAAATAACAGCTCCAACAGCGACGATATCCGGTCATGATGTGGCAATTTAGCAACTTCTGTTTAAGTAATACAACAATAAGGCAAATCCCAATGTTTTAAGGGGTCATTCTACCCAAAAATGCGAAAATAATGAAAAAGCTTTTATTTGCACTTTGTGTCCTTTTATGTATAAATATGAATATGCCAAAGTTGTTTGTTGAAATTCCAACTCTCAAATATGTATATTTTAAAAAGAATTTCTAGATTTCTGCACGTGCTCGATGCACAGACTGTCAAAGTTTCTTTTTTCAATTGTCGTTTCTTTTAAACAATTTAGTTCGAGTCTTTGGTGAGTTCTATAGTTGACTGAACTACTTTGCGGCATTAGGCAGTGGAAAATAACTGAACTACGCATGTAAATAACCAATTTGAAGTTGGGAAAACATTTTTTTAATGTTCAGTCTTCTGCGTGTTTTGTGCAAATAAAATGCTTTCCATTTTAATTGGCTGGTGCATGGTATATTGCCGCAAAATTGTGTAAATGTGCCTGTGTTATTTTAAACACGGTGTACAACATTCGCCTTTAAAATTGTTTAAAATTGGGTATCTGTGCAGAGAAAGGAAATACAAAATTTCAGTGTGTTGACATGTCCAAAATAACTAGTAAAAATAGGAGACACAAAGTTTCAAAGCGATTTTCCTAAAAGATCAATATTCCTAGTGAGTAGTAAACATGAACTAGTTTTTATGAAACGTTTACTGTGGATTTTGTGCTTATCGGCATATTAATAATTTTTATTTTAGCAATTGAAATAAGAAAATAACAAATTGTATCTACGTAACAATTTATTCAATAGTTCATATCAGTAACTCAACATTTTCACTTCGAAAGTTTGAACTTTTTAGTGTATTTTAAGGGCTCAAAATTAACCTCAATTTTATTGATTTTTTTCTTATTTTATAACTATTTGCTTTACAGCTTTTAAAACCTGCTAAAATGCTATAATAACATACAAAAACACGCAATAAAATCTTCACACAAAATGGACAAGCAGAAAAAAAAGGTGTGACTAAGTGTTTGAGCGTCCCCTCAATTACCAGGAGTAATTCATTGTTTGAAGCTGGCTCAGTTTGTCTTACCCTCCCCAAATTTTGAAGGTATAAACTGTTCAAGCAATGAATTAAATTTTAAAAATAGTTTACGCAATTATGGCGATTTATCACTAGAAGAGACGGTTGCATTTGAGCACCCATTTAATGAGTATGTATCTATGTACAACGTGCTTTCAGTGCCACGTCTATTCCATCGATAAGGAAACTGTCCTGAATAACATTTTGCATTGCTTAGTTTAAATACGGCCATATTTAAATTGTACCGAATATAAAGCGGATATTCTCTGTACTTTATAAACTTTAACTAATGACTTATGTTGCATTCTGCACGGTCTATGTCCGTCCTTATTTCTCTTTGTTATCCAATATAATGCGTTCGGAGAAGTCGCCGTCCATTTATACAAATTGGAAATGTCTAACAGTGGTTATACAAGCTTGGAGAAATTTTATTGGAAACCCCTGAAAATTTCATTGAAAACGTAATGTTCACTGGTAATTTTTACTTTCTCTATTACGCATAATTCCCATTTCAAGATTTCACCGAACATATTTTGGGGCCCCCTGAACCCCAAAAAAGCATTTTTAGAAAAAGGTTCGCGCGCGCAAGCTTGTGTGTGTGTGTGTGTGTGTGTGTGTGTGTGTGTGTGTGTGTGTGAGAGAGAGAGAGAGAGAACAGCGTAACTCAAAAACGAAAAGTTTGATAAGTACCAAACATGGTATTTAGGTTCAGTACCTTCCAAAGATGAGACACAAAGATTTTCACGAAAATCCCCCACCCTAAAGTACCCTTTACATCGAATTTTTTTCGAAATTGTTGATGCTCTAAATATGGCTCTAATAATTTTGATTAAAATAACACTATTAAAGATATTTACATAACAAATAAAATGTATATATTGAATTTTCTGGAAATAGGCTGTGCAGTCCTCTTCATTCCGAAAGAATTTTGCGTAATCTTATATAACTGCTAAATTTTAAGCGTTAGACGAAAATGTACTGAACAAAAAATGTAGATCTCTTTAAAGCATACCATTTATTTCAAATAACTTTTTTGTGGCATCAGCCATTTCCGAGATATCCGTTATTAATTGTTCTCTTTTCAATGCTTTCTCATGCTTTTAAATCCTATCGATTTTCAGTTTTTCCACGCTATTGCATAAAAACAGTATGGAATGTTAAAGCCAGCATATAGCGTCCAGTTCTGAAACTTAGACTGTCACTGTTCTCTTTGTATCCAGAACGAAATGTGCAATGTATCTATTTCTGCAATGTAACACCTAAGATTTTTTTCTTCGTTATTCAAAGGTAAAAGAGCCTACAATGATTACTGCAACCAATACTACAATTTCACGCGACATCAGAACAAATGAGTGCACTAAAGACACAATGAACAATGAATTTTTAACAATATACCCTGTGGTAAGATCCCAAGAATCTTTAATTTGATTCTAACTTACAATTTAAGAGGATCTGTCTGTGAATTCTCCAAAACCTAAAGTATTCTATTGAATGTTATGAATTTGTTTACCACATATGTCGGTATAAGGAAGTGTGGTTGCAAAGTTTGGTGATATACCTATATTAAGTTGTTCCTGGATTATGCGTTTTATAATCAAATTTTGGCTATTTTACACACAATGATCTTACAATGCAATTTTCATAACTTTTAAATAACATTTCAGATATATGCTCCTTATTGAGCTAGAAAATAAAAGATACATACTTTTCAGTTTATTGGTTTTCAAAAAATAATTGCGAGTTTGGGATTTTAAAAATTTTATTTATCTAACTTGAGTGAGCTTGGTGGTGTAACACATTTTGCTTATCTTAATAACTGCATAGCAAGTTTTAGTTACCATATATTGGGGAAACTATTTCGGAAGCTTGACTTCATAATTTAAAAATGGCGTCGTAAGGATCATTCCAAATGCTATAAAAAATCTAAAATATTTCAACCGAGAAAAACGAACCAATAATATACTAATAAAACCTAGCCGGAAATTCTACTTATGTGGTTTTATTAAATAGTGTACATTTTACTAAAATTACAGGATTTTAAAACCGATTAATATATGTGCAACAAATTTTGCAAAAGCACTTCTATAAATTTTGGAAAAATGTGAGAAGTATCAGAAAAAGCTCGAACTGCTCTATCACGCCTTCCGTTCTGGGCTATTTAAGACTGCAACTGTCCAATTTTCACTCCGATAACAAAAATATTTACTCAAAAACGTTACTAGAGTACCGTACGTAACAGTAAGTTAAAAAGCCTAAATTGTAATTTTTGATCATGTTTGCCCAATTTACACATATCGGTCACCTTAAGCTATATCCTAAGTGTATAGTGACTTATCGAACACACTGCACATACCAAATGTTATTGGTTAAATGCGACCAGAAGGTTTATGACAGTTTTGAGTGTAAACACTGGCGCTCGTATGTATGCAAATTGAGATTTCAATATATTTTCATCACGGAATGTGTGGAAACAGGTATTAAGATTGAAACAAGTTATAGATAGGACAATGCCAATCTTTAATAAGGTCGATTTTAATCTTTTACAGCTGTTTCGGCACGTCAGTGCATTAAATAATCAAATCGCCCACTTCATTGTCACTTGTTTTCAGGATTATCAACTTAAGTTTGAATAGCAAGAATACATTACGACAATAGACTGCTTGCAGAATATTCAACACATTTTAGAAGCAAAATCTTACTTTCGATTAGCATCATGCCCAGCGAGCCACAACGTATGGGGGCTCCATACATATTAAACAAAATGAGTTCATTTCCACCGTCATTACCCTAAGTCTAAGGAAAGCTTTTAGTGACCCCATTACATATCTACATGAAAATTAAATACCTACGAAAGTGTATAAATCCTCCCAGAACAAAAATGTTATATCGGAACCTCGATACTTCTGTTTCAAATGTTGAAATAGCAAAAAAGAAAAAAGAAAAAAAAAACGGCAAAGGTCCGCAGTGATTGTCAAAGCGAACTAAAGTCTGAAAGGTTCAGTTTTCAGTTGTATCTCACTAACACCGCATAGTACGAAGGGATTGTGTACTTGCGGTGATACCTCAAAATTTATTTTTTGTAACCCTTAGTACCGACGTATCTCATTTTTAGTGACAGCCAAACAATATGTATTTTATTTCGCGACTATACACACCACTTAAAGCGCCTGACATTGTCTTCTCAGCATATAATTAAATAATCGGCTAGAAAATAGGATAAAAACATATAAATGTGCACTTCATGGTTAACCGGGCAGGACATGGCGTCTTCAATGGAATAGCAGCGATTTGAAAAACAGATGAACTATTATTTTATTAATGTGCTGCAGACACATATAGATAACCTAAAAATAATTACTTTTACTCTAACTCCCATTACCTGCCGGTCATCTATTTCTTCAGCATTTATTAAAATTTCTGCACGTGTATAATAATTTTTAATAGCTTCTTTAGCTTTAAATGTGTCACACCAGCAGTCACAGAGCCTCAGAATGCGATTTTGCATCTCAAAGGGAATACAAAGATGACAAATCTATGTTTATAATCAGGAGATAAATTGTATACACGTACCCGAATAGGTTTTGAAACAACCATCAGTGATTTTTGCATTATTTTATAAGCGTGAAATGAAATATGAATGCAGCAAACAAATAGTTTTAAAGGACTAGGCAATGCCACTGTAAAGAAAATATTGAATGCCTTTCATCAAACAGAAAGAGAGAGAAATTCCATAGTATCATGCATTTACTTTACAACAGATTAAAACACTATCACAGAAATCTCAAATCTGTAAACGATAGCATTGACTTGTTTAAACCACATTTTCACAATTCTTTCACAATTGAAAAGCATTGTTCCTCCCAGAAGACATAGGCTGTAAGACAACTTCTTACTTCAATTACAAAGTCAAAGGGTGATTTACAAGACCTAGACATTAGAATGCGAACATACTCGTGAAGGTGGCTTTGACTTTTCGTTGAGAATACCATTGATTAGACATTTTTATTGAGAATTCCACAAGTAGAACATAGAATATATGAACAGAAAATATGTATAAAAATAAGACAAAAGCGGCGGGTATTTTTTCATTCCAACCTCCAAACAATATACATATGTAGATTGACACAGTTCAACAACCGAGAAAACTTAAGGCACCACAAAACAAAAGTAATCGAATCTGCTTATCTCGTTATGATATGTATGCAATACTTGGGCCGAAAGTTTTTTTTGTTCCATTTATACCCCGCCTTTAACTGCAATGGTAATATCGGCGGCATTTCCTTTGAGACATACTGCCTAGCAATGGTGTTAACTCGTATTCGCTTTTTTTTTTCATTAGATCACACACACACACATTCACACTTCCAGACTATGGAGAGGATATGGAATAATCTTGGCTAAGAAAAATTTCCCATCTCCCAGCCGGGAATCGAACCCGGGACCCCTCGCACAGAAGGCAGGTGCTCTACCGACTGAGCTATGGGACCAAAACCTTTTAACAGCCCTTATGTATGAAATATTTGTATTTCCTCTGCATGTTCTAAATGAGCTCTTTAACAGTGTGTGCTAAATAATTATATAAACAGCGAAAACTGTACCCATCTATCAGAAGTTAGTCAAATGAAACTTTATAATTAACAGCCGAGAGAATTATTTTCTCGATAGTTCATGGAATATGTGCTATTTCCACAATGTTTATCTTTGTGGCCTGAGAGTAGAGTATTTTCATACTCACCAGTTTCGCCCTACTTAGTTGTAGGTATATTGATGTTAGGGATCTCTGTATTAATGAAATCTGTGGAGCCTGTATGTTAACAAATGCATACGGTACCAAAGAGAAGGTACAAAGGTTGTAAATTATATTTGCTGTCATTATCTGAAAAGTTACTCAACTATTTCGATAAATATTTCACCGTAAAAAGCTACTTATAGACTATATATAATTTCCTGAACTTTTAAGACTCGGGAAGAGGGAGTTTAAGGAAGTCTGCCGATATTGCACACTCATTTTCGCGAATATAAGAGGCTTTTCATCTGTTATTAAGAACATCACAGGGCTTACAGATTACAATCAAGCGGTAAATATTCATGATTACAATAATTTCATATAGAGCAGGGGAAAGTAAACGAAATTAAATAAATTGTCATTCGAGGTTTACAAAGCCCTCCGTGCAACGTCGGGTAAATCATTTAGCACGTTATAAACTGCGAATAAACAATTGCATAGCAGAAATTCCCAGAAAACAACAGCGAAATGACATCCCTCAATGAACGTTGGAGCCTGCGTTCCAACTCCAGAATGCGCGCTTGTAGCCACATTGTGTGTTCCAATTTACACATGCTGGAGGTATCAACAACTAGTAATGTACGCTTCGTCGACTGACTCATTCAGCTTTTCGAGCATTTTAGCACTTATTAGCTCCTTTCAGGTTTCATTTACACGTCCTTGTGCCCAAATGCATACACTTTTCCCCGGTTTCACTTTCAAATGTTATACATGCTTTGCTAACAAGGGGGCCGAGTTTTAGGCTAAATATAGCAAAAATATTCGATTTTTAGATAGTTTATAAATACATTTGGGACCAACAATTTGTTGCACTACAGCGTTTTGCATTCTGTCAATTTTTAAAGTGTGGTGCACTGTTTAAATGCTCTACACCTTCTTCTTCTGCTTTTTTCTTCCAAGCAGGCTTTTGAGAACAGAAAGTATTTCTTGCTCGTGAGTTTTTTTATACACTTTTAATTGAAATGTTATGTATAAATATGTTCACCAAGTTGATCATTATCCCTTGTTTACGGCTTGCGGTTGTACCTATTACAAAACTTAAATGCAAAATTCAATATAGCTGCTCTTATTGAAAAGATCGGAAACGACAGAACAGTATCTATAATTAAATGTGATTGAAACCACTAATCTTTTAAGCTTAAAATAATTTTAAAGTTAATTAAGTGATTATTTAATTTCATTTTATGCTTTTAAGGAGTCTCAGAAGTCTTACGGATATTTTGTACAGAAATGCATAGAACATTTAATGTGTTGGAAAGCAGTTATCGTATCACGCTGATATTCTGCTCATTAGTTATCACCATCATAAGAAACATACAACAAATTTTGAACTTGTTGATTTTATAACCGCAAAAACAGGAAATTTGTCTCAATGACCCTTTAATCACATTTTATGTAGTGTTTAACGCCCGTTCTTACTGTATATGGCACCACATATACCTATAATCACTGCCTATATTTTAAGGTTTAACACGATTCAAATGTTTAGCCTTCTTTAATATATATTTCGATTTCTACTATATATATATATATACATTTATTGCTTTCTCTTATGCTTTGATTGAAGAACACATTGCATACGCTTTTTTTTCCAAACAAGCAACCGTTTTCTCTTTATTTTCCAGCTTTTGAATTCCATTTTAGAAGTTTTTGGCACGTGTTTTATTTTAAGAGGTTTGTACAATGTATCCAAAATGGCCGAGCACTTCCAAGTTAATTTTCTCTGCATTCCGAGCTTCATAAACTGTCGTGTGGTGGCTGGAGATGTTCGATTGGGGAGTATTTTATGTTGCGTATGCATAACTCTATAGTTTCATTTCTGTAAAAGAAGCAATTGATATCTAATAATTTATACCATCTCTGCATTATAAGAGGGAGAGCTTTTGTCTTTCAGTCTTTATTATCGCAACTTTAAATAATGTAAAACTACAGTAAAAGAAATACTTTTAATTTTGTTGTGGTGCTTGTTTATAAATCACTTGCAGTGACATTTATGAACAATTACGCAAGTAGAAGGATCTTGAAAGAACCTTGAAACTCAGGGCTTGGTTAATGTGAGCTGAAAATCCATTATAAGTTTTATGCACCAACCGGCATCTTGATGCCTCCTGCATACATATTATCATTTTTCGTCTATGGCCTTGATGACCGTTTATAAATGACCTTGCACTTCCAAACAGGCCCTCATTTGTGTGCTTGCATTTTGCTCAAACTCTTGTGTGCTTTTAATCGCAGTGGCTATAGACACGCTGTCATAAACTTTAATTTCAGACACAGTAAAATGTTATACGACGTATACTAAAACGCATTTATCAATACCAGGCTCTCTGTTAAGGTATGTAACAAATGCTGAATTATAGCTGGCATTTTAACTTGTAAGTAGCACCGTAAGTAGGGTGTGAAATTTTGTGCTCGCATCCCACATATTGAGTCCACCCTTCATTGCTACTCCAAATGCTGTCAGAAATGTTATATGTAGGTCACATGTTAAACATATTTAGAACTGTGTTTTTAGATGAAATACATTACATATCAAAAGTACATATTGAGCATATCGTGTAACAATCCAGAGCTGCACTTCACACACATAGAACAGGTGAAATGATGCTCAAATGAGCCCGAGGTCCATGAACTGAAAGCTGTCCTACATTAGTCTTAAAAAGGATAAAGGAAAATCCCGGAGGAAACATTATCCAGGCACTGACCGAGCGAGATAACTCAGCGGTAACGTGCAGGTTCTCATTCGGGAGGTCCTTGGTTCCATTCCATTCGAGTCAACCACACCGATCATGGGTTTTTTCGTGGTTTCCCCCAGGTCGGTAAGTGAATGCTAGGGCGGTTCCTCTACTGCCACGAATTTCCTGTCCCCACGATTTATTTTTGTTTTAGGGTCGTAGGACCAGGCGACGATGATTGGTGCTTTGCGGTGGGACTGTGGAATTTGCGAAAGCTTTCTCCCTCGTTCCTAGCTGGCCGGTAGGTGTCATTCTTTTTAAAGTTCAAATTCCTGTGTAATAACAAGTCTACACGGACGAATAAATAAAATAGATGACAATTTAAATAAATGCTCGTGTATGCCGGGTTCCAAAAAATTAAGAGCTAGCCTCCTCCAGATAACAGGAATATTCCTAGAAAAGCTTACATCTCCAATTGAGTACGCATGATACAGTCTAGTCAGTAATCACGTACACCTCTTCCTAATTTTATTTACCAAAAACAAAGCCGCAGTTGTGTTCGCATGCTTCATTAATTAGTGTTATTTTTCTCTCCCCTCTACATTTCCCCCCTCTTTCAGTGCAACGTAAATGGTATGTAATGTTTTAAATACCGAAATAACACTCCTTTTTCTGGGATGTTTATTCAAATTAAAACAGTAGAAAAAGCTAAATGATGCTGAAAACTGTGCCTGTCTCTTACGCTTGCTATGCGATCAGAACTATATGGTTTCCCGATGGACATGAATAATAGTGTCGAAATGTTGATATAACTTCTAATGGGTACCCAAAAGTGAAATTTCTATATTCTACATCGTGATAACTTTTTTATTTACCTAATCATTGCACACGCAAAGAAGCTTATGCGTTTTGTTTTCTCCATTTTTTCTTTTAATAGCTTTTTCTGTGAATGGTATTTTCTGGTATAAGTTATCCGTTTTCTCAGATACTATTCAAGATAGCTAAATATCATTTTGCGATAAGAAAAACAACCTCTAAATTCTGTTGTGGATCTACCTTGGCGTTAATAGCTTGTTTGGTTATTTTCTAAAAAAAGTAATTGCTGATAAATGTTAATCAAAGGATAATTTAGTACAATTTAGGAAAAAAACCATATTTTCCTTAATACACAGGAATATTGGATAAAGCTAAATCAGTGAACTAAAAGGCATTCATCTACAACCCAGAAAACTTATAGTCTGATATCTTAAATGTTTTATGACAATGGGTCACGAATTTGTCAAGTCTAATGTTGGTGGGCTTTTAATCTCCCTTTAAATAATAAAACCTCCAGTTCAAGTAAAAATAACACCAGTATGTTTAAAGAAAACGAGAGGGATGACTCCGAAGGTAGCTTCTGAAGCTCGCATTCGGGAGATCCGTGGTTGAAATTCCAGTTGGACAGGCTACCCTGTCATTGGGATTTTTTTCATGGTTTTCCCACATCGCTAGACAAATGGTGGGGTAGGTGTCACGAATATGCTTGTCTTCAATTCCATTTTGGTGGTATAGGGTATGTGAGGAGAGACTAAATTACCGCGTTTAACTGTAAACTCCATTTTTTCAATTCCTTTTTTTAGCATTTTTCACTACTCAAAACGCTCCTTGGGCCACAGTTTCTAACTCATTAGCTTGAAATGTCCATGAGAGCTTCAGAAATTACGGACTTAAAAATTGTTGTGCGCTATTTAAAAAAATTAAATAGTTCTACTGAACATAATTGTTTTCTATATAGCTTATATTCAAAATGTTAAAAAATTCAATAACATGCACCAAAAATACTTTTTTCTCTTAAACTAATTAAAATTAACCAATGTCTGCACAACAGTTCTCTTTATGTTTGTGTACTAGGCTCAAGTTAAAAATTTGGGAGTGATACGTTAAACCGAAGGGTCCACGGAGCATTTCATATTATCAAAAAAGTGAAGAACTATGAATACAAACTTCATATCTAAAAAAACAACGGTTGACATAGCTCGTAAACTTTTTATGTGTACTATACGTTTTGTATTCTGTATATGGTAAAATAAGTCAAAACAATTATAAGAAAACTGTGCATTTTTAGATTTCCGTAGATACATTACCTTGAGGAGACCGATCGTTGAAAATTGGTTAAAAGTGATAAAAAAAAGTTACAATTTACTTTTCAACCTACTAGCTCCGATTCTCGTAATCAAAGCTCGTCTCAGAATGCCGGGAATCCTTAATGATACTGGCTGAACACAATAAGGTTCAACTTATGTGGGTGCCAGGACATACAGGTATACCAGGCAATGAGAAAGCAGGTGAAGCAGTCAAGATTGGCAGCGAAATCCCATTTTTGGGTCCGGAGCCTGTACTGGTGATGTCCTACAGACCAGTGAAACAGGCTATTAAGCGCTGGGCTCAAGCGAACACAAGAACTACTGGAACTCCATTGAGGGTTGCAGACATTCCAAGTTGTTTACTACAGACCTGGATAACAGCCGGGCAAAGTACCTGCGCGGTCTTAGTAGAAGAAGGCTTGCATGGGCAACAGGATTCATTACAGCACACTGTGCCCTAAAGTTTAATCTATAAAGCATGGGATTGTTTAACGACCCTAACTGTAGTAAATGCCTAGAAGGAGATGAGACTGTTACTCATCTGCTATGTGATTGCCATGCTCTTGCGAATCAAAGAACAAGTATTTTTGGCAATCACTTTCCAAAGATAGATGAACTATCAAAAGCCTCATTTAGCAGTCTGGTTAAGTTCATAACGAGCAACAGACTACTTAACTGATGAAAGGGGGGATGCGCAATAGATATTTAAGGTCGCAGTGCTTGGGCATAAAATCCCCTTTTTTTAAACCAAAACTAAAAAAGCTCCGATTCTCTATAAACGCTTTAATATAGATATTTTTGTTATCGGAGTGAAAATAAAAGAGACATGTGACGATTTAAATAACTCTGAACGGAGGGCGTGGTTGCACATTTGAGGCTTTTCTTGGCATTTCTCACATTTTTTCCAAATTTTCCTTGAAGTCTTCTGCAAAATTAGCTGTGCATGTGTTAATCAGTTTCTAAGTTGTGTATTTTAAGTAAAAATGTAGAGTATTTAATAAAAAAGGAGTATAAGGAGAATTTCAGGCCATTGTCGAGTAAATTTTCTGGTACGTTTTTCTCAGTTTTAAAATTTTAGAGATGTTTCAGCATTTAAAATGCTCCTAACGATGCAATTTTTAGGTTACCAGAATGAAATTTCGAAAATAGTTTCCCCAATATATGCTAGCTAAAACTTGCTATACAGTTATTAACAGGGATGCTCAAACTTACAGAGAGAGGGGATGAAGGGAGTTTCCCTTCCCACTTATTTCCACTCG
The DNA here is from genome assembly GCA_030765065.1 of Deroplatys truncata. Classification (NCBI taxonomy): domain Eukaryota; kingdom Metazoa; phylum Arthropoda; class Insecta; order Mantodea; family Mantidae; genus Deroplatys; species Deroplatys truncata. The sequence goes on along the minus strand of CM060990.1, from coordinate 97,827,395 downwards.
TGCTGCCAAGGACTGAAACTTGATTGGTTTAGCTTATCAGTCTCTTCAAATATAGCAAGTGGAGTGAACTATGGACTTTGAACCTTAGCTCTAAAGAGAACAGATTGGATTTCACTGTTTATTAATATAAGACAAATGCGTTACGTCACCAAGCTCGCTCAAGTTTGGTAAGTATATATTTGTTGCAAGAGCCGACACTTATAATTGAACACAAGTTATTTTTAAAACCAATCAATTTTCTTAGCAAACTTATTTTATAGGTGAATCGGAACATAAATCTGAAATATTATTTAAAAATTATGAAAATTGCATCATAAGCAGCTTTTTTTTTGGTAAAATACTTAAATTTGTTTTTAAAATGCATAATCCAGGAACGACTTAACGTATGTGCTCCAAACTTTAGAGCAACACTTTTTACACACATAATGTAAAACATATACTGTATTACATTCCAAGACTTTCTCTACCCTCTATCCGTTTATTATTGGGGCATACAAACTATTCTTACGAATCGTTATCTTTCTACTTCATTTTAATCCAGATAAACCTTTGCAAAAATAGCTACATTACACATTTCGTTGTAGATACAATGGGAACAGCGATAGCCAAATGTTTAAGAACTAAGTACTGCCTTAAAATTCCATTCTCTTTCCAGGGAATTGCCAGACAAACTGAATATCAACCGGACTTGGAAAAAAATGACAGAGTTTTGAACAATTCTAACCATTAATAACGGATATCTCAGAAATGACTAATGCCACAAAAGTTATTTGAAATAAATTGCGTGTTTTAATGAGGTCTACACTTTTTATGCAGTACGTTTCCGTTTATCGCTTAACACACACCAGTTATATAAGATTACATAAAATTCCATCTGAATGATTACTTCCCAGGCTATTCCGACAAAATTCAAAATAAAAATGTTATTTTTGATGAAATATCTTAAACATGTGGTATTTTAATCAAAATCATGGAGCCATTTCTGAGAAAATAAAAAGCAATGAAAAATGTTCCATGTAAATAAAGTTTGGGGTGGGGGATTTTCTTCAAAATCTTCGTGTCGCAATCTTGGAAGGTGCTGAACATAAGTACCATGTTTCGTATTTAGCCGACTTTTTGTTTTTGAGTTATGCTGTTCACAAGCACACACACGCGGATCTTTTTTAAAACTTACTTTTTTGGGGGGTTCAGGAGGCCTCAAAACATATATTTCCGGTGGAATATGTTACTTCCTCTACTTACTGCAAGTACGTAGTAGAGAAAGTAAACATTAAAAACACTCAGTAGAATACTTTGAGTTTGGAGAATTCACATTTCGGCCCCCTTAAACAAAACTGACGCTTGCATTGACCGATAATACCACAGCTACGTAATCCCATAGTTATTCCTAAGCCTCCTAAATCAGAAGAGACTAAATGCTTATGTTTCACTAAGCAATTAGGAAAACCTCGCATACTTGTGGCAAGTCTGAGGTCAGTGGAGATGTCCATGGCGTGCATCTCTTTCTAGCGACGCCGCTGTATCTATTCTACCATCATTATTATTGGCCCATAACTGTGTTGGCCAAGGCACACGAGACTTGTAACACAGTAAGACCAGAAATTATACACCACACGTCATAAAGGTAATGAAGTTGCAGAATATTCAGTGGATCGAGCAGAACCGTTATGTGAGGTAGCGGGTATTTGGTGATGTGACGGCGTAAGTCTTGGGCTTGCCTGTAGCTGTTACAAAGTTCTGACTTGACAAACGTGACGTTATTCTCGCAAAACCTGATCAAAATTCATAGCCAATTACCCGGTGTACTCCTCTCCAAACTGTGTTCTAGCTAACCGTGCAGATGGACATTTCAATGCAAGAAGGTGGACGGCAATCAGAATGTCTATGATAATACATTGAACACAATCAACTAAATGCCTATTTAGTTTTCGACACACCGTTTAATATTAGAACCTCCAGATATCACAAATTCTAACTAGTAATCCTATGTGCCGCATTGTATGGCATTTGACGTATTTTGGTCGTTTTTCATACTTCCTTTTTGCTTTCTCTACTACGCACAGTAAGTAACGCATTCCACCCAAAAACTCGATGTCGAGATTTCGCAGAAAATATATTTTGAGGTCCCTTGAACCCCCCAAAAAGTATTTTTATAAAAAGGTCCATGTGAGTGTGTGTGAACAGCATAACTCAAAAAAGAAAAGCCGGATAAATACCAAACTTGGTATTTAAGCTCAGCATCTTCAAAAGATGTGACACAAAGATTTTCAAGATAATCCCCCACCCTAATACCCAATGGAATATTTTTTCGAAATTTTTTTCATTTTGTAAAAAATGGCTAACGATTTTGATTAAAATACCATATATTAAACATATTTACATTACAAGGAAGGAATTTTGTGCATAACTGATAAACGTTAAGCGATAGACGAAAACGTACTACGCAAAATACGTAGATCTCTTTAAAACGCAATTTATTTCAAATAACTCTTTTGTGGCATCAGCCATTTCCGATACATCCGTTATTAATGTTTCGAATTGTTCAAAACTTTGTCATTCTTTAGTCCTGTGGGTATTCAGTTGTTTCTTGCGATTGCACGGAAAGAGTATGTATTTAAGGTCAGCATAATGTAGCGTCTTCTTAAACATCTGACTATCGCTGTACCCCGTTTATCTATAACGAAATGTGTAATTTAGCTATTTCTGCAAAGGTTTATCAGTATTAAAATAAAGTACATAGAACAATAAGCTTTAGTAAGGATAGTTTATACACTCACTTATAAACGATTAGTCATGGCTGAGTAAAACCTGGAAAAAATCTGTCAGGGAGGACGGTCCTGGCAGGACTTGAACCGTAGATCTCCCATTTAAGAGCCCTTGTCTTAACGACCTCGGCCACCCATGTCGGACACATGTTTTTGTAAAGATATGATGTCGCATTGTGTAGAATTAGTTGTGTCGAAAGGCCGTTGTGCTGTCTGCGGGAATCAGTAAAAGATCGAATTGTACAACTGTGGATTGGAAATACTTTGCTAGTTGTACTGACCACACACAATGGACATCTGTATTCCTATGTTGAATCATGCATTAGAACCGAAATAATTATATCTAATGCAAATATAAGAGTTTTTCTGTACAATTCTACTCTCAATTTATTTACACTAACATGTATGTAATTCTATTAACGTCGATTTTCTTATTGCCGTTCGATGGCGGCAGTGACTCAAAAGCCATCATATAAATGTCGTAGCTGTGGTCCAGTTTAACGATACATGCAAATATTTCTTCACCCCTTCACCTCTTCCTGAATTATATTACATTAATTTAGCCTTTCTTTGTGTACCAAATGTAGCGAAACACAGCTACATTTGGTACATCAATTTCACATCAATTATAACATAGTTCAGTGGTTCGTTTTTATGTCCCTGAATTGTTTTTCAGGCCAATCACAGAGAACTGATACCGGCTGGGTGAAGTCAAAGGTTGATTATCTGAAGGTGGAAACATTACGGAGTTCGCTACTGTGATTTATAGGAATGGGCCACTTTTTATGCACGTCAGTGTACATGCAGAATATCGTGCTATCTACAGACATGTGCGTCTCAGATCAGCAACACCTTGCTCTCGGTTGAAATTAGATTTAGGACAATTAGAATTAGTAGGATGGTGCCCCTAAAGAACTGTTAAGGTGTCATTTGGCCTACTTTGAAATGCATTGTTTAATATCTCTTAAATAATTCCGGAGAATACTAAAAGTAACATATCCGGAGCCTGTGCTTCTCTGACATGTGGAGAAAAGAAACTGAACAAGAATTACAATTTAATGGTAATGTAAGACTAAGACCAGAAGGGATGAGCTTTACGATTCCGACGTCCATGCTCGCAGAGAACTCTTCCGTTTTAATATACTCCTACCTTAGGAAATTGAACATTATGAAATAAAGTTGAAGGAAACTTCATGACTGGAGAAATGAGCTATAAACTAAAAGTCGTTAATTTTATACAAAAGGCATTAAAATATTCAGTGTTTCAGGGTGCATAAGACATTCCAAACTTAAATGATATCCTTATGCTGTTTCTCGTGTCCGTCTCGCCATTTCAAATACTAATCTTAGTAGCTTCCTCGTTTTAGTGTTCATATGTTCACCCTCGACACGTACTCGTGCCGACGATACCAATACGCATAGCTTGATCAACACATAAAAATTGTATGCATTTTCCGACGACTGGAATAATTTCAGAAAACAACTCGAAGTACTCATTATGTCTTTACAAAGAGTTTTAATAATGGATACTGTAAATTAGTGATCACAGGAATCTTGCAACTATTTCTAACAGCTTCATATAGGATTATAACGTCGTAATATCGAACGTTGAACCCATTTCGAGATTCCCAGCGTGCTCTAGATGATCTCATGATCAGTAATGATTATTGCTACTATTTCCTCTTCTTGATAGACCAGTGGTTGTCAAACTGGGAAGCAGCCTCCAACGCAGGAGGGCGTGAACAGCTTGCGTAGAAGAGAAAGAAACGGGTGATCTGATAGTTTGTGATGATGATGATTATTATTATTGTTGTATTCTTCTACTGCACTACAGGGACTAGGCAAAAATGCTTGTTCCGGCTTCAAAATGTGTTTCTACATATGCATACACTGCTCTTTGCAGTTCGTCTTGAGTTTTACTTATTATTTGCTAATTTGCAAATACAATCGTCTTAAACGTAACATTTGACGCAATGCAAATGCCTCCATTAATTTTAAACATCCATTCTCTGATCAGATATCGTCCATATAAATTGAAAACAAAATGGGGGACAAAACTACCCCTGATTTACACTTTGATTTATGTGTATCTTGATTTATCAATGTGTCTTCCATTTCTAATATTTATACCAATTGTCGTGTCCTTATATATAAATTTTAACACTTTAATTAAATGATTCGGATAACCTTTTCGAAACATGCTTCCCCGGAGTTTGTCGTCCTCCGTGGTGTAGTGGTTACCATGCTAGTCTTTAGTTCCCGAGTTCGCGGGTTCAAACCCGGCGGAGGGCGATGGAATTTTTCGGGTGCTTCCTTAGGAAGGGAAGTAAAGCCGGTGGTCCCGTGTCGTAGATTTACGGCACGTAAAAGAACCTCAAGGCTGATAAAGAGGCCTCTGAGCAAAATTTCCGGTCTTTCACGCCCAATATAGAATGGGACGCTAAGGACCACAGCAGTTAAGAAGCTTCCATAAATAAAACTCAATTTAATTTAATTTTCCCCAGAGTTTTTGCGAACTTACACTATCAAATGCTTTTATGCAGTCAATAAAGTGTATATGGGTTTCAAGATTATTATTTAATTATTATTATTATTATTATTGTTATTGTTAAATGTTCTGCCTGAAAGCAGGTTCGATTCCCTTAAGCTAACCGAGTGAAATGGCTCAGGCGGTTGCGTCTGTGGCCCGTTATCGGGAGGAGGTGGGTTCGATTCCCGTGGCCGACCTTCCTGACCCGTGGGGTTTGCCCGGGTCGCCAGGCGAATTCTGGTAAGGATCCTTGCATCCCCCGAATTTCCTGTCCCTCCATTTCATTCCATTAAACATTCCACTCATCCTTCACCCGTTTGGTCTGTTTCAGAGTTGGAAGTGTCAGGGATGGAGTTTCGGTGCAGCGTGACAGGTGAAAAGGATGCTCTCTGTGAGCCTTCTCGGTCCCTCGGCCTTCGGTTGGTTGCCGGGGTATAAGAACCGCCCCGGCGGGGGCGTTGGACCCCATGTGGGGCGGGGTCCTCGGTCTGCCTGTCCGTCTGTCGGGGCGTTTATATCTGGAAACTTTAGGGAGCCAGTCATTGCTGTACCATCACTCCTGGTTCCGGCCGCCCGTGTCTCCCTTCATCTCATCCATTCCTCGTGGGGACGTACGGTACAATGTCCAGGCTCCCTCGATCAGTGCCGCACCCTCTCCACTTCTCATTTCATTAAGCTAGGCGCCATGTGTAGCAACCTAGACTCTTCCGTAGGCGAACTAATTAGGGTGACACTGCGGTGGTTATAAATTGCCTTTCGGAGTATGGAAATGGCGCAACAAAGTGCTGAACCCAGAATAGAAGATTTTCCACGACTGAAAAATACCCCCGCTAGGAATCGTACGCGAATCCCTTTGCACGCTGACCAAAAACACTGACTCCACTACACAGAAATAATAATAGCTTGACAAAACATTCGAAATTGGTGTATAAATCAATGTACATTGTATTAGAAATGGCATAATTTTGACTACATTTCAATTAACGCTTGGAACACAGATCGCTCATTATATATCCTACTATCATTTAAAATTCTTTCCTTGTTTGATTTTTTTGTCTGTCTCCAATGACAGAAGGATCCACATTAATTACCTTTGTGTTAAAGACAATATGGAAGTTATGTTTACTCGTGCCATAAACATGACTTTCACTATTAGTTTTGTTTACCTTGGTACGCTTTGATAATAGAATTTAATTAAAAGTAACCACTTTTGTGAATGAGAAGCGTTGTTCCTGTACAGTTGGATTTCAAATTATTTTAACCCTTTTTTCTGTGAGATGAATATAAGTGAAAATGGCTAAGTTATTTCTTTTATTTAATTACAGGTTAATACGAACTCCTCTTCAGAGTAACACTTAGGATTTGAAGTAGTAGTTTGACATTAACAATTTGTAGACTAGGTAGGCATTTCTACATTTCAATTTATATTCTATTTTCGGTATCACATTCTGTATATTTTGCTAACGTTAGTTTCTGCTCTGTTGTGGATTTTGAACCTCGCTTATTTATTCTACATTATTCTCAGATGTACACGTTTACATTATATATGTAATAACTTCAGGAGGCATACGAATTGCAGATCTTAGACAGGGAAGCGCAGCTGGAAAGTTTAGAGTGAAGTGTCATTATGAAGGATCGATGATGTGCCGACCATTAGCTGTATTGTTCCTTCCTACCCGCCAGACTGGGAAGCGATCATCAGAGACTTCTAATGCATCAAGGAAGAAGTGTGCAGGAGCACCATCGTGTTGTCACCACATGTGCTGCCGAACATAAATTGGAGCATTCTCTTGCAGCTCAGTTTTCTTTTCTCTCTATTTTACGTTGCTTTAATTACGTGGTCATATCGCGGCGGTTCTTTTAGGAGATACATTGTGGCTCGGTGTGTGACGGATAGTTAGCTTTCTAGGTCTCATACCTGCACCTACTATCTTGATTCGTTACGTGTCCATAGAAGCCTTAGTGCTAAACAACTGTACCTCTGCTTCTAAACGTGACGGGCAGATGGCGTTAGGGTGCCGTCCTGTCTACCTACTACATCTCTTTTCATTTTTACAATTTTTTAGATCTAGGTTGGAACTTAAGGTGGTGGTATTAGATATCCAGTCCAGTATTTACACTGGCAACTGAGGGAAACCACGATAAAAAAACCCAGTCAGATTGATGGCCCACGGGATTTGAACGCGGGACCTCCCAAACGCAGGCTATAGGCGTTACCGCCTGAGCCATCATTTTGCCTGTTTTAATGTATGGTACAATGTTTCGGCCCATACACGAAATACAAATCGGTATTGATCGTATAGACATAAATATCGCAAAGAAATAGTTTCCGAAAAGGTGAACTTATGAGAAAGTTATTCGCGATAATTCTTAATACATATTTGATAGTATAATGATACCTACTACCCTTACAATAGCCACCCCTCCATTCACAACAATCCTTTTCAGACTAACCATTAAATAATTTTTTTTTCTCTCTCTGAAGGATGCGAGTAAAGGATATACAAAGTTGCTCTTATTTCTCGGTTTAAAAGTGAAATTTCTGACGTGTGAAAATTTATCCTAATGTAAAGTCTCAATAATATAAAAATCTTTATATACTCTATGTAAATGCAAGAAAATTACCAAATGAAGATGCAAAGGACAGGAAAATACAAAATAATGACGTAAAATTGATGCCAAGAAGCCCTAAAATAGAAAATTACATAAAACGACCAAAATAGGACCTAATAAATACGTATTTTCACAATCTGTGACCCATGATAAGGTTGTAGTACAGGTTGGCAGTGCCTATGATGCAACAATTAAAAGATGACATGTCAGAATCAGGGCCCTGGTTATAAGTTATTAATTAATGTTGAGGAAGGGGAATGAGGGAAAGAAAACACGATGACTATCTTGCCTCCATATCGTACGACTATCTTGTGGTTTACCGAGGAGGGAAGGTCAGGGTTGAACGGCTGTGAACTGACAAGCGCCTGAGCTGACAGCTGGTGTGGCAAGGTCAGCCTAATTCTAAAAGAGAAATTAATTTCCCTCATTTTCTTCAAAATATACAAACTTGCACTTTCATTCCTAAAACATATCAGCAAAGATTTCTCTTTCATGAGATTTCATTTGTATTATCCTGCCCACTATGTAACCACAGCGTTGCGAAACTTAAACGACCTTCACCTTCACATCCAATTGCACACTTTGTGGCATTAAGTTCTTGCATTTAGATTGGGTGAAAAAAAACAAAAAAAACAAAACAAAAAGAACAGGAAAACAGAAAAAAGCCCAGCGAATTTCTGAAACTATGTTAGAAAAGGGAAGAAACAATTCCATTTGAATAACAGTATGCTTAAAACCCATTTAGAACATATTGTAAAACCCAAAAGTAAACGTTTACTTAAATTTTCATGTTTGTAAAGTACTCCTTGGTCGGACCAATGAGACGCAACAGATCGTGAGGTCTAATGCCTGAAGAAGAACTCCTTACGATACAATTTTTTATCCAATCCTTTAAAGCTTTGTAAATGTGTTCCTATGTGCTTAATCAGCAGAGAATGCTCTTGGAGTTTTTTGTGCCAAACGTTTTAACTGTTTTCCACTGTATGGACCTTGCCATTGCTGTGCCGTCACTCCTGGTTCCGGCCGCTCGGTGACTCCTCCCACTCCCTCCTCCCCGCTTGTCAGGCGTAGGTACATGCAATATCCTCAATGGAGCAGTGCCGAATTCCCTCCGATAATCAGGAAACAAATCTACAAAGAATGCAAACACTTCCGAGAAAAAACCTTGTGCACACTCTATCCATGAGAAATTTACATATATCCGTTATGAACTAGAGCAGTTATGATTCTTCTATCCACGTTACGTTATCCACTGTATATGTTTACCCAGGACTGATTTGAAATTCAGCAACAAGTGCTTACTTACATACATCTTGAAACAGTATTCAAATGTTCAGCCGTGGTAACGAGCTCTTGTGATGGAAATAAAACAGAAGAAATGCAAATTTTTTGACTTAGATGACATAGGAAGTTGTAAACATGCAACATTGAATATTTCGAAAATGACTAACGCTACGAAAAAGATTGACTCAAAGTTGTGTATTTTAACGAGCTCTACACTTCTCCTGTAGTAAGTTTCTCTCTGTCGCTCTCTCTCCTATTATTTTGCAGTTACACAAAATTATACAAAATGCAATCAGTGTGAAGAGGACTTCATATGGTATTCACAGAAACTTTAAATTATCAGATTAATATCTCAACTGTATTATATTTTAATCAAAATCGTTAGGGCTATTTTTGAGAAAATTAAAAACAGTGACATTTTTCCACGTAAAGCGTACCTTGGGGTGTTGGAATTTCTTGAGAATTTTCGCTTGGCATGCTTAAATACTGTCTGACTCAATTATCTATTAAATTTTGTGCATATCCGACCTTCCGTTTTGGGCTTAACTGTTCATACACACACACACACACAACTTTATTTGGGTGGGAGGTAAGTGGACCCCAAAGTGGTGAAATCTCGATATCGACCTTTTGGGTGTAATACAACGCTTCCTCTACCTACTACAGTTCAGTCATTTAAATAGAAATTTGAGACTCAGATATAATATTTACAGTTATTTCCACATTAAGTATTCAAAAACATGTAACTTCATAAAATGGCAACGCGTAGAACATTTTATAAATTACAGTATAAGCCTAAAATGCCTTTAGCTAATATACCGTTTGTGTAATAACATTGAAGCATGGTATTACAGCAAGCGAACGAAGTGGTGCCGCGGTAACGTGTGCGACACGCATTCGGGAGGTCCCGGGTTCGATCCCCGACGACCGCCCACTCTGACCCATGGGTTTTTCGTGGTTTCCCTGGCTCGGCAGGAAAATGCTAGGGCGCTTTTTTCTCTACCACGATTTCCTTTCCATAATTTCCCTTTCATTCCGTTTTCTTCTCATCTTTCAGGTGTGCTTCTAGGTTTCGTGGCATATGGCGGTGCCGGAAAGATGTCGCGGATGCATGCTCATTGAAAAAGTACTCCCCGTGGACACCAAAAGGCTGCCTGATTGTGGATCGTTCATCGCCCTCTCTTGGCGGCTCCAGCAGTAAGAAGGGTCGCGAGCTTGGTAATGTTAGGGACTTCTGTGCGTCTCTATGGCCTGCCTGCCTACGGTCTGTAGCTTCACCTCATTCCTTCCTCCTGGGGGGTGGTAGCCGCAATAGATTGTGCAGATCGCAGCGCGCGAGGTGTCCCCGTACGTTGAATCAGCTATACCTAAGGTATTATAGCACATTTCAATGTCACTAATCTGACAAAAATTTATAACTTGTAAAATGAAAAGAAGTTTAAAATGTTTGACCTTAACTACGGTGTGTACTTCATAGATCTCAAGACTGTTAAAGCAAAACAACTGTAAAGATTAAAACAGTAAGGTTTGTCTTAATTTAAATTTGCTGCATAATCCAAATACTAGCAATAAAACTTAGGATTAAAAAAGAGAATTTTGCAGTAGGAAAAGGGTAATTTATGAGGAATTTCGTTTCAAAAATTTTCAGCAAATTAACCAGAACATCCGTTACTACTAAACACATTCTGTGTGTGTGTCACTACAGTAATACCAAAATCAAAATACTCAAGGGCAGGTTAGTAAATTCAATGTTCTTTTTGGCTCATCTGGCAGGGACAAACAACATGTTTTATGCAAGTGTTCTATTGCATATGACGAGAAATATTGCTAAAACAAACAGAACACTCGTGATTCGATTTGTCATGCCCTTATGCAATTTACAAGTCATTTTCATACCAAATAAATCGAGGTCCCAAACTAGGGTTGAGACAGGCCAGTTATCTGTTTTTTTTTTGTGTGTGTGTGTTATTGAGTGCGTACAGTAAGGTTGCAATAATTGCCGTTATCCTCATGTCTTGTCATAAGACTGTGAAGCTCTCTTCATTCGCAATGAATTTTATAAAATATGAGAACTCGAAATAGCTAATACTAGCTTTGTAAGACCTGCTTAGAAAAACGTTCTTAAGCTTTCTTTTCAGATTCTTCAAACACAAACACGCAAGAATTATATCCTGAATTTTCTAAATTCTCACAGTAGGATATATAGGACAGACCTGGCGCAGTTTTTGCGTTTATATGGGAAAAGATAGGGAAAACGAGGGTATATGCGGCGGTTCACGGAGGAAAATGCGTTTATATGGGGAAGATAGGGACTACGAGGATCGATGCTAGGCTAGATAGAGGTTGAAGGAATGAGGATGTGCTTTATATGAGAGATACGTGGAATACGAGGAGAAGTGTTGGACTAGATAGGGGTTGAGATATGGAATATGCATTTATATGGGAAAGATAAGGAAAACGTGAACAGAGGCTAGGATAGACAGATGCTGAAGCAGGGGGAATATGAACATATTTACAGGAGAGATAGGGGATACTTGGAGAGGTACTAGACTATTCAGGGTTTGAAGGGTAGAGTATGGCTTTTTATATGGAGAGACGAGGAAAACGGGGGTATATGCTAGGTTGAGAGAACCTTCAAGGAGGAAAAAATGCGTTTATATGGGAGAGATAGGGAAAACGAGGAGAGTTCTGAGGTAGAGCAGGGACTGAAGGAGGGAGAGATATGCTTTATACGACAGAGATAGGGCATGCGAGGGGAGGTGCTAGTGCAGACAGAGGTTAAGGAGTACGGTATACGTTTATATGAGGAATATATGGAAAACGGGGGCAGGCGGTATGATAGACAGAAGCTGGGCCACTTTTGCGTTTATATGGGAAAGGATAGGGAAAACGAGGGTAGATGCGACAGTTCAAGGAGGAAAATGCGTTTATAGGAGAGAGATAGGGAATACCAGGGCTGATGCTAGGCTAGTCAGATGCTAAAGGAGGGAGGGATACGCTTTATACGAGAGAGATAGGGAATACAAGGAAAGATGTTATACTAAACAGGACTTGAAGGGTAGAATATGGCGTTTTATATGAGCGAGATAGTGAACCGAGGAGAGGTATTAGGCTAGGAGTTTTGAATGATAGAGTAGGCGTTTATATGCGAGAGATAGGGAATACGAGGGTCGATGCTAGGCTAGACAGGGTTGAAGTAGGGAATGCGTCTTATATGAGAGAGGTGGGGGAATATGAGGAGAAGTGTTAGGCTAGACAGGAAGGTCTGAATGACAGAGTATGCGTTTATATGGGAAAAGATAGGGAAAACGAAGGTAGGTGCTAGGTTGAGAGAGTCTTCAAGGAGGAAAATGCATTTATATGAGAGCGGTAGGGCATACGAGGAGAGGTGCTAGTCTAGACATGGTTTGAGGAGTAGAGTATACGTTTATATGGAAGAAATATGGAAAACGGGAGAGATACAAGGATAGACAGAGGTTGAAGGAGGAGGAATGTAGGTTTATACGGCAATATAGAGAGTAATTCGATTATAAAACTTTTCTCATCCAACGTTACAACACCTTTATATACTTTTTCTAAACCTTACAAACTTTTTATATGTTAAACAGTAGCGCGCGAGACGGTGAGGGACAAACTGTATATCGGTTTACAGTGAAGTATACGTCCTAACCTATGCCCACCTTGTATGTTCTGCATCTTCTCATTGTCTATTCATTCCTAACATAATCACGTAACAAGACGTAACCAACAAACGTAACCACGTAACAAGACGTAACATAACAGCATGACAAGACGTCACACTAAGTAACATAAGCCCGTATCCTCATAACATCACGTAACCAGAAACGTCACACGACGTAACAACACGTAGCAACTATGTAACCAAGTAACAAAACGTAAGAACAACACGTAACCGGCCCATTGCTAAGGTAATCTAAGCTAATCCATCCTTCATAACTTAGACAATAAGTACGAGAACCTAGCCTAGATTAACCCGACGAATCCAAACGTTCCTCTCATCATCTATTCTACTCAGTCATCGACTAACCTAATCCGGCTAACCAAAGATAACCTCAATGTTTTATTCAGGTTTTATTATTCGAGAGTTTTAATTGAAAAGTTTACGTCAACATACCTTTATTTTAGTTCGTTGTAGGCGTCTCTCCCCTTTTTATCTAGGCTTGAGACTAGCACTAGGATTGCTCCTAATGGCAGGGTTACCACCTTCCCTTCCATCTTCTTCTTTCTTCATCGGTCGTCAGCTAGCTGCATATACAGCACACGGTTAACCTTCATTTTTTAAGATTGTAGACTCACGAGAAAATCTTCATATTCAACTTAAATTCTCTTATACACTACTTGTAATGCTGTAATGTCCATAGGCGTATGTCGTTATTCCGTCCTCAGCAATAATTCTTTTATCGTCGTATGGTGTCAATGTAATTTTATTCACTTGTACTGTGGCAAGAGCATGCTGTCGCGACAGGATCAGATTCATGGGCGTTCTGGTAATTTCTCTGGTTTTAAGGCAGTCAGTATAGCTCTCGAACGTGACGTACTGCTTAATAGCACTACGTTTTATACCTTTAATCTTTTTTATCATTGAACCGTCGATATCTAGGGCATACATTTTAGGTCGTAGCCCTACAAAGCGTTGAATGATTTTACCATTAGCCTCATCTTTAAATTTCCCAAGTACCTTCTTGTTTAGAGGTGAATAGCATATATGGCTTGTAGGATAATCAGCAGTATCTAGGTGCTCAAGAAAACGTAGCTTATCCTGGTACACATCTTCAGTTGTAACACGATGAATGAACGAATCAGTGTCCATATACATAAGCTTCAGGTTTTCAGCTCCATAATACGGTAACAACACATCATAGTGATACCGGTACATTAATGTCTTGGAGATATCCAACACACTCATACCGATGTAGATAGGCTTGTTGAACACGATCTGTCGGGAGGCCATATGTACAGCAGCTAGATTAGAAGCATATATAGTCCTGTCGATAAACGTTGGCTTTGCAATTAACTTTTCCAGAGTCTTCTCATTTGTCACCAGCCGTATATCCATACGATTACGCAGGTTCTCCATAGTTTTTCCGAACATAGCATTGTTGAACAATTTGTAGAGATCCTTCTCAAAATCATTTGCGGCCTGTTGTCGTAGTCTGTTGTTAAATTCCAATACGGTTTTAACCATCGAGACTGTTGGAATTGTAGCACACGATGGATTTTTGTTAACCGTAGTCCATGATCAAGAGCTTGCTTCAAAGCCATGTAATGCACTACATACTTATTTCGAGGTCCTAGATGAGGTATCAGTTTCTTTGTAGGAGAGTCCTTAGGCGTCATACACTCAGGCAGGAAAGGTAGATCGTTGTGTAGATCGTGAAGTTCTGCAGGATACTCGATGTCGACTTCTAATATGTAACCGTAAGGATCATCTCCTTGTAGTCTTTCTAAGCCAATTTTTTTCAGGTGATACCCACTCAAATCCACCATAAGGGAGAGCGTGACTCATTGCCCACCCATATTGGTTGTTGGCGTCCTCATAGGTAATAAATTGGGTTGGTCTCGACGGATCATACTTCTCCATGTAGGTGTTATTAGCCTCTGCATAGCGGTGGGAAACTTGACATAAACCTCCTCTTATGCCAGATTCCACCATGAGTAATTGATCATAATCCTGTAACAATTCCAGCTGAATTCCAGTATACAGTAACATGGCATCCCATGTAAGTCCTGGAGAGGTGAAATAATGTGCAGGGTCGACTTTGTGTGTTTTGAGTGTTTGCTCCCTAAATGTCTCAAAGACATCAGCTAGGAGAAGCACATCAGAGATTAAGTAGAGGTCGCTGTACTCGCCCAGGTTTCTGACATTAAACAGCTCCCATACATTTTTAGCATGATAGTAGTCAGCATCACTAATTTCCTCTTCATTTAATTTATTGTAGAAGGAGTCCTTAGGAGGTAAGCAGGTTTCGTTCAAGACGTTCCATGAAGTGATGTAATCATAGGGAAATACCCCCTTACGGGTCATCAACTTCAACTTGTCTTCTCCGAAGTACTTCAATGTTTCAGGGTACGATGTTAGATTTTTTTACCAGCTTATCCAAGCTTGTACTCAGGAACCGAAAACTATCCACAAACCGGAGCTTTATATCTCCAACATACTTGGAGAATGATATATAGCTTTCTTCAGAGCTAGGAATTACTTCCACTCGCTCACTTGTACATCCCAGCTCCTTAACAATGAAGTGTGAGTCATATCCACTGAGGTTGTGCATGAAGACAGGGATATATTTAGGTGTTTTGCAGGCTAAATTACATTCATTATGCAGACTCCCCCGATATTCACCACTGATGTGATCATGGTCGCGTACTTTATAGTTCTCTTCAGTAAAGGTTTTTCCACACAAGTAGCATACTGTAGAGGCGTTAAAATCCATCTGCTGTTGATCTGTAAGTTTCAGGGGCATGACAGATTTGTATATATTATTAATCTCCTTTGCAAGGAATGACAGGTATTCCATAAACTTCTGAGCAGCATCAACACCACGATATACATAGGGATGCTTAGGAAGACCAGTTTCCAGATGTTCAACGTTGGTTGATGGTTTAACGTAAACACAGAAGCTCATTGCTGTGTGCTCTTGATAAGGGGTTGTATAGGAAGTTTCAGGACTGGGAATACACGTATGACATGGAGTGAGAATGCTTTCAAAGTCAGCGTAGATGACGTAAGGTAGTTTCAGCATCCTCTCCACATTTTTAAACTGTACAATTGATTTATCCTTTGTAGGCATAACTACCCTTGCAGCACCATGCTGATTACAGATGGATGCATGTTCTTCCAGTTTTTCCAGCCCACTTTGTCCATATCGATTGTCAAAGTGTGTAAAGCACCGCTTACAGGTATATATCACTCCATCATGCTTAGTTTTTTGACGTCGAACGAGCTTCTCAAAATTCTTGATATATACATAGTGATGTTTTCCACTACTGTCACTCAATAGCATGAGGTCACAGTGGTCAGGTAGTTCAGTGTCAGCAACCTTTATCGGATACACTTCATGCTTCTCATCCAGACCGAAGACGTTGATAGACATCCTATTAAGCTTCTCAAATTTAGGTATTTGAGAAAGCGGAGTAGGATAGGAAACACAGCTGAAGTCGTACTTATCTTGAAGTTTCTTATATTTGCTCACCCGTTGTGCATCCTTCTCAACGAATTTGGCCAATACAGAGTACATAAAGCATAGCTCATCAGTTAAATTCTGGATGTTAATGCAGGCTTTTCTTGCTTCAACAGATGGCGGTAGTGGTATGTAGCTACTTCCTCGTAACGGGTTGAACTTGTTGATACGAAGGCGCAACCCTTCCACAGCAAGCAGAGCCCAGTTGCTTCCCTTTAGTTGTGATTCCTCCATTTCAGTAACCAATTTCTTCATTTTGGTTTCCAGCATAGAGTCCAGATCCGTTTCTAGGAAAACAGCTTGATTTCTGGTTTTAAATGTCTTGTCACAGGTTTCTCCGATACTGTTAACAAATCTACACTCAGCTAACAGATTAATTTTCAAACTCTTGTGAATACCAAGCTCTTTATGCACAGCCTGGATTATCCGGTGTTTTGCTTCATGCAGGTATATATTCAGGTCCTTAGTCGATTCACATCGTATAAAATACGATTTCAAACGTCCATGGAATGAAGTTTAATATTCTTTCATGTCACACTCCTCCATCGTAGATAACAACTCTTGCTTTGACGGTTCTAATCTACGTTTCTTCTCAGGTCTGTTTATTTCACACGCATCTTCGTGTCGACGACCCTTATAACTGTCTTTGAAGGCTACATCACAATATTTACACTTGAACAGCTTTTTACAACGTAGCTCATGTCGTCTTTTATCATATCCACGGAGGAACTTCTTACAGCATTTACCACAAGAATATCCCGAGACACTAGGAATGATATCCTTATACGAGGACTTATTCATTTTTCTTCTTGATATAATAAGGTATTTACCTTTCTTCAAGGAAATGCCCGTCTCTTCACCTTGATATCACTTAGAAAGCTGATTATTTTCTGTGAGAACAGCGATGTTAACACCTCAGAGATGATCAACAGAATGAATTTCGATGCTAGAGGTTGCTCTATTTATAGAGGAAGCACGAACCTTTATGCATCAATTATATAACGTATTAACCCTTCTTCAAGGAAATGTACGTCTTGATATCACTTAGAAAGCTGATTATTTTCTGTGAGAACAGCGATGTTAACACCTCAGAGATGATCAACAGAATGAATTTCAATGCTAGAGGTTGCTCTATTTATAGAGGAAGCACGAACCTTTATGCATCAATTATATAACGTATTAACCCTTCTTCAAGGAAATGTACGTCTTGATATCACTTAGAAAGCTGATTATTTTCTGTGAGAACAGCGATGTTAACACCTCAGAGATGATCAACAGAATGAATTTCAATGCTAGAGGTTGCTCTATTTATAGAGGAAGCACGAACCTTTGTGCATCAATTATATAACGTATTAACCCTTCTTCAATAATAAAAATTTTTTTTATTAACACCGTCAAATAAAAAGCTCTGTAAACGTATGTATGAATCGGCATTTTATTTACTACCGTAGGGGAAGTGAGGGGAAATACATACGTTTACAGAGCTTTTTATTTGACGGTGTTAATAAAAAATTTTTTTATTATTATTACCGATTATATCCTGGAATTGTAGCGCGTTATTGATTGTTGTTCCAAGTCGGGTTGGAGGACTAGGATTGAATCCAGTGACATGAATACAAAGTCATCCTCGAATAAAATAAAAAAAGTAATTAAAAATAAAATGGTGAACGTACGATATTACATTTATATCAGTAACTAATTTCTTTGTTATGTATTTTTGGACATCTGTCATCCTGACGAATATTATATCTCTTAGATGAATGTATATTTAAATGGTATAGTGAGCGTAAATAACTAAATTACGTAAGACACTGACGAGCGCTGCGTTGGTATATGCATGCCACTACGTATAGGTCCGAACCTTACGGCGCGCTGTGCCTAACTGAAGGGTCTCACCTCTCTCTCCCAGCGCGTCTGTTCCGCCTCCCCCCACCCTCTGTCTCTTTCTCAGTGTTTGGTACCTCATGGCACGGCCTACTTTACCGCTATCTGTCGGACGCTGAAAGAAGGTCTTCTCTGTACCTCGCACTGTCGGGCGCTCGCTTCTTTATCGACATGTAAGGTACGCTTCTAAAAGATGACTGAAGCGGCCATGTTAGCTTCCCGACACATGAAGGCAGCCATTATAGTTGTTAACGTTCGCTTTGGTTTTAAAAGAAATTTAAAAATAGATTGCAAGACATTATCTTTAACAAAGGAAGTCTTAAAAATGAAAATATAACAATCTTTATACTAAATACAAATAACGGTCATGGCAGCTTTAAAATGTAGATACTTTAAGCTAAAAAAATACAATACATTTATTAAAACATTTCCTAATTCGATTCTACAAGCTACACATCTGAGTAAATCTGAAAAAAAATCATTGTTCGTAATTACGGGCAAATGCAGCGGTTTTAAAAATAAACGAACATTAAAACGTATAAAAATGCATATTGTACACTGATTTTTGACGAATGAGAGGAAGAAATTATTGAAAAAATCACTAAATAATAAGGTATATACATAAATTTTAATTAAATAAGGGCTGAAAAACTTCTACGCTATTTCCAAAGTATTTCAACGATGAAATTTTAGATTATCTTTGCGAGCGTAGTGAGTACTTTGGTATGATGCTAGAATATGAGATGCATGTCTCGACATGGCTGCGACAGTCAAACTGTCCCCGACTGCGACGTCATATGGTGAAAGTTAACGTGCTTAAGCATGTCGACTGCTAATGAGGTCTGTTTTTACTGTTTTGTTCAGTCAATAACGGTAGCACTTTGCATTCGAGATGTCTCGGATTCGATTCCCGTAGGGGCGAGCACTCTGACCTTACGTTTCTCACGATTTTCGCTGGTCTGCTGCCCAATGCTGTAGTGGTATTTGCTATCATGATTCCATTTCAATCCGATTTATTTGTATTTTCACACGTGAATTTCTAGGGTTCAGGGGTTAGATTTCCATCGGTTGTTTACTCTGGTCACGGATCTTTTCATGGTTTTCGATGGTCTGCTGTCGAATGCTGCAGTGGTATTTGCTATCACGATTCCCTTTCAGTCCATTTTTCACGTGAATTTCTAGGGTTCAGGAGTTAGATTTCCATCGATTGTTTACTCTGACCTTACGTTTCTCACGATTTTCGCTGGTCTGCTGCCTAATGCTGTAGTGGTATTTGCTATCATGATTCCATTTCAATCCAATTTATTTGTATTTTACACGTGAATTTCTAGGGTTCAGGGGTTAGATTTCCATCGATTGTTTACTCTGATCAAGGATCTTTTCATGGTTTTCGATGGTCTGCTGTCGAATGCTGTAGTGGTATTTGCTATCACGATTCCCTTTCAAACCATTTTATTTGTATTTTTTCACGTGAATTTCTAGGGTTCAGGGGTTAGATTTCCATCGATTGTTTACTCTGATCACGGATCTTTTCATGGTTTTCGATGGTCTGCTGTCGAATGCTGTAGTGGTATTTGCTATCATGATTCCAATTTATTTTGTATTTTTACACGTGAATTTCTAGGGTTCAGGGGTTAGATTTCAATCAATTGTTTACTCTGATCGCGAATCTTTTCATGGTTTTCACTGGTCTGCTGTTGAATGCTGAAGTGGTACTTGCTATCACGATTCCCTTTCAATTGCATCTTTTTTTGTCTCTAGAGACCTTTTGTTTGATTTCCCTGTCGGTTGCACACTCTATCCGTCAGTCGCTCAGCACTTTGATTTTTTTTCATGGTTTCCCCTGGTCTGCAGGCGAATGCCCGAGTGGGTTCTCATCTATCACGATTTTCTTTCATTTGCAACTTTATGCTTCTAGAGTAATCTGATGGTTTCCCTCGTTCGATTGTCGTTGGTTGTTTACTCTGACATATTTTTCATGGTTTTGGCTGGTCTGTAGGCGAATGTCTGGGTGGTTTCTCATCTATCACGATTTTCTTTCTTTTGCATCTAGGTTTCGTTGCGCGAAGGGAATGCTTGCCTCCTGCTCGGTCCACGGATCGTTCATCACCTTCACCAGTCAAGCTCTCCGAATCTGTACGATTATAGCCGAACAATACATAACATCTTCACAATACTTTACACTTTCTCTCTAAGCATACGAAGCTATACGGAGACGCTCGAACATCAGTGTAACATGAATTGAAATATATAAGAGCTTACACGCTTCATCACCGTTTTTAGTATTAATAATCAGGATATAATTGATTAAAAAAAGGTTCGTGCTTTCTCTATAAATAGAGCGAACTTGAGTATTGAAATTCATTCTGTTGATCATCTCTGAGGTGTTAACATCGCTGTTCTCTCAGAAAATAATCTAAAGTGTTATCAATGTGAAGAAGAGTACATTTCCTTGAAGAAGGGTTAATACGTTATATAATTGATGCACAAAGGTTCGTGCTTCCTCTATAAATAGAGCAACCTCTAGCATTGAAATTCATTCTGTTGATCATCTCTGAGGTGTTAACATCGCTGTTCTCACAGAAAATAATCAGCTTTCTAAGTGATATCAAGACGTACATTTCCTTGAAGAAGGGTTAATACGTTATATAATTGATGCATAAAGGTTCGTGCTTCCTCTATAAATAGAGCAACCTCTAGCATTGAAATTCATTCTGTTGATCATCTCTGAGGTGTTAACATCGCTGTTCTCACAGAAAAAAATCAGCTTTCTAAGTGATATCAAGGTGAAGAGACGGGCATTTCCTTGAAGGAAGGTAAATACCTTATTATATTAAGAAGAAAAATGAATAAGTCCTCGTATAAGGATATCATTCCTAGTGTCTCGGGATATTCTTGGGGTAAATGCTGTAAGAAGTTCCTCCGTGGATATGATAAAAGACGACATGAGCTACGTTGTAAAAAGCTGTTCAAGTGTAAATATTGTAATGTAGCCTTCAAAGACAGTTATAAGGGTCGTCGATACGAAGATGCGTGTGAAATAAACAGACCTGAGAAGAAACGTAGATTAGAACCGTCAAAGCAAGAGTTGTTATCTACGATGGAGGAGTGTGACATGAAAGAATATGAAACTTCATTCCATGGACGTTTGAAATCGTATTTTATACGATGTGAATCGACTAAGGACCTGAATATATACCTGCATGAAGCAAAACAGCGGATAATCCAGGCTGTGCATAAAGAGCTTGGTATTCACAAGAGTTTGAAAATTAATCTGTTAGCTGAGTGTAGATTTGTTAACAGTATCGGAGAAACCTGTGACAAGACATTTAAAACCAGAAATCAAGCTGTTTTCCTAGAAACGGATCTGGACTCTATGCTGGAAACAAAATGAAGAAATTGGTTACTGAAATGGAGGAATCACAACTAAAGGGAAGCAACTGGGCTCTGCTTGCTGTGGAAGGGTTGCGCCTTCGTATCAACAAGTTCAACCCGTTACGAGGAAGTAGCTACATACCACTAACGCCATCTGTTGAAGCAAGAGAAGCCTGCATTAACATTCAGAATTTAACTGATGAGCTATGCTTTATGTACTCTGTATTGGCCAAATTCGTTGAGAAGGATGCACAACGGGTGAGCAAATATAAGAAACTTCAAGATAAGTACGACTTCAGCTGTGTTTCCTATCCTACTCCGCTTTCTCAAATACCTAAATTTGAGAAGCTTAATAGGATGTCTATCAACGTCTTCGGTCTGGATGAGAGGCATGAAGTGTATCCGATAAAGGTTGCTGACACTGAACTACCTGACCACTGTGACCTCATGCTATTGAGTGACAGTAGTGGAAAACATCACTATGTATATATCAAGAATTTTGAGAAGCTCGTTCGACGTCAAAAAACTAAGCATGATGGAGTGATATATACCTGTAAGCGGTGCTTTACACACTTTGACAATCGATATGGACAAAGTGGGCTGGAAAAACTGGAAGAACATGCATCCATCTGTAATCAGCATGGTGCTGCAAGGGTAGTTATGCCTACAAAGGATAAATCAATTGTACAGTTTAAAATGTGGAGAGGATGCTGAAACTACCTTACGTCATCTACGCTGACTTTGAAAGCATTCTCACTCCATGTCATACGTGTATTCCCAGTCCTGAAACTTCCTATACAACCCCTTATCAAGAGCACACAGCAATGAGCTTCTGTGTTTACGTTAAACTATCAACCAACGTTGAACATCTGGAAACTGGTCTTCCTAAGCATCCCTATGTATATCGTGGTGTTGATGCTGCTCAGAAGTTTATGGAATACCTGTCATTCCTTGCAAAGGAGATTAATAATATATACAAATCTGTCATGCCCCTGAAACTTACAGATCAACAGCAGATGGATTTTAACGCCTTTACAGTATGCTACTTGTGTGGAAAAACCTTTACTGAAGAGAACTATAAAGTACGCGACCATGATCACATCAGTGGTGAATATCGGGGGAGTCTGCATAATGAATGTAATTTAGCCTGCAAAACACCTAAATATATCCCTGTCTTCATGCACAACCTCAGTGGATATGACTCACACTTCATTGTTAAGGAGCTGGGATGTACAAGTGAGCGAGTGGAAGTAATTCCTAGCTCTGAAGAAAGCTATATATCATTCTCCAAGTATGTTGGAGATATAAAGCTCCGGTTTGTGGATAGTTTTCGGTTCCTGAGTACAAGCTTGGATAAGCTGGTAAAAAATCTAACATCGTACCCTGAAACATTGAAGTACTTCGGAGAAGACAAGTTGAAGTTGATGACCCGTAAGGGGGTATTTCCCTATGATTACATCACTTCATGGAACGTCTTGAACGAAACCTGCTTACCTCCTAAGGACTCCTTCTACAATAAATTAAATGAAGAGGAAATTAGTGATGCTGACTATTATCATGCTAAAAATGTATGGGAGCTGTTTAATGTCAGAAACCTGGGCGAGTACAGCGACCTCTACTTAATCTCTGATGTGCTTCTCCTAGCTGATGTCTTTGAGACATTTAGGGAGCAAACACTCAAAACACACAAAGTCGACCCTGCACATTATTTCACCTCTCCAGGACTTACATGGGATGCCATGTTACTGTATACTGGAATTCAGCTGGAATTGTTACAGGATTATGATCAATTACTCATGGTGGAATCTGGCATAAGAGGAGGTTTATGTCAAGTTTCCCACCGCTATGCAGAGGCTAATAACACCTACATGGAGAAGTATGATCCGTCGAGACCAACCCAATTTATTACCTATGAGGACGCCAACAACCAATATGGGTGGGCAATGAGTCACGCTCTCCCTTATGGTGGATTTGAGTGGGTATCACCTGAAAAAATTGACTTAGAAAGACTACAAGGAGATGATCCTTACGGTTACATATTAGAAGTCGACATCGAGTATCCTGCAGAACTTCACGATCTACACAACGATCTACCTTTCCTGCCTGAGTGTATGACGCCTAAGGACTCTCCTACAAAGAAACTGATACCTCATCTAGGACCTCGAAATAAGTATGTAGTGCATTACATGGCTTTGAAGCAAGCTCTTGATCATGGACTACGGTTAACAAAAATCCATCGTGTGCTACAATTCCAACAGTCTCGATGGTTAAAACCGTATTGGAATTTAACAACAGACTACGACAACAGGCCGCAAATGATTTTGAGAAGGATCTCTACAAATTGTTCAACAATGCTATGTTCGGAAAAACTATGGAGAACCTGCGTAATCGTATGGATATACGGCTGGTGACAAATGAGAAGACTCTGGAAAAGTTAATTGCAAAGCCAACGTTTATCGACAGGACTATATATGCTTCTAATCTAGCTGCTGTACATATGGCCTCCCGACAGATCGTGTTCAACAAGCCTATCTACATCGGTATGAGTGTGTTGGATATCTCCAAGACATTAATGTACCGGTATCACTATGATGTGTTGTTACCGTATTATGGAGCTGAAAACCTGAAGCTTATGTATATGGACACTGATTCGTTCATTCATCGTGTTACAACTGAAGATGTGTACCAGGATAAGCTACGTTTTCTTGAGCACCTAGATACTGCTGATTATCCTACAAGCCATATATGCTATTCACCTCTAAACAAGAAGGTACTTGGGAAATTTAAAGATGAGGCTAATGGTAAAATCATTCAACGCTTTGTAGGGCTACGACCTAAAATGTATGCCCTAGATATCGACGGTTCAATGATAAAAAAGATTAAAGGTATAAAACGTAGTGCTATTAAGCAGTACGTCACGTTCGAGAGCTATACTGACTGCCTTAAAACCAGAGAAATTACCAGAACGCCCATGAATCTGATCCTGTCGCGACAGCATGCTCTTGCCACAGTACAAGTGAATAAAATTACATTGACACCATACGACGATAAAAGAATTATTGCTGAGGACGGAATAACGACATACGCCTATGGACATTACAGCATTACAAGTAGTGTATAAGAGAATTTAAGTTGAATATGAAGATTTTCTCGTGAGTCTACAATCTTAAAAAATGAAGGTTAACCGTGTGCTGTATATGCAGCTAGCTGACGACCGATGAAGAAAGAAGAAGATGGAAGGGAAGGTGGTAACCCTGCCATTAGGAGCAATCCTAGTGCTAGTCTCAAGCCTAGATAAAAAGGGGAGAGACGCCTACAACGAACTAAAATAAAGGTATGTTGACGTAAACTTTTCAATTAAAACTCTCGAATAATAAAACCTGAATAAAACATTGAGGTTATCTTTGGTTAGCCGGATTAGGTTAGTCGATGACTGAGTAGAATAGATGATGAGAGGAACGTTTGGATTCGTCGGGTTAATCTAGGCTAGGTTCTCGTACTTATTGTCTAAGTTATGAAGGATGGATTAGCTTAGATTACCTTAGCAATGGGCCGGTTACGTGTTGTTCTTACGTTTTGTTACTTGGTTACATAGTTGCTACGTGTTGTTACGTCGTGTGACGTTTCTGGTTACGTGATGTTATGAGGATACGGGCTTATGTTACTTAGTGTGACGTCTTGTCATGCTGTTATGTTACGTCTTGTTACGTGGTTACGTTTGTTGGTTACGTCTTGTTACGTGATTATGTTAGGAATGAATAGACAATGAGAAGATGCAGAACATACAAGGTGGGCATAGGTTAGGACGTATACTTCACTGTAAACCGATATACAGTTTGTCCCTCACCGTCTCGCGCGCTACTGTTTAACATATAAAAAGTTTGTAAGGTTTAGAAAAAGTATATAAAGGTGTTGTAACGTTGGATGAGAAAAGTTTTATAATCGAATTACTCTCTATATTGCCGTATAAACCTACATTCCTCCTCCTTCAACCTCTGTCTATCCTTGTATCTCTCCCGTTTTCCATATTTCTTCCATATAAACGTATACTCTACTCCTCAAACCATGTCTAGACTAGCACCTCTCCTCGTATGCCCTACCGCTCTCATATAAATGCATTTTCCTCCTTGAAGACTCTCTCAACCTAGCACCTACCTTCGTTTTCCCTATCTTTTCCCATATAAACGCATACTCTGTCATTCAGACCTTCCTGTCTAGCCTAACACTTCTCCTCATATTCCCCCACCTCTCTCATATAAGACGCATTCCCTACTTCAACCCTGTCTAGCCTAGCATCGACCCTCGTATTCCCTATCTCTCGCATATAAACGCCTACTCTATCATTCAAAACTCCTAGCCTAATACCTCTCCTCGGTTCACTATCTCGCTCATATAAAACGCCATATTCTACCCTTCAAGTCCTGTTTAGTATAACATCTTTCCTTGTATTCCCTATCTCTCTCGTATAAAGCGTATCCCTCCCTCCTTTAGCATCTGACTAGCCTAGCATCAGCCCTGGTATTCCCTATCTCTCTCCTATAAACGCATTTTCCTCCTTGAACTGTCGCATCTACCCTCGTTTTCCCTATCCTTTCCCATATAAACGCAAAAGTGGCCCAGCTTCTGTCTATCATACCGCCTGCCCCCGTTTTCCATATATTCCTCATATAAACGTATACCGTACTCCTTAACCTCTGTCTGCACTAGCACCTCCCCTCGCATGCCCTATCTCTGTCGTATAAAGCATATCTCTCCCTCCTTCAGTCCCTGCTCTACCTCAGAACTCTCCTCGTTTTCCCTATCTCTCCCATATACACGCATTTTTTCCTCCTTGAAGGTTCTCTCAACCTAGCATATACCCCCGTTTTCCTCGTCTCTCCATATAAAAAGCCATACTCTACCCTTCAAACCCTGAATAGTCTAGTACCTCTCCACGTATCCCCTATCTCTCCTGTAAATATGTTCATATTCCCCCTGCTTCAGCATCTGTCTATCCTAGCCTCTGTTCACGTTTTCCTTATCTTTCCCATATAAATGCATATTCCATATCTCAACCCCTATCTAGTCCAACACTTCTCCTCGTATTCCACGTATCTCTCATATAAAGCACATCCTCATTCCTTCAACCTCTATCTAGCCTAGCATCGATCCTCGTAGTCCCTATCTTCCCCATATAAACGCAAAAACTGCGCCAGGTCTGTCCTATATATCCTACTTCTGACTCTTCTTATACCTACTTATTCTACTAGTGTAGCAGTTATGTCCACGTATAAATTACTTTATAACTACCTGCACACTAAATTAAATAAATCTCAGTTTTCGGTCATTTTTGTGATTTTCAGTTTTTAAAGAAAAGTTATTCATTTTTCAAACATTTTAAGATCAAAATCCGGGCCTTGCACATAACACGTCACAGCAAAACCATAAATACATAACCATACATAAACATACTTCCTCGAAAAACAAAGAGAAAACTGCACAGCGTTTTCTTTTTATGTAGATCATCTTGTGTAAATCTGGGCAGCACGTCTGGAGCTCTAGCTGTCAGCAAATGACATTTTTGCCTCCTCATAAAACTGGTAACGCACTCGCACACACTTGTACTCTCACTGTCTGCCTCACAAGCAACAGAGCGTTACAAGAAAAACAGAGACAAACGTTATTGCCTGTGGAGTGCGCAGCTTTATTAGCCATCTTATTTTATTACTTTCCGCATTATCTGCATTGTAATATATTTCTCGCAGATCGTATAGCCTTTATGCTCGTCTTTCCACCGTCACTAAATTATCCAAAGAGACATCCGCTTCAACAAATAGATATTACGACTGTCTAGAAACATTACGACCCTGGTTTAGTGCAACTTTTAGGATATACTTATATTCGTGTTTTCCGAATATACATATGTGTTCGACGTAAAAAGCAGCACTTCATTGTACAATGCGTTTTTGTGGTTACGAATGCAAAAGTAAACACGATAAAGGCCTGATCTTATAAAGGAATATGAATATGGGCATCTTAAAATTAGATACCGAGTTAAAAAAAGACACGCGGAAGATCGAAATTATCGATGTTTCAATTTCTACAAATATAAAACCTCTAATTGCCTTTGCAGAAGTGCATAATTTTTATCTCTGGTACAACTTAACATCAAATACACGTTCCTTTATAAAAATTAGGCTACCACCATACCGAATGTTCCATGCTTGGCTCTAATTATGATAAAATTCGTGTAGGTAGCCTACATACCAATAAAAATAAATTTGCAAGGCTTTTATTTCTGCTATTTAATCTTTTACTGTGCGTTTTAACGTTTTATATTTTGAGATTGTAACTGTTTAATTAAGTCACTTAAAATTAATAAGGTAATGGTCAGAATGAAACCTATAATGACGAATTCTGACTTTGGAATTTGGAGTTATTATAATTAATGACATTTGTTTCAGAAGACAGAATTAAGAAAATTTATCTTTGAAGAGTTGTTAACAGCCGAAATAGTGGAATTACAACCTTGAATAAAATGGTTCCGAAATATTTTGCTGCACAAAAAAATCAAATATTAATTATTTCATAAAATATTGCATGAAACAAAACATATATTGAGAATATCTTTTATCAGCCTGAAACATTTGAAGAAAACTTGCAAATGTTCGAAATATTTCAACTATAACAGATTCATAATAATAAATGTAGATAATCAAAGATAAATTGGAAATTGTGAGAGGAAAATAAATTAGAGCGTTATTAATAATTGTACAGTAGTTTCACTAGCCCGTCCCCATGGTCTTATGACTGCGAATCAGGAAGTTTCAGGTTCGATACTCGACTACCCATGGGAATTATTGTGAAAATGATGGGATCGATATCGCATCGCGATTCTAAATGGGGCACTTAATAATGAAGGTGTAGAGGACAGGACCATGGGAAAGCTAATGTATCTGCACTAATCGTGGAGCAAGCTAAGACGCAGGCTTCTGTACAAATTAATTTAAAGAGAAAGAAAAAAAGCTAAATAAAATAACCTTCCTAATTCTACGATTCAGATTTTGGGCGGGTAGCTTGGTCGTAACATAAACGTAATTACAACAAAAATAATACAGCAAAACTCTGCAAGAAATTCAAACAAAAGCTGCACTCATTCCTATAGATATACCTATCTGAGGCGCTCAACAACTACCATCTACTACACCAGGCCATACTCGTCATGGAATCTACTAATCTGTAAACGAATATAAATCCACTATTGTATTATTTTTATAACATTTGAAGCTTCATTTTGTGTTGTATCATATTTTAATCCTTCATTGAGATTCTTCTTGCCTTGTTGTAACATATCTATTGTATTTTCCCATTACGATGTAACCCCATGATGTCGCGTTAAGGCCCAGGTGTCAAAGCGACACTAAATAAAGAATTAGGAAGAAAATGCTGCATAATAAAATGTAAAACTCGAATCTGGATACAAAATGCCATAATATTGATAATGTAATGTTTAGTAAACGAAAATTTAAAATATTGTGCATTAACATCGGTAGCAAATGTACAAATTTTGAAATGTATGCAATTTCAAAATAAAAGTGGAGAAACTGAATTCCCTTGCATATATACAAACCAATGTGATAACTCATCTTTTTTATTCTGTGCGTCAGTTAAAGGTTATTTGTAAGTTTTGTGCAGAGCTTATGGTAATTAACAATTAAAGATCAACAACTTAAGATGGTGTGTGCAGCTGTTAATACGGATTGTAATAATGTATGTGAAACCTCAACATTAGGCCTCAGAAGACGAACAGTGAAGTGATGCAAGCCCTATCTATACATGTTCATCTTTGGAAAAAGACCAAAAAATGCCGAACTTCATAAATATGGATTTAGTTTTACAGAACACTACAAACCCGTACTCTAATGATATGTAGCTTTTAAAGCATATCGTATAGCGATTTAAGTGTCTTGTCTTAAGCCTAACTTCCTATAAAACTGTAAAACACGAAACGTTTTGCCTACATTAAACTGATAAAACAATTCAAGAGAAGCCTTAGCATACTAAGTTGAGTGCAGATAGCAGTAAAAGGCGAAGGAGGGCCTATGTATGCACTAAATGCTTTTTAAACAGCATTAAATCAGAAACAGTGCTTTTAGAGTTATAATTTTTAAATTCTCTTTTCTGGGATTTTCATCTGTCGGCACATTCTCATTTTAAAATTGTTCCACACGATGTACTTTTCGGTATAAATGGATTAAATTTTGCACACCTCCCTATAAATAACAGGATAAAAATGAGATGAGTTTTTGAAAACATGCTTAGTTGTGATGTTATTAAACAATAATGCTGGAATTGTATTAATTTTTAAGAAAAAACTTGGAGTCTCATATTTAAGTTCTTTTCTCCCAAACTAGCAGGATAATTAAAAGTTCAGCTCTACAATTTAGTAATATACAATTAAAGAGTTTAATGATAAAATATTACGTTTTTTCAAAAAAATAATTGCAGCGTGTAGAGAATTCTTCAAGACATAAAATATAATAAAAAATATATCGGGAACAAATTTAAAAATATGCATGAGGTTTTGTCCACATATTCTACATTAAAGCCGAATTGCTATATTACAATTTCAAATGAATCGGACCGAAATTTTGGATATTAAAAATTTAATAGGGTGTTAATGGAACACTCCGTGCAGTTAGTCTTGAAGTAAGTGACAATCACTACCAGGAGGTAGGTTGAACTAGGACTCGAGGGACATTTTCCAATGTCCGACGACACTTGCTACATAACAAACGAGGTTATTTGGCCAGGGAATTAAGAGAAAAGGCATCAAACACGCGAACCCATGGCATCAATTGCTCTGAGCTTTCCAACTTTGTACCTATCATGGATGTTATTGCTATATGCTTTATTGTTCTGATCCTTGGCATTCAGCACATATAATCCTCAACATTACGAAGAGAGATCTTCGTTGTACGTCAGGACTTAAGTGGGCTGTGTTATGGTATTATCGCAAACCCAAGCTAAATAGGCATGAGTAAGGCCCGGAAGTTGGAATCTTGTGTGCCTAAGCGACCAATGTCAACACACACCTCCTACCACCACAGAGGTACGGTCACCGAGTACACATTGTGTTAGCTTTGTTTATAACATACCTATAGACTCAGTTGACCACAGGGCACACCGGGTCCCAAATTCCGAGCCTTATGCATGAGATGCCGCTGAGGCCGCCTGAGCAAGTATTATGATACCCGCAGCTGCAATGTGCGCTCCTTCCTTGTGTAAACGCAGTCCTAATCTGGGAATAGAGTTCGCCTGTGTTACGCAACAGTGCTGTCTGTTGTGGTGCAAGGCCGAGGTCCTACAGTTTCACAAGTGGTCGATTCTCGGCATCACTTTTGCATTTCTTTGTTCTTTATGGGACGCACTGGGTATAGTCCAATAATGTACCCGATTTACCCCAAATGTTATTTGTTTTTTTCAGATCCTAAAGAAATATCTGTAACACAATGACACACAGAAGAAAATGTAAAGAAAGAAAAAAATTAATGTGTACAGAGGGTTCAACATATTGCTATACGCAGTTTTTTTCATACACACAGAATACCTCTGAACGTAAGATGTCCCTATTGCAAGAATTGCAAATATGCAAATGTTAAAAGTTCAAAAAACTGCAAATTTAATTACATAACTGGCAATGTTTGTTATTTGTACGCCTTACTGCAACTTCGAAAACTGGGGATAGAAGGACATAAACCGGATGTAATAGGGAAATAACAATGGTTCGGTCTTGTTTATGTGAAAAGAAATTGCGATTAGGCAGTAAGCATGGGAGGTGAAACCGATGCTGACACATCTAAAGGAATCAGGTTGGTAAGTAAGTGGGGAGGCAGAGGGGAGAGGGCGGCAGTGCACCAAAAGCCACTGTATACGTGTTTATATTGTACTGTATCGCCCCGCTGAAGCAGCACAGGTCATTGACCCTACGTCCCACTTCCCAGACAAGGCAGGCAGGCAAGCAACATATGTGAGGCACTCAGTCAGTCAGGCAATGCGGTCAGTTAGCTTGCCTATTCCAGCTTACTTCACCAGGGTAGGCAAATTTGCACATTCCTTACGCATTTCTATATTGCATTCCTATAGAAACTTCATTTCACACTAGTACCATAAATTCTCCTCATTATACAGACGTTATAACCCCAGAGTGACAAAGCATGGATTTAGGTTCGAACAAATGTGATTGGAGAGTCCCTTAAAACATAATAAATTTAGGTACCATAAGTCTGCATCTCATGTAAAATACCCCTGATCTCAGCACGTGATTTTGAAAAATCAGTTCAGTGGAAATTCAGTACCGACACATCTTGTCTATATTTACATTTGCAACGCATTTGCTACATGTGTGGGAAATTCTCTTTCCTCGAAGTTCCTTTATTCTATGCTTGGCAATGCTACAGCCAAGTTAGATTCAGCCAGGCCTTCATCGATCGTCACGGTGTAACGCATAGAGGTGAAAGTTGGGCGAGAAAGGAATGAGAAGATGCCGGGAAAATAAGTCACCCACTTTGATTATAAATATAGTTTCGCTCGCTAGCGGTGAATGCTTCTTGTTTTCTAGTACACAGATGAGGCAAGCTACGAGTAACCATTACACA
Source organism: Deroplatys truncata (assembly GCA_030765065.1). Lineage (NCBI taxonomy): Eukaryota > Metazoa > Arthropoda > Insecta > Mantodea > Mantidae > Deroplatys > Deroplatys truncata. The sequence goes on along the minus strand of CM060990.1, from coordinate 97,795,105 downwards.
AAACCGATTCTGCGGTCGTTCACCTCTGACGCCTTAGCATACCAACACACAACATACATGCATATAAAGGAAATTCATAACAGCCGGTTACCGAGGTGCCTAAGTGTCCTTGGTGTAATAATGTAAGTAACAAATTTAACCTATAAATGAGTGGTCTATTATCAAAATCCGTCACATCCAAAATGAGAAAAACGTGTATCGTTTTTGACAAAATATTTGCATGCCTTTACTTTAGTGGGCGATTGCATTTCATTGAGCTATATTGAAATAATGAGTTTCAGAAAATCTAGCGTTTCACTTTTTTACATTTTTTGAACGTTTATAATGGATTTGGCAGATTTTGATATTTCGCCCTTAAGAACACATACTAAATAACCCATCATCATTTCTATTTGCAAAATTGAGATTTATTTTCTATTTTTGGCAACATTTACACAAATTCCACACACAGCCTTCATCATGGGGCTTAATGACCTGCCCATCCGCACAGTAATCTTTTGTTTCTTCCTCAGAAGTTAGTACACTCGCTTCCATATATGTCGTTACCTCGCCTTCAGGCGACATTCTACTGGCCTTTACAGGAAGAGAATGTATAGCAAGGAGGAGGTTGTGTACTGTTTACCTTTTCGCGCATTCAGTAACGTCTTGTTCTACGTGCTCAGTTCTAGATTATTCGCATATGAATATATAACATTGAGCAATAGCTTTATTCGTCATCACTTAAAAACCACGTTTAAATATATAACTAACTAAAACGCTATTTTGTACAATATCTCCATGAAAAATGATTTTAATGGCAACATAATGTAAAACTAAAATGCAGTATACTGTTTACTCTCAAAGAGGATACATTTACTCGACATTATTGGAATAATTTGTCCAATCTAAATATACAACTAAATAAAACACTGTTTTGCACAATTTCTCCATAAAATTATTTTTAATGGTAGTATAATGTAAAACTGAATAAATTATATTTCTTACTCTCAAAGAGGACACATTTACTAGACATTATTTTAATACTCTGTCAATGTGAATGCTGCATGGCATTGCCCTAGTAATGTCTTCAAATGGCAAATTGGCTTCCCACATACCCACAATTCTTCCCCGATGCACCTCCTAAATATACATCGCGTGAGCTACAGTTAACACACACCACTGCTTGGTCAAACAACAAAGGCAGAACGTTCCAGGCACACCCCTCCCTACTATGTATGCGCTCGCTGAGAAGGTTGGTGAAATGCCTCCTGAAACTACGACAGCATAAATGGCAACGAGTGTACCGTTCGCATAAAATTTCAAGCGATCATCTTGTTGCCATACGCTTCCAAAATGTTTCTCCAACAGATTAGCAACATTGTGTTTTTTCTTTTTTACTGGAACACCAATATTTGCCAACATAGGCTGAAGTTATGGAAGACATTTTCCACCGAACAAGGATTTTACCAGGCAGGCATGTACGCCGGTTCCCCACTTACAATTTTGCTCTCTGTCTTTCATATTTTAATTATTTTCATAGTTGATATCTGAAAATGCAGTGCTTGAGAGAATTTTACAACTATAGCAGCTTCTTTCCAATCATGGAAACATTCCAATCTCTTCCAAGGCGACACACTTTGCCATAGTTACCGATAATATTGATGTAATCTTTTGGATTCAAAATCCGTTGTTCTTTACATACTGCTGATTCTCTGAAACCAAACATATTGTAGCATCAAAAATAGGATATTTTATGACAGAACTAAACGTGGAGCGTAATTTGGTACTTAGTTATATCATACTGTAGTGGAAAAGAAAGAACGTTTCCTTAACTCTGTTCCTCCTCTTTGTAGTCGCTCACAGTGAATGTTTATCAGCCTTTTTTCTAGATGTTTGTGGCGTAGTTAATGCAAGCGACATTATATACGCCAATGCTGCTATTTAGACGACTCATGACAATGTTGAGTAACAAACGCGAGCACAGGCGATGAAATGGTGAATGGATATGACAGCTTTTGAAATTGAGAGAATGAACATTTTTCTTGTATCCGATAGGTTTTGAAATTAACTGTAAACTTTACAATGTATTTTATATGGGATGTAGTTCAATTCTGAAAAAGCCGGTCAGTGTATACGGTAGGTTTAAGAAAGTTCTCTAAGATGATGAATAAACTCCATTTAAAGGAATGGATATGGCTGGTTTTAATACTATACCCCTCAAGTATGATCTTAGTTGAACAAGATTGGCACTTATTGTACATATTTTCAAATACATTCAGTTACTTGGTGGTTAAATGGATCTTGAACTTTACAGCCTGGACCCTAAAAATTCGCTCACTTTTTCATAATATGCAAATTCGCTTTGTGGCGCAAAACACAGTTTAAATAACTGCAGTTGGATATAACAAATAGTTACGTAAGCTACCGTTTGCACCTTTCAAAATTCCTTTACTTCTTTGCTGTGTGTAGATTAACAGTATTTCTGGAAGGGTAGTGCAAATTTTGGGTTTGTAACATTAATAAAAGATACGGTTAAGTATTTAAAATTTTAGAGTTGGTTGAAAAGGCAATTTAAAACATGGCGATTCCGAATACATACAGTTGTTCACAGTTCAATTTTATTAATCCTATATAATTGTAGGTTAAAACTGTTTTATAAAAATTACTGAACTAGTCAACTAAATGTGTTCTTTCGTTGATTTAATTCTCTCTCTCTTTTTGTAGCTTTTAAAACGCACAACGAATTTGTTTCCCACTGATTGTGTAGCTTAAACAGCAACTTAAAAAAATCAATGTAATTTTTTGTTCAATGAAGTTGGAGCAAGTATCTCATTTCTTATTTTGGGAAGAGACTCACTGTTTAAAGGAAAACCACAATAAACAATGGGAAAAATAATGAACTTATTTTTATGGTGGTCGGCCACACCCCCTTAGACTTGTGCGAGTGTGTTTTTCCTCCTTTAAAATTCAAATAAACCCGGGGTTAACTGATCTAATAGTTACCCTTATTTGGGATAAGGGAAAACGCAAGCAATTCACCCCAGCCGAGATTAGAACTAGGGCCTTCCTAGTTAGAAGGCGGATATGTTCCCCCTTCTGGGCATGGCTTTGTATATTTCAATGTGCTGAAATTGCTATAAGATGACAATCAATACCTATAGAGTTGAATGGATTTCACAGTTATTGTGTTGAGGCTCCTTCTGGGTTACGTACATCATTAAACAAAAGAAAGGCGAATGCCAGCTGACCGTGGCGATTTTAGCTTGATTCATGAAATGACAAAATCAATTGTTTGGTCTTATTTAACCAGTATATTGATCACCGTATGGTTAGGACATCTTGAACTTCTGCAATTCGAGAGCTTACATGGGCGTGTTAATTAAATATTGCAATGTTGCTAGCATTTAAATCCTAGCGTGGAAGCGTACGGCTTGTGAGATCGTAATTCTAGTTTTGTTTAAATATTTAATATCACAAATGAGTCTAAAATTATCTGAAAGAATTAAACTGCTTCATGAACAGAGTATTCAGTAAACATATTGAGTAAAATAACATTTTACCATTTAATTTGCCTACTTACAGAATAATAGTATACGTATGTACTTTGGAATGACCTATCTGCTTAAACATTCAAGAGCAGCTGCACATCAGTTGCGGAAGTTGCATTCAGGTCTGATAATATTATTTAGTAAAGTATTTCAGTTATGCATGACCGTGATTTCCTGAAATTGAACGAACAATAAAACTGGATTCGTCAGTCCAGGATAAATGACATAATGTACATAATTTGTGAGAATGGAATACGAATTGCCCCGAATGTAATGTTTTAAAACAATCAAGATATCTGCGTGCTTGTTACATTTCGTTTAGAACAATAAACCTTTTTCGGATATTATCCGTTTACTTTTTGTTATATATTACTAATCTAAGCACCGTGCACGTTTACCATACTTATTATTAGCATGTACTAGAAATTAGTCAAGTAGAATTTGACAGAAAAGTGTCGCCTAGAAATTATACTAGGAGTAATAATGTCAATATCAAGCTGCTTGCTTAAGCACAAAGTATATTTGATTGAAAAAGGGCGAAAAAATGCGAAGTAACCTTTTAACTATATCTGCCAAATTGTTTTTTTGGAATATTTGTAAGCAGTAGGACGTATATGTGCACAATTCTAATGAAATATATAACAGTGATGTTGGAGCCGCCATTGCTAATTTTAATCTGCGCAGTGAAGAAGAATTTGGCATTATTTTCTCTCTCTTTCTTGGTCACGTAGCCATGATAGGTAAAGGAAGCGAACTGTGCGACCTACATATTACTTCGTCCTTCCTTATCCTCCCTCGAACGTACGCAGGTAAAAGGAAACCATGACGAAGTTTTGCCACACTAAATTGCCGCTTTAGCTATTCTGTTACCTTGAAAGTTCATTGAACTTTGGACCTAGTGTTTTACGTTGCCTCTCGTCTGCTTCTTTTACTTTCTTTTCTCCCCTTCTTTCTTATACGAACGGCGACACTTAAAGAGACACACTCAACAGCAGTAACAACCGATGTATTTTAGTTACTGTTGATGCTGATTCTGGCATACCAAACAGCTTATAACTTGAGGGTCTGTGCAAGCAAACCCGAGCGTAGGATTCAGTGCTTGCTTGCGCGGATTTAATTGATAACTAATAATTTGTTTTCTCCACTTAATTAACTGACTACCTTTTCACTGTCACGAAAGCAAAAGTACAGAGACAATTGAGAATTATAGGTAGTGATCTTTATTAATGTTTTAGAACCTTACTGCGCAGAGGCGAACGATAGAAACAGACTCACTCACTCTCTCTCTGTCTCTCTCTCTCTCTCTCTCTCTCTCTCTCTCTCTTACACACACACACACACACACACACACATACAGAATCATGAGAAATATCAGTTTTTAAATATAATTAAAATGCCTTCAATTTCCCCTCTTCATAAATTAAATAGTTAAAGCATTCTCAGTAGGGATTAAGACAGCGGCAAATTCCGATGAACAATAATTATGTTCTCCTGGTTGCCAACGAGCATAGAATACTATCCAACATAGAACAGCTTAGAACCATGCTCGCTGACCAAGCCGATGCTTAAAATATGAATTAAATTAAGGCTTTATTAGGTTAAAAAACCACTCGTTTAGAGATTAGTTATCGAAGTTTCAAATATATTAGGATAGAACACTTCGAATGGGGCCAGCTTTGATTCTGACTTTAGACAACTTTCGAGAGAGGGCGAGAGAAACCTTTTTGGTATTCCTTCCCCCTACTCCCAAGAGATTTCATGTTGAAAAGGTGGCTTTAGTCACAGAACTTCACAAATTCATTTCATTCATCGCCACGGAGATAAAATACACTCGGAATGGGGACAAATTTGATAAAGAGAAATGATGTAACCCTTGCGTAGCTGATTTTGGAATTGAAAGAAGCAGTCTTGCGGCACTGGAAGAAAACAATTGAGGATTAGTGCGACTAAGTAACTTTGCATCATAATGCCATATCATACAATTTAATAAAACAAATTAACGATTTGTCTTCAAATATTCTAAGTTAAATGCTGTTAATATGCACAGTTATGCAGCAGGAGGTTCACTAAGTTAAATTAATTCCTGGCACATTATCAACAATACCAGGATCTGAAACAACAGTATTCTTCGTAACTGCGCATGCACAATCCGCAGAATCCCTCAAGGATTTGTTACATCCCGTCAGTACTACGAAAACTCCGGGGTTATTGCTCTCTTCATCAGGTGATTCACCCTTTCCAATAATTAGTGCAGATTTTGACCTTACTACTCAAAGAGTCGTCCATATACTCCTCGAGTTCCTCCAAATATTAATCCTTTTCGTCAATTTCCATAATTTTAAATGAGCCTTCATAACATCGATCTACTACATATATAAGTAAAGGTAACAATTTCTAACAAACTATTACATACTGTAGAAGCATGTGAACAAATACTAAATTGGTTCGAAATGTTTAGTTTCCAAACTAAAATCAACTATAATAAATAAAAATTAAATGGCATTACGATATGGTAGTGTATATAAAAAAGTTTTGTATTCACATAAATTTCTCCACCCGCTATCGTTTACTTTTATGCAGGTAGCGTTCTACAAAGTATTCTTGTAAAAGCTTATTCTTCTACTTCAAGTTAATTGAGTTAAACGTTTCCAAAAATAATTCCATCACACACTTCGTTATAGGAACAAAGGAAATAGCGATAGTCAAATGTTTAAAAACTAGTCGGTATATTCTGGTCTTGAAATTCTATACGCTTTCCTGGCATAGTGAGAAACAACTGATTAGCAACAGCGCTTTAAAAAATTGCAAACTATTGAAAAATTTAAACCAATAATAACAGATATTGCGGAAATGGTTGATGCCACAAAAGGATTTTTCATACTAAAATGAGTGTTTTTTAAAGATCTACATTCCTTCTGTAGTGCTTACGAATAAATAGGACTTCACAGGCTATTCCCAGAAAACTCAGGATGTGCATTTTATTCTTTATGTAAATGTCTTAAATATTTGATACCATAATCAAAATCGTTAAGAACCATTTTTGAGAAAATAAAATTATCGAGCAATTTTCCATTTAAAGGGTAGTTTTGGGTGAGGAATTTTCTTGAAAATCTTCATATCACACCTTTGGAATATACCTACCTGCTGAACTTAAATACAAAGTTTGATATCTATCAGACTTTTCGTTTTTGAGTTATGCTGTTCTAACACAGACCTTTTTCTAAACATGTTTTATTTGGGAGACCTCAAAACATATTTCCGGTGAAATATCGGTATCGACATTTTGGGTGGAATACAATACTTCATCTATCTAATAGGTACGACCGAGGTAGCGGTAACGTGTGAGGCTCGCATTCGGGAGATCCCGGGTTCGATTCCCGGAGACCGACCACTTTGACCATGGTTTTCGTGGCTTCCCCGAGTCGGTAGGCGAATGCTGTGATGGTTCCTCTGCTACCACGACTTTCCTGTACCCAACATTTTTCCGTCATCATCATCTGTTTCAGGGTTGAAGGAACTGGCGTAGTTGTTCGGTATGTTGTGGTGGAGGTTTCTCGCTGGCATCGGTCCGAGTTTTCGCGGACCCGCCTCCGGGTGCTCTCGGAGCAGGCTTCTCTTCAGGGGGATCCCGGGGGTTAGAGGCTTGTAGGTGGGCTTAAGTGGCGTCGGATGCGTTCAATCAGGAAACGTTCGAGACCCCGTTCACGTTTATGCACATCGTTTCGCGAATCTGGCCGCCCTTGGGGGTTCTCCCCTCATTTCTCCCTCTCAGGGGTCGCTTTCGAAGCACAAAGGACCAAATGGTGCTCTGCTCCGGTTTCGGGGGCCCCTCCGCAATACCTATGAACTTTTAATTACCTTTTACTAGGTACGTGGTAGAGAAAGTAGTAGTATGTAATATTAGTGTTGAAAGGTTGATTGCGATCCTCGCGTGTTATGCAACCAATCACACTCGGATGCGCAATGTGTAGCTTTCAACACTTATTTCAATATACTATTGTGCTACTCAACACCTGCTAAGTTCTAGAACTGTCACAATAATGATAGTGATAACGGAGCCCAATGACTTTAAAGCGCGTCTGTTTAAATACGAGGGCAGTCCAGAAAGTCCCAGACATTTTGGCCTATCGTGGCGATGAGAAGGGCTAGAGCCGCCATCTTGGTGTCATAACGTTCCTACATTCAGTACGCATCCCGCCGTGGTAGCGTGAGGACTGTGCCTTGCTTACTGTGCTCTCTGAGAGTTGTTAAAATGTGCGCTGCAATAGGAAATCCCGCCACTTGTGAAGTTCGGTTGGCTAAAAAGAACAAACCAATTGAAATTTATCGTCAACTTTGTGATGTTTACGGGCAGGGAATAATGAGTGAAAGTCGAGTCAGGCAATGGTGCATTGATTTTAAAAATGGCCATACCAATGTTTACAACGAGGATCGCAGTGGAAGGCCTAGCCTTATGAACGTCAATGCAAATCAATGACAAAATTTGTGAAAATCGTCGTTTCACGATTACAGAACTTTTAGAACATTTTCCCCAAATTTCACGGAGTTTGGTGCATCAAATTGATGCTTTGATACTGACGCTGAACTGCATGCCGGTGTAAGCCAGTGGTTGAAGTCGCAGGCGGCAGATTTCTAGAGAGGGTATTCGAACACTTGTGCCACGGTATGATAAATGCCTCGATTTGAATGGCGATTATGCAGAAAAATAGCTTAAGAGTGTACCTTTCAAATGTAGATAATAAACGTTGATATTTGCATTTTGTTAATTGTTTATTTCAAAACGTCTGGGACTTTCTGGAATACCCTCGTAGCAATTCCGTGCACAAATAACGCCTTAGGTGTTTATATCGTTAACATAAAATGAATTAATTGGTTTGAATTAGTGGCCTAGGCAGTTTGAATAGCACTTGTAGTTACTCAAGAAAGTATTGGTCTGCATTTTAAAATGTTCCAGCAGCCCAATTAATGGAAGGAAAAATCTATTTTTTAAACAAAGATCAAATGGTAATACAGTTTACGTGTTTTGGCGGCTTTTCAGATCGTTCATTTTATCAGTTTTATAAATTTTTGAAAAATATGCCAAAATTGCAACTATTTTGTACGTGACGTTTTCAAAATTATCTTACATGCATTGGGTAGCGCAATTTTTTTCTGCATTACTTGATTTTGCTGTGAAAATGGGATTTTATCTGACGGAGGAATAAAATGTCAAAGTTGGGAAGTTTCAACGTTTTTGTCTTACTTCCTCATTTTCGGCTCACTTTTTACGACTTCACGAATTTATTTCTCCACCAATTTAAGCCACATGTCTATGAAAGTGTGTGGATGCATGCACAAAAAAAATCTCTACCCAATGCATGAAAGATAATTTTGAAAACAGCACGTACAAAAACTTGCAATTTTGGCATATTTTTAAAAAAATTCATATAACTGGTAAAATGAACTATCTGAAAACTGCCCAAACACCCAAACTGTATTACCATTTGATCTTTATCTCCAAAAAGTTAGATTTATCCCTCCATTAATTTGGCTGCTAGAATTTTTTAAAGCTGCAGATGAATACTTTAGTAACCGTATGATGTCCCTCTATTCTATCGCCATAGATGCGTATACAGGGAAAGAACTGAAATAATCACGAGTGTAGATTCGTGGAACATTCAATCGCTACAGATTGATTTCAGGCATCATTTGAAATACTTTTCTTGGAATCTAAATGCTGACGTCATGAATACACGAGACCTGTACAAAGATAAACTTTACTTATATGGTCTAGTTTTCGGTCTTGTTATTCTTCCCCTTATCCTAATACAGGACAGGCCGAGCTTCAACTGTTTTTCCGCCCTGAAAGTAAAGGTGATAATGTGGTGATAATATGGTTATGGAGTATCAAGGCGAGATGCAGCGAGGTTATTGAAGCTTGCCCTGGACTGTAGATCAACTGCAGCAATTTCTAAAGTTTTCAATTTTCTCTTTCTTTTTCTATTTTAAAGGGCATAATTATATTAAACGATAACTACGGTGCTGTTTTCTTCGTAATTCGAAGCTCCAGTAGAAAAGAAAACAAAAGAAACAAAACTGAATCGCAAATCACCGCCAAGGGTTAATTAGAAAATAGAAATGCTCTTTCACGCCCTCATGGCTGGTCGTATATTCGAGTTTAAATATGGATCCAAATCCGCTAACTTTTTTATATTCTTTAGATTATTTTAGAAACACAAGTGTTATTTATGGTGCACGTGTTAAACGTGGGGTTTTATTTTGCCAGTACGAATGTTTGCGTAGCAATCCTACGAGAAAAATATAGTCACTTTTAACATAAGTGGCATATACTATGTTTTAGACAGCCCTGAAATTTGTAAAATAACAATAAAAGAGTACTACATTGATTTTGATTCCAGGCCCTAAGAGAAATGGCGCCTAGAGCGAGATCAACAGACGTGTGCAGCGAGAATGTAGGTGTTTTGATGTTTTTTTGATTCGTTAGCTGTGCTTACACCATTCAATGAAGCGATAATATGCTATGACATACCGTTTTCCAATTTGGGGGAGTAGCAATTCCAATATTACCGTTTCGGCAGCTTCCAGAATTTCGTCCGGCTCTTGGAATTCAATTTCATCCACATTCGTACCTGCCGCTGAGGCCTCTGAGCAAAATTACCGGTCTTTCACGCCCAATATAGATTGGGACGCTAAGGACATAGCAGTTAAAGAGCGTCCATAAAAAAAAAAGAGCCGCCATTTTATCGATTATTCAGATCGTAGATAAAAGAATAACAATTCAGATCAAAGAAAGTACAAGGCTGCCAACACAAGGAACAGGTTAATTTTACAACGCATTGACGATTTGAATTGTGAACAGATAATGCGACCACCATGAGAAATTAATCCGACATAATGAAATGCAAAAGCTAATCAAATAAAGTCGATTTATTAAACATGTGCAAATACCAAGGGTAATTGCCATGCGATTGGAATTGAAACCAAAGCTGGTAACAATGGAGGGGCATAAAAATGTTATCGCACTAGTACGATAAAGTACAGCTTTTAATTCGTGTGTCTTGTGTTAAAAGTTCTAGTTTAGTTCCAGCTGTCTTAAAGGGCTATATAATAATGTAAATATCTCTCAGTTATATACAAATCCTGAAAGCTTCTGCTGCAACAAAAATATTATAGAACTCGTCGCAAACAACGATAACAAGAATCGAAATGTCAGAATGTAATAAAGTTGCCAATCTGAGTGAACCACAAATCACCTTGGTTTGATTAGAATGTACTAATTAAAACAAAATGGGTATTTGTATAATTCAGAATAACTTCAGATTATTGGACACAAAAGATATGGAAGAACGGAGTTTTAGGAATATACAGATTTCCTAAAATAGGCTGAAAATAGGATGGTGGCGAAAATGACAAAAATAAAAATAAATTCTACAAATCCTAAAAGCATTTTGCAGACAGGCCCCTACTATAGAATGTGCATTAAGGGAAGCCAAGCACAAAATAAAGTATTTTGGAAATGTTGGTAGTAGCAACCACATGCGAGGTTATAAAATTCTCTCAGCTTTACGACCTGCTATGTTGTCACATTGCATATCGAAACACGATAAGATGTCATATATTAAACTTTCATAAAACATTTTTATTAACAAGTGAATATTAGATTGCACTCCCTGAATACATGCAGAATGTAAATACATTAATTAGGCATATGCACGAACATGTATATTCCTGTATATTCAACGTATTGTGAAAGTCTCCGTTACCTTTATTATAAATGTGACACACCTTTGGAATTTAGAGACCAAAATCCGCTAATTTCAACCCAATGAAGTTTGACACTTCCATCTGTTTCTTTATTCACGCTGTTTATTCTAGCGGAATCTGCACCTCCGCTTGAGTTGTTGCGTAACCTGTGATAAGTTCTTTTTCTTCCTCTCTTCTCCTCTCTCAGTGCAACGTACTTGTCGTGTGATATTTTAAAGCCCAATAATGGAACTGTTTTTACGGGGGTGTTGTTAAAAATTAAAACATAAGCAAAAAGTTTAACGTGTGCCCCTTTCTTATGCATGTAATGCAGCGGAACTACTATATTGTTTCCCGCTGTAATGGCTTATACACGTGAGTGATCGTAATAACAAATTGGCATGAACTCTGAAGTATTCATTCATTCCATCGATATTTTATATACAACGAAACCTGTCAAATTTTACGAAATAAACTTTTACGTCTTACATTTTTATAAAGATCTAATCAGAAGCGAAATTTTAGGTTTTTTGACTTCGTTTCATAATATAACTCTACCTTCTCCTTGGGAAAGGAATAATGTTTGATAACCTCTGCTTTAAGAAATTTAAATACCAAGTTTCATAGTAATGGTGCATACTTTAGCGCACATACACACATACTTTTTAGGTGAAGATAGGGTGGCCCATTGTACACGTTAATATCAGATATTCACTCAAAACGGAAGTTTACCAGAAAAGTTTCCATTACATCTATGTTGTATTTATAAAGCTTTCTCCCCAGTCAGCTCGAAGAATGTGGTTTTGTGCTAAACAATTTCACCACAGAGTACTGAATAATTCCTTAAGACAGACAGGGGTAGCTAGTCCAGCAGAACTACAATGGCCTTTTCCGGGTCCAGGTTTCATCTCTAGTCATATGCTAAGAATGCGGCTATCTGCAGAAAAAAGGTATTAGTGACCCTGTTTTGGGGAAAACGCTCGTGGTACCGGATTCGAATTTATGCTTCCTGCTGGGAGCGGTGCCCTGAATGAGAGAGATGGACCGTGATGAAGGAAGGCATGCCTAGGTGTCCACGCCCTACTCCAGTCCGGTTCAGCTGATCTGGCTACATACCAATCCTTCCTCGGCTAACTCATTTCTTCAGCTGCAAATACGACACATGGTGTAACCCCTTAGATATCCTGAATTCGACGTTTGAAAAGGAGATCGCGTGCATTAGATGGGACTTTCCAGAAATCAAGGCGAAGTACAAACATGACACACAAAACAAGAGCCATGAGCTATGTTTGAGTTATCCTGTTGTTCTTAAGGTAGTTGTTTAGTTGTTTCTCTCTTTAGTTTTGAAGGCACTCAAGTTATCGCTGACTGCTAACAGTAGGGGAGAACACCTCAAGTCCTTTTTATCTGATGCGGTATGCCAGAAAAATCTTGTTACATTCACATGACTTTTCCTACCTACCACCGGTTATGTTTAGATATATAGCTTCCCCAAACTGTTCTTGAGAAAGCTTGTTTTTCTATTTCATGTTAATCGAGATAAACCTTTGCAGACGACCTTCAAGAAAATACACCCTGAATCTACGCTTTACATAAAAACTTGTTAATTTATTTTCTCAAAAATGGCTCATGATTTTGATTAAAATACCACATTTTTTAGGTATTTACATGACAATGGGAATAGCCTGTGAAGTCTTCATTCCGATGCAATTTTGTATTATGTTGCATAACTGGTAAACCATAAGAGATAGACGAAAACATACTGCACCAAAAATGTAGAGATCTTTAAAACGCTCAATTTATTTCAAATAAGTTTTTTGTGGCAATAGCCATTTCCGAGATATTCGTTATTCGTTTCAATTTGTCAATAGTCCTGTCATTTTTTGAAGTACTGTTACCATTCAGTCGTTTCTCGCGATTTTATGGAAAGAGTATGGAATTTCAAGGTCAACATATAGCTACCCGCTTTTAAACATTTGACGAGATTAATTTTCCTGTATTCCCCTTGTACTTGCAACAAAATGAAACTATTTCTGCAAACATTTATCTCGATTAACACGAAGAATATACAAAAATAAGCTTTTATAAGAATGGTTTGTACAAATTGTATAAAATAAACGTAGTGGATAGAGAGGCATGTGAATGTAACAGGATTTTTGTGTATTGCTGCAACATCTCAGAGGTATCATTTATACGTCACCAGTTCTTTGTTTTCGTATTATCTCACGGTTTCCAGCAAGAAGCTTGAGTAAGCCCTTAAAGAGTTGTTGGTGCTTACATGCACTAGCCATTCTACAAGGAATTTGAAATAGTTTTGGCTTTCGCTAGTGTTTCCTTTTTCTAATTTGAAACGAAATTACTTGAAGGTAACTTATGAGGAATTGTGACATTTTTACCCTGCGTACGTATATATCTAATGTCCTCACCGAAATTCAAAACAGCAGTGAAAATAAATCAAGTTATTATAGGAATACGTTAAAATATTCTTAATTGTTCCAGCTTTGGAGCTTTCATTTTTAGTTCATACTAGCAGATCCTACAGCTTTGCTTCGCCACTGGCTTAAATCCAGAGATGCTTCTGTCTCCACCTTTCCCGCTTCCTAACGTTTCTCCCTCTCCCCCTTTCTCTCAATATCCCTTCCCCTTTCTCCCTCACTACATCACTCGCTCCCCTCTCTTTCCAGCGTACATGTTTTGTAATGTTTTGAAAACCAGTAATAAAACTTGTTTTTTCTGAGTGTTCAAAATAAAAACAGTAAAAGTTTTAACAGTGCACAAACTTGAGCATGCTTCTTATGCTTGCAATGCGATTGTAATTAAGTTCACGAATAATAGTAGCGAAAAACTGTAAACTCCTAAAATATTCATCATATCCGAATTTGGTAAACAATTAAGCGTGTTAAAACACGATGCTTAAAAGCTTTTGTTATCTAGTATTTCTTTTTTAAATTAATAATAATCGAGAAATATATATTCTTTTTATTTTGCGCCCTATTATAATCCTCCCCTTTGGGTTAAGTAACTAAAATCCATATAAGGATTTCTAAGTGAAACCTTAGATGTACTCCATGCTTCATAATAATAGATTTGGCCATTCTTGTGCGAAAAGAAAGAAAGAAGAAAAAAAACCCACACACACGCACGCACGCACTTAAAAGCTGTTATTTTTGGCTTCAATGTAGCCAGTTGTATGTTAGTATCAATAAAAATTACTAGAAAATGTTGGTTACAGTTTTATCATATCTATAAATTCTGTAACCATACGCACATAAATTTATATTGCTCCAGGTTTTAGATTTTTACAAAATCTTTTAAGAATGATATTTTTTAATGTTGTGATTGCTTATTCTAAAATACAACACATTTTTAAGCATTTAAAAGCTATATAGCCTAATAGATACAGTAAAGCAATTGCGGAAATGTATATTATAATAGGCCTATATACCAAATATGAACCCTTTTTCATTACATTGTGTTACAAGAATGGTTTTACATGGAAGGAAATGTATTAAAAATAAGAGAATAGATGACAAAGGAAGATGACAAGAATATCAGGTGAATAAATCATGCATATTTAAATAAGGTACGCCATTGCTAAAATGAACTGCTATGTAGATACATTGGAGCATAGACTGTATTAAAAGTGTTCCAATGAGAATTTTATGCTGAGAGAAGTGTACCAAAGATACGAAGCGAGAAAATGATAAATAAAAGTTACATGACAGCTCCTGGAGAACGTATGTAACTGCAGTGCAGTCGTTTTATGGTGAGGCCACAGATAGCGCGTATGCGTGCTCCGCACACTGTCTATTACATTGGGGGTTTTCGTTCCGTAACTCCCGCGTTACGTACTCACGAATGATAGTAACATACACTATAATGAGTACTAACCTTGTTGTAAGTGGTGTTGGAAGTGATGTCCATCTGCGTGAAGACATCTCTGGTGTCTTCGGATGAAATTTCCATTCACACGCATAAGTTCTTGCGTAATCTTCATAATTTCTGTTTTTATACTGTCCTAAAACAGTGTTTTAATATAGACAGCAACGCAAATGATAATTATTATAAAATCATTCTTTATATCTAACTCAAATTAGGTTCCTCTGAAAAAAAATGCTCCCGGTTCAAATGTATCTGATTATAAATATCGATCTAATTAATTTGTTAATGCAATTCTAAATTATTCCCGCGTTAATAAATAATTTGGATTCCATATACTATAAATACATCTTAATTTCTAGTTCTAAACCAGATACTAGTAAATCCGTGACCACTAAATGTACTTTAGTTTTCTTTTACATTCAGCATATCGTGTTGTCAAAGCCGATAACATTAGGGAGGCATGAAATTTCGGCGGACCATAAGAATTCAGTTCGAGAGTCGTTAGAGGCATCAAATTTTGTTAAAGCCTCGGCTGCACCCTGTAAGAACGCCGAGGAAGGTGTAGTAGACCTATGAAAATCATCTGCACAATAACAAGGAAAATATTGCTGCAAGAAAGCCTTCCGTGATAAAAGAACTGTGTATAGACTTAGGATTTCTTTCTTTGTTCAAATTAGCTTTCAGTGGTGACAATGCAAATTATGAAAGTTATGATAGTATTCATGATATGGAGGTTGCAATGTGTAACATAATTACTGATTATATTTTATTGAAAATAAGTCAGTCAGGTGGTATTCAATTATAATAGACGAGTCTACTGACAAACAGAAACTCTAATGGTGGATGTGAAAACAGTGCAGAAGGGGAAAATATACACGCATTACTTAACACCGTGTTCGCTAACAGGATGTACTGCGAGAGAGAACGCAGTCATGTGTAGTAGGAATTTTGAATAGGCATGGCATTGATAAGAGTAAGTGCTCCTCAATTGCTACTGATGGTGCATTTGTTATGACAGGAGTTCGATCTGGGGTGGCAACTCTTTTTAAAAACAATTGCCCCCATATAGGAGCTTGTGAAGTTTCAAGATATTCTAAACAGAATATATAGCTACTCTGAACAGTCGTCAAAGGATTCCAAAGCATTAAAAGATGTGCAAGAAATACGTAATGAGCCAAAGAAAAAATTTTGTTAAAACTTTTGCATTACGCTGGCTCTCATTGGGAGAAGCGGTAAATTCACAATATGTAAACTGGAATTCTATGGTGTCTGTACTGGAAAAAGATAAAAGACCAGTAGCTGCTGGCTTACTAAAAAATGTAAAGTGTCTAAAATGTTTGCCACTATATCTTTTATGAAAGATGTGATGTTTTTTGTAAACAAACTGTGTTTGGCTCTTCAAAAGTAAATTTAGATCCAAAGTGCATGCAAATTTGCTTGGCTCGAGGACCTTAAATTGAAACCGGGTCCAAATTACAGTTCTTTTCTTGATAAAACACCTCCAGAATTTCAAGAAAGCGAGTCAAGAGTTACGTGGAAACATAATACAAGATCCACTGCAGCATAGAAGTGTTGTTAAAGTTTACGATTTGCAAAATCTTAGATAATTTGCTTATATACTTAAATGAGAGACCAGGGGAAATTAAATGGAGTTTTATTTATGGACGCTCTTTAACTGCTGTGATCCTTAGCGTCCCATTCTATATTGGGCGTGAAAGACCAGTAATCTTGCTTCGAGGCCTCTTTATCAGGCTTGAGGTTCTTTTACGTGTTGTAAATCTACCACACAGGACCACCTGCTTAATTCCCTTCCGACAGAAGCCATGCTAGGGATTTTTACTCCCAAAAAAATCCATCGCCCTCCGCCGGGTTTAAACCCGCGACCTCGGGAACTAGAGGCTAGCATGGTAACCACTACACCACGGGGGACGACAGAG
Organism: Deroplatys truncata; assembly: GCA_030765065.1. NCBI lineage: Eukaryota > Metazoa > Arthropoda > Insecta > Mantodea > Mantidae > Deroplatys > Deroplatys truncata. The sequence continues at coordinate 97,778,016 of CM060990.1, read as the reverse complement.
ACTAGGGGATTTAGATAAGCTTGGAATATTTAATATAGACTGTATCCTAAAAACTACAGAAATGATGGCGAATATGGCAATAAGGAAATCACGGAAATATATGCACTAACTCTGCCACATCTATGAATTTAAATGATCTGTTACTGGAATGGGTATTGTTTAAGAAGGTGTTGAACAGTAGATGCAATGGAATGAATTTCAATTCCCTCTTATGGATTTAATTATAGAATACGCCGCCACTGTTTCCCTGCATACAGTTGACTGTGAGCAAGGGTTTAGTTGCATGAACAATATAAAAACAGAAATTAGAAATCGCCTTTCTGTAGAAAGAGTTAACAAACTTCTGATAATTAATATTAAAGGGCCATCTCGCAATTACTTTGATTTTGAAAAAGGCATTCAATGTGTGGAGTATGCATAAAAACAGACGTATTCTAATGTGATATAATACAATACAAAATATGCAAATCAATACTGACCGTTTACTGTAGATATGATATGGAATGTGTAGATCTATATGTGTAAAAGTTAATTTAAAAAAATAATAAAATTTCGTTTAGCAGATTACTGTTGGCTTCAATTCAATACACACATATTTCACTTTTAAAAACCTCACTAATAGTATAACTTATAACATTTTCTACTACCAGCAGAGTTTTGCACAAGTGTAAACTTTGATTTGTGCATTTTTGCAACATTATTTTATTTTCTAGCTTAAACCCTGCCTAGAAACACTATAGATATAGAGGGCAAAAGATAAGTGCAGGATCACTATACATAAATAACCAGGTGTTAAGGGTATATAGGATCCTGAATTCAAGAAACACCATGTAGTGTAGTATGTATTATGAGTAACTTGGATGTAATCCTCTAATATATAGTAGCCCACAAATATGGTGGGAACGTGGAGTCTTCTTTTACATATTCTTTTAAAACAGTGTGGGCATTTCATGTCTGTTGTGGGAGCGATTGATACTAGGTAACTGGTAAGCAAATGCATCTATTTCCTGACGAAGTATACATGTGTGCTGGTCATTAGAACCATTTTACCCACCTAACAATTCTCAGCCAAGATATTCCCTTAAAAGAGACCCATGTTCGTGTGTTTACGATACAAATTTAAACTGAGTATAAAATACAGCACAATATCTTCATTTGAAAATGCTAGCCTTGCAGCTGAATGTGCAGCAATTTAATGCCCATATACAAACGTCGATGAGTGATTCTGGACAACACTAGATTATAAGAATGTAGAAATTGTTTGGGCTTTGTTCCAAGCCTACCTTCACAAATTAGTTTACGCTTTGGCCGGTAGCAGGCACTTAGTGGCTGTGCTGTTCATACGAAAGAGCCGCCAACCTGAGTGAAAAACACCGCGAGGGGCCGGAAAAAAAAACGAATATGAGGAAAGCGGAGACCGATTAGGCCGTAGCGAGCCGTAGTAAATCGACAGGGTCCTCTGGTTGCGAGATTTGCCCGAGATTACGTAGGTTAAGGTTAGTGTGTGTGTGTGTGTGTGTGTGTGTGTGTGTATAAGGTGGTTTAAAATATCGCTAGTTTCTCGGATTGTGCTAGTACACTTGTGTTGGCAGCTTCTGCGCATGCGCAGTATTAACAAAATGGATTACTTTGTTGACATTTAGCGATGAATTTCGCACAAGAGAAAGCGTCTCAAAAAGGAAAGGTGGGAGGGTTACATGCTTTTAAGTTCACATTTTCTCTTAAACTCTCTGATATATGCATTTGCGTTCCTTAAATCCTCTTCAGGATTTCATTCAGAAGGTATATATGGAACAGTTACCATTTTTTTTGTAAAGATGATTTGTATAAAACCTTTGGGGGGAAAAAAAGGCGAATATCAAAACATACCTTACACAAGGGCAGTACTACCAACACAAAGCTGCCATAAGCGCTCCTTGTAAACATTAACATAACTGCTCACCTTTGTACCCAACAGTGCTCTGGTTGCTGTAAGGCCTCTTCAATATTACGTGATAAGAGTAAGAGTAGAAAAATGGTATCTCTGATGGCATACTTACTCAGAGGCTGAATATCACGTCCAACTTCAAGTCCATTTTTTTCAATACTTTTTAAAATCACTTTGTTCGGTTTGGAATTTTCTGCTCTAAGTTTTACTGCTGTTCTCACAGTTTTTGGTTTCACTTCATCGGTATACATTTCTTCACAATTATGCGAAAAGTTTAGAGACTGTGGCGAATACTTGTATTACGTTTACGATTTGTGCATCTGAAACGATTAATAACATCGTTTAATCGACTCACTTCACTAAACTTATGGTTTCTATTACGGTTTTTTGAAGATACTTGTTATTTCCGTTCGGATATTTCCATGCACGTTCTCAGTTGTGCTGAGGGGTGGTAGTAACTGAGCTCCTGACTCAACCAAGGTTGACATGATGTTGCCCGCACCACTTCCTTTGTTGTAATTGGTTGTTAGAGCTTTGGGAAGCAAATAGACTGTGTTTACAAGTCATAAGGCATATGAGAAAACTACGACTGGTTCGAACGGGTCATTTGTTTTGGAACAAGCGCACCGTGACTGCTTTTAAATTTTAAAAACCTGGTCCAAACTTCCTGTAGCATTCAAATAGTAGATTTGTAATTTAGTTAGGCGCGGTCGATTCATACTTTCATCTCTGCGTGCGAGCCTTTAGCTCCATTATCATCAAGATCCGGATTTTGATGACCTAAAAGTGTTTGAAAATGACCTAAAATTTAAAAAATGGCATACGAATTGCAAAAAATAACATAAACGAGATTTGTTGAATTTATCAAAATTAGTGCACAGAAGGCTATAAATTAATTTATACATGGGTATCACTGCTATACAGGAGAAAAACTAGGAATAAGAATAATGGTGGAATAATTTAGAAATTAATTAAAAATATACATTTATTCCATGTTCCTATTCAAAGAACCTAAAAAGAATATCAAGAAAATTGTTTTTGAAGAAGCTGTTACAAAACAGTGGCATTAACTTTATGAGCTCTTAGATTATACGAAATTCATTGCGAATGAAGAGGACTTCACGACGTAAGTATTGGGACAATAGCAATCTGGCTGTACACGATCTTTAACGCAAGGAAAGCGAAACTGACCTGTCTCATCCCTAGTTTGGGACATGGATTCATAACTGTAATGATACCTGCTCCACTGATAGGAGCCACCCCTTCACCCACAAGTAACCCTTTCCAGATTAATCATTAAATATGAATATTTTCTTTTTCCCAGAAGTGCGAGTAAACAATGTAAAAAGTTACTGTTATTTCTCGGTTGATTAGTGAAAATTCTGAAAAGTTATTCTAGTGTAAAATGTCTCGATAATATAAAGCTCTTTGAATACTCAATGTAAATGCAAGAAAATGACTAAACATAGAGGTAAATGATAAGAACATGACATAAAGTCGAAAAAAGAATGTTCTAAAATAGAAAATTGCATAAACCGACCAAAATGATTTAATAAATATGCATTTTCATAATCTGGGACCCATGCTAAGGATTTCTGTACATGTTAACAATTCCTATGATGCAACAGATAAAACTTGACATGCCATCAGAACCCAAACCTGGTCATCATTATGATCATATTGAGTTCGAAATGTCAAATTTGCCCTGATAGCCGAGCGGTTATTAGCAGGTATCTGACGAATCCCAAAAATGATTTCTTTTTTTCAGAAAAAAAGTCCTTATCACACACGTAGTGATATACTTTCCAATTACAAAGACTTTTATAATCACACACAAAATTGGAATATTCATCTTTGTTTTCAAAAGAAATGTGAAATTATTATATATTATTACACTGAAAACCAAATAAAGAATGTAGCTTAATACCAAGAGTTTAAATCCTTCGCTTCTATTGCTGTCCCCGTTCTTCAGGGCATTTATTTTTTGTTGCTAAGGTGTTTAATTCATGTTTTTGTGTTTATGCATGGATACTAGAACTGGAATATATCTTATACATCAAATTATATAGTATTGCCATATATTAAAAATTAGTTTACTTGCAGAACTTTAGCATATGAATGATTGGACCGTTCTATTTACCAGATATGTACATGCTTTTGCCCATTCAGCCATCACAGCACATGACCAGAATGGTGTACATTTTTCCTGTTTATCGCAACCTTAAAAATCTTATTATTGCATTCACATGGCTTCCTCTACCCTCTAGGGTTTATTTGTGCCTATACAAATTATTCTTACGAAAGTTTAGTTTCCTATCTGCTTCATTTTAATCGAGATAAATCTTTCCGGAAATGGCTGCATTATACATTTCGTTACAAATACAAAAGGAATAGCGATAGTCAAATGTTTTAGAACTGGACGCTATAGATGCTGGCCTTAAAATCCTATTCTCTTCCCATGACATCGCGAGAAACAACTGAAAATTGACAGGACTAAGAGAATGGCCAATTATTGAACAATTCGAACCATTAATAACGGATATCTCGGAAATGGCTGATGCCACAAAAAAGTTATTCAAAATAAATTGTGCGTTTTAAAGAGATTACATTTTTTGTGTAGCGCGTTTTCGCCTATCGCATAACGTTTACCAGTTACACAAGATTATACAAAATTCCTTCCGAATGAGGAGGATTTCACAGACTATTACTAGAAAATTCAAGATACGCATTTTTTCATGTAAATATCTTTAATATATGGTATTTTAATCAAAATCGTTATAGCCATTTTTTTTTACAAAATCAAACATTCTGGAAAATGTTCCATGTAAAGGGTAGTTCGAGGTGGGGGGATTTTCATGAAAATTTTCGTGTCGCATCTTTGGAAGCTACTGAATCTAAATACCAAGTTTGGTGTTTATCCGACTTTTCGTTTTTTGAGTTATGCTGTTCACAAACACACACGCACACGAACCTTTCATTAAAAATGCTTTTCTTGGAGCCAAGGTGCCCCAAAACATGTATTTCCGGTGAAATTTCGGTATAGAATTTTTGGATTGAATGCAATACCTTCTCTATCTACTATGTACTTAAGTAATAGAGAAGGTTAAAATGCTTTATTTGGATTCAGGGGCCATCAAAACATGTATTTCTGGTGAAATTTAGGTATCGAATTGTTGGGTGGAATGCAATACGTTCTCTACCTACTATGTACGTGGTAGAGAAAGTAATAAACGATAATGGGTAGAGAAGTTATGTGAATGTAACAAGATTTTTTGTCTTAGGGTGTGTGTGGCGTATAAAAATGAAGAAAATAAACAACGCAGTGAACTTACGTGGTTATTCATACATTTGAATTATTAAAATAATCTTTCATTAGCATTCAGGTTTTGTTGGGAAATGGGAAATGATGGTAAAATTAATTTAAAGCTTTGAGATTTTATTCTATCCATTGTACATGCTGGGCAAAACAGGAAATGCTTGCTTCGTGTTACATCAACTTTGGTATACTTAATAGCTAGAACTTCTAGAAGAAACACCTTTGGGATATTTCTTAATTTAGTTTTAGTATTTCTTTATATAGACATCGCTTATAATTTATTTTCTCTTTCCTTCCTTACTTACTTCCCTACTCGCAGTAGGTAACTGAAATAAATAAAAGGATTAAGTTTCCTGGAAGTTCAAGCTTACAAGAAGAACTAGAAAAGTAACCTTAACATCTCTAAAAATAAACATGAAATAAAGGAGAGTTATGACAGCAGAAATTCTCTAGAAAGCGGTTCGTTATGTGTATTATAATTCGGTAACGTGCACAAGATCACTCATTCTCCAGTCATTGACCCAAGTGCTCAGAGCTGAGGCAAAATGCGAAACAATGCCGTCGTAATTTCGAGAGGGTGGTGGGGGTAGCAATTTAACCCGGTCGTTGTAGGTCAGCTGAAGCTTTTACTTCCTTCTTGGTTTCCAAGTTTTCTGATTCATCAGGGAGAAATGTGAGATGCATGCAATCTCAGTGAGGCGTGTTTATGTCAGCCATGTGGAAATAGGCAAATTGATTTTTGAGATTGCCCCGTTATATTTACTTATTAGCAGTGATTTATCGTCAACCTCCATATTAATAGAAAGGAAAACGTAAAATTCTGTAGCCTTATTTTATTTAAGGGAAGATAATTACGTTTTTGGTCTGAAAAAAAAGAAGGAATTTGCTTGTGTGTACTTCCAAATCTCTAAGCTTATGGTTTTGATAAGATACGTATGACAAGAAAATATTAATTGAAAGTATTTCATTTTGATTTATAAATAAATCTTTACGCTCGATGTGATGCTACGTTGTTTTGATGTCTCAACTTTTAAGCTTATTTCCGTTAAGTTTTAGTTTTGTTACACAAGGAATATCTCCTAAGATTCTAGCAAAGGCAGGAACTTAAAATATCCAGAACTTCTTTACATAGGTACATTTTTAGATATACTGAGAACACATTTTAAAATCTGATTAAGTGTCATCATTTCTAACACTCCCCATATGACGCATGGCATTCGCGGAATACCTTATTCCACCAAGCGATGACTGGACCCATTTCAGAAGTGGAGGCACCCGGCAGGCTGAATCCGTTGCCTCCGATGGTAGTATGATGATGAGAATGGAGGTAGAATGAGTGGACCTACAGCTTTTATCATGGACTCTGAACCACGTTGGGCCTTGGGGATACCTTACATGAGTAAGTCAGAGATGAAGGCGTGGATAGGGACGACTTAAAATCGCCCCCTCAGAGCCTGGAATCGAACCTCGGACCGGAAACGAAACCATTGCGCTATCCTGGCTCCCATCTTAAGTGTTTAGCATTCTACCTCACAACGTATGCAGATATTAGAATTTTATTAAAAGTATAGTGAATATTATGTTCAAAAGTATTAATTCAGAATTAATACCATATAATTGTAATATCTAAAACTTTTATGTACCTAGAGTGTATACTTTGTGATAAAAGTTTCCTTGAGCTTAGAGCAATTTAGCGTTTGTAATACAGAGCATTCTGGGTCCGCTTTTACTACTAACAGATGCTATTTAATTGACTTTAAAATATTCGTATTTCATAACAATACAAAACTGTAAGCAATGAATGACTGAATTTCTCAGAAAATAATCGTTACGGTTACACGAACAATGATAAAAGCATGTGTAGATAAAAATATGCAACTTGTAAAGAAGAAATGAACTTTATAATACAAGGAAACAAATAAGATTTATGTGTCCCCCCTCCGTTGTATAACATATACTATAGGCTATAAATACAACAAAAATGTAAAAACAATAATAAATCGTAGATTTTCACATTTTTTGCCAAATTTCACAGATACATAGCCTTAATGGGACAGTGTATGTTAGGAGATATATGTGTTTATCCACATATAATCGAAACTAACATATTGACGTGTTTATATATGTTTATCATGAACCTAGGAGGCTTAAACAAGAAAAGTAACCTTGAAATGTGGCCAGCGTAATCATCTACATAGTAGTTTAGCGTTCTATGCTACATAAGTAGTGTCATGGTGACGTCATTGTTTTGAAAAGCGTGGGCTTAAATAAACTTAAATCTCATTGCATTAACTGTACTATTATTTCGTATAGCTTCCCCTGTACTACCGTTTACATGGCATTAAAACAACTAGTTGTTTTCCCTTCAAAGGATTTTGATGCACTACTAAATGCAAGCCAGTGCACAGAATACGCGTGTGAATTTTAGTCCTCTTGATGCATTTAAAGGTCTTTGTTGTTCAGACTAGCTTTGATCTCATGGACATTGCTACCGTTTATCTGAATTTACACCAGTACATCAGCATTGCAGATTTCTTTTGGGGGGGGGGGTTATTTGCGTTACTCTCAAGCTTGTCCATCAGCTAACTATGCCAAAATGAGCCTAAACAGCGTTTTCAAGGTCCAATATTTCTATGACATTTGTACTACAATTTACATTAGGGTTACATGAATCAACCGAACGAGATGGCTCAGGCAGTTCAAGCGGTAACATCTGTCCTGCATTCGGGAGATCCCGGGTTCGAACCTCCGCGGCCGACCAATCTGACCGAAGGTTTTTCGCGGTTTCCCTCGGTCGCTAGGCGAATGCTGGCTTGGATAATTTTATCCGCAAATTTTCTTATCATCCCTTTCATCACTACATTTAATTTCCTTCTTCTTCACCACCATACCAGGCATTGGGTTGATCGGGTTGATCGCCCATATGCTATGATCCAGAGTTTGCTTGCTCCTCGACAAGCGACACTGGCCCAAGGTATCCGCTTGTATGACCTTGGGGGTGTAACCGTGGCGCCGTGGCAGAGTGTTCATAAATAAAACTCAATTTAATTTATTTTTCAATGGAAAGAGTATTCCCCTGGACACCAGAGGGCTGCTTGATTGGTAGGTCACTCTTCGCCCTCTCTCGGCGACTCGAGCAGCGGGAGGGTCTGCGAGCTTGGAAATGTTAGGGACTTCCGCGCGTCTCTGTGGCGTGTCTGCCTGCGGCCTGTGGCCTCCTGTAGTAGCTCCTTCACCTCATCCCTTCCACCTGGGAGAGTGGTAGCGGCAATAGATCTGTGTAGGTCACAGTGTGCGAGGTGTCTCCCTCCGTTGAATCACTTCTACCTAGAGGTGTAAGCCCTACAACGAGGAGGGTAATCCGTTAATGAAGAAATTTCGTGAATCAGCCTCACTGACTGGCCATATGTTTACTTTATGAGGAAACTTGAAGAGTTTCTAATTAAGGATGTCTATCTGTGAAGAAAGGCAAAAAATCATAAATAAGTAGTGTTATTAAACACTACAAACTTTCTACTTTAGTTCTATGTAGCGTTTATAGCTGTACGACCTTTTAAAGAATGCCATATAATGATTTAAATGCCGCATGTAAGCCTAGTTATACAATTGTAGTTAAAACGACAAGTTTTGCCTGCATTAAATTGAACAAACCATTCAGGAGAGTCCCCACGAATCTTCAAACACTAAATTAGCTGCAGATGAGCAGAAAACACTAAGAAGGGCCTGTATACTAACTAAGCCATTTTTAAACAGCATAGTCAGAAACAGTTATTTTAGTGTGACAATTTTTAAGCCCTCTTTTCTCGGGTTTTCATTTGTCGGCACATTCTCATATTCAAATTGTTCCACATGCTGTACTTTTCGGTATAAATCAATTAAGTTTTGTATACCACCTTACAAATAACAGAATAAAAATGTTGAGTCGAAGTTTTGTTAATATACTTGGTGACGTCTTTAAACAACAACAACAACAACAATAATAATAATAATAATAATCATCATCATATTGTGTAAATTTGTAAGCAAAAAATTGAAGCCCAATATTTAACATTTATTTTGTCTCAAATTATTAGTATAATTAAACATTTAGTTATACAATTTATTAATACGGTATTAAAGAGTTTAATTATAAAATATTATTTTTTTCGTTGTGTGGAGTAAGTTTTCCAAACAGTAAAAAATAATAAAAACAGCCAATATATCTGGAACTAGTTTAAAAATTAGATCTACATATTATATGTTAAACCTTGATTGCTGCATTAAAATTTCACATGAATCAACCCGAAATTGTGGAGTTTTGAAATTTCACAGATGGATATCCTTAAGCAGTGAAATGAAATTCGTGTGTCTGCGGATGTGTGCTGGAGAAAAGGATAAGATTTACAAAATGGATGAAAAATAAAGCTTCTTGTGTTTCGTACTTGTAATTTATGTGTCCATCCAGAATCGACTATAAAGCTGAGAAGAACGCCTCGATGTTGCATTTTGACAATCGTATCTGTAATCACAGACAACTGATTTATTTGTAAAGGGTAATATTCTTAATCATTTAATTAGTTTTTTAAAATTCAGCGTATCTTAATAGGCTAGGGGTTTATTCCTTTCGTACAGCAGCCTGTTATAAACACCCTCAAGTTTTATTGTTTATCAGTTTTGGAATTACTGAAAGCTTTTGGAAAAAAATCAAATTATTCCTATTCCCATAAAATATATGCTATGAGCCTGAAATGGACCTACAGGATAGTCGAAGTAGTTAAGGGACGGACTCGTAATCGGGAGGTCTGTGGTTCAAATCCCTCCAGGACCGTCCTCCCTGGTTGTTTTTTTTTCAGGTTTCCTTAATTTTCATAAATGGCAAATACCGGGTAGGTATCTTAAACTTAGGCCTGGAAGGTTTCCTTCCCAATTATCATATTAATTCATGTGTCGTCAGTGTCACCACCTGTGGTGCCGTATAAAGCAAGAGCGCGCGTTAAACATAATTAAAATTGTCCAGCCCTCGTCTATCTAAATGCGCAAATAAGCTATTAGTGGGTATAGTACGATTTTTTCGACCTGATCCTGCAGAAACGCAAACGATGGGAAGGTTGGGGAGGGGAGGGGAGAAGAGACCGGCACTATTCCCCCAGCGCGGTGCAACAGGAATGCCTAAGGTAATTCGGCTATTCTCCTACCACTAACCCAAAACCTCTCCCGGGAGATAATGGGCCCGTCCAGCCACTGCGTATCCAGCTGAGTAGGAGGGTCAGGAGGGAAAATGGTACTGTGCGAAGATAGACCTAAGGCACATTAGCAGGTTGTATATGTTAAAAATATTATTTCACCTAGTATAATATTTTAATTTCAATTTAGTGAAAGTACCTGTTTGGCATCTTCGAAATTAAAAAAAAATGAAACATAAAAGGGTTAATTTTTTTCACAATAAAATAATATGAATCCTAACTTTAAGAAAATATATCCTTTTTTCCACTTGGCGCATTAAAACTACCGATTAATTGAAGCTGTAACTGGACGGATGCATGCCCCCAGCTTTAAACCTTGTTTTCTCGCAAACCTTAGTCAGCAGTTTTTCCATACTCAAAATGCTCCACGGATGCAAATTTTACTAATTTGTTTCAAAATGTTTGTACTTCCTCTCAAAAGTACATAAAAGAAAATGGCCACATACTTTTTAAAAATATTGTTCCAATTTTTATAAATAAATTATTAACTTTTGAAAAATCAAGATTTTGGAGAGTACAAAAAGTAATAATTTTCCTACAATAATTAGGGGTTAACAAAAATCTGATATGTCAGATAATTTTGTAAACTCGTTTACTGTAAAACCTGAATTTTTTAGGTGTATATTTTTATAAATACATTGTGTGAAGCATTTTTATTAGAACAGTAAATTTACTGAATAGAACATTAATATTTAAATAACCAACCAAGCTATAATTTGGAAAAAATGTCAAAACGTTACTGTTACCGTGTGTAACAAATACAACTGTTATAAATTCCAACAAGATATCTTAGATACCGTGGATTTTCCAAATTTTGCAGATGCTTTACCTTAAACTCTGTATCAGTCTGGGTGGCTCAGTTGGTTAGGCGCTGACCTTCTGATCCTATAGTCGCGGGTTCAAACCAGGCCCAGACCGATGGTTTTTAAGTGTGCTTAAAAGCGACAGCCCATGTCAGTAGATTTACTAACATGTAAAAGAATTGCGGGACGAAATTCCGGCACACCGGCGGTGCTGATATGATCTTGGCAATGGACAGCGTCTTAACAAACAAAATATTTATTTTAAACTCTTTCGAAGTGTCGATGACAGTTTGTTGTTGCTGAATACCTAGGAATTGCATAACACTTAGCAAACATGCCGGCCTCCACTTCATGTGACTGACGATAGTGAAATGTCCTTCGAGGGCAGGGGGCCAGTAGAGGGCGAAATAACCATTTGTTCATGTACACTGAAAAACGGGATCGGTATCACAAGTATCATGACAACTGCTCGAACATATCATCGTGAAACAATCTTATATACACAGGGCTTCACTTCAATTTCTTCCATCGAAAGACCTGACTTCTACACGAATTTGGGTATAAAATACACAAATCAACATTCCATAAACGTGAAATTGTTTATCCTAAAGATAAACTGTTTGCTTATCAACTTATGTCTCTCTCGATAAATACAACATTAGTTGACATTCGTAAAAACTACTTAAAGACGAGTATTCACTTAGCATATTCAACTAATTTATTGTACCTAACCGAGCAGGATGGCTCCGTGGTAACGCGTGAGGCTTGTATAACCTAAACTTATTGTCCCTAGATTTGTTTCAGCACTAGCACCATTGGGTTCCCAGTATAGTACACCCAGCCCTGTATCTATCTGCCTTGTAATTTTACAACACAGTTTTGATAACTGTTAAGACAGGACCCATATTATGTGTGTCAGGACTAGCCTTACAAAAACATACGCTTGCAGCAAACGCCTCTAATGAAAAAGGGAAAATGTGTGAATTTAATTTGCCAAATGTGCTGTGGATTTTTGTGGTAAAACGTTTTGAAGTTCTAAACATTTCTTGTAATAATTGCACAACTGCATTTTAATCATTAATGTTAAATAAGTAAACTGATCTCACTGCAGCGCATACAAGGCAATATGGCATGATTTCAAGGGAAATCACTGAGTAGTTAAGATGGCTGAACGCTTGGCAACATACAACGACACTACTCGGCTCTTTTCCATCATAGTTAACAATCACCACCGAGAAAGCTTCAAGTCTTAGGACTAGGACTAACTGCGGAGGGGGACTTAACACCTCGACCTAAAATATCTTTTGTGCCTGAAACCCCTGAGGGGTGATCCCGGGAGGGAGGGTTGAGGTGAGAGGAGACAGAGGCACGACAGGACAGAGGGCAGGGTCCCTACCTTTTACAGATTGAAAACTCCCCGGATGGCAGCTGGTTGCAACCGGCTCCCCTCCCCCCTGCAGGCTTGCACATCCCACTGGGTGAGAGGAGACAGAGGGTGGTCGGACCAGGAGGCACGACAGGACAGAGGGCAGGGTCCCTACCTTTTACAAATTGAAACTCCCCGGATGGCAGCTGGTGCCACCCGCTCCTCTCCACCCTTGGGGCTTGTACATCCCCTGGAGGCCCGGGATTCGGAGACCGTCCCCTTCCGGGGGACGAAGGGTTATATATAGCATCCTTTTCCCCTGTCATGCAGCGCCGAGACTCCCGCCGACACTTTCAACCCTGAAACAGACCAAGCAGATGAAAGGTGAAATAAAATGGGAATGGAGATGAAATGCAGGTACAGGAAATTCGGGAGATGTAATGAACCTTCCCAGCATTCGCCTTACGACCCGGGAAGAACCCCGGAAAAAACCCATGGGAAAGAAACGTCAGCCACGGGAATCGAAACCATGACCACAGACGGGCCACAGACGTTACCGCCTGAGCTATCCCGCTCGGTAGCTTCAAGTCTTAATGATACAATTATTCTTACGTGATATTAATTACTATGCGGATTAATCGCTTAGGTGAGAAATAATTATAACTGATTAAAGAATTATGAAAAAATGTCGGACCACCAAGGTCAGAACCATAGACCTTCGAGTCCGCATTCCTATCTTTCATACCGTTAGTCCACTGTCTGGTATGGAACATACACGGAGATTCTCTGCTACGAAACATTTCTGTATTATCGTGATTTTAAATCTATACGAAATAAAGTTTTTCAGATTCTTTGATTTGCACAACATTTAATAATTGATAGTTAGACACATCAATGAGTAATTACGTTACACAAAACGCAGTTGAAGCTGCTTTTTCTTTCTCGAAAAAGAGGCGATGTACTCACAGAGGACTATAATTCGCGGGATTCGTAGATAAGGTTTACCTTGAGGCGGCTCATTAATCTAGTGCATTTTAATGAATGGTGAGGATTAAACGACGTGTTAAATTTTAAACGTCTATGTACAGAAAAGGTGCTGACTCCGTAACGTCGACCTTGTTCCCTGTATGTTCAATGTTTTCTTGAGATTGGAGACCACACGCTAATATTATTTGTCTCGTTTAATTTTGCCATTAAGAACATTGGATCTCCTAATTATGGACAAGCATTGTACGATGCACTCCTGTTTGTCCCGCGCTGCATTTACAGAAAATCTTAGGAGTCACGTGAACAATCAGGAGCACAAGCAGACATAACGACAAACTTAATGTGAGACTGGGTATAGGTATAGGCGTTTCGCTTGCTGGACCTGCACAGATCTATTGCGGCTACCACCCCCTAGTAGGAAGGGATGAGGTGAAGGAACCACAGGAGGCTGAAGGCCGTAGGCAGATAGGCCACAGATATGCGCGGAAGTCCCTAACATTTCCAAGCTCACAGGCCCGTCTCATTGCTGGAGCCACAGACAGAGGGCGTTGAAATCGGTTCAAGCAGCCCTTTGGTGTCCATTGATCATGCATCTGTGCCATCCGTCTGGCACCGCCATACGCCACGAAACCTAGAAGTACACCTGAAAGATGAGAAAGAACCGGAATGAAAGGGAAATGATGGAAAAGAAATCGTGGTAGAGAAGAAACCACCCCAGCATTTGCCTGCCGACCCCGGGTAAACCACGAAAAACCCGTGGGTCAGAGTGGGCGGTCGCCGGTGATCGAACCTGGGACCTCCCGAATGCGAGTATGACACGTTACTGCGGTGCCACCCCGCCCGGTTAATATGAAACTAAATGAGAAAAATTGCCAAAAGCAACATTTATCGTTTTTTGTGCAGCCATATTAATTGGAATTTGCTCTGTATTGAACGCATAACACTATACTTCAATAACTGTTTTTTAAAATGGCATTGCCACCACTCTACAGAAAAAAATCATATCTTCTACACACTTTGTAGTAGAGAGGTATACATTATCCTGTCTTTTAGAGAAAGTTTTGTTCTACAAATTGGTGCTACTGTTAAGTATGGCAGCTTCTGTGTGCTCAAACCACATGGTTTCTTTCTTTGTGAATACATGCGATTTTGTTTTTTGCAGTTTTACTTCGAGCGCCTTTTTCTGTGAATGGCATTTTCTGGCATAAACGACCCGTTTTCTCATCAACTAAGGAAGACACCTAAATTAAACATTAGAAAGATAAAAGCAACCTCTAAATGCTTGTGAATCTACTTTGGTGTCAACAACATGGTTAGTTATTTTTTAAAAAAGTAATTGCTGATAAATTTTAATGAAAATGTGGCAGAATTGAAAAAATAGCTTTTTCCTTAATTAACAAAGTATCAAGCGGGATGGCTCAGGCGGTAACGTTTGTGGCTCGTATTCGAGAGATCGTGGGTTCGATTTCCGCGGCCGTCCTTCCTGACCCATGTTTTTTTTTGGGGGGGGGGTTTCCCGGGTCACTAGTCAAATGCTGGGAAGCTTCATTACATCCCCGAATTTCCTATCCCTCCATTTCACTCACATTCTCATTTCACTTCACCTTTAATCTGCTTGGTTGAAAGTTTAATCTTCGGGTTGAAAGTGTCGAAGGAAGTCACGGCGTTGCATGACAGGGAAAAAGGATGCTCTATGTAACCCTTAGTCTCCCAGAATGGGGGCGGTCTCCGAGTCCCGGCCCCCCCCGGCCCAAGCCTGCAGAGGGGAGGGGAGCCGGTTGCAACCAGCTGCCATCCGGGAATTTTCAATCTGTAAAAGGTAGGGACCCTGCCCTCTGCCCTGTCGTGTCTCCTGGTTCGACCACCCACTGTCTCCTCTCACCTCACCCCTCCTTCTCGGGGGCACCCCGTCAGGGACTTAGGGACAAATAATTTTGTAGGTCGAGGTACTAAGTGCCCCTTTGCTGTTGGTCCTAGTCCTAATCCTAATTAACAAACTTATTGTGTGAAAGCAGATAGGTAAACTTCAAAGGTATTCATCTACATCCGATTGCTTCAGTCCGATATCTTAAATAGTTTTGTGAATATAATGGGTCATTAATTTAGCAGGTGTAATATTGGCGGTATAGGGCTTCTAATCTCTCCTTATACCTGTGTAAGTGCAAATATAAAATCATATTTATAACCAATATAAAAGCCAAAAATGGATTCAAAGTCACAAACACAACCCATCCTGAGAACAAACAGTACATGTCAGAGCACACAGATGTCACCACAAAAGAAGAAACTACTACACACACGACCACAAAGGAAGATAGCACTCCGGCGGAGTTAGCAGCGAAAGGGTTAAGGGGAGCAAAGTGTATCCCATGCAGGGTATTAAAAAACAGTAATGTGGAGCATCTGTAATTGTTCCTAGAGGTGAAATAATTGTTGCTGGAGGATATTAGTATCGTGGGGGCGGACTGGTAGCCGGTTCTATTCAAAGGTCGTTCACCCTGGGCGTGCAGGCAGGCGGGCGGGCGTAGTCGTGAAGTGCAGAAGTGGAACCCAACCTGCTGTTACTGGGTCACCGTGGCTGCCAGGCGGATTGAGGGGCGACCTAGCAACCCACCGACGGCGTCTAGCCTTGCATCCTCTTCCTCTTTCGCTACAGCAGCGCCAGGAATACCGTTCTGTACTTCACCGTCCTCCAGAAAGCTGTTCATTTGTTTTACCTTCATTCTAAATCTGATGCAGAACGAAAGTGCCAGAAGTAAGAGTTAAACCTTTCGTCCTCAGTGGGAGATGTTTTCAGACCAATCTTTTAATTCCTTGGCGAATAGGACTACCAGGTTATGAGAACGAAAATAGGGATAGACTCAGCAGTATAGGCTTTACGGGACCAGGGACCCTCATTTTCTCAATCACGTTTTTGTTTACATTCGTTAATAAATCTGCTGGAACTGAATGTTGACATGGTTTATTGGCTAATTGTGAATGCAGAGCGCGGCAACCAAGTTAGTTTTTTTTAGGGGTTGCTTAACGACCCTGTTGACAATACAGGTCTGGAGAAACGGCAAGTTGAAGGGGTGGAATAGGGCACAGATGAGCCAGGGGTACATTAAGCTGAGAGTTATGCAACATTTATCTTAAGAGAAAAACTTCCGAAAAAAACCTTGTCTAGGTAACTTACCCCAACCAAGATTCTTACTCAGGTCCTCCGGGTTATTATTAGAGGGCAGACGCGCTACGTCCACAACACGCAGGTAACGATCAACAGGTCCGTATACCTGTGTATGGATTGGATTGGATTGGATTAGAATGAAGACGGAGCACACTGAAACGTTTGGTGTATTCCTGTTGTTTCTAGTCTTCAATAATTACTACTTCTTTTTAAACAAAAAGCTGTTACATTTATTAGGGCAGAAGTTTATTTATTGGTTTCTTTTTAGGAAGTTTACCCCCTCGGTTAGTGATCCCAAAAAGATTTTACCTCCTATCAGCCAAACATACGCATTCAAAGATAATGTGCGAGTCCGTCTCTGCAATGGGGTTTTTCTTACCGGTGTATGACATTTCAGAGCAATTGAGATTGTTTTAAAAATTCACCCAAAGATACACGAATTACCGAGGGAAGTTCACCGTGACTTCGTAGGTAGACCGTTGACCAGACAAACCTAAGATCCCTGACTCGTGTCCCGGCCATTGCTTTCATGAACTTTTCACATCTTTAAACTTTAGAAGCTGTTCTAATACTATGAGAACCCAGCGAGATGGCTCCGCGGTAACATGTAAAGCTCGTATTCTGCCGGTTCCCTTTTCGATTCCCGTAGGGCCGCCCACTCTATGATTTTTTTTGTTCCTTCCCCAGGTCGTAGGCGAATGCTAGGGTGGTTCCCTTCTACCATGAATTTCCTGTCCATTTTCTCTTCCCAGAATTTGCTTCCATCTGTTTCATCCAATATGTTTCTGGGTTTTAGGACTAAGCGACGGCGATTTGTGCGTTGCGGCGGGACGATGGAAGTTGCTCTGTGTAAAGATTTCTCGCTGGCGCTTGGCTGGCCGGCTAGGGTCCCTTTCTGGGAGTGGTTCGTTTCATTCCGGGACCCGCAGGTTGAAAATGGCTGACAGAATCGCCATCGTCAGGATTCTGGAATCGTTAGGGACCCCGCCCTTCAGGTTTCCCCTTATCCCTTCCCCTCATCCCTTCCCCTCACTCACGTTGGAAGCAAAAAGGGCCTATTGTGGCCTACGTGCAATGTTGAGCTCCAGTGACTGGAGGCCCGTCGGACTAATACTAATCATAATATTATAAGGACATAGAAAGCTATGCAATGATGCCGGTACGAGTGGATCTTCCACATCGTTAAATGTAAATATGCCTTAACCGAGCGGGATGGTTCAGGCGGTAACGTCTGTGACCCGCATTCGGGAGGTCGTGGATTCGATTCCCATGACCGACCATCCTTACCCATGGGTTTTTTCGGGGCTTCCCCGGGTCACTAGGCGAATGCTGGGAAGGTTCATTACATCCCCCCCCGAATTTCCTGTCTCTCCATTTCACCTCCATTCTCATTTCACTTCACCTCTCATCTGCTTGGTCTGTTTCAGGGTTGAACGTGTCGACGGGAGTCGCGGCGTTGCATGGATGCTCTATGTAACCCTTCGTCCCCCGGAATGGGGGGTCTCCAAGTCCCGGTTACCCTAGTGGGATGTGCAAACCTGCAGAGGGGAGGGGAGCCGTATTCACCAGTTGCCAACCGGGGGGTTTCAATCTATAAAATGTAGGGACCCTACCCTCTGCTCTGTCGTGCCTCCTGGTCCGACCACCCTCTGTCTCCTCTCACCTCACCCCTCCCTCCCGGGGGCACACCGTCAGGGGCTTAAGCACAAAAGATCTTGTAGATTGAGGTGCTAAGTCTCCCTCCGTACCTAACCCTACTCCCTAAATATGTGTTATCGCCTGTTATAAGTTAATAAATTTGTGCAAGTGTGTGCAGGTACCGTGAGATGTAAAATAAATGTGAAACACGTCTCTAAATACGCTAAGTTGGGAATATTTTCCAAATGACTCTTCTCTATTGCTTAAAAGTTTTAGACTAGAGTAAACTCAGCTTGTTAACGGAGTATCAGTGCGGTGCTTGAATTCCAGTTTACGCAATACAGCACTCGGAATACCGCATCTCCTCTCCAAGTTGATGCACATATTGATTAGCTAATTATGCAATCAGAACACAGATGAAGATACAATTATAGAGGTTGTGAACTAATGGGTTTTGGTTTTCCTATCAACATTTCAATGTCTTGTATTGCCTCACGAATCTACTTTGACTGTTTTATGGAACTTTAGGAAGCGTTAAATGATTCTTATTGAAAAGCAGACATTAGCTTTCAGACTGGCAGTTTGTTACATCACCACGGTTGAAAACATTGCCGTAAAGATAATATCAGCCAGCATGTTGAGTAGGGTTTACCATTTCAAATGTCTGTACACTATGTTCTGCATTGTTATTTTTAAGTTTCTGTTTTGTTATGTGGCCTTGGTTGTCAAGATAAGCTGATAAACTGCCTTGTTCCCTTGAATTATTGTGACTAAGTTTACTGTAACGTTCTAATTTGTTTGCGAAATACTACACGTACATATCTAGGGATGCAATTAGTTTCACTTGACATTTCTCCTTTTTAGCACTTCTTGATGAGTACCAAATTTTTGAATTCATGATGTTTATGCTATTGCAAACGCAATTAATTCCGACAGTGAATACTGAACAGTATACAGAAAGGTGTGTCGGAGAAAATATATGAGCAGAACCAGATTACTTTTAGTCTAAACACGGATAAATAAAATAAATGCATTGCTAATCAGATCGTAAAATTAGCTCTATGCTTTTTTGAAATGAAAATGATTTTAATGACTGTCATACTCGTACGTATGCCTCTGGTGAAAAGAGCGGAATTCAAGTCGATGTTAACTCCTAGTGGGTTTGGCACATAAACGCAGATCGCAATGAGTACGGAAATTGTTTTACCCCACGGTAACTTGTGGGGTTTCCATTCGGGAGATCTCGGGTTCTGATTCCCGTTGGGGCAGCCGCTGTGACCGCTGGTTTTTTCCGCGATTTTACCAGGTTGGTAGGCGAATAATGGGGTGGATGGCCCAATCGCGCCTTATTTCACGTATGCAGATTAGTGCGTTAAAGGAGTTGCAGAACTCAACGGTGCAATTCCAAGTAAAGACAGGTCAGTGGAAAACTGCCGCATTAACGCCCTAAAGACCCAGACCCACTACTACTACTACTACTACTACTACTACTACTACTACTACTACTACTACTACTACTACTACTACTACTACTACTACTACTACTATTACTACTACTACTGCTGCTGCTGCTGCTCTTAAAAACGCCCATATAGATGCAGGAAGACGGTTGGAACATCGTATCAATCAACAGGAGCCAAATTTCGAATACATATTCAGTGAGCGATGGTACCTTAACAGTACCTTAAGATGATAATAATAGTAATAACAATAATAAAAATGATGTTGATAATAATAATAATAATAATAATAATAAGCCAAAATGTCAGTGAAACACTGCGTGCTCTCATGTTTGCTGCATTTAGTCCGTAATGTTTGACAAGAACAGCGTAAACACAATTAAAAGATATCTATAGTCGGACACGATAGATCAAATAAAAACATTTTAATTATTTGTGATTCTAAAATGTGAGTTTATTCCCTCGAAAATAAAGCCTGTGTAACTGAAATGGAAAATATTCTGACCTTATCGGCGTGTTTTTGTCTATCATCATGGATTGTACACTCTAGTGCAAGGATCTGTTTTTGTCCATCACCACAGTCTGCACACTCTATTGCGAGCCGGAAATGCCTCTTAATGAGCACGATTCGCTCATCGTCTTTGCTGATAAGCAAGAGGTGTAGAACAAAGGCTTACGTTAATGCGCCAGTTCCCTACTGACCTGTGTTTACTTGGAATTGCCCCGTTGAGTACTGCAACTCCTTTAGCGCGCGAAGGCATACCCGCACACGTGAAATACGGCGCAGTTGGGCCACCTGGTGTAATGCTGCGAATTTCCCTGTCTCCCATTTCCTTATGTTTCAGGGTCGAAGGATCAGGCAAATAGACGGCGGACCAGGCGTATGGCGATGGAATTTGCTTTGTGAAACTGTCTGCCCTGGCGTTTCGTGTGTGATGGGCCTTCAGAGAGACCTCTCCGTGGGGAGAGGTAGGCGTGTGTGGAGGTCCCGCCGGTTAGGATGTAATACCGGGAGACGTTAAGGACCCCGCCTGTGTCCAAGCCTGCCGGATGTGGTCACTCTGTGTCTTTGCTTCACCCCCGGGAGGTTTCCAGAAGTACAATAGGCGACTGTGCGCTTAAGTGTCGAAATCCTCCTCTGCTATCTGATAAGTGATAATCATACGTACTGAAATCTGATTAAAATCTATGACAATCTACCATGTAAGCACAGTATATATTTGTAAAGCCAGCACAATTCAACATGCCGGAAATAAATAATGTTCCAGCTGTTACCCACTCCTTAAAATATCCTACGTGACAGATGAGCCATGCGGGTATGCAGAATGTCGGGGGTTCGAGTTCTTACATTCTTTAAGTATTTCCCGCTGGCGTATGGGAAGTTGTTTTCCTATCCCTTCATCATTTGAGACTGTGAGTGGAAGAATGGAGGAGAGGAAGAGATACAGAATCTCCGTCTTAAGCATAATAACTCGAGCGGCTGTAGTTTCTGCTGGTTTTAAATTAATTATTATTAGTTGAATGGCTTGTTTTAGGCACATATTATAAGGAAAAGCGTCGTTCTTGTGTTTAATTTCTGACACAAATATAATGACGTCTGAAAACCGTAAAGGGCCAATGAAATTTTGTCAACAAACTTCAAAATAAAAGTGAGCCCTTAGGTAAAAAATCATACTACTGGAGTTTTAATTTAGTTATTCGTGAAGAAGCCATCGTTATGAATGCTGGAGTAACATTTGCCCTTTGCAGGTAACTTTGGCACAGTGGAAAACAAAGATGTAGTGCAAGCTATTCATCGTTCTTCCAGCTAACTCCCGCGTTCCTAGTGTTAAATGATAACTCAAATATCTAGGCAATGTGTTCAGGCACAAAAATCCTATAACTGGGACAACACCATTCACATAACAGATCAGCTCATCAGTCAACATTAGTGTCTTTTTCAACTGTCACAGAAACTACTTGAATGTTGGCAAGTACGTTTCTTAAGCCGGGATTACGATGAACTTAACGTAACGGGACGTAGCGTGACGTTAAGAAATGGTGCTAAACTGAAAGTCTAATTAGGATGCACTTAACGTAACGGGAATTATTCTGATTTGTGGTTGGTTTTGTTACTCCAAGCCGCTGCTTCACGCCGATTGGTTCAAATTAGCCACGTGACATCCAACTTAACATAACGGGAGAGAAAGATTTGACCTTGCCAAACTCTTTAAGTAACGTCGCGTTACGTCACGTTAAGTCAACGCTAAACAGCTCAATTTAATACAATGTTTTAGACTTTCACGTTACAGCGCATTAGGATAAGTCACAGCTTTACTCTTGTTTTTTGTCTAGATAGAAATTTATCAGAAGAAATTCCATTCCCTTCATTTAGGTCCAAAATAGCCATACTTTACCTTTTATATTTCCCACTTAGATAACTTTGGCATATAATTTTGAAGTTAAAACCTTTATTAATTTATATCGTTAATTGTTTCAGAACACTAGTGGTAATTTGAATAACGAATTTTTGCTATTTTCAGACCCAAAACGACACGTATACAAGGAAGAAATTGATATTACGTCATTTTGAAATTACATTCCTGGAAACATGGACAATCCTAAGAAGGCACGAATTAATATAAAGAAAATTGTCTGGTTTGAAGGAGCAACAAAGAAACGTTAGTTCCGATGTAATGTGCTCTACACACACGAAATACACAAATCCATACGAAACAAGCTTTCTGTTGCTGTTTTAATAGTGTTTAACGACCATTGTTACTACCTACGGTACCACAGGCGGTAACGGTGTTATATGAAGTGAAATGAAACTGGGAAAGGAAATTTGGGAAGGAAACCTTTCAGGCCTAAGTTAAGGCTATCTCCATGACATTTATCAATTATGAGGACCGAGGAAAATCTGTAAAAACCTGTCAGGGGCGGGGTTTGAACCGCAGACATCCCGTTCACGAGTTCATGCCTTAACGACCTCGGCTACCCGTGCCGGTCCTCACAGAGCTTGATAACATCATGCAGGGATTCACGTTTTAATAACTAAAATATATATGTTTATGCAGAAGGTTAATTTTTTTTTTTTTTTTTGCTTTTTAATAGTTCAACCATTTTGTTTTTGGATCTAGATGCTGAAGCTGCTGTACCTTGTGATATTAGTGCTGGGTATGGATTTTGACTCATGAAACAAAGTTACTCCAAGTAGGGGCAACAGTGAACCCTTTCTTCCAAAAATATTTTGACATATAATGTATTGGGATCTAATAAACCTACGTAAACTTGATCATATATGCGATTTTGATAACTAAAACTGCTCCGCTAAATCTTCTCATAGACTGATAACAGATTATAGCTAAATGTAGCTAAAATATGGAGAAAAAGGACAAATTTTATCTCTGGTGATGGTACTCGAAATATAACACACTATATAGGAGACATGGATAGCAATCCTGTTTGCATGTATGCCTTGGGGTCTGTATTTTTTTTATCCCATACCACAAAACATTTTCTGAGAATTGGAATCCTTGCATATTTTCGAATGACCGAAAACGTTAAAACCTTAATTACAGGTTACAAAACGGAGGTTTTAAGCTCTGTAAAGTTAATCAGTAACTGTTACGATTTCATACCACCCAAATGCAACCTGGTACTACGTGTACAGAAGCACAAGAAGGATAATGAAAAAAATCGTATTATTAATTAGCAAATACCATTACAGTGGTTTGAGGATGATAACGTGACTAGCTAACCACCAAGCATTGAATTTACATCTGCAGTAACAAATTGAAAACGTTGGGTGTGGCTCTATTTCGGAAAGTAAAACAAACTACAAAGCTTGTTTTCTCAACGTAATTGTGAGCGCCACAACTGTCCACATGATTCAACGTTTTCATCGTGTTTTCGCCCACCTTAACAATTCTTCGCCCTCTTATATTTCGAATTTGCCTTTATTTCATTATTCAGAGAAACCTAACTTCACGGTGTTGCAGCTGAGTGACTTCCAGGTTGCTCACCAAGCTTTCAGCCATCTATACTCCATGAGCTTTTTTAGGGAAGTCACTCAGCTACAATACCGTGAAGTTTCAACATGAAATCTTTAAAAATTAGATATCTGTCGATTAAATGATTTTATATGCTCTACAAATAGCCGCTATATGAAAATATAATATTAAAGATCTGAAAACCCTCGCTTTTTTCTGAAGGACTATTACAGACGAAAATTTGTGTGCAGATGCGTGGGGTAAATAAAAGCTAACTTAAGGGGAATCTATGAAAACAGCAAAAATATGGTCCAAAATGGAATTTATATTTTTCATTTCAAAAGTTTGCTAAATCAATGTGGGTTAGATTTTTAATTTCTCTATAATGTGCCTAGTAGGTAGGAAGTACTGCATTCCAACCAAAATATCGATATCGAGATTTCACGGGAAACACATGTTTTGAGGCTCCTGGATCCAAAAAGAAGCACTTTTAGAAACAAAAGTTCGTGTGTGTATGTCTCTCCCTCTTTCCTATAGTTTGGTGTGAACAGCATTACGAAATTTTGGATAAACACCAAGCTTACTTAGTATTTAAGTACAATATTTTCCAAAGATGCGACACGAAGGTTTTCAAAGAATATTCTCGCACTCCAATTGTTTCATTATTCTTGATTTTCTAAAAATGATTGTAACGATTTTAATTAGAATACCATACATTTAAGATATTTACTTGACAAATAAAATCATAATAGCTTCAATGTTATACTTTATATAAGATATTCAAATAAATAACAACTGATATAATTATAATTAAAATAATAAAAAAATCGCTTAACTATAATATCTATTTAAAATCAAATTAACAAATAATCTTTTTAAAATTAATAAATTTAAAGGCAATCAATGTAATATTAATAATAAATATTCACGGCATATTCACCACTATTTTCTGGTAATAATAGCCTATGGAGTCTTTCTCATTCGGAAGAAATTTTGTATAACCCGTAATCCATAAGACATAGACAAAAACTTACTTCACAAAAATGCAGATCTCTTTAAAAGATACGATTTGCTTCATATAACCATTTTTAATTGAAATCAGCAATTCACGAGATATCCGTTATTAGTGGTTTGAATTTTTTCAATACTTTTATTTTTTTAAGCGCTGTCACTAATCAGTTGTTTCTCGCGATGTCATGCAAAGAGTGCGACATTTCAAGGCCATCATATAGCGACCCGCTTTTAAACATCTTGATTATCGCTTCAGTTTACTGCATGCCCCTTGTACCTACAACGAAATGTGTAATGATAGACTTTCTGCAAACATCTCGATTAATTTACAGTAGATAGAAAAATAAAGTTTTGTAACAATAGTTTGTAAAAGCCATATAAAAAGCAACTTTAGTGTGTAGAGAAATTCATGTGAATGCAACATATCAATTTTCAATCTGCATCGTGGTACGACACTAAGGAGTGATCGGTAGATATTTTCTATTACTAATACATTATTGGACCGGCCACCCTGACCACGTCGGTAGACGAATGCTGGGTGGATTATATGCTACCACGACTTTTCCTCATTTCACCTTTCAGGGTTGCAGGGCCGGGGTGATGGTCGCTGGTGTGTGGCGCATGCGGTGGCTGTATTTTAAGGAGAGAACGTTCTTCCCTGGAGCGGAATCTTCTGTCCAAACTTGTCCGGGGATGCTCACTTGGAAATGTTAGGGACTCCGCTGCGCTGTACCTGCCATCATCATATCTGGCCGACCTTCGTGCTCTTTTGCTTCATCCCTTCCTTCCGGAAGTTAGTATGCGCAATAGACTAGCCTTGGCCGCGGTGCCGAAGTACTCCTCCACTTCTAAACCCTAACCCTATATTCTTACATGAGGTGTAGTGGTGCTATGGGGTAAAAGAAAAGGTACGGACGGACGGAGGGCCCACGCAACCGGAGCAGAGACCGCAAGCAGGCCGCAACGGACCTTCTTGCTTCTACCGTGACCCTTGGGAGGGAGGGAGAAGGGGAGTGACCCGAATGGCGACCAAATCCTGATGATGACGGGCGCAAGCATGGATGGAGTCCCTAACGTTTTCAGAACGAACGCATTCGACGCCACCCGGTCCACCCACAAGCCAGTGAACCCCCGGGGTCCCCCCCCCTGGAGCAGGGCCCACTCGAAGGCGAGACCAAACTGCGCAGTCCCGCAACGACGCCAGGGGGGAAACCTCTACCAACCGCTCAGCCTCAACCCGCGGAACACCGTTGACTCGTCCTACAACCCCGAAACAGGTGACATGGAAGATGTTGGGTACAGGAACTGAGGGGCAGAGAGTCGTGGTAGAAGCTGAACCACCCCAGCATTCGCCTGCCGACCCGGGAAAAATACGAAAAACCCATGGGTCAGAGTGGGCGGTCGCCGGGGATCGAAATTGGGACCTCCCGAATGCGAGTCGCACACCTTACCGCGGCGCCACCTCGCTCGGTGCTATGGAGTAACCAGCAGTGCATTAGAGCTGCATAGTTAAAGGCGTTTCAAAAGTAAACTGCAATGAATGTAAAAAATGAAGTCATTGACTTGCGCATAAAAAGCAGTTAGATATTCAGAGTCAGATCCCTGCTTTCTGCGCCAGTTAGCAACCATGTTAGAAGAGAAACAAATTGCAACAGCATAAACTTATACCCTAATATGTTAATCAAGATCGCTACAAATTCTAACAGCATATTTCTTAAATAACTTTCAATTCAGATACTATTCTTAAATACCATACGCATATCTGATCAATTGCTCACTGTAAATAATTTTTAAGATTACCTGGAAAACAGTATGGTCAATCTGCACTAAAGGCGAACAAATATTGCAAAGTTATCGCTAGTATTAATTTGATTGAAATGCTTAAACAAAAAAAATGGTTTACCTCAAAATAATGGACACTTCACTCCCTCACAATATCTATTGAAACTAGCTTTATTATTCACCGTTCACATCACGGGAGAAAGATCTCATACGCCGTACATATTCTGCAACTTCTCTTACACGGGTGCAGCGCAGTGTCTCAGAAAGGCGCTGAGTACGTTCCAAATGCAAGTACCAAGCATCTGATTTGCATCTTTGTAAACTTGATTCCACGCTATGGTACATATTATGCTAGTTCTTTATTGGAAGGCTTAATTAACTTCCATTGTCTTTCAATATCGATAATTCAGTCTTCACGCGACGGACATGTTATAATAAAACAACGTTAAACTGTAGAAACGTATTGGCAACTTCCCAGCATGAACCTCCAGAACTTGTTTCATGTTACTCTAATCCTTTTAAAACAAAAGGTTATTTATATTTTTTGTTTTAACATTTGCTTATTTTTGCGTCCTATACATCTGTGCAGATGTATTGGACTTAGGTTTTTATTTATGTCTGCATTTATTTCCCAAATTCAAACCCAAAATAAAAAATGACATTTTAAATGTTTACCTTTAATGAATAAATTATTCATTCTGTATAATTTGGTGTTTGGTTTGTTAAATGCTCAGGCATGTGTCGTTTTAAATATATTTTAAAAAGTATATTTATATTTTAGAGAACAATTCTTTTTAAACCTGAGTTAAAACTGCATTATCACAATAAATGGCCCGTTATCTCAGAAACTACCAGGTATATCTGTATGAAAATGTCACCTTGTAATTTGGGCAACACTATGGTGGTGTGAAATTCCTTTGACTGAGTTTACTACGATAGTTTACTTTTAAAGACTTAAAATTATTTAATGAAAATTCCAGAGATTTATAAAAGTCATGATTTTCCTAATAAATATTTTGTCATCAAAATAAAATTGTATTCATAAGGACATTCTGTAAAATATATAAATTTTATAGTTAGCATTTTCTGAGATATTGGGTCTTTAATACACTGTCTTGCCATTAGTGAAATGGGCTTGAAGACTTTCCTTATTGCCTTTGAGCCCCCCCCCATTCACATCAGAAATCCCTACAACCATTATCATTTTTATAGCGTTTGGCGCCCGTTCTTGCTGCACATGGCACCACAGGTGATGGACACTGATGTTACATGAATGAAATCATAACTGGAAAGGAAATTTGGGAAGGAAAAGTTCCAGGTGTAAGTTTAGGGTATCTTCCCGGTATTTGCCAATTATGAGGTATGAGGAAAACCTGCAGGAAACCTCAGTCATGGAGGACAGTCCTGGCGGGATTTGAATCTCGGACCTCCACTTCACGAGTCCGTGTTTTAACGGCCTCGGCCACCCGTATCGTTAAAATCATGAACGTGTGCTATATATAAAATACAATAAAACGGAAGCGCAGTAGCATACTGAAAATTACAAAAAGGAGAAGAAATATACACAATTGACAGACATCTGAAATAAGTTTTGACACACACGTAAGACAATTAACATCCTCTAACGACAAATAGTACTAATATCTTAATAGTAGCACAAAAAAGTACCACGATGGTGTTAGCGAGCTATTTAAAACGTACTTTACAGTTAATATTGGAATTCTATAGATGTACAACCTTTTGTATATGGGGAAGGACTTTCCAGATTCTTCACAGTAGAAGAATAATAAAATGGTGTTTGATGACATTACATTGATAAAGTTGATGAGTAAGCATATACACATACTGCTAAGAGCATTGAAGTCAGAGAGGGTCTGAAAACCGACTCTAGATAAGGTAGAATAGAATATCGTAGAATTCTATACACGGTGTCTCCGAATCACCGTTCACTTTATTCGGATAGGCAACCCAAATGACAACTTGAGGGATGGTTAAATATCTCTATTGTTTTATTATTAAGTTATGTAGGACTAGTTCTTCTGTTAGGGTTATTTTATTTAGAAGTGTTCTGGTATTGCCAACACTATCACCGCTTACGAGGTAAGTGTATTTAGCGTACTAACATTTATTTGGCTTTGATTCTTATATCGATCTAACAGACACACTGTTGACGCAGCCACGCTACGTCCTCCAACAATGAAGCAATACCTTTGCCTCACGATTGCTGCGTTTCTCCTCATAGTTGTTTTTTTTATACTTTGCCACGGCTGCTCGAGCATGAGATCTTAATCAATGGGTATGCGTGGATGTGTACAGAGAAACACGAACGCTTTCTTGGAACACTTTTATTTTCACCATTTAAAATAAAACTTAAGGTTTGCCGATCACTTTTAAGTGCATACGATGCTACTGTGTCTTTACCAAGACCCAAGATTAACTACAGCTGAACGTTCTACCCTCTTGCAAGTTCGCACCCAGTCTTCGGACCTCGACGAGACCATTGTTCCGCACTCCCAGAGTGCTTCAGCGAGAATGACTTTACCCATGCTGCACAAGGAAAAGCAAGCTACTCACTTCCCCTACTCTACCCTCAAACGCTCGTCACAACTCGGCGTCCTGAAGCCTAGAGTGACCTTCACCACGCTAAGTGCAGCTGTCCTCGGCTGTTACCAGGAAAAACTTGCTTCAATGGTATTTACCTTTTCTACCTGAGGCTGGTCCCTAATTAACAAAACTGTGCCTCTCTGGTCTTTCTGTCGCTTTTACAGTCAACAATTTTCACAATGCTTCTCCTTTTTATACATACACTGATTTTAAATATATTATTACTTATTTTATATCGCTATCCCTCTCAGAATATTACGATAATTATTACCTTTATAATTCCAGCTTCACTGTTTATAATATTAATAGGAATGTAATATTGAATAAATAACAACAACAAAAACAATAATAATAATACGTTCCGTCCGTCGTGAATCAGACATCTGAAGTTTAATTCTTAGGTAGCAGCTTTGTCCTACATATCCGCAGCTGTGCTTCGTTTGTTTCTTTAGTAGTGTTTTAATGACCGTTCTTACTACATACAGCACCACAGGCGGTGGATACTGGTGATACATGAAATGAAATAATTATTGGGAAAGGAAATTTTGGAAGAAAACTGGCCAGGCCAAGTTTAGGGCATCTACCGGCATTTGCCAGTTATGGGGACTTAGCAAACCTGGAAAAAAACCCAGTCAGGAAGAATAGTTGTGGCGGGATTTGAACCGCAGACTTCCCGTTTACGAGTCCGTGCCTTTACGACCTCAGCTACCCATTTCGATATGCTGTGTTTTATATTCGAGTGGTTAGAGCGGCGAGTTTCTAACAAAGAGGTTCCGAGTTCGAATGCCGCCCCTGTCTGCAGCGTTTTTAATCTGTAATACACACTGTACTTTACGTATACATTTATGTGCAGAGCCACAACTCATACGTAGCTGATTAAAATCTGTACCACCCCTGCAACATACAACCAACATTACCGGCGCCCCGTGCACAACTAGGAGATATAACTTCAAGAAGAGGACGGGGATTCGGGAACACCGTGTATAGGATGGATAACAGTGCACTTTTCTGTGTGCCTAAGTGGTAGCCACGTGAGTGTAATGATGCGCGCAAATTTTAAAGCCTACAAATACATTATGGGCATGCTGTTATATCCTGGTCGGATGGTCATTTAGGTCAGTAAATGGAGGATCGCAGTAATCAAAATGGGCATTACAGCGTTGAATTAGAATTCTTTTCATTTACTCTTTTAAGGAACATGTTGCACAAAAACTTTGCACTCGCGGGTAGTTTGCAAATCTCAGCTTATGTGTTGTAGTAAGTAGGGGAAGTATTGTATTCCACCCAAAAATTCGATACCGAGATTTCACCGGAAATATATGTTTTGAGACCCCCTGAATCCAAAAAAAGCATTTTTGGAAACATGGCTCTCAATTTTCTCAAAAATGGCTCAAACGATTTTGATAAAAATATCATATGTTGAAGATAGTTTCATGACAAATAAAATGTATCTCTTGAAATTTCTGGGAATGTCTCCAAAAGTATTCTTCATTGTGAACGACTTTTGCATAACTGGTAAATCATAAGAGGTAGACAAAATTTTACTACACAAAAAATTTAGATCGCGTTAAAATACACAATTTATGTCATATACATTTTTTTGTTGAATGAACCATTTTCGAGATATTGCTTATTATTCCCTTAAATGTTTCAATAATTTTCTCAAATGGGAATTAGTTATTCATTTTTTTGTCTTGGATATGCAAAGAGTATTAGTCTGTGGCAAAGAGAATGGTGCTGCACCTAGCAACCAGCTATTAAGAGATATGTCTATGCTTAAAGCTACTGTATTTCTATATTGCCCTTGCAAATACAAAACAAGGGGAACATAATACGCCTTAAGCGATAGTCAAATAATTTTAGAACTGGTCGCTATGTGTAAAATGTAATTCTCTTTGCATGTCAAAAGATCGTTTCTGCAAATGTTTATCTCGATTAATATGAAATAGATGGAGAATAAGAGTTTGTAAAAATAGTTTGTACAAGAATAGAGAAAGTCATGTGAGTGTAACACATCAGATTTTTTAAAAACCGAATCACTTTAAAGAATATCCTAATTATTCAGTATGTCGAGAGTATGACAGCGGAACTGATAGTAATGAATAAGGGTTATGACTCCTGATTACCGTCTGAGATTTTCGGTGTAAGACCATGGTCTCATTTTTCTATAAGTATGTTTATTTAAGTGTGACCAAACGTACAACAGTTTCCTAATATAAAAGGAAAAAAATCTGATGTTATACATTCACATGACTTTCTCTACCCTCTATCGTTTGTTTATAAGTGGGTGTACAAACTATACTTACTAAAGCTTATTTTTCTATCTACTTCATTTTAATCCAAACAAACCTTTGCAGAAATAGCTACATTACACATTTCGTTATAGATACAAAGGGAACAGCGATAGTCATTTAAGACCTGGACGCTACACACTGCCCTTAAAATTCCATACTGTTTCCATGCAATCGCGAGAAACAACTGAATGTTAACAGGACTTTAAAAGAATAGCTAAGTTTTGATATTCGCACCATTAATAACGGAAATCTCAGAAATGGCTGTGCTACAAAAAAGTTATTTTAAATAAATTGTGTGTTTTAAAGAGATCTACATTTCTTGTGTAAGGCGTTTTCGTCTATCGCTTAACGTTTACCAGTTATATAAGATTATACAAAGTTCTTTCCGAATAAAGAGGACTTCAAAGGCTATTCCCTGAAAATTCAAGATATACATTTTATTTGTCATATAAATATCTTTAATATGTAGCATTTTAATTAAAATCGTTAGAGCCATTTTTTATAAAAACAAAAATTTCGAAAAATGATCCATGTAAAGGGTAGTTTGGAGTAGGTCACAGATACAGATACAGACGAACACACACACACAGGACCTTTTTCTAAAAATACTTTTTATTTAGGGATCCTCAAAACACGTATTTCCGGTGAAATCTCGGTATCGGACTCTTGGGTTGAATGCAATACCTTCTCCACCTATATACTATGTACATGGTAGAGAAAGTAAAGCAGGTTCGGAGCTGTATTTTCTAGGGGAAGAAGAAAATCGCTTATCACTGAATTGATTAATCATTATCTTGGAACAGGTAATATATTTTTGCTATATTCATAACTAACCGATAAAGATGTATTTACAACTACTAAAGCTCTTGAAATGAACGATTGAAATGAACCTTAATTTGCGAAGTACATATCCTCTTTAAATACTTTTGAAAAATTATGGAAAGAATTGCAACGCAAGAAAGCGTTAAACTGAAGTAAACCAGATGGAAATCATTATGTTGACAAATGTGTTTTGTTCGTGTGCTCATGTAGAGTAAGTAATTTCATGGCTAACACGCAAATATCACCTGCGTTAAGATTTTAAGTGTTTTCTCAGGCTACATAATGTACAGCCGTAGTGTTACTTCATATAAACAGTTTCCAGTAAATATTTATCTGATTAACAGGCAGTATATAGAAAAATAAACTTTAGAATTAGTGATTTGTAGAATAGTTATGAAAATGAATAATTGGTAGAGAAACTGATGTGATGCTACGAATACATACGCTTACAAACACTTTATATCTCGTATATAATAAATACTCGGTGGATATGATAAAAACAATGAATCAGAGTTGTTAATTCAGAAAACACGTATGACAATATTTCGAACCAGTTATGGATAAAACTAAGACTTTTCCCGGCACTAATGTTTACATGGCAAACTCTGTGCGTGAACTCTTTTTTATTATTGCTTATTTTGTAATTTTAACTTCCCTTGTAATATCTGAGGTCTAAACGTCGGAAAGGATATTATTTAGGCAACACATTCCAACTGATATTCGAACTCTGGCCCTTCAAGTTACTCACTGGGATGAGCATTAAATATCTCCGTCCGATGTTTTCCCGAGAGAAGCTTTCACGTTTCAAATCTTGAGGAAGAGACGCTTCCTGCTTCAATAACGATGCAAACGTTGGGCTGACACAGTTCCGTTCAACTGCTTTAACGCATTTATATAAGCTTTAATTCATATATTTTTGGACAGAAAACGTAACAACCTTCATTAGGCTTCTTAAGCACTTTCACTTCCCTCTTGAAAAGAATCTAAAGGCTCTAGATAGAAACAGTAGTCTTTGAAGGAAATGCTACTTTAAACTGTTTGCTTCATTGTAGAAATAGTTAGTGTTTATTAAAAATAGAAATACTAGCCATTGCTTCTAAAGTAGGTGTAATTTGACATTTGTGAAATGGATCTCTTTTAACCTCAAAACTCGTATGGAAAATCTGAGTTCAGCTTTAAAATACTGTACTAATGGATTTAGTGAACCTAAGAACGTATGATGGGTAGTGTGGTATATTTTCGATAATTTTGGAGAGAGCGTGTTTTAAAGCAGAAATGTCATTTACTGACAATATTTTGCAAGAACGAGTAACTATTTAAATGTACATTCGGTGAGTTCGTACTATTTTAAGGATTTTCCTTGAGTACTTTATAAGTGAAGAAATGTATTGTGATTAAAATTGTTGTAAACATAAGCTTTAGTTTTGTGTTAAATTCCACAGTTGCCATATGCTGGTATATTTGCGAAATGTGCGCAGTGGCTGCCGTCAGGGTGGTAAAGGAAAGGGATGGCAACAAGTTTGCCAAGGAAGGGAGGAGAGGGGGTAAGCTAGGTCAACGAACTAACACGACCTTTGCTTGCACGTCACAGACAAAAGATTGATCGGACTAATCAATAGTCCCCTCACTTTCGTACGAGGTCGAGTGTGCCAGTGGCGCACTCACCTTTCTTTAACTGCAAGTAGAATGAAATACTTCATCGGCACCTGTCAGACATTTTTTTGTTTTATTCTACAAACGTAGGACATATATGACAATCAGATGATGCATTAATTACTGCCCTCGAATGCAGGTTCATAGTCTGAAAAATAAAATTGCGTGCAAGGGAATTTATTAACCATAATCGCAGCCCTTACCCCGATATTAAAACGTTTAATGCTTTACAATATGTTTCACACTAACATATAACCTATATTAATATTATAAGGAGGGAAAATGTGTGTGTGTGTATGTATATAGAGCAATCTCTAAAACCAAATCAACTGATTTTGACATTTTTTCTTTCATCAGTGAAAATCCTTTTCTTTCCTACGGCCACAGACTAAGAAGATATTTCCAGAAATGTTTAAGAGGGATATCATATTCATATGAAACCATTTAAACGCAGTTTCCTTGAATATGAATATCAGAGGATACTTTCAGCCCTTTATTGCCAACAAGCCGATTTTTAATGGCTTCCAGCCCATAGGAGTAAAGCGGTAGGCTTCAAACCTTTAAAATTGTTTTATTGGAGGGGGGAGATGATTATTGGTTCGATACTTCGTACACTTGGGTTTTAGAATCTGGCAAAAATGATAAACTACCCTACAACTTCTGGTGCCCTTCAATCTCTTGTATACAAATCGCCACTCTTTGACCTATTTATACAAAACTTTCCACTTTCATTGGAATGCAAGCAAAATTGTAGCTTACCTTGCAAAAAAGACTCCTGCTATATTTTCAGCCACTTATGTAGAAATCTGCACTGTTTAACCTATCTAAATACAATTTTGTACAGTTATACTATAGGATATAGGTTATGTTACTACTTGAAGAAATTAACCGAACTTTTCTATCCTATGGTATCTTAAAAACACCCTTAACGTTTTGTTTCCAACTCCTTGCATACAAAACTACCACGATTTGTCAATTGGGAACAAACATTTGTGTACTTGCTCGGAAAAAAGTATAGGCTACGACAAACATTTTAAAAATTACCTCTGCTCATATTTTCAGCATCTTATGTGCAAATCTACTCCAATTTGCCCTACATTTTCAATACTTACGTTCTAGAGTATACTTACCACTTATCACTTTAAGAAACTTTATATTCACGTTTTAGTTACAGAGTTTGACTCTTTATCTATATGGATAGAACTTTATACACTTACGCTGCAGGACACCAAAAAAGGCAATAATAATAATAATAATAATAATAATAATAATAATAATAATACCACAATGTACAAAAACTATCTCTACCTATATTTTTCAACCCCTGATCTAGAAACACCTAATTTAACGAATTATGATAACAGTTTAGACATGCTTTAAGACCTGGCAGGTATCATAGGCGATCAAGCTTGCCAACTCTCTCTCTTAATTTCATCGTCCTTTATAGGTGTTAACATTGTTTGAGCGATCTGAAAAATAGCTCTAGAAACGTATGCTTTAGCATCTAGAGAAAACTACTTATAAGAACACGGCAGATATTACAAGAAACCTATCATTTTCAGAATGTTCATTTAATACTAATTTTCGAATCGTTACTTAAAGATCTCCACTGTTTAACCTGTCTGGACAAAATATTGTCCCTCCCTAAAAAAAAAAGGTCAACACTTTTCATAAAAATATAAACATTTTATTGATGTACATTTTGGAAAATTATACTTTAGGATCCAGTAAAAATTATATGAATGAGGCGAACAGTGCTTCTGCCGGGTTTTTGAAGCTTACATTTATGTTTTGCTTACCTACAATGTTTACTTCTATCACAAGGAACTTAAAAATGTAATGAAATGTTAAGCCTGAAAATACATTTAATTATATAATTACATTATTATCTTTTGCTTTAAATTAACTTTCACAAGACTTCTTATACTATTTAAATTTTCTTGTAGACAATTACATTTTTTAAATCCTTGTATACAGCAAAGATGCAACTTTTCAACGTCTGGTAAGAGCTACCGTATTATGTTTCCTGTACTAAGGTAAATGTATTTTCTTAATTTCATGATACTTACATGTGCTCAAATCGCTAGAGAAAGAGTTGTATTCCATCTAAAAATTCAGTATAGGGATTACATGTTTTGAGGCCCTTGAATCCAAAAAAAAGCATTTTTTTTGGAAAAGGTCTGTATGCGTATTTTTGAACTCGAAAACGAAATGTCAGATAAATACCAAAACTGGTATTTAACTTCAATATCTTCCAAAGATGCGACACGAAGATTTTCAATAAAATTCCCGTACCCCAAAGTACACTTTACATGGAAAATGTTTCGTTACTTTCGATTTTCTCAAAAATGGCTCTAACGATTTTGATTAAGATGTCATATCGAAAAATGCAAACAGAACAAATAATACCTGTATATCATGTGTGTAAATATGGGTATTTTTAATTGCACAATCACCACGTTTTCAGGACATTGTGTAGAAGTTATCTCACCAACAAAGAAAACAAGGTGCTCAAGCAAACTCAATCGGCGAACTCCTGCTTGAAATATAATATGTTTGTTTATCTGGGCTTTCCCTCCCGTTAGCTGTTCAACAAAAATCAATAAATCAAATATCACCTTTTACTTCTCTCCTGTGTCTATAAACAGAGCATATAGTATTTGCAAAAACGGATGCTTCCAGTAAGCTTCTCCAGGGGTCTTTAATGCAACTAATTAACGTTAATACTTATCTCTTCCACCAGGGATTCCGTAGTCCATAAGGAAGGCACGCTTGATTTATTTTTCACTGTATTTTCATATTTAGTAAAATATCGAGATTATATTGATTTTTGTATGTGCTTAATTAACTTTCCACAAAAGGCCACTTTTATATGAGTATACAGAAAAGTCTGTGTTACATTCACATGACTTTATCTGCCCTCTCCTTATTAGTGGGTATATAAATTCTTCTTACGAAAGTTTATGTTCCTATCTAGTTCATATTAATTGAGA
This sequence comes from Deroplatys truncata, assembly GCA_030765065.1. Taxonomy (NCBI): domain Eukaryota; kingdom Metazoa; phylum Arthropoda; class Insecta; order Mantodea; family Mantidae; genus Deroplatys; species Deroplatys truncata. Next base: position 97,741,001 of record CM060990.1, on the reverse strand, counting down.
TAAGACTTTCCGGAAATAGTGGCATTTTTTAAAGTTCCATTTATACCCTGCCTTTAACTAAAATGGTCTTATCAGCGGCCTTTTCCTTTGGAACATATTATTGCCTATAGGCAATGGTGTTAACTTGTATTCGCTTGGCTTTGGATTTCTGATAAACTTTGGCTTTTATTCATTAGATCACATGCACATTCACACTCTCATTCATACTTCCGACTCTGGAGAGAATGGGGAATAATCTTGGCTAGAGAAAAAATCCCATCCTCCAGCCGGGAATCGAACCCAGGACCCCTCGCACAGCAGGCAGGTGCTCGAGCTAGGACAGCCGATAGTGGCATTACACATTTCGTTACAGATACAAAGGGAATAGCGATAGTCAGATGTGTCAGAACTGGACGCTATATGCTGGTCTTAAAATTCCACTCTCTTTCCATGACAAGGCGAGAAACAACTGAAAATCGACAGGACTTTAAAAGAATGGCTAAGTATTCAAACCATTAATAACGGATATCTAGGAAATGGCTCATGCCTCAAAAAGTTATTTGAACTAAATTGTGTGTTTTAAAGAGATCTGCATTTTTTGTGTGGTACGTTTTCGTCTATTGCCTAATGTTTACCAGTTACACAAGATTATACAAAATTCCTTTTGAATGAGGAGGTCTTCACAGGCTATTCTCAGAAAATTCAACATACATATTTTATTTGACATGTAAATATTTTTAATATGTGATATTTTAATAAAAAACGTTAGATCCATCTTTTAGGAAACAAACAATTTCGAAAAATGTTCCATGTAAAGGGTAGTTGAGGATGGGGGGATTTTCCTGAAACTCTTCGTGTCGCATCTTTGGAAGATACTGAACTTAAATACCAAGTTTAGTATTTATCCAACTTTTCGATTTGGGTTATGCTGTTCACTCACACACACACATACACACGCACACACGGACCTTTATCTAAAAATTTTTGTTCAGGGGCCCTCAAAATATGTATTTCCGGTGAAATCTCGACATCAAATTTTTGGGTGGCATACAATACTTCTCCTACTTACTATACGCAGTGGAGGAAGTTAACATATAAATGTTCTAAAATTACTTAATGTAGTTGTAAATACATTTGAAGTAATCAGTGGACAATGCGTGCAAAATGGTTCCGAAATGTTGTTTTAAATAACATGGTTATCCCTATTGAGGAAAGAATACCCCAAATAGCCAAATTGATGGCACGTTTATAATTCAACTTGAAGTATACAAATAGTTATATGATTCCTTTTCAGTTGTTATTTCACTTTTGATTAAGTCATTTGTAAACAGATAATAAGTAAAACCTGAAAATCATTACATCTTAAGTGATATTATTGATTTTGTTTCAGATGTTCTAAAAGCGATTTAATGGCAGTTTTATTTCAACCTGCTATAAAACATTAATTTTAGAAGGAAAATAAAATATTAGTGGAAATATGACTTGTGTCAGTTAAACTAAAACCAGTTAGCAACAAAATATTGTAAAAAGATTATATTAATACTAAAATTCGTCTGAATAAAAATTAGTGATGGAACGATACCACCATTTCTCGATTCTCGATACCGATACTGATTTTTGAGCTTCGAAACTCGATACTGACTTTATAAAAAACTGTAAGGGCGATAGCTTGTTCACTGAATTCTTATAAGTAGTTTTCTGTGTATAAACGCATGTAACCAATTTTATATTGTATGCTAATTCCGAAATTGTTCCTGTTTGACATTCTCCAATTGGCAGCAATTTTTTTATGTTCATAATGCCATGGTTTATATATCCCCTACTGTTAGTCAAGGCTATTATTATTATTATTATTATTATTATTATTAATAATAATAATAATAATAATTTATTTGCTTCCTTTTTATGTAACTTTATTTTGTGCTCAAAACTTTCTTTTAAAGGATTTCCTATCCATATTATGGAAACTAGTCGTACGGTGTACCTGTAAGCTATGCTCGTGGCCCGAGTTTGACTTGCATAAACACTAACAGATGGAGGAAAGAACAAATATTTTCATGCAGTGTATTATCTCACGTCTTAAATTTCTGATTTGTTTCTGTTGCATTCACAGATTTTGGTCATAGGTATAGGTATCTGTAATGACTGAGAGTGGGTCACCAGGTCAAGCTATTGCAGAAACGTGATTTAGTGCATCAGCTAAATCAGTTTCATTCACAACTCAGTTAACGCTGCATGTTACATGAGTACCTCTACTCCTTTCCCCCATTGTTTTGTATGGTTTCATTTAGACAAAAATCTATGGAATATTGCATTGTTTCACCCACAGGAAACGCAGTCAAGGTCTATCAAGAACTATAGACCAGCAAACGTGCGAGGTAGTAACGTGAAGTCTCGACTCCTTTCATTCCTTATCTAGCATAATGTTAAAGCAATAACTTTAAATAATGGAAAACTTAAAAATTTAAACGTATCAAAAAAGTATCGAAGGTTCATTTCAGAGTATTAGACATACTTCGATACCACCGAGTATCGAGAGCATCGAGGTGCCACCCCTAATTAAAATATACAGTAATGAAGGAACAGAATAGAGGGAAGTCTTCATTCTTCAGAGAATGAGTATGAAATATTAGATATAATTTCCTACTGAGGTGCTTTAGCCTTTCTTAGACCGCCGGTCGTAGCCCAATTTTTCCATTGATACTTTCTCTTCGTTTTACAGACACTTGTTCCAACAGTTTTTAAATGTCTCCTACTTTTTCAGAATTGTTCGAAATTTTACCATTGTTACACACTTATGTAACTGGCAACGCTGAAGCACTATGAACACGTTTTTCCTCTAAGAACTTATGTTTTAGAAGCGTGTCTATAGAGTCTGATGATATAAGGCGTTTGGAAAATTACTCTTTCACAAATACTTAGCATTTAATTTAAAAAAAAAAAACACCCGTATGCAATGAAACCTATTTTGAAAACATTGGAGGTGAGACTCTTTCAAATAACTCATTCATTTGTAATTCCTATGTGGTGCTGAATAGCGTAACATAACTAAAAACCCTTAAACTCTTTTTTAATTTTTGTGTTATTGACCAAAGTCATCTACAAATTTTTAATGTTAACTCCGTAATGTTAACTGTTTTACTACCAGCCAAAATAAACAAATTCGCTCATGAGCCTTTATTATTGTTCTCATTTTTATAATACAGATTGCAGAACCCGAGTGTCTGCTTGCATTATTGCACACAATGCGGAGATTTTTTTCGCTTCTACCTTTCTCCCTTCCTCTCTCCATCTCCCTCACACTCTCCCTCTCCACTTTCACTTTCTCCCCTTCCAATCTCGCTCCCTCTGTCCCCCCACTTTCGGTCATTCGTTCTCGCTCCATCTCTCTTTCCATTCTCTCTATCACTCTGTCCTTCCGTCGCCCTCTCTTTTGCCGCCTCTTTCTGTACAACGTAAATTCTATGTGATATTCTGAAAACTGATAGTAAAATTGTGTTTCCTGGCGTATTAATAAAAATTAAATACAAATAAAATATTTAAGAATGTAAAAAACTTGTGCCCTTTCCTTATGGTTGTAATGTGATTGAAGCTATCTCCCGCGGTAAATGGTTTACATACAGGAATGATAGTAAAAACAGAAGCATAACTTCTTGAACATTCTTCCTATCGATGAATGGTGTCACAGATAATCAAACTTATTAGAAACGGTTAGTTTATGTATTGAATTAAACACTGTTTTTAAAAAATCAATAGCAAATGGGATATCTTGATTCTTTATATTTATGGTCGATTAGAAACCTTTGGCTAAAGCAAATAAGGTCCCATACAGCCCATCCTTTAACTGGAACCTTAGGCACAGATTCATAACGATGGTTGTACCATTTTGGGCGGAAAGCACACACAATTTTTGCCTTCAACGTAGACTACTAATACGTTAACATTAGCTTGTTTTTTTAATCCAGAATCTAGAATTACCATAAACATTTTGGTTACAGTTTTATTAATGTGTAGACGACAGAATTCAAAAACACGCATGACGAAAAACTGAATTTTTCACATATATCAAAAGTGAAAGTGTCCTAATTCTGGGGAATGACACACACCTACTCACAAATGCATGAGCACACGTTGGATCTTTTTTTCTCCCAAGTTGACATCAGTACACTCTGGAACAAGTTGCTCAAATTTACAGAACATTAGAGTAATGAAGCCAGTGTGAGCGAATGTGAGCATACAGTCAAAGATATAACAACTGACGCACTAACTAGCGGAATACCACAAAGCTCCACGCAAGGAAGCGCTGTTGGAGGAAGTCGTGAAGACTCTGCAAGTGTTTACATGATGTAATAATAAGCTTGGGAGGGATGTTGCTGCGCTTTATCACGGATCTTAAAAAAACAAGACAAGAACTGCTTACATGTGTAAAGAAATAGAAGGAAGCTCAAAATTGCAAAACTGAGAAACGTATTAAAATGCCAAGTGTTACTCGAGTTGTTTATAGCACATCTGTAGAGGTCGAAGTACATCCGCTGGAAGCATTTAACATGAAGAACAGGCAGGTATCTATCCCTCGGCTTAATTATTATCGTGATCGTTGTATACCATTGCACATAGGATTTAATTTACCCTTTCACCGCTACGTTCTTGGCTCAAGCAGCTGCAGCGACCGCGCGGTCCTGACTCGGCCGCGCCGAACTGTTCTCTTTCTGCTAAAAGTTTTCTGCGCGAGCACGCGATTTGATATTGCATGCTTATGTTACTCGTATAAAATACATACGAACACGGCATTTTATTGCGCAAATAGTGAATTCAAAATTTGAATCCGCACCAAACAAAGACAAAAAATGGAGCCAGGTTCTTAAAAGGAGGTAATTTTCTGGGCAGCATCCCAAAGCAAACATACCAAAGCACACAATTTTCACCACGAGGGAAAATGCCAAACCGAACCGCAGATCCGACCAAGGAATAAGGCGGTGCTCTGACGGATATATCTATTGTTAGCAGTGAAGGGGTTAAGAAAATCATGTAGTAGTAGTAGTAGTGGTACATATTACTGCCTTTGAGCACTAGATTTGTGCAATTGGTATGTCAATATAAGGACATAAAAATGTACAATTAGAAATTAGTTTCACCATGGAAAAGGACTTAATTCGAATAAAATTTCTTATTAAAGAACCAATTAGAGATAGCTTTTTTAAATGTTGCTTTTCTTAATTGAAATATATTTGGTGGAAATTGATTAGCTGTTTTAATAGCAATAATTAGACGATTCTTCATATTTATTGTAACCTTACTGAAAGGAACATTGATATTGTCTTCCTGTCTGATATTAAAGAATGCAAGGTATTTTGAATATAAAATGTATTATAATTATGCATCAGGTATCTTCAGGGATGTAACAGTCATTTCTTCTTTAATAAATAGTGGTCCACAATGGTCATCTGACTTAGTTAAAATTCTTATTTCTTTCTTCTGAAGTAGAAATACTTCATTAATTGCCCCAACAACAGTGATGTTGATATCGAGGAATTGAAGTTCTTAAATGTGATTATGTGTAGCCTTCATCATCAACCACCTGTATTTCGGGCTGTAAATTTGAAATGTCGACTGTGTGTTGGTTGTGTTGCGGGTCTGTGTGGTCCGAATTGCAAGTGGTTATGACCACCGATACTAGTCGACCACGATATGAGTGGTTCGGCAGGAAGAGGAGCTAAACAGTTACGGAGCAAGTGGGCGGGGCATCGGAAGGACAGTGAGGTAAAGAAAACACCTTCATTTCCGAGTTGCATTTATTAGCAAGCCTGAGGCCTGCAGATGCAGTATTGTCTTCATTGTGCAACTATACATTCCGCTATCGCTTTGCCTCTCACTCCCCTCTGATCCCAAGGCTTGGTGACGTTCGCATTGTCAATAAACACAGTGGCGCCCTCCTCCAAGCGCACTCATATCGTGGCCGACTAGTACATAAGGCTTGCTGCGTTGATTGAGTCAACAAGCGACGAGCGAACAGGTTTTGTATAAGTGAACCAGAGCTACAAATTGGTGGTACAATTAAGTAGCTGATAACTCAAAAACTCAGTAATATCATGAGCGAATTCAGCTTTCAGGAGTATTTTCAAGCAAACGCTATACTATCCGCTAGTCGTCATGCAGCCACAGAGCACGTATGTAGTAGTGCATTTAAAGAAATTCACAACTTCTCAATCCAGTACTGCTACAATTTGAGATGACAAATTGCATTTTAATATCAGTTTTTTATTTATTTATCGCTAGCAAATATTTACATCAGAATACTATATTACATGAATTCTAACATCACCCCTGAATGGGAAAATCTCGTGCTCAGGGGTGGATTCCCCATAATCTGAAGAAAATTCGAGAAAAAGCACAGTTAGAGTTTGTTTACAATGAAGGATTAAACGAGATATTCCATGTTATTGGTTTGAATTTAAAATAATTTATACCTACCTTTTTTTTCAGCAGCAAATCGCTGTTGGTTTTTTTTTCTCGTTTACCTGCAAAGAGAATGGAATTTCAAAACCATCACATAGCGACACACTTTCAAAAGATTTGACTTACCCTTTAGTTTACTGTTTTCTTCTTATACCTACAATGAAATGTATAAATATGTAATGAAGATTTAATTCGATTAACAAGAAATAGAAAAATCAGCTTTTGTATGTACCTATAGTTTGTAGAGGAGTGAGTAGGGAAAGTCCTACAATGTAACAAATCAGATTTTTAAATGCAGTGCTTTTCGAATGTGATGGTCAATATTAGGAAGACCAAAAAGTTTAATTGAAAGAATAAAAATAACTTCAATAAACTACGGTAATTTCTATTGAGATTTGCCACTGAATATGCCAGTGCTAACCCTGAGGGTAGAATTCTTTGCAAAGGTGGTTTTATTAATAATAAGATAGCAGCATTTCATGCGTTAGCTTTAACAGAACACTATAGAAATGTGATTAAACGTAAGGTAGTTTTAGAATTTCTTTTCAGCACCGCAGAAACTCATGCATTCAATGTACACTGCCACAGAAAAAGTTTTCCGGGTATACGAGTAATTTTTTTTTATTTATGGATGCTCTTTAACTACTATGGTCCTTAGCGTCCCATTCCATATTGGGCGTGAAAGATCGGTAATTTTGCTCAGAGGCCTCTTTATCAGGCTTGAGGTTCTTTTACGTACCGTAAATCTACGACACGGGACCACCGACTTTACTTCCCTTCCGAAGGAAGTCATGCTAAGTATTTTTACGCCCGAAAAAAATCCATCGCCCTCCGCCGAGTTTGAACACGCGACCTCGGGAACTAGAGGCTAGCATGGTAGCCACTACATCACGGAGGACGACTACAAATAACTACAGTCCACTACGGAATGCGTTAGATGACTTAGCGAATGGGTACCATCTTATTGCTGAACCTAATCTCACTTTTGCTGATAATGTATCAAACATTTTCGTATCGGTATGATGGCACACCTGCACATCAACCCCACTCATCCTCAGTAGCATCGCCATTGAATGTTGTCGTTCTATAAATGAGACATAAAGCAAACGCAGTAGTGAAATTTGCAATTTTACATTTTCTAGTTTGTCAATGTTTATTCAGTTTCGCTTTCCATGTAATAAATTTGGTTTTATTTTATTTTCAGCAGAGTAGAATCCAGTGCACCGAGCACGACTATACACTTCCCATGCCTGGATCCACAGACAAGTCACTTGCCCCAGAGGCCGCTGGAGTTGGTGTTTAGCGGTGTAACCGTCACTGTGGATAAGCGACCTATCCTGAGGGATGTGAGTGGCATGGTTCGGCCTGGCGAGCTGTTGGCGGTCATGGGCCCCTCGGGTAAGTATGCGTTGATGTTGCTGTATTGCATGCGATAAAGTAAACTACCGCAGCAAATTGTAAAAACGTTATTTACTTGCCAGAATTCCCTAAGGTAATGGTTTAAAACAGCCTGGTGCGACCGCGGTACTAATGAAGGCATTGAACGTGATTTTAGGGAATTACCCGTAGTTATGAGCAAAGCTTGTATAACTCGTAAATTTCTAAATAATGCCAGTTTAAAACTTAGCATTACATTCTGACTATTAATGATGTAGCGGCTGTTTTTTGTGCTTCAGCTCCGCTGTGTTTACTTTTACCCTTACAGAAAACGCTAGGCGTTTCGTTCTCTCTACGCTGAAAATCATTAGTGTATAAAGAAAACACATTTGACACGGCAAGTTTGACTTCAGTACTATTTTTATTTAGTGCTCAATACTTATCTTTAGTTCTTACAAAGAGTGAGGATTTGTTCTTTCTAGCTTCTCTCTGGATAACACACATGAAAAAAGGCACAAGCTATGAGATCTGAGAATCAGATGGACAATGCTCCTGCATTAACCACTCTGTCCTCAAGTAACATTAGCGAGTCTTGAATATTCACACAAACTTAACTTGAAACCACGACTCACCCGCAAAGAACGCAAGCTGTTGGTCAATTAAATATTCGTTCACCAGCGGAAGAAACCACTCACAACAACGTGCCCATACTTTTGAATCACCTGGCTGTAAACATGTAAATTTATAAGGTTTGGGTTTTAATTAATTGTGGTGTTTAATATAAAAAATACACCCCCTTTTGCTTCACTGAGTGGCTTTGTTATCAAAGACTTCGCTTTCTTTTATCTTGAGTTAATGCAGATCCTTGCTTGTTTTTTGGAGCAAGCCCGCAAACCACAATTTGTGTACGTTATCACGAATTGTGGTTCTAAAAAGAGGAAGTTGTTTAAGAAACTTCGCTGCCGAGCTAGTTGGGTCCGCGGTAACGTATGAGGCTCGCACCCGGGTTCAATTACCTTCTACCGCCCACTCTGACCTTGGATTTTTCGTGGTTTTCCCTGGTCGGTAGGTGAATTATTGGGTGGTTTCTCTTCTACCGACCGAGAGAGATGGCTCCGTGGTAACGTGTGAGGCTTGCATTCGGGATATCCCGGGTTCGACTCCCGTCGGGCCAGCCATTGACTATGGTTTTTTTTCGTGGTTTCCCCGGATCGGTAGGCGAGTGTTGGGGTGGTTCCTCTTTTACCACGAATTCGTTGTCCATCATTTCCTGCTCCCATCATTACCTTAAATCTGCTTCAGGGTTGAAGGACCAGGCGACGGTGTTGCGTGTGTTGCTACAGGACTGTGGATTGTACGCTTGGAAAGGTTTCTCCCTGGCGTTTAGTTGGTCTGCTGGGGCCCGCTTTCTGGTAGCGTCTCGGGTCACAGGGACTCCCAAGGGGCACAGGGCGTGGCTAGCAGGCGCCAGGATATGCTCCATCTGAAATTGTTAGGGGCCTCGTCTTTGCTCGCGCACATCGTCTTCCGGATCGCCCTTCGGGTATATCCACTTCATCCCTCCTTCCTAGAGGTCACGTTAGAAGCAAAAAGGTCCACTGTAGCCAACTTGCGGTGCTGTGTCCCAGTTTCTGGAGGCTCTACCGTCTTTGTACACCTACACGATTCCCATTCTCTCATCTCATGAGGTAGCGCCAGACAGATGGCAAAGTTGCTTGCTCCAGGGAGGAGTGTTCCCCATGGACACCAGAGGGCTCTCTGGTGTATGGGTTGTTCATCGCCCTAGAAGGACGGCTCCGGCAATGAGTCGGAATTGTTACGGACTTTTGTGCGTATCTGTGGTCCGTATGCCTGTGGCCTATAGCCCTCTGTGGTTCCTTCGCTACATCCTTTCCTCCTCGAGGGTGATAGCCACAATAAATCTGTAGGTCGCGGTGAGCGGCGTGTCTCCCTCCTTTGTATATCCTATACCTATGAAACTTCGCTCGCTCCCGCGCGCGCACGTAGATGAGATGTTAAACACCACTGTTAAATGCTGTCTTTAATAACATCAGTATGGCTTTGTGATGTTACTAACCTTCACTATTTATCAGTTGTTTAAGTACATCGGGTTTAATCTGGGTGTTGTACATACGGATTTATGCAGTTTAAGATATTATTTTAAATATAGCATCAAACAGGAGCTCATTTCCGTTTATACTTGGGGGTGGGCAAGATTGCCTGAAGCAGTTGTCCAAATTTTCAGGTGATTTTAACGACACATTTAGCCTAAGAGAAAGTAATTTTTTATTTCTTAAATGTTAAATATTTACATTAAAATTCTCGTTAATTTTTCTTTTGGTAGAGCAATAATAACCAGTACCCTAATTATTTCTCATAATTTGGAGGGGGGCAATTGACCCCCCCCCTGTAGCCCGAAATGACGCTCTTGGCATCAAATATGATTTTTGTCTAACTAATAAGTTCATTTAATAACGTATTATTTATTTTGCACCAGTTATTTTATATTTTGATCACCTTTCAAAGAACAAATTGCTTGCAGCTAAACAGAAGTTCTTGAAGTCACCCTTGATGAACAAAATTGGTGCTATTTTCTCATTTTTCCTTGTAATGAATTACAGTACAAAAATGGTGTTGTGTGTGTTTCAGTTTTTATTATTTTTACAGTGACTGTTATAAATAACAGTTCAAATGCAAAACAAATCTAGGTACCTGTTTTGTAGCCTGTGTTGTACACAACACCAGGCTATTAACATTGAAAGCAATAAAGTAGTACTGAAGCAATGAGTTTAATTACAAGTGAAAGTAGAATAGCACTGGATAACACCCAGCTAATTGAATTTTACAGGGTGTGGCAAAACTACTCTCCTAAACTGCTTATCAGGAAGAGTTAAATTGGATTCTGGTTACATCAGACTCAATAGAGAGCGTCTCAACAAGCGATGGAAGCGGAAGATCTGCTATGTTCTACAACAGGACATATTTTTTCCAGATCTGACACTCAGACAGACTCTTGAGGTATGAATGTTTATCTTAGCATCAATAACTAACATAAATATATGATCAAGAATAATTTCATTGAAGCCGTTGAAACTCTTTGTGGAAGATAACCGAATGTACGTCGTAACACACATTACATCATTCATCATTCATGAATCATGCTCAGCTGTAAGATGTTGTATTTGAAAACAATTTGAAGGAGAAATAGAGAATGTTTATTCATGGTCTTAAATACATAGCAACTGAGTGTCTGCTAAAAATTGTAAATATTAATGGTTTCCAAAAAAATCTCCTTTCAGAAAGCAGTCTTCATTATAAGTTCAAGTACTTTGTGTTTTACACCCAGAGCCTGTTGTGTAACATGTTGTTTCTGTACATCAGTGTGACTTACAGATATGTTATCACCAGGGATAGGAATCTTATGCTGTAATGTTCCCTTTAATATGAGTGCATTTATGCACTGAAAACTTCCATAATATGCACATAAAGATGCCACATAAATATCATTAAGATAATATATTGACATAAACTAAAAATTTAAGGCAATTTTATGCAATCTCTACGTGAATAAAACTGTTGTGGCAACTATATGAATTATTTAACTCATCAAACCTTATCCTTAATGCTAAAGAGTTAGGATATACAAGCACTACACCACTGAATTGAAATGACCTGAGGTTTTAACTGGAGAATGACTGCAAACCTGCAGTAATATTTTTGGAACTGAACTTCTAAAACTATTAATAGTTGAATATTTTGAAGTCCTTTCCTTTGTGTAAATTAGTAGGTTACATTTTTATTAATCTTAAGAGATGTTAAACACCAAAATTTAATAAATGTACTATTACATATAAGTATAACCACTAAACAGCCACCTTTATACCATGAGGGAACGACTATGACCAAGGCGGGGATTCACCAATGTGATGTGAGCTAGCTACCATCAATGTTGCCAAGTTTCTAGACTGGCTCAGCGGCATGTGTAGTTTCTAAATATTGTATTTGTAAATCAAATATGAAGGCAAAATGAATAAATTAAAATTTCTTTATTAAATATACATGTAAAATTAGAATATGCAGGATAATTTGCAAACTACTGAAATATTATGCTTATTAACAAAACAGACAAAATAAGCATTATATTACCCTACCCTTTATATTATTATAAAATATCCTTTAAATTGTTGGAATTTAGTAATTAACTCACATACTAATTGAGCATACTTTCTGACAGCAGAGAAGAAATATACATTTGCATTAACAAACCCTATCCTTAGGTATCCCACATTAGAGAACTATGTGTGACTCTCTTCCTACAGACAGTCTGTACATGCCATTAATGAGTTATGAAAACTTATGAGTAGGAAAGAATTATAAATATACTTACTGATTGAAAAAAAAAGTCTATTCACTCCCTGCCATTTCAAAGATATAGACTAAATGCATTACAAGAAAAGATATCTGATTTTGGTAGTGGTAGTAGTTGTAGTGTAGTGTAATATAGTTTATTCTCATTGGAGGCAAGCGACATATGTTGGTAATTTACATTTTGAAAACAAAGTTTCATAATTTTGTTTCTTATTCTCTCCCTCACATAAGTTTGGTAACCTAGGAATTAGGCGCTCATCTTAATTCATTGCAATTTATGCTAATGAGAGGTTTCTCAAACATCATCACTTAGTCACATGAATCATTAGCCATGTTGGAATCAGCTACAACTTTCTCAAAGCTTCATAGGTCATTAATTGAAACTTAGATAAAAGATACATTTCAGTAAGGTAACTTCAATTATAACATGGAACAAACTACTGGAGTCAGAGTCAGGTGTGAATAAACAATGCCACCAGTAAGAGATTACCAGTTTTCTTGCATAACATACTGCACTTACAAGAATTAAGTACAAATCCTAGGACTAAGGATCGGAAGGGGACTTAGCACCTCGACCTACGAAGATCTTTAGTGCCTAAGCCTCTGATGGTCCGCCCCTGGGAGGGAGAGGTGAGGACAGAGGGAGGCAGGGCAGAGGGCAGGGTCCCTACCCTTTTCCAGATTGAAGCTCCCCGGGTGGCAGCTGGTACAACCAGCTCCCCTCCCCCCTGCAGGCTTGCTCATCCCACTGTGGGGGGCCGGGACTCGGAGACCGCCCCCATTCCGGGGGACGAAGTGCTACATAGAGCATCCATTTCCCTTGCCATGCAACGGCGAGCCTCCCGCCGACACTTGCAACCATGAAACAGCCAAGTAGATGAAAGCTGAAGTGAAATGAGAATGAAGGTGAAATGGAGGGACAGGAAATTCGGGAGATGTAATGAACCTTCCCAGCATTCGCCTAGCGACCCAGGGAAACAACCCATGGGTCAGGAAGGTCGGCCGCAGAAATCGAACCCACGACATCCCGAATGCGGACCACAGACGTTGCACCTGAGCCATCCCACTCGATTACAAGAAGTAACTAACTATATGATCCTAGGAAATGTTCTACTTGTTACATTACATATTCCGAATTTTAAATATTTAACATAGACTGATGTGCATAGCATGAACATGGCTTCAAGTGCTGAGCAATTATTTTTACTTTCTATGCCTGTCTGTGCAATGCTATAAGCCCGCACCCTTCATTGCAATGAAACACGCTTCTACCTCCATTTACAAGGGCTAATAGAAAGATCTATGATATTCCTCAGAGGCAACAGTTAAAAATATAGATTGCTAAAGTGATACTACTTCTATAATCCTGTTGTTGCCACATTATGCTGCCCACAAAGGGGTAGGGATTAAAACTATAATCAGATTGATATAAAATGTGTTAAGAATAATATATTATATTGCTGAATAATACAAGCTGTGTTAAGTTCCTCATTTCCTATCTGGGGAAATTGAGACTAGCGTGTGCTATAACATTTATTGCAACTGTCCTCTATCTAAGCTTCTAAACACATACAGCATTATTCAACAAAACTATTGAATGATCAGCACATACATGAAGAAACACGTTTTTTGCAAGCAAATTGATAATTTTACGCCCGGCTTAGTATTATATCAATACTGACTGAAAGATGATTCATATTCCGTTATACTATGTTAACATCAAATGAAAGTTTCTATTTCAAAATCTCTTGTAATGGTCATAGTTCATAAGCTATTTAAATGAATGTCATTTTAAAGCAAATCAGCTGTTTCAAGTAGAAATTTTGAATACCACTTCTTTAGCATTGCACAGTGCTCAGGTTCCTTAAAAAACAGTAGCAGAGGTGAATGGTATGCATTGCATTCTTTATGGATGCCTGTAATTTGAAAGTAAACTTTTCATCAATGAATAGTGATTGAAAGCACAGAGGTTCATAAGAAATGTACTCTAAACTTTCGTTAAAATAATATAATATTTATGGTCTCCAGGTTTCTCAATGAACTCTGATTCTGGAAAAAGAACATTTTTCTTAAATGAATAAATAAATGATAATTCCATACTTATAACTATAGTGTAAAACAATTAGTAAATACCAGGGTTAGGATTTTTAGGTGCGCACCTTTTTTCTTAGGGTAAGTTAAAGCTGTGCGGAAAGATATCACAGTGTAAAATTTTGTTTCTAGTTGCGAAAAGAGGCATTTTTCTCGCACCTTTTCCCCTTTTTTGGGACCTTTATCCCTTTTTGGCACCTTTATCCCATTTTTCCCCAACCATGCCCATAATTCCCTTTTCCCCCTTTTTTCTTTTAGGTTTCATTCCAATTTATTCTTTAACTTCCAATTAACGTCTCCTCAGCTTGCTGTGTACGTGCGAATAGTAAGCCTACTTCTTTCAGTAAACGCCGCGCGGGAATTGAAAGCACACGCGCAACAATGGGAAATAATTATGTGTTCGACGAAAACCTCTTTCTCTCGCTTTATCGCTATAAAGTAGCCCGCAATAATGCAATTGACAATGAGTCATTCTATCCCACCAGAATCAGTAGCCTGCTGTTCGTGAATGTGAGTTTGTTACTGTGAGAGACGTTATCTGTTTGCGTGGAGGCGAAGGCTTGGCACGCAGAGACGGCAGTAACCTCACCCGCGCAGTTCCGAGAATTATTAAGACTGGGTTCTGCTCGAAACTACTAGAAATCGCTGAGTCTGAAGTTCCAGCATGAATGAGAACATTCTGGTAATTGTCGCGGTGTTATAAGAGAATGTGGACAGCGAATGGGCGCAAGAGTGAGTTGTGTGACAGTCGCATTCTGTTAGCAAGGGAACTAGTGTTAGCTCTCCAAACGAGTGTACTAGTACTAGATTTTACCACGCCAAAGGTGTCCAGTGCTCGATTTATTGTTCTGGTTGAGGGATTCAAACAAGATTTCATAGACACTGATGGAACTGTTATGCGATATACTATTTGTGATTCAGGAATTTCGTTGGATGAAAAACACCAGCGAGATCGCATCAAACAACACATTTCCTGCTCTAAGCATCAAATGAACAAGACCCTTCAAGCAAACAAATCACGGCAACCTCTATCACGAAATGCGTTTCAACAGAGTTCTTCAAAAAGCCAAAATTTGAAGGAATTAAACATTGATTTGTGTGCAGCTCTTATACAAGCAGGAATTCCACTCAATAAGGTGAACCATCCAGCCTTCAAGGGATATTTTGAAAAATACACAAAGATGTCAATGCCCGATGAGAGTACTTTAAGAAAAAACTACATAGAGCCTGTTTACCAAGAAACCATAGAAAGAATCAAGGAGAAAGTGTCTGATTGCGATGTGGGAATCATTGTGGATGAAACCATAGACTCAATGGAACGATATGTTTTGAACATTTTAGTTTTTCCCTTAGCAGGGGAGAAAGTTAAGCCCATGTTGTTAAAAATGTACGAGCTGCAGAAAACCAATGCCAGTACAGTAATGCAATCCATTATGGACTTCTGCCAAAAACTCTGGGCTACTGGTATCGAGTTTGAAAAACTTCTTCTTGTGGTTACGGACCAGGCACCAAACATGGTTTCAGCTGTTAACCAATTGAAACCTTTATTTCCTAACTTAAAGCATATGACATGCTTGGCTCATGCCCTTTATAGGGTTTTGTGAATCCATAAGGAACGAATACGACATCGCAAATCAATTCATCTCTGCCCTGAAGAAGATTCTACTGAAAGCTCCGAGCCGTGTTGTTTACTACAGGGAAATCACTGGTCTACCCCTTCCAAATTTCCCGGTCATTACTTGCTGGGGATCTTTGATTGAGTGTGCTGCTATGTTGTGTGAAAATTTTGACAAAATTAAAGAGTTTCTGCTTTCTTTGTATCCATCCGACGCAGGTGCAATTTCCAAAGCACAGCAACTTCTGTTACCAGAGAAAATGCATAATTTGCAGACAGAACTATATTGTGCCCATAGTTACAACTACCTGCCTGCAGCTATTAAACGATTGGAAGAACAAGGTCTGGAAAAAGGAAAAACAATAGGATATTTTTACTTCCGTGAGGGAGCAGTTAGATGGCTTTGCCAAAGGCAAACTTGAATCTAGTTTCAGAAGAATCCAGAAATTGAGGAATTCGCCACATCTGTAGAGTTGCCTTTCCGAGTGAATACAAGGTTTGCCCCACTGGTTTCTGTGGATGTTGAAAGAAGCTTTAGCATCTACAAAGACATTCTATCTCCTAATAGAAACAGACTTACTTTTAAAAATGTGGAGATGCTTAATGTCTTGAAGCACATTAGCTTCATGTTTTTTCCTTCTTTTGATGAGTGATAATTTGATGTACTTGTTTGTAGTTCAATAAATTAGAATAGAGGAAAGAGAAATCGTTGAATTAGTTAAGGAAATGCACAACTGAAATTAACCCAAAGTCCCAAAAAATCTAAAAAAAAAAAAAAAAAAATTATGTTCCCAAAAATTCTTCATTGCTTGTAGTTTTAGAATCCACTCTTATTTTTGACTTAGGGAATGCTTCAGAATCGTTACAAGACTTTTTAAATATCCTTGCGCATTTGTTTATATTTTAAAACTTTATTTTAAGGCGTTTCTTATTTTCAGCATTTCTGCATATTCAAAATGTTCCACCCGATGTAGTTTTCATCCATTCATATTGACATTTTTTATGCTTATTTCAAAAACCCAAATAAATAAAACTGTCATATAATTTTTCTGTGTAATGAATAGTTTTTGCGCTACTAATTTTTTAAGATAACAATGTATACAAAAAAAAAAGACGAAAAAAAATGCAAATACAAAACTGCAAAACTTTTTTTTCTCTTAAACTAAGAATGGTAGAAAAAACTTATATGACAGATTTGTAGTTCCTTGACATAGAAGAAATATAATATTTCTTTTTGAAAAATGCATCATGTGTTGCATTTTGCATATATCCATAACTTTATAATTTGAAAATTAATAACTTGAAAACTTTTTAATATTTTGGATTGAAGTTCAGAAAACAACTATATCTAAAGAAGACGGACATGTGGTTAAAATTTCAGCCCAATTGAATGGATAGTTTAGAAAATAGCAATTTCAGTTGTGCATCCCCTTAAATAAACCAGCACCTTATTGTCCCTTTTTTCAACTTATTTGAGCACCTTTTCCCTTCCTTTTTTCATATGAAATTTGCACCTAAAAATCCTAACCCTGGTAATTACTCTGTTTTAGTATGCTGCTCGGCTAAGGTTACCAGACAGTCTTTCCTACGCACAGAAAATGCAGTATGTCGATCACATCATTGATGTCCTGGACCTGGGCGCATGTCAGGATACAAGTAAGTTCAACTGCTTTTCTTGCCAATGCTTATTTGTAATTTTCCCGTAAACAACCCTTTAAGGATGCAAGATTGTATGTTGTGTGTATGACTTCAAATACGTAACACAACATAATTTTATTTACAGTTATTGGTGACTATATCAAACGTGGTTTATCTGGTGGAGAAAAGAAACGAGCAAACATAGCTTGTGAACTTCTGACAAATCCATCACTGATGCTGCTTGATGTGAGTTTACTTTTATAACATAAATGTGTCTTGCTATTTTGTCTAACAATCTAACGACTACCCCAGATATTCATACATGGATAAAACAATGTATTCACTGTGTTCTCTGCAGTGTTGTGTAATTGGAAAGTTAGACTTCTAATTACTTATCTAATGGCGCCATAACCCGGATATTGTGGTGTTCATCAAAAGATGTTCAAGATAGTCCAGAGATGTCACTGTGGTCCATTTTGGCTTTCACAGCAGCACAGATCTCAGAAACAGTGAATAAAAACATCCAGCTTTGTCCATCATTGCCTATGTTTCTTGCAAAGCTTTTCCCTACCTGGAGTGTATTTCTTTCCAAAAATGTATACAGGGAATTTCCGAAAACAAAATAATGGTCTAACCACATGTGTCTCAGATCATGACAGTCAAATAGATCATCTTTTGCCATCCTTTATAATTGTTGCAACACACCTAGCGTTACCTTTGAAGGGTTGGGAAGAGTAAGCAGAAAAAGTTGGTATTCAATTCAATTCAATTTATTCATCCTTTCTCTCAGTACAAAATGATGAATATGCAAATACAAAATTGCAAAAGAAAATTTAATGTAGTAATATAGTTATTCATGAAAAAAGGTACAATGCAGAAGAGAAACAATGTATGATACATATTAGAATTGATTACTAACTTACTAAAAACCCTTGTATAGAATGAAAGTCTTATCTGATCCGGATTCTTTATATAAAGTGACAACAGCCAATTATACTTTTGTATACCATTACAAATGTCATATTATGGCTAATTACTGACAGATCTGAGGTTTCTCGCATATCATGCTGAGGTGCCACTGAGTAAGCCTTGACATCTAAAAGAACATTTTATATACATACAAACATGGAAGAGTCATAATTTTAAGTTCCTTAATATATGCTCTGCAACTCACATAGGTTGGTTGATTAAATATCATTCTGATAACTCTGTTTTGTAATTTGAATACTTTGCCTGATATCTTTGAACTGCCTCAGAAAATGATGCAATAATTTAAGAGTATGAAAACAAGCAAAATAAGTTACTTGGACCAACTTGTTGAAGTTTTCAATGTTTTTGCTGACATAACAAAGCTTACTTAATTTTTATTTGGATTTTATAGTACAGCCCAATACAAAATTTGATTTGTCTAGACACCTAAAAATTAGGTGTCTGCTATATACATGTTTTAAGTGTTATTCAAATGAATATCTGGAAAAGAATAAAAATGAATATTTGGAAGAAAAAAGAATTTACTTTATGCCAAATCCTATTGCTACTGTTGTATCTTTATTTATGTCTTTCTTGTGCAAACCATGGCAAAAATGTTAATTAGTTGTTCTTCCACACATATCATATGTAGGTTCTTTCTTTCTTTCTTCCTTCCTTTCTTTCTTTCTTTCTTTCCCTCTTTCTTTCTTTCTTTCTTTCTTTCCTTCCTTTTTGGTAAAGTTTATCTGTCCTTACTGCATATATACAGCACCATTGTGTAGGTCCAGTTGGTTAGAGCAAGGGCATGGTAAGAGGAGGATCCCCGGTACAAATCCTGACATTGAATTTTTCAGTCTGATTCTAACTTTCCAAAATGCAAGATTGTTTCATTTATATTATTCAAATTTTGAATGATGTCATCATTATAATTTCCAACAATGAGTATTTTTGTGTTGTCTGTAAAGATTGTTAGTTTAACATTATCATTTGCTGCACCACGAGTTAGATAATTTGTATGAACTAAAAACAAAAGAAGACATAAAACAGAACCTTGGGGAATCCCACATTTTACAGTTTTCATTTCTGAGCATCTTTTTTGTAGTAGTTTGGCATTTACATCTAAAAAGTTAATTCCACAATATGTTTTCTCTATTTTAAATATGAAGCAAACCATCTATTAACAATTCCTCTGATACCATTTGAATGTAATATAGAAAATATATCATGGTTGACCAGATTGCATGCTTTGGATAAGTCTAAACAAAGCCAATTTTAAACTTTATTTTACTATCCAGATTTTTGTAAACTTCTTCCAAAAACTGAATTAGTGCTGTATCTGTAGATCTGCTTTTATAAAAACCACGTTGTTGTTCTAGTAATATATTATGCCTTTAAAAAAATATGTTAATCTCCAAAATATAATTCTTTCCATGACTTTAAAGAATATTAGTTCCATTTGCCTGTTTCACTTTCAATAATGTGCCAAATAGATTTAGATTTATTTACAGCCTCACATATTCTTATTAGATTATAGCTTGCTTGATGATTTTGTTATGTATTCTCTTATAATTTTGAAAACCCTCCTTAAATTCCTGTGTTATAATATTCTTATATTATTGGATTTTAGCTTGCTTGATGATTTTGTTTTACATTCTCTTATAAATTTGAAAATCCACCTTAAATTCTTGTGTTATATTATTCCCCTTCACATACTTAAGAATCTTAATCTCTTACTTGATGCATTCCTGGCATAATCCAGTCATTATTTATAATTGGCATTTTGATCATTAATTCTGCTTTGCAAACACCTTCATTAAACTTTTCAAATTCATGCTCTAGATTAATTAGTTGCTCAAAACAATTTGAAGAGCCTGTTTCTAGCACTAAACTTGTATACCAAAATTCATAAGTATTTATGATTATTTGGTTCATAGCAGTTCTATTCTTGTTTTGGACCCTGGTAGGTTCATGTACCACTGCTTCCAGGCCATATATACATATTTAGCAGGTTTTCTAGTTGTTTCTCTCCATTACTATGCTTTGGAAATTGATATTAAACCCCCCTGTTAGTATAGCTGTGTCTTAAGTTTCTAGTATTTGAGAATGATTTCCACATATTAAAGTAATATTTGCAAGTTGTTATCTGGATTTGTATGTACACAAATTATCACTGTCTTATAACCTATTAATTTTATTAATTTCACAATACTATCTCCAAAATGCTACTCCACATTTAAATGCTTGAATTCTTTAACATTTTTGGATTTAATGTCACAATTTGCTTAAATATGTACATGTACTCCTATTTTTAAGTTTTCTCCACAGAAATTACTTAATAATGAACATTTTTTACTAAGCTGTAATAGCTCATTACTTCTTTTGTTAACAAATGTTCCATAAGATTGAGTACCCTTCTTAAGCTTTTGTTTTTGATTCTGAGGCTCTGTCTATTTAAGTAAAGAATCTTTAATTATTTAAAATTTACACTTAGTGGAGAAGCATCTGTATTCTGTGGCCTGCCATTACTTACTACTTTTGTTACTTACTCATGTTTGTTGCTTCCACTGTTTATTTCTTGGGTTTTGGCTTTCCCTAATATGCATGATTCTACTGGTGATACATTTTTGCATAATTTTTTACTTATATGTATTTCCAAAACTTCTCCTACCATGTTTAATCCGGTAGCTTGCCATGTTTAAGGTCTTTGCAAAATTAATATTTATAACGTTACTCACATTTACATTTTTTTGAGTTTATTACACCCCTAAAATGCTTTGTTAGCTTTTCTGCAACATATCAATTATGCTCCCTACCATCTTGCTTAACAGATGAGAGCCAGTCTGTTCATATGCAAACCATCTCTAGCTAAGCAATTTTATCACAAAATTTATTTGTGATCACATACACAAACTTTTATTCATCACATACACTGTGTATTTGCTTTGTTTGTTCTGTCAATAAAGGAATCATTCTTCCTCTAAATAGAATATCATTCACAAAGATTTTTGTTGCTGGAAAATTGGATTTTGCCACCCTTATAAGCATTCAGGAGTGCATCTGGAACCATATGATGCAATGTATTTGTGCCCATGTGTAGCATTACTGCCTAGAAATCCACTTTGTTGTCTTTTCTGCTCATCTTGAAGTTCCCATATTCTATAAATTTAAAAAAAAAAAAAACAGGGAGAATGTAGTCAATGAGTTTTAAACCTGATTACATATTGTAAATATAGCTGTGTAGGTGTTTACTACACATTTTTCCACTATTGCTAACTCTTGTTGTTTCCTAGAAAGCTGCATTTTTCGTTTTTTATCTCTGTTATTGACAGCTCCACTATACTCATGTTTTGAACTTATTTATTTTATTAATTCCTAGCTAAGGATAAAACTAAATTCTGACAGCATAGAAATGCAATAATAATTAATTTGCATAAATGTATTAGATAACAGTTTCATGTCTTGTGGTGATAAATTCCCAAATATTTTCCTTATAATAAAATAAAAATAAAGGTTGTATCTTTATTGATCATTAAGAGAAATTGATGCTTTTAAGTTGTAAAATTGTAACAATGAAAATGGCATTTAATATGGCACAAAGATAGCTCAGGGTAATGCTATGTTTAATTTTACAGATGTTGCTTCAAAAGTGTAGCCTTAGCAGTAGATAAAGATAAATTTAAGGTAATTTACTTCTAATCATGAACAAATATTTGACAGGAACCTACTTCTGGATTGGACTCACATTCAGCATATAGTCTAATGTCAAGTCTGAAAGCATATGCAGAAAAGGAAGGCAAAACTGTTGTGGTCACCGTTCATCAGCCCTCATCACAAATATTTCACATGTTTGACAAACTGCTGCTGCTATGCAATGGACAGGTAATAATAGGCACTTTTGTAATGTTATAAGATAGAAAATCTATTATATTATCTATTATCATATTATCAAAATATATTTTCTTCACTGTTTAAGTAATACTTATGATATTTAATTTATCTCTATTATGTGAAGATAGTATTATTAGAAATAATATGATAAAACATATGATTACAAAAACAGAACCTAAGGTCTGTTCCACATAACTTTGCCCCATATCTTTTAATCGCCATGTGCATTAATCATCTCTCATTGGCAGCAGTCATGGAAAAGATTGCTGTGTGATACAAAATAGTTCTGTATTTAACATGATCATTTATCTTAATACATCCAAAGAGAATTGTAAGATTTACATTTTTATAATCATATGAATCAAATATATTATATAGCAGAGTTAATACTTCTGGAATAAATGTAAATTCTTATCAACAAACAGATAGGAGGATCCTTTGTTTTAAACCTGCCTCTCAGGATAACGGAAGCATGTGCAGCTATAATGACAGAGAGTTTATATTGCTTTTATCACTTGACCTTGCATTGCACAGGGTTGTACATCACCATTCAAAGGTGTACATTAGACAATCAGGGGAAAGGAGAAGGAAATGGAGCATGGAAGGATACATGTCAGTAGGGCAAGCTTATAAGAAACAGGTTATAGGTGAAAAAGTCTGTTTAAAGCAAGAGAAGTATTACCGGGCACTGTGCAATTATTCATTTATAGTATATGTTAGTTATAGTTAGCTATTATATATAGTTATATAGTATATTTTTATAGTTACAGTTAGTTATTATAGTATAGTATACTCTTAAAAATAATTATGTTAATAGCATTGGTTTTAACCTTTGCATTTATTATTATGACATCAGCATTCCAATTTTGTTTCATTTGTAAATCATTAAGAAATATTTAATATACAAAACTGCAAGCATTTTATAAGATTTTGTCTCTGTATACATTTTATCTATGCAGTCAAGAAAATATACTAGATTTCATTGAATAATACTGTTAGGTACATATAGTTATTCTTGTGTTACAGACTGCTTATTTTGGCCATGTTCATAAAGTAGTGGATTTCTTCAACAGCATTGGACTGACAGTCATGCCACAGTATAACCCAGCAGACTTCATTTGTAAGTAGAGCTTGAAACTCACATTTAAAATATATTTTTCCCAATGCCATCCTGGAGCATATTTTATGAAGTCAATCCCTGGAAATCCCTCTTCCTCTTTCATCGGCTTTAGAGCCTAAGGCAAACATATTCTTTTTGAAGGATTGCTGCAACCTCTGCAAATACCAAACCAAGGTATCATGGGAAGAGGGTGGTATTGGGGAGTTTAGACCTAGAGACTGTTATTTTAATCTAGCCATGTGTAGGCTAAGGTTGTACAGCTAAATCACATTTGGAAAGTTCAATAGAATTCAGAAGAACCTTTGACTTACTGAATTAATGCTATACCATTGAGCTAATGTGGTGATGCCTTTGAACACACATTGAACTTCTCTCATCTGATTTGTGTTACCCAGGAAGATCTTGAGTTACCCTGGGATCCAAGGTTCAAGTTATGGTCACTGAGCGGGATGGCTCAGGCAGTAACATCTGTGGCCCACATTCAGAAGGTCCCGGAATGAATCCCTGGTGAACACCCACTCTGGCCCATGGGTTTTTCGTGGTTCCCCTGGGTTGACAGGTGAATTCTGGGGTGGTTCATCTGCTACCACGACTTTATTCCCTTTCATTTTCTGTACCCATCATCTTCCTTGTCATCTGTTTCAGGGCTGTAGGACCAGGCGACAATGTTCAACCAGTTGCGGCTGGGTGGTGACTTGCGCTCTGTAAATATTTCTTCCCTGGTGTTGCTGCGGTACTGCTCAGTTAGGTCTCTCCTCTGAGTGGGCTCCGCGCCGGGGACCCTGGAGGTTGGTGGCTTGTGGGCAGGAACCAGGCGATGTCGGATTCGTTCTATCTGGAAACGTTAAGGTCCCTGTACATGCTTGCGTCCATCGGCATCCGAATCTCTTTGCCCTTTGGTCTCTCATCCCTCTCTCCCAGGAGTCACATTGGAAGCAAAAGGGTTGTTATGGCCTATGGCCCAGTTTTGGGGCCTCTCCATGATACATACCTTTACCTTTAAGTCATGGTCAAAGTGCTGGTCTTGGCAATGGGCTTTTCAAATCTAATTCTACCTCTAAATATTAGGGGAAAGGTATGTGGTTGTCATATAAAGATTCCCTGATTGCTTATGCATAGTTTTCATGACCGAGAGTGCCTACTTCTCAAACTAAGTAGCTCACAAGGACCTCATGAAGCTAAGTGCAACCAGTTCTGTTCCTCCCATCCTTCCAACTTGGGAAAAAGCTGATGCCAGTAATCAGGGATTGAAACAAGGTCTCCTACTGCACAGTCAGCAAATCGTTATATCACCATGGAGATGGTCATGGAGATATATTATTTGTGTAGACTTCCACAGCTGATATAAAAATTTAGTTGGTTTATTTCTCCCAGTGTAGGCCTCTGGACTTATCCTAAGCACACATGAAGCCACATCATAAGATGGGCAAAACGGCTAACCCAAGCCTCTGGATGCCGCCTACACCAGAAGAAATAGACCTAGTAAACATGGAAATATACTAGCTACAATTAAATTTAGACATGAAGTATAGTAATTGTGGTACCTACTCTAATACTTTTGAATTGCAATTCAATTATGACAGTAAATTCTGATTCACTAATTGCAAAGGTAAATACACAGCATCAACCTAGATTTCAAAACAAATAACTACAATGTGCCCTATCAAAACTAATGGTTTTGTATTTTGATTTGGAAAGTATATGTTCAGGTATAAACAAATTATACTATCAGATTCATCCAAGAAATGGGTAATTTTGATAGTGTTTAAGCACTTAAGCTAATTACATAACATTTACATGAACTTCCAGACTGGCTCCTTTACAAAGGTTTTCAGGGTAATGAAAAGTGGACAGAAACTATTATTAGAAATAATATGATAAAACATATGATTACAAAAACAGAACCTAAGGTCTGTTCCACATAACTTTGCCCCATATCTTTTAATCGCCATGTGTATTAATCATCTCTCATTGGCAGCAGTCATGGAATAGATTGTTGTGTGATACAAAATAGTTCTGTATTTAACATGATCATTTATCTTAATACATCCAAAGAGAATTGTTAGATTTACATTTTTATAATCATATGAATCAAATATATTATATAACAGAGTTAATACTTCTGGAATAAATGCATTTATGGACAGAATAACACTTATGTAAAAGATGCCTAAATTCCTGGCACAGCAGCTTTATTGGGCCAAGGCATATTGCATGGCCACTGCATACTCTGTCTGTATCCACATAGGCCATTATGTGCAGATTATGGGGATGTGATGTGGTCAGAATAGCACTTCCCCTGACTGATTTGATGTGATTTCCAAAACCAGAGCTACTACGTTTCCATCAAGTAGCTCCTAAGATGATTCCTAAGGATTTCATGAGACTGAGTACGTCCATACCAGGCCTTTGGAGAAAAATCCTCATGCTGGTACCAGGAGTCAAACATGAGTCCTGTCAAACTGCAGGCAGAAATGCTACCATAGCACTAGGATTAGCCCTTGAAAAATATATGTATATTATCCAATATTATCCATGTAATTAAGCAGGAAAGAGTAGCACTGTATCTAATTGTAAATTTTATCCCTGTGAATCGAAATTTGTATGTTCACTTAGTAGAATAATAGAATTAAAGAAATTACAAGGTATATTAGAATATGTAGGCCACATATACAATCAGTAAGAGAAAAATCAAGTTAACTTCAAGAGATACTCAGTAATTCTCTTCCTCATTTCTGTTTGTTACAAATTAATAATAGAAAAAAGTTACTTGTGTTCTCACAATATGCACACGGAGAAGTAGTTTGCTTCCAAGCTTCAACAATGCATCTTGCTTTGAATTCTAATGTGTATAACATGATTGAATAATATTTTATTCTAGTGGAACAAGTAAAAGGGAGTGATGAGATGAAAGAGAAAATCATAGCTGCTTCCAAGGATGCCCGGAGTTTGCCAGATTATCCTCAAGAACTTATGCCGGACTTTTTCTCAAACTCAGTCACCATTTGTGATAAATATCTCAATAACTATCAGGACAGCCATGTGCCAGCAAATGGTAAGTTTAATTAGGTATTATTAAGCATGGGAAAGGCTTGTGACTTGCTTTTGTTTTCCTTTGGATCGTGAATTAATGGATTTTGGACAAAAGGAGTAATGATTACATTATGTTATAACTATTCTAAAACTAGCTTTTCTCCCAATTTAACTAAATAATTTTATGATATGTTATAAAATTATATTTTAAATCATTATTAATACCTCTAAGACAAACTGTCACTGTTTTAAAGTAAATTACAATAGAAGAAAAACAGTCAGTTACACAATCTTATACACTTAGGTCAGTTATGTCCATTATCAAATTAAATAGGTACAGCATTATTGTCCCATAATTTCTGCATGAAATTCTAAAAATATGTGTACCTTCATCTGTTCATTGAGTGGCTTTAGCTTTCTTGCCATTTTGTTAGTAAAATAACAAACTCTGCAAGGAACATTTGTGAAAATCTATTTCAGTTCAATAACTTATGTTTATTTCTTCTATCTGTCTTTCTTTCACATTTCCCTCTTTTTTATTTTTATTTCATCACATCAAAATTTACTATACAAACCAAATTTTAGTGGGACTTGCTTGAATGCATAATTCCCACTGTTTAATGATCATTGGAAATCCGAAAATCACAAATCTCTCTCTCGTTAGTAATTTGTCTTTTCTTCTATCTTTTCTTAATGTTCAAAGAACAGACATATAATGAAATGAAACAGAATATAAGTTTGCCTCAGCATGAGACAAATAAATTTCTTTGTAAACCCTGCTCCAGTTAAAGTCAAATTTTTAACACTTTGTACTTAAGCAATCACAAAATGCATGACATAACACATATATGTATATATGCATGTTTCATTCAAGCATTTAAGTGCAGTTAAATATATGAGGAACATCTTACTTCTGGGTCAGTAGCTCTTTAATTGGTCCGCATGAACGTGTATTCTGTACCAGAACTTCCGATATCAGAAAAATGCCATGCTGATACAGGAATCAAATGCAACTCACAGCACAGAGTAGAAGTTGTAATCTTAAATGATACAACATTATAAAATGTTCACCAAAGTCTTCTGATAGTACTGGAGAAAGAAACAAAAGCAAAATATGCTTTTATAACAATATGAAAATACAATTCCAATACCTCAGAAACCCTAAATATCTTTCAATAGACTATATACAGTGCGGTTATTTTAAAGTGAGGCCACCAGACCAGCTATATGCATAACACATTCTACTGCAGTGACCTTAGTACTTTTCTGATGTGTAACTAGCGGCGCATGATATGAAAGTGTGCTGTGCTTCAGTCGCTGCTTTGTGTTCATGCTGTAAAGAGAGTTGTGCATCTCAAAGGCGAAAGTTTATTCAAGACATCTGTGTTGGCGTGATTTGCTTAAGAGTGTTAATGTCTTGATATTAGTCCACTGCAATGCCTGCCAACAAGTTCATGCTTGAACAGCAAATTTTTTATGTGTGATATATATGTAAAGACCAAATCATGTAGAGAGGCGTGTAGACAATTTCAGGAGAAATTATCTGGTATTCCAGTTCCAGGTAGAGAAACTGTTAGACATCTGGTTAATAAGTTTAGGACAACAGGATCACTAAATGCTAAACCTAAGAAGTGAAAATGAGATATTCTAATGGAGGAAACAATTGACAAAATTGGTGCATCTATTTGTGGGGAACCATAAAAAATAAAGTTTATAGGAACAATCCCCATACCAAAGACGAACTTTAGGACAATATAAAAACATAAATTATGAACATTATGCGAGAAGAACTCATGCTTGTGAATGAAAATTTCATCTGAAGATACCAGGGATGTCTTCATGCAATGGATGCCACTTACAAGGTTAGTACTGATTATAGTGCATGTTACTATCACTCATAAGTAATGCAGGAATTATGGAACAAAAACCCCCAGTGTAATAGACAGTGCACAGAGCACACATATGCATGATCTGTGGCCTCACCATAAAATGACGGCACTGTATTAGGTTCTTTACTTTTGTAAATATTAACAGAAGAAAATATTATGGTTCACTACCACATCTGAAAGCATAGCAGCAAGCAGTAATTCATAACGTTTTTAAAAAGGAAACCCAACTTTCAAAACAGCCCTCCAATGCATAAATGCACTTTTCATCTTACCACTGCTGTTAGAGGGATTCTTTAGAAGCAAATCCCACTTATTGCACCACTCTGCATTGTTTCATTTTCAGCTAATTGAAATAGGTAAAGCAAATCTCTGTGTTTGCTGAAATCTTTTGGTGTAAAGAAAACGAAAGCCTTTATATCAAATTTGTACAAGACATTTGTGAAAACCGGAAAAATGTTCCAAATAAAGCTAATGGGCAGAAAATATGAATTATAGACAAATTTATGAGTGATATGAACAGTTCAAAAGAAGGAGAACATCCTTTAAATTCATGCAACACTTAGGTTATCAGGTGATGTTCTTTTGATAGTTTAATGGCAATGCTCATTATAAATACACCTAACTTTGGCACACCATTAATATTGGGTTTTATTTGGAAATAAGATAGCATTTGATGGGGGAGAGAGAATGAAGACACCTAAACTTAGGCAGTCAAATATGGGTGGTGCACCATGAAGCACTCCTGCACATTGAGCACTGCTTATTCAAGTTTCTCACCATGGCACACCATGACAATGTTCCTGCACATTCAGTGCTGCTTATTCAAGAGTTCCTCACCAAGCAGAAGACAGTGTTACACCCTAGTACCTCTGTTCACCTGCTTTGGCAACTGTAGACTTCTTGTTATTTCCAGAGATGAAAATATACACCCTGAAAGGATGTTGTTTCTAGTCTAGGTTAAAAAAAAAAGTTGTTATAGGACCTATAGATTATTTCACAAAATGCATTCTGAAACACATTCTAAAAATTAAGAAACACTGGGAGTGGTATATTAAAAATGGAGGAAGTTACTTTTAAGCGATAAAGCCTATTTAACTTGAGAAAATGTAAACAAAACCAGTTTCTATTTGGACAGACTTCACACTGATTAAGGAGCAGTCTTCTAGCATTTGCCATTTCAGATACACCTGTCACTACTTGAAGAGGTGGTACTTCATAATTAATACTTTTTTATTACATCAGCTTTTAAGTATGTAAATGCATCAAAATCACCTCTATCAATAATGGTATTTTTTTTATTGACTGCTTTCAGCAGCTAGATTTTTGTGATGAGGGAAAGAATAGAAACCAAGACAAGGCACTATTTTGCCAGAGAATTTTTAAGCTAGTCACAGAAAATATAATTTCTAAAATAGGATAATGTACAGTGATTTTTCAATGCTCACGACAGTATGTTTTACAACAATAACACACAAATTATGTATTTCTCAGAAAAGCAATTTTTATTGAAGGGATGCATGAGAAAGCAAGCATACCAAGAATGTAACTTTTCTAAGGGAATTATAGTCCCAGTAAATAAGCTCCTGATAATTTCCTGGTACTATACAAACAGGCTTCAAAATATTAGAGGACAGTGCTAACATTCCATGTTTTGTAAAGGCATTTTACAGAGATATTGAGATTAGTACCTAGTAAAGTAATTTCTTGGCATAAGAGTGGAATAATCATAACTAATATTAGATTTTCTTTTTGGTGTAAATGAAGAATATTGTAATGCTACATTATATGTGATTATGCCTTATTTAAAAATATGAGCCTAACTTTGAAAATTTATTTCAACTTATGGAGTTTTTTATACATAAATTCAAATTTGTGAAATTTAGAATTTAAGGCACAGTATGCTTAAAGTGCAAAGAGTTGTCAGCATAAGCAGAAGCTCATGAACCAAGCTACCAGAAATTAAATAAAATGTTCTCTGCCTGGAGTACATTTCATTTGCTTAAATCCACTTTGTTATTCTATCACTCCAACTGTAGGAGAAACCCTTAAAATTAGATTTCTTAATTTTTTAAATTTCTTTTATAGATTAGTGAATTCTTCCCTTCTTCTTTTCCTTTGCTTCTCTCCTATATGGCAGATTTCTGCCATCTTCCTAATCTTTCTTATTTATTCTTCTTCCTTTATCTGCTGTTTTCTTTCTTTCCTTCCCATTTCCTTTCAGTTCTCAGGTTTCCATATACAGGGAGTTGCTGTTAGAGGTTCATTTGCTTTGCCCTTCTACTCCTCATTGCTAATTTTCTTTAAATTTTTACCTTCTGCATATTTTGAATGATTACTTTGTTTAAAACCTATTTTATATTAATGAAACTGCTGCAACTAAGTTTGGAAGAATAATGATGGCTTTCCCTCCTTTTGGGTAGATTGTACCTATATTAGTTATTTCTTTGGGTGAAGTACTTACCTTGAGGGGGCTTATTGTTAGCAACAGGAGGACTGCATCTGTCATTTTGACAAGTGCCCTGTCTTATTTTTTTAAAAATTGTTTATTTTTATTATTTTTTTTAATTTATGAATGCTCTTTAACTGCTGTGGTCCTTAGCATCCCATTCTATATTGGGTGAGAAAGGCCGGTAATTTTGCTCAGAGGCCTCTTTATCCAGTTTTAGGCTCTTACGTGCTGGGACTGCCAGGCATTACTTCCCTTCCAAAGGAAGCCATACTAAGGATTTTTACACCCAAAAAATCCATTACCCTCCACTGGGATTGAACCCGCAACCTCAAGAACTAGAGGCTAACATGGTAACCACTACACCATGAAGGACGACACTCTGTCTTTAAGAAAAAACAAAATTATTCTAAATGTTTAATATCTTAAAAAAATAATTTCTTCTAAATGGTTTATTGTAAAATACCAATGCTCTATGATTCTCAATAAACCTTTGTGAAGTACATAATGCAAACAATTAACTGTTAGAACCTTTCTGAGAAGCAGTGCAATGAATTCCTACAAGAAGCGCTGGTACCCATCATAATAATTAGAGTGGGTTTTGGTAGCATATTGATCTGAATGGTTATAATTATTGCTGTTTTTGCCTTGCTAAGGATTAATGGCATTCTGTCAGACTCTTTTTTAGTACCAAAGAATATCTAAAATATAGCCTTGTTGAGCTTCCCCGCCCCCATTTTAAAATAAGCCACCACTTTTTATATACAAGTTGGCAAATGAGATAGTTACAGCATGCATAATCATAAGGGGACAAGCTGCACTGCCCAGCAGAGTACCAAACATAGTTGCCATGTTGGAAACTGTGCAAAGAAAAAGTGAAATATAAATGCAAAGTGTCCAAATATGACTGTACACCATGTTAAGCAACACTGTATATGCATTTGATAAGTATTGCAATGCAGCAAGTGGCTTTAAATGAGCGGAAATAAATTTTAAACGTTCTGTGCCTACTACATTTTGTAATGAATCATAATTTATGAAAAATATTTTGGTTTATTTAAAGAATTAATATAGTTATTCATCCCCTTATTTTTAAGGATAATTGCAGACAATAAGGAAACTGTGAGTAAAACTTCAATGCATAATAAAAGTTTAAATACGTGTTAAAGGTGTGTAAATATGCCACAAAATAAAATTTCCCTCAACAAAATTTTTCAGTACCTAAGTGAAAATAAAGCAATAAAACCATATCCAACAAAATGGCAGTTTGGTTCTTCTAGGTAGAGAGTAACCCACATTTGTTAAGAAATAGAGCTAAATTAGGTAAGAGTGAAACTCATACAGAAAACATTCCATACCAGGCAGCTTCTAACGAGGACTCATAATTTTGGCTAACCTTTATTCCATGGTGATGGGTGGCATTAACATATAAATATGCTGTTCTTGTGCATAAAATATGCTATTTAAATAGTTACATTTGGTGTGGTAATCTAGATGAGAGGCATTGGACATTCATATATTGGATTCACTTGCTTTTATCTATAGTTTGTACCCTGTCATATCAAACGTATTCATCTTCAGCCTCTGATCAAATCCAATTCTGAAAAGTACAAATATCATTGATGTTTCTCATACTTCTGATAGTATCATATGGACACATCCACATAATAATTGTTCTGACTCCTAAAAGAAGTCTTTCAAACAAGTTAACTTGATTCCTGTTTAAAACCACAGTCTGTCAAAGACGTTTTTAAAGTCGAGCAGGATGTAAGCAAAAAATTTATGAATCTTTCAGAGTTATTATAAGGTATTTATTCTTGAATTTTTTTTTATTGAATTTGTATGATGATTATGGGTGCTCCACTGCAGTGATGGCAAAAACATGTCACACAATGATGTTTGGACTCCCTCCATTACTTCTCGTCTAGTTGGGAGTTCACTCGATTTACATTTGCACTTTATATGTTGCTAGGTGGTGTTATCACATTGTACATTCCTAGAACTGAGGGTAAGAAGACACTTTCACCATATCTGCTGTGATGAATAATAAACTACTGACAGAAGCTGTGCTTTGCTAAAATTTGAATCTTTAATTGATTTTTGAGGCTCACTCATTTTATTGTTGAAAGTCTCTTTAACCTTCCATCGGTTATTTTGTGCTATCAAATTTCCTTTTTGTTCTTGGTGAACAAAAATGTATTTTGATTGCTAAAATATCTAGAAGCTCAATAGCCTCATATCCCCTTTTTCCATTAACAAGTTATTTATAGGGTTGAACTACTCATTTTATTTTTGAAAGTGTTCAGATAATATAAATATAATTATACTCATTTCTAGTTTGTTGGTTTAATAATAATAATAATAATAATAATAATAATAATAATAATAATAATAATAATAATAACAACAACAACAACAACAACAACAAACAATACTGGCCCTAACACTGAGCCTGAGAACCCCATCTTTTATATTTCTGGAATTTAGCCCTATTTCTCTTTTTTTATTTCATTATTATTATATTCTTTTCCCTTCATTTTTAATTTGTGTTGTCATAGTAATGTATTTTTGCAACAGAGAATAATTAAAGAGGTTGAGGAATATTAGCAAAACATCTGACATGTGACTAATACATTCAGTTTTAAAAATAAGCATTAGTTTCATTTAATCAGTAGCACCATATACCTTATGCATATTTGTTCTTACTGTCAACTTGCAAATAAAGCTGCAACACTTAAAAGCTTTCTACAATCATTTCCCTCCACTCAAGCTATGTTGCAAAGTCAGTTTTTCATTAACTGAATAAGATGGCTCAGCTGTTGGCAATGTATTCAGGGGGTCCTCATTTGAACAACTAATAACCAACCAAACTGATTAAGCTTTTTCTGTGGTTTTCCTCAGCAGGTTAGATGAATACTGGGTCGACTTTCTTAAATGTTCATTATACTTTACACCCTTATTTCATTCATTCCACTTTCATACCACTTTGCACCTTTCTTAGTTCTTCAGGGTTTTGCCTGTATGATGAAGTATTGTTTGCAGGTAGTGTTGGCATGCTTGCTTTGTGTAGAGGCTCTCAGTGTAGCCTGTAGATATTGCGTCACAGATCTGGGAGGTTCATATCCCCTCTGGAGAGGACATTGTAATGCAAGCCTGCATGTCACTTAGTTTTCACTCCGGAACTATTAAGAACCATCACGCATCTCCACTGCCTCACTTGTCCTGCAGCAAGCTTAGTATCCTCTGTCACAGCTTCCCCTCAGAGTGGGTACAATAGATCTACATACTGGTCATGAGGCTACATTCTCCATTGCTTCTTGATATAGCTTTTCTCATTAACAAAACTAGTACTCATTTGGTAGTAGATGGATTGTAAAGCATAATGTGCTTTCTGGTTATATGTTCTGGATCTTAAGTTAATTTCACATCTAAAAATGTCTCTCTGTAACACTTACATCTTCATGCAATCTGTACTTTAACTGCTGAAATGCAGTGTACTACCAGAACAGTTAATTAACCTCAAACAGCACAATACATTAGTACAAAAATGAAACCTGTACATAGTTAACATACATATGTGTATTCCAAGAACAAACTATTTGTATTTTGCATTTCATGTACTTCTCTCCAGGCCACGTTAGCTCAACTAGTTGCCACTGCCAGAGGAATTTGTGGACAAGCTCTAGGAACAGTCAAGCTGCCCACCATCTTGGAACTAAAAAAAGCATCGAAATGTGTGCAGTCGTCAATTCTGGAGAACAAAACAGTGTTTACACCACAATAGGTAGGAATGCTGAACACTGCACAGACATTGCTTAAAGCCCTCAGTCATATCCAGTGAATCTAAATTGGCAATGAACTTACTCTCAGGATAATAAGGCTAAACAAAATTGCTTATTTACAAAGTAGAATGTGAGAAACTGAAATAAATAATAAAATCTCATTTAGCTGTTGCATGCTGCAGTGATACAATAAAAATTGAAGAATAATAATATGTTATTGCTACCATTTCACTTAAGTTTGGCATGTTTTGTAATTTGTCATGCTTTAGCCTACACTTATACGTATCATAGTGCAAATCTAAGAGAAACCCATTAACTCCCCAGAAGGAAATCCATACATTGTAGTAGTACATTGCACTTGGCTCTAGTTGAAAGTGTATTTCATTAATGCTTTGGAGCAGTTGAAGATCTTGTTTTAGGAATAGTATTGTTCTGTACTTATTTTGCTGGTTTAATTAATGCTGAAAAATTCCTCATATATGTGTGTTTTAGAAGCAATTGTCTCAAATTCTTTTAGGTTTATTAAATTCATAGAAAACTTTTCCTAATTGAAAATTCCTTTTGTTCCTTCAGTTACATTTATGCTCCCAGTCTACCACAGTAATTCCTTGTAATCATTTAATATCTTGAATTATGTGGGGGGGGGGGAATTATGCCAAGCACTCATATTGCTTCACTTATCAAATTAGTGGCAGATAATTTTTATTATATTTCTTTCCTATGAAATTCCCATTTTTATTCACTTGATTCATGATCCCTTCAACATGCTGTTGCCAATCCATTTGGAACAGCAGCTTCTTAGCTGATTTTTACAAAATACAAATTTATTTACTTATCATTATAGATTTTTGATTCATTAATGCATATAGGGAATGTAAGCAATATACTATTCCTAATAATAATTATGTACTTTGCACTTTTAAACCTGAGTAATTGCAGATAACATAAACACATAATTTTAAGATACTGTTCCTAAGCTTGTTAACACTTTATTTATGGGAAACACACATGAGCTTGTGATTCCAAATATCTATAACAGTAAGTCATACTGTTTAATATTCATTTGCTAATTAAATAGCAATTATCAGGAGCAGGTGAGCCATTCTTGAAACATAATAAATAATAATGCACAAGGAAACTTTATTATTATTATTATTATTATTATTATTATTATTATTATTATTATTATTATAATAATATTACTACTACTAATAATATTAATAATAACAATAATAGTAATAAAATTAATTGAAATTACTTTTTACGGACTTTAGCCTGGTCTTGGCAAGTTTTTAATATAGAGTCAACTGAAAAAATTCAATGCTACAATCCCGGAATTTTTTCAGTAATATTTTACATTTGCATTCCAGATTACAATTTTATTTTACATCTATCTTTTCTTTCAAGTTCTTGATAATGTAAACTGTATGAGATGCTAAGAAAACATACACATTATTTAAGTTATTTAACTTCACTTATTTCACTGTCTGTCATAACCTTTAACTTGAGAAATGTATGTTTTGCAGCAACATTATTTTTAAGCAAAGAAATTTGAATATTGGGATAATGTATGACATGATTTTAGTAACAAATTCCTCATACTTATATAGATATTGAAATTTTCACTGATGCAGAATTCTGGGTATTCTTGATTACAGAATGTTTAAAGAAATTTTGAAAATAGCTTTTAAAATCAGTAATATTGACTAAAGACACCCTGACTGTTTCAACAAGTTGCATTCAAATTTCAAGTATCGCCATCTTTTGTAACTTGTTCTTTATATGTTCTTTACATATAGGCAAAATTAAACATAATTTTATTAAATTTTTCTCAGGATGTTGGGGTATACTTCTCAAGATAAGGTGGTGATAAATCCCAAAAAGTTAATTTAAAAAAAAATCAGAGTTGAAACATTTTGAATTAACAAGTTCAAATTCATTTTGTAGTGTATATTCGATTTACCCTCTACATGCATATCCATTCCAGTTGGTATATTACTAACCACATATACATTTCAAATGACAACTTCCCCTCATTCTCAGCTGTGATTCAATGACAATTTTCCACATGTGGGCTGTTGAAGCTCTCTGTCTTCAAAACATGTTCGCATAAAGACTAATGAAGCTTAGAATGTTAGATCTACCAATTTTTCCATGTATTGCATTACTTTATTTTTTGTTTTTTAGTAGTTCTTATTATAGTCACTTACATCCTTCAGTTTGAAACTCAGTACTATAAAAGAGGAATTTCAATTGCATTTTATTTTGTTTTATTAGGCATATTGTGATGTAAAACTATTAAAATAGTTTACAATTAAACAATTGGATAGTAAAAGGGATTAGAATACTAAGCTAACAGCATCTAGGGACAGCTCTGAATTGAATACTCTGTTTCTTTTTAAATACCTAAATTTATGAATAAAAAGCTTTAAAACTGTTTGGAAATATGCCCCTATACCATCTAAAAATTAGTGTTTTTCTATTGAGTGCTTTTTCCCTCCCTTGGTTGGCTAAATATTTTTATGTTATTGTATATATAAGCTATTGCATTATTTGTTGCATTTTCTTAGTGTTTACATGCTTCTGATGATTTATATAACCTTTATTTTTATTTATTTTTTCCTTTCCTTATTTTTTTTAAAGCTTTCATAAATCAAGCTTATAGTTTGCAGTCTTTGAAATAGTGGCACAAATGAGGTGAAGTTCACTCAGGCAAAGTTACTTAGAACCAGGGGTATCCATCCCCCCAGGGCTATGGCACATCCCCCCATAACAATCATCCTCCCACCAATTTTTCTTAGGCTCAATTTAAACTATTCAGTTCCTTTTCTATGTTGCTGGAAAGCTTTGTAAAGGGGCTGTCTTATAGGTACTGAAGCAGTTATTGTGATATCGGTGCACAATAAAAACTTAAACAAATATTTGAAAAGGTAAAATCAATAAAAAATCGTAATATTTACAGCAAAAATGGCAAACAAAAATATTTGGCAGGTGGTGTATTTTATTACTTGGCATTTCAATGTATCCTATTGTATCTATCTAAATAGACCAATATAGTAAGTGTAATAATGCTATATGTTCTGAACAACCACACACCTATCTATAATGTTATAGCTCCTTTTATACATTTCTAAAAATCATGATTTGATATACCACATTATACCATACAGTATGAATTGAACTTAACATTGCTTTTCTAGGGGGGATACAGCACAAACTTAACACAAACTTAAAGATACAAACTGCGTTAACAATTACAGTACTCAATTAAAAATTGTAATAAATGTGTTTATATTACCTGCATTAATTTACTTCTATATTTTTGTATCCCCAAAACGTTGAATTCACCTCCCAAAATGTTCCTGATGTTGCAACTTGTGCCATGACCCCCCCCTCTATGGGCAGCTCTGCTTATAGGAAAGAAAACACTAATCTAAACAATGTGTTAGAAGTTGGAACATGATCTTTAGGCCTTTCTTTTTATAATGGAAAGCCACATTTATGTATTGTAATTACAGAAATGGCAACAGAAGCTGCAGATAATTATGTAACTGTAGAAGTTTTCATTAATATCTGCATAATTTTCTATCTCTGATGTTCAAGCTGGTTTAATGCATAAAGTTGTGTTTAAGTCAATTGGAATACCTTGCAATATTCTTTTAGAATAGATACCTAAACATGCAATGCTAAAACAATCGTACACAGCTTTCTTAAATCCTTAGGATAACAAGTTGACGAATACAAAAAATAATTTTGTGGAGAGAAACCATAAGCTGATATGTGCATTTTTGAAATTTTTCAAGAGAAGTTTTTTTAGTTTCAGTAGTGTTATAAATCAGATTATGTAAACTAAACATAATTTAATTTACTATCAAAGGACTGAAATCTTACATATCTGAAATTTTTAGGAATAACACTAATGGAAAAAAAAGTTCTTCCTCTTCCTGCAAAAATTGTTAGTGAACTTAATGGATTTGGTGCTGCTGAATCCAAATATGTCAATGAAATTGCTGTATTAGATACCACTCTTGAGGGATGTATATTTTAAACAGTAAAATTGTTGCTTTTAAAAATGAATAAATAAATAAATAAATAAACAAATAAATAAATAAAATTAAATACATCACTTAACAATTTTTAGAACTTGAAAATGTTATTAATTCACATTGTACTAGTTATATATGAATAAAAAAGTTCAAGGAGATAATTTTGTTTCCTTCTGTCTCTTGTATTTTTCCTTTGGTGTCTTCATTTCTGTTTCCAAAGAAGTTACTATAAACATTTTAAAATGCTTCCTATTCTCAGCTGCATTAAATTTATTTTTTAAGTTAGGATCTTGAAATGGCTCTCTCACCTGAGAATCCATGAAAATTGTATTTTGGTTTCACTATGGTGTGGAAGTGTTTCTTTTAAGTAAGCTGTTCATCTTAATCCATTGCTTTCACAAACTGTTTTTTCAACTCAAGCTTTATATTGCAAAGGAATATAATTTTTTCCCTTGTTATAAACCTGATGGGTCACAGTTCTCTCTTTAGCCACTTTTTCACTCAGCAGTGCTTGTCCCTTGCTTGACTTTCTCATTCACAAAGGAAGCAGCTGAATTTTGTAAAATCTTGTTAGTCCAGTTAGCAAAGCCACAACTTTAAGGCTAGAACATATGCTCCACTGTGTTTCATATGAATTACATGTGAATGAGGAACTGAAGGTAGCTTTTTCCCATTATGAAGTAAGGAAGCCTTGTGAACCAGATTACCATCCACTGAAAAGTAGTTTCACAACTTCATCTGTCTCTTCCTATGAAAGGAAGCTTACACCTCTCTCTAAAAGGTTCCATTGCTGTAGACAAGATGCAAGTAGCTATGTCTTGGTTTTGGAAAGCCCCAAGTCTTGACGTAAGTCATTCAACTCATCCTGAGTAAGTAAGTGTGGACCTGAAGTTGGCATGGAACAATCTTCCTGGAAATATGGACCTGCTTCTAGTGGTGATGCTCCTCCTGAATCTTGTTCTGGCTCTGATTCTGAAGTAGATTCTTCTGGTGGCTTTGGCCCTGGCATGAATTCATAATGAGGAACAAGTAAGGCAGAAGGTATATTCACTTACTTTATCTTTAATTTTTCCTTGAGAAGTGAAAGATACTACTGAGGGAAAAGTAGCTGTCATCCAAGTAACTGTGAGGTTCACATCACACCATAGGAACTGAAAATGGCATTGACTTGTGCATATCTCTCAACCAACCACTTAATGTCCTTTAATATGAGTTGCAGGAAAAGTATGGTGTCCAAGCTTTATTTTTATCACCAACCTTGCAGCCAAAATAAAGTTTGTAGGCTTTGCAAACTAGAATTAAAAAATAATTTCTCTATTCTTATGGGAACTTATCACATTAGCAACTAAATATATTTTAAACAGCAATCCTGGACCTTTACTGTCACATATATAATTGTAATATATAACTCTCATGTTTTAAGAAATAAAATTAATTTTGTTAAGTAGATGTAAAAAATGGTAGGTGATAAAGGGCATCCATGTCATGTGGCTCTTTCTATTCTACTTTCTTTTGATATGTTTTCTCTAATTCTCACCCTGACTAGTGGCTTCATAGGTTGATAGTCATGAAATCATGGCAGTTCTTGGCATTGTGTTTGCTTGGTACAGATGTTTTCGCTCAGGACACAGTAACATGTTAATTGCAAAAATAAAAGAAAGTGCATAAATGGATATATCAGCATCTAGCTTCTCCTTACAGGATTAATATCTCACCCTGTGTAAGCCTGTGGATTAGAAACTTTCAAATTAGCTTACATCTATCTTTGCAATGAATAAAATAATGAAATGAAAACTAGAGGCTTGAATCTGTGATGTATGTCACTGATTTTGTTCCAAAACTCTATCAGATAAGCTTTGGGATGATTTCTGTTTCTACATTTTGCTGCATTTCCTATTTTAAATTTAACAAATACACTTAAAGCTAAAATTTTGTCATATTAGTTACAAAGAAACCTTTCACTATAAATATGATGTTGTAGAGGTGGAACATACAGTTTGTTCACTCAGTATATAGAGAGATGGGTAACTTTAAGCACATTTTGGAATACTACAGGGAGATAAGATAGTTTTTTGTGCTACCTAAGCATATGGCAACTGCAATAGTTATGTCAGTGGCGTTTTTACTTTTGGAACATATTTGCCCATTGGCAGTGGCATTAACTCGTATACAGCTGTCATTGGATTTCTGGTTTTTCTTTAGGTTTTTTTATACATTAGATCTCTCACTCTCTATCTCTCTCTCTCTCTCTCTCACACACACACACACACACACACACACACACACACACACACACACACACACACACACACACACACCTCCTTCTTCATACTTCCAGACTCTGGGGAGGATACAGAATAATCTTAGAGAAAAATTCCCACCCCATCTGGGAATCGGATGCTCTACCAACTGAGCTACAAGGCCAGCTCATTTAAACATTTCATTGCTAACATGACAAAATGAACGGGGCACTCACTGCATACCAATTTGTTACAATCATGTGGTGAAAAGTAACTGCTATTTGGCTTGCATCTTCCTCCTGTGAACTGCTATACCCTCAGTATGCATGTGTGCATATGCACACACACACACACACACACACACACACACACACACACACACACACACAAACAGAGAAGGGAATGTATTTACTGCACCAAACATTAGCATGTAATTCAATGCAATGAGTGAAACATATATGTTCACAATAAGTTTAGTCCATAAAGAGGTGATAATCCCCCCCCCCCCCATAAAAAATCAGACTTTGTCCTATTTTTTAAGTGATGTATTTTATTAATGAGATGACTGTTGACTATTCCAGTAATTGAAGCACAAACTTGATATCAACAATATAAAGAATAGAGTTGGAGTTGATGAAACATTCATGGGGTTTCACTTATCATACATATGCTGCAGGAGCATGCTTTCATAGGTTGTTAACTACATTGTCACCTGTTGTTGACTGGTTCAAACATCTGTGTCCCTTGTGGTTCGACAAAATTCCTCTAGTGGCAGTAGCTTGAACAAATTCACATAGCTATCCAAATCTGTATGAATATCAAAGTTCGTAACCTGATCTTCTTCAAGGTGACACCACCAGAGGAAATGCTGCCAACTTTCTCTTAGTAATTACACTTTGTGTAACACTTAATGTTACATTTTGGTTGTTATAGTTGCTGTCAGATTGTTACGTTATCATTTTTATTATGGACAGTTCAGAAACCTATCGAGTAACAGTGGATTATATTATATAAACAACAATAACTATATACCACTTCAAGATACATCTTAAAAATTTTAATGGCAGTAAAGGACAAATTTTGAAAATACTGTGACCATAGGCTATAAGAACATTTGAACAGTGGAAGCTATCCATGTTCCATTCCAACCCACAAAATTCCAAAGCTTTAAGCCAGCATTAGTGTCTGGTAAATATAAAAATGTTATTATGTGGCATATTTGCACATGGAAATTATATTACACAGTGCATGTTGATGTTAAGCCTTTTTATATACAACAGAGAAAGGTCTAAAGGAATACAATTCTTCTGTAAGATTTAAGTCTTAGTGAAAATATATGCTACTGAATTTAACATGTGATGTTATTTAAATGTAAATGTCAAGTATCTACCTTGTTTCAACTTTTCAAAATTTGTAACATACTGAAATATTTCAGCAACAAAAGACGAAGAAGGAAAGACATTGTGGTTGGACAACCAAAGTCATGCTTCATCATCTGTTAGCAGTTCAGATGATGATGTGAACTGGCAATGGCCAACAAGTTTCTGGACACAGTTCAAAGTAAGTAAGCAAAATCAATCAAACCTAACTTTAATACACCAAGCTCTATTCAAATTTACTTGTATTTCCATTAAAGTAAAGAGTCTTTAAAATCTTATGGAGAAATTCATTACAGTATTAAGAAAGGTTATTGAGAATTAATAGCAATAAGAATACATGATAGCTTTTGCATAAATGCTTAGGAAGGTAATTATAAAGAATACAGATTTACCAGGTGGTTATAATTAAAGCAACACTACTCATAGTGGCACAGTGTGAGCATATAGCATTGATATATGGTAGATATGCTAATAAGCAAATTAGTTATGCTAGAAAAAAAAATAGATACAAAACCTTAGCACTGTACAATCATTTGACACATAACATAGTCTGAGGAATAAAATATGGCTGGTTATAAGAGAGACCATACACTATTAGTGAAACTACTCCATCAGAACAACAGCAACAGTAGTGCTGCATTTAGGGAATATTATGTAACAGCTGATGCAGTACAATTTTAAGCAACTCATAACTAATGAATGTGATGTCTACTGCTTGTCACAGAGTCTATGGTTTGCTTACCTACACTCATTCCCCTTCCCATTTCAGAGGCTCTAGTGCACAAACAAAAAGTTTCTGGGCATAGGTTTACATGCAAAATTTGATCACATGGTACACATCCATGTACCACGAAGCCTTGTAACCTATATTTTTTTTACATCCTTTATAATTTGCCAGTACTTGAAACTTGATGATGATGATGATTATGCTAAATTGTATTTATTAATTACTGGAAGATTTATTTGTATTTATTTATTGTGCTAAGAGTTTTACAAATTTGATTGTCTACTGCACTTTGACCCTGGTCACTCATTCAGTAGACAATCGCTACAGTTTATTTACATTTTACAATTTCTTGTCAATAAATTATCTTGCTCTTTTTTTTCAGTTTTTTTTTCATGTCCCATTTCCACTTGTTTTTCACTTTCCATTTATTGATTACTTAACCATCACACATTCACTATAGTTTTCCATTAAAAGTAAGATGCACTACCTCTTACTTTTCTCTTTCTACTGTCCAAAGCCATTTATTTTTTACTTTACACAAAAACTGTCCAATGCTTCTAGCGTCCTTACATATCATTTCAATCATAAGTGTATTTCTATCCCCCTTCAACCACTTCTTATTAAAAAATTCTTTTCTCCAATTTTCTGTTCCTTGGCACTTAAATACTATGTGTTCAATGTCTTCATTACCACCACATATCGGACAATGGTTCTGAGGAATACCCTGTCTTAGCCCTTTTAGCCTCCATGCTCCGGTTCTTAACCATGCAATAGATTCTCTCTCTTCTTTATTTACTATGTCTATATATTTTTCCCTACCCCATGTATTTTTCATTGGCCTATAATAAACCAATGAGCTCTTTTCGGCAATCTCACTGAACATGATTTGTATTTCTATATCTTCCAGTCTTTTCCTCGCCTTTTTCCAAAAAATTTTCATGTTATTTTCTCTCCTTCTCCATATATCTCCTAACCCATTTTTCTCCAAAATGTTCTGTAATTTACTTACCCATCCATCATTCATTAAGCTATTCTCTTGGTATTCAATACATTGTCTTAACACATTACTTTTTCCTAGATTTAAAGTTCTGAACCAAAATTTCAAAGCTCTTTCCATTATCTTCCCCTTAGTTGCCACCCTGTCCATCTGTAATTGTGCTACCTGTCTTACAATTGACTTCGGTAGCCATAGTATTTCTTTACAAAACATCCTGTGCACCACATCTATACTTTCCCATCCTCTATCTAATCCCCATATTTCTATACCATACATCATTTTTGCCTCCACAACTATCTCATAAACTTTTTCCAGCCATTTAACATTTATATTAGGTACTTTATATTTGCAGCTTCTAATTGCTGCCATCGCCACTTTACCTTTTGCCAATGCAAACTTCTTTTGTTTCTCCCATTTATTACCTCCATCTATTTTTACTCCTAATTAGATACAGTCACGCACTACCCTGTAATCTTTATTCTCTCCCTTCCACTTTTCATATTTGCTTAATTTTCCCCCCTTTTTGAAAACCACAATCTGTGTTTTCTCTTGATTCACTTTTAACCTCCATTCTTTACAATAAACATCAATTGCTTGTAATGATTGTTTTAAACCACTTACTGTAATAGATCCTACCACTAGGTCATCTGCAAAAAGAAATCCTGGGATTTGGATGTTGTTAATTACTGGTGCACAGT
Source organism: Deroplatys truncata (assembly GCA_030765065.1). Classification (NCBI taxonomy): domain Eukaryota; kingdom Metazoa; phylum Arthropoda; class Insecta; order Mantodea; family Mantidae; genus Deroplatys; species Deroplatys truncata. The sequence continues at coordinate 97,696,263 of CM060990.1, read as the reverse complement.
TATTATTCCTTCCAATTTCTAGTAAGACATCATCTATGTATAAATTAAATAAAACTGGATTTAACTCACATCCTTGCCGAAGGCCTTTCTTTTGTGGAATTTCTTTTGTTACACAGCCTGTCTCCACCCTTACACAGAAGGTATTCTCAAAATACAGTTCTTTAAGAATATTCACCAATTGCTGACTTACTCCCTTACACACTAATTTATGCCACAGAAGTTGTAGCTCAATTCGGTCATAAGCTTTCTCTAAGTCTACAAAAGCCATATACAATTTACCCCTTTTTTCTTTTAAATATTTGTCTGCTAATGTCTTTATAATAAATAAATTATCAATTGTTCTCCTTCCCTTGCGAAAGCCCATCTGGAATTCCGAAAGGATATTATGTTCTTCAACCCAAAATTGTAGTCTCGCTGCCAAAATGCCCGCAAAATGTTTTCCTATATTCGATATTAATGCAATACCTCTGTAGTTATTAGGTTTATTGACATTGCCCTTGCCTTTATATATAGGATGGATGATAGCTTCCCTCCATCGTTTAGGTACATAACCCCTTCTAATAATTACATTAAATAAATCTAATAAATTTTTTACTCTTCCTGTTTCATTACACCACTCCTTAAGAAACTCTGTTTGAATGCCATCAATTCCAGTAGCTTTATTTTTCTTCAGTAACTTAATTTCTTTTATTATTTCCTCACTCCTAATTTCACCATCCAATATCTCTACAACAACATTCCTTATTTCCAAAAATCCCGTACTTCCTATACTCCTTTCTTCCCCATATAATGTTTAAAATACTCCATCCATTGTCCTGGCTCAACATTGGGTTTAGTTACACATTTATTATAGGTCGATTTAAGAACCTGCCATACCTTATTAACATTATTTTCATTTAGACATTTTATCAAATTCCTTTCATTGCATTCTCTCCAGTCCTTTTTCTTTTGCTCTAACAATAAATTATGTGAGTTCCTCCCTTGCATATAATCGTCCCTAGATTTTCTATCACCTAATTCCCTCCACCTAACCAACAGTTGTTTTACTTGTCTTTTTGATACCCTACATTCTTCATCAAACCAGTCCTTATCATTTATGTAAACCCTCCTTTTTGTTTTCATTTCCTCTCCCGCCCTTTGCATAACTGTATTAAGGATATCTATTGCATTCTCAATTTGATTATTCTTAACCATGAATGTTACTCCACATAGACATATCTTTCCATAAATCAAATCTAGAGTCTGTTTAAATGTGTCACAAAATTCTTCTTTCCATTTATAGCTAATATACTCTTTTTTACAATAGCTTTCCACTCTTATATTGTGTTTTTACTTGTGCAGTGTGCATCATAAAATCCACAATCAGTGGATAATGCCCGCTAGTTGAGCTTAAATTTAATACCTTAAAATTACTTAAAATATGTCCTAAATTCAGAGCCCACAACACAAAATCTATTACACTCTGCCCATTATTGCTAACAAAGGTAAATTCTCCTTGTTCATCTTCCCCACATTTTCCATTCAAAATTTCTAAAGCATTCAACTCACAAAAATCAATAAATTTTTCACACTCTTTATCAACAAATTTGTCCTTGCTTTGCCTAAGTTTCTCACTTTTAAACACAATTTCATCACTCATCCAATCATTTCCAACATATGTATCACTTTCCCCAATCCTGATATTAAAGTCTCCCATTAGTATTACCTCTGCAGTTACAAATTCCTCCTTCAGCCTATCTATATCTTTTCTTATTTGATTAAGGAGATCAGGATTATGAAACCCCGAGGATGTAGGAGGGTTATATATTATTCCTACACAGAGTATATTCCCATCTATGTACTTAACATCCATTATAACCCACAGTATTTCCTTACTACTAGACCATGTTTCTTTAATTTCCTTACTTAAGCTGTTCCTTATAAAGAAACCTATACCTCCAGATACTCTTCCCTTTCTAGCTATCATCTCTCCTTTCCTACCAATGTATTCAAAGTCCTTTATATTTATGTGTTCCTCTTTTAACCACGTTTCTACTACCGCTAAATAATCCACTTTCGCCAACAGCTGTTTCAAAACTCCCACATATAACTTATTTTTTAAACCCTCACAGTTCCAGAAGCCCATTCTCCTTGTTGACCCTTTTTCCTATTGTGAACCTGCTCTGTATCTAAATCCATCTAATCTTTTCCTACTTCTTAATTCAATTCCTTCTTTTGGCATTAACATTTTATTTTTATCTGATACCACAATGCTCCCATGTTCGGATGAAACAATACTATCTTCTTCCCCCTCTTCCGTATTCTCCCCACTTCCTTGATACCATATCTTCTTTCTCCCCTCCGTTAGTGCGCGCACAACTTCTGCCTTTCCCCTCCTTGGTGAAACAATTCTCTTGGGTGACGTCACTCCTCTGGCTCCTCCCTCCGCCACTGTTGTCGCCACCATTGCAGTCCTACCGCGCTCAGCTCATTCAACTGTTTGGGCCCTCCTAGTAATTGTTGTAGTCCTTTTAGTAGTTAAGCTAGCATTAAGCTACCAAACTGTTTGACAATGGTGTGTTTTAATTTTTCTTGTTATATGTGTGCATACCTAATTCTTTTATGTGTTTTATATCCCACACATATTCACCTGCTGCAAAATATAGACATATGTAACTTCTGTATGTTCAGAAAAATGTACATAGGTATGAGTGAAATGATAGCAAAACAAAGCTATAGTATCTTAGCACCTTACATTAGTACAGCTATCTGACATGGTCAGCATTTTAAACAAATTAAGAGTTTACAAAAGCCAACAAACACCTTATACAGAAAATTATAAAAATATACTAAATATAATACAAAAATATGCAAACTTAAAGGTAGATATACAATTGAGTGTGATACCAATAGCAATATATACACACAGTCATACCTTTCAAAATATATTATTTACAATATTAAGGCATGTGGTTTTATACATAAGTAAATCTACAATTGCATGCAGTTTCAACAACACAAAATTATAAAAATATACCAAATATAATACAAAAATATTTGTCCAGGTTGTAGTACAATCATTTCAAGTACTAATAGTCAAACTGTTTTATTTACAATTCATTTAAAGTATATAAACACTTGGAGATTAAAAGTTCCATAAGTTTTTTCTTAAAAATGTTGCCTGAAGTAATTTTAGTTGCTGAGGGTAATTTGTTATACAATATAAAACCAATAATATAAGGGCCATTATCTATTTTGTTTTTGTTAGTTGATATTCTGTGAATTCATTTCTGTTTCTTGTGCAATAGGTGTGTATTTCCTGTTTTTTTTTAGTTTATATTGGGGTTTTGCTATTACTAGACAACTTTATCTACAAAAAGGGAATAGATAGTGAAAAAATCTTATAATTGAAAGACTGCCCAACATAAATTAGTGTGCTTCATGTTGTACATTGTTCGAATAGTTTTCGTTTGTATAATGAATGGTCTGTTAAGATGTATATTAGCAGTGCTACCCCAAACTTCTATGCCATTGTTAAGGTTTGGGAAGATCAACCCATAATACATTAATTCCATGGTCTGGTCATTAACATAATTCCTGGTAATTCTGTGTAGGTATAAAGTTTAACTCAGTTTATTGCATATGTTGTTTATGTGTTTGTCCCAGCAAAGTCTACCATTAATATGTACTCCAAGGAAAGTGTGTTCATCAGTGATCATTGAAGCGAGTTCCCAGTTTTTGCTGTTGTCCAGTTTCAATTTATTATTTAAATCAAATATAATAACTTTGGTTTTATTTTTATTCAATGTCAGGTTGTTGGCAGCAAAATATTTATCAAACAATGAAACTGTTTTGATAATAGACCATTCTAAGCAATTAATGTATCATTCCAGCATAGAATATTGGTGTCGTCAGCATATGTAGTTGTGCTAAAGTGATTTTGATTAGGTAAGTTGCTTATATACAGAATGAATAGACAGGACCCAAAACAGAACCTTGAGGAACTCTGAACGTTACCTCTTGAAAATCCAAACTATACCTTTTTATATTCTTGCCTGTTTTATGTATAATTTCCATGCATTGGAGTCTGCCTTTTAGGAAAGAGGAAATAAGCCTAAGTGAGGCACCTCTAATGCAATATCTTTCTGTTTTATTTATAAGTAGTTGACGATTGATGCAGCCAAATGCGTTACGTAAGTCTTGAGAAAGAGATGCAGTTTTTTTTGTTGCCATTTAACTTTCCCATAACATCATGAATAAATGATATTACTGCTGAGATTGTGGAATACCCCTTTCTGAAACAATGGCGTGTGTTACTAAGAATGTTATGCTTGTTTAAGAATTTGACTAATCTCTTTAGTATTACCTTCCCAAAGAATTTGGTGATAACCTAATATCTGCCACTCTGTAAACAAAAAACTTGTACATAAAAATATTATCCAGGCAGTTCATTCTGACTCAAAACCAATCCCACCAGTAACAGGCTAATTGTTTCCTTTATCAATTCCAAGTCTGGTGCTGACTGACCATGACCAGAAGGAGCACTGGCAGTAGATTTGGAACTGATGATGGAAGCAATTGTCTTGTGAAACAAGTTTTCCATAAACCATAATAGTAAGTGATGCAAGTGTTACAAACATTTATGCATATTACCAAACTATTATTCCACATCACTGTTACAGAAATTCACATAAGTAATTAAAAATAATTAATATAAATGGTATTAAGGTATAGTATTTATTAAAATGACTGATAGTGCTTTTAAATGCCATGTGTGGTAGATGGTAGCTTTGAAGTAAAAATTTTCATCAGGTTGCCTACTTCCATTCAAAAGTTTATAGTTTTAAAGAATCACCACAGTTTACTTCCCAACGTCTAAAATGTTGATTTCACATTGACTCATGCATTGAAAATTTATCCCAAGCCCCCCCTCCAGTGGATGCCCTTGCATGGAGTTATTCTCTATAAAAGGTACTACATATCTGTTTCTGGTGTTTAATGGGCCTGTGAATACTAAACTTTTGTGCATTTGTGCAAAAGCAAAAATTAAACAGGTATATACTGAAGAAGAAATGGCTCGGTTCATAAACAAATGAAATATGAATAATAAAAAAAAACACTCAGACACATAACAATAATGTAGGGTTAATTCATGTACTTCTCATCAGCAGGTGTGCTATTGCAGATGAATAACAATCAACAACTGAATGAGAGAGATATAATATTTGTTAAGTGAAATTGTAACCTAAAACTAGAGAATATCTAACCAGGATGTTTTGAAAATATTTACAGGTTTTATCCCAACGCAATTTTCAAGAGGCACGGCCCAGAATGTTATCAAAACTAAACTGGGTGCAGACAGTGGCTCTTGGTGTACTAGCAGGACTCCTTTGGTTCCAACTAGAGAGGAAAGAGGAATCACTTCATGATATTCAGGGATGGATGTTTTTCTCTACAACATACTGGATGCTGTTTGCTCATTTTGGTGCTCTTTCATCATGTAAGGGAATTGAACTGCATGGCTTATGCTTTAGAGTACTTTTAGTCTTCCTGTATTAGCCTTTCGGTTACCTGAAATACAACTGTCAAGTTTCATAGTTTTTCTTTTTAAATTCATTCAATAGACCTACTCAGAAGGTTACAATAACAGTATAAATTTTAAACAATTGCAGATACAAGAGTGAAATGAATTCATAACAACAGAAAAAGCGTACTTTCAATTTAGAATGTACACAGAACAATTTGTGAAGTTATAAGAGTGATCATATATTCTATTGATAATAATAAGGATGGCAATGAACTAATATTATTTGTATATTTTCATTTCTTTTTTATTTATTTGTTCATAATGGATGGGGTTAACATATCCCTTATTATTTGCTGATTGAAAACCACGTTATTCAGTATTGGTTTATAGCAGTACCCACAACAGAAGATAACAAATGCAAAGCGGAGCACCTATTAATGTAGCTTGCTAATCTCTGCAAGTCTTCATCCACTAAAGACAAATTTAAAGTAAACGGCAAGAAAATCCCTTTCATTAACATTAAAAATAAGCTCGTAGGATATACACACTTAGAATATATATGAAAAGTAAAGTTGAGAACATCTAAGCCCCTTTAAAACAAAAAGCTTGAATGGTAATACATTTATTTGCAGTTCCACCAGAACGTGAGGTAATAAATAAGGAAAGACTGTCTGGAGCCTACCGTCTCTCAGCATACTACTTGGCCAAGATGGTTGGAGAACTACCACTTACAATTACACTTCCAGCTGTTTATCATTTGATCTCATATCCAATGCTGGGTTTTCACAGTCCAACAGTGTTTCTTACCTTGCTTGGATTTTTACTTCTGAATACCATTGTTGCTCAGGTAAGATATTGTTATTAAGTTCCTTTTTTTTTGTAGCCTATATTTTCAAAACCGACTATCTCCATTATAATATTTTCAGAAACTGCAAATAAGCCTGCTTTCTTGTCACTTGCATTTTATTAAGAACTGAATATAGAGAAACTTTCTTAATCAAGTAGGTGTTATTGTGGCCAATTAATGAGGATTGTGTTTTAAGATGTTTCAAAGGTTGATTTAAAGGTAGCAGGTATTGAAAGTGATTAATGAATAAAAACATTTTTAAGAAACAAAAGTCTAATTCCAGAGTAACATTAGATACGAGTCTTTAAGAAAACAAAAACAGGATCCCAATCATCCATGTTACATGTATTGGCCATGTCATTTTTTAAAATCTTTATTATGGTTTTCAACTGATTTGCACCACCTATAATTATGTAAATTGTTTTATTTCTTTCTACATCATAACCAAGAAAATGATGATCCATAATACATTTTAATCATTCAATTAGTAAGCTAGAGTCCTACACTGTGGCATAAGTGTTGGAGCACAGTGCTATTCCTGGCCATTGTATGCACATGGATTGAAACAACCCATGGAAGTGTGGATATTCTGGCCCATATAGGAATTTTTTGAATTCATTTTTTGAATTTCTATTTGTACTAAGCATCAATACAAAGGAATACAAGAATACAAAGGAATATGGCTTAGCATTCAGCGCAGGCTGTCAACTTGCCATATTCATATAAAAAATTTCCTTATTATCTAAAAACATTCTGTTACAATACCCCTTAATTTTATGTTTGATTTACTTCTCTTTTTATTGACCAATTTCATTTCTTTTTTACTTTAGTTAGGTACTTACCTGCCTTCTTGCTATCTTTACTAAAGAGTTTAATTAATGCTACTTTCTGTCTGATTTAAGTCATTTCCCATTTACACACTCTTTTCCCCAAATCTCTGTTCCTTTACATTAAAAAATTATGTGCTCCATATCTGCTTTTCCTCCACATAATGGGCACTGATTTTGTGGGAACCTTATCTCATTCCCTTGAGTCTCCACATATCAGCTCGTACCCATGCAATACTCTCTCTTTATGCTTGCGTAGGTGATTATTTCATCCATCTTCTCCAGCTGTTCTCTGGTTGCCCTTTGGACTTCCAGTCATTGTTCATTTCATCTCTGTGGCTGCTGATATATAGGATAAAAGACTACTCATTATCATGAGGAATATGAGGCTCTATGATTAGTAGCAATGTGTGGGTCACAACCAACTTTCACTTCAGGGACAAATAGTATTGATCACATCACTTCATTAATGATAGCCCACCTCTGCTGTGTGTATGTGGGTGTGAGGCGACAGTTGGGATTGTAGGCAGCCTTTCATGGGTTGTTGTGCCATAGAATTATTATTATTAATTATAATAATAATAATAATAATAATAATAATAATAATAATAATAATAATAATAATAATAATAATAATAATAATAGTAAGCTAGAAAACACACCTACCAGGTATAGAGAGCTTCTGCATTTGTACATGTGTAGTTATATGGAGAATAATATAATAGTTTTTATTATATTATGCCCTTTGAAGCAATATTTCTGAACATAAAATAGAGCCTGATTTATTTATCATCCCCTTTCTGACAATCTTGTGCTTTTGATGCATTTTTTGAAAGAGTTCTTGTAACTCTCAGAGAAATAACAGATCTAATGAATAAACCATAATAAGTGACTGTAACAAACTGGAACAATGTTTATTTCACATGATAAAGTAGCAATTTATCACCCTGCCATCAAAAATGATTTCTAATCAGGAGCTTTGCCTTTATTTGGTTGCAACATTGGGTTTGCTTGAATCCTTGAACTAACTTCTACTAGAAAATGACTATGAACAGAATTACTATATGACGCTTATCTAAAAACTTTGCACATTTTCCAGCAATCTAGCTTTCAAAATATTCTGCACTGATTTTTAGTTTAAGGAAATAAAATAAACTACTACAATTATACTGTAATTATTGATTTGGAAAAAAAAGTATCACTCACTGTTACCACACCACCATGAACATGCTTCAAGGACATTTGTCACCATCCTCAGCAAGTGCCAAACCAGTTCCAGATGGAGATAGGTGTATTGGAATTACTCAAAGTGGTGACATCTGTTGATGTGCAATGAATTTCCACAGGATGTTTGATGACAGCAAATCAAAGTCCATTAAATGATCCTGTCTTTTAATATGTAGACTTCTTCCCACATATCTATATAAGCTGAGTGACTAGCAGCATTTAACTGTATGATTTCATAGTAAATAGACCAGAAACGATACACAAAAGGGATTTATCTGTTTGTATATTATGGATTGCATGTGTTCTATTAACCTTGTATTTAGGTTTATTTTTTTTTCTGTCCAATGTAAATTCGACTGCACTCAGAAAAGTTTATTTTATAGATGCCAGCTTTTTTATTGCTTGGTACTCATTTTCTTAGTTTGTATATAAAATAGATTAGATAGCCACATTTTTAATCACCAAAACAATTTATAGAATTCTAAAGATTCATCAAGTAACAAATTACAATATCTCTTTTGGAAGAGCTTACATAGTAACACAACTAGACCAGATATGTACAATTATATTCAATTTGATTACATGAGCCTTATATATTAGTATGCTGAAACTGTTTTGTGCCTAAAATTATGTTTGTTTATTGAAAATATTCCTCAATTTGAGATGTGATGTGTTAATTTTTTATATTATTTAAGTTGTTTCTGGTGACTCAGTTTTATGGTATCCATGATATGTTTTGGTCTTTGGAATTTTTGTATCTTTTTATTTTTTGTTTCTTTCCTGTACCCATTGGTAGTTGCTATGCTTTGGATGTACTCATATTTGGTTTAGTATTCCTCTATTTTCATAGGCAATGTTTATTAGCCAGTAAGTTAATTAATGGGTGCTGCCTGTTTATGCATTATGGTTTGAAGCTATTGTTTTTAATATAACTGTCTGTGTAGTTTGGTTTCCTTGATAAGCCAAATGTTCAGTATTGTGCTTCTTAGATCCTTTTGAGGTCAAGGAAAGATTCTTCAATTTCTGTCATGAAACAGATGAATTGGTGTTGTAGATTTAGAAGTTTCAATAAATCCTGCAGAAATGTTTTGAGAACAATGGTAAGTACTTCATCTATATACTGTACCAGCATTTAAATATATACCCTTGTAATTTGAACTTCAAACTAGTTCATGGAGAGGTCTGCTAGGAAAGGAGAAAGTGGATTATAACCCATGCTTATACCAGAGGTTTGGTTGTAGTATCTATTATTGAATATGAAAACATTTTAGTCTAGGCATAGGTTTGTTAGTTTGATAGCAGTCCTCTATTTTTACAGCTGGGATACCTGTTTGATAAGCAACTTTCACAGATGATGTAATACTTTGTTAGAATGGCAGGAAAGAAGGCTATTATGTGAAACAAAACTAGGTTGTCTTCAGGGGTAAAGTTTATGAGTTCTAATTCTGCTGACTAAATTCAGTGCATTTTTAATGCTGCAGCTTTTGATGGCAATGATTTTGAACTTCTGTATTAACCATTTTGCTTATTTATATGTGGGGGCATTTGTGTTGTTCACTAGAGGCCTGATGTTGTTTTCAGAGAGTATACAGTCTTGTTAGCATAGGGTGTTGTGGTGCGGTTTCACTTATTGGTAGTGACATGACATCTTCAAGCAAGGACAGCTGGTGCCTGTGAATTTTGGTGGTTCACAAAGTTATAGATAGCTGCAGTTTCGGTTTGTTAAAGCAATAAATACTGCACCATCAAATTGTGCTTTATAAATATTAGTTATTAGCAGTTAGGCACTTCCAAATGACATCAGAATGTTCATTTTAAATTTATCTGTAACGGTGCTATTATTAGCATGCTTTTTGGGTAAGTCATGAAGATATTGCAAATCATTCATACCATTTCTTTATTCATGGCTCTTCAGAATATCTTTATCACTGAATAAAACTCAAGGAAAACAAAATAGGGCATTTTTAACATCACAACCAAACATCCAGTCTTATTCTCATATACACTGCTGTTATTAAAATTCCCATTAAAAGTGATTTTTAGATTTGGTGTAAGTTTTAATTTCCTTTCCCTTTCAAGTTTAGTGCTGAAAAGGGTGGCACTAAAACAGACAGAACAAAATTCATTATTTCTCCGTATATTACTGTATACCTGTATTTCACTCTGATTCACCAACTGAACTACAGTACAGCCATGTACAATGTACAGGCAACGTAAGGTTCAGTATATGGATGGGTGGAAGTGAAGAAAGAATTTACTATAAAACCAATAGATGGCATTGTTTATGCAACAAAAGTCAAAGCAATCATTCAATTCCACGCTCTCTGAATATTAGGTTAACCAACAACATAGAGCCTTATGCCCCGGACTTCCCCACCACACAACTCTGTGCTCCCTTGGTTCATCATGCCCCATACCTAGACATGGGTGCAGCTGGGAGTGCACTATTGTGGCACCTGTAAGCAATATACTGCTTGCTGAAGGCCACTATAGAAAATCAGATCAGAGTGAACCTGAAATATACATATAAATAGTATAGTTATTTACATAAAAGGAAAAGCCAAAATATGGTTGTAGCACAATTGCGCTACCATATTAAGAAACCACCCCTGCCTTCAAGTGTATCACAAATTTAACAAGGTTTTCAATAAATACAAAATAATCATAATTTCTCAAAGCAGATTTAGCATACAAAATAGTTATTCACAAAACAAACAATAAAAATATTTGGTATCGATAAAATAAACTGTTTGGATTGCAGATGAACAGACAAAACCAGATCTAAATACAAGCTTAAAAGAGCACTTGAGTTCTGTGACATACAGATAGACAAATCCACTAGTCTAGTAACCACAAAATCATATCCACTTTAAGACTATTAAAGGCCACATTCACCCAGCTAAGTTTGATATCTGGGAAAAAGTATATACAGGGTGAGTTTAAATGATGGACCCATTTTATAAAATTCGTATTTATTAAAGCACAAATCCAACATGAACAATCTGTATAACAATGAAAAGAGGAAGTTTCAAAGTTTTTTCGGCGGGCGGTGATGGTTTTAGAAGCGGCCGGTAGAGTGCTCGCGCAATAGGCCACCATTGCGTTTCACTGTCAGTACGTAGTGAGATGGTTACTGTGGAGCACAAGGTTTTCTGCGTTATTGAGTTCGCAAAAAGTGAGTCGCAAATTGTAGTGCAGCAGGCATTTCGTAGCAAATTCGGTATTGAACCACCAACTAGAAAAAGCATTAGCTGTTGGTTTACGCAATTTAAACAGACTGGAAGTGTGTGTAAAGAAAAAAGCACAGGCCGACCGCATGTGTCAGAGGAGGACATCAGATGGATTGAAGACAGTTTTGTTCACAGTCCATGTAAGTCTACCCATAGAGCTAGTAGAGAACTTAGAATACCCTAACCAATTGTATGGAAAGTTCTGAGACGGCGTCTGCTGTACAAGCCCTACCGATTACAACTTGTGCAGGCTCTTTAACCTAAAGACAAAGAGAAGCATCTCGAATTTTGTGGTTATGTGCTAGGAATGATGGAGGATGACATGTTTCTACAGCGTATCATTTTTAGCAATGAAGCGACTTTCCACCTTAGTGGAAAAGTCAACAGACACAATGTTCACATATGGGGTTTGCAAAATCCACATTCAACACTGCAACACGAAAGAGACTCACTGAAGGTAAATGTGTTCTGTGCCTTATCCCATACAAAGGTTTATGGACCATTTTTCTTTGCGGAAAAAACTGTAACTGGAATAATGTACCTGGACATGTTGGAACAATGGCTGTTCCCTGAAATTATGGAAGATTCACAGGACCTCATTTTTCAACAAGATGGAGCTCCACCCCATTGGTACAGTAATGTACGAGGCTTTTTGAATGAATCCCTTCCTCAGTGCTGGATAGGTCGCAGGGTAAATGAAGACCTGGCTCTACACTTCTGGCCACCGAGAACTCCTGATCTCACCCCATGTGACTATTTCTTATGGGGTTATGTTAAGGAAGCTGTTTATGTCCCGCCTCTACCTACCACTCTGGACGACCTGCGGCACTGCTGCCGTGCACTAAGTAACAGAAGATACGCTTGCTCGTGTGTGGGACGAGTTTGGCTATCGCGTAGATGCTTGCTGTGCAGCAAGCGGTGGACACATTGAACATTTATAATGTATTAAACAAAACTTTGAAAATTCCTCAGTTTATTGGCATAAAGATGGTTCATGTTGGACTTGTACTTTAATAAATACGAATTTTATAAAATGGGTCCATCATTTAAAATCACCCTGTATATTAAAACAGTTAGTGAACTTTGATTTCCTGCTGTCAACATCCTGTGGAAATTCATCATACCATCAATAGATGCCACCACTTTGGATAATGCTACAGTCACTTTAATCAGAAATCAATTAGTTGCATGCCAAGGATTGGAACAAATGTCCTTGAAACATGTTCAAGGTAGTTACAGTAAGTGATGGTTTATTGTTTCAACTTCTTACTCAATAATTACAGTAGATTATTAACACATCACCTTCTTGGAGCTTCTATTTAGGTATTATTAATAAAGTGTCATTTAAGTGACGAAGTGGAAATTAGAAACCTAGAGAGGAACCTTTAGGAACCATTAAGGATTGCGTGATGAACAGCTGAATCTCTAATTTGACATTTTGAGATAGTGGATGGGAATTGGAAAATAATTCTGTACCTTGCAGATTAATTTTTAAAAAGTTCTGGCAGGATTGGAAACACTTTAATAGTGTTAGTGGATGCTCCTAATGCACCAGCTGTGATATCAATAAATAACTCAGTATTTGAAATAATAATAGTTTTGTGGTATTTACCTCAACATGTTTCAAAGGTATGTTCAGGGTAAATACTTAAAAATAATGAAATTTTCAAGTGTGAGTGATCCACTTGTATTATTATTCCAGCAATTACCATGCATCACTGCATCTTTTCAAAAAAAGTTATTGGTTCACAAATAACTCAATTTTTTTATATTAGTGGAGACAGAAATCTTTTAAATAGATGATTTTTTAAAAAAAACATATAGTTATATACATGGTAAATAAGCAGTATATAACATAAATGGCTTTCACGTAACTACAGATTCATGAAAATGTTAAACTGTGAAGGGAAAAACAAGACATTGTACAACAGACAAAAATAATTGAAATTCTTAAAATAGACTACTTATTGATTGCATGTATAATCTCTATAGAAAAAGAATATCTTCCAAAGAAAAGGATGCTTTTATATTACCTATAGTATATTCCACATATTTTCAATAAGAGTTAAACAAAATAAAAGAAGGGGAGATTAATGGCCATTCATATAGAAACATTAACAATAACGTGAGGCTATAAATGTACAACATGAACACAAAACTCCTCTTGCCATTCACAATGCCAACAAAACGTTCAAAACAATACAAATGAAGTATGATAGTGAAAGTGATTAAAAATCGAGGCTGTGATGATTGACAATGATGCAGCAGTGCATTTTATGTTGCTACAAACTGCATTAGCTTGTGTTTGTATTATATTATATGTTTCCATGCACAAAAGAAAACAGAAGAGTTTATAACCTATAAAGTTTCACACAACGTCGAAAGACAACACAGTAATAATAAATAAAACCTTCCTGCATATTTCAGTTCATTCGCAATCTATTTTCAAATATTTTGTTTTAACAAACTATCTTTATAAGAAATATGCTTTTTTGCATCATCAAAGGACTCCATTTCTCCTCTTTTCTATTTCTGTGCAGTGCATTAGTGTTGTTTTTTCTCTTGACTCCCTTTAATATGAGCAAAAGTTTGGAGATGGGAAGGTTTGGTGTTAAGAGTTTGGCATTAGTGACCATGCTCACGCTAATGAAAATCATTGTGAATGACCCCATATATTAATCTGGATACAAGATTTTGTGTTCATGTTGCATTTGCATTAACCTTTCTATATAAATGGGCCTTTAAAGAAATACTTCACAAAAATTAACAGACTCCACTGTAATTCTTTCATGTATGTACATAAAATATTTCTTGACAAAGAAACTCATTGATGTGCAATTTTTTCTTTCAGAGTGTGGGTTTTTTCGTTGGTGCCTCCTGCATGGATATGCAGGTGTCAATCACCATTAGTGCTCTGTACACTTTAGCCACCCAGCTCTTTGGTGGATATTTAGCAACAAATATTCCACATTGGCTTAAATGGATGCAGTACTTGAGTATGGTCCACTATGCATATCAAAATATGCAAATTGTGGAATTTAGTGAGGGCACACCTATACAGTAAGTGTAATTTCCATTTACACTTTAATTTTGGGCATTAAACAAAGAAAAATAGCAAATGCTGCAGAAGATAAAACAGTTCATTAAATTTTTAGATACAAAAATGTCAGAAAGAGCTACATTTGATACTTGATGTACTTTTTATGGTAAATAGATTGTAACAATTTGTGTCTTTTCTGCATTATTCATATCATTTCATACTTTCAGAATGGATTTATTTCCTTTCTGCTCTCTCACACTTAGATTATGGACTCCTTTTATGGGGAACAGGAAAAATGAAGTATATACTCAAAGTATTTGGACTGTAGAAAGGAGCAATAAGAATCATAAGAAAAATACCAAGAAGAAGTTCTTGTAGAAGTGCATTTAAAACACTTAATTTAATAATTTTCCCCTGTTTGCACATATACGAATGTCTTAAATATGTAATCAGGACCCATAAAGAAGATAAAAATGTGAATATACATGAGCACAACACTAGAAGTAAACAAAATTATTTTAGAAGCAGATTAAGGGGTTCTCTTGGAAATAAATGTATCGAGAGCAATGCAAAGGGTTTATACAGGGTGGACCATTTTAATTTGAGACTGTACAATATCTTCAAAACTAGGCATTGT
Source organism: Deroplatys truncata (assembly GCA_030765065.1). NCBI lineage: Eukaryota > Metazoa > Arthropoda > Insecta > Mantodea > Mantidae > Deroplatys > Deroplatys truncata. Next base: position 97,680,949 of record CM060990.1, on the reverse strand, counting down.
AAAAAGAAATGTCTTTAATAAAAGTTGCTTGATATTATGGGGGAAAATAAATGTTGTTAGTCGTGTTTTGTTTGGAGGACGTTATGAGTCATTTTAGGATGAATTTAATTTTTTTAAATGGGAACCTACAATTAGGGTTAAACTAAATTATGACCCTAAAATGACCATCACAATATCCTCCAAATAAAACACGACTACTGGCATTTACTTCCCCCTTATAATATCAAGCAAATTTTATTCAAGACATTTCTTTCTAAAATGCTTAGTTTTGGAGATATTGTACAGTCTCAACTTAAATGATCCATCCTGTATAACCACTTACTTTTCACAATTAAAGCAAAAAATGAAGAAGGGAAAATGATAAAGGAAATTAAAACATATCCTGTCAAAAAAGCCTTCTATTCAGTAGAAGAGCATAAAACAGGAATTATTACACATGTTCATTAATACCTCTGCTGTAAATAAAATTTTATAAATCTTTGTAAATATATATTTTATGTATTGTATGTTTTGTTGACAAACCTTATATATATATTTTTTTTTTTGGCTTTTGTTTTTGTTACATTGGTGAATAGATCTGAATCTGAATGTCTCTTTTAGTACTTACATACTTGTGCAGCCCTTATTTAGTTCTGGAATTACATTTAGTTGCATTTGCTTCTGTAAAGCACCTCAGCTTCACTTTGTTCTCCCATCCATAAAAAAAAGTAACTCATTAACAACTGCATGTATAAAACTGAAAATTTATCTTGTACCTATATGAGTTTGAATAAAATTTGTTGAAACCTTTCAAATCTAATTAAAATCAATAAAAGAGTAAGGATACTTCATGTGGTGAGGCCCAATAAAAAGTTACTATTTTTAGACAAATCGCTGCACATGAAGATTTAAAATCTTAAATATACAGGTTTTAGAAACATTTGTCTATATATTTTGAGTTTGGTTGTAATTGGAACCAAATTAAAGACAATTTATGGAGAACCTCTTAAAAATGCATTACTTTTAGGTGCTGTACTGCAGATACAGGCTTGAAATTTTATTAATAAGAGCTTAAAGAATATTTGTTTACTTATTTCAGTTCTCATGTATATCAATACAAAATTATGATGATTTTGGACTATTTTGCAAAATATTCAGAATAAATAATGCTGCCAAATTATTTCCATCACAGAATAAATCAGCTGAAATACATGTGTTTATGATCATGTTTAAAATTTAGTATGTTTGCACCAGTTATTTGTAATAACTGGGCCAAGTTCAGAAGACTTTCGCTTCTGTTTTATCAATAACACAAAAAGTAGAGTAATACTGCCACAATTAACAAAGTATATGAGGTTGGCAGCCCTGGTAATAACATTAGAAAGTTTGGATGCTCCATTATTGTATTTCATAACTGATCCACTGGTGCCATGGGAGAGGCTCACCAGTGGCACCGACACATAGGAAAGTATCATTGTAGGAGACTTAGTAATTGAAACTGGCATTCAGACAACATAATCATTCTCTCACACATACCCCAAGCAATGGATAATTAGAAAATATTAGAAATCAGTTAATGCTAAAGTTTAATGCAGTTAAGGTTTTTCTTTGTTGCTTTGTGAAGTAGGGTAGGGTGTTCAGACAAGTATGCACCAATTTTGTATAATATATGCTTCTTGACTTCTCACTTTCTTTATCTCTCTCTCTCCCCTTCACCTTTTAAGCCTCAAACCCCCTCCCCCACTTTTATGCACCATTATTGTTGTGTAAAATTGTTTATTTCTTGAAGGAAATGCTTTTTCTTTTGTTTAACATTAGGAAACAGAATTTATTTTAAAATCTGTAATATTTCCTGGATTTAACTCAGTGCTTGTTCTTTATTGCAGATGTGCCAGTCAGTCAAAGTTCGATGTATGCACAAATTCGGCTTCTTACATTCCTGTCTCTGCAATCCTAGAAGCACAAGGTGCTAGTTTACCCCTTTGGGCTAACACGCTAGTGTTGCTTCTGTTTCTTCTCATATTCCGCATTCTTGGTTATATTGTACTGCGATATTTTCGGCGACCTAAGTGACGTGACAAATAATAATGAGGTTCATGGAGAAGAACTTTGATTTGAGAGGACAGGAGGAAATATGTATGGCTGTGTTGTTATATAATTTTTGATCAAGATCTTGCTGTATCTTGTGATGGATTTATTTTCTCTAGCAAAGTGGCAATGATAAGCTACTAGAACAAGAGAAAGAATGTTGTATTTGGTCTCATTCCTACCATAGAGTACTCTTTGCAGTGGTGTTGAGCATGGAAAGAGTTTAGTAGTGCCTTTGAATGCAAAAATGTGCCAAGAAATGTGAGGAAGTGAAAGCAAAGCCTGAAGTACAGTGATGAGTGTTTTTTTTTTAAATGTTCAGTACAAGTGTTCATAAATGAGAAATATAACATTACTTGACTAGTTGTTAATTCAAGCTTACTCTAGTGTTCTGTTTTTATAACCAACAAGGCACTTGATGCTGACAATGAAAATATTATGTTCATTTACTCGATTTATAAAAACAGACCCACCTTGGTACCATTTCACTGTACTCATTTAGCTGGAAGTCGAGAGGACAAATAATTTAAAATAATTAAAGTTCTACCACCATATTTCAAATGTTACCATATAGAATGCATCTGTATTACAGCATTTTGCTATAGCTTACCCAAGCATATGAAGTACTGCTTATTCTTCATATAACTATGTAAAAGTGTATCATCATTTGGCTGCATCAGTTTTTAAATGTTATCTCTGTGAAAACCTAGTACCATAAAATTATATCAGAGGGGAGTATTGTCTGTGTAACTCATATTATAAATGACTGTAAAATTCTGTTACACTAGCTATGTTCAGTGTTTTGAATCTTAATAATTGTTTTATGTCCAGCACAACAATATTTTGTCATACAACCCATGAGCATTTCAGAAAATGTATAGCTCTCAAAACAGTGCAGTTAATTTTTTGTCTTTTAACGATATACTTACATCACAGGCATATTTACATCTGTGCGCTACATGGTATATCTCAGAATTATGCATATTTACTAGAAAGAACTGGTAAAAGGTTACATTTCTTTCGCTAGGCATGTAGTGTCTATCATTTCCACTATCTTTATTTCTGGTTCAGAGAAATGCATATTATAGTGCTTATCATTTTATTTTAGTTTTGCTTTCCTTTTCATTTTTACCATTCTTTGTATATACTGTTTTATCACCGCTGATTAAATCGAGAAATGGTTTTCCATACCATACCTAGAAGTATATTATTCAAATGTGAGTTTATTCATAAACAAAAAGACAGAAAATAGTAAACCAGATAACCTAGTCTATTAGTGTTTTGAGAGCAAAATGCTAAGAGATACTATTTATATTCAATAAAACCTGTTGACAAAATAAGATATTGTATTCATTTCTATCCAGTGCCAATCACATTAAAGTTTCTTACCTCATAAAACTGTCATTCCCTTCAGATTATAACATTTCAGTAATTAATAAAGTACAAATGTGAGAATACAAGGCCCAAAACGTTTTGAGCAGCATTCATCTATGCAGCATTGTTGAATAACTCCATATATGTTACATTTTACAAGCTCAAACGACAGACTGTATAAACCTGCTCCTTTAGGATATATACAAAATATCATTTGGATAATTCCTATGTGTTTTTGCTTTGACATGTTAAGTAAAGGGGAGGTGTATTAATTTCCATATTCATAGTTGTCTCACTTTTTTTATACATCATAACTCTGCAGAGAAGCATTCTCATGTTTGCGTACAAACCACAAAAGTAGCTAGTAGAATAATATGTGCAACTGGTCAATTTACTTTATCCTTTCAGGAAGGCAAAGGTCAGTGGAAGGCGTAGGCATGCAATATGTTGTGGCTGGTGGAGGAAGGATAAATGCATTTGGTTAATTAACACTTCTTTGAGTTGACTTAAATACCCTCCCACACATAATCACAGATCTTAACTTTTTATGGACATGCTTCACCATCAACTGATTGTATCCTCAGCAAGAGCTTCCAATGTTATCCATGACTGTCCTTCAGGAGGCATTTAGTGGAGATTTTATGAACTTCAGGATCCTGTTGTTTTCTGCAGGGATGTCAGAGTTTATTATATCAGGTTCATACTTCTTCATATAAATCTTCTCCCATAGGTTTAATTCTGTTTTTCTGTTTACTGTTGAGAATATGTACATCTTTATTTTGTGGTGTTTTTTGCCAAAATTATCCTTCCACTGTGGACTTTGTGGACATAGTGACACTATTTTCTTGTTGTTTATGAACATTTCAGAAGCATAAATAACAACTCTGCAACTATAGAGTTAATTTGTGTTTTGATAATTGTTCTTTCACACCAGTCAAGTGTAAAATACACTTGAATATTATAGTTACTGATTGTTTTAATGATAATTATTGATGGAATACAATGATTTGCGCATGTCAAGTTTATATTAAAATGAGGTATCACATAAAAAATTAAAATATAAAGTGTGTGTGTGTATGTGCGAGTGTAATGACATTTTAAAATTTTGTCTTATGCAGATTTTTAAAAATGTATTCAGGGTCATCATTGTAGTCATTGCCGTTATATTTTGTTTCCTGCAAAGTAAATGAATTTTGAGATATGTTTCAAACAGCTGGTATCTTAAAAATCACTGATATACTGTAACAGTAGCATAAAATATAAATAAAGTGATAAACATTGGTGGCCAGGATTGTATACTATTTACTTAGAACTGTAAGCATCCTGGTTGTTCATGCAACCTTCCAGCCACAAACCTATGCCTCTGTCCTCCACTGACTAGAAGTGAACAAAGAACCATTTATATAGTGACCAAGCAATGAACAAAGTTGATCTTCTGCGAAATCTGCTCAAACATACAATGTCTAGTAAAGCACGAAACTGCCTTGAATGCTGCTAAAATTTCTGCAAGTGTTTAAGCATAATCATAGAGAGCACCTTAAAATACTTTTCTTCTTTAGTCCTACACTCAAGCAATAGCAGCTGGCTATGACTGACTCCAGGATAGTGCTCTCAGGGGCGACCCTAGCAAGGTTTTCAGATGGTGCAGGATCTCATTGTGGCGCCCCCTGTAAAGACTAAAGTGTACATAGAGGCTAAAGATAACATACATTTTTTACATTATGTAGAACTCAGACCTCCAAAAGATTAGTCTACAAATAATAAGAGAAACAATAACAGTAAAAAGAACAAATATTTGTTTAAAAAGCTTTATTTAAATTACTATGGTGCAGACAATGCTTACATCATACATATGTCAAATTTACATCATCAATTAATTCAAAATTGAAACAAATTAGGAAATTAGAAATTAACTAAAAAGCCTAGATTGCCACCTTCCTCTCTTTTGCATTTGCAATTTTTTAAAATTAATTCAGAATAATTTAAGTCCTGGTCAATACTATTTTCTATAGCAAAATTGCTAGTTCTGACAGCCCATCCTGACACATGGTTGAATGTAAATAAGTTTTAATGAGTTTTAATTTACTGAAACTCCATTCTCCTTTAGCGACAGTTAAAGGCATGGTTAACAGAATTTGAAGTGTTGTCCAGACATTCATGAATATATCCTGCCAAGCATTTTGTTTAATGAATTGAACGTTTATTGGTTCTGCAGATTTAAACTCTTTCAATAATGGTTTCAGGTGTAAAAGTTCCTCAACCAATTCACAACCAGATATGTCACATTTTCCCCCATTGGTTAAACTTATTACTAAATCTGCACAGGCTTTTTCCAATTAAGAATTCTCAGGAATTGTTCTGATATTGTACAAAAGGACAATGCATCATTAAATATGGATAGTTGTGTAAATTGAGTGATGAATGCATTCTCAATTGTATCGATCACAGGGTAAAAGACATTCATTTTAAACAATTCTTCAGGATCTGTTGGTGTCTCATCTACGGCCTCACATCCAAATCTCTTCCTTTTTCGGGATTGCACTGGCTTAAAAGTAGGATATATTCCAGCCTGAGAAGCAATCTCCCTAGTGTTATTAGAGCAGATGAATAACCCCAGTACTGAGAGGATGTAGGCTTTCATGGCCAGAGTCATATAACTGGAAGTTATTTCCTGGCTGTTTTACCAATGCTACCTTCTCTTAGAAGACTTTGACAGCACCACTGAAGATGTCTACCATAGTTGTAGATGAAACGTCTGGAACATCTATCCCCAGCAGACCACAGCAAAACAGCCTGGAAATAACTTCCAGTTAAACCCCAGGACTCTTTTACAAATTTGGAGCAGGTCTTCAGCAATTGTGAAATGTTTGGAAAATCTCTAGTTTCAGGCTGCATAGCCTTATTTACTATGTTTTCTCAAAACAATATATCATACCAAGCCACCATTGTTATTATAAACTCAAATTGATCCATGTTCTGAATCAGGGATAAGGCCTCCGATGCTGCAACTGGGTCATTTGTTTCTTTGTGAACATCCAGAAAGGTGTCATGAACTGAAGAATAGTAATAACCAACTGCAGTGAGGCTAGAAACTCTGCTCTCCCAACGAGTTTCACAATCCTTTTTCTGCGATAGTCCTTCTATATGCTTGGATATCACTTCCCATCACTTTGTTGGTCCAGAGGATAGAACAAAAAGTGTGAAGAAATCTGAACAAAGAAACTGATTTACAAAGAAACTGATTTAAGAGATGCTTTGGCGGCATTTGCTATTACCAAATTTAAGCTATGACAGCCACATGGATTAAAAAATGCTTGTGGATATTGGTTCAAAATTCTGTTTTTGACACCTTTGTTAATTCCTACCATATTAGATCCATTATCATATCCTTGACCTCGACAATCATTCATATCCAAGTCAAACTCTTGTACAATATCATTAAAGGGCCAATGAGTCCAGCACTTGAAGAGTCACTTACCGACTTGTAAGCAACGAAACATTCACATACTTGGAGTTCATCTTCATTAGTGTCAACAAAACGCAATGAACTGACATCAGGAATGCAATCCAGTATGATGGAGAAGTATTTAGACAATTTTACCATAGTCAAAGTTTTATTTCAAACTTTACCTCCAGGTAAGTGATCAACTCGTTTTTAATGTTTGCCATTGGGGTATGTCATCTCAAAGCAATTTGAGATTTTCTTGTGGTTTACCAGGAAAAATGCAAGTCAGCTGGAGAATTTAATGTCCTACCGTCATGTTGCCATGGTAACTCAGTGGTTAGAGCAATCGGACAGAAACTGGGATATCCGTGGTTCAAATCCCGGCAATGGCATTGAATTCTTCAGTCGTCTGATTCTACCCTTCCATCATAAGTTATAGTTGAGGTGACGGTGATGGTATGTTTGGTATATCCTCTTCTGTAGTAGGGCCTTATTTCTGACTCCTGGCCGGCTACTTAGCGGCCAGTTGCTGCCGCAGGACCGCACGCTGCTGCCGACCGAGTTGAATATTCACAGACTCTGAGCTCAAGTGCAGCGTGCCGGCAATTCAAGTGCATAGATTTACAAGCATACAATAACCATATACCTTTATCACAGAAGGTATTGGAAATTATGTTCTTGTGCTGCCACGCATCTCTCACGCCTTTTAAGGAAATTTCCATTAACACGCATTAATTCTTCTTCTGAAATTGCAGTAATTTCTCTCCCGATATTGTCTTTCAGTTTTTCCAATGTATGCGGGTTGTTCCGATACACTTTATTTTTTAAGTTTCCCCATAAATAAAAGTCGCATACCGTAAGGTCTGGGGAGCGCGGTGGCTATAGTCCTTTACTGATGACCCTATCTTCAAAAATTTCTGCAATTAATTTCAATGAGAGATCAGCTGTTGATGCTGTAGCAGAGTCGTGTTGAAAATATGCCTGTGTGCATTCAGTGCCACACAAATATTCCAGGAATGGTTTGATAATTGTATCCCAAATCTCGCCATTAACTGTATCATCAAAGAATATAGGCCCTGTAATTCGGTACGCATTCACAGCACACCAAACACCAATTTTCTGGTCATGCAATGGCATTTCGTGTACAATGTCGGGTTTTTCTGTACCCCAGTATCTGTTGTTTTGTGTCGATACATGGTCATTTAAAGAAAACCATGCTTCGTCTATGAAAAAAATTAACTTTGGGTTCATAGAGCCATCATTAACTTTACCCGACACTAACTTGCAGGAATTTACTCTACTCACAGTATCACGTGGTCGCAGTTCCTGAACTACGGTTATCTTATAGGGTTTTAATTTTAAAAGTTTAGTGGCTTTTCAAGCTGAGAATTGTGAAACTTCCGTTTCTTGTGATAACCTACTCAGAGATTTTTTTTGGGTTATGTTCTAACCTATGTCCTATCTCATCGAATTTTTCCTCTGTGAGAACACGGAGAGTTACTTTGGGCTTATCAAGAACAGAACCCGTTTCTCTAAATCGGTTTACAGGACTACGAACTACCTCTCTGTGAGGCGCAAGGATTCCAGGGAATCTGTCTATAAATAGCCGTGTTACTTGTCTACAAGACTCTGTTCGACGTAGGAATCATACATGAATATGCGGTGTTCTAAAGTAAACGCACTTCTTGGCATTATAACAGGACTATCACGCTCTAAACACAAAGAACAAAACACGAACTCGCGCTAACAACGTTCGCACATGCACTGACGCGCGGAGTGGAGGGAGAACGGTGGGAGCCAGAACCGGTTAGAAGTACTGTGCGCACGCAGCTACATCCACCAAGCTGCCGGCCAGGAGTCGAAAATAAGCCACTGTATTTTGAACTGCAGATGACGTCCCAAAAATAGCTAAATCTTCTTTTGCATGCTGATCTTCATCTTCATGGGCTTCGTCTGAATAACTTCTTTTAAATAGGTCTTCATCCATCGCATGTTGAGCTAGATCTGATGATAACGATTCAGATGACTTCTTAATTCTCAAAAATGTTGCTAGCAATTTTGCAGCCTTTTCAATTTTATCTGGCTGTTTTCATTTTATTTGTAATTTTTGTGCGTCGGATAGTTTTTTTTGTTTGTAAAGGATATATTATACTTTGTACATATTTACAATACCAACGTACACTGCAATTACCTAAAGTTAATTCTACACCCAAAAATATTGTCACTCGGGAACTTTTTCTATAGGAGCAATAAACACAATACATTATACATATTCGACCAAATTGTATTGAGAAGCTGATTTTCAAGTTGCTATATAGGACGACTGCATAACACAGCCTAATTCCTTTTAAATGTCAGTTAAACGGAATTTTAATGCTAAATTAAATTGGTGCATTGCATAACAACGTTTTAGTACATAAATGCATTTATCAAAGTTAAACGCCTGAAAATAGGTATTTAATAACGTAGCTAAAATTGTTTACAGTACAGTACTAATTAGAATGAAGTTGGATATTTTATAGAACTAAAATTCACGCCTACATTTATTTTCAAACATTAACTGTCTTACTTGTAGAAAGTCTTAGTCACCATCAAAATAACAGTATAACCAATAACTACTTAAGTCGTTAAGTTATGTTCAACTTTTTTAAACTCATAAATAATGTTTAAGATACATTTAGTTGACTAACGCAGAATTAGTTTTACTATAGCAACATTTTGCAGATGACCGAATGAAAGATCAAATCACAGCGAAAAGCCTCGCCTCTACTGTTTCAAATTGCATTGCAAGTGTATAAAGAAAACACAAAAAGTTCGTGCCACGTTCACACAGAGACAACGGATCACGACCATTTGCTTAGAGCACGAAGCATATTGGCAGGCTGAGGGCAGTCCGAAAGTGTGTTATAAAGTGTATCTACCCTTGTTAGAGCTAAACCACTTGTAGGTAGGAAAAAGGCTATTACAGGGTGGTGGTTGTGCTCTGAATAGACGCAACTTAAGAGGTGTCGGCATCCCGGAACCCAGCCTGGGGTACAAGGAGACTGGCCCGACACAAGAGGTCCGCGATGTGACCCTCGAAAGTTAGTCACCTTAGTAACTGAACACCTAGATAAGAGATGGTATTCGTCCACTCTATCCTACGTGGGAGGTAAGTGAATGAGGGGAGGTTGGCAGGGAAGCGGCCTTTGTGAAAAGAATATCGTGGCTTTTCTCCGGGTTGATGGATAATCGACAACGTCTGTAGCACTCTTGGATGAGGCGGAGGTGTCGCTGTATAGGATTGCAGCCCCTGCGTGAGTTTTTGTTTGTACAGTATAACAGCACGTCATCAGGATATTGAGCTATATTGACATGCTGCTCTGCTGGTAGGTTGACCATATACACGCTAAAACGCGTGGGGGATAGTACAGAACCTTCGGGGACTCCGCCTCATATTGGCCTGTGTGTAGATTTGTTCTCCGCAACCGATAAAACAAAAGATCTGTGTTTAAGATATGAGTGTAGCAGGTGTATGTTCTGTGATGGTACTTCCAGCTGAATGAGTTTGTATAGGAGACCCGCATGCCAGGTCATTGAGAAGGCCTTCTCGACGTTCAGAGACACCGCAGCAGTAAAGACCCTGTCCTGGAAGCCCAGGGCAGCGACCTCCACCACCCGCAGGAGCTGATGGGGCGTCGAGTGCCCAGGACGGAACCCGAACTGGTGGTCAGGGATGGCGTGAGTGTCACCCAGTACAGGAGGCAAATGGAGCAGTATGAGCCTCTCGAAGACCTTCGAGAAGACTGATATGAGATTGATGGAGCGGTAGTTGGAAGGGTGAACCGTGTTTTCCCTGGCTTCAAGATGCAGATCACCCTTGCCTCTTTCCACTCGCGTGGGAAGTGACAAGGCGAGACACATATTGAAGACCTTAGTTAGAAAGAACACGGCTCGGAAGGAAAGGTGGCGGAGCATGGCGGGTGGAGCCCGTCAGGTCCCGCGGCCTTTTTGGTATTGAGACGCCGGAGTGCGCCTTGGACTTCACTTGGTTTGATGACAGGAGATCGAACTGCCTCATCCAGAGAACGCCGAAAAAATCGACGAACCTCATGGCGGACGAAAAGGCGTCGTCCTGGAGGTCGTCTCAGGTCCTCATGGTCCGTTCAAGGTAGTCTGCAAACACATTTGCTTTGGCTTGAGGTTCATAGGCCAGACCTTGGGTGCCTTGGAGTGGGGAGGTGTATTGGCCTCGCCGGTTCCAAAGTCTTTTAGCCATCTGCCACACATCTGCACTCTCGAGGCTCGTGCGGGCCATCGTGTCCTCCCACGCAAACCTTGTGCTCGCTAAGGCGGACACGGACCTCACGACGCAAGCGCCATAGAAGCTCTCGATTGTGAGCAGCGCGCTTCCGCTGGTAGAGTCTGCGGGCATCCCAGAATCGGCGGATGAGAAGGATGAGCTCTACACGTAGAACATCTGGGTGTAGGGTATGAGGGGTGAGAACAGTTAGGTTATGGGCAGTTGTCACCACGGTGGAGGTGAAGGAAGAGACAGCAGCCTCTAGGGATGGAATGTCGGTGATTAGTGAATTTGGAGGAATGGAGACGTTGAGACAATGCCTTATGCAGTCCCAGTCGACCTCGCGGTGAGGTCATGATTGGCAACCCGTGTGTTAACTTCTGCTAGCACCGGATTATGGTCTGAGTGAAGTGCATTGATCGAAATGAGTGAAGCGTGAAAGGGGGAGTGTTTGATCACGAAGTCAATAACTGTTGCCCGTCCTTGACCTCGTGGATGGTGGGTGGGTTGCCAAGGGCCCTCTATTCTGAGCTGAGAGTCCGCATCTATTATGCAAATGATGTCATTGCCTCGTCCATTCGGTCGATGGCCGCAATGCCAACGTGGATGCCTGGCATTGAAGTCCCCGGCCATAATGACGTCGGGATGTAGGGCAAAGATCGAAAGGTAGTCGTTGGGTACAAACTGCCTTCGGGGAGGGTGGTATACAGACACTATCAAGCTTTCAGTCCCGCCGAGATCAATAAAAACAGCCGTGACCTCTAGGGTCTGAAGTGGAGGGAGCTGAACAGGTCGATGGACTACACCACTCTTCACGAAGACCACTGTGATACCTCCCTGCGGCCCACACGGTCTGTTCTGAGGCAGATGAAGCCCGGTAGGCGGAAAGGGATGTTGGGTTGGAGATGTGTTTCCGAGACTAGTATGACGTCCAGGGCATGCAGGCCGGCAAAGCGCTGGAGCTCGTTCCCCTGGAGCTCCAGACCACACGCGTTCCAGAACGCGAACCGGAATTAGGTACGAAGCCCATTACGACTCGCCATTCTGGATCGAGCGGATGACGCTAGAGAAGAAAGTAAGCCCCTCCATGGCAATCACCATCTTTACGGCCGGTCGGTGGCGGATACGAATCTGGCCAGCAGATCACAGATACGCTGGCCGTGAGTCTGCAACAGCTGCTGCAGCCACGCGAGCATATTCAGATGCTGCGGGACAGTGGATGGAGAGGGGGTTGGTCTAGGATGGTTGGAGGGGAAGGACGCTGAGGCGTCAGTCCGCTAGTGCCTTGCTCCGCCCCGGCTGACCCGCGTGCATGGAGTCACCACGTTCACGCGGGGTGACGGGGTCTGAGTTGGGCCCTTGAGATGTCCGACGTCCCTTCGCCCTATTGGGGCGGATTTGCGTCCGGGGGGCTGGAACTGGTGTTGTTATAGTGGGTGACTGCGGTGTATTAACCAGTGATCTGCTATTGCCACCCGCAGTCCCCTGTGCCACTGCGGCATAGGAGAGTCGCTGCAGGTGTGGACGTGAAAGCTGTTCCTGCTGTCAGGGTCTCTCCGAGGTCAAAGGTCCCGGTTGACTCTCCCTGGATGTTGGAGGCGGTTGCCTGCTCTGGGTAGTAGAAGGTTGCGGCTTCCTTGAAGCGATGGCTGCCTTCCTGGTCGGGTAGCCCCCGTAGCAAGCGATGTGTTCGCCTTTGCAGTTTGCACAGGTCGGCACATCGGCGAGTGTTCGAGGGCAGATCTCTTTGTTGTGGTAGCCACCGCACCTTAAGCAGCGCAGGTGACCGCGGCAAAAGTGGCTGGAATGATTAAATCCCAGACACCTATACTACTGGGGAGGACCGCGAGAAGCTCGGGATGGTTCTATGTTTACCCGAAGCCAACAGATGGAGGTGACTCCATCAATCTTGGCCTCCGGGTCATTGGCCCGCTCAACTACTACAAGAAAGAGGGGGAGGGGGATTTTGACCCTTCCCCGTTGGTAACAGGCCTGGTGAGCTGCTTCATCAGTTTGGGGGTGATATCCTGGCGGGCGAGATCTGCCTCGATGTCCCCACCGAGGCGTCCACGGGAAGGCCACAGATGATCCTTCGCAGATCACAAACTTTGTCCATTCTGAAGGTGTTGGAGGAGTGAATAATCCCCGGCTACTTTAGTCTGGAAAAACATAGCGGCTTTTATTCCGCCGAACAGTGTACGCTCCACTCAGGGTTGGCATGAGTTCCTTAAGGAAGTCAATAGACCCCGCGACATCCTCCACTATTATGTGCGGAATATGCCTTTTAACTCCAGAAGGGGCGGAGTTAGAAGCGGCTGCAGCTGATTGGCCAGAGGGCACACCCCTTGCAGCCAATCGGGCAGCACGCTGCTTCCTCCGTGTTTGCTTAGAGACTGGTTATTGTTTACATAAGCACCGGGCGCTCGTAGATCGGCCGGACCGTTCCGCGGCTGCATTGAACTGGGTGAGGAGTGACGCTCCTGGCGCCAGAGAGTAGTGCGGTATTGTCAGTCGAGTTGTATCTGTCGTTAGGGAAGGACGTCTATGCGTGTGTTTAGAGTAAAATTGTGTTGTCTCTTGGTAATGAATTGTCCATTAATAATGGTTGAGTACACTTTAGAACAACGTATTTTTCTGTATGTGAAATACTTTTCTTCAAGAAGATATCGTAGAGAATTTCAACATCGGTGTGCAGGTGTTTGAATACCTAGCAGGTCAACTATTCATGATCTTGTCAATGAAGTCAGGCGTACAGGATCTTTTTGAACAAGAAACGTGTTCAACAACGCCGTGTGCTGACAAGAGAAGCTTGATGAAGTACGGGCCCCATTACAGTACTCATCCCAAAAATCACTGAGACATGTACAAGAACAATAGCAACTTACTGTATGCACTCAATAATGCAAAAGTTGGATAACTGACCTGTGCCATACCTATTTTAGGAAATGAATTCATAACTACAATTATACTTGCTCCCCTGATAATAGCAACCACTCCCAAGCAACCCTTTTCAAAACACCTATTCCCTTTCCTTTGACAAGCAACCCTTTCCAAGCAAACCATTAAATAGAAATGTGATTTTTTCCAGGAATATAAAGAATGTACAAAGCTACTTTTATTTCTCATAATTGAAAAGTTATCATTGTGTAACATGTCAATAATAGAACTATATACTTAATGTAAATGTAAAATATAATAAAATAAAGACATAAAGGGCAATAAAGTGAGAAAATAATGACATAAAATAAAAAAATGCCTTAAAATAGAAAATAGCATGAAATGACCAAAAAATGATCTATAATAAATATGTATTTTCATTATCTGTGGCCTATAATAAGGTTTTTTGTGCAGGTTAACAATGCCTATGATGCAACACTTAAAAGATGACATGTCATCAGAATCTGGGCCCTAATTATCGGCATTTCAGATGACACTCACTGATCTATGGAATGTCAAAGGGGATATAATGATCATGATTGAATTTAGTGCTATATTAATTTTCACTGTTTAATTTGAATAGAGAGAGGAACTTTATAATCATGAGACTGCATCCATATTGTAACAAATGAGGAAACCAGTTGCTGCTAAACACATCTTATATATCACTTAGGTGCTTGCGTAGCACAATTGTTACACTTGAGACACTGTTGACGCTAACTCAGAACAGAAGATAACTGATCCATTGAATCACAACTCACCTGAACTGCGGAGTCACAACTAACAACTGAACTTCACTCAGACTATCTACTTTTAGCTTTATAACTTCTTGACTGACCAGTATTGAACTGAACCATCCAATTGGACATTAGTCAGCCCCTTATATAGGCCCTGTATACAAAGTGGATCATTATCGAAAGAAAGGCTACTGGAACATCCGAAGGAATCTTCTGGAGCAGTAGAACTGTGGGAAAGTGGCACATAATGGGTTTGTTACGTGGCTATTGTTCTGGAAGCCACCCAGTACCGGGCCGGAATGCAGTTACCGGCGGTCCTCAGGTAGCTTCGCGAATGCTCCTGGTCTTCGAGGTAGATGCAGTTTTTACCTGGCCAGTTCCATCCTCAACGCGGCCGTTAGCGCCTTGTGGGTAGTCCTGTATTCGCCGAGCGTAAGACACTTTCGTATCTTGGCGTCACTCGCTCTCTCGACAAAGGAGTAGGCAGCCTCGTGGGACAGGAAATGGGCGGAAGGTTCACCAGAGGATTCTTCAGCAGGTGTTCGGTTGCCAGGGCGAACTCCAACGCGTCTCCCCTGGCTGTTGAAGACTTGATGAACTGACTACGATAGGCTGTGCCCAAGTGATGGTTCCCTGTTTCTATTTAAAAGGTTTAACACCGAAAGAGATCAAAGCCGAGTTAGATGAACTTCATGGCGCATCTGTTCCTGTGTTTGAGAGTGTTTACAATTGGGTAAATGAGTTTAGACGTGGTCGTACATCACAAATGATGAACATCGTTAGGAACGTCCAGTGGAACTGACTTCCTCCGAAATGATTCATCAAATCCACGATATGGTTTTGAGTGACGACGAATCAAAAATGGCGAAATAGTTGAGGCATACCATAAGGTACAGTGTTTTCAATTTTGCACGAAAAATTGGGCCCAACAAAAACCTCCTTAAAATGGGTGCCGCGTTTGCTCTCAGTGGAGAATAAACGCAATAGTGTGATCGATTTGGAGGCTGGTTTGTCGTTTTTCTTTCGCAATCCTGATGAGTTTCTGCGTCGCTACTTAACTGTGGAAGAAACTTGGATACACTACTACACTCCAGAAACAAAGGAGCAATCGAAATAGTGGGTTTTTAAAGGTGAGCCTTCCCCAAAGAAGGCAAAGACATTGAAATCGGCCGATAAGGTGATGGCTACTTGTTTTTGAGATGGACACGGAATCATCTACATCGATTAGGCATTTGCAGAAACGACAAATGACAAATGGAGAGTATTGTGCGTGATTATTGCACCGGTTGAGCGAAAAAATTAAGAAAAAAACGTCGTCCTCATTTGACAAAGAAAGGCATTCTCTTTCATCAAGACTATGTTCGCTGCACTCCTGCATGGTTTCGATGGCGAAACTTATGGAATTAGTTTAAATTACTACAAAAGTCAACATATTTATCAGATTTAGACCCCAATGCCGACTTTGTTTATTTCCAAACTTGAAATAAAAATGGCTCGGCGGAAAGCGATTCAACGTCGAACAAGGACATTTCCAAAACAGATGCCTCTTTTGAGGGTTCTCCGAAATCTTACTATTTGGACGGCTTAAACAAATTCGAGAAGCGCTTGGAAAAGTGTATGGAGCTAGATGCAGATTAAGTTAAAAACACCCAAAATTGGTGCAACTTTTTAAATATTCATCGTTTCAGAATTTTGTAAATATCAAATCTCTTCATAAATGATATGCGTATAACTTGTTATAATATAACAGTTTACCAAAAATAAATAAATAAGATCTTTAGATATTAGAACCCTTCCTCTGGAGAAAGTATTAAGATGCTATAAAGCGGATTCACTAATTGGAACCTAAAGAATGTCATATCGAATTCCATAGCATTCGGTTCGGCCATTCTCAGTTGAAAATGTGAATACACATATGAACAATATGTACAGCTGAGTGCAGGAGAACGTGCCGATGATTTTCTTTCGTACTGTGTTTTCTTTGTTTAATGTTGGCAGAAACTCCTTATCATCGGTGTTTCACACCAGCCAGGGTAGCCAATCTCTTATTAGTTATTATATTCGTGATTAAGCAAAATGTCACAACATGAAGCTCTTTATATAGTGAATGTGAACGCGAGAGAGTGAGTAAGTAAACACACAAAGGGCAAGAAAATGGCAAAATGCTGATAACATTGGCTGGTTTGAGCAACTTTCATGGCGGTGGTAGTGCACCAACCCTTTATCTCACCACACTCGGAGACGATTGTGCTCCCCTGCGCTATTTAATTTAGTTATATTTATAAAAGCACGGTGATAATTATTCTTTCTTGGACTCCAGAAATTGCACAGTGCTATTAAAGTGTCCTACTACCGAACGTTAACACATATTAAGATTAATGAATTCAACAGTTGTTGCCTTACCTACTTTAATGCTATATACAATCATTGTATCAACCATTGGTTTTGTTTTAACGGGATACAGATGAACAAAACTAGCAATAAACTCGTAAATGACAAAAATCTCTAACGGAAAACTATCGATATTTGGGATCACCTTAATGTTATAAAGATATAATACGAAATCTCAAGTAATATAAAAATAAAATCGAAGAGTTTTTTTAAGGTAAATTTAAGGGCACTTCATCAGTTCTTCTTCTTATTATTATTATTATTTTTAGCATCATGATACCGACAAAAATTAATGAACAATTCTTAAAGCAGATAATCTATTATCATCTATCAAGTCTTAGGAAACAAAATATTTGTACGCTAGGAGTCACGATTATTTGTAAAATATACATTCTCTTGATGATACACTTGCACTGTGTGAACCGTGCCAGTGCAGTTCAGTTATTAGTTGACACAGTAGTTCAGTTGTAAGTTGTGGTTCGACGGAGCAGTTGTGTTCCGAGTGACTGCCAAAAGTAACTCAAGTGAAACGCTTGTGTTTGCTGAGTGCCTAAGTGATAAATAAAGTGTGATTTGCAGTAACTGTTATTCTCATTTGTTACATTGATGTCAGGAGTGGGATATAAAAGCCACGATGGAAAAAATGCTTAGTGGAAGACTTAAGGACTGGAACGTCTACGCGCGTCAAGCCAACCAAATACGACGGAGTGTCACCTATTGAAGTCTTACTGCGTCAATTCGCTACCATCGCCGCTCGCAACCGATGGTCGGCAGGGAAGGAAATCACGCAGCTGAAAGCCATGTTCCAGGGACAGACGGCAGAAGGTTTGAATAGGATTCCGACGTCGGAAATATCTGAATATATCTGGGAGGTCCTCGAAAAGCAGTTAGGGAACCATCACTTGGGCACAGCCTATCGTAGTCAGTTCATCAAGTCTTCAACAGCCAGGGGAGACGCGTTGGAGTTCGCCCTGCCAATCGAACACCTGCTGAAGAATCCTCTGGTGAACCTTCCGCCCATTTCCTGTCCCATGAGGCTGCCTACTCCTTTGTCGAGAGAGTGAGTGACGCCAAGATACGAATGAGTCTTACGCTCGGAGAATACAGGACTACCCACAAGGCGCTAACGGCTGCGTTGAGGATGGAGCTGGCCAAGGTAAAAGCTGCATCTACCTCGAAGACCAGGAGCATTCGATACGACGGGGACAGAGGATCACCTCAAGGACGTCGATGAAGATCTTCAAATGATGAGTGTTGAGGGTTTGGTCAGCCAGGACACCAAGTAAAGTATTGCCCACACCAAGTCGATGATCAGGCGGGAAATGAATAAACACTGGTGTGGCGAGGGACACGTCAGACCCCATCACCACCTCCTTGAGTGACGCTGCGCGCCTTGGGCAAAAGAATGAATGATAGTCTCGACGCGGATGGCTGGATACAAGGAAAGACGTGCCGGATACTAGTGGACACAGGTGTAGTCATGACCATAATCACACGCGAAGTTTATAAGGACTCGATGTCAAGGAAACTGAATCGGCTCTATCTACTAGTGACGGCATCGGGCGATACGTTGGCTGTGGAGAAGTAGACCCTGTTGAGTTTGACGCTGGAGGGGAACATTGTAAGACTGTGGGTATTCTTTGCGAGGGTGGTTAAGTATGTGACACTGGAACTGGATGCCCTTAGGGGACACGAGACAACGGTCGACGTCGGAAGGAGGGTCTTGCGACTCGGCAAGTTGATGTAACGCTCCGGAGGAGCATCCACATCCGGAGACCTGCAGGATCTGTTTGAGGTAGGATGTGGTTTATGCCACAAGAACCAACGTGATTGTGCAGGCTTGTCTGGTAGGCTAGCGGTCAGTGAATTTGGTTTTGGACGGGAAGACACCACTGCATAGAGTATGCGTCGCCAGGACGTTGTTGCCTTGCCGGGAGGAACTGCTCGTGAGACAGCTAAATCTATTGGACACCGATCAGGACATACAGGCCGGAACGTATTTGGAGGAGTGCGAGCCAACCGCGAATGTATTGCGAGGAGCCAGCACCGTTGCAAGCTCTGGGGCCCTGGCTGGAAGACATGTTAAAGAGGGCGGCCGATAATCTGACCGCTGCACACCTGCAGAGGGTCCGGCACCTACTTAGGCAATAGCGGTTTGCCTTCGGCCAAGGAGACGACAATTACAGTCGCACCGACGGAGTACTCCACCACGCGACACCGGAGACGCCCGACCTATCCTGTAACCACCAAGAAGTGTTCATCTGGCGAAACAAGCGGAGGTACGCTGGAGGAAATTAGATCTAGGGGAATTATCGAAGAGCCCGACAACCCTTGGTGATCCCCTGTGGTGTTGATGAAGAACACCTACTTTCGCTTCTGCGTGGACTATGGAGAGCTGAATACTATCACACGTAACGGCTGTTTTCACTTACCTCGGATTGATGACATCCTGGACATTCTTGCTGGTGCCCATAGACCTTGGATCTGAAATCGGGATACTGGCAAGTGGCTCTAGGTCCCAGAAACAAGAAGACCACATTCTTGACAAGCCACGATCTTTGGCAGTTTCGGATTTTTCCCTCGGTCTCTACAACGCGTCATACGCCTTTTAGCGCCATATGGGTTATGAGGTGGTCGACTTAAGACGCCTGTATTCTTCACATGGACGATATCATTGTAACTTGCAGCTCCTTCGAAGGTCATTTCGAGAACCTGTCTAAGGTATTACATAATATTACACAGGATGCAAGCAGCCATTCTGAAGCTGAACGCCAAGAGGTGCCAACACTTCTGCAAGAAGGTTAAATTTTTGGGCCACATAGTCTCACCAACTGGGGTGACCCCGGGCCCTGAGAAGCCTTGGCTGGGAGAGATTAGCCTCACCGGAAAGATAAACGAGAGTCAAAGTTTTCTGGACCTATGCAATTAATACGGCCGATTTCTTAGAGGCTTCTGAAATATCGCAAAGCTCTCATCCGTCTGACGGAAGAACACTGACCTTGCACGTGGGCAGAAGAGACCGAGGACGGTTCCAGGTGCTTAGGTCAGCATTCTGTAGTGCACCTGTTTAGGTTCTTCATAACCGGGCGGCGATTTTATCATGGACACCGATGGATGATATTGGAGGCATACTATCCCAAGCTCAGGATGTATAGGTGCGTTATTAGCGTACTACAGCAATATGCTCTACAAGGCAGAAAATACATACTGCGTTACCCGACGGGAGCTCTTTGCAGCGGTGATGGCGTTAGAACACTTTCAAGAATACATGTACGGTCAGCCATTCTACCTGAGGACTGAACACTCTTCCCTTACATGTCTATTGAGCTTTAAGAACCTAGAGAACCAGACAGCCGGTTGAGTCGAGGGGATTCAAGGGTACAACTTCAGATCAGAACATCGGAGTGGAAGGAACCACTCTAATGCAGATGCCATGTCAAGAAGACCCTACCCAGAAGAGTGCCGCATCTGCACTAGGGTGGAGGAGAAATAGTGTGTCACAGTTGTCCGTGTGATTTCGATGATGCCTGCAGATGGATGGAATAGCGTAGGCCTGAGTAAGGAACAGCTGGTGGACGTTGACTTGAGACCGCTTCTATGAGAAGTGGAGGTAGGAACTAGGCCGAGCTGGGAAGACATCGCACCCAGATTTAGTGTATACACTAGTTCTACTGGCCCAATGGGACTCACTGAAGGCCAAGGTAGGTGTGTTGTTCTACAGTGATTCAATTAGAGACAGTAGCGTCAAGTAGACCCTAAGCTCCGCCCATCCGCCATGTTGTTTCAGACTCAAGCAAAGGATATATCCATAAGATAAATGAAACGGAGGCCTAGTTTTTAATTCAGATTGATTCGAATATAATATATAACTAAAATCTACATTTATAGACTTCATCATAGCTTCAAAGTGTTCTAAAAATAGAACATACTTGCTTTATAGGAATAATTGTGTTTATCGTAACGAAGAATTTTGCTGTTTGTTTTTTACGTACAAACTATCAATATCATAAATCATGTGAATGGGTACGAGAAAGGAGAATTACATCGATGATATCGATGTATCAAATGACAAACGATTACTACACGTTCTCATTTTAGACACCATACCGAGAGTTCGCTTACCTATAGGTTGAGATAAAATTAAGTAGTGCACCAAATATAATACGCGCATGTATAAATGAAACATACAAGGCAAATTGCTCCCGCTTTACGTTGTTTATAAATATCCATGAGCGACTCGTGAAATTAGCGTATAAATCTTGCTTTATTAGCTGTTCCTTTTTTGTTTTTGGCAATTGATCCCAAGTTGTCGAAATTTATTTACAAAGCTAACCACATAATAAAACTGAAGTCGATATCTTTCCACGTAATTTTAAATTTTGATTGATTGATTTATGTTAACGGACATAATGAGCTACCCTGATGCCATAGATAGCATTTTAAAGATTTATTTACGTGTATGTTACGTCTTCACGCAAGAATGGCCGAAATGACTGTTGTGAAACTAGGAAATTAGCATGCCTTAGGTCTCACTTATAAAACAGGCCATATAACATACTAATTACTTTTCCCCAAAGGGTGTGGGGCTCCAGTGGGACTCAAAGCAAGGAAATCAAAATATCTGGCCTTATTGATTTTTTTGAGAATGTTATAGAACGAAACGCTATAATCAATATGTTTCCGACAGATTGTATTATTTACAGAATTTATACAGGATGAGTATTTAAGAAATTGCAGAAGTTTTTACGTTACTATTACCTATTCGTGCCTGTTACCGGGGGAAACAGTATAGTCCCGGAATTATGTTTCAGTTTTTTATAAATTTCCCGAAAATGCGTTTTTTTAAAACACTGCATTCGGGACCTTACACAGAGAGGAAGAGAACGATGGTAGAAGAGAGTGTGAAAGGAGGAAAGAGCGTGAGAAGGAACTAGAGAGAAATAAATAAGTAGAGGGAAAGAACGAGGGTGCGGGAATGTGAGAGAGGGAGGAAGAAAACGGTAGAGGTAGGGAAAGAGGGAAGCCGTACTAAGGATTTTTACAACCCAAAAGTCCAAAGCCGTTTGCCGGAGTTGAAATCATGGCCAGTGGGAGTAAAGGTTGGCATTGTAATCACTGCTAAGGAAAATGTAACATTTGGGTAATTACTGGAAAAGAAGTTACCGTTCTGCTGATATATTTTCAACATCTTCTACATGATGCTGCTTTTAGGAAAAGCAAATCTCAACAAGAGGATTTACTGGCATAGTATTTAGTAGCTGTCTAGAACTATGTGGAATAATTTTTAATGTGTATGAAAAATATCTATTGTCATTCGGGTACATGAAAGGCACGTACACTGCAGTGTTTCAAATTCATACTCTTCTCAAGGAATGATTGGATAAATGCATTTCCATTTAATCGATTGTTCATGACAAAAAAATGGATCCTTTGGGAAATGTCGTATTAACATGCCCTTCTTGGTTGAATTGCTGCAAACCACTGCAGCAAAACTAGGCATGTTTAAACGCTAAATAAACTTACGTAATTATATTTCATTGCTATATCATTATTATGATGAAATAAACAGAGAAATCTGATTGTATTTGGTCACACCTGCATTGGTATATGGGATCATTGCACAGCTAGCAATAATATGGCAGATAATACCAGTGACCTTATTGACCCATAACAATCGATGCACTTGTCGCCACTGTCTAATACAGTCACTGTACGTTGATCAGTCTTTGGGAGTCACCTGACGGGAAGACCCAGAGACAGCAGTTGATCCTTCCTCGGAGTAACGTGATAGAAGTCCAGAAGGAAGCACATGCGGGAACTTCAGGAGGACATCTTGGACCCAACCGAACAATTGACAAGCTCCGACAAAGGTATTACTGGTCGGGTACGGGCAAAAGCTGAGAGGTGGTGCTGCAAATGGCATGCGTCTGCGGCGGGTCGCGGCCCACAGACTAGGAGTTGGGGCCGCATGCAGCAGTATAATGTAGGAGCATCCTTCGAACGCAATGCCATCGACATAGCTGGACTGTTCCCTGAGTCCGACAGGAGTAATAAGTATCTAATGGTGGTCATGGACTACTTCACCAAATGGCCGGAGATTTACCCCACTCCCAACTAGGCAGCCAAGACGATCGCGTACAGCCTCGTGGAAGAACTATTCGTCCGCTTTGGGGTCCCGTTAGAGCTACACAGCGATCAGGCCACCAATTTCGAGTCGAACCTGATGAAGGAAGCACAGGAGTACTTGGAGTGCATAAGACGCCTACAACGCCTATTTACCCGCAGTCAAATGGCATGGTCGAACGGTATATCAAGACTCTTGAAGAGCATCTGAAGAAGGTGGTGGACAACCACCAGAGGGACTTGGATGGTAGGGTGTCGCTTTTCTTGCAGGTCTACAGCTCGTCAACACACGACGCCACCAGGTTGACATCAACTAGCTTGGTCTTCTGCAGGGAGTTACGTCTTCCATACGACCTGAAGTTTGCGAACCAATGGGTCGGAACAGCCAGTATTGGACTACGTGGAGAACCTCGTGGACCGTCTTCACGATGTGCATGAGATGGCTCATCAACACATTCAGCTAGCGAGCGACGCATGAAGACCTTTTACGACCGCCAAGGTTTCAGGCAGGGTGATCTGGTGTGACTGTATCGCCCTACCCGGACCAAGAGGCGTGGCCACAAGCTTCAACAGACATGGCAAGGACCGTACCGGATGGTGAACAGGATCAATGATGTAGTCTACCGCATCCAGAGGCAGCCTCTTGGGAAGATGCGGATGTGCCACCTAGTTTGTCTTGACCACTATGACGGTACTGGTCTAGACAACCAGTCCAGAGGAGGAAGCAGTGTACCCACGCACGCGTGCGTATTTAACCTTGCCCCGGAGACATGTATTCTTCCGCGCTGCGTTTCCTTCCTCTTTCCCCTGGTCGATTAATGCACGCCTTCCAGTGGTGACAAGCAAGCCGTGTGCATTGCAAAGAGAAACGATAAAAGCTATATAAAGACATTGCCAGAATATATGCACGTGCTTTGGTTATTCTGAAAGGGGGATTTAAACCAAAGCATCCTCCCATCTATTTGTTGATAATAATTTATATGCATTCCAGATACATTAACTCTATTACGTAATATATTTAATTCATGTGGTTATGGAAATGGAAATTTATAATTATCTTCCAATATGGATTTAATTCTTCTTTCACACAAGCCGTGTGTTGGACAGGGTTGGAAAGGTAGAATCAAATGACTGAAAAATGGCGACTTACATTTATTGTAAGTACTTTAAGTTCCGGGCTTTATAGTTGCAACCACTATTAGGTCAATTAATGGATTTAATTGTTCTTTCACACAAGCCGTGTGTTGGACAGGGTTGGAAAGGTAGAATCAGATGACTGAATAATTCAATGCCATAACGGCTTGTGTGAAAGAACAATTAAATCCATTAATTGACCTAATAGTGGTTGCAACTATAAAGCCCGGAACTTAAAGTACTTACAATAAATGTAAGTCGCCATTGGGGTATTGCATCTCAATACAATTTGAGATCTCCTTGTGGTTTACCGGGAAAAATGCGAATCAGCTGGAGAACTTAATGTCGTGTCGGCATGTTGCCATGGTAGCTCAGTGGTTAGAGCAACCGGACGGAGACCGGGAGATCCGTGGTTCAAATCCCGGCTATGGGATTGAATTTTTCAGTCATCTGATTCTACCTTTCCAACCCTGTCCAACACACGGCTTGTGTGAAAGAACAATTAAATCCATTAATTGACCTAATAGTGGTTGCAACTATAAAGCCCGGAACTTAAAGTACTTACAATAAATGTAAGTCGCCATTGGGGTATGGCATCTCAATACAATTTGAGATCTCCTTGTGGTTTACCGGAAAAAATGCGAATCAGCTGGAGAATTTAATGTCGTGTCGGAAAGTTGCCATGGTAGCTCAGTGGTTAGAGCAACCGGACGGAGACCGGGAGATCCGTGAGTAGGGTAGAAATGACAGAGCTGGCACACTTAATATGCATGGAATGCAATTAATATGCTAATTAGCCCCCGCCAACCCTTCCCTCCCCCCACCCCCCGCTGTGCCTTGGTAGTTTTAGTTGCAGCTGCGGTCGTAAATCATGTTGAGTACAATGGAGGCTTGACAGTTAAGCAATTAAGGCTGTCAATCAACTGTCAAAACGAACAAAGGGGTCATAAATTTAAGGTTCTGTAACAAAGGCGAGATGTTTTTCCTACCCATCCCACATCAGGCCACTTCTGCACCTGGTCAGTTACCCACCCCCACTTCCATTGTGTGTCGAACACGTGGCATACTCGTTCCACTAGCTTTTAACAAAAGAACAATGCTTAACCTTCAGCTGTCAAAATGAACAAAGCCCATGATGAATTAGGGTTGTAACAAAGAGAAACCAGTTCAATTGTCCGATGCAAGCATTCTTTAGAAAGACCACCTGGCATACTCATCCCACAATCCAATAACAAAGCCTGACCCTTTTCATTGTGTAAGAGATTCTATTGTGTGTGCCTTTCTATTGTCCTTGGCAAGGCTAGTTTAGAAAGACACCTGCAGCGTTCCCACAATCCAATAACAAAGCCTGACCCTTTCCATTGTGTAAGAGATTCTATTGTGTGTGCCTTTCTATTGTTCTTGGCAAGGCTAGTTTAGAAAGACACCTGCTCCATAACAAAGCCTGACCCTTTCCATTGTTTGGCCACCTGCTAGTTTAACAAAAGAATTCGAGGGTTGCTTTATACTCGTCCTGTCCTTGTTTGTGTGAAAGAGAGAGAAACTTGTTTACCAACTCTGCGTGACGTCATAGTCGGCCATCATGATTTTGCCTGAGGGAGTTCTCTCCGATGTTTTACGACCTCCTACGAATATACCCGAGCATAGTTAACAAGCATTCTGTTTCAGCCAACGACTCCGAAAAAGCGCCTAATATACATTTCATTACGTGCATTAAACCTCTGAGTGATATCCATAGATCGGTGTTCGATTCTTACTGTAATCAAAAGTTTATTGCTAATGAGAAATTAATGATTGATATTATTATATCATTACCCTAATTAATAAAAAGGCGTTCAGAGAATTCTAGCTCGAGTCTTACCAAGTGAAACTCTAACGCGTAATAACTATTAAACTATGCAAGGTCAGATTAAAAAAATGTATTTATCAATTATAATTTAATTTTTTATATATCATTACCCTAATTATTGAAAGGGTGTTCAGAGGGTTCTAGTTCGAATCTTACCCAACGAAACTCTAATGCTAAATAAATATTAAACTATGCAAGGTCAGATTAAAATGCATTTAACAAATATAATTTAATTTTTATATATCATTACAATAATTAATAAAAGGGTGTTCAGTGGGTTCTAGATCGAATCTCTAATGCTTAATAAATATTAAACTATGTGAGTATTGCGCGGCCAGATTAAAACGTGTTTAACGAATATAATTTAATTAATGAAACGGTGTTCAGGGGGATCCTAGATCGAATCTGCGAAACTCTAATGCTTAATAAATATTAAACTATGCACGACCAGATTAAAATGTGTTTAACAAATATAATTTAATATACACGACATTACAATGTTTAACGATCTGTATTCTTAGGAACCAGAGGTCCATAGTTCGAATCCAACGCTGTGAAACGCTATAATAACTATTAAGTTATTGAAGCAGCGGGCGGTCGGATTAAAATTGCATTTAACAACTATAATTATTTATATTAAACCCTGATGCATACTTAGATATCCCGAAGCCTAGACAACATTCTTTCTTCTTCTCCTCTTTCTTTCTCCACGACTTGTACACATTCAGGCGTTCGCATATACACGAGCGCTTGTACACACATCAGCAAACATACACTGGTGCACGCATGCAAGCACACGCACACAAACACTCACATACATACAATAGTACACACACACACGCACATACACGCATTCACACAACTCATGCGTATACATACATACACCAGTGCTCTTACACACATACATATACATGGACACACGCACACTTGCACACACATACACCAGTGCACACACGCATACACGCACACACGCACACACGCAAGTACACACACGCACACACGCAAGCACGTACACACACCAGCACATACACACATACACACACATGCACATACATACAACAGTACACACACACACATACACCAGTACACACACGCATTCACACACCTTATGCGTATACATACATACACCAGTGCTCTTACACTCACACATTCACGCACCTCATGCGTATACATACATACATACACCAGTGCTCTTACACTCACACATACATATACATGGACAAACACACACACGTGCAAGCACATATGCCTGTTCACTTACACCCAACAGCACCAACCCACACACGCACACACCAACTCACGCGCATGTCCTGAATGAAAAGGGACAAAATGATGCAATAAAAACTAATTATAGCTCGGGATGCAAGGCTCCATTTACGATTGCTCGAACAGGTCTTCTAATAACTCCAAAACTAATTAAAATAAAGACAGTAAATAAACTTTATTACTTTTATGCCATTAGCTCGTTTCTTGTGCATGTATATTAGAGTCCGGGTGTCATGGGTTCGATCCTTAACTTTAAAATCTCAATTATCTCAGAAACTAGCAGGGATTAAGGTGCGGACCAAAGCACGATTTTTAGTTCCTACGATGAACAATTAATGCTTTATATAATTTCCAATCAGTGTCCCTAGCTCGAATCCCGATCTTTCAGTGACTTCCTTAATTTTCCACTGTGTTCTAGAATATATCACTTAGATCAATGTTGCAACTGCATACAGGTCTTTTAAACACATCAAACTAATATTATAAATACTTTTGTTTCTGGCGTTCTGAGTTCGAATACCGATTCAATGAAGTTTACTTATAAATTTAATAACAGTAAATAATTAAGACAAAGGTACCAAATAAACCTATTACGTTTATGTCATCAGATAATATCTTGCGGGCGTATATTAGGGTACCTGACGTCCGGGGTTCGATCCTTAAGTTTAAATCTCAATTATCGCAGAAACTAGCAGAGATAGAGACGTAGACGAAAGCATGTTTGATAGCTCATACAATGAACAATTAATGCTGTATATAATTTTCAATCAGTTGCCCCTAGTTCGAATCCCGATCTTTCAATGACTTCACTGATTTTCCTCTGTACTCTGGAATACATTGCTTAGATTGATGCTTTAACTGTATGCAGCTTTGTGTAACGACATTATGGATGTATTCTGTGTGAGAGAGAGCGAGAGAGGGAGAGAGAGAGGGAGAGGAAGTGAAACAAGCAGGGATAGAAGTGCTGAGGGCCTCTGCGCATGCGTAGCAAGAGATGATGTCATTGGCTGCAATAATCACGTGACGTGTAAGCATCACAGCCATGATGACGTGCAGGCATCGCCTGGAGGGGGTTTAGATCCCTATATAAACAGACATCAGTCCCATGTTAGAACTGTTGTGTACTTATTAACTTTACATTCAAGTTTTAAAGAGCTTTAAAAGCAACGTGAGCTGCAGGCCGTCTACACATTCAGCACATATCAAAACGGGGCAATGCAAGGTGAGTTTTAAATAACTATACAAAATCACTGTTGGCTTTTACAATACATTTAATTTTATTTAAACGTTACAGTACATGAAAGACGATTCGTTACAAAGAGCATCATATTTTCTAATCTGTGCTTTACATTCACATGGATTTCACTGCATACTCTTCTTCAGTTCACATGATTTTCGCCACACATTCTTCTTACATAAACATTCATACGACTTTCCCCTCATTCTTTGTTTCACTATACACTCACATGATTTCCTCTACTCATTCTTTATTCCACCTACAGGTTCATGCTCTGTTAACATTCACATGACTTTCTCTTCACATTCTTTGCTTCCATTAACATTCACATGATTTTCGCCACACCTTCTTCTTACATAAACATTCATACGACTTTACCCTCATTCTTTGTTTCACTATACACTCACATGATTTCCTCTACTCATTCTTTGTTCCCCTGCAGGTTCATGCTTTGTTAACATTCACACGACGTTCTCAGCTCATTTCTCTATTGACATTCACATGATCTTCTCAACACATTCTTCTTACTTAAACATTCATACGATTTTCTCCCTCATTCTTTGTTTCACTATACATTCGCACACGATTTCCTCTACTCATTCTTTGGTTCTCTGCTGGCTCATCTTCAATGAACATTCACATGATTTCTGTACTTATTCTTTATTTCTCTACACCTTCATAGGCTTACTTACAAAACATACACACCCTAGTTCTTCAACTTGAATAATGTAGTGAAAATAATAATTCATGAAAATGTCTGTTACAGATTGTTTAGCTGATAGACTTAACAAGATGGTGGAAGAGCGTAGTTTCCTACCGACTCGTCGAGTTCAAGATCTCGAAATAGGTCTTAACTATGAGATAAAGTCCTTAAAGAGAGTTCCAACAAGATATGGTACCAGGATCGTATCTTCGCTGTAGGATTGTCAAGTGTTCTTGCCAGAGCGCTATAATTCGTTAACCGATCAAGAGATTGCAGAAATACCTGGGAACATATACCTACAGTATAATGGCATGGCAGAGAAGGGGAAATTTAAGACATGTAAATTGTCTTTTTTACACGCAAAGAAGGTGCGTAGAAGTGTCAAACTTAAGTATTGAATGTTCTCCCATTTCACAATGAAAAATTCATAAATAAAACAACTGACTCATTGATATTACATATAAAGATACAAAAAATGCATATTATAGAATTTTATAAAAAATTAACGAAATTACAATATCACATGCTTGAGTTTAATTATATCTAGCGCATTGAAATAACTCTAAATATCCGAATGTTTATACAAATCATTGTGCTTCTTTTTACATGTGCCATATGCTTCATTTTACATGTATCATAACAAAAAATGTAATTCTTTCCAGGTTGCTTTTACTTGACCAAGATAGTTTTCTAAGACTTTCATTGTGCAATGTTTCAGGGTGTGCAATAAGAGGAAGAAGAAGAGGAATAGCCTACTACCATGCAATGGATGCTGACGCTATTGGAGGGTAGAATACCTACAAGAAACATTTCGGCAAGAAACGGGTGCTGAGACATCTACATCACCGAAACACATTAAGACAGGATCCTTATATAACATTACAGGGTATACAATGAAAAAATACGGTCAATTTTGTATACAATTCAATGCACGGCTGAGAGTTAGCTCGAACTAGTCTCCCTATATTCACTGAAATTAAGCATTCTGAGCAATAATTTAAGTGACTGTGAAAATACTTTAAGTAATGGTGAAATTTGTATCCTAAAAGACTTGAGCCCTGTATACATTAACAGCATTAAGACTGTTTGCCACGCTGGAATACAAATTATGAAAATAAAAAGACTTTCATTTAAATAATAAGGAAATTTGCATAACCTGCTGTTACAAGTGTAATGACATATACAGAAACAATGAGTCGGGCGAGAAAGTGATGGAAATGTAAGATAAATAATAACAATAAAAGAATTAAGGTATGCTTTTACATAGTGTTTTTATTCATTAAAAATCCTTGCATTCCTAATGAAAAATAAATCATTACAATGATTAGTTTAAGTTATGTTACAATGATCAAAAAGAGAACCGTCTTTAGATGCATTACTCGATCTTAAGTCAGAGCACCAAAAATGACAAATCACGGCTTCTCCATTTTAGATGTGGTGTCACTATTCAGGTAAATTCCTGTAACACAGCAGGTTGAGTATGCAGATCTGTGGTCCTAAATGGGTGAAACAGAGTCTTATCCAGCTTAACAGTCTTGAGATCTCAGCATCAGAAAGTCGAATCACAAGCCTTCTCCACTCGATGAGTACAGGTTTAACAACAGCATTCTCTTCACCCTGAGACTGTGTAATGTATATAAATGTTCAACTTGACAAGGGATTCTAAACTCGTTGTTAGAGTCCAGAACTGATGTATTATATGGTGAAAACACATGTTCCTCTTCTTAGTGATCTTGTCGTCGAATCTCGGTGTCATTGAGGTGTCCATGATTATAGGATTCTGAAGCCCAATAACTGTAGGAACTGCTGATTGCGTGATGTTAACCTGATGGGCATCAAGGGCAGAGCATGATGTGTACGTCGAATCATTCCATTATTATATCCTCGACGTCGTTGACTTCTTCTAAAAACTATAGGCATTATGCTTATATCCTTGTTTCTAAAGGCAATGATATTGCTGTTAGGCTCCCCTGTTTGCTCTATGAAGCGGATCTTTATGAACAACAGGTAAAATTTGATTTGAAGGTTCCTGTGAAATACGTTATCCTGCCGTAACAGATGGGAAAACTGGTAGATGGAGTGTCCACTTTTACTATCGAGGAAGGAGACTGATGCAATACTGCGATAAATTCGTATGATGCTCAACTTAAATATATTCACTAGGAAATCAGATTCAGACAGCTGATTAGATGGAATAACTTTGTCACGAAGGGTCACAGAACGTTCCTATAGAACAATCACTGGAAAAAATCAAGAGTGAAAGGACATTTTAATGACATTTTTATTATTATTATTCACTGATCTAATAAAGAAGACATTCGCATCCTAATATGAGGAATCTTTCTAACTCTTTCATGGTTTTGCAAATGCTAATAGTTTTGCTATAAAACCACGCAGCTTTAAATCCTGAATAATGTCGTTAATCGCATCGGAAAAGTCATTTTTATCAGGTGTATGAAGCGTCATGAGTACCCTTAGCATGTTTACCAAATCATTAGGATCGGTGTAGCGGCATAGCATCTCCTCTGTATTCGCTTTGGATATATCTTCTAATCTAGGTGAGTTGTCACTAGTATGCTTGCTTTCATTGGTGTGTTTATTCAGAGCTGGCTCATTCAAAGAAACTGCTCTCATTGCTTCATTAGTGGTAGCTCTTGATGTTATTAGAGGGTCGCTTGAACTGGCTCCAAGCACGGTACATCTTGAATCTCGCTCTTCGGGACTTGAGAAGATTTCAGGATCTCGTTTGGGTGTTGTAGTCAATGCACAGCTGGCCATTGCTTTACAGTATCGTCTCCTATGTTGCTTAAGCCTTGAAATTGTCCTGTTTTTAAAGTTCTATTACATATGCAGCACTTAACAAAGCGATTACTCCCCCCTTGGGAAACATACGAAAAATCAAGATTCTCGTAAATTGACTGTAATTGTCCGTCTTTGTGAGTGTTCATGCTCAAGCAGTATATATAAACTAGTCAATGTATAATGTAGATGTTGAATTCGTATACGATAACACGAGACTGAGTTATTTTTTAACATTTATGTATTTATATATGTACTCAGGTTTTGATGCATATAAACAGCCATGTCCGAATTAGACTAAGCAAAATATTGTAGCATTTCCGCATAGTAGTTGTAATTCCGTTAATTATAACTATCTCATTATGCACAAGCAGATTCAAGTAGCTAGAAACGGATTCATAGAGGTAAGAGTACAAGTTTTCTTGATAGTTAGCACAGAGAATGCGAGAGTTAAGGGAGATACTGGTCATTTTCCCTTTGCAGGTCACCTTTTTTTCCCTTTGCTGGCCACCTTTTCCCTTTGCTGGTCACATTTTTCCCTTTGCTGGTCACCTTTTTCCCTTTCCTGGTCACCTTTTTCCCTTTGCTGGTCACCTTTTTCCCTTCCTGGTCACGTTTTTCCCTTTGCTGGTCACATTCTTCCCTTTGCTGGTCACATTTTTCCCTTTGCTGGTCACCTTTTTCCCTTTCCTGGTCACCTTTTTCCCTTTGCTGGTCACCTTTTTCCCTTTGCTGGTCACCTTTTTCCCTTTGCTGGTCACCTTTTTCCCTTTGCTGGTTACCTTTTTCCCTTTGCTGGTCAGCTTTTTCCCTTTGCTGGTCACCTTTTTCCCTTTGCTGGTCACCTTTTTCCCTTTGCTGGTCACCTTTTTCCCTTTGCTGGTCACCTTTTTCCCTTTGCTGGTCACCTTTTTCCCTTTCCTGGTCACCTTTTTCCCTTTCCTGGTCACCTTTTTCCCTTTGCTGGTCACCTTTTTCCCTTTCCTGGTCACCTTTTTCCCGTTCCTGGTCACCTTTTTCCCTTTGCTGGTCACCTTTTTCCCTATGCTGGTCACCTTTTTCCCTTTCCTGGTCACCTTTTTCCCTTTCCTGGTCACCTTTTTCCCTTCCTGGTCACGTTTTTCCCTTTGCTGGTCACGTTCTTCCCTTTGCTGGTCACGTTTTTCCCTTTGCTGGTCACCTTTTTCCCTTTCCTGGTCACCTTTTTCCCTTTGCTGGTCACCTTTTTCCCTTTGCTGGTCACCTTTTTCCCTTTCCTGGTCACCTTTTTCCCGTTCCTGGTTACCTTTTTCCCTTTGCTGGTCAGCGTTTTCCCTTTGCTGGTCACCTTTTTCCCTTTCCTGGTCACCTTTTTCCCTTTGCTGGTCACCTTTTTCCCTTTGCTGGTCACCTTTTTCCCTTTGCTTGTCACCTTTTTCCCTTTCCTGGTCACCTTTTTCCCTTTCTGGTCACCTTTTTCCTTTGCTGGTCACCTTTTTCCCTTTCCTGGTCACCTTTTTCCCTTTGCTGGTCACCTTTTTCCCTTTGCTGGTCACCTTTTTCCCTTTGCTGGTCACCTTTTTCCCTTTGCTGGTCACCTTTTTCCCTTTCCTGGTCACCTTTTTCCCTTTGCTGGTCACCTTTTTCCCTTTGCTGGTCACCTTTTTCCCTTTCCTGGTCACCTTTTTCCCTTTGCTAGTCACCTTTTTCCCTTTGCTGGTCACCTTTTTCCCTTTGCTGGTCACCTTTTTCCCTTTGCTGGTCACCTTTTTCCCTTTGCTGGTCACCTTTTTCCCTTTGCTGGTCACCTTTTTCCCTTTGCTGGTCACCTTTTTCCCTTTCCTGGTCACCTTTTTCCCTTTGCTGGTCACGTTTTTCCCATTGCTGGTCACCTTTTTTCCCTTTGCTGGTAACATTTTTCCCTTTGCTGGTCACCTTTTCCCTGAATGGGTTACATGATGGGAACGTATATAACGTTGACATGAAACAGTTTTCCACTAAGTTCACATCTAAAGTCGCTTTCAAAGTCTAACATATGAATAGGCTGTGAGCATTCTTGTTTCATCCTCTCTAGCTTGACAGCTAAAGTAAAATAAATCGCTCTTAATGTATATACGCTAATGAGAAAGTATAAAAGAACTATCCTGAATAAAAATCGATTAGTATAACGTGACAGCTAAGGTGGTTAAGCTCGCAAGAGGTTTCGGTTTAATTAACTCTCTCACTAGCCTGCAATCATTGAAGTACATTTACCTGGTTACATAGGCTGAGGAACTGTGGTAAAGCTAGAGAAAAATTAAAGAGAGGAGACCCTGGAATCATTCCGTTAGAAGATTCGTGTAATCTTAGCGGCATTGCCAACGCTCAGCATAAGGTCTCTGCTTCGAGAAACATTGCTGCCAAGATCTGACTGAAACGACTTGGAAAAGCGTGCAATCTGATGTTACATTAGGTGAAAAAGTTGGCAGCGTGACTAGTAACAGCAATTATGAAGGGAAAGGTAGCTCCAGGTACAGTAACCATGAAGAAGAAACGAGGAGGATTTCTACCTTTCATACCAATTATTGCAGCTCTAGACGCTGCTGCTGGAGGTGCAGCCCAAATTGCCTCAGCAGTAAATAAGAAAAAGGCAGCAGATAAACAACTTGCCGAAATGATGAGGCATAAGAGAGAAATTGAGAGAAAGGTATCTGTTGGCGGAGGGTCCAAAAAGAAGAAACGAGGAGGATTTCTACCGCTCATACCAATTATTGCAGCACCAGGAGCCGCCGCTGGAGGTGCATCACAAATTGCTACAGCTGTAAATACGAAAAAAGCTGCAGATAAACAACTTGCTGAAATGATGAGACGTAACAGAGAAATTGAAGCAAGAGGGAGAGGCTTTCGAGTGAAGAAGAATAAGGGAAGAAACACAGAAACGAAGAGGAGACAGAGCCTGAAAGGGAATTCAAAAAACTCTGGCAGAGGGCTATACTTGTCCCGGAAAAAGCATTGAGTAACATAGACCTTGTCTTGTACGCCCGACGTTTAAAGATTCCTCATATTAGGATGCGAATGTCTTCTTTATTAGATCAGTGAATAATAATAATAAAAATGTCATAAAAATGTCCTTTCACTCTTGATTTTTTCCAGTGATTGTTCTATAGGAACGTTCTGTGACCCTTCGTGACAAAGTTATTCCATCTAATCAGCTGTCTGAATCTGATTTCCTAGTGAATATATTTAAGTTGAGCATCATACGAATTTATCGCAGTATTGCATCAGTCTCCTTCCTCGATAGTAAAAGTGGACACTCCATCTACCAGTTTTCCCATCTGTTACGGCAGGATAACGTATTTCACAGGAACCTTCAAATCAAATTTTACCTGTTGTTCATAAAGATCCGCTTCATAGAGCAAACAGGGGAGCCTAACAGCAATATCATTGCCTTTAGAAACAAGGATATAAGCATAATGCCTATAGTTTTTAGAAGAAGTCAACGACGTCGAGGATATAATAATGGAATGATTCGACGTACACATCATGCTCTGCCCTTGATGCCCATCAGGTTAACATCACGCAATCAGCAGTTCCTACAGTTATTGGGCTTCAGAATCCTATAATCATGGACACCTCAATGACACCGAGATTCGACGACAAGATCACTAAGAAGAGGAACATGTGTTTTCACCATATAATACATCAGTTCTGGACTCTAACAACGAGTTTAGAATCCCTTGTCAAGTTGAACATTTATATACATTACACAGTCTCAGGGTGAAGAGAATGCTGTTGTTAAACCTGTACTCATCGAGTGGAGAAGGCTTGTGATTCGACTTTCTGATGCTGAGATCTCAAGACTGTTAAGCTGGATAAGACTCTGTTTCACCCATTTAGGACCACAGATCTGCATACTCAACCTGCTGTGTTACAGGAATTTACCTGAATAGTGACACCACATCTAAAATGGAGAAGCCGTGATTTGTCATTTTTTGGTGCTCTGACTTAAGATCGAGTAATGCATCTAAAGACGGTTCTCTTTTTGATCATTGTAACATAACTTAAACTAATCATTGTAATGATTTATTTTTCATTAGGAATGCAAGGATTTTTAATGAATAAAAACACTATGTAAAAGCATACCTTAATTCTTTTATTGTTATTATTTATCGTACATTTCCATCACTTTCTCGCCCGACTCATTGTTTCTGTATATGTCATTACACTTGTAACAGCAGGTTATGCAAATTTCCTTATTATTTAAATGAAAGTCTTTTTATTTTCATAATTTGTATTCCAGCGTGGCAAACAGTCTTAATGCTGTTAATGTATACAGGGCTCAAGTCTTTTAGGATACAAATTTCACCATTACTTAAAGTATTTTCACAGTCACTTAAATTATTGCTCAGAATGCTTAATTTCAGTGAATATAGGGAGACTAGTTCGAGCTAACTCTCAGCTATGCATTGAATTGTATACAAAATTGAGCGTATTTTTTCATTGTATACCCTGTAATGTTATATAAGGATCCTGTCTTAATGTGTTTCGGTGATGTAGATGTCTCAGCACCCGTTTCTTGCCAAAATGTTTCTTGTAGGTATTCTACCCTCCAATAGCGTCAGCATCCATTGCATGGTAGCAGGCTATTCCTCTTCTTCTTCCTCTTAATGCACACCCTGAAACAATGCAGAATGAAAGTCTTAGAAAACTATCTTGGTCAAGTAAAGGCAACCTGAAAAGAATTACATTTTTTTGTTATGATACATGTAAAATGAAGCATATGACACATGTAAAAAGAAGCACAAAGATTTGTATAAACATTCGGATATTTAGAGTTATTTCAATGCGCTAGATATAATTAAACTCAAAGCATGTGATATTGTAATTTCGTAAATTTTTTATAACATTCTATAATATGCATCTTTTGTATCTTTATATGTAATATCAATGAGTCAGTTGTTTTATTTATGAATTTTTCATTGTGAAATGGGAGAACATTCAATACTTAAGTTTGACACTTCTACGCACCTTCTTTGCATGTAAAAAAGACAATTTACATGTCTTAAATTTCCCCGTCTCTGCCATGCCATTATACTGTAGGTATATGTTCCCAGGTATTTCTGCAATCTCTTGATCGGTTAACGAATTATAGCGCTCTGGCAAGAACACTTGACAATCCTCCAGCGAAGATGCGATCCTGGTACCATATGTTGTTTGAACTCTCTTTAAGGACTTTATCTCATAGTTAAGACCTATTTCGAGATCTTGAACTCGACGAGTCGGTAGGAAACTACGCTCTTCCACCATCTTGTTAAGTCTATCAGCTAAACAATCTGTAACAGACATTGCCATGAATTATTATTTTCACTACATTATTCAAGTTGAAGAACGAGTTATACACTTCTTTATATTAGAACTAGGGTGTGCATGTTTTGTAAGTAAGCCTATGAATGTGTAGAGAAACAAAGAATAAGTACAGAAAATCATGTGAATGTTCATTGAAGATGAGCCAGCAGAGAACCAAAGAATGCATAGTGAAACAAAGAATGAGGGGGGAAAATCGTATGAATGTTTATGTAAGAATGTGAGGAGAAATCATGTGAATGTTAATGGAAGCAAAGAATGAGCTGAGAACGTCGTGTGAATGTTAACAAAGCATGAACCTGCATGGGAACAAAGAATGAGTAGAGGAAATCATGTGAGTGTATAGTGAAACAAAGAATGAGGGTAAAGTCGTATGAATGTTTATGTAAGAAGAAGGTGTGGCGAAAATCATGTGAATGTTAATGGAAGCAAAGAATGTGAAGAGAAAGTCATGTGAATGTTAACAGAGCATGACCCTGTAGGGGGAACAAAGAATGAGTAGAGGAAATCATGTGAGTGTATAGTGAAACAAAGAATGAGGGGAAAATCGTGTGAATGTTTATGTAAGAAGAATGTGTGGCGAAAATCATGTGAACTGAAGAAGAGTATGCAGTGAAATCCATGTGAATGTAAAGCACAGATTAGAAAATATGATGCTCTTTGTAACGAATCGTCTTTCATGTACTGTAACGTTTAAATAAAATTAAATGTATTGTAAAAGCCAACAGTGATTTTGTATAGTTATTTAAAACTCACCTTGCATTGCCCCGTTTTGATATGTGCTGAATGTGTAGACGGCCTGTAGCTCACGTTGCTTTTAAAGCTCTTTAAAACTTGAATGTAAAGTTAATAAGTACACAACAGTTCTAACATGGGACAGATGTCTGTTTATATAGGGATCTAAACCCCCTCCAGGCGATGCCTGCACGTCATCATGGCTGTGATGCTTACACGGCACGTGATTATTGCAGCCAATGGCATCATCTCTTGCTACGCATGCGCAGAGGCCCTCAGCACTTCTATCCCTGCTTGTTTCACTTCCTCTCCCTCTCTCGCTCTCTCTCTCTCTCCCTCTCTCGCTCTCTCTCACACAGAGTACATCCATAATGTCGTTACACAAAGCTGCATGCAGTTAAAGCATCAATCTAAGCGATGTATTCCAGAGTACAGAGGAAAATCAGTGAAGTCATTGAAAGTTCGGGATTCGAACTAGGGGCAACTGATTGAAAATTATATACAGCATTAATTGTTCATTGTATGAGCTATCAAACATGCTTTCGTCTACAGCTCTATCTCTGCCTGTTTCTGCGATAATTGAGATTTAAACTTAAGGATCGAACCCTGGACGTCAGGTACCCTAATATACACCCGCAAGATATTATCTGATGACATAAACGTAATATGTTTATTTGGTGCCTTTGTCTTAATTATTTCCTGTTATTAAATTTATAAGTAAACTTCATTGAATCGGTGTTCGAACTCAGAACGCCAGAAACAAAATTATTTATAATATTAGTTTGATGTGTTTAAAAGACCTGTATGCAGTTGCAACATTGATCTAAGTGATATATTCTAGAACACAGTGGAAAATTAAGGAAGTCACTGAAAGATCGGGATTCGAGCTAGGGACACTGATTGGAAATTATATAAAGCATTAATTGTTCATCGTAGGAACTAAAAATCGTGCTTTGGTCAGCACCTTAATCCCTGCTAGTTTCTGAGATAATTGAGATTTTAAAGTTAAGGATCGAACCCATGACACCCGGACTCTAATATACATGCACAAGAAACGAGCTAATGGCATAAAAGTAATAAAGTTTATTTACTGTCTTTATTTTAATTAGTTTTGGAGTTATTAGAAGACCTGTTCGAGCAATCGTAAATGGAGCCTTGCATCCCGAGCTATAATTAGTTTTTATTGCATAATTTTGTCTCTTTTCATTCAGGACAGGCGCGCGAGTTGGTGTGTGCGTGTGTGGGTTGGTGCTGTTGGGTGTAAGTGAACAGGCATATGTGCTTGCACGTGTGTGTGTTTGTCCATGTATATGTATGTGTGAGTGTAAGAGCACTGGTGTATGTATGTATGTATACGCATGAGGTGCGTGAATGTGTGAGTGTAAGAGCACTGGTGTATGTATGTATACGCATGAGGTGCGTGAATGCGTGTGTGTACTGGTGTATGTGTGTGTACTGTTGTATGTATGTGCATGTGTGTGTATGTGCTGGTGTATGTATGTGCAAGTGTGTGTGTATGTGCTGGTGTATGTGCTTGCGTGGGTGCGTGTGTGCGTGTGTGTACTTACATGTGCGTGTATGCGTGTGTGCACTGGTGTATGTGTGTGCATGTGTGTGTGTGTGTGTCCATGTATATGTATGTGTGTAAGAGCACTGGTGTATGTATGTATACGCATGAGTTGTGTGAATGCGTGTATGTGCGTGTGTGTGTACTATTGTATGTATGTGAGTGTGTGTGTGCGTGTGTGTGCATGCGTGCACCAGTGTATGTTTGCTGATGTGTGTACAAGTGCTCGTGTATATGTGAACGCCTGAATGTGTACAAGTCGTGGAGAAAGAAAGAGATAGATAGAAAGAAAAAGAGAGGAGAAGAAGAAAGAATGTTGTCTAGGCATCGAGATATCTAAGTATGCATCAGGGTTTAATATAAATAATTATAGTTGTTAAATGCAATTTTAATCCGACCGCCCGCTGCTTCAATAACTTAATAGTTATTATAGCGTTTCACAGGGTTGGATTCGAACTATGGACCTCTGGTTCCTAAGAATACAGATCGTTAAACATTGTAATGTCGTGTATATTAAATTATATTTGTTAAACACATTTTAATCTGGTCGTGCATAGTTTAATATTTATTAAGCATTAGAGTTTCGCAGATTTGATCTAGGATCCCCCTGAACACCGTTTCATTAATTAAATTATATTCGTTAAACACGTTTTAATCTGGCCGCGCAATACTCACATAGTTTAATATTTATTAAGCATTAGAGATTCGATCTAGAACCCACTGAACACCCTTTTATTAATTATTGTAATGATATATAAAAATTAAATTATATTTGTTAAATGCATTTTAATCTGACCTTGCATAGTTTAATATTTATTTAGCATTAGAGTTTCGTTGGGTAAGATTCGAACTAGAACCCTCTGAACACCCTTTCAATAATTAGGGTAATGATATATAAAAAATTAAATTATAATTGATAAATACATTTTTTTAATCTGACCTTGCATAGTTTAATAGTTATTACGCGTTAGAGTTTCACTTGGTAAGACTCGAGCTAGAATTCTCTGAACGCCTTTTTATTAATTAGGGTAATGATATAATAATATCAATCATTAATTTCTCATTAGCAATAAACTTTTGATTACAGTAAGAATCGAACACCGATCTATGGATATCACTCAGAGGTTTAATGCACGTAATGAAATGTATATTAGGCGCTTTTTCGGAGTCGTTGGCTGAAACAGAATGCTTGTTAACTATGCTCGGGTATATTCGTAGGAGGTCGTAAAACATCGGAGAGAACTCCCTCAGGCAAAATCATGATGGCCGACTATGACGTCACGCAGAGTTGGTAAACAAGTTTCTCTCTCTTTCACACAAACAAGGACAGGACGAGTATAAAGCAACCCTCGAATTCTTTTGTTAAACTAGCAGGTGGCCAAACAATGGAAAGGGTCAGGCTTTGTTATGGAGCAGGTGTCTTTCTAAACTAGCC
Organism: Deroplatys truncata; assembly: GCA_030765065.1. NCBI lineage: Eukaryota > Metazoa > Arthropoda > Insecta > Mantodea > Mantidae > Deroplatys > Deroplatys truncata. The sequence continues at coordinate 97,639,546 of CM060990.1, read as the reverse complement.
TTGCCAAGAACAATAGAAAGGCACACACAATAGAATCTCTTACACAATGGAAAGGGTCAGGCTTTGTTATTGGATTGTGGGAACGCTGCAGGTGTCTTTCTAAACTAGCCTTGCCAAGGACAATAGAAAGGCACACACAATAGAATCTCTTACACAATGAAAAGGGTCAGGCTTTGTTATTGGATTGTGGGATGAGTATGCCAGGTGGTCTTTCTAAAGAATGCTTGCATCGGACAATTGAACTGGTTTCTCTTTGTTACAACCCTAATTCATCATGGGCTTTGTTCATTTTGACAGCTGAAGGTTAAGCATTGTTCTTTTGTTAAAAGCTAGTGGAACGAGTATGCCACGTGTTCGACACACAATGGAAGTGGGGGTGGGTAACTGACCAGGTGCAGAAGTGGCCTGATGTGGGATGGGTAGGAAAAACATCTCGCCTTTGTTACAGAACCTTAAATTTATGACCCCTTTGTTCGTTTTGACAGTTGATTGACAGCCTTAATTGCTTAACTGTCAAGCCTCCATTGTACTCAACATGATTTACGACCGCAGCTGCAACCAAAACTACCAAGGCACAGCGGGGGGTGGGGGGAGGGGAGGGGGCGGGGGCTAATTAGCATATTAATTGCATTCCATGCATATTAAGTGCGCCAGCTCTGTCATTTCTACCCTACTTCCGTGGTTCAAATCCCGGCTATGGCATTGAATTTTTCAGTCATCTGATTCTACCTTTCCAACCCTGTCCAACACACGGCTTGTGTGAAAGAACAATTAAATCCATTAATTGACCTAATAGTGGTTGCAACTATAAAGCTCGGAACTTAAAGTACTTACAATAAATGTAAGTCGCCATTGGGTTATGGCATCTCAATACAATTTGAGATCTCCTTGTGGTTTACCGGGAAAAATGCGAATCAGCTGGAGTATTTAATGTCGTGTCGGCATGTTGCCATGGTAGCTCAGTGGTTAGAGCAACCGGACGGAGACCGGGAGATCCGTGGTTCAAATCCCGGCTATGGCATTGAATTTTTCAGTTCTACCTTTCCAACCCTGTCCAACACACGGCTTGTGTGAAAGAACAATTAAATCCATTAATTGACCTAATAGTGGTTGCAACTATAAAGCCCGGAACTTAAAGTACTTACAATAAATGTAAGTCGCCATTGGGGTATGGCATCTCAATACAATTTGAGATCTGCTTGTGGTTTACCGGGAAAAATGCGAATCAGCTGGAGAATTTAATGTCGTGTCGGCATGTTGCCATGGTAGCTCAGTGGTTAGAGCAACCGGACGGAGACCGGGAGATCCGTGGTTCAAATCCCGGCTATGGCATTGAATTTTTCAGTCATCTGATTCTACCTTTCCAACCCTGTCCAACACACGGCTTGTGTGAAAGAACAATTAAATCCATTAATTGACCTAATAGTGGTTGCAACTATAAAGCCCGGAACTTAAAGTACTTACAATAAATGTAAGTCGCCATTGGGGTATGGCATCTCAATACAATTTGAGATCTCCTTGTGGTTTACCGGGAAAAATGCGAATCAGCTGGAGAATTTAATGTCGTGTCGGCATGTTGCCATGGTAGCTCAGTGGTTAGAGCAACCGGACGGAGACCGGGAGATCCGTGGTTCAAATCCCGGCTATGGCATTGAATTTTTCAGTCATCTGATTCTACCTTTCCAACCCTGTCCAACACACGGCTTGTGTGAAAGAACAATTAAATCCATTAATTGACCTAATAGTGGTTGCAACTATAAAGCCCGGAACTTAAAGTACTTACAATAAATCCGTGGTTCAAATCCCGGCTATGGCATTGAATTTTTCAGTTCTACCTTTCCAACCCTGTCCAACACACGGCTTGTGTGAAAGAACAATTAAATCCATTAATTGACCTAATAGTGGTTGCAACTATAAAGCCCGGAACTTAAAGTACTTACAATAAATGTAAGTCGCCATTGGGGTATGGCATCTCAATACAATTTGAGATCTCCTTGTGGTTTACCGGGAAAAATGCGAATCAGCTGGAGAATTTAATGTCGTGTTGGCTTGTTGCCATGGTAGCTCAGTGGTTAGAGCAACCGGACGGAGACCGGGAGATCCGTGGTTCAAATCCCGGCTATGGGATTGAATTTTTCAGTCATCTGATTCTTTCTTCCAATATATTTAGGTAAATGATCATGTTAAATGAGAAACTATTCTATATCGCATAACAACCTATTCAATGACAATAACCAATGGGAGGTGACTAGTGCATGTGACCGTTAAAGTTATATGGGCAAGGTTATATGGAATAACTTGACGTTACACACCGTTACTGCATTACGAATGCCGGCGGAGAGAGCCGAATTACGTCTGTCGGTTTCTGATGTCATGCAACTGGGTGTTCTTCATGCCACATTTGTATTTGTAGTTTGCTCTCATTAAAACACGCAATTTATTTCAAATAACGTTTTTTTTGTGGCATCGGCCATTTCGGAGATATCCATTAAAGTTGGTTTGAATTGATCAAAACTTTACAATTTTTTTAAAGTGCTGTCGCGATTCACTTATTTCTCGCGATGTCATTGAAGGTGTATGAAATTTTAAATCCAGCATATAGTGAGCCGTTTTTAAACAGCTGAGTATGGATTCAGTTTCCTTTAATTCCATTTATACCTACAACATTTTTTTCTTTTATTTTCTCTATCACATACATAATACTTGCAGAAGGTATCGCATTCCACCTAAAAGCTCCATACCGAGATTTCAGCGGAAATACATATTTTGAGGACCCCTGAACTCCAAAAAACGCTTTTCTGGAAAAAGATCCGCGCGCGCGCGCGCGTGTGTGTCTATGAATAGGAAAACTCAAAAAAGGAAAGCTGATAAATACCAAACTTACTATTTAGGTATAGCATCTTCCAAAGATGATCTTCAAGAAACCCCCCGCCCACAACTATATCTACCATACATGGAACATTTCTTGAAATGTTTGATTTTCTAACAATTGGCTGACACAATTTTGATTAAAATACCATATACTAAAGATATTTATATGACAAATAAAATGTATATCTTGAATTTTCTGGGATTAGTCTATGAGGTCCTCTTCATTCGGAATTATTTTTGTATAATCTTGTATAAATGGTAAACATTAAACGAAGAATGAAAACCTACCACACAAAAAATGTACATGCCTTTAAAACGCACGAATTATTTAGAAAAACTCTATTTGTGTCATAAGCCATTTCCGAGATATCTGTTATTAATGGTTGGAATTGTTTAATACTTAGCTATTCTTTTATAGTCCTATCGATTTTCAGTTATTTTTCGCGATGTCATGGAGGAGTATGGGATTTTAAGGCCAGCATATAGCGCCCAGTTCTGAAACAATTGACTCGTTTATTCCCTTTGTATCTATAACAAAGTGCATAATGTAGGTATTACCGGGAAGGTTTATCTGGATTAAAATGAAGTAGATAGGATAATAAACTTTAGTAAGAATAATTTGTATACCTACTAATAAGCGCTAAAGGGTAGGGAAACTCATGTAAATGTAACGTCAGACTTTTAGAAAAAAGGTCTGTGTGTGTGTGTGTGTGTGTGTGTGTGTGTGTGTGTGTGTGTGTGTCTGTAAAAAGCGTATCTCAAAAACGAAAAGTCGGATAAATACCAAAGTCCTGTCGATTTTAAATTGTTTCTAGTAATGGCATGGGAACGGTAATTAATTTTAAGGTCAGCACATAGCGTGCAGTTTTTAAATATTTGACTACTGCCGTCTCCTTGTATTTATAACGAAATGTGTAATATAGCTACTTCAGGCAAAGTTTTGTCTCGATACGTAGAAAGAAAAATAAGCTTTCGTAAGAATAGTTTTTGTATCCATTAGTAAATGATAAAGGGCAGAAAAAGTAATGTGAATGTAACGCATCAGATTTTCTCTTATTCTAAACAAACATTCACCAGCTCTAAGCTCTCTGAAACCTTGGCGCATTTAATTACTCGTTAATGATACTCATCTCATTCACTTGTATGTGAAAACAGGAACTAGCTCTTCACTGACCTTTGTCTAAACGTTTTTTTTTTACACAGAGCACGTCAAATAGTATATTTCCACTTAAATCTGCATGTATGTGCAATAGCATTCTTCGCTTTGTCATTCTCTCGCCGCCGCCATTACCAATGAAGCACCGGCCTCTCGCAGCTAAACAAACGACAAAAACTCCCGGTCTTGCTTCAAAAGGACAAAATGTTTTCCACTGATGTTTGATCAAATGTATTCGAGTTTCATTCTGTCACTGTCGTAGGATTGAAACTGAACTTCCGTATTTTTTGTACACGATTACTCAAAGTTTTTTGATCATGTAAGATCTGTTGTTTCCATTTAGTTAGGTACAGTAGAACTCTAAAATATTTTGTTTTGTTAGTTCCATTTATATCCCGCCTTTAACTACACTGGTCTTATCGGCGGCCTTTCCTTTGGAACTGATTGTCTATTGGCAATGGTGTTAACTCTTATTCTCTTGTCGTTGGGCTTCTTGTACCTTTTTTATTTTAATCATTAGATCACGCACACATTCACAATCTCACCCATACTTCCAGACTCTGGGGAGGATAGGCAATGATCTTAGCTAGTGAAAAATTCCCAACACCCAGTCGGGAATCGATCCCGTGACCCTTCGCACAGCAAATATTTGTTGTTCGTAAAAATTGTTCTTACTTGCTATAACTGTTACATACTATCCTGCAGTAGAATCAGATGACTGAAAAATTCAATGCCATAGCCGGGATTTGAACCACGGATCTCCCGGTCTCCGTCCGGTTGCTCTAACCACTGAGACCGGGAGATCCGTGGTTCAAATCCCGGCTATGGCATTGAATTTTTCAGTCATCTGATTCTACCTTTCCAACCCTGTCCAACACACGGCTTGTGTGAAAGAACAATTAATTCTATCCTGCAGTAGCTCACTTACCATCAGTTGTACACATAGGTTGAGAACCCCTGCCTTGTAGGACATAAGCGCAATATATACATACGCGCATTATATTGTATAATCATATATTTAACTTTTTGTTTTATCCAAGTGCCTTATCGTCAAAATCGATTGTAATTATCTGCATTGATACCCATTATTTTTATTAAAGTAACTTATTTAATCTGATATGATACACACAAATTAACGTAAACACGTAAAGTGATTACAGAAACTGTTCATCTCCTCTTTAATACATTCCGGTAGTCAAATTAACGGAGATAAAATTCCCAATTTTAAAATGCAGAAAGAACAAACGATACTACAGTTAAATTTTTCTGGTATTTTCCGCATTTTCATGTTTTTAGTTTTATAACTTTATGAATGTTTTATTTAGCAGATCCAGCTCGCGTCGTAATTTTTTTCACTTCATAAATATGCTGGTGACACTGCCAGGTATTATGCCAACAAAATTCTCTAGTAAATATATATAATATAGTTTAAAAAACAATACGCTTGAGAAAGTGACAAATATATACTTGCAATTTTCAAAACGTTATAAAACTAACGAAAGAAAAATCTTGGGGGGGGGGGTGAAGGGAGCAGAACGTGTAAACTGTATTACCAGTTACTCTTGCTACATAAAAAAAATGAGATATTTCTCTCTGTTAATTTGGCAACTAAATTTGTATAAAGTGGAGGTGGAACATTTCTGAACTCGCTTTATATAATAGAGCACGAACTTTAAAAATGTGCATAGATAATAGCCCAGGTCATCTCCTTTTCTGCTTTTATAACAATACCGTTCTTTATTCGCTAGATGTAGCAGATTTAAATACTCTTTCTTACGATTGCTGCTCCAAAAATATGATGGTAACAATGTTACATCAGCATTTCCTAGCCCGAGACGCCCGTGAAAAAGCGCCCGTTACATACCGATTGTTGCGTGCTAAATAAATAGTCGTTGCCGCACATGTTAAGCATTTGCTTGTGTTCACCATACGTAGCAGAATTTGATTAACAAAATGGCTTATCCCAACGAAAACTACGCGCTTAAGGATGGGGTTAATCGTAAGTATTATTTATTCCATTCGTTTCTTTATGCCTATATAACCTTTACATAATCTTATGCTGCTTAGAAATGTAGCCAGCAACTATTAGCTTAACCTATTAGTACCCGAATTTTTTTGTTGTTGATATTTTGCTTTGTTTTTTTTTATTATATTGTGATAGATAAAGTCAAATACATATATAAAATTGAAAATTACTGTTTTGAAGTTATAATTTGGATGTAACATTCCGACACTATGTGCTAATATGAGCAAAAGTTTTAACATATGAACAATGAACATAATGCTATAAAACAACAGTACAGTTGGGCTTTTAGGTAATTATCTGATGTGATATCCAAAACACAAAATCTACTCATAGTTCCACTGTTAAAAATTAGGACCCAACACCCTTCAGCAATGAAGTCAATTAGTTCATCGCCGAGAAAAAGCTCAAAGACCTCAATGAGATTTCTTCTTTCACGAGGGGGTATTTTAGCTTTCAAACTGCTTGGTGGTAGTTTCAAATTCTCCATCCATCCATTTTGCATTTTTAATGAAGTTTTCTTTGAAAACTTTTGTCCTGCTGAAGAGGATAGTGCTGTTGCTTGGGTCTGGACACTAGGTATGTTGATAATGTAATAACCCTCTTCCATCTGTGGTTCATACTTTAACCTCAGTAAGATGATTCTTTCCACAGAGATTATCAGGGATTTCCTCATCTTTATCTATTGAATACTCATCAGTCAAAATATTGGAGTCAGAAGGACATAAAAGTAACTTCTATGTTATTGTTTTCCTCACCAAATAATACGTCAAATGCTTTCTTGACCATAAATCCAGGTTAAACATTTTTACCAACTTCCCAAAACTGGTAGAAATCCAAAGATGGAATGGATTCTTATTCTATTTCTAAACCTCATGTAGAAAATGCACTAAATTCATTATATGCAATACCTCCATCTTTATACTTCTCTTCTTCCAAGATACAGAGTAAACTTCAGTATGTAAACTTCACAAGAAAATTAAAACTCACTGTCTCACAATATAGACTGATACTAGCAGTTGCTTATAACAGAATGAAAGATTAGACTGTCTAGTACACAAAAATATGTGTTTCAAGTTTAAACATGTTCAACAATGGGCTATGTAAAGGTATAAAGAACTGCATAGCATGCATAAGATGCATAGCATGCATAAGATGCATAGCATGCATGTAACACTGAGCACTAATGGGTTAACTTCAAGCGTATATTATGTATGTATACTTTTGTTAAAGGACCATGGATTGGACATAATCAGCTACCTCAGAACTCTCCTGCCCAGCCCAGCGGTCTTGATATTATACTTAACAGGCCCCAAGCCAGCTTTCGTCGCCAGGTAGAATACGCTTGGAATCCTAGAGATCGTTCATTGAACATTTATGTGAAGGTACATATTTACGTTTCATTTTACAACATATTTTAAGCATAATGAAGGAATATATAAATAATTTGTTTTTCAAAGAATGATATATTTAATGAACAGCAACAATTACATTTGTTGCTTTTGTTTTTAGTTCATTAGCATAAGTTGGGAGTATTAATTGAGTTATATATTATTAAAAGGAAGGTACTAACTGATTTATAGGGAAGATCTCCCAGTAGCAGACATATTTAATTCCCGGTATTCATAACCGAAGGGGCAAACCTGAGTTGCTGTTACAAAGAAGCAAATATTGTCTGTTAATAGACAATTTATTACAGGGCTGTGCTATTCACAGTTGCTGTGAAGTACATACATACATTCATACATACACACATACACATGCATTTATTTACATACCATAGATCATATGCTTTGTTTTTGACAACAGAATGTGGATGATGTCAGTATGTTTACACAATTATCAATATTTACAGTATTTAAGGTATTATTTACATACTTAAAAGTTAAGCATGTAAGTATCATTTAGAAACTCACAGAGGGTATAAAATAAGTGTTCGTATAAATATTGTTTCAGCTTTGCTTTAAATGTTTTATCATTACAGGTTTTCAAGTTGTTAGCATATTAGATATTCTTATATACTGATAATGTACCCCATTTTGAACACTAATGAGGTTTGTAGATGGTATATGTAGCTCTAATCTGGATCTTATATTAATATTATGAATATCAAAATTGGCAACAAAAGATTTTTTATTTGTTATTTAAAAGGTCATTAATGTGTATTATGTCTTCTCCCATGAGTGTTAATATCTCTAGGTTTTCAAAAATATTTCTGCATGATGTTCTTCCATGTGAGCCTGATATGATACTGAGGGCCTTTTTCTGCAGATCGAAAATTCTCTTTGAACCGGTAGAACTTCCCCATAAAATTATAGCATACTTCATGTTTCAGTGAAAGTATGCAAAATAGGCTAATTTTAATGTATGTCACTAAAAGAGGATAGGAGGCATAGTCCATAGCACGTTGTACTGTATTTAGGGACTATTTCATTATATGACTTTTCCAATTTAGATGCTTGTGTGTTTGTAATCCTAGGAATTTAGTAACATCTGAATGTCCGATATACTTTTCATTGATTTTGATATTGACGTTAACTTCAGAAGGTTAGTTTTATCAACATTTAGTTTCATCTCACTTGCAAAAAACCATGATTACATTAATGCCATTGTGTGACACGTACTTTGATTGTTTCTAAGTCCTTATGGGAATTTGATAACGTAGTGTAGTCAGCAAAAAGAAAAACTTGTGTATATTTATTTAGACTGGGGGATAAATTATTTATGAACACTAAGAAGAGTTACGACTAAATAGAACACTGCGGAACTCCTTGTTATATGAGTTTACAGTTTGAGTAGCCAGGTTTATTCAAGTTTGGTGCTGAAATTTGTACTTTTTGTCTTCTTGTTTGTTAAATAGGATTTAAACCATTTTAGTGATGTTCCTTGAATGCCATAATATTTGTAACAGTATTTGGTAACAGTATTTGGAGGTCTACACAATCAAAAGCCTTAGTTAAGCCACAGAAGATCCCAGCTACATGTTTCCTGTTATTCTAGCACCTCATTAGTGATTTGAAATGTCAGTGGCTTTCTTTTGCCAGTGCTGTGATTTATTTTCAAACTCTTTTTTGTTCCATTAGATATGTACAACAATGCAACTGACAATTGCATTGATTACTAATTAGGTTTTGCAACAAAGCACATTATTCAAGGCTTGCATGAAATTAGGATTTGGTTTTTAGTAGTCTTTTTAAAAGAGCTTAAACTTTCAAACATTGGGGGGGAACAATTGCTGATTTTAGATACTGTGCAGTGAAATATATTGCATATTGAATGTTGACATTACAATTGGTATGTTTTGATAAATTATAATTGAAGTTTGACTTTCTTGCTTTCATACCAACAGAGAAAAGTCTGATGTTACATTCACATGATTTTATCTACTTTCTATTGTTTATTAGTGGGTATACAAACTATTCTTACAAAAGTTTATCTTTCTATCTACTTATTAATTGAGGTAAACCTTTTCCTAAATTGCTACATTACACATTTCGTTATAGATACAAAGGGAATAATGATAGTCAAATGTTTAAGAACTGGATGCTATATGCTGGCCTTAAAATTCCATTTTCCATGCAACCATTAGAAGCAACTGAATATGAGCAGGGGAATATCGATAGTTAAATGTTTAAGAACTGGACACTATATATTGGCCTTTTGCTCTTTCCAAGCAGTCATGAGAAACAACTCAATATTGGCAGGGGAATGGTGATAGTTAAGTGTTTAAGAACTGGATGCTATATACTGGTCTTATGCTCTTTCCATGCAATCGTGGGAAACAACTGAATATCGGCAGGAATTTAAAACATTGATAAAATATTGAACAATTCAAACCATTAATGACTGATATCTTGGAAATGGCTTATGCCACAAAAAGGGCAATTTTAAGTAAATTCTGTACTTTAAGAAATCTACAATTTTTATATAGTATGATTTTGTCTATTGCTTAACATTTACCAGTTACACAAGATTATACAAAATTTCTTCCGAATGTAGAGGACTTCACAAGCTATTCCTAGAAAAATACAAGATTTTATTTTTTGCAAGATTTTATATTCAAGATTATTTTCTACATTTTATTTGTCAAATAAATACCTTTTATATATGATATTTTAATCAAAATCGCTAGAACCATTTTTGAGAAAATTTAAAATATTGAAAAATCTTCCAGTAGTTTGGAGTGGGGCATTTTCTTGAAATTTTTGTGTTAAGCCTTTAAAAGATACTGAACTTAAATATCAAGTTTGGTATTTAACCAACTATTCATTTTTAGTTATGCTTTGCACATCCCAGCACACACACAGGCACATATGGGTACGTGTGTACCTTTTTCCAGAAATGCTTTTTTTTTTTTCTTTCTTTCTTTTTTCCTTTCTTTAAATTCAGACAGACTCAAGATGTGTATTTCCAGTTAAATCTCAGAATTGGTTTTATAGTTAAGCAATGCAGAAGGTAAAAAATAATTTCAAATGAAACAGTGGTGAAAAATAAACCTACTACTTGGTTTAGTGCTGTACTGTGGTCACCAGATGAAAACATAATCTAAAATTGTCCAACAGTTTGTAACTTTATCTGAAAGTTACACTGAAACACATACTACGATGTCAGTATATTCACAATCTGGAAGAATATCCTCTAGATTAGCTTATTAAAAGATCAAGCAGTGTATTACTGGAAATCTGGCAGATAGAAATCAGAGAACACCAAAATAGTAAGTGCCATATTGGATTAATAAGTTATAAGTTTGATTAAAGAGGTATTTTTATGAGTGTACATGTGATCTGCAATACACCATCCTAGTATCTACCTCACTTGCACTCTGGTTACCAAGTGGAAAAGATGCCTGCTGCATGAGCTCGATAAAAGAAGTTAAATTTTTGAAGTAAAAGGTGAGATATTTTTGATGAGTGATATACTAGAAGAAGTAAACTGTAAGTAGAAAGTATTTTGTTTATATAGAACAGTTATAATATTAGCTATAGTGGAGGAAATACAGAAAGTAAGTAAAGAATATTGTAATAAAACACAACAGAATGGCTATTCAAAACACAGCAGCAAGTTGACTTTGCTGTCGTTACAAGTAGATATATCACATGCCTGTCAGCCGGCTGTTTGGCTGAGGTTACTAATTTTTTGCTTCCATTGTTTTATTGATGCTGTAAAAGTTTTGATAATTGTGAATTATTGCATCAAAATTAATTTAAACCATAATAGTCTTAAGTAAATATGTATATTTGGAACAGTAAATAGTTTTTGAGGGGCCATTCCCTCATATAATTAAAATGCAAGAACAGGAGGTTTTTATGCCTCAACATACTTTAGATAGATCACCGGATAGAAGGGGGGAGAGAATGGAAAGAGCAAGAAAAGATGCAAAAAAGGAGTCATCAAGAAAAGGATCAGTTACATAAGCAAGTGTATTTAAAAAGAAAGAAGAAATAAATGAACATTTTGAAGTAAAAGAGGTCTTTGGTAAAACTATCACAGAATTAAATACTATTGTGGGGAAAGAAAAGATAAATGGCGACAAGAAGAAAGAAATTTATTTACTCCTAGTCAAATTACAACAAATATATGAGAAGGCTAAAATTCAAACTGAGAAGGCTAAATCTGAAGCCAATTTATTGAAGAAGTTGTATAATAACAAAGTCTAGAAGCACCCATAAGAACATTTTCCCTAGTATTAGCAACTCCAGCACCAACAGAGAAAATGCTGAAGCTACAAAATACAGTGGAAATGAAAAAGCATACTGTTTTTATTACATCGACTAAAAATGCAAATATTAAGGAGGTACAGAAAATTGTGACTCAAAAACTCAAACCAGCTGATGAGAAAATTAAAATAAGAGGCCTAAGAACAGCAGGAAGAAATCTAATAATGGAAACGGAAACAGCAGAGGATATAAACAAAATAATTAATAGTCAAATTTAAAGAATAAGGATCTTAAAATTGAACCAGCCAAAAAGAGAAATCTGCTTGTCATCATGTATGATGTATTAGCAGGAATTAGAGATGAAGAAATGAAGGAAGATATTTTTAAGCAAAATTTTGAAGGAATTATAACCAGAGAATAATTTGAAAACAACTTCAGACTTAGATTTAATACAGGACCAAGGAACAGGGCAACTGTACACTATGTTGCAGAAGTTTTGGCCAAGTTGAGGAAAATAATCATACAAAATGGAAGAATCTTTATAGATTTTCAGTCAGTTACAATAAAAGATTTCATTTCCGTAGCAAAATGTCCAAAATGTTTTGATTATGGACATGTATCAAAATTTTGTCATAAGGATAACATGATTTGTGGCCATTGTGATGAAGAAGATCATGAGAGGAAAGAATTTTACAAGAAATAAATATCACAGATTTGTATACCATGCGATAAACGTAATAAAAAGTGCGGAGGAAAGCAAGATTGTCCAACATATTGCATGATCTGGGAAAGGGTAATTTCACGCATTGATTATGGATAGTAAGATTATAAAATAAAAACGAAGGAATAATTTCAAAATATGAAATACTCCATGTCACATCAGGAGGAATCTGCAGAGAACAATTTTACATAAATCAAGGTTAGCACAGATGAAAAATTATAAGGATATAGGAACACAAACAGAGGAGGAAATATTAAATAACAACAGGGACAATAATCAAAGAAAATTATAATGGAAGAAATAACTTCTGAAGAAGAAAGTGAGGAACAAAAAGAAAAGGAGGATGAAATTATGATTAGAAAACATAAATTTCATAGAAATGGTTTTCTAAATTTATTGTGGAAAGGAAGAAAACAGCCGAAAAGTAATATAAAATTATTAGATGAAAAGATAAGACAAGATGAAGAGATATTTTCTGTGGATATTATGGGCATTAGCAAAGAGGAGGAAAGGAAAAAGAAAGAAGATAAAGAAAATGAATACATTGAGAAATGTGGTGAAGGATATGAAACAAAATGATGCACAACTAGTGATACAGCTAATGAACAGGGCGGCTCAAGGACGGCGGTCGAACCGAACATTCAGCAAATATATCATGGGTTTGAATTAAAACTGCAAGTCAGCAGGTTAGAACAGAGACAGACTTTGTTGCAGCTTTGAGGCATCTTGTTTGCAAGATACATAAAAATGGTGAAACGATTATATTCCCTGTGCCTGACGCTGCTGATAGACTAGAAATAAAAACCCAGAATATAACTACAGAACCAGAAAAATTATTAAAACTATTAGAAACAGTTTTAATAGAAGAAATGACATTCTTAATATATGAAATTTAAAAACATTTTGTTTTATGCTATGGAAGAATAGTATTTGATATAAATCAAAGTTGGCCAAATTGTTATACATTAATTTGACTTGATGGTGCAAGTTGTCCGAAAAGGACTACCTCATCAGTAACAACTCAACCCTTTAATAATCACAGAACTTTAAACATTCCCTTTAAGAACAAACAACAAACACCAAAACCAAACACAAAAAATAATAAAAGTTCACAAAAAACAGGAAAACATAATTGGCACATTTATTAAACATCTAGGCACCAATACTAAGCACAAAAGGAAACAAATGTGTAAACAAAAACCTACAACATCATGAAACAGTAACAATCCACAGTTAATTAGAGTGCATAAAATGTCTAAAGAGCTGACAGAACAGGAACTTTGGACTGGCAGCAAGCACTAATCCTACGCGCATTCAAGAATCATATTCTATAAAAAACAAAATGGCTGATTATGAAGATTATAATAGTTTAATTAAAATGGCACAAATTAACGCGCAAAGGAGCAGATTAGTTATGTCAGAATTAAAAAGGATCATTGAAGAGTTAAATTTGGACACTTTATGCATTCAAGAGTCCTACACAGTAAGAGGGAAAGCATGTCCGTACCCAGAAAAAAATTTCGAGGGGGGGGATTTTCCACAAGTAGATCTAAACTTAACAGTACCCCACAGAGTTACCATGTACCTACTCCATACATGGATAAGAAAAGTGCTTGGATGCATTATATAGACAGGAAGAACTCACCAGAATGAGGATATTCCACCCTACAGCACAAGACATGGAGACTACTTCGAAAACCGGGATGTATGGTCACCTTACCTATGTAAGGCGACAATATTAAGTTACCCTTTTTCTTGTAAATGTGCTACTAGCAATAGACCTACCATTATCTAATGACATTTTTCCATATTGGTTTGCTATGAATTTAAATAAATCAAATTGTCGGAAGTTTCGGGGGGGGGGGGGTCTGAACCCTAAAAAACCCCTTCTAAATATTGCCCTTAAGGAAAGTAGTAAATGCACCTCTAGGTGGTTAATGAAGGGCAAAATTCAATGGCAGCAATAATAATAATCAACCCAAATTTACAAATAGTCAATATAACACAATTTAGTGACTCACATACTAATTGCATTGAAATTACATATGAACATGGAAAATTTATTTTGCCCAATCATTATTTTCAATTTAGCCACCCAATTGAACTGTATTTAAATAAAATTAAACAAATAAATGGAATTCTTTTTGATACTGAAACTATTCACACTTGTGATGTAAATGCTAAATCCAACTGGTGGTTTAATAACAATAAAGACAAGAGAGGTGAGGAGCTAGAAGAAGTAATTGCAGAATTAAATTTAATTATTAAGAATGGGCCAAATAATCCAACAATATATGACAGTTGAGCAGGGTCTACATCCAACATTGATTTCACACTTTGTAATTTAAAATCTGAAAAGAAAATTATGAACTGGGAAGTTGGTCAAGATATGACCTCCAGTGACCATAGATTAATTTATTTTGACTATTGCTTTGAAAATTTTCAAAAAGGAAGAAATAAGGGACGAGAAAAAAATTATAATTATGTACATGCAAATTGGCTGGAAATGAAACAGCAATTTGATAATATTCAGTTGGAGTATATTGGTTGTTCAGTGGATCAAGAAGCTTCCAAGTTAACAAGAGCAATTCAAACTGTAATATCCAGAACAGTACCCAAAATTAGAACAAAGAAATATTCTGATACACTGTGGACTGATAGTTTACGAAAGGCTAGAAAATGAATGAGAACAAGTAGACGAATATGTCAAAAAACTATAGTTGCAGAAGAGAAGGAAATAAATTTGAATAATTATTGAGAAACAAAAAGGATATTTAAAAATCTCCTAGAAGAAACTAAAAAAAATTCATGGCAACATTTTGTAGAAAAAGCTTTTGACACAAATATATGGGGGATGTCCTATAAAATAATTATGGAAATGGTAAAGAAACCAGAAATTTTAACAATGTTAAATAAAGGAGGATGGGGAATTAACAATAAACTGGAAAGATTCCTTAAATTTCTTATTAAATAAATTATTTCCCGACGATGACTACTCAACAGATGAAGAAAATTAACATGAACATTCCTTTTTACAATTCAAGAGTAATTTATCCTTTCGATATTACTGAAATTAAACTTTCCATAAAAATTTAAAGAAAAAGAAGGCAGCTGGTCCAGATGGCATTATAAATTAAGTATTAATGCATTTGCAAGATAAAATTACACCGTTCTTATTTAAATTACTTAATGACTGCATATGGTAAGGTCGCTTCCCACTCTACTGGAAGGAGGCCAAAGTTACCACTCTGAAGAAAAGTTTAGATAAAGATCCTAAAGAACCTAAATCATACAGACCAATATGTTTGATAAATACCTTGGGAAAATTATTTGAACAATTAATATGTAAGAGAATAACAGAATATAGAATTATGTTAGGTTTAAATGAAAAACAATTTGGTTTTAGAAAGAGCTTTTCAATAGAGGATGCCTTAAATCAACTGATAAGTACAGTTAAATCATCAACAGCTAATTATATTGTTGGAATTATAGTGGATATTTCTGGTGCCTTTGATAATCTGTGGTGGCCTCATCTTTTGAGAGGTTAAGACAAAAAAGTTATCCTAAATGCTTATATGCCATATTAAAAAACTATTGTGCTGATAGGAAAGTACATATTAAAGGAATAAATCACATTGTTGATAAAGAAATCACCAAAGGATGCCCTCAGGGCTCAATTTTAGGACTGTTGTTCTGGGAGATCGTATTGGAGACTTTATTAGATGAATTGAATAATGACAAGGATATAAAAAACACCATAGCTTACATGGATGATGTGTTATTTATAATAGAAGGAGATAATAGAAGGGAATTGGAAAGATGTTCAAGTAAATTAACAAGCAAACTAAATACTTGGTGTAACACATCAAAATTACAAATATCCCACGCAGTCTTTTTATATAATTCTAAAGGGAAAATTTTAGAGAGATCCAACAATTAAATTTAATAATCAGAATATTAGAAGACAGAAAGAAGTAAAATATCTGGGAATATATTTAGATGAAAAATTGAATATATTCAAAATAAATCTGACTATAATGAAGAAATTAGCCAGAATTATCCCATAAAATTTTATAATTCCATTAAGCATGATAACTACATATCATAATAGTATTTTAGGGGCTATCATGATGTATGGAGCAGGAGTATGGGCATTTCGAATGAATGATGTACAAATTAAAACCTTACTGAGAAGAACACAACGAAAAATTCTACTAAGATTCATAGGGGGAGTTAATACCACACCTGCAATAGCATTATTAGTTTCCACAGGAATTTGGCCAATAGTCCTAGTGATAAAATTGAGGGGTGCAATTTTTCGGTTGAAGAAAGGTGAATTAGATAAGGTCAATAATATCATTGGGAAAAGATGTAAAACCATAACAGAAATAAAATATAAATTACAGTTAAGTTGGCAGCAAGAATGGGAAAGTAATTGAAATAAGAAGGAGAACTTTTTATTTATTTAACAACATTTCCGAACAGTTAAGATTAAAACACATCCAACCAACAATGGAGTAATACAGTATTTAACCAGACATGGCCCCTATAAAACATATTGGAAGAAAATTAATAAAAAGCAGAACGATATATGTAAATACTGCAATCAGCAAGGAACCCCAGAGCATGTATTGTTTGAATGTATACATTATTATAATAATGATACAAAACAAGAAAGGCAAGCTTTAAGTGGGTATCAGATAGTGTATATTTTAAGAAACACAAATTTATACACACAACTTGATACATTAGCTAAAACAGTTAGCAAAATAGCATGGGGACAAGATATTGAACAAGATGAAAGTGAAATATTAGTACCTTAACTAATGAAGAAATAAGAAGATCGGAGAGAATTCAAGTATTATGTGCAGAATAGAGATTGATACCAATTTCTGACACTGATAATTGTATTTAAGAAATAAAAATATAAAGTAATGAAAGAGGAAATAACTTAAGCTGACTAAAGGAAATAGTTTGGGATAATTTTATGAAGAAAAATCAGGAGAGTAAAGGAAGAAATGGTTGAAATGAAAGAGAACTGGGGAAGAAGAAAGAAGAAGCGAGGAGGAGGAGGAAATGGAGTTTTAGTAGAGAAGAGGAAAGTCGGTGAGGAGGACGATCATGAGGGGGAGGAGCCAAAAATAAATAGGAATAGATGTTTGGAGCAGGAGGTGGCGAACGGAGCAGTTATGGTTTTTAGGGAGGAGAAAAAGAAGATGAAGGAGTGAAATTGGAGTGAATGGTGGTAATTGGAGATAAAGTGAATGTAGTGTTGAGTATGATTCTTAGAGAGAAAGTGAAATAATGATTTTATAGCAAAGTAATAAATGTAGTGATTATTGTGTTAAGTGAAGTGAAAACGAAAGATAGTTTAATTTAGAGTGAATGATAGGTTTAATAAAATTATTAAGTACTGTAAATATTTAAAGTATATTAAGAAAACTGAAAGGTTAAAGTATATATATTTTAGGAAAATGTATCTAAAGTAGTAGGTTTAAATGGAATAAATAATACTATACATAACACTTAGAACTTGGTATGGTATTAAAAGAAATTGTTAATTGTTATCATTAGTTGAAAATTAATATTTATATTAAGGTACCAGTACCTTAAGCACTGGATACCAGTGGTTAGAATATAGTTTAATTTAGAATAGAGACTTGTTATCCTTATTTTGTTTAGTTTAAAAATTGGGAATAGCTGGATACCAGTTATCTTATGTTGCCGGTTACCAGTAACAGTAGGTAGTTGAATATATAATTTTTATTTGAAATTTAACTGAAATGATTATAGTTTTGATTTAATTATTATTTTTAGCTTACTTATTGTATCTGTTTTTTATTTTATACTTTTATTCACTAGAATATAAGCAAAATCTATACAATAATAATGTATAAATTGAAAGAAATATTTAAACAAATAACAAATTTGGAATACACATACTGGTGTAGGAAACAAGGTACCAGGATGGCTTATTGCAGATTTTATTTATTTTTTTATTTATATATTTATTTTTTTTTTATACATGTGATCTTTGAAGAAAGTAAATGCCCAGCCCTTATGGGTCAGTATTGACCCATAAAGATCCTTATTATTCAGGAGTGGTTGTATGGAGGGTATGAAGATTAAATCAGTCATGGTAGTAACCAATCTAGTAGATTCCTAGTTCATTAAATATTGCAAAACTTCTGACTAGTTTAAGTGAATATTGAATAAAATCAAGTGCCATCTTCAGTGGAATGAATTTATTACTGCTAAGGCCTCAGTCCTTTTCTTGCTGGCTAGCTAGATGGTTAAAGGTGCTGAGACTAGCTTCCTGGTGGCTGGGAAATTACAATATTTGTGGTTTGATTCACATATTGTATCTTCTTTTTTGTTTTATATCAGTTATTTGTGTCATACATTTCATGGAAATTATTCTTGTTACTGACTGTAAAAGTACTTAAAAATATCCTTTAATTTGTGAAGAACCTGACAGCACACAGTGTCATGAAATATAGCAGGTGGTAAGGTTAAAAATTGAGTCGAGTTAACCTCATGGTTTCCAATCACCACATTAACTGCAGGAGCATGTTTTCGTAAGCTGTTGTTTACATTGTCAGTTATTGTCGACTGGTTCATACATCTGGTTCCCTGGTTGATCAGCAGAGTCAACACAATATTACTAAATCCAATGCAGGAAGAACTTAACAAAGTGAAACCAATATTAAACATTTAAGGTTTTGAATTGATCGATTTAACATTCATTGGTTTCACATACACATAATCAATGCAAGAACATGTTCTCATAGCACCTTGTGCACATCATCAACTGCTGTCAAATGGCTTGAACAACTGGGTCAAAGGTAGTTGAAAGTGTATCCTCCGGCGGCATAAGTTGGAATAATTTTGCATAGGCATTGACATCATTGGGAATATTGAAGGTCATCACATATCCTTCATGTTTCTTAATAAAGATCTCCCAGACATCCAATTCTTTAATGCTTCTGGTGATCTTTAAGAGTTTAATTTCTCCATTAATGTTGTTGCTGGTTTTCCTGAAATGATTGGCCACACTACTCATTTGTCTATCTGTTTATATCTGATGTTTCTGAAATGTTCTTTTTTCCTCACCTTGAAGCTTCTCTTTGTTTTTCCTATATAAATCTTACCACAATCTAAAAAGCTAATCTGATATACCCCTGGTTTTTCATTTGTTTCAGGTGTGTCAAGTTTGTTTGATTCAATTAAGTTCCTTAAAGATAGTCTATTCTAAGGTACCAAAATGATATGGTGCTTTTTAAAACTTTTTTGAAATTTGTGCATAGCTTCGGATGGAAGGTAAATCTACTATACTGCATATCAGGCTTTTATTTTTTGAGCCTTGTCATTTTTTCCAAGTGTTTAAGTCTTTTAAATTTTGGATTTTCATTTTTACTATTTCTTTGGTAAAACCATTACATTCTGCAGTCTTTAAAATTTCTGTATGCTCCTTGTATTACACAGTGTTCAACAGTATGTTGACTAGTCTATGAGTGAGTTTGTTGATTATTGCATGCTTATGTTGCCTAGGATTAAAAACATTGCTTTTATGTAGTTTTGAGTGGCCTTCCTAAAAATTCCAAATTCGATTTTCCTTCCATTTTTTTTATTAACTTCAACTCTTGGAAAGGCAACATGTTGTCATTTTCCATTTCCATAGTAAACTTTAAGGAATTTCTCTTGCAGGTTCAATAGTTTAAGTACATCCTCTATGCATTTTTTATTTATTATGGTGAACACATCATCAACATAACAGTACCATCCTTTAAAAATATAATTGAAGGATTTTGTAATATGCACTTTGAAGTGACTCACGAACAAGTTGACCAAAAAGGTGATAATTGGTTACCTGAACCTTCTTGTAGTATTTTCCAAGGAATTGAAAAACAGGTTGTTCGATGCAGATGTGTGTGAGGTATTTCAGTTTTTGTATTTCAAGATAGCTAAGATTTACTAAACATAATAATTTTTCCAAACACATTGAAAGTTTTTCCGTGGGTACACTTGAAACTTGTGACACAACATCGAATGATACCAAAATGTTGTCACTGGCTAACTTAGTGTCTTTAATTCTTTCCACTAGCTCCAAAGCATTCTTAATGCTGAGGCTTTTGAATGGAGGGAGAGAGGTGAATTTTGTATTAAGCCATTTTTGCCAGCTGATATGCAGGATGGCTTAATGCAAAATGGTTTATCTATCAATCGTAGTTCAGACCCTTAGTATGTTCAGAAGGCCAACAGTTAGTGTAAGGAGTCAAAATATGGAAATACAATCTTTGCACCCCAAGAAAAGTATTTGCTCATTCAAAGTCTCCTTTCCTGAGTTTAAACTCAATTGGACAACAGTTTAATATATTAAAATTGGAAGCAGTTTTCATAAATGCATATAGGTCACTCAATGTTGAATAGCAGGCATTCTCCTAGTGTTGGACAAAGCTCCCTTTCTCTATTTTGTTGTTATAGGTAATCCCATGAGAGGTTAGGAGTTTATCTGATGAACCTTGTAGCCTTGAATGGGATGTATTTAGACTATTGCATGAATAAAATGTAATATATTATATAAATAATAACAAAGACCTTTGCCCAATGGGGTGGCACAAGCAGAATTAGGAAGAAGTGGAATTAAAGGAAAACTACTAGGAATAGTCCTGAAATATTGGAGTAGAATAAGAAAGGTAGATAAGTGTAATGTTTTATATCAATGTTTGGTAGTACAATAAAGGCTTAGCAAGAAAGATACTCAGCTCAATAAATTAAAGGAAGTTATGGTGAAGTCAGGTTTTGGAGATATGTGGGAAGAGAGGAATCTGTTACAAAATGGTTTCTGGAACAATATTAGACTGAACCTGGAAGATATTGAAAAACAAAAAATATTTGCAAGTTTTAATTTGAAAAGTTCTTTGGGAACATACAGGGGAATGGAAATGGACTGAAGTAGGGAAAATTATGTTGACATCTGTGTCAAAGCAATGACAGAAGGCATTGCATGAGATACAGCAGGGTTTATGAAACTGAAAGGTTTAAAACAGGAAACGATATAGAGAAATGCCCTTTGTGTATCAGAAAGAAGATAATTGGCACATAATCTTGGATTGTGTGGAAACCAAGATACTTAGGCAGAGATTTGGAATAAAGGAGTGGTCTAATATACCTAAGGAAAATCAGGGGAAAAAGCTTATGAATGTAAAATCAAGGGAAAACATAATAGAAGTTGGAAATTTTTTAGGTAGAGTAAGAGCCAAATGGCTGAGGAAAATTAGTCAACAAAAGGAAGAAGAAAGTTAAATAATGGTAGGTATTGCATTTTAAGCTGTAAGTAGGACCCAATAGCTCGGCAACCACAGGGTTTAAGCCTTTTGGGCCCCAGGGGCACAGCAACTTATTGTAGAGGCAAGAAGGTTAAATGTATAATTAAATTGTAAAGTTTGTTTATGGTTTATGTAGAAATTATTATTCTGTTTGTATCAAGAATTTGTGTATATAGTATCAAAATAAATTACTTACTTACTATATAAATAATAACTACTTTCTTACTTGTATTGTTTAAAATCAAACCAACATGTGTCAGCTGTCAGATAACAGCACACTAATGAAGAAACAATTGAATGTGTTATGGAATACTAACCAATGCTACCGACAGTGGGAATAAGAAAATAGTTTACCTAGAAATTAACATCAGCTAAAAGCAGTACACAATAAAGACACATCTTTTCAAGTGCATTATTTATTCAGAAATAGAAGCTACTTGAATGTGCAGTTATTAAGAAAACGATTTTTGAAGTTGAAAGCTGAAGGAATCTGCTGGATTTTGGTAATGGAAACTAAAGTGGATTGGACTGAAGTGCATACTAATACCATTATGGTTCAGTAACAAGTTGATGTTTTATCCAATAAAAACACATCCTTGCATGCATCTTATAAGACCAATGTATGTGATTGGTTGACATCTGAGGCATTGCTAAATATTATTGATCAATACCAAATATACTGCATATTAATGGAATAGTCAAAGAAGAATCGATGAATGAATTGTACTACACAGCAGTCATTTTGTGGCCTGGTCACAACCGTGTGTATACATGATATGCTTGGACTGCAGTGATCTCAGCTCTCCCGCTAGATCACTAGCAGTGAATGACCCGCTCAAGGCTATACTTATCAGGTATGAAACCTGCAATTACTGTCTTCTGTTTGTGCTGTAAGGGCAAGAGCTTGTTCATTGTGCATCTCAAAAGTGAAAGCTTATTCAAACATCTGTGTTGTGTATGAATTACTTTAGAGTATTCTTATTATTGTTGCTGTTCTTGTCTTAAAATTGATCCAGTAAAATTCCTACCAAAAAAGTCACACTTAGACAAAGAACTTTTAAGTATGATACATATTAAAAAATCAAATAATGCAGACATGTGTATGTGGACAATTTCAGAAGACATTTCCTGGTATTGCTGTTCCAATAGAGATACTGTCAGATGTCCGGCTAATAAGTTTAGGACAATGGGATCACTATACACCGAACCTAAGAAGTGAAAAAGACATGTTCTATTAGAGGAAAAAATTGAAAAAATTGGTACATCATTCCTATGCTCTCTAAAGAAGTCTCTAAGATGTGTTACATAGCAAGTAAGTGTCTTGAAAACCTCTGTCCATACAGCTGCTAAACTTTTAAAATTGAAACCCTACAGAGTGACTGTTGTTCATGAAATACAACCTTGTGATGATGAGGAATGCTAGGAATGTCTCAATACAGAAGGACACCACCTTCAGCACCACTTATAATGAGGTTAGTACTCATTAGAGTGCATGTTACTATATTCATGAGTGTATAACATGGGAGTTTTACAATGGAAAACACCCTGGTGTAGTAGACAATGCACGGAGCATGCATACCTGCGATTTGGGCTATGTCATAAAATGACCAAGCTGGACTGTTGCTGTGATTATTAATAAGCAATAAAATAATACAGAAATGTGCTTGGGATACACTGGTTGAAATATAACCCAAATATAAACCCACCACAATGGGCATCATTTTCCTATGATATGGAACCAGAACCTTATTGATAGAGTCCTGTGTGGCCTAAGGCAATAACCTCTTTAATGCCTAAATGGATATCTAAAATGAAGTCTGACTATGGGATTTTGTAGCTACAGTTTTAAACATAGAATCTACTTATAAAACAGCATTTGTTATCTGTTTACTTTAATTGCAAATTTAGCAACAGGAGAGGAGATTAAATTTTGTAACCATTGTTTCAGAGGAATTATGAACTTACTTGCGAAAGATTTACAACGGACCAAAGCAGTGATTGCATCAGAGGCAAGGTGGGATTCACCCGAGGACTTCATGTATGGGAAATATGCTGGCCCACTGGACAGAGGGGATCTCACGCAGTAGTTGGTGTAGCTACAAAGTATGCACCACTGCGCTGTGATGGGTATCAGGTATAGTATCATCACAAGAGCAATGGATCACAGTGTTTTTTAATAATTTCAGCTTGGTGTTCAAGCTGAGTGTTTGCTCCAACCCTTGAAATGAGTAATATACCATTCTATATCTGTGTGAAATTGCAATATTCCAGCTGCAATACCAAGGCAGAAAAAAATATTCTGCATTACTTTTCAATCCACCCTCGTACATCTTGCCACCTTCATACCTAAAATGGCCAGTCCTTATTAATTTTTAATGCAAGCTAAGTGAATCTGACTTTTGAAATGTTTAGTTGTGTCTCATTTTCTTGAAAACAGATAATTCAAATTATGATTGAATGAAATATTCTAATTCTGGCAATATATTTTTAGTTACAAACATTAATTGAAAACACTGAGTAAACTATGTTTTATATAAAAGGAAGCTATTCTGATTATAGTAGAGCTTTTGGATACCTAAATTATGCAAATTTTCTATTTTTTCCCCAAAATTCTCCTGTGTGGCTAGTTCATTCAAGAACCAATTTTCAGGAGTAAATATTTTTGGAATGTGATAAAAAGGTGCAAGAAGTATAGACTACAAACACATAAAAAACGTGTCTCAAATGTAAACAACAAACACATACAGTTGAACCTCAAATTGAGTTTTAGTTATGGATGCTCTTTAACTACTATGGTCCTTAGTGTCCCATTCTATACTGGGCGTGAAACACCAATAATTTTGCTCAGAGGCCTCTTTATCAAGCTTGAGGTTCTTTTACATGCCATAAATCTACGACATGGGACCACCGGCTTTACTTCCCTTCCGAAGGAAGCCGTGCTAAGGATTTTTACGCCCGAAAAAATCCATCGCCCTCCGCCGGGTTTGAACCCGCGACCTTGGGAACTAGAGGCTAGCATGGTACCACTAGTCCACAGAGGACGACAGTTGAACCTCACATATATGTTATTCTCTTGTATGTTTTTTGCAATTTACACTAAATTGTTAGACACAAAACTTTATCCATTAATATTTATCTAAATTATATGTTTTTTGGTTATACGTTTTCTCATTAATATAGTATCACATTTTTACGTCACCATGTGGGAAATATATTCATTAACTTACTCATTTATATGGTATGTTTATGCTATATTAAGGTATATTGTGCCTGGTTTCTGTGTACTGTGTCTTTGCTGTCACAACACAAAACAGTAGGCATGTTGGCTGAGGCATCAATATTTTTGGAATGTATTTATTGCTGTGTGCATGTTAGGACAATATGGTTTGGAAAGGTAATTCTTTCTCAGGTTGTATCTGCTGATGCTGATGATATTGGTGATGAAATTGTCCTAAATAATGAAAGCATATCTAGTGTGCATGAGGCAATTAAAGCTCTAGAAATAACACAATTTCTATATTCGCAAAGTCAAAATGATGACAGCATTTCTGTGATAAGTGTATGATTGTTTGGAAACATCAAAGAAGCCAAGAAAAATTAATAAGTACTTTAAACCAATGTAAAATACCAGTAGTCTGGTGGTTTGTTGTTTTTTTAAGTTTGAAATATGAATAATAGTACTGTTATGCATGAAGTACTGTAAATAGTGTATTATGTTTATTATGAGTTTTTTCTTTTTATTTATGGATGCTGTTTAACTGCTGTGGTTCTTAGCGTCCTTTCTATATTGGGTGTGAAGGACCAGTAATTTTGCTCAGAGGCCTCTTTATCAGGCTTGAGGTTCTTTAACATGCCGTAAATCTATGACACAGGACCACCGGCTTTACTTCCCATCTGAAGGAAGCCATGTTAAGGATTTTTACACCCAAAAAAATCCATTGCATTCCACCGGGTTTGAACCCATGACCTCAGGAACTAGAGGCTAGTTTGGTAACCACTACCCATGGAGGATGATGTATGTTTATTATGTATGTGTATGTTTCATTTATTTCTTTCTTATATTAAATAATACAGAAATAGATTAATAACGTAATAAAACAGTTTCCTTTCCATAAGAAAGTTCAATTTTACATTTTCTCATTTTTACATTATTTTAGCTGTCTCCCTTTGAAAACGTATAATTGAGGTTATACCGTATATTCAGAATTTCCATAAATTTGCACAAAAACTTTCCAAGGTTATATTCAAGAAGGAAATAGAAGACAAAATAGTAAAAATATTCATCTAAGGTAACAGTTCTCAAACTATAACTGTAAAAATTTAACCAATTAGAAGGTCACAATCTTGCACCCTCCCTCTTCTGAGCCTACTGCTGTTTACATTTAGACCCAGGATAAAAGCTGAGCATCAATTTGCTGTACACCGCTGGTATACAGTGACATTTTTAGAGGGACCAGCTGTAAAGAAGTTGCCATGTCACTGTTTGTCAAATGCATATATAAAAGAATTAAAAGAACTTTTAAAACTGAGACACTTAGTCGGTTACTATAAAATATTAAAAAGAAAATAAAGCGTACCTCTTTATTTGCACAGCAATGCTATCATCCTGTCTTATTTTTGGATACATTTTTCTATAACAGCACCATAACAGATACTTTTATTTTGCAGTTTGACCATCAGCTCCTTTTCAACTGATAATAGTGGTAGCTGAGAAAACCTGTTTTCATACTGAGTATTTCACATGTAACTTCTTACATGCTTCAGGCAGGAGAAAGTACATTCTTCTGTAGCAGTATTAATAGGAATAGTACATTTATGGTAGAATAATTAAAAAGCTTCTGGAAGTGCTACTTTGGCCAATTCTTTGTGTTTTAGTAACTTTGCAATCCCAGTCACTGTCTTGTCAGAAAAATATGATAGTCTGTATACAGCCACTGCACAAATTATTATCATAATGAAGCACATTTTTATAAGTTAAGAGACATGAATAAATTTCAGAAATTTGTTTTTATAGGACTGGAACCTTCCCAAGTTAATTAATTCAATAAACTGCAGTTCTTCTAAATAATTAAATATAAATTCCATTTACAAACTATCGTGTCGATGATTTTTTATGAAGATGCAAATATTTCATTCTGTGATCAACTAGTTCATTTTTCTGATGGCACTTTCTATTAGGTCCATTCTTGGTATATTTTCTAGCATTGCACACACTCCATCAAAATTGTTTTGATATTGTTGAATGCAAGAAATGGTTTTTTCACTCTTTAATGCAATGCTTTGTATCCAAAGTCTTTTTCTGAATAATGCTAAATAACACATTAGTCATTGAGAAAATTTTGCTGAGAATTTCCAACAGGAAAGAGAATTTGAAATTCTTTAAAAGTGCTAAATAACATTTAGCAGAGGCAACAATGTCTGCATCCCATTTGTTTGGGTTATCAACAATCTGCTCAAAAAATGTGTTGAATTCTGTTTTATTTTTATGCACTGTATTAGCAATCCTGGGGTTGTAATTCTACTGTGTTGTTGCCACTGCTGGAAACTGTTTATATTATATATATATATATATTTTAGAAATCCAGTGAATAATTGTTAGAAATCTATTCAAATTCTTGAAAAATAATATGCATTTCTTTATGAACTCAACTGGCTGGGAAGAATCAAGTTAAGTCTGCCTGCATAGCAGTACATGAAAAGTGTTTTAGGAAATGTTTTCTTCACGAGTGCCTGCAGACAATTTAGGTGGCCAGAAGACAATGTACCCCATCGTACTCTTGAACTACCAGCTTGTCTTCACATTCAAAGTCTGAAAGGATTTGGAAGACATGTTCGCTTAATGCACCTGTATTGCAATCTTTGCTAATGTCAGGGAAACCTAAAAATCTTTCTTTGAATATCACCTTCTTTTACATAACGATTTACAGTGGAAAAGCTGAGATAAGTTTGTAGCATCGGTAGATTCATCAAGCATTATTTCAAAAAAAGGTGCATCCTTTGGTTCTTGCTTTATAGTATCCAGAATTATATTGCTAATGCTTTCAATGGGATTTAAGTTTGTGTACCTTTAAACACTTAATTTTGTAATTGGGTTATCTAGTTTTATGTCATACCTTTAAAACATTTACAAGAACTCAACTGATTAAGAGATTCCTTCTGCTCATAATCTCCTCGGAAAGGCGATTCTTGTAAGCAAGTTACGTCAATTATATATTTCATTATTTCACTGTTGGAATGCATCTTGGCATAATGCTTTGAAACACTTGCCTGCATTGTTCATTTAACTGTAAGTTTATTTCTGATTTAACAAAAGTTTTCCATATCATCACTGCAGACAAATGTGATTCTTCTCATGATTGATCTTTGCTTTATGGAAATTACTGATGTCAGAGAAACCAGTTCCATTCCACGCTCTCTTAACTCTTTTGAAAAAACACAAGGCTAACTGAATATTTTATTTTTCAATTCAATGCAGTTAACCATTTACATGAATCATAGTATTTAGTCTTGAAATGATGAACATACTTCTTCATTTGTGTATTTAAACTAATGTGCAGTGTTGGCCTACACTGTGCTATAATCAGGGCCACTCATAGAAGAGGCACAACCAGGACTCGTGTCAGGGAGCCTGGGGTTTTAGGGTTCCCAAGGATTTCGTGAGATCTGGAAGTCGTAAATATGTTTCGGAAATCCAAGGAAAAAATGCGAGCTACGAGTATTCATATATTTTAATGCATCTTTTGGATCTTGGTCTGTTTATTATGCCTCAACCTTTATGAAACATGGTTGTTACTTATGACATTTTATATTCATAACTGCTAATATATTGCCCCAACAATGTTGTGCATGAATATTGAAGTTCAGCTTTGACATCAGCAATAATGAGTTTCGGTGGTGTTGTACTTTATATTCCTAATACACATGCTTCTGGCATAGTGTTAATGAGAAGACACACACAGAAGGTATATATTTTGATCTTTGATGCTAATGTATACATACCAAAGTAAGTATCAAAATAAAAGTAAAAAACACACATGACTGTTGGTAACAGATGTGCTAAATTCTTGTTAAACTTGTTGCAAAATTTATTTTGCAGGCTCCATTTCCAGACTGCTACTGTTACCATAGTATCATTGCCTTATGCACATTAGTTTGTACATCTGACAGTGGTAATTTTCTTTTCAATCTCTACGCTGTAATCTGCTAATAGCATAGTGAAATACATAGCCAATTTCTTAAATTTGATTGTCAGCGACAATGACAAAGGTGTATGCTAAGCAAGAAGCGGTGTAACAGCATAAGTCTGGTGTCATTGAAGTTCATGATTGTCAGTGGGTTAAAGGCAGAGAATTGTTTGAAACTTTTTCAATATAACAGTGGCTTGTTTAGTTTGTGTTCTGAATAAATTTAAAATTAATTCAGTGCAGTTATAATTGCTTATATAGTAGTTAAATGGGTATCACACATGTTTAGTTAGCTGCTATAAAGGCTAGTTATCATCATAAATCAGGTGTTAAAAAAAAGAGCTGAAAAATGAAAAAGATAAGAAAAATATCAGGAAGAAATTCAACAGTGTAAACTGATATCCACTTACCTCTCAAAATCAATAGCCCTATGAGATTTGAAGATACAATCAAATACCTATAGAAGCAGAAGATAATGCAGGTAAACATGTTCCTGTTACATCCCTTGAATGTCAGGTACCTATATATCTATTTACCATTACCATCAGTTCAAGGTAGAACAGAAACTGACTTTAATAATTTAGTAGTTTACTAAATCAGAGTCTACTTTGATAGACAGTTGGGACCCCTCAGATCCTGGCCAGTGGCCACAACAATTACAAATGTTGTGAGTTAAATAATTGTTAAGAAATGTTTGCCTAAAATAAATATTGAAAGTTTGCAAGAATATTATGACTCAGAAAAGAGGAAATTTGCAGACCATCATCTTCATTTTAAATATTCTTCTGGAAAAGTATCAAATGAAAAGAGATTAGTTAGTTTGGAATTATACCCAAAAAGGTCTTTCAATATAATTTTTTTTAATGTTCCATTTATACCCCAAATCTTAACTGCAATGGTCATGTTGGTGGCCTTTACCTTTTGAACATACTGCCTATTGGCAATGTGTTAACTCGTATACTATTGTCAGTGGGCTTCTGCTTGTTTCTTTGGGTTTTTTACATTAGATCACACATGCATTCACTCTCTCATTCATACTTCTGGACTCTGGAGAGGATGGGGAATAATCTTGGCTAGAGAACAATTTCCACCCCCTCCCCCACCTGGAAATCAAAACTGGGAGCTCCCGCACAGCAGGCAGGTGCTCTACCGACTGACCTACGGGCCAGCAATACCATCTTGTAAAGCTATATTAGGCAAATGAGAGGGATTCGATTATACTCCATCACCATGGAAAGATTTATATGGGGGCCTACCTTGGCATGCAAACATTCGTAGTCAAAAAAATAATTATGTGCCTTGGAGAAATTTAAACCAGAGCTTCTCGGGCTTTGGAATAGATAACAGCTTTCAAAGACAAACATCTCAAGAGCAAGGATTTCTGAAAGAGTTTCTGAAAAGGCTACTGGATATTCCTCTCTCCCTTGCATCTAGAAATCTTGCATTTAAAGGCAATAGTAATAGATTAGATAATAAAAATGGAAATTTCTTAGGTGAGATTGAACTCTTGGAAAAATATGATCTGTTTCTAAGGGAATATAATCTTCATATGAAGAAGTGTCAAGAGGAAAATAAACAAAACTGTCCATTATTTAACCTGGAGAACATGAGATGAATTTCTGTCATTGGATGCAAACTAAATATTACAATTAGTATATATACAAGAAAGAGAGAATGCTATGGCCTTTTCATTCAAGTATTACACAACAGTGATCTATACAAAAAAGCAGAATGTTGTGATAAATATGTTTTATTGTGAAGAGGAAAATGAATGGCAAATGTATAAAAGTTTCCTAAAGTCTTTTTATTTCCACAAAAAAGGCAAGGAGATAGCAAATGCTATTATAGAAAATTTGAGACATCACAGCATTGATACAGAGGACTGCCAAGGTCAATGTTATGACCAGGATTAGGGTTTTTAGGTGTACACCTTTTTTCTTAGGGTAAGTTAAAGCTGTGCGGAAAGATATCACACTGAAATTTTGTGTCCAGTTGCAAAAAGAGACATTTTTTCTCGCATCTTTTTCCCTTTTTTGGGACCTTTACCCCTTTTTGGCACCTTTATCCCATTTTCCCCCAACCATGCCCATAATCCCTTTTCCCCCCTTTTTTTTAAAGTTTCATTCCAATTTAGTTTTTAACTTTCAATTAACGTTTCTTCAGTTTGCTGTGTACGTGCGAATAGTAAGTCTACCTCTATCGTAAATGCCACGCGGGAATTGAAAGCACACTCGCAACAATGGAAAATAATTGTGTGATCGACGAAAACCTCTTTCTCTTGCTTTACCGCTATAAAGTAGCCTGCAATAATGCAATTGACAATGAGTGATTCTATCCCACCAGAATCAGTAGCCTGCTGTTCGTGAATGTGAGTTTGTTACTGTGAGAGACTTCATCTGTTTGCATGGAAGCAAAGGCTGGACACGCAGAGATGGCAGTAGCCTCACCCACGCAGTTCCAAGAATTATTAAGACTGGGTTCTGCTCAAAACTACTAAAAATCGCTGAGACTGAAGTTCCAGCATGAATGAGAATATTCTGTTATTGTCGCAGTGTTATAAGGGAATATGGACAGCGAACGGGTGCAAGAGTGAGTTGTGTGACAGTCGCATTGTGTTAGCAAGTGAACTAGTGTTAGCAACAGGTGTACTAGTATTAGATTTTACCATGTCAAAGGTGTCCAATGCTCGATTTATTGTTCTGGCTGAGGAATTCAAACAAGATTTCATAGACACTGATGGAACTGTTATGCAATGTACTATTTGTGATTCAGGAATTTTGTTTGATGAAAAACACCAGTGAGATTGCATCAAACAACACATTTCCAACTCTAAGCATCAAATAAACAAGACTCTTCAAGCAAAACAAATCATGGCAACCTCTATTATGAAATGCATTTCAACAGAGTTCTTCAAAAAGCCAAAATTTGAAGGAATTAAACATTGATTTGTGTGCAGCTCTTACACAAGCAGGAATTCCGCTCAATAAGGTGAACCATCCAGCCTTCAAGGGATTTCTTGAAAAATACACAGAGATGTCAATGCCCGATGAGAGTACTTTAAGAAAAAACTACATGGAGCCTGTTTACCAAGAAACCATAGAAAGAATCAAGGAGAAAGTGTGATTGCGATGTGGGAATCATTGTGGATGAAACTATAGACTAAATGGAACGATATGTTTTGAACATTTTAGTTTTTACCTTAGCAGGGGAGAAAGTTAAGCGTATGTTGTTAAAAACATACGAGCTGCAAAAAACCAATGCCAGTACAGTAATGCAATCCATTATGGACTTCTGCCAAAAACACTGGCCTACTGGTATCGAGTTTGAAAACCTTCTTCTTGTGGTTACGGACCAGGCACCAAACATGGTTTCAGCTGTTAACCAATTGAAACCTTTATTTACTAATTTGAAGCATGTGACATGCTTGGCTCATGCCCTTCACAGGGTTTGTGAATCCATAAGGAATGAATACGACATCGCAAATCAATTCATCTCTGCCCTGAAGAAGATTTTACTGAACGCTCCGAGCTGTGTTGTTTACTACAGAGAAATCACTGGCCTGCCCCTTCCAAATTTCCCAGTCATTACTTGCTGGGGATCTTGGATTGAGTGTTGTGCAATAATTTTGACAAAATTAAAGAGTTTGTGCTTTCTTTGGATCCATCCGACGCAGGTGCAATTTCCAGGTCACAGCAGCTTCTATTACCGGAGAAAATACATAATTTGCAGACAGAACTATATTGTGTCCATAGTTACAAGTACCTGCCTGCAGCTATTAAACGATTGAAAGAACAAGGTCTGGAAAAGGAAAAACAACGGGATATTTTTACTTCTGTGAGGGAGCAGTTAGATGGCTTTGCCAAAGACAAACTTGAATCTAGTCTTCAGAAGAATCCAGACATTGAGGAATTCACCACATCTAGAGTTGCCATTCTGAGTGAATACAAGGTTTGCCCCACTGGTTTCTGTGGATGTTGAAAGAAGCTTTAGCATCTACAAAGACATTCTATCTCCTAATAGAAACAGACTTACTTTTAAAAATGTGGAGATGCTTAATGTCTTGAAGTACAACAGCTTCATGTTTTTTCCTTCTTTTGATAGTGATAATTTGATGTACTTGTTTGTAGTTCAATAAATTAGAATATTATGCTTATTTCAAAAACCCAAATAAATAAAACTGTCATATAATTTTTCTGTGTAATGAATAGTTTTTGCGTACTAATTTTTGAAGAAAGAAAAAAAATGCAAGTACAAAACTGTAAAACTCTTTTTTCTCTTAAACTAAGCATGATAGAAAAAAATTATATGACGTATTTGTGGTTCCATGACATAGAAGTAACATAAGATTATTTTTTTGAAAAACACATAATGTGTTACATTTTGCATACCTATACCCTTAATTTTATACTTTGAAAATTAGGAACTTGAAAACTAATTAAGATTTTGGATTGAAATTTACAAACCAATTATATCAAAAGAAGACTGATATGTGGTTATAAGTTCAGCCCAATTGAATGGATAGTTTAGAAAATAGCAATTTAAGTTGTGCATCCCCTTAAATAAAAGAGCACCTTATTGTCCCTTTTTTTCACCTTATTTGAGCACCTTTTCCCTTCCTTTTTTCATCTGAAATTTGCACCTAAAAATCCTAACCCTGGTTATGACAATGGCGCCAGCATGTCTGACCATATCAAAGGAGTTAAAGCTATCATTAGCAGGATTTTCTGCAACTTACCTACCTCATGCTCCTCACTCTTAATCTCGTAAGTGTCCATGCTGCCAGAGGCTTTATAGAGTTTGTAACATTTTTCAATTTTGCAAATCAAATATATAATTTTGTTTAATGCCAGTCCTGGGAGAAGGCATAACCTTACTCAGAACACAAAAAAGGCACTTCACAAACCTTCAGAAAGTTGATGCAGTTCAAGAGCAGATGCTGTGAAATCTTTAGCTGAAAAATTGCCATAGATAATACCAGCTCCTCATTGTGCTAAGACACACTGTAACCTAACCAAAGAAGTTATAGCAGAAGTAATAACAGGATTAATTGATTATATCACTGAATTTAAGAATATTGTTCTCTAAATAATTTGGGCTGATATCCTTGAAAAGATTAATTTTTTTCAGTATCATTTTACAAAGCTGGGATGTAAGTTTACTTATATATAATATATAGTAAGTATATATTTAGTATTATACACACATTGTTAGATTACAAGGACAGGAAAAGCATGTACGGCAATGAGGTTCATACGATTGTTGTATTTTACAAGAGTAAACTGAAACTGTTCACAATAAAAGTCCTTCTTCTACTACTACTACTACTACTACTACTACTACTACTACTACTACTACTACTACTACTACTACTACTACTACTACTGCTAGCACTACTCACTTTACTGCAGGAAAAGCAACACATTAAGAAACTTAGGGAAGACATGCAGAAACTGAATATTGGTCCACTTTCCTTGAAAAAGCTAAATGAATTGCAGCTGAACTACACATTGGTGCAGAATCTGAGGAATATAAAAGAAAAAGAAGTGTTTTCTGATGAAGTACATCATAGTATAGAGCAGAGTGATGAAGAAGCAGAACAAAACAACAAAATTTTCAATGGTTTCACTGAAAGTATTATATCCCAATTAAATGTTTGTTTTAAAGAAGTTCAAGAAGTTTTAAAGAAGTATATGTGCCAAACCTTTGACCTGATTCTTGACATGACAAGAGAAATATCAGAAGATGATTTGGATAGTTTCACCAGGAATCTCACTTCAAAATACCTAAAGATCTGAGCAGCAAACTGAAAGATGACCTAAAACACTTCCAGTATATTTTTAAGGTGACATTTCCAAAATATTTGTCAATAAGACCGGAAACAGATTTCCTCTTTCTCTTTTGAATTCCATTTATAAATTCAAGCTTCATTCAGTATTTTCAGTACTGTGTATTGCTCTAACAGATTTTGTACTTTGTGAGTTAGTGCTGCTTCTGGCAGGAGAAGTTTCAGTAAACTGTCTCTCATAAAGAACCACTTGAAATCCACCTTAGGAGAAGAAAAACAACTATATATCTGTTAGCAATTAGCATTATGTTTCAACATCTCAGATGTTATAGATAATTGTGTGGCTGCCACAGTTACAAAATTCAAGAAGCACATTGCCAACAAGATGGAGGATATACTGCATCCAAACCTTTTTTTAAAATGTGCCATGCTGACTTAAAATGTCTGTATTTGACATTCATATTAACAAATAATTATTAATCAGTAATTAAATTGTTATTTTCAGTTATAAAATTTATTCACTTTATTAAAAACGCATATATTGCTACACTACCGACTACAGTATGTCAATACCTATTGTTGTACTTTACTATTTTGTGCAATGATTACATATGGGACCTGATGAATTTGGGGTTTGGGGGTGCCCTACAATCATGTTTTGTCAGGTGGCCCTTAATTTATCTGGGCAGTGCTGACTATTATATCAAGCTTATTTTGAAAATTCAAGGTCCCTAATGAAGTAGTTAACAAACAATCCAAAATACAACACAGAGTTTGCTTGCAAGCATGAATGGATTGCACCTGAATAGAATGGGTCCAATACTCTCTGTTGCTGATGTATGAGTCAGGACTAGTTGTTTATTACAGGCACCAAATCCCCTTCCATGTTCATTATAGAGCATGAAGCAATCATGGTCACTGTTATACTGCACTGAAATAGTTACTGGGACTAGTTAATAATCTACCTGATATATTAACAGTAAATAATTCCTCTTAATAAGCTTGCAGATGCTAACTTACTGTAAATTGCTTATAGGAACATTAAACTAAATCTAGCCCCTTCTCCAAATGGATAATCGATTACTGCTAAATACCAATGGAGGGGAGATGAACAAAGAGGAGGGAGGGAATATAAGTCGAGACTCTGAGTGAGTAGTCACCTGGAATTACAGATAAAATACTTTGAATTGTTGAAAGTAATGAATTAATATAATTGAGGAAACACAACAAATTTAGGGAACTAGCCTATCCTATTAGACCATTCATGGCATACCACTGCTGTATGCTGTTCCCAACCATTGCAATTCCTCAAGCTGACAAGCTCAATGAGCTACTTGAGAAATGATATGGCAAAAACAAAAGAACAATTTGATCTTCATTGGTTACTGTTGTTGGGCATAAACATCATGAGCAAGCTGAAAGTGCAGGACAATGATAGTGCAATTGCATCTTTTTGTAACCATAATGCGATAATCGTTACATCTAGAAGATAATTTCTTTAACATTTTTGTCTTCAAGTTGTATGCAGTATCTGAGAGATAGTACACAAGTTCATGAACATTCTGTATATTTTGAAACCAAGGGCTAAAAAAAAATTGTTCCTATATGATTATTGTGGCTTCTTAATTCTGTTCTGGATATAATTGAGTATTTTTTAATAGAAAAAACAGTTTATTCTTTGCTGACTTTGCTTATCTAAAATACATAAAAAAGCTCAAGTGTGATAAAGAGCAAAATTTCCAGTCTTTCATGCCCAACATAGAATGGGACACTAAGTACCATGGCAGTTAATGAGCATGCAGAAATAAAACTCAATTTAATGTAATTTTCTTATCTAAAATGAATTTATGTCTACCAGTTCTCAAGAGTTAATATCACTGAAGTTCTCTGTTTATTGCAGGCATTGCTTCATGAAATATTTCTGCTGAAGTACTTCATTCATGTTTCAAAAATTACTAATGGCATCCTGTCCATGTTGTATACCTTTTTCTGTCATTTTAGCAACTACAGCACTTGTTTCATTTGACATAATCACAGTGTATTCAGGAAAAACAAAGCTGGCATAGGTGCAGGAAGGGGAATTGAATTTTTAATAATTTGACAGTCCTTAGCAAACTGAAACAACTTTTGTTTTGACATTCTACTTCAATACTGAACACATAGAGATAAAAACTCTTAGCTTTAGAAAAATAACCTATATTTGCATTATTAAACAATTTTTGTATTTACGGATACTTCAGTTCACCAGCATTTTGAAAATGACTATCTTCTGTTACAGAACTTGGTGGGAAACAATGATCAGTCCTGGGGCTGGAATCTTGGCCGGAATAAACTCTACCATATAGGCAGAAACAATTCAGGAGTGACTTATCCTGTACTGGACAAGCCAGATGTAACGTTTAATGTACCAGACAGATTTCTGGGTATGCTTTTCCTTTATTAGCCTATTAAGATTCTTAGGAGAAGTTGATCATAAAACACTGGTTAGAATAACAAAAGATGCACTTAAACTAGGGCACAAAAGACATTATAACCAAACAGTGTTCTGAGAGACTATGCATTCATTAAATTTATATTTGTCAATGTTTCAAGGAAATACAAGTATACATACTCTGATGCTGGTTTCACCAATTGTTGTCAAGGACTTTAGAGATCCATCAAGGTATTGATGGCTTGTATAAAGTGGAAGTTCTACTCACCAATTGCATCATCATTTGACTGCTGAAGTTCCCATAAACTTTTGAGCCACCATTTTCCTTCAAATCATTGATGTTCTGTCAGTTATGGTTTAAAGGTTATGTGCAACAGTTATTGGCAACACTCAGATATTTCACAAAGGGTCATTCCATACTTTTAATGGTGACTGCAATGGAGTTTGAAACCCACAGTGTGCAGATACATGAAGAAAGTATCAAAAGCAATTGCTTCCTTATGGCCACAGTATGATAAATTTATCGGAAGGCAAAGAGGCAACTGCAGTGACCCAGGTATTTTATGCAGTTGCAAATTTTCCTGACATTATAGACAATACTGACTGTAATCATGTGCCCATTGTCACAAGAAAATAAAACTGAGTTTTATTTATGTATGCTCTTTAACAGCTATAGCTCTGAGAGACCCATTCTATACTGGGAGTGAGAGAGTGTATATTTTGCTCAGAGGCTTCCTTATCAGGCATGAGGTTCTTTTACATCTCATAAATCTATGACATGGGACCATTGGCTTTAATTCTCTTCCAAAGAAAGCCATGCTAAGGATTTTTATGCCTGAAAAAATCCATTGCACTTCTGGGTTTGAACCCTTGACCTTGGGAATTAGAGGCGAGAATGTTACCTACCTTGTCACAAGGTGGGTATAATGCAGAAGTATATGCAAACAGGAGAGTTTGCAATGCAAGTTTACTAATTATCAATATTGTGGCATGCTGGTAAGGTTATGTTCATGAGAGCTTTATACTTGACAATTAGTTAAAAATGCTGTTTGAGTCATGGAGATGGCATTCTGTGCTTGGTGACAATGGTAACTGAGGGAAGTAGAGTAGTTTAAACATGTGCATTGTACTTTTGTTTTTGAAGCCACAATTATCAGTGAAAAGAGATGTAGCAAGCATTACTGTTGTCAACCTTCACAAACTGATGTAATGGGTTGTCATACTTGACAAACCATGATTTTCATGCAATTCTCATTGACAAAATGACAAAAATTCATTAAGTGTTAATTTGATGACCCTCAAGCTAAATTTGCTGACAGTTGGTAAAAGTCTGAGCTGTTAATTTCCTATTTGTGCCAAGAACTATAGGCATTTTAGACCAACTTTATATGATTTTACATAGAATTTTAATCAACATCATCATCTATGTGAAGAAAGTATATAAAAATATCTGATGTTTTACAATTTCATGACTTTTCTATCCACTGTAATTCATATTCATGGCTGTTCTACAAATTATTCACGAATATTTAACTACTGTTCTTTCACACTAGCCATGTGTAGTTTGAAAGTTCAATCAGCCCTGAAAACTTCAATTTCACAGCCAGAATTTCAGCCA
Source organism: Deroplatys truncata (assembly GCA_030765065.1). NCBI lineage: Eukaryota > Metazoa > Arthropoda > Insecta > Mantodea > Mantidae > Deroplatys > Deroplatys truncata. Next base: position 97,600,771 of record CM060990.1, on the reverse strand, counting down.
CATATCTTGGGCTCTCTGTGCTGAAGCTCTTACAGCTTGAGCTACCACACGTGATGTCCATATGCGTATTCAACTTTCTTGCCTGATCTAAGTATTACATCAATAAGTTGTTTTTCTGCCTAATTCCTATTGAGCATGATATTTTTTCGCCAACATATTTTCAGTATGTACATATTCTGTTGTGGTGACACACAAGCTTACAGGTAGCTAGGATGACAGTTAAATGTTTAAAAAACAGGCCTTGATACTGCATAGGCTTTGCATTAGCTCATGAGAAACAAAAGCATGGTGATTAGCACCTCATAAAATGTATGACTTAAAATAACTAGCATGTTTGACTAACAATAGCGAATATCTTGGGAAAGGTGAATGGCACAAACAATTTTCTTATAAGCTATAAATTAGTGAGATCTGCGTTTTTCCTATAGTAAGTTTCTGTAGGAAGTTACACTTTCCTAGTAATGCAAAATAATTCCATATTCAGTCTCAATGAAGAGGACTTATAGGCCATTTATTGAAAATTAAAAATATGATATATTCATTCATTCTTCATGTGTAAATCTCAAACATATTTTAATCAAAATCATTATAGCTGTTTTTGAGAAAATAAAAAGGATATATAAAAACATTTAATGTAAAGGGAAGTTTAGGTTGCAGGGATTTGTGAGAATCTTCATGTTACATTTCTGAAAGATGCTAGACTTAAATATGATGTTCTTGATTGTTAGTTTTTGAATTATATTCTTCTTGGATACATGATTGTTTTCTGAAAAATACTCAATTTTTGCTCAGAAAATGTGTATTTTGCAGTAAAATCTCTATATTAAATTATTGGATAGAATACAGTACTCCTCCACCAACCACAGGTAGTTTGAGAAATTAATACAAAAATAAAAGAATCACTTTTGGTCAACTAATAAAATAAATGCTGAAGATAAATTATTTTAAAACAGTTATATGGAGCTGTAGGAGTAATAATTTGGGAGTAATCGTTATTACAAAGAACAAGGCTCTTGTAATGAATTCTGAAATATACTCATTTGTTTCTATAAATAAATTTTGTTTACAGTAATTGGCATTAATATACCAAACAATTGGTCACCTGAAAGCAGTAGCCTTAATGATATGAAATTGACCTGAAAATAAACAAGATGATAAGAGTTCAAGATGCCGTTGATTTAACAGTAAAAGTATTCTGCATTTAAAACTGTATTACTAAGATAATTGGGGCTTAGATTTAATTATACAGACTATAAACTTTCTGGTCTGAGAATGGGTCCTAACATAAACAATACATGTAGTATCACTCTTGCTTGAAGTTTCATGAATGGATGGTGGAGCTTCCTCTCTTCCCCCTCAACAGCTGCTTGACTGTTTAGTTTCTGAAGCTGAAGAAACTCCATTGTTATCTCACAATGTTATCTTAACCATGAGCTATCTTTCATTGCAACAGTACTGAGTATTAAAGAAACACATACACATATACTTCTTAAACTAAATTTACTAATTCAAGAATGGGTGAAAAAATGTTATGAAATATCTTTTGTTAGTAAAAATATATGTTTTAATATGAGTCCTTGGGTAGTAGCACACACCCAGTTCATCCAAAGTGGTGATATTGCTTGAGTAGTATTTCAGGTTTATAACCAGCCTGTCTACAACTTAGTCACACAGCATTCACAGACATAGCAGTTGTTAATTTAATGATACCCCTAACCGCAAGCGTATTATAATATTCTAACAAAAAGTTAAACACATTCAAGACTATCATTTTTGTACCACTTTTAAGGGTTTTTCCACTTCTATGTTTAATTAATCAGACTACTCTGATCTGGTGTACACTCAGCCATGATCACAACATAAACACTACATATTAGAACAACCGTTGCTTCCCTCAAATAAACAACGCAGAATACGGATGGCTGTATGACAATGATAATAAATAGGACTTACCTATTTAAGTTATGTTTAAATGAAACTATTATTAAAATACTGTATTATTCATTGTCTTTATTATTTGAAGCACAAAAGGAGTAATAATACATACAGCGCAGTAGCAAACTGTTTTCATTCACTTAAAAGCTGCGCTGTGGCAGTGGCACATACATTTGTTTACACCAGATCTTTTCTAGATGGAGTATAATTTCTTCATAGGCCAGGTATTCAATACCAATCAAAATCACAACCCCTGCCAGTATGAACAGTCATGGTAGACTATCACTGAAATTTTGTTGAAATGAGATTGTCACACCTGATTCACAATTGTTTGGAAATTGTCACAACTTCTTATTTTATTTGCAAGCTAAAGAAACAAAAACATATTCATAAAATAAAAGTTTGTGCTACATTATAATTTGGTATGAATATACTCAATTAAATAATATTATGAGGATCATCGAGAAGATGTTCCGCATTTTACATGTAACCAAGTTCCTGGAAAATGTAGGAGTCCCAACTGTTTATTGAACAGTAAGTAGTGTAGTTATTAAGTAGATACTGAAGGAGTTTCCTTGATGCAGTACAGGAAGTTTTAGGAATCTTGATATTAGTTAACTTGTGTAACCTATGCTTTAAGTACGTGAAAATAAATGTTACAAGACAAGAATAGTTTTCTATCTGCAAGTGAGATATCCCTAATCTGGATCATTATACTCAGAAACTTTCATTGTGTAATAAATTAAACAATGAAATTGTAATGCATACATAAATCACAAGACTTAAGAGCTAGTGTACATGTGAGACTGTGTTACTGGAGCACTTTTTTAATTCTTTTATCACAAAAAATGAACTTTTTTCAGTTATACTGGATATGAACATGGGAACGCTTTCATTCATGGTTAAAGATTGGTTCCTTGGAAAAGCATTCTGTGGCCTCCAAGGCCGGAAGCTGTATCCAATTGTGAGTACAGCATACAGCTATTGTGAAATCACAATGAAGTACATCGGGGGTTTATATCGTAAGTATACATCATCTGATTTATGTTATACAGTTCAGTAATCTGAATCTTAAGGCAATTCAAGTTACTGAAAGGTATTTGGCTAAGATCTCTGCAAAAGATGTCTTTCAGGGATTAGATATCACAAAGGACTACATCACACTTGCATACCATGTAATAAAATGTACAGTAAAGCCGCTGGACAGTATTCTGTTTTCCAGTAATAGTACTATAATTCTTCCGGCCTGAGAATGGGTCCTAACATAAACAATATAGTAGTATCACAACATAATGCTTATTAGCATGTCATTGCTTCCAGCCAATAAATAACATGGGAATAATGATGACTGCATGACCATGGTAATAGATAGAAGCTACGTTACTTAAGTTATGTTTAAATGAAACAATTATCACAATACTATCATTATTTGAAATACAAAATGGGTGATAATACATGCAGTGCAGTAAAGAATTATTTTTATTTGCTTGAAAGATGTGCTGCGGTGGTGTCACTTGCATTTGTTAAAATCAGGACCCTTTCCTAGATGGAATATAATGTATTTCCCTGGAACATTTCCTTTCCAAATTGTCATTTAAATTTAATCACCATCAGTGTTCACTACCTGTGGTGCCATAAGCATATGACTGGCATTTACACTATCCTCAGAATGTCGCTAAAAGGAAGTAATAAGATGGAATATGTGCAGCTGCTGGGCAACCAAATCTGCAGGCATTGTTTCCTTTCATGGAATGTAGTTGAGATGATTCATTTTATACTACTGCCCCACTTAGAGTCTGTTAAGTAAATGCAAAAGCAGTTGCTCCACAAAGGAAAGGTGTTTAAATAAAGCTTAATTGTTGCATTAAACAAGTCTCCACAGCCCAGCTTAGGGAAATTGTCATTTTTTGACCTTGAGAACCAATAAGAATCTTCATTTCAAGTAACTGATAATTGCATGTAGACTTCCTGTGGAGTTTCATTTGCCAAAGTTTTGTATTTTAATTTCTTTGTGGTAGTTAGGGCAAACGATTGTTGTAGAGACAAAACAAAAAGCATATTGCAATAGAACCCAATAATTCAAAAAACTTTGAAATTCAAAGAATCTCTTGTTCCTGGATAACTTGCTGTGAGTTATTTAAATTGTTTAGTTGAAATTTAGATTGTTTGTAATTCAAAGAAGAAAGTTTTATCATTACTGAAATGCAGAGTTTTAATTCAGAATTGTTTTTAATATTTTAAAAACAGTATTTTAGAGCACAATTTAAATGTCCTTTTGGAGTGCACAGGGGTTGCTTTCCTCACTTTTAGTTTCACTTTGATATGTCTACAGCATGCTTCAGAGATGTTAAGTTCAAGTGAAATCTTAGTTCTTTTGTGCTCTTGCAGTTATGTAGTAAATGCTTTACAGTCAGCTATAACTTCAGTTAAAGTAACTCCAAGAATAATCTTACAGTATACAGTACAGTTATTCTTGCAGTTATTTTACTTAACTTTTAATGTACAGTTACTTTGTACTATTACAGTATTTTAGTTTAGTTATGCAAGTTCATTTTTTTGAGTTGTGAGTAAGATGGCTAAGTGTCCATGTTATTCTGAGACACTAGCAAGAGTATGGAAATTTTAAGGAAGGTGAACAACAGACAAAAACCAAAAACTGAAATACCTAGCTAAAGAATTTGGAATTTCTATGCACACGCCTTCAACATTTATAAAAGATTACAAGAGCATAGAATTTAAAAAAACTAATGGACCATTAAGCATTTGTGTGGTTTTAGGTATTATACAAAAGTATTTATTATATATTCTTGATATTTGTGTTAAATATATGATTCTTTTATTTTAGTTTGTACTGTCTGTCAAAACCCTAAAGAAAAAAGGAATCAAAATATAATGTTTTAGGCCAGGTGTACACTTTGTGAAAAGTACCATATGCTTCAAGGTGCATAGCTTTCTTTTTAAACAATGAGTGTCCTACTGTATATAAGGTGCTTTCTGCAGTAAACAGTAATAAAATATATTTGATAACATTTCTTCATCCATTCTTGAATTAATGCATTAGTATATTTAGTTTCTTTATCAAGTACAGTAACACATATTTTTTAACACTTAGTGATGGTACAGTGAAAAATAGCAAATGGTTAATATAAAACTGAGAGGTAATGATGGCAGTTTCTTGAGATGCCGAAAGTAAACATCTGAGCATTTGCGAGATGTCAAGCGCAGAATGATTCTATTTGCATTTGTTTATGTTTGGATCCATTCTCAGACCAGAAAGACTATAATGATGCAAAATATGTCTTAAATATACTAGGTAACACAAATAATAAATTACTTAAGTGTTGCCTCAACTCAATTGAGGTATATAAAAACTTAACTGTGGTTAAAACTTGTACTCCATGAATTTTAGCCTTTGTTTGACTTCTTTTATCAGGAACCCTAATCTCTCTTATTTCCATACATTAATTTTAACCTGAGATGATGGAAATCTGTTCAACTGTTTTGTCTTTCAAAAATTTGTATCTTTGTTTTTCTATTGAGGTTTCTGTGTTGGATTAACTAATGCTATTAGTTATAGGTATTCACAAAGCAAACACAAAATCAGATTAATATAAAAATCAATAGTTGAAGTAGGATGCTGTAGAGCTTAATGATAACATTCCTAATTAAAGTTTTTTAGTTGAATAAACAGTTACTCGCTTCATCATATACGTTCTTAACATCAGACATGTTTCCCACATTTTGTTGTGTAATCATCGGCCTGTATTCTTATAGGCTCTTTTTTATGTGATGGTCTAAGAATGTAATGGTGTCCTGGTATCCTAGGTGTACATTCTACAGTTCCTGACACTGTTTTAGTGGAATTTTATTTTATTGTTTATAATGCAGGATTAAAACCTGCTTTTTGTTTTTCTGGTTTTGTCAGGGCACTACTTATCACAGGAGTTATGTGCCCTAAAGCCCTACTACTATTACTTCCACTACTACTACTTGTACTCTACTACTACTGCTACTACCACTACTACTTCTACTACTACTCCTATTACTACTGCTACTCTACTACTTCTACTCTACTATTACTGCTTCTACTACTACAGTATCAGTCATTTTTGACTGCCAGAAGTGTTGTCAGTATCTTGCAAACCCCATTTCAGATGGATTTAGTGGATGGATTTGTGTACTGGGTTAACTCATTGGTGACTTTGAAATTCTTTAACACCACTTTATATTTCTTTATATAAATCTGTTAAGAACTGAGTTCTTTAAGCCATCTTATGTATTTTATTAGGTTGATTTTAAATACTGTTTAAAGCCGATTCTTACTACATATGACACCACAAGGACATTTATCACACTGGTAGCAAATGAAATGAAATGATAACAGGAGAAGAAGATTTAGGAGGAAACATTTCAGGCCTAATTTTAATGTAACTTCCCAGCATTTCCCAGGTATGAGGACACAGGAAAACTTGAAAAAGCCTCAACCGGGGAGAACAGTTCTGGCGGGATTTTAAATGCAGATATTCCATTCATGTATCCATGCCTGAATGATCTCGGCTACCTGTGCCAGTGACTTTAATATGTCAACATTGTTCTCTTTGTTATGGTTCTTGTTCAAAGTGAGCTGCTAACACTAATTTTTCAATTTATTTGCAAGTGATGTGCCTAAGCTTTTTTTTTTCTTTTTTTGAACTGGGTTCCAGTTCCATTTCTTCATTTTTTCCCACACCTATATAAGTACAAAGAAGTTATGATATCTACATAGAACATGTGAACTGGCATGATATTATGGTGCTGTTAATAAAAGCCTGTGTTCAATAATAATAATAATAATAATAATAATAATAATAATAATAATAATAATAATAATAATAATAATAATAATAATAATAATAATAATAATAATAATAAACAATGTTTTGAATGTTTAATGTTAAATTATAACTACCTCAGTGTTAAAAAGGAATGAAACAGAGATACATAGAATGGAAATCCTTTAGTGTCCAATGAGAGACCTACTATAGTGTTGCTGTTATATCAAGATGTGCATATTTTGTTTGAAATGCCTTTGTTATCCGTGAATATTTTTTTTATATACATGTATTGTCATTCGGTGAAGTTAGCTTCTGTAGAGCTACTTAGCTTATAGATTCTATTTTGAAATTCTTTATAGGGTGAGTCAACTAAAGCTGCCACTGCATATATCTCTGAAACAGAAATAAGAATAGAAAATTAACTTTCTCAGGCATTAAAACATGGGAGGAGCTCACCAAGTAGATAGTATAGGCCATTAAAAATGTAGGCAAATATGATTTTCAAAATAAACCTACGCTATTTTAATTTGAAACCCCATATTATTTTGACTGATATGCTAATATGAAAAATAACACTAGGAATGGTGTCTTCTGCATCGTAATAGATCAATTCCAAGAAATTGTAACATGAAGTCTCTATCTCTCTCTCAGTCTTTCTAACCATGTGTAATTTACAGTGTAATAATATCCAATTGATAATGTGAAAATAATAGTACGAACAGCTTTTGTTGCATTGCAATACATCATTCACATTGCAATGAACTGCAATATGAAATTCATGTGCTTGAGACTCAACAATATGGTTGAACTTCAGAATGTGCAACTGATATATGTTTCATTGCATCTCAAGCATTAAACTCACATTTGAATTTCTCGGAACATAATTAACCTATTATGATGCAACAAATGCCATCCTTAATGTTATTTTCCATGTTATCAATTGTATAAAAAAATACATTCCATTCCATTAAAAAGAATAAAAATAAGTTTATGCCGAAAAACATAATTATTTATATTTTTGAATGGCCTGTATCATTTACTTTAACTTTAATAAGCCCCTTGCCCACCTTCATGCCTGTGAAAGTCATTTTCAATTCCTACTTTTGTTTCAGAGATATTTGTGATGATAGTTTTAGTTAACTCACCTGGTATATACCTACAGGATACAAATACATGTCTGCCAAAATAATAATAATTATGGGCCAGTAATGTTTTCTCTTATGGAATTTTATAAAGAAAAGTATGTAATATGGTGATAATATCAAATATAAATATGAATATGCAGCATCCAAGTTATTGTTCAAGAGACATTAATTGGGCTTTAACACAGTAAAGCACAAATTAATGATTTAGTTTTGAGTCAAATCCACACTCCACTAATTTTGGTGTCTTGCCTAGTTCATGAGGTAAGTATTAGGTAGCTTGGATAGATACTGAGCAATAGGTTTAGTGGCCTACTTGTGCAGGAGCCTTACAAGTATGTTGTGTGTGTAGGTATTATTACACAGTTGCAACATGTAGTTTCCTGATGGACATATGCAGAAGTACATCACTCGCACTTGGTTGTTGTGTATAGTTCCTTGTAGTGTTATTATGGAGTGGCTGTGATATGGAAACAATGAATTATGATACTATGGTGTTAGTATTTGGAGAGCATCAATGTAATGGCAAACAAGAATAAGCAATTTATAGACAAAGGTTTCCAAATTTCTGCCTTTGTTGAACAACATTTGGACACTTTGTTAGAGGATGTGCCACTAGACATTCTTTCAGACATGCTCTTTCAAAGAAATGGTCACCGTGCATACATTGCAGCATGGACATGCAGGATATTACATGTGAAATATCTCAGTTAATGAAATGGACTTGATAGTCCTTTGCAAGAGTGGCTCCTGAGATCTTAAACAAATCTTACTCCCATGGGCTAGTTTCCCTGGGACTACATTACAGATCTTGTTTACCATGAGTTACATCCATATAAATCATCCCATAAACAGAGCTTTTGCAGCGAATGCAACTATAACACTTGCAATATTGTACAGGGTGCATGAAGGACTAATGGGGACTAAAGGTTGCATTGTATACACATCAGGTTGGAGCTTACTTTGAACATCATCTTTGAGTTCCCAGTACATCAAAATAGAAGTCCTCACAGTGGCCAAAGCATAGGCTTCCCAACCTATTGCTCAATATCTATCCAAGCCACCCAGTACATGTGTATGTTTATATATATTGAGTAATGTATGTAGAGAGGGTGGAGGGATATCAATATAAATTTGTGGTCTGCTTCCAAAAGAGAATTTATCCCCCCATCTCATCCTCTCCTGTATTAGCATTGTCATCTGGTAAACCTAATTCTCAGAATCATAACAACTGCTGGCAGCACAGGCTGACTGTTAAGTTAGACCATCTATTTGTAGCAGATTTCAAGAATTTGCAATTCCCAAAAAATATTATTTTGATATTGCATCAATAAGCAAGTGTTTTATTGTCCCAAATACTCTGAATGTTTAACCCAGTTTATGGCTAAAATGCCAATAATTATGATGTTTTACTTGTTGATATGGGCATCTTGTCATTGATGGATCTTTATTGAAGAGTGATTTGCCAGTGTATGGGAAAACAACAAATAGAGGAGAGCATTGCAGACCTTGACCTGCCACATTCCTTTACAGCTTATCTTCTCCATCGACATAACTAACTCTAACATTCAGTGAAATGTCATTATAATAGGCTTATACAAGGAACATTGGTGGATACTGTGACAGCACACTAAGTTCCTAGGGACCAAGGTCCAGGGCCTCCTGGCCCATCTATCTGCTGTAGGCTAGGCTAATGGCCAGACCCTTACTAGAACAATAGGCATTTGGAACAATAGCTATTGTATACCACTTCCACACTCCAAAGATTCCTTTTGGCTCTTTCTAATAGATTCTCGTTCTCGAAAGTTCTGCTATGTATTACTGGCCTATTTAAGGGATTCCTGGCGGCAGGAAGAGTCAGTGTTGAATTGAGTGGAGTGCTAAGTGCTGTTAGAAGTAACAGTGCAGGTGGACAGGTAGTTTAATTGTAAATTGTAACTCAGCAGTCAGTTGTGAGGTGTGCGTTCAGCAGTTCAGTTGTGATTTGATTCGACAGTTCAGTTGTGTTGTATTCGAGTGTGCGCCAAAGTGACTGGAGTGTAACGTTTGTGTTACTTTGGGTGTCTATTGATAACAAAGTGCATTTTCGCAGTAATTGGCGCTCTCATTTGTTAAATTGGAGTCAGGGGTGGGATCCAAAAGACGCAATGGAGACTCTGCTTCAAAAATTAAGTGAAGTGCAGACAATGAAATCCGGAATGGAGAAGATGGGGACGAAAATGTAATTCCGGATGGAGAAGATGGAGACGGAAATGTAATCCCGGGATGGAGAAGAATTGAATTGAATTGAGTTTTATTTATGAACGCCCTTTATTAAGTGTGGTCCTTAGCGTCCCATTCTATTGTGTGTGAAAGACCGGAAATTTTGTCAGTGGCGTCTTTATGAGGCTTGAGATTCTTTTACGTGCTGTAAACCTACCACACGGGAACGCCGACGTTACTTCCCTTCAGAAGGAAGCCATGCTAAGGATTTTTACGCCCGAAAAATCCATCGCTCTCCGCGTGAACCAGCGATCTCTGGAACGGCTACCATAGCACCCTAGATCTCGCAGGACATCACTGAGGTATCTTGCAATAATCCCCGTTTAAACAGCCACAGGAATTTCACTGAATGCACACAGCTACTTAGCTGTACAAATATTAGAAATGATGTCACAACATTCAACACCGACTTTGTATATCGAAAACGAATGCTCGGCTTTTTACTCTGAAATTACAACTCTATTAATCGCTTCAGAACCTTTTCTTTTCAGTTTTATTTGGCTTTAAACTGAATTGTCCCTTGAACGGATGCGAAAAAGAAGAGATAAAATGAACTATTTTACATCCGTACAGCAGGGTGTTTTTAAAACTATTATTATTATTATTATTATTATTATTATTATTATTATTATTATTATTATTATTATTATTTAGGTATTGTTATATACATTGTCCCATTCGAAAGGGGCCCTGCAAATTTGTATAAAATGGTAACTGGAGAGGAAACTCAGGGGAAAATTGTTCCATTTCAGTCATACTTACTCAAGAAGTGTGGCATGCTACGCCATATTGTTGGTACCAGCGGAGTTTCCTTTCCTGATCGTCCAACTGGTTCACAAATTTTCGAAACAGTTCCTTTAAACTCCACTTGTTACAATAGGTTAGAAACAAATAGGCCAGATTGTGTGCTTACCATTTGTAAATGAAGGGGCTCCTCGATCAGTATATGTGAGTTTTCACACCATAAACGTTTTTGGGGCTTTGCATACCCGGATAGGTGGAACCACCCGTCATCAATGTACCACTTATACTCCAATTTTCTTGTATCTTATAATAGATTCCTTAAACCAACAGTAATATGTAATGCGTTTATCATGGTCAGACTCTCTAAGTTCATGAACAACTGTAAACCAGTAGTGAAACAGGCCAGATTTCTTCACAGCTCTTTGACATATGCTTCGGGACATTCTACTTTCCTGCAATAGATGTCGAATAGCCGTTGTGAAAGAGGCCAACAATCGATTTGTTACATGATCTAACTTTTCTACCGACAATGGCAGACGTTCCCCGTCATGCCAATCCAACATTGTTCCACTGGTCTCCAGCTTCCTCACTAGTTTTTGTATACAGTGTTTAGACCGTCTTTGTCAGCCACCAAACCATTCCAAAAACGTTCGCTGACATGTCTTAAGAAAATCACTAATCCGATTTTGTTTCACGAGAAACACGCGCTCTTCAACGAATATCGTCACAAGCACTAGCAAGCAGACGCATCGCGTCACTTACTCTTCAGAACTGGAAGATGAGCGTCAAACACAACGATTCGCGGACTCTTGGGTGTCGATACACTTCCTCAGTGTTTACCGATTACAGTGTTGCCACGTCAGCTTTCTCATATAATGGATTGTCTTCTGACGGAATTTGATCGCATTCGGTAAAATATTTACGGGATTCATTGACAATTACTGGGGCCCGTTTCGAGAGGCTCACGCCGTATAATGTGCACGGTGTAACAGAAGTACATCATTTGCTTTCTTCACATGGGCAAGACACGTCATAAAGAATGGGTAACACTTCTGCCCATCCTGTGGAACTCTTCCAGCCAATGTGATAAGTGAACCTTGCTGAAATGTGCATTTACAGTAATAAAACCCATACTCCGCTCGCTCTCTCCGTGCAGCGTACATGTCCTGTGATATTTTGAAGAACCTTAATTAAATTGTTTTCTCTGGGATGTTCATAAAAGTGAAATCATAAATAACTGGTTTAATATTTAGCGGTTCAGTAAGTCCTTAGGAAATTCAAGAGATGGCGGTCGTAGCATTGAAATTATATGCTTTTACTAATCATCATCTCACTAGACTCCATAAGGAATATTTACTTCTGAAGCAGAAATGAGGCAATTTTGATGTCTTCGCGCTATACTTCGTTCAAAGCAAATTGTTGGCTTAATGTAAAAAACATGTTGGTTCCAAACTTAATAAATTCAGAGCTTTTCGCACATAAGTATAACAAAAGAGGAATTAATAGCTTCAAAAGTAGGAGTTCAAATGATAAAGCATTGCCACTGATTGACAACGCATCCCTTAACCTAACCCAATCCTCTTCCAAATCCAAGGTTTACTGTCATTTACGTAAGACCAATGTGAGCATTATTCTCATTGTCGATACTTGCTTTGTTAAACAATTCACTTATTACACAAGATTAATTACTGCTCTATTAGTAAGAATAACCTATAGCAGGGGTTCTCAATCTTTTCTAGTGAAATATTATATTGAGGCAGCGCGCGTGAGTTGCCTACGGGCTGGCGATGCGAGTGCATCCCGACTCGCCTACCTGGCCGCTGGGTGACTACGTACCAGTCCCTTCAGGATAATAGTCGTGTGACGAGCTCATTATGTGCCACTTCCCCGCAGTTTAGATAATTACTCTTCCAGAAGATTCCTTTGGGGCTGTTCTAGCAACCTCCCTTTCTAGAACGTTCCACTTTGTACGCGAATCCTATACAAGTGGCTGCACTTGCCCAGACAGGAGTTGAGTTAGTCAGGAACTTACGAGGAGAATAGTGTGCAGTGAAAGTGGACCGTGCCAGTGCAATTCAGTTATTGTTTGAGTCAGCAGTTTGGTTATGAGTTGTAATTCGACGGAGCAGTTTTGCTGCGTTGTGTTGTATGTGTGTGAAAAGTAACTCAAATGAAACGCTTGTGTTACGATGAGAGCCTAAGTGATAAATAAAGTGTGTTTCGCATTAACTGGTGTTCTGACCTGGTACACTGGTGTCAGGAATGGGATATAAAAGCCACGAAGGAGGAAATGTTTAAAAAATTATTGGCCAAAATGGAGAAGATGGAAACAGACCAGAAATCCGGAATGGAGAAGAATGAGACGAAAATGGAATCCGGGATGGAGAAGATGAGACGGAATGGAGAAAGTGGAGACGAAACAGGAATCCGGAATGGATGAGATGAGACGTGAAATAACGACAGTGAACTTGTTAATGGAGAAAACGAGATGAAGATGGAATCTGTAGTGGAGAAGATGCAGTCAAAATGCTCACCATGAAGACGGAACTATCGATCAAAATTGCGAACAACTGGCCAGCGTGAAGAACGACGTGGAAGAACTCGGCGGAAAGGTGAAAGACTATGGCCAATGTCTTAACGCCCGGGAAGACTTAGGGGAACTACTTAGCTTCCTGAAAGGAAGAGTCGGCAGCAGATCGAAGGAATTGAACGCCATGATGGAAGAAATACTTAGCAGAAGACTTAAGGACTTGAAGGTCTACGCGCGTCAAGCCACTCAAATACGATGGAACGTTGATTTACGAAATTCTACTCCATTAATTCGCCGCCGTCGCCGCCCACAACCAATGGTCGGCAGAGAAGGAAGCCGCGCAGCTGATAGCCAGGCTCCAGGGACAGGCGGCAGAAGTTTTGAATGGGTTTCCGACGTTTATATTAAATATCTTATTATCAGGTCGAAACTGAATACAGTTGATTTACTTCTTACTTACTTTAATAAATGTATTACAAATTATACCTCTAACTTGGTTTCATCGGCAATGTCTGAAGATATCTAGGACGCTCACGAAAACCGGTTCCAGAACCATCGCTTGGCCCCAGCCTATGTAGTCAGCCCAAGTCAAGACTACAAAAGCCATGGAAGACGCGCTGTAGTTGGCCCTGGCAATCAAACACCTAGTGAAGAAAGCTGTGGTGAATCTTGCGTCCAATTACATATCCCTGGACGCTGCCTACTCGTTTGCCTACAAGGTATGTGGCGCCGAGATACGACAGCGTCTGATGCTTGGCTAATACAAAAACATCCAGGAGGCGCTTACGACCGCGTTGAGGATGGAGCTGGCCAAGGTAAAAGCAGCAGCTACCTCGAAAACCAGGAGTATTCTACACGACGGGGACAGGATCAACCCAAGAACGTCGATGAAGATGGAGTGATGTGTTTGGGGATGTGGCCAACCAGGTCATCAAGTGATGGATTGGCCACAACATGTCGACAAGCAACAGGGAAACAAGTAAGAAGCGGTGTGGAGATGGGCACGTCGGAACCCTTATCACCACCCCCTCGAGTAATGCTGTGTGACTTGGGCAAAAGAACGGATGACAGTCTCGTCTCGGACGGCTGGATACAAGGAAAGCCGTGCCGAATTCTAGTGGACACAGGTGCAGCTGTGACCATAATCAGACCTGACGTTGCTAGGGGCTTGCTGTCAAGGAAACCGAATCGTCCCCACCTGCTAGTGATGGCATCGGGCAACACCTTGACTGTGGAGGAGCCACGCTGGATTTGACTCTGGAGCAGAACATTTTAAGGTCGTGGGTATGCGTCGCGAGGGTGACTAAGTATGTGATACTGGGACTGGATACCCTCAGGTGTTACGAGGCAACGGTCGACGTCGACTGAAGGTCTTGCGACTCGGCAAGACGAGGTAACGCTCCGGAGCCACAACGAACATCTGGAGACTTGCAGGATGAACCTGACGTAGGATGTGATTTTGCCCGCAAGAACAGACGTCTGGAAGACTAGAATTCAAGAAACCTGGTTTTTGGCAGGAAGACACCATTAGATGGATTATGCGTCGCCAGGACATTGTTGCCTACCGGGAGGAACTGCTCGTGAGACAACTGAATCCATTGGACACCGATCAGGACATACGCGCCGGAACATAGTTGGGAAAATGCGAGCCAGCTGCAAGTATATCGTTGTGCGACGGATCCGAGGAGCCAGCACCGTCGCAAGATCTGGACACTGGCTGGAAGACATGTAAGAAGAGGGCGGCCGACCATAATATTGCGGTACAACTGCAGAGAGTTCGGCACCTTCTTAGGAAATACCAGTTTTCCTGCAGCCAAGGGTACGGAAATTACGGCCGCACCGACCAAATACTCCACCAAGTCAACACCGGAGATGACTGTCAATTCCGGCAACCACCGAGAGGTGTTCCTCTGGCAAAGCAAGTGTAAGTACGAGACGTTCTGGATGACATGAGATCTAGGGGGGTTATCGAAGAGATCGACAGCCCTTGGTGCTCTCCTGTGGTTTTGACGAAGAAAAAGAACGGCGAGCTACGCTTCTGCGCGGAATATGGGAAAATTTGTTTTGTAACACGCAGGGACTGTTTTCCTTTACTCCAAATTGATGACACCCTGGAAATTCTTACCGATGCCCCGTGGCTCTCGAACATGGATATGAAATCGGGATACTGTAAAGTGGCTCTAGATTCCAGAGACAAGGCGCAGACTGCATTCTTGTCAGGCAAAGTGCTTGAGCAGTTTACGGTTATGCCCTCCGGCCTCTGGAACGCCAGCCACATAGTCTCACAAACTGGAGTGGGTATGGACCCGCAGAAGGCTGGGCTGCGAGAGATTAGCCTCGGCCGAAGGATAAACGAGAGTTGAGAAGCTTTCTGGGCCTATGCAACTATTACTGACGGTTTGTCAGAGGCTTCTGAAACATCGCAGGGCCCGTCACTCGCCTGACGGAAGAACACTGGCCTTTCACGTGGATAGAAGAGGCCGAAGACGCTTCCAGGTGCTTACGTCCGCATTCTGAAGTACAGCTGTTTTAGGTGTACTGCAGAATGCACAATCGGGCGGAGAGTTTATCATGGATACCGACGCTTGCGGTAGCTGTATTGGAGGCGTCCTATCCCAGGTCCAGGATAGTAGGAGCGGTTAAAGTGTACTACAGGAATATGCTCTCCAATGCAGCAAAGAGCTACTGTTACCCGAATGGAGCTCTTGGCAGTGTTGAAGGCCCTGGAATACTTCTAGAAGTACCTGTAGGATTAGCGATTCCACCTGAGGTCTGAACACTCGGCACTCACATGGCGGTTGACATTTCGACCACCAGGTGAGTGCCGTCAACAACCTAGAGGACCAGGCAGTCCGTTGGGTCCAGAGGCTTCAAGACTACAACTTCAAATCAAAACATCGGAGAGTAAAGAACCACTTTAATGTGCATGCCATGTCAGGAGGCCCCAACCCAGAGGAGTGTGACGTCGAATTAGGGCCAGTCCTGAGAGAAGTAGATCAGGAAATATGCCAAGCTGGGAAGGCATTGCACCCAGGTGTAGTATGTATAAGTTCTACTAAACCAATGGGATTCACTGAAGTTCAAGGAAGGTCCATTGTTCTGGTTTTTTGTGTCATCCGACGGGAAGAACCAGAGACAGCAGTTGATCCTTTCTCGGAGTAAGGTGACAAAAGTCCTGGAGAAAGTACATGCGGGAACTTTGGGAGGACATCTTGGACCCAATGTAGGAGCATCCTTCGAACGCCTCGCCATCAACATAGCTGGACCGTTTCCTGTGTATCCTGGTGGTCACAGACTACCTCACCAATTGGCCGAGGTTTACGCTATTCCTAACCAGAAAGTGAAGATGATCGGGGACAGTTTCGTGGAAGAACTTTTCTTCCACTATGGGGTACTGTTAGGGCTATGCAGCAATCAGGGCACTTACTTCGAGTCGAACCTGATGAGGAAAGCACTGGAGCAATTTGGAGTATATAGGATGCATGCAGCGCCTCTCTAACCGCAGTCAGAAGGCTTGGTCAAGACTCTTGAAGAGCATCTGAAGAAGGTCATTGAGAATCACCACATGGTGAACAGGTGCAATGATGAAGTCTACCATATCTAGAGGCAGCCATGAGGGAAGATGCTGGTTGGCACTAGTTTATCTAGGAATGAATAACAGTGCTGGTCTGGTTAATGAGCCCTGAGGAGGAAGCATTGTGACCATGCATGCGAGTGCATATAACCTTGCCCCATACACATGTATTCTCCCACACTGCATTTACTTCCCCTTTCTCCTGGTTGGTTAGGGTACACTTTCAAATGGTGACAAACAAGCCATGAGCAGTGCAAGTATAGGCAATGAAAGCAACATAAAGATATTACCGGAATAGGTGCATATGATTTTGTCATTCTGAAACGCGGGTTTAAGCCCATCTATTTGTTAAAAGAATTTACATGCATTACAGATACATTAATTTTGTTACATAATTAAATTCATGCGGTTTTGAAAATGTAAATTTTTCAATTATCTTTCAATATATTGACATAAATGACTATGTTGAATGAAAAACTACATATTTTGTACAGCATAAAAACCTATTCCATAACATTAGCCAATGAAAGGTGATTAGTGCACATGACTGTTAAAATATATAGGGAAGGATATATGGAACAGTCCTTAACTCCACTGCTTCTGTACTGTAAATATGTTGCACAGCTGAACAAATGACAAAAACTTTGGTTCTTACTTCAAAGTGACAAAATGTTTTCCATTGTTGTCTGATCAAGTATATTTGTGTTTGTCATAGAATTGAAATTGAACTTCTGTATTACTTTTGTACAGGATTACTCAAATATTTTATGATAATATAAAGTCTATTGTTTCCATGTAGTTGTAATAGACCTATCAAATATTTGTTGTCTGCAAAACAAATGTTAATTTATCTTATTTGCTAAAACTGTTACATACCACCCAGGAGTAGCTCACCATCAGTTGTACCTGCAACATGGGTTAAGAACCCTTGCCTTGTAGCACATAAGCACAATATATACCTACATTATATTATTTAGCCATATATCTAACTGTTTTCTTTTATTTATGTACCTTATCATCAAAATCAAATGGAATTATCTGCATGAATACCGATTATTTTCATTAAAGTGTCTTATTTAATTTGTTATAATACACAAAAATTAACATAAACATGTAAAATGGTTCCCGGAACTGTTCATCTCCTCTTTAAAATAATCTGGTTGCCAAATTAACAGAAATAAAATTCCCAATTTTAAAATGGAAAAAAAACAAACAATATTACAGTTTATGTTTTCGGGCATTTTTCTGATTCTGTCATATTCTTAGTTTTATAACTTTAACAGCTCATATTTGTAATTTTTTTCTTTTTTGTACAGCACAGGAAATTGCGTTGAAAATGGGTTGTGATCTGCTGGAGGAAAATATCAGTAAGGCAGGAATTATCAATAGAATTATCAGGAATGATCAATAGAATTATCAGGAATTATCTGAATTTTCTTATTAACACTTCAGTTTTCAGGACTTCATACATATTTTGGTGACACCATCAGATATTGTGCCAACAGAATGCTCTACTAAATATATATAATATAATTAAAAAAAATCACCACACATGAAAACGATGACAAAATATGTACATGTAATTTTCAAAATACTATAGAACTAATAAATTGAAAAATGAGGGGTGGGGACCAGAATGCATAAACAGTAATACCATTTGTTCTTCCTGCAAATAAAAAATGAGATATTTCTCTCTTTTAATTTTGCTGCTAGAATTGTTTAAAGGGGAAGGTGGATAATTTCTGTATTCGCTGCATATAATACAGCATGAAGCTTAAAAACCATGTATAGATAATAGCCCATGTCATATCCTTTTGCTGCATTTATAACAATACAATCCTTTATTTGCTAGATGCAGCAGATTTAAATACTTTTTCTTATGGTTGCTGCCCGAAACATGATGGTAAAAATGATGTCACATGAAGCGTTTCCTAGCCCGAGACATTTGTGACAAGGCACATGCTAGCTACCCATTGTTGGATGTTCATATAAATAGTTGTTGCCATCCATGTTAGTTAAGCATTGGGCTTGTTTCACTATTGTTATTAGAATCTTATTACCAAATTGCTAATCCCAATGGATACTGTGTGCTCTAGCAAACACTTCATCTTAACTGTTAATTTTTACATTAGTTTGTTTATGCCTATATAACTTTCACATGATTTTATGTTGGTTAGAAATGTAGCCAGGGACTATTTACTTATAATATTAGTGTTTGAATTATGTGTTTATTGAAATTTTAATTTTTTTTCATTATATTAATGTTAGATAAAGTGAGAAGCATATATATCAATTGAAAATTGGATTTTTAAATTTATATTTGGGACATAACATGCTGTACCATATATGTAACACTAGGCACTAATAGGAGCAAAAGTTTTAACATATGAACAGTGAACATTATACTACAAAACAAGAGTACAGATGGGCTTTTAGACACGTGATCTGCTGTGATATCCAAAAAACAAAATCTACACATAGTACCACTGTTAAAAATTACGACCCAACACACGTCAGAAATGAAGCAACTGGTTCATTGTTGAGAGGGAATTCAAAGACCTTAATGGCATTTCTTGTTTCACAGGGGTGTAGTTCAGTTGTCAAACTCCTTGGTGCTAGTTTCAAATTCTCCATCAATCCAGTTTGCATTTTTAGTGAACTGAGTGTATATCTTCTCTGAAAGCTTTTCTTCTGCTGAGAAGGATAGTGCTCTTGCTTCAGGCTGGAAGCTAGGTATGTTGATAATGAAATAGTCCTCTTCCATCTGTAGTTCATACTTCAACCTTAGTAAGATGATGCTTTCACAGAGATTATCAAGGATCTCAGCATCTACATCTGCTGAATCCTCATCAGTCAAAATATTGGTGTCAGGAGGACATAAAAGTAACTTCTACGTTATTATTATTACTATTTTCCTCGCCAAATAAAATGTCAGATGCTTTATTGACCGCAAATAGGTTAAAAAGTTTTAGCAACATCATGAAAATGATAGAAATTAACTTATTATTGTAATTATTATGTCATCTGAGCCATAAATATATAAGAAAATACACTTCAAAGCATTTCCAGAGAGTACCGGGAATGGAACCCAGAACTTCTTGTTCAGCAGACAGGTATATTAACAACAAAATCTTGAAGGTGGTCTAATTTGCAATGCTAGGCAGAAAAAAATATTTGTTTTTTTAAGAAAATATGTAAATAGCAAACCACCATCTTAGCCTCTCATTACAGCTTAGTGTTACTTTTATGTAACATCAAAATTTGATCATTTACCTAATCCAATGTAATAATGATTGACATGCAATTAAAGGATAGAATGGATTCTTATTCTATTTCTAAACCTGACACAGAAAATGGACTTAATATATGCAACAGCTCCATTTTTATGCTCGCTCTTCTTCCAAGGTGTGGAGAAAATTTTAGTATGTAAATATCACAAGAAAATTAAACCTCACTTTCTCACAATATTGACGTATATCATCAGGTGCTTATAACAGAATGTAAGATTATACTCTTTAGAACACAAACATATGTGTTTCAAGTTTAAACATGTACAACAATGGGCTACTGTAAACATGTAAAAAACTGCATAGCAAGCATAAGATTTATGTAACACTGGGAACTAATGGGTTAAATTCAAGCCTACATTATGTGTGTATACTTTTTTTACAGCACCGCAGATTGCAGATAATCAGCTATCCCAGAACTCTGCCCATCCCAGCGATCTTGATATTATACTTAACATGCCCCAAGCCAGCCGTTATTGCCAGTTAAGACACGCCTGGAATAATAGAGATCGTTCATTCTACATTTTTGTGAAGGTACATTAATATGTTTCATTATTTTAATCAAAACAAAGGAGTACATAAATAACTCTTTTTCAAAGAATGATATATTTAATGAACAACATATATTACATTCGTTGCTTTTGTTTTTAGTTCATTAGCATAAGTTGAGAGTGTTAATAAAGCCATATATTATTGAAAGAAAGGTAATAACTGATGTATTGGGAAGAACACCCAGCAGCAGAAACAAGTAATTGCCCAAATTCATAAATATGAGACAAAATTGAGTTGCTCTTACAAAGAACCCATTATTGTCTCTTAATAGCAAATTTACTACACAACTGAGTTGTTCACAGTTGCTGTGAAGTATGTACATATGTATGTACCAGGTACCTACATGCCTAATTACCTATCTACCTACCAACCCACCCACCCAAATATCTATCTACCTACCCAACCAAAAATCCACCTACACATTCAAACCTAACTACCCACCCACCTACAAGCCTACCTACCTACTTACCTACCTACCTACCTAACTACCCACCCACCTACAAGCCTACCTACCTACCTACCTAACTACCCACCCACCTACAAGCCTACCTACCTACCTACCTACCTACCTACCTACCTACCTACCTACCTACCTACCTACCGACCCACCCACCCACCCACCGACCCACCCACCCACCCACCTACCCACCCACCCACCTACATACCTACCCACCTACCTACCTACCTACCTACCTACCTACCTACCTACCTACCTACCTACCTACCTACCTACCTACCTACCTACCTACCTACCTACCTACCTACCTACCTACCTACCTACCTACCTACCTACCTGCCTGCCTGCCTACCCACCCATCCACACTACCAACCACTAATCAACCCACCTACCTACATGCCCATCTACCTACCCACCCACACACCTAAGTACACATGCACATACCCACCCACCTACCCAAACACCTACCTACCTATGTACCCCACTACCTACCCACCCACCTACCTATGTATCTAACTACATACCCACCTACCTAACTACCTACCAACCCACCCACACACATACCTACCCAAATACTGACCTACCTACATACCTATACCTAACTACCCACATAAACACTTACTCACCCACTTACCTACCCAACCACCTACCTACCTACACACCTACCTACCCAGCCACTTACCCACCCACCCACCGAACTAAATAGCCACTCACCTACCTACCCATTTATACACAAAGCCACCTAACTACCCACCCATTATCTACCCACCTAACTAATTACCTACCTAAACATTCACCTTTCACCTACCTACCAGCCCATAAACCTACAATCCCAAATACAAACCCAGCAAACCAACTACCTACCAACCACCTACCTACCAAGCCACCCACCTATCCAGGTACCCACTTACCTCCGAAACCACCTACCCACCTAACTATCCCACCTACCCACTTACCTACATATGCAACTACCTACCTACCCATCCACTAGCAACCTACCTAAACATCTGCCTAACCACCTACCTACCCACCTATCTATCTACCCCAGCTAACTACCCACACACACACACACACAGCCTCCTACTTACCTATCCCCACACCTATCTAATTCCCAACCCACCTACACAACCATCCACCTACCAACCAATCCACCTCGCCACCTAACTAACCATCTACCCAGCTACCTACCCACTACTTACCTATCCAACTACCTACCCAACTACCTATCTACTCACCTACCTACATACCCACCCATCTATTTATCTACCTATTTACCCAGTCACCCACTCACCCACCTAACTCCCTACCCACCTACGCACACACAAAACTACCCACCTACCTACCTAACCACCTACATACCTCTCTACCTAACAACCCACCCACCTACCTCCCTATCCACCTCCTGAACCTCATACCTTCCTACCTAACCACCTATCTACCTACCCAGACAAATAACCACTCATGTAGTTACCTACACTCCCACACAACCACCTACCTACCTACCTACCCACCCACCTACCTACCTATTTACCTACAAAACCAAATACCTTACCACCCATCCATCTACCTACCCACCTACCTACCTAACCACTCATCCAACCACCGTCACAACTACAAACCCATGCAACCACCTACCTAACCACCTATCCAACTACTTACTTACATACCTACCTACTTACCTCCCTACCTTCTAAACCACCGACACTGCAATCCACCCAACTACCTACATATCTACTCACCTACTTTCCTACACAGCACCTACATACTTACCAACCCAACTACCAACACACGCACCCACCTACCTAACCAAATACCCACCCACCTACCCACCTAACAACCTACACACATACCCAACTACCTACACACCCATCCAAGCACCTACTCAGCCACGCATCCCGCTACTACCCAACCACCTACCTACCCACCTACCTACAAAACTACATGCCCACCCAATTATGCAACCACCTACCTACATAGTCACCCACGCACCTACCTAAATACCTACATACCAATCCACTTACCTACCCAACATACCTACCCACCCATTCACCCACCCACCATCCCAAATATTCACCCACCCACCAACCTACCCAGCTACCCACATACATCCCAACCCACCTACCCACGTAGCTACCCACCTAACCACTTACCTACATATGCAACTACCTAGTTACCAACCTACCTACATATTCAACTACCTACTCTCGTACCTAACCACCAACTCGCACACCTACCTGCACACCCACCCACCTGCGTATATACACTCACACCTACCTAATTCCCCACCCAACTACTCACCAACCCACCTATCTAACCAGCTAACATCCTAGCAGCTTACCCAATAGCTACCTACCCAACTACCTATCTAACACCTATCTACATACCCAACCACCTATCCATCTACCTATCATCCATCTACCTACTTACATGTCAACACACCCACCTAACTATGTTTCACCCAACCACCTATCTACCTAACCGCCTACCCACCTACATACCTATCAATCTCATAACACACTTCCCTAACTGCATACCATCCCTAAGCACCTACCTACCCACTTACCTACCTAGCTACCTACCTACTACCTACTTATCTAACTACCTACCTATTCAGGTATGTATACACCTACCTATTTCCCACCCACCCAACTACACACCTGCCTACCCACTTGTCTACCTACCCACCTGCATATACCCCTACCTACACCCACCCAACCAACTGCCTACCTACCTACCTACCTACCTATCTACCTACCTACCTACCTACCTACCCACACACATAATACCTATCCAACTGCCTT
This sequence comes from Deroplatys truncata, assembly GCA_030765065.1. NCBI lineage: Eukaryota > Metazoa > Arthropoda > Insecta > Mantodea > Mantidae > Deroplatys > Deroplatys truncata. Next base: position 97,576,673 of record CM060990.1, on the reverse strand, counting down.
CCTACGCACTTACCCACGCACTTACCTACGTACCTACCTACCAACCCACTTACGTAACCACCTACCTATGCACCCGACCACCTACCTATCCACCTACCTACCTAACCACCTACCTGCCTACCAACAAACCTACAAAACCCATCCACTCACTCAACCAGCTACCTACCCAACCACCCACCTGGCTTCCCATTTATACAACCACCTAACTACCCATCCACCCACCAATCTTCCTGCCACCCAGCTAACCACGTACCTCCCAACCCACCTACCTACTCACCTACCCATTTACAAACTACCTACCAACCTACCCATCCTCCTACACACCCACTCACCTACCTACCTACCCTCAAACCTACCTAGCTCCCCAGACATTCTCCCACCCACCTACATACACATCTAACTAACTAACCAGTTACATACCTACCTAGCTACCTACTCACCTGCCTACTCAAAGGCTTATTTACCCACCTACCTAGATACTAACACACCTATCCATTTACTTACATCCTTACCCACACACCCACCTACTTACCTACCCACCCAGCTTCCTACCTACCCACCTACCTAACTACCTACCTACGTAGCTACCTAACCAACTACCTACCTACCAACATACCCTCTTGCCTACCTACCGATACACCTACCTACCCACCTACCTTCCTACCCATTTACCTACCCAAGCACCAACCTAACTACCTACCTTCCCAACAACCTAACTGCTCACCCACCCACTTACCAACCTGCCAACCTACCTAGCAACCCAACCCATGTAACTACCTACCTGCCAAGCTACCTACATGCCTACCCAACTTCTTACCTACCTACACACCAACCTACCTACCTACCCACACACTTACTTAGCTACCCACCCACTACCAGCCCACCCACCTGTCCACCTACCCACCTACGTATCCACCTAACCTACAACCTATCTACCCACCTACCTAACCATTATCCATTCATCACTCACCCAACTCCCTAACTATCCACTTACCTACCCACCCACCCACCTACCCTCGTACCTATCCACCTACCCTGTTACCTACCCACCCACCTACTTACCTACCCACCCAACTACCTACTTACCCACCTGCCATCCCACCCACCCACTTTCGTAATCACCTACCTACCCACCCACCTACTCATCCACCTACCTACCTACCCACCTACTTAACCATACACCTAAATACCTACCCACCTTCCTAGCTACCCGCCCACCTTCCTAGCTACCTAACCACCTCCCTACCCACACACCTACCTACCCATCTACTTAACCAAACACCTACCCATACACCTAAATACCTACCCACCTACTTAACTACCCACACATCTACCTACCCACCTTCCTACCTACCGGCCCACCTTCCTAGCTACCTAACCACCTCCCTACCCACCTACCTACCCATGAGGCTACCTACATACCTAACTACCTACCCACCCACCTAATTACCTACTTACCGACCTATCCACCTAGCTACCAATCCACCTCCCTACCCACCTACCTACCCATGAGGCTACCTACATACCTAACTACCTACCTACCCACCCACCTAATTACCTATTTACCGACCTACCCACCTAGCTAACTAACCACCTACCTACTCACCTACCTACCCATGAGGCTACCTACATACCTAAATACCTACCCACCCACCTAATTACCTACTTACCGACCTACCCACCTAGCTACCATCCCACCTACCTACTCACCCACCTACTTACCTACCTACCCACCCACCTACCTACCTACCTATCTAACTACCTACTTCTCCACATACGTATACACATACCTATCCTCACCCACCCAACTACTCACCTACCTACGCACCTACCTACCCACCTGCATATACACCTACTTATACCTACCCACCCAAATGCCTACCTACCTACCCACACACCTAAGTACCTACCCACCTGCCTCCTACCCACCTACCCACACACCTACCTACCTACCCACCCACGCACTTACGCAAGCAGCTACCTATGCACTTGCCCACCTACCTATCCACCTACCTGCCTACCCACCTACCTATCTACTTACCTAACTAGCTACCTCCCTACCTACCTACTTTCCACCCACCTACCTACCCACCCACCTAACTACGTTCTCTCCTACTTACCTACACAGACATCTACCTACCCTCCTGTCTACCTACCCACACCCCTAAATACCTACCCACCTACTTACCTACCTACCTTCCTACCTACTTACCCACCTTCCTACCTACCTATCTACCCACCCACCTACTCGCCCAACTACCCACCTACCCACCCACCTACCTGCCTGCCTGTCTGCCTGCCCTGCTTTGTTTTTTGCAACAGGATGTGGAACATGTCAGTATGTTTGCATAATTATCAATTTTTATAGTATTAACAATATTATTTACATAGTTTAGGTTAAGTATCTAAGTATCATTTAAAACTCATTTGTGATGTAAAATGACATTTCATATATATATTGTTTCAGGTTTGCCTTAAATGTTTTATTGTTTCATGCTTTCAGGTTGTGAGCATATTAGATACTTTTATGCTCTGATAATGTACTACTTTTCAAATATATGTGAGGTTAGTTTTGGAATATGCAGCTCTAATCTGGACCTTGAATTAATACTGTGAATTTCTGAATTGGCAACAAATTATTTTTTATTTCTTATTTAAAAAGTAATTAATGTGTATATGTATTCTCCCTTGAGTCTTAATATCTCTAGTTTCTTAAGAATATTTCTACATGATGCTCCTGCATGTGTACCCAGCATGATTCTGAGGGTTTTTCTGCAGATTAAAAATTCTCTTTGAATAAGTGGAACATTCCCATAAAATTACACTATACAGGATGACTGAGTGAATGTAACCAAATAGGCTAAATTTAGTGTGTTATGTTGCTAAAAGAGGATAAGAGGAATAGTGCATAGCACATTGAAATGTATTTAGGGACTATTTCATCAATATGACTTTTCCAATTTAGATGCTTGTCCATTTGTAACCCAAGGAATATAGTAACATCTCAATATCCGACATACTTTTTATTTATATTGATATTGAAGTTGCAATGTGCTGTGTTTATTGTAGTGAACTTCAGAAGGTTAGCTTTATCAACATTTGGTTTCATTCCATTTGCACTGAACTGTGATTGTATTAATGTTACTGTAAGTCTTTATGGGAAATTAATAATGTAGTGTCATTAGCAAAAAGAAAAACTTGTGTATATTTGTTTATACTTGGGGCTAGTGTTTATGAACACTAACAAGAGTATTGTCCCTAAAATTGAATCCTCCTGATCTCCTTGTTTTATGAAGTTTACAGTTTGTGTAACTAGGTTCATTCAAGTTTGGTGCTGAAATTTGTACTTTTTGTTTTCTGTTAGTTAAATAGGATTTAAACCTTTCAGCAATGTTCCTTGAATCCATAATATTCTAACTTTTGTAACAGTATTTGGTGGTCTATATAAACAAAAGCCTTAGTTACGTTACAGAAGATTCCAGCTACATGTTTCCTGTTATTTAATGATTCTAGCACCTCAATAGTGATTTTATAATAAACCAGAAGTATTGCTTATTGTGATGTTGTATGATACTTAAAGTTTGAGTTGGAAAATATTAATTCACATCACATAAATGCGCTAGTTGTTACCGTAGGAGCGCTTTCGAGAGATTTGTTTCTCTCGAAAGCGCTCCTACAGAAACAACTAGCACATTTATGTGATGTGAATTAATATTTTCCAACTCAAACTTTAAGTAAAAGAACCTCAATAGTGATTTGAAATGTCTGGGGTTTTCCTTTGCTAGTGCTATGAATTGTTTTCCCACTCCTTTTGTTCCATTAGATGAGTACAACAGTGTAACTGACAATTACATTGATTACTGATTAGGCTTTGCAACAACGCAAATGCTTCAAAGCTCACATGAAAGTAGGATTTGGGTTTTGGTAGATTTTTGAAAAAATGTTAAACATTGCGGGAACAATTGCTGATTTTAGATTCTAAAAAGCAAAGTGTATTGTGTATTGAATGCTGGCATTAGAATTGGTATGTTTTGATAAACTATGATTGAATTTTTACTTTCTTGTTTTCATACCAATAGAAAAAGGTCTAATGTTACATTCACATGATTTTATCTACCCTCTCTCATTTATTAGGGGCCTACAAACTATTCTCACAAAAGTATACCTTTCTATCTGCTTAATTTTAATTGAGATAAACCTTTGCAGAAATAGCTAAATTGCACATTTCATTATAGATACAAGTGTAGTGATAGTCAAATGTTTAAGAAGTGGATGCTATATACTGGCCTTGAAGTTCCATTCCCTTTCCATGCAAACATGAGAAAAAACTGAATATGGCAGGGGAATAGCAATAGTTAAATGTTTAAGAACTGGACACTATACACTGGCATTATGCTATTTCCATGTAATCACGGGAAATGACTGAATATTGGGAATAGCGATAGTTAAATGTTCAAGAACTGAACACTATATACTGGTCTTATGCTCTGTCCATGCAAGTGTGAGAAACAACTGAATATCGGAGGAACCTTAATATAAGTAAAACAATGATAAGTATTGAGCAATTTGAATGATTAATAACTGATATCTTGGAAACGGCTTATGGCACAAAAAAGGTTAGCTTAAATAAATTGTGTGCTTTAAAACAAATCTAAAATTTTTTGTAGTATGTTTTCGTCTATCGCTTAACATTCACCAGTTAAATAAGATTATACAAAAATTTCTTCTGAATTAAGAGGACTTCACAAGCTATTCCCATAAAAATTCAAGATATACCTACATTTAATTTGTCATGTAAATATCCTTAATATTTGGTATTTTAATCAAAATCATTACAGCCATTTTTGAGAAAATATTGAAAAATCTTCCATCTAAAGTGTAGTTTGGGTTAGGGGGATTTTCTTGAAAATCTTTGTGTCCATACCCTTAGAAAATACTGAACTTAAGTACCAAGTTTGGTATTTAATCCATCATTCATTTTTGAGTTATACTGTTCACACCTGACTAAACACAAATACAGGAACACATGTGCCTTTTTCTAAAAATGCTTTTTTTCTTTCTTTCTTTTCTCTCTTTCTTTCTTTAAACTCAAGGAGACTCAAAATGTGTATTTCTAGTTAAATCTCAGAATTGGATTTATAGATAAGTAGCAGAGAAAAGCAAAAGAGCATTTTAAGTGATCCAACGATGAAAGAAAAAGCTATTAATTAGTTTAGGGCCTGTGCTTTGGTCACCAGATGAAAACAATTTAAAATTGTCCAACCGTTTGTGCATTATCTGAAAGTTACACTGAAAACACATACTACGATTTTTGTTTATTCAGATCTGGAAGAATATCCTCTAGACTAGCTTAATGAAAGATCAAGCAGCATGTTACTGGAAATCTGGTAGATGGAAATCAGAGAACAACCAAATAGCAAATGCCATATTGGATTTATAAGCTATAAGCTTGGTTAAAGAGGTATTTTTATGAATGTATATACAGTCTTTGAAGAAAGTAAAGTCAGTATTGACCCATAAAGGCCCATATTGTTCAGGAATGGTTTTATAGAGGGTATGAAGATTAAATCAGACATGGTAATGGCCAATATGGTAGATTCATAGTTTCAAGTATCTCTGTATGTTTATGTCCCCTTTTATGTCAAAATGCATCAAAAATCGCAAAACTTCTGACTAATTTAAGTGAATATTGAATAAACACAAGTGCCATCTTCAGTGGAATGAATTTATTACTGCTAAGTAATAGCTGTTTAGTTTCTGGCTAATTAAATGGTTAAAGCTGCTGAGACTAGTTTTCTATTGGCTGCAAAATTAGAACATTTGGGGTTTGATTCACACATTGTATCTTCACTTCTGTTTTATATCAGTTATTTGTGTCATAAATTTCATGCACATTATTCTGGTTACTGACTGTAAATGTCCTTAAAAATATCCTTGAATTTGTGAAGAAACTGACAACACTCAGCCATAAAATATAGTAGATGATAAGATTAGAAATTGAAAATTGAGTCGAGTTAACCTCATGGATTTAATTCACTGTATTAACTACAGGGACATGTTTTCACAAGCTGTTGCTTACATTGCCAGTTGTTGACTGGTTTGAACATCTGGGTCCCTCATTGATGAGTGGAGTCAGCACAATATAACTAGTTTACAAATATTACTAGTTGTGTACATACTAATAGATTAGTAATAATCTTTTGGTAAATGTTAATCTCCTAAATATATAAACTGCAGTCTGTATACCCAATGGTTTATCTGGCAATTGTAGTCCAAGCCCTTAGTATGTTGAGAAGGCAATAGGTACTTACTGTAAGAGGTCAAAATATGGAATATAGGTCACTAATATTGAATAGTAGGCATTCTCCTAGTATTAGTGAAAACTCACTTCCTCAATTTTGTTATTATAGGTAATCCCACAAGAGGTTAGGAATTTGTCTGATGACACTTGTAACCTTGAATGGAATGTATTTAGACTAAAGCATGAATAACATGTAATATATTATATAAATAATAAATACTTTCTTATTTCCATTGTTTAAAATCAAATAAACATTGCATCAGCTGTCGATCACAGTATACTGAACGAATGATCAATTGAAGGTATTATGGTATACTAACCAATGTTACCAACAGTGGGAATAAGAAAATGGTTTGCCTCAAAACCAAGAGAAGCTAAAATTACAATACAATAAAGACACATCTTTTCAAGAACATACTTTATTCAGAAATTGATGCCACTTGAATGTGTATTTATTAAAAAATAATTTTTGAAGTTGAAAGCTGAAGGAATCTGCTGGTTTTTGGTAATGGAAACTAAAGTGGATTGAACTGAAGTGCATACTGATATCATTATGGTTCAGTGACAAGTTGATATTTTATCCAATAAAAACACATCCTTACATGGATCTTATCAGACAAACGTTTGTGATTGTTTGAAATCTGAGGCATTGCTAAATATTATTATTGGTCAATATCGAGTATGCTGCATATGAATGAAATAGTCACAGAAGAATCAATGAATGAAGTGTACAGAGCAGTTGTTTTGTGGCCCGGCCACAATTGTGTGTATGAATGATTCACTTGGACTGCAGTGACTACAGCGGTTCCACTAGGTCACTAGCAGTGAATGACCCACTCAAGGCTATACTTATCAGCTATGAAACTTTCAATTACTGTCTTCTGTTCATGCTGTAAAGACTAAGAGTTTTTTCATTGTGTATCTCAAAAGTGAAAGCTTATTCAAACATCTGTGTTGTGTGTGAATTGCTTTAGGATATTCTATTATTGTTGCTTTCTTATCTTATTATTAGTCCACTGAAATTCCTACCAAAAAAGTCATACTTGGACAAAGAATTATGTATGATACATATTAAAAAATCGAATAATGTAGGCATATGTGTGGATAATTTCAGAAGACATTTCCTGGTATTCCAGTTTGAAATAGAGATACTGTCAGAGGTCTCATTAACAAATTTAGGACAACAGGATCACTAAACACTGAACCTAAGAAGCAAAATAGATATGTGCTAATGGAGGAAAAAATAGCCAAAACTGATGCATCAAGTTAATTCTCTCTAAAGACGTCTCTAACACATATTACACAGCAAGTGGGTGTTTTGAAAACCTCTGTTCATACAGCTACTAAACTTTTAAAATTGAAATCCTACAGAGTTACTGTTGTTCACGAAATACAACCTTGTGATGATGAAGAATGCTAGGAATGTCTCAATACAGATGGACACCACCTTCCACACCACTTATAATGAGGTTAGTACTCATTAGAGTGCATGTTACTATATTCATGAGTATGTAACATGGGAGTTTTACAATGGAAAACACCCTGGTGTAGTAGACAATGCACGGAGCATGCATACCTGCGATTTGGGCTATGTCATAAAATGACCAAGCTGGACTGTTGCTGTGATTATTAATAAGCAATAAAATAATACAGAAATGTGCTTGGGATACACTGGTTGAAATATAACCCAAATATAAGCCCACTACAGTGGGCATCCATTTTCCTATTATATGGAACTAGAACCTTATTGATAAAGCCTTAGGTGGCCTAAGGCAACACCCCACTTAAATGCCTAAGTGGATTGCTAAAATGAAGCATGACTATGGTATTTTGAAGCTGCAGGTTTAAACATGGAATCTACTTATAAAACAGCAGTTTACTTTAATTGCAGATTTAGCAACAGGAGAGGAGTTTAAATTTTGTAACCATTGTTTCAGAGGGATGATAAACTTACATGCCAAAGACTTGCAATAAATGACAGTACTGATTGCATCAGAGGCAAGGTTGGATTCACCCAAGGACTTCATGTCTGGGAGCTGCACTGGCCCAAGGAACAGAGGGGAACTCACGCAGTAGTTGGTGTAGCTACAAGGGTTGCACCACTGCACTGTGATGGATATCAGGTATAGTATTATCACAAGAGCAATGGATCACAGTGTCTTTTAATAATTTCAGATTGGTGTACAAGCTGAGTGTTTGCTCTAACCTTTGAAATGTGTAACATACCATTCTATATGTCATATCTTGCCACCTTGAGTGGGTCATTCATACCTAAAAATGGCCAGTTCTTATTAATTTTGAATGTGAGCAAAGTGATTTTGACTTTTGAAATTTTTAGTTGGTCTTATTTTCTTGAAAAGTAGAGAATTCACATTATGATTGAATGAAATATTCTAATTATCTAATATATTTTTAGTTACAGACATAGGTTGAAAACACTGAGTAAACTATATTTAATATTAAAGGAGTTATTCTGATTACAGAAGAGCTTATCATACCTAAATAATGCAAATGCTACATTTTTCCCAGTAATTCTCCAGAATAGCCAGTTCATTGAAGAACCAATATTCAGGAGTAAATATTGTTGGAATGTAATAAAAAATTGCAAAAAATATAGACTATAAACATATAAAAGTGTTCCAAATGTAGACTACAAACACATATAGCTGGACCTCACTTATATATTATTCACTTCTACGCTTTTTACAGATATATGTTAAATTTTTAGGCTCCAATTGTATCAATTAATATTTATCTCAATTATATGTTTTTGGTTATGCATATTCTCATTAATATATAATTTTTTCAGAATTCCATGTATGTAATATATTCATTAATGTACTCATTTATATGTTATGTTTGTGCTGTATTAAGACATATTATGCATGGATTCTGTATACTGTATCCTTGCTGTCACAGCACAAAACAGTAGCCATATTGGGCAAGGCATCAATATTTTCAGAATGCATAATTGCTGTGTGCATGTTAATAATACAGATGAGAAAGGTCACTCTTTCCCAGGTTGTATCTGATGATACTGTTGATATTGCTGATGAAGTAGGCCTAAACAATGAAAGCATTTCCAGTGTGCATGAGGTAATTTGAGCTCTAGAAATTACATGATTTCTATATTTAAAAAGCTTAAATAATGACAACATTTCTGTGATTAGTGCAAATAACTTACTAGTGTATGAATGTTAGGAAAAATAAAAAATGCCAAGAACAATTAATGACCTTTTTGGACCAATGTAAAACACTAGTAGTCTGGTGGTTGTTGTTTTCTTAAGTTTGTAATATGAACAATAGTACTGGTATGCATGAAGTACTGTAAATAGTGTATTATGCTTATTATTTATGTGTATGTTTCATTTATTGCTTTCTTATATTAAATAATACATAATTACAGTAATAAACTAATAAAACAGTTTCTGTTCCATAAGAAAATTCACCTTTACATTTTCTCATTTATATATTATTTTAGCTGTCTCCCTTCAATAACATATAACTGAGGTTATACCATATATAGAATTTCCATAAATTTGCACACAAACTTCCCAAGGTTATATTCAACAAGAAAATGGAAGACAAAATATTAAAGATCTACATCTAAGGTAACAGTTTTCAAATTATAGTTGTAAAAATTTAACCAATTAGAGGGCAATGTGCCATCACACTCTTGCAGCAGGCGTTTACAAGCTATTGCCTTTTATTCCTAGAGCTAGCATACAAGTTGAATCAATTTGCTGTGCACCGGTGGCATGTAATTACACTTTTAGAGGGGACCAGCTGTAAAGTTGTTGTCAGGACAGTGTCTGTCAAATGCACATACAAAAAAATGAAAAGAACTTTTAAAATTGAAACAATTAGTCGGTTACTCAGGGAATACCAAAAAGAAATAAAGTGTATTTATTTATTTGTATTGCAACACAATCCTCCTGTTCTTTTTGGACAAATTTGTGTATAACAGCACTATAAGACATATCTTTATTTTGCAGTTTGATCATCAGCTCCTTTTCAATTGATAATAGTATAGCCAAGAATGCCTGTTTTCACATTGAGTGTTTTGCATGTAACTTCTTACATGCTTCAGGCAGGAGAAAGCACATTCTACTGTGGAGAATAGTAGATATAATGCAGCATAATTAAAAAGCTTCTGGAAATGCTATTTTGACCAACTCTATGTCTTTAAGTTACTTTGCAATCCCAGTCACTGTCTTGCCACAAAAATCTGACATTCTGTACACTTCCGCTGCAAAAATTATTTTTATCATAATGAAGCACATGTTTTATAAGTTAAGAGACATGAATAAATTTCAGGAAATTTGTTTTTAAATGACTGGAACCTTTCCAGGTTAATCAATTCAATAAGCTATAGTCCTTCTAAATAATTAAATCTAAATTCCATTTGACAAACTATCATGTCAATGATTTTGTTATGAAGATGCAAGTATTTTCTTCTGTGATCATCTACTTGATTTTTCTGATGGCACTTTCTATTAGGTCCATTTTTGGTACTTTGGTACTTTTTTCATGGCATATATTCTATTAAAATTACTTTAATATTCTTGAATGCAAGAAATGGTTTCTTTCACTTTTTGATGCATGCTTTGTATCCAAATTCTTTTTCTGAAGAATTGTAAATAAAACATTAGTCATTGAGAAAATATGGCTGCGAGTTTCCAGCAGGAAAGAATAGTTCAAATCCTTGAAGTGCTAAATAACATTTAGCAGAGGCAACAGCGCTTACATCCCAGTTGTTTGGGCTATCAACAATCTTCTCAAAAAATGTGATGAGTTCTGTTTCATTTTCATATACTGTATTCACTATCCTAAAATTGTGATTCCACTGTCTTGTTGCCACTGCTGGAAACTGCTTTTTCTAATATATATCTGAGGAATCCAGTTAATAATTGTTGGAAATGCATTCAAAGTCTTGATAAACAATTTGCATTCCTTTTTTATATCAAATGACTGGGATAGCATCAAGTTAAGCCTGCATGCATAAAAATGCATGAATAGTGATTTAGGACATCTTTTCTTCATGAATGCCTGCAAGACAATTTAGACGGCCAGAAGACATTGTGCCCCATTGTACCCATGAGCTACCAGCTTGTCTTCGCATTCAAAGCCCGAAAGGGTTTGGAAGACATGTTCGCTTAATGCCCTGTATTGTAATTTTTATCATGTCAGTGAAAACTAGCAATCTTTCTTTGAATCTCACCTTCTTTTGCATAAAGATTTACATTTGCAACATCGGTAGACTCATCAAGCATTATTTAAAAAAACAGTACACCTTTTCATTCTCGCTTTATAGTGTCCAGAATTATATTGCTAACGCTTTCAATGGGATTTAATTTTGCATGTCTTTAAAAACTTAATTGTTTAAATATATCATCTAATTTTATGCCACACTCTTAAAGGATTAACAAAAACTCATCTAATTAAGAGATTCCTTGTGCTCATGATTTCCTCTGAAAGGAAATTCAAATAAGCAAGTTACATCAATTAGGTACTTCATTATTTCACTCTTTGAATGTACTTTGGTATTATGCTTTGAAAAACTTATCTGCATTGTTCATTTAACTATAAGTTTATATTTGATTTGATAAAGACCCTCCATCTCGTTACTGCAGACAAATGTGATTCTTTTCATTGAACTTTGCATTATCGAAAATACTGATGCCAGAGAAATCAGTACCATTCCACACTCCTTTATCTGTTTTGAAAAGATCACAAGGCTAACTGAATACTTTATTTTTTAATTCAATTGCAGTTAAAATTTTGACAAATCATAATATTTAGTCTTGAAATGATGAACATACTTCTTCATTTGTGTACTTAAACTAATGTCTAGAGTTGGCCTATGCTGCACCTTAATATCAAGCTTATCTTGAAAATTCAAGAACCAAAATGAAGTACTTAACAAACAACCCAAAATACAATACAGAGATTGTTTGCAAGCATGAGTGGATTGCACCTGAATAGAATGGGCCTAATACTTTCTGTTGCTGATGTATGAGTCAGAAGACTAGTTATTTATTGCAGGTACCAAATCCCCTTCCATGTTCATTATATAGTATGAAGCACACAATATAACTTAAGGTCACTGTTACACTGCACTGAAATAGTTACTGGAACTAGTTAATAATCCACCTGAGGTATTAACATAAAATAACTGCTCTTAATAAGCATGCAGATACCAGAAATTACTGTAATTTTTTACATGAACACTGAACTACATTTAGTCCCTTCTCCAAATGATAATCGATTACTGCTAAATACCCATGGAGGGGAGTCAAACAAGGAGGAGGGAGGGAACATAACATGAGACTCTGAGTAGTCAGCTGGAATTACAGATTAAATGTTTTGAATTGTTGAAACTAATGAATTAATATAATTGAGGAAACACAACAAACTCAGAGGAATAGTCTAGTTCTATTAGTCCATTCATGGCATACCACTGCTGTATACTGTTCCCAGCCATTGCAATTCCTCAAGCTGACAAACTTAATGAGTTACTTGAGAAATCATATGGCAAAAACAAAAGAACAAGTTGACCTTCATTGGTTACTGTGCTTGGGCGTAAACATCATGGGCAAGATGAAAGTGCAAGACAATGATAGTGCAATTGCCTCTTTTTATAACCATAATGTGATAATTGTTACACCTAGAAGATAATTTTTTAACACTTTTGTCTTCAATATGTATGTAGAATCTGAGAGTTGGTACACAAGTTCATTGACATTCTGTATATTTTGAAACCAAAGGCTAAAAGAAAATGGTTCTTATATTAATTTATTTTGAAGAAGTGAAGCTAGGAACAGTGATGTGTCATAATTTAAAATAAAGAGAGTGGAGGTTGTCACACTACATCACTAAAAGGTAAAAGGGTACCTTTTAGTGATGTAGTGTAACAACTTCCAACTCTCTTTATTTTAAATTGTTCTTATATCATTATTGTGGCTTCTTTAATTCCTTTCTGGATATAATTGAGCATTTTTTAAATGAAAAAACTGTTTTTATTTTTTTGCTGACTAATGTAATGCTTATCTAAAATACATAAAATACCCCAAGTCTGATAAACAGCAAAATTTCCAGTCTTTCATGCCCAATATAGAATGGGACACTAAGAACCATGGTAGTTAAAGAGTGTGCATAATTAAAACTCGATTTAAATAAATAAGTAAAACTGTAATTTTCTTATCTAAAAGGAATTTATGCCTACCACTCCTCAAGAGTTAATATCACTGAAGTCCTCTGTTTATTGCAGGTATTGCTTCATGAAAGATTTCTGCTGAAGTACTTCATTCTATGTTTCAAAAATTACTAATGGCATCCTGTCCATATTGTATATATTTTTCTGTCATTAATAGCAACTACATCACTAGTATTCAATTGACATAATCACAGTATATTCAGGAAACACAAAGCTGGCATAGGTGCAGGGAGAGGAATTGTAATTTTTATAATTTGATAGTCCTTAGCAAACTGAAACAACTTTTGTTTTGACATTCTACTTCAATACTGAACACATAGAGATAAAAACTCTTAGCTTTAGAAAAATAGCCTATATTTGCAATATTAAACACATTTTGTATTTACAGATACTTCAGTTCATCAGCATTTTGAAAATGACTATCTTCTGTTATACAGAGCTTGGTGGGAAGCAATGATCAGTCCTGGGGCTGGAATCTTGGTGAGAATAAACTTTACCATGGTGGTGAATACAATGGAGTGACTTATCCTGTACTGGAGAATCCATATTTAATGCTTAATGTACCAGACAGATTTCTGGGTATGCTTTTCCTTTATTAGACTATTAAGATTCTTAGGAGAAGTTGATCACAAAAAACAGGTTACAATAACAAAAGAAGCACTTAAACTATGTCACCAAAGACATTATTACCAAAGTATTCTGAGAGACTATGTATTCATTAAATTTATATTTGTCAATGTTTCAAGGAAATACAAGTATACATACTCTGATGCTGGTTTCACCAATTGTTGTCAAGTACTTTAGAGATCCATCAAGGTATTGATGGCTTGTATAAAGTGGAAGTTCTACTCACCAATTGCATCATCATTTGACTGCTGAAGTTCCCATAAACTTTTGAGCCACCATTTTCCTTCAAATCATTGATGTTCTGACAGTTATGGTTTAAAGGTTATGTGCAACAGTTATTGGCAACACTCAGATATTTCACAAAGGGTCATTCCATACTTTTAATGGTGACTGCAATGGAGTTTGAAACCCACAGTGTGCAGATACATGAAGAAAGTATCAAAAGCAATTGCTTCCTTATGGCCACAGTATGATAAATTTATTGGAAGGCAAAGAGGCTACTGCAGTGACCCAGGTATTTTATGCAATTGCAAATTTTCCTGACATTGTTGACAACACTGACTGTAATCATGTGCCCATTGTCACAAGAAAATAAAACTGAGTTTTATTTATGTACGCTCTTTAACAGCTATGGCTCTGAGCAACCCATTCTATACTGGGAGCGAAAGAGCAGAAATTTGGCTGAGAGGCTTCTTTAACAGGTTTGAGGTTCTTTTACATGCCATAAATCTATGACATGGGTCCACTGGCTTTAATTCTCTTCCAAAGAAAGCCATGCTAAGGGAATTTATGTCTGAAAAAGTCCATTGCACTTCTGGGTTTGAACCCTTGACCTTGGGAATTAGAGGCGAGAATGTTACCTCTAGACCACAGAGGACAACCCTTTGTCACAAGGTGGGTATAATGCAGAAGTATATGTAAACAGGAGAGTTTGCAATGCAAGTTTACTAATTATCAATATTGTGGCATGCTGGTCAGGTTTTGTTCATGAGAGCTTTACATTTGACAATTAGTTGAAAATGCTGTTTGAGTCAGGGAGATGGCATTTTGTGCTTGGTGACAATGGTTACTGAGGGAAGTGGAGTAGTTTAACCATGTGCATTATACTTTTGTTTTTGAAGCCACAATCTGTCAGTGAAAAGAGATGTAGCAAGCATTACTGTTGTCAACCTTCACAAACTGATGTAATGGGTTGTCATACTTGACAAACCATGATTTTCATTCAATTCTCATTGACAATATGACAAAAATTCATTAAGTGTTAATTTTATGACCCTCAAACTAAATTTGCTGACTGTTGGTGAATGTCTGAGCAGTTAATTTCCTATTTGTGCCAAGAACTATAGGCATTTTAGACCAACCTTATATGATTTTACATAGAATTTTAATCAACATCATCATCTATGTGAAGAAAGTATATAAAAATATCTGATGTATTACAATTTCATGACTTTTTCTATCCACTGTAATTCATATTCATGGCTGTTCCACAAATTATTCATGAATATTTAACTGCTGTTCTTTCACATCAGCCATGTGTAGTTGGAAGGTTTAATCAGCCCTGAAAACTTCAATTTCACAGCCAGGACTTTAACAACATACACTATGTGATCAAAAGTATCTGGACACCCCACAAACATACGCTTTTCATCTTAGGTGCATTGTGCTGCCACCTACTGCCTGGTACTCATCTGCAACCTGAGTAGTCATTAGACATTATGAAACCGCAGAATGGGATGCTCCATGGAACTCACGGACTTCAAACATGGTCAGGTGATTGAGTGTCACTTGTGTCAGAAATCTGCACGTGAGATTGCCACACTCCTAAACATCCCTAGGTCCACTGCTTCTGATGTGATAGTGAAGTGGAAACGTGAAGGGACATGTACAGCACAAAAGCGTACAGGCTGACCTCGTCTGATGACTGACATTTGAAGAGGGTCGTAAAGGGTAATAGCCAGACATCTATCCAGACCATTACACGGGAATTCCAAACTGCATCAGAATCCACTCCAAGTACTATGACAGTTAGGCGTGAGGTGAGAAACCTTCGATTCCATGGTCGAGCAGTTGCTCATAAGCCACACATCACACAGGAAAATGCCAAACGACGCCTCGCTTGGTGTAAGGAGCATTACTAATGGAGTGTGCCACAAACTTGTACGTCATTTTCAGCCAGGTGTCCAGATACTTTTGATCACATAGTGTATCTTGGGCTCTCTGTGCTGAAGCTCTTACAGCTTGAGCTACCACACAGGATGTCCATATGTGTATTCAACTTTCTTGCCTGATCTAAGTACTACATGAATAACTTGTTTTTTTTTTGCCTAATTCCTATTGAGCATGATATTTTTTGCCAACATATTTTCAGTATCTACATATTTTGCTGTGGTGACACACAAGCTTACAGCCAGCTAGCATGACAGTTAAATGTTTAAAAAACAGGCCTTGATGCCACATAGGCTTTGCATTAGCTCTTGAGAAACTAAAGCATGGTGATTAGCACCTCATAACATTATGACTTAAATAACTAGCATGTTTGACTAACAATAGTGAATATCTTGGGAAAGGTGAATGGTACAAACATTTTTCTCACAAGCCATACATTAGTGAGATCTGTGTTTTTGCTATAGTAAGCTTCTGTAGGAAGTTACAGTTTCCTAGTAATAAAAAATAATTCCATATTCAGTCTCAATGAAGAGGACTTATAGGCCATTTATTGAAAATTAAAAATATAATATATACATTCATTCTTCATGTGTAAATCTCAAACATATTTTAATCAAAATCATTATAGCTGTTTTTGAGAAAATAAAAAGGATATATGAAAACATTTAATGTAAAGGGAAGTTTGGGTTGCAGGGATTTGTGAGAATCTTCATGTTACATTTCTGAAAGATGACTGACTTAAATATGATATTCTTGATTGTTAGTTTTTGAATTATATTCTTCTTAGATACATGATTGTTTGCTGAAAAATACTTCATTTTTGCTCAGAAAACATGTATTTTGCAGTAAAATCTCTGTATTGAATTATTGGATGGAATACAGTACTCCTCCGCCAACCACAGGTAGTTTGAGAAATTAATACAAAAATAAAAGAATCAGTTTTTGTCAACTAATAAAATAAATGCTGAAGATAAATTATTTTAAAACAGTTATATGGAGCTGTAGGAGTAATGATTTGGGAGTAATCGTTATTATAAAGAACAAGGCTCTTGTAATGAATTCTGAAATATTCTCAAATGTTTCTATAAAGAAATGTTAACATTTATGTTTACAATAACTGTAAAATGTTTACAGCAATTGGCATTAATATACCAAACAATTGGTCACCTGAAAGCAGCAGCCTTAATGACACGAAATCAACCTAAAAATAAACAAGATAATGAGTTGAAGATGCCACTGGTTTAATAGTAAAGCATATTCTGTATTTAAAACTGTATTAATAAGATAATTTAAGCATAGATTTACTAATTATACAGACTATAAACTTTCTGGTCTGAGAATGGTTCCTAACATATACAATACATGTAGTATAACTCCTTGCTTTAATTTTCATGAATGCATGGTGGAGCTTCCTGTCTTCCCTGTCAACAGCTACTCCATCGTCTTACTTTGTGGAGCTCAAATTGCCACCATTATCTCACAATGTTATTTTAACCATGAGCTATCTTTCACTGCAACAGCAATGAGTACTAAAGAAACACATACTGATACACTTCTTAAACTAGAAGTACTAACTCAAGAATGGGTGAGAAAAATGTTATGAAATATCCTTTATTAGTAAAAACATATGTTAATATGAGTCCTCGGGTAGTAGCCCAACAACCAGCTCATCCAAAGTGGTGATACTGCTTGAGTAGCCTTCCGGGTTTATAATCAACTGTCTACAGCTTAGCCACACAACATTCACAGACACAGCAGTTGCTAATTTAATGACATCCTTAACAGCAATGGTATTATAATGCTCAAACAAAACGTTGAACACATTCAAGGCTATCATTTTAGCACCACTTTTAAGGGCTTTTCCACTTTTATGTTTAATTAATTAGACTACTCTGATCTGGTGTACATCCAGCCATGATCACAACTCAAGCACTACTGATAGCACAACCGTTGCTTCTCTCCAATGAATAACACAAAATATGGATGGCTGTATGACCATGGTAATAAATAGAAGCTACTTATTTAAGTTGTGTTTAAATGAAACTATCATTAAAATACTGTCATTATTCACCGTCTTTGTTATTTGAAGCACAAAAAGAATTATAATACGTACAGTGCAGTAGCAAATATTTTCACTCACTTGAAAGCTGTGCTGCAGCAGTGGCACATGCATTTGTTTACACCAGGAACTTTTCTTGGGCTAGATGGAGTATAATTACTTCATAGGCCAGGTATTCAATATTGACCAATCCAAAACACAGCCCCTGCCAGTTTGAACAGTCACGGTAGACTATCACTGAAATTTTGTTGAAATGAGATGGTTGGCACCTGATTCACAATTGTTTGGAAATTGTCACAGCTGATTTGCTTGTACCTTGAATTTTAAGCTAACGAAACAAAGAAAATTTTCTTAAAGAAAATAAAAGTTTGTTGCGCATTATGATTTGATATGAATAAACTGAATTTCATAATATTATACAGGGTTATTGAAAGGATGCTCCACATTTCTCAGGTAACCAAGATCCCCCTCTGGAACAGTATTCAGGTGGCAACACTGGCTGCACCTGCTGCCATGAACATATAGTTATAATGTTCCACAAGTTAATTAATCTGTTAGGTTTGCATACACAAGTCATGAAAGATAATATAGATAGCACTAATAGGAAATTGACCTTTTTAAAGATGATGTTGAAAGTGTTTCCATATTCTTGAAGACACAGGTTTAGTTGCTTTGATTTATTTTAAAAAACTATAATTAAGGTCTCTTTTGTTTCAGATTTTATGTAATTTATAAATGCTGTTTTCAGGTCATCAATGGTTTTGCGATTGTCTCTGTAGAGCAAAGCTTTATTGGCTCCCCAAAGGAAATAATTGAGAGGCATCAGGTCAGGAGATCTTGGAGGCCACAAACATTCAGAAATGAGTCTTTCCCCAAAAATTTCTACTAATAGGCCCATAGATTCATATGATGTGTGAGCCATGGCATTGTCTTGCTAAAAAAATGCAGTGTTCACCTCATTTTCGTTTCGCTATCCAATGAAGGAAACAAAACATCCGAGCAGAAAACATCAGAATTAAGGAGGTGCAAAAAAATTGGCCCAGTAATTTGCAAGTGAGAGATCATACTCAGACTCCAATTCTCTGCAAATGAAAATGGGTTTCCCAAAAAGCATTACGACTTTCAGTAGACCATATGTGTAAATTTTATAAATTTATGCATCTAGATAGGTGAAACCAAGCTTTATTCTATCTATCATGTCAGATTTATGGTGTACAATAAACCCTTGAAACCATTTGCAATACTGTGCTCTTCTCTCATGATCTGTTGGTTTAAATTCATGGACAACTGACACTTTACATGGATACAAACCAAATTCTTTTTTTCACACTTTATATGCGGAACTGTAGGAATGTTAGTTTGTTGAGCCAATTTCCATATTGAATTCTTTGGGTTTTTAACGTTCTTTCCGAAATATCTGCCAGTTTATCGTCTGTTAAAACATCTGGTCTACCACTCCTCACAGCATTTTGCACTGAACCTATCTCCCAAAATGTATTAATTAATCACACACAATATCTTGGTTTGGTAGATTTGAATTTGGGAATCTAGCAATGAATGTTGTTTCACTTTCACAGTATGATTTCCTCATTCAGTGAAAATATTTTCCACTAGAAAAACATGTTTCTCAATAGAATACATTTTATTTGTTGCTGCTTCGCTTCATACTCCACTTTCACTTACATGTCACAACTAAAAATAATGATCATTACTTAGCAGAGAATGTTGTACCTGTTGAAAACATCCAGTTGGGGTGGAATGCAGAGAATGCAGGAGTACCAACTGTTTCTTGAGCAGTCAACAGTGTGCAGAAGATGCTATTGATGCCTGTTATAAAATGCTTATGTTGTTTTCAGTTTATTAATATTGTTTATTAAACATTTCATTCAGTAAGTAGTCTCATGAATTCAATATTAGTCAAATAATTACCCTTACATTCTGCACACAGGCATCATCTATCTACATTGTCAAACTCAGTGGTCATATTACTTTTGATTATTATTTATAGAACATTCTTCACTGTTATTATCTTCATTTGCTATGGAAGATTGTTCCTTGATGGTGTGGTCACTTAATGGAGCATTCATCCTTGTAAACTTGTTGCTCTCTGCCATGCAACTGGATGATAACTGCTTGGTGGAGCTAGCTGTTTACCTATGCATACATGTAGGGTTGTGCATCAGCATCGCTCTCTTGTTTTTAACATATAATTTCAAAATTACCTCTACACTCTGATTCTCCTATGTATGTTGTATCTATTATATTATGTCTCTGTCAAGACTCCAACAAGTATGTGTCTGTTATAGTTTAACTGGCTACATTTCTACTGCAACAAAGGTATGTGTTGCATCAAATCGGCACTATATTCTAAGTATTAATTATTTGCATGGAATATGGGTTTTTCTGAAAATATTGATAATGTGGATAATTTATGATATTAAGTATTGTAAGAAATACATATGCTTACATTAATCCTATACTTTGTCTACTAGATGACGCAAAATGCACAGCTGATGAACAAACCAAGCAAGGATAAAGACCATTGAAATAATGCATTGTAGTTATTAAGTAGATATCCAGGCTTGATGCAGTACAGGAAGTTTTAGGAATCATGATATTATATAACTTGTGTAACCTATGTGCTAAGTAGGTGAAAACATATGTTATGAGATAAGAATGGTTTTCTATCTGCAAGTGAGGTATCCCTGATCTGGATCCTTATATGCAGCAATTTTCATTGTGCACCAAACTAACTGCTGCATTTGTAATGCATACATAAATCACAAGGTGGAAGAACTAGTGTACATATAAGAACATATAGTGTTAATAGAGTAGTTTTATAATTCTTTTATCACAAAATATAAACTGTTTTTAGTTATACTGGATAAGGACAATGGAACGCTTTCATTCATGGTTGGAGATTGGTACCTTGGAGTAGCATTCCATGGGCTCCAAGGCCAGAAGCTGAAGCTGTATCCAATTGTGAGTGCAGTAAGGGGAAATTGTGAAATCACAATGAAATACATCGGGGGTTTAAACTGTAAGTATACATCATCTTATTTATGTTACACAGTTCAGTAATCTGAATCTTAAGGCAATTCAAGTTTCTGAAAGGTATTTGGCTAAGATCTCTGCAAAAGATGTCTCTCAGGGATTAGATATCACCAAGGACTACACCACACTTGCATACCATGTAATAAAATGGAACAGTGAATCTGCTGGACAGTTTTGTATTTTCCAGTAACAGTACTATAATCCTTCAAGTCCAAGGATAGGTCCTAACATAAACAATGTACGTAGTATTGCTCCACACTTTGACATTCAGTGAACACATGGTGGAGGTCCCTTGTTCTCTCTCAACAGCTACTCAGCTGTTTACATTCAGGAGCTCAAGAAATTACCATTGTTACCTCACAATATTGTCTTAACCACTTTACCAGCACTGAGTATTAAACAAATACATACCCCAATACTTATTAAATTAAATGCACTAATTCAAGAATGGGTGAAAGGATGTTACATTACTAAAAGCTTACATTTGAATTGGAGTTCCCATGTACTACTGTGACACACAGCTCAGAGTTAAAGGTGATGGATGTTGCTTGAGTCGCCTTCCAGGTTTATAATCAGCCTGTCTACAACTTGGTCACAAAGTATTCACAGACACACCAGTTTCTGCCTTTGCTAATTTAATATCTTAGCAACAGACATCTTATCATAATGCTGAAACAAAAGGTTGAACACATTCAAAACTACTGTTCTTGCACCACTTTTAATTAAGAGCTTTACCACTTCTATGTTTAATTATACTGCTCTGAGCTGCTATGCATTCAGCCATAATCACAACATAATGCTTATTAGCTTGTCATTGCTTCCTGCTAATAAATAACATGGGAATAATCATAATAGAGAGAAGCTAGTTACTTAGGTTTATTTTAAATGAAATGGTTATTATATTATGTTTGCCATCTTTATTATTTGAGGTACAAAATTGGTGATAACATATGCAGTGCAGTAAAGATTTATTTTTATTCTGCGGCAGTGGCACATGCTTATGATTATACCAGGACCATTTCTGGGCTGGATGGAGTATAAGATATTTCACAAAAGCCTTCCTTAGGTCTGGAACAGTTCCTTTCCAATTATCATTTCATTTTAATCACCATCAATGTCCACAACCTATAGTGCCATAAGCATAAGAACTGTTGTTTACACTATTCTCAGATTGTCACTAAAAGGAAGTAATAAGACAGAATCTGTGCAGCTGCTGGGCAACAAACCTACAAGCATTGGTTCCTTTTATTGAATCTAGCTGAGATGATTATTTTTATACTATTGCCTGACTTAGAGTCTGTTAAGCAAATGTGAATGCAGTTGCTCTACAAAGGAAAAGTACCTAACCAAAACCTAATTATTGTATTAAACAAGTCTCCATAGCCCAGCTTAAGTAAATTGCCATTTTTTGCCCTTGAGAATGAATAACACCTTTCATTTAAGAAACTGATATCTGCATGTAGACATTTTGTGGAGTCTCATTTGCCAAACTTTTATATTTCAATTTCTTTGTGGCAGTTAGGGCAAAAGATTGTTGTAGAGACAAAATGAAAAGCACATTACAGTAGGACCCAATAATTCAAAATCCCTCCAAATTCAAAGTATCTCTCAATCCTGGAAACTTGAGGCATGGTGTTGCAAGCTATTTAAATCGTTTAATTTTAAATATAGATTGTTTGTAATTCAAATAACAAAATTCTACTCATTACCGAAATGCAGACTTTTAATTCAAAATTGTTTTTAATATTTTAAAAGTAGTTTTTAGGGAAATTTAAATTCAAAATTTCTCTGGGTTATGATAGTACATGTCTTTTGGAGTGCACACTTTTCTCACTTAGTTTGGTATATCTACAGAGATGCTAAGTTCCAGTGAAATCATAGTTCTTTTGTGCTCTTGCATTTATGAAATAAATGCTGTTCAGTTGGTTATAACTGTAAGAATAATATTACAGTATACAGTATAGATATTCTTGCAGTTATTTTACTTAACTTTTAGTGTACAGTTACTTTGTAATCTTACAGTATTTTAGTTTAGTCATACATGTTCAGTTTGGTGTTGTGAGATGGCTAAGCATCAGTGTTCTTCTCAGATACTGATCAAAAAGATAAAACTTGTAAGGGAGGTTGATAAAGGACAAAATCCAAAAGCTTAAATAGCTAAAGAATTTGGAATGTCTGTGTACATGCTTTCAACATTCCTAAAAAATTGCAAGAGCATAGAATTTCAAGAAAACTACTGGGTCATTTAACATTTATGTGCTTTTTAGGTATTGTACAAAGACATTTATTATATATTCTTGAAATTTCTTAAGTAGAGGATTATCTTGTTTTAGTTTGTTTTCTTGTGTGTTCTGTTGTGCCACGTGTTTTCCAATTAATTGGACAATCCCTTTGGCTCCAATGTGCAAGTGCTTTATTCATTGGATTACTTATATTGCATCATGCATAGATCTTTCCTTGTCCTTGAATCATGTTTTTTTCCATCCTTGTGTATGACATTGTGTTAGAGTTATGCTAGTGCAGCATTTGAATAAATGCACCTTGTTGGATGCATTTCAGAAATATGGCTTTTTTCATGGTATTTGAAAGGTTTAAACTATGAATCAAAGTGATTGCAAGCATTCATGAGTCTTAGGATGTTTTATGATGCAGCAAGGATTGGTATTTCTGAATTATGAGTTGGTGGCGGTTAATTCAAAATCACAAAATATGAAGTCTGATTTTTGCATGCCAAATTCAAATTAACAAAGTTTTACTGTAGTCCCTTCACAAAGATTGCAGAATATTTCCCAGTTTGCCAGTTATTTAAAGTGAGAGAAAGTCAAAGTTGTAAAGAGATAAATGTTTGAAATAGGTTGTATCTCTGGGAGGGAGTACTGAACAGACTACCTGGAATATTTAAGATACCTTTTGCTGACTATTTACTGTATTATAAATATTTGTCAACTGCTGGTATAGATTGATTTACGGTTTGGGATATTTCATGTATCTCTGATGGCGATTTGAAGAACTTGAAAATTAAGCTTGCCAGAGACATCTGCAGAGACATCTAGGTGTTAAAACTGCTATAATGCTGGACTCAGCATTTGGTAAAAAATTTACCTTAAAATTTTGATTCCACTTTCTGCATGAAAAGTTAATTTTCAAGTTCATCAAGCCCCTCAGGGATGTATCAGATCTACCATACCATAGAATATGTATACTCAATCCAGCCCAAGAAAGGGTCCTGGTGTAAACAAACATATGTACCTTTGCCACAGCAGAGCTTGCAAGCAAATAAAATATTTTTTTACTGCACTAAATGTTGTTTTGTTCACCAATGGCACTGGGGATTAATTGATCAGCATCATTTTCCCTCTGGCTTCCCAATATAAAGTCTGTAAGTTATCACTTTTAAGGCCTTTGCATTTGGCGAGATGTTGTTTGTTCGGGATGATATCTTCTTCACAGGGGCGTAGGTAGGCATCCTATCTTGTAGACGTGTTCTGCGAAGCAATCGTGGCCAGTTGCCATCCTAAATAAGGCCACTGCAGTCTTCCTTGGCATTGTTTGTATATCAACTCTATCTTTAATATTCTTATAATCTTTATCCTTTAATTTATCTTCTTCATCAAGTCTCTGCTGTCTTTAGAAATGCTGTTTAATGTTATTTAATTGTTTATTTATTTCTATTTGTCCTACAGGTTTTATTTGTTGTATTGCACCTTTCTTTGCTAATTGATCCGCATATTCATTGCCCAAAAGTCCAACATGAGCTGGGATCCATTGTGACATGCTTTCTAGTTTCAACTGCTTTAATTAGGCTTCTTATTTCTTTAATATTTCTTTTTCTTTTATTATTGTAATTTACTATTTCATCTA
Organism: Deroplatys truncata; assembly: GCA_030765065.1. NCBI lineage: Eukaryota > Metazoa > Arthropoda > Insecta > Mantodea > Mantidae > Deroplatys > Deroplatys truncata. Next base: position 97,551,386 of record CM060990.1, on the reverse strand, counting down.
TGGCTGATTTTGAGTCTGATAAGATGACTATTTCTCGTTTTATGTATGGTCTATATAACATGTTCTGTAATGCTGCTTTTATAGCTGTTAATTCTCCATCATAGTGGTTTGATGTTTCATCTAATGTTAGATACTGTGCAAAATGTTTACAGCATACTCCTGCACGGCTTTTTTTTTTTTTTTGTTTTTTTTTTATTGATGTACATATTTGGAGGCATTCTTTTTCTGGGTATCTTTCATTGTCTGTAGCTATTGCTATGGCTCTCATTTCATCTGGTATATTGTTTTGTTTGTGTATTGTATATATCAGGTCATTCTGATATTGTATGTCAATATATTCTATTACACTCGTTACCTCTGTTGTAATTATATTTGTTGTAATTATATTCTTGTATTTGAAGTTATTAATGTATGTTCTGAAGCTTATTTGACTTTTAAATTACTTATAGTATCTGCTGTGTGGTACTATTTGTATATGTTTCTATTGACTTGCAGTTTTTGTGCTAGAGTAATTCCACATGTTCCAATTCTATAGCCATGTATTTTGTGAAGCTTTGTAGTATTGTAATTGGTGTTGTTTTTACAGCTCCTGTTATTATTCTTAGTGAATTATTTTGTGAAATTTCTAGTTTGCTTGTAAAGTCTCTTGTTTACTTTTGCTAGTAGTTCTCCTCCATACAATGGGTTAGGTTTTATGTATGTTTTATATATATTATTAAGGAGGTCCATGTTTCCACCCCATCTTTTTGTACTTCAAATAATAAAGACGGTGAATAAGCATATTATTTTAATAATTGTTTCATTAGGCATAACTTATATAATTAGCTTCTATTTCTTGTTATGGCCATGCAGCCATCAGTATTCCTGTGTTTTTACTGGAGTGAAGCAATGCCTAGCATGCTAATCAGTGTATCGTTTATGTTGTGATCATGGCTAAATGTGTAGCAAATCAAAGCAGTGTAATTAAACATAGAAATGGCAGCATCCTTAAAATAGTAAAAAATGAATGTATTCAACTATTTGCTTGAGCATTATGATACCCTTGGTGTTAACGATGGTATTAAATTAACATTGAAGCAAATAGTGAGTTTGTTAATCCTGGTTCCAATGTGACTAAGGAAGCAAAGGAGTCAGGAACTGTAAAAACCCTGAAAAAGAAAAGGAATCAAAATACCATCTTTTAGGCAAAGTGTACACTTCATGAAAAGTGCCATATTCTTCAAGGTACATAGCTTTTTCTTAAACAATGAGTGGCCTACCATAGATAAGATCCTTTCTGCAGTAAACAGAAATAAAATATATTTGATAACATTTCTTCATCCATTCTTGAATTAATGCATTAGTATATTTGGTTTCTTTATCAAGCACAGTGGCAAATATTTCTCTCACACTTAGTATTGGTACAGTGAAAGATAGTACTTGGTTATATAAAATTAGAAGGTAATGATGGCAGTTTCTTGAGCTCCTGAAAGTAAACATCTGAGCATTTGTGAGCTGTAAAGTGTGGAGTGATTCTATTTGCGTTGTTTATGTGCAGACCCATTCTTGAGCCAGAAAGAAGTTTCTGTATTGTATTAACTAATGCTATTAATTTATATTCACAAAGAAAACACAAAATAAGATTAACATAAAAACCAAAAGTTGAAGTAGGATGTAGTAGAGGGTAATGATAACATCCCTAATTAAAGTTTTTTAGTTGAATAAACAGTTGCCTGCTTCATTATATACATTCTATGCATCAGACATGTTTCCTACACCTTGTTACTTATTCATCAGCCATTCTTATTCACACTTTTTATGTGATGGTCTCAGAATGTAATGCTGTTCTGATATTTTAGGTATACATTGTGCAGTTGCTGACACTTTTTAGCTGATTTTTATTGTTTAGAACACAGGATTAAAAACTGATTTTTAATTTTCTGGTTTTATCAGGCAAAACTTACAACTTCAACTGCTTCCGCCACCGCTGATGCTGCCACTACTTCCTTCTGCTACTGTTAGAGTCATTTTTGACTGTCTTGCATATCCCATTTCAGATGGACTTGTGTAGATTAGATTAGATTATATTATATTAGTTTTATTGTCAACTGTAGGTATTACAAGAATTCATGGTACCTCTTACCCCAAAGAATTCCAATTTTTTCAGCAAAACATTATGATTGACTAGGTCAAAGGCCTTGGAAAGGTTTAGAAATATTCTGATATTGTTTTCTTTTTTATCTAGTGAACTGTATACTGCATCTAAGAAATTGAATATGGCTGTCTCAATCGATTTACCTTTAATTAACCCATTTTGTGCTGCAGTTAACATATTATGTTTTTGTATGAAGTTTTGATATCTATTATACATAGCCTTTTCTAGTACTTTTGAGATGGAAGATAGTATTGCTACAGGTCTATAGTTTTCAGTTTTACTCTTGTCACCCTTTTTAAATATAGGTATTATTTTTGCAGTTTTCATGCACTCGGGAAACATGCCTGTTGAGAAGGAAGAATTAATTAAGTAGCAAAGAGGTGCAACAAAAAGCTAATAACAGTTTCTAAACATACAATCAGGAATTTCATCTATTCCATGGGAGGTTTTATTTTTCATGCTCCTTAATATTTTACTCACTTTGCTAGCTGCGACCGGATAAAGGTATATTGTATTTTTATTTCTGGGTATTTGCTCACTTGTCCATGGTGTTTTATGTTTATATGTAAGATCATTGATTATGTTTACAAAGTAATCATTAAATGATCTTGCCACTTCTTTTGGGTCCGAGATAAGTTCGCCTTCTTTATTTCTAATGGTGGGCTTGTGTTTTTCTGAGCTAATTCCTAATTCTTTATTCACTATCTGCCACATAGTTTTTGATTCATTTTTGGAGCTTTATATGGTCATTTCTGTATGGTATTGTTTTGCAGCTATTAGAACGTGTTTATATACCTTTTTGTACTTATTAAAATATATCTTGAAACTCTCTGAATTTGTAGTTTTGTTAAGTTCACTAAGAAGTTTTAACCTTCTAGATGAGTTTACGATTCCTTTTGTTAGCCATGGCTTGCCTTTCCCCCTATTTTTATTTGCCTCTTTGGCATCACAATGTCTAGGTAATACTTTATTATATTAGCAAATGTTTTTAGCCCTTCATTTATGTCCACCGCCTCATATAATTTTTCCCATGTTTCATTTTTTAGCAGATCTTTGAATATATTTGTATTATTACTACTATAAATACATTCTATTCTATACCCATCACTCAAATCGTATTTGCAAGTGTTCAAAACAATTTCAAATGTCTGTGCTCTGTGATAAAGCCCTGTTTCTACTACTCTAATGTTTTCTACCTTAAGGCAGCCTATTGAGTTATATTATTGGCACTTCAAAATTCATTCATAACGTCATATTTCTTTATATATATATATATTTGTTTTTTGTGGATCTTATCCAAAAGTGAGCTGCTAACACTGATTTTTTTATTAACTTGTAAGTGCTATGCTAAGGTTCCTTTTTTTTTGTAACTGGATTCCAGTTTCTTTTCTTTATTTTTCCCACACATAGAAGTTATTGTATCTGCATAGGAAATGTGAACTGTTCAGTATATGACAGTCTCTGCTCAAAATGTTGTGAAAATTTTACCTACCTCAGTATTAAAAATAAATGAAACTAAGATACCTAGAATGGAAATTCTTTAGTGTCCAATGATGGGGCTACTATAGTGCTATTGTTATACCTAGATGTGCATATTTTGTCTGTATTGCCTTTGTTATCCATGAATATTTTGTATGTATATGTATATTGACATTCAATAAAGTTAACTTCAGCAAAGCAACTTAGCTTCTAGATGCTATTTTGAAATTCTTATATAGGGTGAGTCACATAAAACTATCACTGAAAATATCTCTGAAACAAAAATAAGAATTAAAAAAGTGACTTTCACAGGCATGAAGACAGTGGGGGAGGACTCATTAAAGTAGATAACATAGGCCATTCAAAAACGTAAGCAATTATGGCTTTCAACATGAACCTATGCTTTTTTGAATGGAAAACCCATATTAGCTATGACTGAGATGATAACATGAAAAATAAAATTAAGAATGGTGTTTTCTGCACTGCAACAGCTCAATTTCAAGAAATTGTAACATGAAGTCTTTCTCCCCTCTATATCTTTCAAACCCTGTGTGATGTCCAGTGCATTAATATCCAATTGATATGTGAAAAAAGTATTAAGAACAGCTTTTGTTGCATTGCAATATGTCACTCAATTCTGTCTTTGTTGAAGAACATTTGGACACTTTGTTAGAGGATGTGCCACTAGACATTCTTTGAGACATGCTCTTTCAAAGAAATGGCCAGAAACATACACGGTAGCACGCACACATGGGATTATGCATAGGAAATATCTCAGTTAATGAATTGGACTTGATAGTCCTTTTCAAGACTGGCTCCTGAGATCTTCAAATCTTACTGCCAAGGACTATTTTCTCTGGGGCTACATAACAGATCTTGTTTACCAAGAATTATATCCATAGAAATAACCTCATAAGCAGAACTTGTGCAGCAAATGTAACTATAACACTTGCAATATTGTGCAGGGTGCATGAAGGACTAAGAGGACTAAAGGTTGCATTGTATACACAACAGGTTAGAACTTACTTTGAACATCCTCTTTGAGTTCCCAGTACATAAAAATAGAAGTCCCCACAGTGACCAAAGTGCAGGCTACCCAACTTACTGCTCAGTATCTATCCAAGCCATCCAATACATGTATATGTTTATATATCCTGAGTAATGTATGTAGAGAGAGTGGAGAGATATCAATATACTTTGGGGCCTGCTTCCAAAAAAAATATATCCTCCTAGCTCATCCTCTTCTGTATTAGCATTGTCATCTGGTAAACCTAATCCTCAGAATCATAACAACTGTTGGCTGCACAGGCTCCCTGTTAAGTTTGACAATCTATTTGTAGCAGATTTTAGGAATTTGTAATTTACACAAAATATTATTTTTATATTGCCTCATTAAGCAAGTGTTTTATTGTTACAAATACTCTGAATATTTAACCCATTTTATGGATAAAATTCCACTAATTGTGATGTTTTGTTTGTTAAAATTAAATTGAGGTTTATTTATGGATGCTCTTTAACTGCTGTGGTCCTTAGCAGCCCAATCTATATTGGGCATGAAAGACCGGTAAGTTTGCTCAGAGGCCTCTTTATCAGGTTTGAGGTTCTTTTACATGCCGTAAATCCATGCCATGGGACCACCAGCTTACTTCCCTTCCAAAGGAAGCCATGCTAAGTATTTTTAAGCCCAAAAAAATCAATTGTCCTCTGCCAAATTGGAACCCACAACCTTGGGAACTATAGCCACAAAACAGATTCAGTCTAGTGAAATTACACTGCAGCAAAATAAGGGACCAATTACCTCAGAACAAAAAAACAGGAATCTGTCAAATTAATTGTCCAGAATGTGACCAAATCTGCATAGGTAAAACAAAAAGAAATTTAGAAACAACATTAAAAGAGCATATGAGACACATGAAATGCAAACAAATGCATAAATCTCCAATGCACATCACTTTTGGATGACAAATCATATCGTCACCAAATATAACACTCCTAAACCGCAAAATACACAGCAGAGTTAGATACTTGGGAAAAGTTATTACTCACAAAACGTAAACACTGTGTAATGAATTTTGAATTCCTGCCACCAAACCAAATGTGAAAATTCATCAATCCACCACCAGATTTCACCACCACACATTGGAAAACACCACAAGGAACTAGTTGACTACTTATAATGATGGAAACAGTAGCTCTTGAAACCGGTCAAGACAAAAAACATGTAAATGATGTTAAGCGTTGCAACTGCGACTCAATTTTTCTAAATAATGCTAATGTACTTCAGTTTTACACTCAACTGAGTAATTAATCTTAAGCATCAAGCAGTAAACAACTGGCAGTAATCTAATCAAACTGCATGTGACTTCTACTACATAAGTTAAGTTTAAACAAGAGAACTAACCTCCACATATTTCACAATACTGTGGCATTAATATATAAATGATCAATGGGCTGTATGAATAAAGAAAAGTAAATGCTTTTCTTTAGTGATAAAACAAAGGAAGAAGCTTTTCCTTTGCCTTGAAGATCTGACTTCTGCATTACATAAATTGTGTGAATAAAGCAATGCTCTGGCTTCATTCTGGAAGCAATTACTTCTATACTATGAAATGTGGTCAGCTATAGACTACTTTGCAGACTGCAAATATGGTTCAATTAGTAATGTACATACACTGTGAAAAATGCTACAGAACATGTCGATGTCCACCTGGAGAGCATTATAAAACTTTATATGGCTACAACAAAGAAATGTATATTTGATTATGCATCTTTTCTGCCATACATAGAGGAAAGAAGAGGTGGAACATTGACATCAGAACAGAGGATGAAGATTTTCCTTCAGTATGTGGCTAATCCAGGATTCCAGTCTGGCATAGCCAAAGAAATGGAGGTTCATCAAACTACAGTGAGTAAAACAGTGACTAGTATTTCTAAAAGAATAATGTAAAAAGCTGACATATGTATAACATTTCCATCATCATCATCATCATCATCATCATCATCATCACATGATATGCATGTGCAAAGTTTGAAACCTGTTTGCTATGGAGAAAAATATATTAATAGAAAGTATTATGCAAGTATCAAAGTACAGGCTACATGCACTGCAAAGGAACAGTTCACTAGTGTTGAGGCTAGCTGGTCTGGGACAGTACATGACAATCGAATATGGATAAATTAGTTTTAGGGATATGCTAAGTGGATTGGGAACACTGTCCTTTTGGGGATGAAAGGTATGGCCTAGAACCCTGGCTCATGACCCCATCGTAATCCATCAGAGGACAGTCACAAATAGTTTGACAAGCTTTTAGAAACAGAGAGGATCGTAACAGAGCATAATTTTGGTCAGCTAAAAGGCGGTTTCCTATTTTGCAATACGTCCTATCTGTTTTCCTTTTTAGCTTGATTTTAACATTAAGAACATTTTTAGCAACTAGTTTATAACAATTGAAATGCCAAAATTAGCCTCAAATGAAATACTGCTTCCTCCTTTTTGTTTCTGGAAGTTGGGATTTCTCTGGTATTACAGGACATGTAGTTAAAAAACCATTGTACTTTCTGCACCAACTGAGCTTTCACCTAAATTGGATGATAGCAATTTTAAAAGACAAGTTATGCAAGGTTTTTTACAACAAATAAAGCAATAGGAAGTGTCAAGACCAGCAAAACAGTGAAATCAGATATCCGTATTTATTCAACATAGGTTGCTGACAACGAAGATGAAGGAGATCGCTAGAAACTGTTGCTTTTGTCATAGAAGGAAAAGGTAAAGATTATTCATACAATCTGAAGACAAAGCTTTTGCTTGTTCCTTTTGTTTGCAAGCAAATTCTCTGACTTCTGCTTTACTTTACATGCCTGTGCTTCAGTTTTATTCATACTTATTTCATGCACATGCTTCCAATAAATACAGTTTTCTTATGATTATAATATATAGTGATGGTTGCAAATATACAATTTCACTAAAATAGGTTAAATACCTCAGAACTGTGGCCTCAATTTCATGTCAATTTCATGTAACACTTGTCAAGCAGGCACAAAGACCTACTGAATTAAACATTTGGGAGAAAGTATTTCTTTGGACATTTCATCCAAGGTTAATGAACTTCGATATCCCTATGGACAAAAATTTGATCACTAAACTTGTAGAACCACCACTTGAGGGACAAAGAGACATCTGTTACCATCAGAGGAAAGCCAACCAGTTGCAATCAGCTGACGATGAGGAAGTGATTCCTCAAAGCTAGTTCTGAGGTATTTAACCTATTTTAGTGAAATTGTATATTTGCAACCACTTCTATATATCATATTTAATCTTTTTATTATGGCTTCTGATTTAAAAGTAATTTCTTATGATTCTTTGAATATATGAAGTCAAACTACTGTTTTAAACACAGAACTAATTTCTATTGCAATAAGCAGTTATGCATCCAGCAACCAATAAGAGAAGACTAGATGCATGTCCTTTTGTTTACATGCAGAGTAAAGTAAGGGGAAACTGGGTATAAAGAGCACAGTTCATTGCTGAAAAGAAGAGGACTACAGCTATTTCTAAACACTATCTTTATGTAACTAACAACACATGGTTCTAGGAAAACCTTTAATATGGCTTATGAGAGCTGTAAAAACATATAATAACAACTCCTCCAAACTGCTAATGAAAGAAATTCTAGCCGCTTTGCTACAGCTACTAAATTTATGACCATATAAACTTTTCATGAATCTCACTCTTTGCATCAGTATATGTAAATACAATGCATAGTTGAATTACTTGGATACATATGTAATTTATCAACAGTTATTTCCCTTATTGAAATACCAACATGTTTTGTGTTTAAGAACCAGTGTTGCCAACAATAGGGACTCTATGCTTTTTGGTAAACATAGGGATAGTTTGCACAAATTGACAGAAAATGTAAGGATTTAATTCATACACTGTTAATGAACATGAATTCGATCACTACACTGAATGCACAACTTAAAAAAGCATGCCAAGTCTAAGAACCAATGGACAGTTGCGAGAATTTAAACACAACCCACTGCAACTTAAGTGTAGTTTATTATTTTACTAAATGTAATGAAAAGGAAATCACTAAAAGAGACACAGAACTTAAAGGCATATACAGCGAGCTTTGATAAGAGAGATATCCAATCACATAACACACTCCTCTCTCCCTTGCTATGCCTTCCAGTGTTGTGTTGCTCCATTCACATGAATTGGTTTTTCATTTGCGCTCAATGATTAAACCTCCTATTACAAAATACTAAAACCAGCCATGACATAAGGTCTTAAATTCGAAGATGTCTCTGAAAGTCCCATATTTTTATCTCTATTGGTAGTCAAGTTATGGCACCTTGCAGTTATAAAAAGCCTTTTCCTTCCCTACTGTAGACAGCATCTGCTTTTTGTCGTTGAGGAAAAAAAGAGGACCTCGCTGCTTTCAACACCAGTATGCAGTAAAGGTACCCTTTTCGTTCCTTCTGGAAAACAGTATGTTTTTTGTTATTAGGACCACGCTCTTAAATTGATCTCTGCAGAAACCAAGTTGCTGTCTTGCCTGTATCTATTCCTTCAGTTTTGATAGAAGTGTGTTATGTGCAGTAGCATAATAAAGTGCTATGTTGTTATTGTAAGGTTAAATTTCAATTTAATATAATGGACCTTAACCAACCCAGCAGAAAAATGGGAGAGATTTGTAGAAAAAAGCAAACTAGTTTGCGGTCAAATTAGGAACACTATTTTCAATGTGTAAACAATTTTAAAGAAATTCTCTATCAAATTGGAGCATGAAAAACAGATTTTTCATAGACATAAGAATTGACAGTTCAAGCTTATGGTAATGGTAGTGTTCACACTATTTCTAGGAGCATATGGGAAGTAAATGTATCATTTAAAAGACTAAGCTTCCATACTCAAAGTTCTTGGGAAAACATGGTGAAAAGGCTAGTGACAAATGTTCACAGCTTTGATAAAGGTATATTGCACCGAACAATTCATACCTATTACGTGAAAGTAGAGTTCCCCTCTGCAAAGAAATTAACCTGGGAAATGAGCGGGGAAAAAATTAATTAATTATTAAGGAACCTGTGTCCTCATTTATGTTTTAATGAAAGACATGGTGTCCAAAGGGAGTGTCAATGATGATGAGTTAGCTACACCCTTAGAAAAGAAGACAGATGCTGCTTGGTTTTAGACTCCAATGAAGGTAAGATTAATAAATATATCCATAACCTAAAAATATCCATATATATATATATATATATATATATATACACATCAGGCAAATACATTTATGGGGAAGGATAATAGAGTAAGCTTGTATTAAATGAAAGCACTTTGTATACAACATAAGGAATCAACATTTACATACTCAAAGAATGCCATAAGCATTACACAACAGAATTTCATTTAATCAGGTAGGTATAATTTATGGCACACGGTTGGTCATAGCATGCATAAAACCACATCATAAGATGGGCAAAATGGCAAACCCAAGCCTCTGGATGCAGCCTATACCAGAAGAAATAGACCTAGTAAACATGGAAATATACTAGCTACAATTAAATTTAGACATTAACTATAGTAATTGCAATACCTATTCTAATATTCTTCAATTGCAGTTCAATTATGACATTAAGTTCTGATTCACTAGTTGCAAAGGTAAATAAGCAGCATGAACCTAGATTTCAAAACAAATAAATACAATGTGCCCTATCAAAACTAATGGTTTTGTATTTTGATTTGGAAAATATATGTTTAGGTATAAGCAAATTTTACTATCAGATTCATCCAAGAAATGGGTGATTTTAGTACTGTTTAAGCACTTAAGCTGATTACATAACATTTACGTGAACCTCCAGACTGGCTCCTTTACAAAGGTTTTCAGGGTAATGAAAAGCTTCAGCATTTATGGACAAAACAACACCTTTGTAAAAGATGCTTATTCCTGGCACAGCAGCCCTATTGGACCAAGGCATATTGCATGGTCACTGCACGCTCTGCCTCTATCCACGCAGGCCATAATGGGCAGATTATGGGGATGTGATATGGTCAGAATAGCACTTACCCTGGCTGCTTTGGTGTGGTTTCCAAGACTAGAACTGCTACTTTTCCATCAAGTAGCTCCTAAGATGATCCTTAAGGATTTCATGAGCTGAAGATCAAGTTAACTTCAAGAGATACTGAGTAATTCTCTCCCTCATTTCTGTTTGATACAAATTAATAGAAAAAAGTTACTTGTGTTCTCACAGTATGTACACGGAGAAGTAGTTTGCTTCCAAGCTTCATCACTGCGCCTTACTTTGAATTCTAATGTGTATACATGATTGAATAATATTCAGTTCTAGTGGATCAAGTAAAAGGGAGTGATGAAATGAAAGAGAAAATCATAGCTGCTTTCAAGGATGCCTGAAGTTTGTCAGATTATCCTCAAGAACTTATGTCTGACTTTTTCTCAAACTCAGTCACTGTGATAAATATCACAATAACTATCAGAATAGCCATGTGCCAACAAATGGTAGGTTTAATTAGGTATTATTAAGCATGGGAAAGGCTTGTGACTTGCATTTGTTTTCCTTTGGGTGGTGAATTAATGATTTTGGAAGCAAAGCAATAATTATGTGGTTTACTAACATATGTTATCTGCAATTACTCAGGTTTAAAAGTGCAAATGGTGGCCTAAAATGAAGGATACAAAGAATGTTTTAAAACATGGGTATCTTATTCGGCCTTACTTTTGGAGAGAAGAGGAATTCACAAATAAACAAAACAACAATTACAGCTTTATTCAGAGGTCTTTTCCCAAACACCAACACAATTATTATTATGGACAGTATATCGCCTACAACTCCTATATGCATTTTAATCAAAAATCTTTAATGATAAGAAAATAAATTTGTACTTTGTGAAAATCAGCCAAGAAGCTGCTTTTCCAAATCGCTCGGCAACAGCACGTTGAAGGGATCGTGAATTAAGTTAATAATAATCATTGGAATTTCCATAGGAAAGAAATGTAATAAAATTGTGCTGCCAGTAATTTGATAAGTGAAGCAATGTGAGTGCTTAACATAATCTTTTCCATAATTCAAGATATTAAACGATTACACGAAATTGCTGTGGTAGTCTGGGCGCACAAATGTAACTGTGGGAACAAAAGGAATTTGCAATTAGGGAAATGTTTCTATGGATAAAATAAACCTAGAGTTTTATTCGCCAACACCGTCCTTGTCCTTGAGCCACGAACACACATTGTTGTAAATTATGTGAAATATCAGCAGCATACGTTATTACACAGAATCAGTGGCAGCATTGTTGTCACTGTCCATGAGCCACAAAACACACATTGTTGTATTAAAGTACCGCAATCAGGTGGCAATATCCATACTGTTTCCATGACATCGTGAGAAACAATTGAAATCGATAAGACTTTAAAAGAATGACAGGTATTGAAAAATTCGAATCTTTGATAACGGATATCTCAGAAATGGGTTATGCCACAGAGAACATTTTAAGTGAATTGTGTGTCTTAAAGAGATCTATCGCTAACATTTGCCAATTATACAAGATTAGGGCAAAGGGGGGATAGATGGCGCACTTTTACAAATAGTTTTATAATACCTTACTGTTTATGTTTATACTTCTTTTATTGTTCATAACATAAATTTTCAGCCGTGAATGAACGTTTTATGACATTTAAAGTAACATTCCTCATCACTTATTAACCAAAATTCGAATTTAAAATAAAAGTAACAGAGAGATGGCGCAGGATCTTTTGTCATACTTAATGATACATAACTGGTTAAAAGGTTCATACATGGCATTTTTGTTTCCTATTTTCTATTCTTCCACATGCAGAGCGCTTATCTGAATACACTGAACATGTTTCATGAAACCATTTCACACATTGTATCCAATCTGAAATGGATGTTGTCATCTCATAGCCTTCTAGGCATTCAACACACTCGTTTTCGTTTTCATGCTCTGCCAAGGAATTACTGCTTTCATGTAATGAAATTAAAGATTCCACTGAAGAAGATGATGACAATGGAAGGGGAGTACGTTTCCTATTAGGCCTCTGCTTTGAACTTTTATTTTTCTTCTCTGTATTAGATTTCATTCGCTTGGTTTCAATAAATGCTGCTTCTGTGATGATTTCTCCTGATTGCTTTCTTTTAGAAGATTTGATTTTGGTATGACAGGAACTGGAGTTTGTGCTTTCTGGGCATTATATCCTATAAATAATCATAATAACTCTATAGTACAAATGTATTCACAGTTAACATACGGCATCTATGCATGTAGCAGCTTAACACTGAAACAAACGCTCCATAAGGTATTGCACCATCACTCTGCACCTCCAGTGCGCCATCTCACCCCATTCTGCATAGGTAGCTAACGACATAATTACAACTTGCATTAACGCTATAATAAACAACATATAACGCTAATAATTTTTTCTACTTCCCAGATATCGTCTGATTGTACAACTTTCGCTCTTGGGCTTCACTAAACAGTTGAACAATACACTCCTTATTGTTATAGTGTTATCACTTCCACAAAGAAAGCCAGCCGTCTTCCGATTCTTCCTTGCAGGTCAGTCACGTGATGCGCCATCTGTCCCACCCGCGCATCTATCCCCACTTTACCCTAGCAAAACTGCTGCCGAATGAAGAAGATTTCGCAGGCTATTTCCAGAGAATTCAAGATGTAAATTTCACTTGTACTCTGCCTTTAACCATATTGGTCTTATCGGCGGCCTTTTCTGTGGAACTTATTGCCTAAAGCAATGGTGTTTAACTCGTATTCGCTTGTCGTTGGGTTTCTTGCCCTTTCAGTTTTTTTAATCATTATATCACACACACGTTCACACTCTCATTCATACTTCCAGACTCTGGGGGAGGATAGGGAATAATCTTGACTGGAGAAAAATTTCCAACCCCAACCGGGAATCGAACCCGGGATCCTTGGTACAGAAAGCAGGTGCTCTAAAGACTGAACTACGGAGCCAGCCACATTTTATTTGTCATGTAAATATCTTTAATATATGATATTTTAATAAAAATTGTCAGAGCCATTTTTCAAAGAATTAAAAGTTTTCGAAAAATGCTGCATGTAAAGGGTAGTTGGGGAAGGAGATTTCCTTGAAAACTCTTTGTGTCGCATCTTTGGAAGGTACTGAACCTAAATCCGACTTTTCAATTTTGCTTTCTTTTGATTCACGGGACCTCAAAACATGTAGTTGCAGCGAAAGCTCGGTATCGAATTTTTGGATGGAATTCAATACCTTCTCTACCTACTAGGTACGTAATAGAGAAAGTAAAAAGCTTGAGTAAGAACAATTTGTATACCCAGCAATAAACGATAGAGGGTAGAGAAAGGCATGTGAATGTAGCACATCAGATTTTTACAGTAAGTACATGAAACATCTTATTCCACCCACAAATTCGATACCGAGATTTCACCTAAAATACATGTTTTGAAAGATCTTAAATAAAAAAAGAAAGCATGTTTAGAAAAAACGCACCTGTGTGTCTGTCAACAGCACTAATCAATAACGAAGAATCCTATGAATACCAAAATTGGTGTTTAAATTCTACATATTGCAAAGATGAACGACACGATTTTCAAAAAAAAATCTCCCCAACTCAAACTGCTCTTTACGACTTTTATAAATACCACTGGCTTGAAATATTTTCGTACCTGTTCAATTTTCTGGTAATAGACTGTGAAATCCTTTTCATTCTGAATGAATTTCGTATAATTGGTAAACCGTAACAGATAGACAAAACCTTATGATACAACAAATTTAGATCTCATTAAAACACATAATTTATGTAAAATGAAATCTATTGATGGCGTTAACTATTTGCAACATATTTATTCTGCGCTATTGGTTTCAATTTGCAGATAGTTTATAAGTCTCTCAAGTGCAAATCCCTATTCGAGTCTTAATTTTTTATTTATTTTTTTTCCCCGTGTTCATACAACGAGAAGGCAATCTCAAAGACGTCGCATGGCGACCGGACTTGAAAACATTTGACTGTTGCGTTAGCTTATTGTCGTTCTTTAAGTTTAACGTCCCTAACTTGGTAGTCATATCGGATGAATGAATGAAATGGGTGAAATGATGCACATGATCCCAGGCTCCATAGAGCTTACAGTTATCCGACATTCGACTTCTCAAGATAAGGAAAACCTCCGAAAAAAGTTTATCCGGAAAACTCACCCTAACCGAGACTAGAACTCGCGACCTCTTGAATATGAGGCAAACACACTACCCGCACACCGCACACCGCAGAGGCAGTACGTTCTATATTGTTTTTATACCCACATACAACGAAATGTGTCATGCAGGTTTATCTATATTCACAAGAAGGAGATAGAAGAAGAAATTGTTATAAGATTAATGTGTAGAGAAAGTTATGTGAATCCAACATCAGGTTTTTAATTAAGCACAACCTTAAGAGACGAATCTTTGCAGGGCTGCAGTAGTTTAGGCACAAAAATGTGAACTGTAACATCTTGTATGAACGTTTCCATTTTTCATAACACTTGTGCGTGACTTTTAAGATCCGCAAAGCTCAGACCCTCCCTACCTGCCTGGGACTTTGCAAGGGATAGTGTTTCCACATTCCGAAAGCAATTCATGTTTATGATGGGCAGTAAATGACTCTCAACCAGGAATACAACACAACACCACCACATGTTAAAAGTGGATGGGGGAACATCTGTTCCGCAGAAGGTACAACCTTTGGCTAACAAGAAACTCCAGACCCACAATTCGCACTGCAAACAGTACTCAAGCAATTCGAATACATTTATTTACGTTTAATTCCAAGAAAACTTATGCATTCTAGATGAAATAAAGTGAGTAGGGTTGAGTAGCATATACCGCGATTTAAGGAATATAATTGACGAATGCTTTGTGGTAAGGTGTTTCTTTTCCTCCTTGTAGGCCTCGTTTTATTCCAGTAGCAAGAGCTATTCGGAAAGGCTTTTCACCAGTTTTCGTTTATCCCGTAGAGACAATTTCCAAGAAAGGATTAAACAATTGGACACCTACAACAAATAATTACCTGTGTAACGTAAGTAAAAATGAACAATTAATATTTTGGAGAAATAAAAAGTCTCTATTGCTTTCATTCAATACCCATTACGACTTAACTACTAATCATTAGCATTTAAAAGCCAATGACGACGGATCTGGACCACATCCTCAGCAACATCAACAGCCACTTCAAGGAACAGCAAGAGTGCCTACAGCAAATAAACGCCAAATGCGCACTCTTGAACGACATCAAGCACCATCTCGAAGACGAATACGGCTCCGATGATAACCGGCTTACCCTTCGGAATCGGCTTCGCCTTAGCAGACTGCTTCGGCATGCCGTGCAGCGTCAACCACCTCAACCAGAATATCATCCTCAACAAAGTGCCAATTCCCGGAGGTAACAGGCCCGGGATTGGAGCCTGCATCTCCTGTTAATTCGCCACCGTTACAGGTCCCTGTCAGGGCCATCGCAATGGCAGATACCTGACCTCCACAGCGGAGAAATCCGCCAACTTAGTAGTCACCCACAAACAGCGGGTTTGCTTCGGCGGTACCAGCCATCATGTTCACCACGATGCCCCAAAACAAATTGTGCCATCACAGTATCACATCCTTCTTTTCCTCCTCCTTTTCCTTTCTATACCTATACTCATACTCTTGCTTTCCTTAAGACCTTGTTCCTGTTTTCCCAAAAAAAAAAAAAAAAAAAATAATCTGCTTAAGTTGCTTTTGAAGCGCCACTTTTGTAAGTGAAGAATTAGCTTAGTTGAATAGTCGTTTGTCGGCAAATAACACGCGGTTTTTCGTTTGTCTGTTGAGTATTGGGGCGTGAGATCGAAACTTAACAATGCTACAAAATTTTTTTTGTCACTTCTAATATGAAGTCGCCTAGTATTTTCTTTATAAATTACCGTTAAACTTTTATACACCTTATTATTAGTGCATAAAGGAATTATTTAAACAAATATTTTCATAGGTGCATTTCGAAGAAAGCCAATTTGAATCAAACCGTGCTGATGGTAAAAGGAAACTCCAGCCTAATGCCATACCAACAGTTTTTAATGTGTCTAATCCACCACCTAGAATTGCAGTCCAGAGAGAAAGCATTTACAAAAGAGATGTAAGTAGGCCTATAGATATGAGTCTTTATTATGTTTTAAAGAATTTGTTTAAAGTAATGAATGTAAATATCACAGGAATTTCTTCCTGGTTTACTCTTTTAAAATAATTTCTGATATTGTTATTTCATTAATTTTCTAAAATAGGATACCCCTAAATAGTCCGTAAAGTGAAATGTATATGAAAGAATCTAACCATAAGCAGTCATATTAAATTCTGAGCTATGTAATCGTAAATTAATTACAAATTTACAGTTAGAATCATTAATACAGCTTCATCCATAGACTAAGATAAATCAGCTTTTGAAAGAGGATCAAATTAATTAAAATCCAATTACACCATTATTTTTATCATCACTTTGATATAGAATTATCCATTTAAACATCACTTACTTGTAAAAATCTTAATCCTATCATAAATAACTTTTACATTACAGTTGGCTTTACCAAGATAAAAGCTATTACACACAAATCAGTATTTATGTAAAATCAATTGGATTGAATTAAGTATTGAATTGTAAGTTTAAAACGTTTGCCTCCAGCAGCACTTACCACAGCATAGTTCATTAGATTTCTGAATGAATGGTTTTCTTTGCTAATGTCTAGAACCATCATGAAATCAATTTCAAAGAAAAACTGTAAAAGGAAGGTACAGTTTCTTGAAGGGTTTGTAGATATTATCCAAGAAACTCAGATAGGGTCTGGTGCCTGGAAACCATTAAATACAGGCTCAATTATGAGCACATTATCTTTCATACAGTTGGCAAAACTGCTTTTCAGTAAGAATTACAGATATATAATGGGAAGCAGATTCACTGAAGATGCTTTGGAGATTATGTTTGCTCAGGTACGAAAGAGAGCAGGATCAAATCCTTCAGCTGTAGCAGCAAAAAGAGCACTGAAACTAATTTCAATTTCACAATTTATGACCCCTTGTGAAAAAACAAATTACTGTTCTGATAGTGACAAGGTACTATTACATTTCTCTGATATGAAAAACATCAAAGATAGGGCAGTAGCTTGTACAAACCTGCCAAAAACGAGTTACACACAGACCACAGAGGAACTAAATGTTTTTGACCATAATAACAGTCTCTATATAGTTGGTGCCGCTGTGAATGCAGTGTTAAAAAAAGGGGTGTGTAACATATGTACTGCTTTTTTGAAAAGTAATGGACAAGGTATTCCAAAGGAATATCTGAAACTTACTGAATTCTCAGATTTTGGAGGTTTAAAGTACATTTCTAAGTCTGCATATGATATTGTAACAACTACAGAGCAGCTCATTCAGAAACATTAGGAGAAGTTACTGTCGTCAGCAATGAGTATGCAAAGTATATGATGTTTGTAGCTTGCATAGAGAAGTGTCACCTTGCTGAAGTTGCTCACACATTATACCAAAGTGCGTGGTTTAGAACTGTGCAATTTTTTGGAAACAAAAAGAAAATTGCCATCAATATATGGCAACAGAACACAGAATAAGAAACAAATAAAAACTTAGTATTTTGTTGTATGCAATTTTGATTATATCTATAGCAATATCGTATGAAGCATTTAAAAGTTCTTGCTTTTCAAAAATTTAAAATTAGATTTTGTCAAGAACTTGATGCTCATTTGCTTTATATGTTCACATCATGTTCATTAGTGATAGATCATTATTGCAAAAATGGTGTTAAATTTTATGTACTTTGATTTTTAATTTAGATGTTTCATTAACATCAGTATAAGGCAAAATCTGTTGCACTATTACTGATATTTAGACTGATATTTAGTATTTGCTATAAGTATTAATTTACACATTTATATGTCCTTGTTTATGTTAAACTTTCCTTGTACTTTATGGTATATATCATAATTATTGCTGTAAGCTACTCTCTGCTGGCAAGTATAGCTTATAAGGTACAAAGAGTATTGACATATAACTACTGCATAAGTATTCCAAATATTGATTTCATTCCATTATTTAATATTTTTCCTTTACATTTACATTTAATTAATTCATTATCTGTTTACCCTCCTCTTATGTAGGACTTACACCCCCCAGGACATACAAGCGGGTGCCTGGGAGCAGACACTGAAGACAATGAAGGAAGTAGATGAAACGAAATGTTGGTGAAATGGATGAAAGGAAAGGTGATGATGGAGCAGTTGGTGGAATGAATGGCGGGGGAAACCGGAGAACCCGGAGAAAACCCGCCCAGACGCCGCTTCGTCCTCCACAAATCCCACATGCAGGTCCCTGGGATTGAACCCGGGCCGCCTCGGTGGGAAGCGAGCGGTCTAACCACTCGGCCACCATTTACATTTAATGATAAACATAAATAAAGGTATGTCAGAAGAATAATTAATTAGAGGGTTCATAGTTAAAGCAGAAAGAGTGCATAAAACCTGTTTTGCAGATGTATGTGTGACCTTGGGGCTGCTGCATTTTAGAAGTAAATACTTAAGGTAGGATACTGTTCACTCTTAATATTATTGCAACTTATTGTTTAAGCATTACAGATTTGTTTTTCCCATGTATGCACATTGATAGCGTAAGTTTATGGAATTGGTGTGTTATAATTCTGAATGCTTAAAATATAATTAAAGAATAAACAAAGCTTAAAAGTGATTGTGTGTATATTAGCAAACAAATGCTGTTCCTAGTTCATTAATTATGAACATCCATATTTAATTGATAGAAATGTGTTTTTCTTATAAGTCAAATGTTTTAAAATATATACATACAACAAACCTATACTTAATGCTCTATACATGACTGTGTGTATCAGAAACATTTAATTTATTTTGGTTTTTTACATAGTGTCTAGTTTGCGCGTGATTAGGCAAATCTTGGGATGAGCTTTAACACATGGTAAGTCAAAACGGCAGGGGTTATATCAATACAATTTTCTATTAAGAAGATTTAAAAATTATTCTTCTCTGGATGCTTTATTAAACTCTTATATAGATATTTTCCACGATGTGTACATTATTTTATTATGAGGAGTCGGTCCCAGAAGTTCTTCATACTGCAGAAATACCTATAGTTTTATTAAAGGATTATGATTCACATCAATATTTCGAGCCAATGTTTTACAAATGTTGCTATTCATGCACCTATCTTGTGTTAGCATATATATCTTTCATGTTATTATTTACTGTACCACGTATAGTAGATAAATAGGGGAAGTATTGTATTCCACCCAAAAATCTGATGTCGAGATTTCACTGGACATATGTTTTTTTAGGAAAAGGTTCCACACGTGTGTATGTGTGTCTGTGAACAGCCTAACTCAAAAACTATAAAATCGATAAATACTTGATATTTAGGTTCAGCACCTTCCAAAGATGCGGCACGAAGATTTTTAAGAAAAAGCCCACCCAAAACTTTCCTTCGCGAGGATTATTTTTCAAAATTTTTTAGTTTTTAAAAATGGCTGTAACGATTTTGATTAAAATGCCGTATTTTAATGACAAATAAAATCTATATCTTGAATTTTTTGGGAATAGCCTGTGAAGTACTCTTCATTACGAAGGAATTTTATATAATCTTGTGTAACTGGTAAAGGTTAAGTGATAGACGAAAATGCTCTACACAAAAAGTACAGATCTCTTTAAAACACACAATTTATTACAAATAACCTTTTGTGGCATCAGCTATTACGAGTTATTGGTCATTAATGGTTCTAATTGTGCAATACTTAGCCATTCTTTTAAGTCCTGTCCATTTTCAGTTGTTTCTAGCGATGTCATGGAAAGAATGTGGAATTTTAAGGCCAGTGTATAGCGTCCAGTTCTCAAAGTCTGACTATTGCTATTCCCTTTGTATCTTTAACGAAATGTATCATGTAGCTATTTCAGGATAGGTTTACCTTAATTAAAATGAAGTAGACAGGAAAATAAGCTTCGGAAGAATATGAGTAAGCGTAGGCTTTCACGGCCGGTGTTCGTAATTCTAAAAGAGTCTTCCGGGCTGATTTGCCAGCAGACCACGGCAAATGAGCCCTGAAGACTCTTTTAGAATTTCGGAAGAATAGTTTGTATACCCACTAATAAGTGATAGAAAAAGTCGTGTGAATGTAACGTCAGATTTTATTTTACAGATGCACACCCTTATGAAACTAGAAACTGCAATAAACTTGTTCCAAAATTTAGATCGCAAAGAAATATGGATAGCCATGTATATGTGATATTTAAGTTTTATAATAAATTATATGATAACACAAGGATGTTAAATATTAACAGTGCTTTCAAGAATAAATTGAAAATTTGGTTGTTAGGAATCCTTATTTGACACAAAAATACTTAGATAACGATTTGATGTAGTTTATGCTTTATTTAGCTGACTAAGCGTAATGCGGCACATGCAAAAGTATTATTATTATTATTATTATTATTATTATTATTATTATTATTATTATTAAAATAATCAGTAATTAAAGACGTTTAAGAATCCGAAGCTATTTCCTTTTTGCATTTATTGTAACCCTAAGAAATTGACGTGGGCATCAATTAATGTCAGATAAACACAGCTGTTACTCCTAATCTATGAAGGATTTATCTGGACATGCAGTGTAAGAAATGCGTAAATTTTAACTAGCTTTCAGAATCTGTAATCGGATTTGAAATATTTCCTGTAGTTTTCGACTTACGTCAAATTAACCAAAACGAGGACATTAGGTACGCATCGGCACCATGGTTGCAGTGTTATCTTTTTGACTTTACATTTTCTGTTTTGTACAACCTTAGAAAAAGTAATTCTTATAATTCTTTAGTATATTAAAGATACTTTGTATAAGTGAAATGAAAAGTGTATGTCTCGCTACCTTAAACGTGCATACACACATCTTTTCCTGGCCGAGAATCTCTCCTATTTAAACTGGCGCCTTGACTATGGGAATCAAAATGGCGGTCTGGCCTGCTTGTATCATACAGCGCTCTACATCTGCCTATGATTTACGCAATGTTTCAAAACACACTGATAACGCACTATGATGTAAAAATGATGCCACATCACGTCGTTCGCCCTATTATAATTGTTCATTGTTGACGTTCTGCATGCCATATTTGTATTTGTAGTTTGCTCCCATTAAAATACGCAATTTATTTCGAATGACCTTTTTTTGTGGCATCAGCCATTTCCGAGATATCCATTAAAGATGGTTTGAATTGATCAAAACTTTACAATTTTTTTAAAGTACTGTCGCGATTCACTTATTTCTCGCGATGTCATTGAAGGAGTATGGAATATTAAATCCAGCATATAGTGAGCCGTTTTTAAACAGCTGAGTATGGAATCAGTTTCCTTTAATTCCATTTATACCTACAACATATTTTTTCTTTTACTTTCTCTATCACATACATAATACATGCAGAAGGTATCGCATTCCACCTAAAAGCTCGATACCGAGATTTCAGCGGAAATACATATTTTGAGGACCCTTGAACTCCAAAAAAGCTTTTTTGGAAAAAGATCCGTGCGCGCGCGCATGCGTGTCTATGAATAGAAAAACTCAAAAAGGAAAGTTGATAAATACCAAACTTACAATTTAGGTAGGTGTAGTATCTTCCAAAGATGCGACACGATGATCTTCAAGAAAACCCCCGCCCCCAACTATATCTACTATACATGGAACATTTCTCGAAATGTTTGATTTTCTAACAATTGGCTGACACAATTTTTATTAAAATACCATATATTAAAGATATTTATATTACAAATAAAATGTATATCTTGAATTTTCTGGGATTAGCCTGTGAGGTCCTCTTCATTCGGAATTATTTTTGTATAATCTTGTATGGTAAACGTTAAACGAAGAATGAAAACCTACCACACAAAAAATGTACATGCCTTTAAAACGCACGAATTATTTAGAAAAACTCTATTTGTGTCATAAGCCATTTCCGAGATATCTATTATTAATGGTTGGAATTGTTTAATACTTAGCTATTCTTTTATAGTCCTATCGATTTTCAGTTATTTTTCGCGATGTCATGGAGGAGTATGGGATTTTAAGGCCAGCATATAGCGCCAGTTCTGAAACAATTGACTCGTTTATTCCCTTTGTATCTATAACGAAATGCGTAATGTAGGTATTATCGAGAAGGTTTATCTGGATTAAAATGAAGTAGATAGGATAATAAACTTTAGTAAGAATAATTTGTATACCTACCAATAAGCGCTAAAGGGTAGGGAAACTCATGTAAATGTAACGTCAGACTTTTAGAAAAAAGGTCTGTGTGTGTGTGTGTGTGTGTGTGTGTGTGTGTGTGTGTGTGTCTGTAAAAAGCGTATCTCTAAAACGAAAAGTCGGATAAATACCAAAGTCCTGTCGATTTTAAATTGTTTCTAGTAATGGCATGGGAACGGTAATTAATTTTAAGGTCAGCACATAGCGTCCACTTTTTAAATATTTGACTACTGCCGTCTCCTTGTATTTATAACGAAATGTGTAATATAGCTACTTCAGGCAAAGTTTTGTCTCGATACGTAGAAAGAAAAATAAGCTTTCGTAAGTATAGTTTTTATACCCATTAGTAAATGATAAAGGGCAGAAAAAGTCATGTGAATGTAACGCTTCAGATTTTCTCTTATTCTAAACAAACATTGAGCAGCTCCAAGCTCTCTGAAACCTTGGCGCATTTAATTACTCATTAATGATACTCATCTCATTCACTTGTATGTGAAAACAGGAATTAGCTCTTCACTGACCTTTGTCTAAAGGTTTTTTTTTTACACAGAGCACGTCAAATAGTATATTTCCACTTAAATCTGCATGTATGTGCAATACCATTCTTCCCTTTGTCATTCTCTCGCCGCCGCCATTCCCAATGAAGCACCGGCCTCTCGCAGCTAAACAAACGACAAAAACTCCCGGTCTTGCTTTAAAAGGACAAAATGTTTTCCACTGATGTTTGATCAAATGTATTCGAGTTTCATTTTGTCACTGTCGTAGGATTGAAACTGAACTTCCGTATTTTTTGTACAGGATTACTCAAAGTTTTTTTTATCATGTAAGATCTGTTGTTTCCATTTAGTTAGGTACAGTAGAACTCTAAAATATTCTTTTTTGTTCGTTCCATTTATATCCCGCCTTTAACTACATTGGTCTTATCGGCGGCCTTTCCTTTGGAACTGATTATTGGCAATGGTGTTAACTCTTATTCTCTTGTCGTTGGGCTTCTTGTACATTTTTGTTTTTTTTAATCATTGGGTCACGCACACATTCACAATCTCACCCATACTTCCAGAATCTGGGAAGTATAGGGAATGATCTTAGCTAGTGAAAAATTCCCAACACCCATCGGGAATCGAACCTGGGACCGTTCGCACAGCAAATATTTGTTGTTCGCAAAACAAATGCTAATTTATCTTATTTGCTAAAACTGTTACATACCACCCGGCAGTAGCTCACCATGTTGTACACATAGGTTGAGAACCCCTTCTTGTAGGACATAAGCGCAATATATACATACACGCATTATATTGTATAACGACATATTTAACTCTTTTCCTTTATTCAAGTGCCTTATCGTCAAAATCGAATGGAATTTTGTGCATAAATACCTATTATTTCTGTTAAAGTAGCTTATTTAATCTGTTATGGTACACAGAAGTTAACGTAAACACGTAAAGTGATTACAAGTACTCCTCTTTAAAACATTCTGGTAGACAAATTAACGGAGATAAAATTCCCAATTTTAAAATGCAGAAAGAACAAACGATATTACAGTTTACGTTTTCTGGCATTTTTCACAATTTTAGTTTTATAATTTTATGAATGTCGTATTTAGCAGTTCCAGTTCGTGTCGTATTTTTTTTTTTGAATAACACATTAAATTGCGATAAAAATGGGTTGTAACCTGACGGAGGAAAATATCTCAAAGTTAGGAATTATCAACGTTTTATGTTGAATTTCCCCATGCACACTTCAGTTCTTTACTTTATAAATATCCTGGTGACACTGTAAGGTATTATGCCAACAAAATTCTCTAGTAAATACAGACAATATAATTTAAAGAAACACCACGCTTGAGAAAGTTGACAAATACATAGATGAAATTATCAAAACATTCTAGAACTAATAAAACGAAAAATCTGGGTCAGGGGGGAACCAGAACATGTAGTTGTATTCCAGTTACTCTTGCTACATATAAAAAATGGGATATTTTCTCTCCGTTAATTTGGCTGCTAGAATTGTTTAAACTGGAGGTGGATAATTTCTGAACTCGCTGCATATAGAGCACAAACTTTAAAAACGTGCATAGATAATAGCCCACTCAACTCCTTTTGTTACATTTAGAACAATACCGTTCTTTATTCGCTAGATGCAGCACATTTAAATACTTTTTCTTACGATTGCTGCTCCAAAAATGGTGGTAACAATGTCACATCAGCCTTTCCTAGCCCGAGACGCTCGTGAAAAAGCACACGTTATCTACTCATTGTTGAGTATTCATAAATAGTCGTTCCCACCCATGATAAGTATTGGCTTGTTTTCACCATACGTAGCAGACTTTATCAAAATGGCTTATCCCAACGGATACTACGCATTTAAGGATGGCTTTTATCGTAAGTACTATTTATTGCATTTGTTTGTTTATGCCTATATAACTTTCACTTTCTTTTTTTTTTCATTATATTAGTGTTAGATAAAGTAAAAAAAACATATATAAAGTTGAAAATTACTGTTTTTAACTTATAATTTGGACGTAACATTGCGGCACTATGTGCTAATAGGAGTAAAAGTTTTAACATATGAACAATGAACATAATGCTATAAAACACAGTACAGTTGAGCTTTTAGGCAATTATCTGATGCGATATCCAAAAAACAAAATCTACACATGGTTCTACTGTTAAAAATTAGGACCCAACACAATTCAACAACGAAGTCAATTTAGTTTGTTGTCGAGAAAAAGCTCAAAGACCTCGATGAGACTTCTTGTTTCACGTGGGGTATTTTAGTTTTCAAACTATGGTAGTTTCAAATTCTCCATCCATTTATTTTGCATTTTTAGTGAATTGAGTGTATGTTTTCTCTGAAAACTTTTTTCTGCTGAAGAGGATAGTGCTCCTGCTTCAGTTTGGACACTAGGTATGTTGATAATGTGATAAACTCCATCTGTGGTTCATACTTCCTCAGTAAGATGATGCTTTCCACAGAGATTATCGGGGATCTCACCATCTTTATCTATTGAATACTCATCAGTCAGAATATTGGAGTCAGAAGGACATAAAAATAACTTCTATGTTATTGTTTTCTTCATCAAATAATGTCAAATGCTTTCTTGACCGTAAATCCAGGGTAAAAGTTTTAACCAACCTCCCGAAAATGGTAGAAATCAACTTATTCTAGTAATTATGATGACATTTGTACCATAAATATATAAGAAAATACCCTTCCTAACATTTCCAGATAGTACTGGGAATGGAAACCAGGACCTCTCGTTAATCAGACAGGCATATTCATGACAATATCATGAAGGTGCTTTAATTTGCAATGCTAGGCAGAATAAAATAAGGTTTGTTTTTTAAGAAAATATGAATATAGCAAACGTTTCTCAATAGCACTTAGTGTTACTTTTATGTAATATTAAAATTTGATCATTTACCTTTATCGAGTTTAATAATGGCTGACATGCAATCCAAAGATAGAATGGATTCTTATTCTATTTGTGAACCTCATGCAGAAAATGCACTCAATAAATGCAATACCTCCATCTTTATACTTGCTCTTTTTCCAAGATGCAGAGTAAACTTCAGTATGTAAATTTCATATGAAAAATAAAACTCACTGTCCCACAATATCGACCGATACAAGAAGTTGCTTGTAACAGAATGAAAGATTACGCTCTCTAGAACACAAAAATATGTGTTTTAAGTTAAAACATGTTCAGTAATGGACCACTTTAAAGGTGTAGAAAATGTATAGCATGCATTACATCTATGTAACACTGGGCACTAATGGGTTTACTTTAAGACTAGATTATGTATGTATAGTTTTGTTACAGGAACAAGGGCTAAAAGTATTCAGCTAGCCCAGAACTTAGCCCGTCCTAGCGGTCTTGATATTTTACTCAACATCCCCCCAGTCTGCCCTTATTTACAGTTGGCACATGCTTGGAATCCTCAAGATCGTTCACTCAACATTTTTGTGAAGGTACATATTTACATTTCATTTTACAACATAATTTAAGCAAAACGAAGGAATATATAAATTATTCATTTTTCAAAGAATGATACATTTTGTTTTTAGTTCAGTAGTATAAGTTGGGAGTGTTAATTGAATTGTATATTATAAAAAGGTAGTTAGTAACTGATGTATAGGGAAGATCCCTAAGTAGCAGACGCATTTAATTCCCGGTATTCATAACCGAAGGGACAAGCTTGAGTTGCTGTTACAAAGAACCAATTATTGTCTGTTAATAGACAATTTATTACATGGCTGTGCTATTCACAGTTAGTGTGAAGTACACACACACACACACACACACACACACACACACACACACACACACACACACATACACACACACACACACACACCTGCACACATGCACACACACATACATTCATGCATACATACACACATACATGTTATCCTAAGCTGTTGTTTACATTGTCAGTTATTGTCAACTGGTTCAAACACCTGGGTCCCTGGTTGATCAGCGAGCCAACACAATATTACTAAATCCAATGTAGGAGGAACTTAACACAGTGAAACCAATATTAAACATTAAAGGTTTTGAAATGGTCGACTTAACACTCATTGGTTTCACATACACATAATTAATGCAGGGACATGTTCTCGTAGCACCTTGTCTATATCATCAACTGTTGTCAAATGGTTTGAACAACCGGGTCAAAGGTAGTTGAAAGTGTATCCTCCGGCGGTGTAAGTTGGAACAATTTTCCACAGGCATTGACGTCATTTGGAATCTCGAAGATCATCAAACATCCTTCATGTTTCTTATTAAGGATCTTCTCCTGGACATCCAATTCTTTAGTGCTTCTGGTGATCTTTAAGAGTTTAATTTCTCCATTAATGTTGTGATTAGTTTTGCAGAAATGATTGGCCCCACTACTGATTTGTCTATCTGTTTATATCTGATGTTTGTGAAATGTTCTTTTCTCCTCACCTTTAAGCTTCTCTTTGTTTTTCCTATATAAATCTTACCACAATCTAAAAAGCTAATCTGAT
Source organism: Deroplatys truncata (assembly GCA_030765065.1). Classification (NCBI taxonomy): domain Eukaryota; kingdom Metazoa; phylum Arthropoda; class Insecta; order Mantodea; family Mantidae; genus Deroplatys; species Deroplatys truncata. The sequence goes on along the minus strand of CM060990.1, from coordinate 97,523,419 downwards.
ATACCCCTGGTTTTTCATTTGTTTCAGGCTTGTCCAATTTGTTTGATTTAAATAAGTTCCTTAAAGATAGTCTATTCTAAGGTACCAAAATGATATGGTGCTTTTTAAATTTTTTTTTGAAACTTGTGCATAGCTTTGAATGGAAGGTAAATCTACTATACTACATATCAGGCTTTTATTTTTTGAGCCTTGTCATTTCTTCCAAGTGTATAAATGTTTTAAATTTTTGGATTTTCTTTTTACTATTTCTGTGGTAAAACCATTACGTTCTGCAGGCTTCAAAATTTCTGTATGCTCCTTGTATTACACACTGTTCAACGGTACGTTAACTAGTCTACGAGTGAGTGTGTTGATTATTGCATGTTCATATAGCCAACATAGCCTAGGATTAAAACCATTGCTTTTATGTAGTTGTATATGAGTGGCCTTCCTAAAAACTCCAAATTCCATTTTCCTAGCATTTTTTATTAACTTCAACTCTTGGAAAGGCAACATGTTGTCATTTCCCATTTACATAGTAAACTTTATGGAATTTCTCTTGCAGGTTCAACAGTTTCAGTACATCACCTATGAATTTTTTATTTATTATGGTGAACACATCACTAACATAACAGTACTATCTTTTAAAAATATAATTGAAGGATTCTGTAATATACACTTTGAAGTGACCCAGGAACAAGTTGGCAAAAAGGTGATAATGGGTTACCCATTGCTAGCCCTGAATCTTCTTGTAGTATTTTCCAAGGAATTGAAAAACAGGTTGGTCGATGCAGATGTTTGTGAGAGATTTCAGTTTTTGTATTTCAAGATGGCTGAGATTTACTAAAGATAACGATTTTTCCAAACAGACTGAAAGTTTTTCTGTGGGTACACTTGAAACTTGTGACACAACATCGAATGATACCAAAATGTTGTCACTGGCTAACTTAATGTCTTTAATTCTTTCCACTAGTTCCAAAGCATTCTTAATGCTGAGACTTTTGAATGGAGGGAGAGAGGTGAATTTCGTATTAAGGCATTTTGCCAACTGATATGCAGGATGGCTTAATGCAAAATGGTTTATCTGTCAATCATAGTCCAGGCCCTTAGTGTGTTGAGAAGGTGAACAGGTAGTGTAAGGAGTAAATAATGGAAGTACAATCTTTGCACCCCAAGAAAAGTTTTTGCTCATTTAAAGTCTCCTTTTCTGAATTTAAGCCCAATTGGACAACAGGTTAATAAATTAAAATTGGAAGCATTTTTCATAAATGCATATACGTCACTCAGTGTTGAATGACAAGCATTCTCCTACTGTTGGAGACAAAGCTCACTTCCTCAATTTTGTTGTTATAGGTAATCCTGTGAGAGGTTAGGAGTTTATCAGATGACACTTGTAACCCTGAATGGGATGTACTTAGACTATTGCATAAATGAAATGTAATATATTATGTAAATAATAACTACTTTCTTACTTGTATTGTTTAAAAACAACATTGTGTCAGCTGTCAGATAACAACACATGAATGAATGAACAATTGAATGTGTTATGGAATACTAACCAATGCCACCAACAGTGGGAATAAGAAAATAGTTCACCTCAAAATTAAGATTAGTTAAAATCAGTACACAATGAAGACACATCTTTTCAAGACCATAATTTATTCGAAACTGAAGCTACTTGAATGTGCATTTACCAAGAAAACAATTTTTGAAGTTAAAAACTGAAGGAATCTGCTGGTTTTTGGTAATGGAAACTAAAGTGGGTTATACTGAAGTGCATACTGATACTATTGTGGTTCAGTAACAAGTTGATGTTTCCAATAAAAACACATCCTTGCATGCATCTTACAAGACAAACATTTGTGATTGGTTGAAATCTGAGACATTGCTAAATATTATTGATCAATGCCAAATATGCCGAATATTTATGGAATAGTCAAAGAAGAATCAATGAATGATTGTACACAACAGTCATTTTGTGGCCTGGTCACAATCATGTGTATGCATGATTTGCTTAGACTGCAGTGTGCTCAGCTCTTTCTCTAGATCACTAGCAGTGAATGAACTGCTCAAGGCTATACTTATCAGGTATTAAACCTTCAATTACTGTCTTCTGTTCGTGCTGTAAAGACTAGAGTTTGTTCATTGTGCATCTCAAAAGTGAAAGCTTATTGAAGCATCTGTGTTGTGTGGAATTACTTTAGAGCATTCTTATTATTGTTGCTGTTCTTGTCTTATTATTAGTCCAGTGAAATTCCTACCAAAAAAAGTCACACTTGGACAAAGAACTTTTAAGTATGATACATATTAAAAAATCCAACAATGCAGACATGTGTGTGTGGACAATTTCAGAAGACATTTCCTGGTATTTCAGTTCCAAATAAAGTTACTGTCAGATGTCTGGTTAATAAGTTTAGGGCAATGAAATCACTATACACTGAACCTAAGAAGTGAAAAAGACATGTTCTAATAGGTGGAAAATATTGACAAAATTGGTGCATTCATTCCTATGCTCTCTAAAGAAGTCTCTAAGATGTGTTACATAGCAAGTGAGTGTTTTGAAAACCTCCGTTCATACATCTACTAAACTTTTAAAATTGAAACCTTACAGAGTGACTGTTGTTCATGAATTACAATCTTATGATAATGAGGAATGCTAGGAATGTCTCAATACAGATGTACACCACGTTCAACACCACTTATAATGAGGTTAGTACTCATTAGAGTGCATGTTACTATATTCATGAGTATGTAACATGGGAGTTTTAGAATGGAAAACACCCCAGTATAGTAGAAAATGCGCGGAGCATGGACACCTGGATCTGGGCTGGGCCACGAAATGTTCACCCTGTACTATTGCTGTACTCATTAGTAAAAGTAAAATAATACAGAAATTAGCTTTTGATAAACTGGTTGAAATATAACCCAAATATAATCCCACCACAGTAGGTACCCTTTTTCCTATAATTAGGAGCTAGAACCTTATTGATAAAGCCCTGTGTGGCCGAAGGCAATACCCCTGTTGAATGCCTAAGTGGATTTCTAAAATGAAGTCTGACTATGGGATTTTGAAGCTGCAGTTTTAAACATGGAATCTACTTATAAAACAGCAGTTTTCATCAGTTTACTTTTATTGCAGATTTTGCAACAGGAAAGAAGTTTAAATTTTGTAACCATTGTTTCAGGATGATGATCCGCTTATATGCCAAAGGCGTCCAGTAGAGGAAAGCACTGATTGCATCAGAGGCAAGGTAGGATTCACCCAAGGGCTTCATGTCTGGGAGCTTCACTGGTCCACTCAACAGAGGGGATCTCACGCAGTAGTTGGTGTAGCTACACAGGATGCCCCACTGTACTGTGATGGGTATCAGGTATAGTATTATCACAAGAGCAATGGATCACAGTGTTTTTAATAATTTCACATCTTGCCACCTTGAGTGGGTCATTCACACCTAAAAATGGCCAGTTCTTATTAATGTGAGCTAAGTGAATTTGACTTTTGAAATGTTTAGTTCGGTCTCATTTTCTTGAAAAATAGAGAATTCACATAATGGTTGAATGAAATATTCTAACTATGTAATATATTTTTTGTTATAGACATAGGTTGAAAACACTGAGTAAACTATATTTAATATGAAATGAGTCATTCTGATTACAGAAGAGCTTATGCATACCTAAATTATGCAAATTTTCTATATTTCCAGTAATTCTCCAGAATTGCCAGTTCATTCCAGAACCAATTTCAGGAGTAAATATTGTTGGAATGTAATAAAAAAAGTACAAGAAATATAGACTATAGACACATAAAAAAGTGTCCCAAATGTAAACAACAAACACATACAGTTGAACCTCACATATACATATTCTCTTGTATGCTTTTTGCAATATACACTAAATTGTTAGACACCAAACTGTATTCATTAATATTTATCTCAATTATGGTATGCGGTGACATTTTTAGAGGGACCCGCTTTAAAGAAGTTGTCATGGCACTGTTTGTCAGATGCACATATAAAAGAATTAAAAGAACTTTTGAAATTGAGACAATTAGTCAGTTTATTTTCTTATTAAAAGAAAATAAAGCATACCTCTTTATTTGTACAGCAATGCAAACTTCCTGTCTTATTTTTGGATAATTTTTTCTATAACAGCACCATAACATATATTTTTATTTTGCATTTTGACCATCAGCTCCTTTTCAAATGATAATAGTGGTAGCTGAGAAAACCTGTTTTCACATTGAGTGTTTCATATGTGACTTCTTACATGCTTCTGGCAGGGAAAAGTACATACTTCAGAGGTACTAATAGGAACAGTAGATAAAAGGCAGAATAATTAAAAAGCTTCTGGAACTGCTACTTTGGCCAGTTCTATGTATTTTAGTTAATTTGCAATCCCAGTCACTGTCTTGCCAGAAAAATCTGATAGTCTGTATACAGCCACTGCACAAATTATTATCATAATGAAGCACATTCTTATAAATTGATAGATCTGAATAAATTTCAGATATTTGTTTTTAAAAGACTGGAACCTTTCCAAGTTAATTAATTCAATAAACTGCAGTTATCCTACATAATTAAATATAAATTCACTTGACAAACTATTTTGTCAATGATTTTTTTATGAATATGCAAATATTTCGTTCTGTGATCATCTAGTTCATTTTTCTGAATTCACTTTGTGTTAGGTCCATTCTTGGTACATTTTCTAGCATTGCATACATTCCATCAAAATTATTTTGATATTGTTGAATTCAAGAAATGATTTTTTCACTTTTTGATGCAATGCTTCATATCCAAAATCTTTTTCTGAAGAATGTTAAATAACACGTTAGTCATTGAGAAAATATTGCTGAGAATTTCCACCAGGAAAGAAAATTTGAAATTCTTCAAAAGTGCTTAATACATTTAGCAGAGGCAACAATGTCTGCATCCCATTTGTTTGGGTTATCAACAATCTGCTCAAAAAATGTGATGAATTCTGTTTTATTTTTATGCACTGTAATTGCAATCCTGGAGTTATAATTCCACTGTGTTGTTGCTACTGCTGGAAACTGTTTTATATATATATTAGAAATCCAGTGAATAATTGTTAGAAATGTATTGAAATTCTTGAAAAATAATATGCATTCCTTTACGAAATCAACTGGCTGGGAAGAATCAAGTTAAGCCTGCATGCATAGCAGTTCATGAAAAGTGCTTTAGGAAATGTTTTCTTCATGAGTGCCTGCAGTCAATTTCGGTGGCCAGAAGATAATGTACCCCATTGTACCCTTGAGCTACCAGCTTGTCTTCACATTCAAAGTCCGGAAGGCTTTGGAAGACATGTTTGCTTAATGAACCTGTATTGCAATCTTTACTAATGTCAGGGAAACATAACAATCTTTCTTTAAATCTCACCTTCTTTTACATAACGATTTACAATGGAAAAGCTGAGATAGGTTTGTGACATCGGTAGATGCATCAAGCATTATTTCAAAGAAAGTGCATCCTTTGATTCTTGCTTTATAGTGCCCTGAATTATATTGCTAACACTTTCAATTGGATTTAATTTTCTGTGCCTTTAAACACTTAATTTTGTAAATGTGTGTCATCTAATTTTATGTCGTGCTTTTAAAGTATTTACAAGAACTCAACTGATTAAGAAATTCCTTGAACTCATGATTTCCTCTGAAAGGCGATTCTTGTAAGCAAGTTACATCAATTATATATTTCATTATTTCACTGTTGGAATGCACCTTGGCATTATGCTTTGAAACACCTACCTGTATTCTTCATTTTACTGCAAGTTTATTTCTGATTTAACAAAAGTTTTCTATATCATTACTGCAGACAAACGTGATTCTTCTCATGATTGATCTTTGCTTTATGGAAATTACTGATGTCAGAGAAACCAGTACTATTACACGCTCTCTTAAGTCTTTTGAAAAGAACATAAGGCTAACTGAATGCTTTGTTTTTCAATTCAATGCAGTTAATCATTTTCATGAATCATAATGTTTAGTCTTGAAATGAAGAACATATTTCTTCATTTCTGTATTTAAACTAATGTGCAGTGTTGGCCTACACTGCACTATACTCATGGCCACTCATAGAAGAGGAACAATCAGGACTCATGTCAGGGAACCTGGAGTTTTACGCACCCAAGCATTTCGTGAGGTCTGGAAGTCATAAATATGTTATCAGAATTATCAGAAATCCAAGGCAAAAATGCGAGCTTAGGACATTCACATATTTTAATGCATCTTTTGGATCTTGGCCTGTTTATTATGCCTTGACCTTTATGAAACATGGTTCTTACTTATGACATTTTATATTCATAACTGCTAATATATTGCCTCAACAATGTTGTGCATGTGTATGCAAGTTCAGCTTTGACATTAGCAGTAATGGGTCTTGGTGGTCTTGTACTTTATATCCCTGTTACACATGCTTCTGGCATAGTGTTAATGAGAAGACACACACAGAAGGTGTATATTTTGATCTTTGGTGCTAATATGTACATACCAAAGTAAGTATCAAAATAAAAGTCAAAAGCACACATAATCTTAGGTAACAGATGCGCTAAATTCTTGTTAAACTTGTTTCAAAATTTATTTTGCAGGCTCCATTTCCAGACTGCTACTGTTACCATACAATCATTGCCTTATGCACATTAGTTTGTACTTCTGACAATGGTAATTTTCATTTCAATCTCCATGCTGTAATCTGCTAATAACATAGTGAAATACATAGCCAATTTCTTAAATTTGATTGTCAGCAACAATGACAAAAGTGCATGCTAAGCAAGAAGCGGATAACCACATAAGTCTGGTATTATTGAAGTTCATGATTGTCAGTGGGTTAAAGGCAGTGAATTGTCCGAATGTTTTTCAATATAACAGTGGCTAGTTTAGTCTATGATGTTCTGAATAAATTTAAAATTAATTCAGTGCAGTTATAATTGCTTATAGAGTAGATAAATAGGTATCGCATATGTTTAGTTACCTGCTATAATGGCTAGTTATTATCATTAATCAGGTGTTAAAAAGAGCTGAAAAATGAAAAAAGAAGAAAAATATCAGGAAGAAATTCAACAATGTAAACCATTAAGAAAGGATTGCCTGAAATAAATATTGAAGGTTTGAAAGAATATTATGGCTCAAAAGCAGAGGAAATTTACAGAGCATCATCTTTATTGTAAATATTCTTCTGGAAGGCTTCAAATGAAAAGAGATTAGTTAGTTTGGAATTATATCCAAAAAAGTCATTCAATATAATCTTTTTTTTTATGTTCCATTTATGTCCCACCTATTAACTGCAATGGCCATATTGATGGCCTTTACCTTTTGAACATACTGTCTATTGGCAATGGTGTTAACTTGTATACTATTGTCAGTGGGCTTTTGCTTGTTTCTTTGGGTTTTCTACCTTAGATCGCACACACATTCATACTTCCTGACTCTGGGGAGGCTAGGGAATAATCTTGGCTAGAGAAAAATTTGCACCCCCCACTTGAGAGTCGAAACTGGGACCTCCCACACAGCAGGCAGGTGCTCAACCAACTGGCCTATGGACCAGCAATATCATCTTGTTAGTGTACATTAGGCAAAGTAAGAGGGATTTGGTTATACTCTAATCATCATGGAAAGGTTTATATGAGGGCCCACCTTGGCATGCAAACATTTATAGCCAAAAAAACTAATTATGTGTCTTGGAGAAGTTTAAAACAGAGCTTATAGGGTTTTGGAATAAATAGCAGCTTTCAAAGACAAACATCTAAAGAACAAGGATTTATAAAAGAGTTTTTGAAAAGGCTACTGGATGTTCCTCTCTCCCCTGCAAGTAGAACTCTCACATTTAAAGGCAACAGTAGTAGATTAAATAATGAAAATGGAAATTTCTTAGGTATGATTGAACTCTTGGAAAAATATGATCCATTTCTAAGAGAATATACTCTTCATATGAAGAAGTGTCAAGAGGAAAATAAACAAAACTGTCCATTATTTAACCTGGAGAACATGAGATGAATTTGTGTCATTGGATGCAAACAAAACATTACAATAGGTATATATACAAGAAAGAGTGAATACTGTGGATTTTTCTTTCAAGTGTTACACAACAGTGAACTATAAAGTGCAAAGCAGAATGTTGTAATAATATGTTTTATTGTGAAGAAGAAACCGAATTGGAAATGTATGAAAGATTCTTAAAGTCTTTTTATTTCACAAAAAAGGCAAGGAGATAGCAAATGCTATTATAGAAAATTTGAAACATCACAGCAGTGATACAGAGGACTACCAAGGTCACTGTTATGACAATGGTGCCTCATGTCTGGCCATATCAAAGGAGTTAAAGCTATCATTAGCAAATTTCTGCAACTTACCTACCTTGTGCTCCTCACTCTTAATCTCGTAAGTGTCCATGATGCCAGAGGTTGTATAGAGTTTGTAACATTTTTCAATTGTGAAAAGCAAATGTATAATATTGTTTAGTGTCAGTCCTGGGAGAAGGCATAACCTTACTCAGAACACAAGAAGGTCACTTCACAAATCTTCAGAAAGTTGATGGAGTTCAAGAGCAGATGCTGTGAAACCTTTAGCTGAAAGATTGCCACAGATAATATCAGCTCTTCATTGTACTAAGGCACACTGTAACCTAACCAAAGAAACTATAGCAGAAACAATAACAGGATTAATTGATTATTTCACCAAATTTAAGAATATTGTTCTCTAGATAATTTGGGCTGATATCCTTGAAAAGATCAATTTTTTCAATGTTACTTTACAAAGCTGGGATGTAACTATACTTTTTATATATATAGTCAGTATATATTTAGTATTATACACACATTGTTAGATTACAAGGACAGGAAAAGCATGTACGGCAATGAGACTCATGCAATTGTTGTATTTTACAAAAGTGAACTGAAACTGTTCATAATAAAAGTTCTTCCACTACTAGTACTACTAACCTTACTGCAGGAAAAGCAACATATAAACAAACTTAGAGAAGACATGCAGAAACTGAATATTGGTACACTTTCCTTGAACATGCTAAATGAATTACAGCTGTGTAATTGGTGCAGAATCTGAGGAACATAAAAGAAAAAGGGAAAAGAAGCGTTTTTCAATGAAGTACATCATAGTATAGAGCAGAGTGATGAAGAAGCAGAACAAAACAACAAAATTTTCAATGGTTTCACTGAAAATATTATATCCCAATTAAATGTTTGTTCTAAAGAAGTTCAAGAGAGTATGTGCCAAACCTTTGACCTGATTCTTGACATGACAAGAGAAATATCAGAAGGTGATTTGGATAGTTTCACTAGGAATCTCACTTCAAAATGCTTAAAGATCTGAGCAGCAAACTGAAAGATGAACTAAAACACTTCCAGTATATTTTTAAGGTGACATTCCCAAAATATCTGTCAATAACACTGGAAACGCATTTCTACTTTCTCTCTTGGATTCCATTTATAAATTCAAGCTTCATTCAGTATTTCCAGCACTGTGTATTGCTCTAAGAGTATTTTGTACTTTGTGAGTTAGTACTGCTTCTGACAAGAGAAGTTTCAGTAAACTGTCTCTCATAAAGAAACATTTGAGATCCACCTTAGGAGAAAAAAAAACTATACATCTGTCTTGTCAACAGAACACCAATTAGTATTAGATTTAAACATCTAAAATGTTATAGATGATTGTGTGGCTGCCCCAGTTACAAAATTCAAGGTGCCACATTGCTAACAAAATGGAAGATATACCACATCAAACCTTTCTTTAAAAGTGCCATGCAGCAATTATTCAGGATGCTCACTTAAAATCTCAGTATTTGACATTCATATTAATAAATAATTATTATTCAGTAATTAAATTGCTATATTCAGGTATAAAATTTATTAATTTTAGAAAGAAACATATATTACTATACTACAGACTACAGTATGTGAATACCCATTGTTGTACTTTACTATTTTGTGCAATGATTATATATGGGACCTGATGAATTTAGGGTTTTGGGGGCCCCACAATCATGATTTGTCAGGTGGCCCTTAATTTATCTGGGCAGTCCTGATCAAGCTAATCTTGAAAGTTTAAGGTCCCTAATGAAGTAGTTAAACAATCCAAAATACAACACAGAGATTGTTTGCAAGCATGAATGGATTGCATCTGAATAGAAAGGGCCCAATACTCTATTGCTGATGTATGAGTCACAGGGGACTATTGTTTATTGCAGATACCAAATCCCCTTCCATGTTCATTATATAGCATGAAGTACACAATATAACTTAAGGTCACTGTTACACTGCACTGAAATAGTTACTGGAACTAGTTAATAATTCACCTGAGGCATTTACAAAAAATAATTCCTCTTAATAAGCATGCAAATACTAACAGTTACTGTAAATTGCTTAGAGGAACACTAAACAAAATCTAGGATCTTCTCCAAATGGATAATCGATTAATACTAAATACCAATGGAGGGGAGATGAACAAAGAGGATGGAGGGAACATAAGTTGAAACTCTGAGTAGTCACCTGAATTACAGATTTAATGTTTTGAATTGTTGAAACTACTGAATTAATATAATTGAGGAAACACAACAAACTCAGGGGACTAGCCTAGTTATATTAGTCCATTCATGGCATGCCACTGCTGTATACTGTTTACAGCCATTGCAATTTCTCAAGCTGACAAGCTCAATGAGTTACTTGAGAAATCATATGGCAAAAACAAATGAACAATGTGACCTTCAGTGGTACTGTGTTTGGGTGTAAACATCAGGAGCAAGCTGAATGTCAGGACAATGATTGTGCAATTGCCTCTTTTTATAACCATAATGCAGTAATCGTTACACCTAGAAGATAATTTCTTTAACATTTTCATCTCCAATATGTATGCAGCATCTGAGTGTTAGTGCACTAGTTCATGAACATTCTCTATATTTTGAAACCAAGGGCTAAAAGAAAATTGTTAAAATTGTTCTTATATCATTATTGTGGCTTCTTTATTCCTTTATGGATATAATTGAGTATTTTTTAAATGAAAAAACGGTTTTTTTGTTTTGTTTTTGCATTTTTAAACAAATTTTGTATTTACAGATACTTCAGTTCACCAGCATTTTGAAAATGACTATCTTCTGTTATACAGAGCTTGGTGGGAAGCAATGATCAGTCCTGGGGTTGGGATCTTGGCCGGAATAAACTCTACCACGATGGCAAAAACAATGCAGGAGTGACTTATCCTGTACTGGAGAATCCAGATTTAATGATTAATGTACCAGACAGACTTCTGGGTATGTTTTTCCTTTATTAGCCTATTAAGTTTCTTAGGAGAAATTGATCACAAAACACAGGTTACAATAACAAAACATGCACTTAAACTATGCCACAAAAGAGATTATTAACAAACAGTATTCTGAGAGGCTATGCACTCATTAATTTATATTTGTCAATGTTTCAAGGAAATACAAGTATATATACTTTAGCATCCTGATGCTGGGTTTCACCAACTGTTGTCAAGGCATTTGAAGATCCACCAAGGTGTTGATGGCTTGTTAAAAGCAGAAGTTCTACTCGCCACTTTCATCATTATTTGACTACTGAAATTCCCATCAACCATTTTCCCTCAAATCATTGATGTTCTGTCAGTTATGGTTTAAAGGTTATGCACATAATCAAGCTCTTGAGAAACATCATCACATTTATTTTCATTCCAGTAAATGAACAATGGATAGTTTTGATAATGAAATGTTCCTTAAATTTATTTGGTCCAAGATATGTTATTTGGGTTAGAAATAAACATTTCAATGAAATGAATGGCATAAAGTTTGTGTGACATTACAGATTATCTAAACAGGTAGTGTTGAAAATATTGGAAGATACTGAACTAAGACTGGAATACCCTACGAACAGAAATTGGCTATTTTTACCAATTCAACAGTTATTGGTAACACTCAGATATTTCAACACAGGGTCATTCCATATTTTTAATGGTAACTGCAATGGAGTTTTGAAACCCACAGTGACCAGATACATGAAGAAAGTATCAAAAGCAATTGCTTCCTTATGGCCACAATATGTTAAATTTTTCAGAAGGCAAGGAGGCTACTGCGGTGACCGCGGAATTTTATGCAATTGCAAATTTTCGGGGCATTATAGACACCACTGACTGTTATCATGTGCCCATTGCCATAAGAAAATTAAATTGAATTGTATTTATGAATGCTCTTTAACAGCTATGGCTCTTAGCGACCCATTCTATACTGGGAATGAAAGAGCGGAAATTTTGTCCAGAGGCCTCTTTATCAGGCTTGAGGTTCTTCTACATGCCATAAATCTATGACACGGGACCACTGGCTTTAATTCCCTTCCAAAGAAGGTCATTTTAAGGATTTCTATGGCCAAAAAACTCCATTGCACTCCGCCGAGTTTGAACCCAAAACCATGGGAATTAGAGGCTATCATGGTACCTCTAGACCATGGAGGACATCCCGTTGTCAGAAAGTGGGCATAATACAGAAGTATATGCAAGCAGAAAGTTATATATTTCTCTTTATATTCAGAGAGTTTGCAATGCAAGTTTACTAATTATCAATATTGTGGCACACTGGTCAGGTTTTGTTCATGAGAGCTTTATATTTGACAACAATTAGTTTAAAATGCTGTTTGAGTCAGGGAGATGGCATTTTGTGGTTGGTGACAATGGTTACTGAGGGAAGTGGAGTGATTTAAACATGTGCATTGTACTTATCTTTTGTTTTCAAAGCTACAATCTCAGTCAGTGAAAAGAGATGTAGCAAGCATTACTACTGTCAACCTTCACAAACTGATGTAATGGGTTGTCATAGTTGACAAACCACAATTTTCATGTAGTTCTCATTGGCAATATGACAAAAATTCATTAAGTGTTAGTTTGATGACCTTCAAGCTAAATTTGCTGAGAGTTGGTGAAAGCCGGCATGAGTCTCAGCTGTAAATTTCCTATTTGTACCAAGAACAATAGGCATTTTAGACCAATTTTAAATCATTTTACATAGAATTTTAATCAACATCATCATATATGTGAGGAAAGTATATAAAAATATCTGAGGTTTTATAATTTCATGACTTTTTCTATCCACTTTAATTTATTTTCATAGTTGTTCTACAAATTATTCATGAATATTGAACAACTGTTCTTTCACATTAGCCATGTGCAGTTGGATAGCCGAATTTGCCCTGAAGACTTCAATTTCACAACCAGGATTTCAGCCACATATCTTGAGCTCTCTGTGCTGAAGCTCTTACAGCTTGAGCTACCACAAGGGATGTCCATATGTGTATTTAACATTCTCGTCTGATCCAAGTGCCACATGAATAACCTTTTTTTTTTGCCTACTTCCTATTAAGCATGATAATTTTTGGCCAACATATTTTCAGTACCTGCATGTTTTGTTGTTGTGACACAGGAGCCTACAGGCAGCTAGGATGACAGTTAAATGTTTAAAAAGCAGACCTTGATACTGCATTAGCTTTGCATTACCTCTTGAGAAATGGAAGCATGGTGATTAGCACCTCAAAAAATATCTGTTTGACTAACAGTAGTGAATATCTTGGGAAAGGTGAATGGCACAAACATTTTTCTTATAAGTTATACATTAGTGAGATCTGTCTTTTTCCTATAGTAAGTTTCTGTAGGAAGTTACAGTTTCCTAGTAATAAAAAATAATTCCAAATTCAGTAACAATGAAGAGGACTTATAGGCTATTTATGGAAAATTAAAAATATAATATATACGTTCATTCATCACGTGTAAGTCTCAAACATATTTTAATCAAAATCATTAGAGTTGTTTTTGAGAAAATAAAAAGGATATATGAAAACATTTAACATAAACGGAAGTTTGGGTTGCAGGGATTTGTGATAATCTTCATGTTACATTTCTGAAAGATGCTAGACTTAAATAGGAAGTTTGATGTTCTTCATTGTTAGTTTTTGAATTGTACTCTCCTTGGATACAGGACTGTTTTCTGAATAATACTTAATTTGTGCTCAGAAAATGTATATTTTGCAGTAAAATGTCTATATTGAATTATTGGATGGAATGCAGTATTCCACCATCAACCATAGGTAGTTTGAGAAATTAATACAAAAATGAAAGAATCACTTTTAGTCAACTAAACATGAAATAAATGCTGAAGATAAATTATTTTAAAACATTTATATGGAGCTATGGAAGTAATGATGTGGGAGTAATCATTATTACAAAGAACAAGGCTCTTGTAATGAATTATGAAATATTCTCATTTGTTTCTATAAATAAATTTTATTTACAATAATTGGCATTAATATACCAAACAATTGGTCACCTGAAAGCAGTAGCCTTAATGATGTGAAACTTACCTGAAAATAAAGAAGGTGATAAGAGTTGAAGATGCCTTTGATTTAATATTAAAACATATTCCACGTTTAAAAGTATATGAATAAGATAATTGAGGCATAGATTTGCCCATTATACAGACTATAAACTTTCTGGTCTGAGAATGGGTCCTAACATAAACAATACATTTTGTATCGCTCTGGCTTGAACTTTCATGAATGGAGGTGGAGCTTCCTCTCTTCCCCCTCAACAGCTGCTTGATTGTTTACTTTCTGGAGCTGAAGAAACTGCCATTGTTATCTCACAATGTTATCTTAACCATGCAAACTTTCACTGTAACAGCACCGAGTACTAAAGAAACACACACCCATACACTTCTTAAACTAACTACACTAATTCAAGAATGGGTGAATAAATGTTATGAAATATCTTTTATTAGTAAAAACATATGTATTAATATAAGTCCTTGGGTAGTAACGCACATCCAGTTCATCCAAAGTGGTGATATTGCTTGAGTAGTCTTTCAGGTTTATAACCAGCCTGTCTGCAACTTAGTCACACAGCATTCACAGACTCAGCAGTTGTTAATTTAATGACATCCTTAACAGCAAGTGTATTATAATATTCAAACAAAAAGTTGAACACATCCAAGACTATCATTTTTGCACCAATTTTAAGGGTTTTCCACTTCTATATTTAATTAATTAGACTACTCTGATCTGGTGTACACTCAACCATGATCGCAATATAAACATTACTGATTAGCATAACCGTTGCTTCCCTCAAATAAACAACACAGAATATGGATGGCTGTATGACCATGATAATAAATAGAAGCTATCTATTTAAGTTATGTTTAAATGAAACTATCATTAAAATACTGTATTATTCATTGTCTTTATTATTTGAAGCACTAAAGGAGTGATAATACATACATTGCAGTAGCAAAATATTTTCATTCACTTGAAAGCTGTGGTGTGCAACTGGCATGTATATTTGTTTACACCAGGATCTTTTCTGGATGAAGTATAATTACTTCATAGGCCAAGTATTCAATACTGACCAATCCAAATCACAGCCCCTGCCAGTTTGAACAGTCATGGTAGACTATCACTGAAATTTTGTTGAAGGAGATTATTGCATCTGATTCACTATTGTTTGGAAATTGTCATGGCTTGTTTTTTGAATTATAAGGTAAAGAAACAAAGAACACTTTCATAAAATAAAAGTTTGTGCTACATTATAATTTGGTATGAATAAACTCAATTAAATAATATTATATAGGCTCACTGAGAAGATGCTCTGCATTTTTCATGTAACCAAGTTCTTGGAAAATGTAGGAGTACCAACTGTTTATCAAACAGTCAGCAGTGCGGTTATTAAGTAGATACTGAAGGGGTCCAGGCTTGATACAGTATAGGAAGTTTTAGGAATTGTGATAATAGATAACTTATATAACCTATGTGTTAAGTAGGTGAAAACAAATGTTACAAGACAAGAATAGTTTTCTATATGCAAGTGAGATATCCCTAATCTGGATCCTTACATTCAGCAGTTTTCATTGTGCACCAAATTAACCACTGTAATTGCAATACATACATAAATCACAAGATTTAAGAGCTAGTGTACATATGAGAACATACAGTGTTAGTGGAACACTTTTTTAATTCTTTTATAATAAAATATGAACTTTTTCCAGTTATACTGGATATGGACAAAGGCATGCTTTCATTCATGGTTGGAAATTGGTACCTTGGAGCAGCATTCTGTGGCCTCCAAGGCTGGAAGCTGTTTCCAATTGTGAGTGCAACGTACGGCAATTGTGATATCACAATGAAATACATTGGGGGATTGGATCGTAAGTATACATCATCTGATTCATGTCACACAATTCAGTAATCTAAATCTTAAGGCAATTCAAGCTACTGAAAGGTATTTGGCTAAGGTCTCTGTAAAAGATGACTTTCAGAGATTAGATATCACCAAGGACTACATCACGCTTGCATACCATATAATAAAATGGAGCAGTGATTCTGCTGGACAGTTTTGGTTTTCCAGTAACAGTACTATAATCCTTCAAGTCCGAGGATGGGTCCTAACATAAACAATGTACGTAGTATTGCTCCACACTTTGACATTCAGTGAACACATGGTGGAGGTTCCTTGTTCCCTCTCAACAGCTGCTCAGCTGTTTACTTTCAGGAGCTCAAGAAATTGCCATTGTTACCTTACAATATTACCTTAACCACTTTACCAGCACTGAGTATTAAAGAAATACATACCCTTATATTTGTTAAATTAAATGTTATAATTTCAGAATACGTGAAAAGATGTTATGAAATATATTTTATTAGTAAAGGATTACATGTTAATTGGAGTTTTTGTGTACTACCGCAACACACAGCCCATAGTTAAAAGTGATGGATGTTGCTTGAGTCACCTTCCAGGTTTGTAATCAGCCTGTCTACAACTTGGTCACAAAGTATTCACAGACACACCAGTTTCTGCCTTTGCTAATTTAATATCTTAACAACAAGGTTATCATAATGCTCAAACAAAAGGTTGAACACATTCAAAACTATTGTTTTTGCACCACTTTTAATTAAGGGCTTTACCACTTCTACATTTAATTACACTGCTCTGACCTGCTATGCATTCAGCCATAATCACAACATAATGCTTATTAGCATGTCATTGCTTCCAGCCAATAAATAACATGGGAATAATGATGGCTGCATGACATGGTAGTACATAGAAGCTAGTTACTTAAGTTATGTTTAAATGAAAAATGAACAAAATACTATCACTATTCATCATCTTTATTATTTTAAGTACAAAATGGGTGATAATACATGCAGTGCAGTAAAGAATTATTTTTATTTGCTTGAGAGGTGTGCTGCAGTGGTGGCACTTGCATTTGTTAAAATCAGGACCCTTTCTTGGGCTGGATGGAGTATAATATAGTTCGTAAAGGCGATGTTAAGTTCAAGTGAAATCTTAGTTCTTTTGTGCTCTTGCAGTTATGTAATAAATGCTTTACAGTTCGCTATAACTGCAAGAACAATGTTATAGTATACAGTACAGTTATTCTTGCAGTTATTTTACTTAACTTTTAATATACAGTTACTTTGTAATATTACAGATTTTTAGTTTAGTTATTCAAGTTCATTTTTTGAGTTGTGAGATGGCTAAGTGTCTATGTTATTCTGAGACACTGAGCAAGTATATGAAAATTTTAAGGAAGGTGAACAACAGACAAAAACCAAAAACTGAAATACCTAGCTAAAGAATTTGGAATTTCTGTGCACATGCCTTCAACATTTGTAAAATATTGCAAGAGCATAGAATTTAAAAAAAAAATACTGGGCCATTAAGCATTTGTGTGTTTTTAAGTATTATACAAAGGTATTTATTCTTGATATTTGTGTTAAATATATGATTCTTTTATGTTAGTTTGTTTTCTTGTGTATTATGTTGTACTATGTGTTTCCAATTAACTGGACAGTCCCTTTGGGTCCAATGTGCAAGTGTTTATTCATTGGACTACTTATATTGTATTATGCATAGATCTCTCCTTGTCTTTGAATCATGATTTTTTCTTCCCTGGTGTGAGGTTACGTTTGCAGGTGTATGACATTGTATTAGAGTTATGCCAGTGCAGTACTTGAATAAATGCACCTTATTGGATACATTTCAGAAATATGGCATTTTTCCCATGGCATTTGAAAGGTTTAAACTGTGAATCAAAAGTGATTGCAAACATTCATGAGTTTTATGATGTTTTGTGATGTGGCAAGGATTACACATTTGTGGCAGTTAATTCGAAATCACAAAACTTGAAGTCCGATTTTTGCATGCCAAATTCAAAATAACAGGGTTTTATTGTAGTCCTCTGACATAGATTGTGGGATATTTCCCAGTTATTTACAGTGAAAGCCAAACCAGTAAAGAGATAGATGTTAAAAGAGGTTGTGTCTCTGGGAGGGAGTACTGAACAGACTCTACCTTAAATATTTAAATATTTTTGCTGACTATTTACTGCATTATAAATATTTGTCAACTGCTGGTATAGATTGATTTATGATTTGGGATATTTCATGTATCTCTGATGGAGGCTTGAAGAACTGAAAATTAAGTTTGCCATCAGATCAGCAGAGACATACAGGTGTTAAAACTGCTACACCATGAACTCAACATCTGGTGTAGGAGATTTACATTCAAAAATTTGATTCCTTTTTTCTGCATGAAAACTTAATTTTCAAATTCAGGGATGTATCAGATCTACCATAGCATAGAATAGCTATACTCAATCAGCCCAAGAAAGGGTCCTGGTGTAAACAAACGTATGTACCTTTGCCACAGCACACCTTGCAAGCAAATAAAATTAGTTTGTTACTGCACTAGATGTATTATCACCCTTTTTGTGCTTCAAATAATAAAGGCGGTGAGTAAACTTATTACTTTAATAATTGTTTCATTTAAACATAACTTAAATAATTAGCTTCTATTTCTTATAATGGCCATGCAGCCATCGATATTCCTGTATTGTTTACTGAAGTGAAGCAATGCCCAGTCCCGCTAATCAGTGTATTGTTTATGTCGTGATCATAGCTGAATGCATAGCAGATCAAAGCAGTGGAATTAAGCATAGAAGTGGCAACACCCTTATATAGTAAAAAATGATAGTTTAGATTATATTCAATTATTTGATTGAGCATAATTGATACCTTTGGTGATAAGGATGACAATAAATTAACATTGAAGCAAATTGTGTGTCCGTTAATCCTGGTTCCAATGTGATTAAGGAGATGAAGGAGGTAGGAATTGTCAAAACCTTAAAGAAAGAAAAAAAAGGAATCAAAATACAATGATTTAGGCAAAGTGTACACTTTCTGAAAAGTACCATATGCTTCAAGGTGCATATCTTTTTCTTAAACAATGAGTGTCCTACTATATATAAGGTGCTTTCTGCAGTAAATACTTATAAAATATATTTGATAACATTTCTTCATCCATTAAGATGGATCTTAAGGTAAAGGTAGCAAATGGTTAATATAAAACTGGGAGGTAACAATGACAGTTTCTTGAGCTGCCAAAAGTAAACATCTGAGCATTTGTGAGATGTCAAATGCAGAGTGATTCTAATTGCATTGTTTATGTGTGCATCCATTTTAAGGCCATAAAAACTATAATGATGCAAAATATGTCTTAAATATACTATGTAACATAAACAATAAGTTGGCCTCAACTTGATTGAGGTGTACAATAACTTAACTGTGTTTAGACCTTGTACTCCATGAATTTTAGTCTTTGTTTGACTTCTATCAGAAACCCTAATCTCTCTTATTACCATACATTAATTTTAACCTGAGATGATGGAAATTTGTTCAACTGTTGTGCCTTTAAAACTTTGTAGTTTATTATTATTATTATTATTATTATTATTATTATTATTATTATTATTATTATTATTATTATTATTATTATTATTATTATTATTGAGGTTTCTGGATTGGATTAACTAATGCTATTAGTTACAGGCATTCACAAAGCAAACACAAAATCAGATTAATATAAAAACCAATAATTGAAGTAGGATGCCATAGAGCTTAATGATAACATTCCTAATTAAAGTTGTTTAGTTGAATAAACAGTTACCTGCTTCATCATATACGTTTTTAACATCAGACATGTTTTCCACACTTTCTTGTTTAATCATCAGCCTGTATTCTTATAGGCTCTTTTTTATATTATGGTCTAAGAATGTAATGGTGTCCTGGTATTTTAGGTGTATATTCTGCAGTTGCTGACACTGTTTTAGCGGAGTTTTATTTCATTGTTTATAATGCAGGTTTACAACCTGCTTTTTATTTTTCTGGTTTTGTCAGGGCACTACTTATCACAGGAGTTATGTGCCCTAAAGCCATACTACTATTGCTTCCACTACTACTACTACTTCTACTCTACTACTACTGCTTCTACTACTACTACTATTACTACTGCTACTCTACTACTACTGCTTCTACTGCTACTACTACTACTATTATTACTACTGCTACTCTACTACTTCTACTCTACTACTACTGCTTCTACTACTACAACATCATCAGTCATTTTTGACTGCCAGAAGTATTGTCAGTATCTTGCAAACCCCATTTCAGATGGATTTGCTGGATGGATTTTTCTACTGGGTTATCTCATTGGGGACCTTGAAATTCATTAACACCACTTTATATTTCTTTATATAAATCTGTTAAGAACTGAGTTCTTTAAACCATCATATGTATTTTCTTAGGTTTATTATAAATAGGTTTAAAGCCCATTCTTACTACATATGACACCACAAGGACATTTATTACACTGGTGGTAAATGAAATGAAATGATAACAGGAAAAGAAGATTTAGGAAGGAAACGTTTCAGGTCTAACTTTAATGTACCTTCTCAGCATTTCCCAGGTATGAGGACAGAGGAAAACTGGAGGAAGCCTCAATCAGGGAATACAGTCCTGGCGGGATTTTAAATACAGATATTCCATTCATGACTCCATGCCTGAACGACCTCGGCTACCTGTGCCAGTGACTTTAGTACTTTGTTATGGATCTTGTAGAAAATGAGCTGCTAACACTGATTTTTCAATATATTTGTAAGCGCTGCTTTTTTTTTTAACTGGGTTCTAGTTCCATTTCTTCATTTTTTCCCACATCTATATAAGGACAAAGAAGTTGTGATATCTACATCGAACATGTGAACTGGATGATATTATGATGCTGTTAATAAAAGCCTGTATCCAATAAGATGACTACTGCTGCTGCTGCTGCTGCTGATGATGATGATGATAATAACAACAATAATAATAATAAAATGCTTTGAATATTTAATGAAAATTATAAGTACCTCAGTATTAAAAAGAAATGAAACAGAGATACATAGATTGGAAATTTAAAATAAAGAGAGTTGAGGGTTGTTACACTACATCACTAAAGTATTCTTACTTGAACGCGTTTCGGGAGACGGCTTGTTGCCGTCGTCAGCATGTTCTCAACTGACGATGGGAACAAGCCGTCTCCGAAACGCGTTCAAGTAAGAATATTTTAGTGATGTAGTGTAACAACCCTCAACTCTCTTTATTTTAAATCATGAACACATCACTGTTACTAGCTTCTAAATCTTCAAAATTAGTCAATAGATTGGAAATCCTTTAGTGTCCAATGACAGGCCCACTATAGTGTTGCTGTTATATCAATATATGCATATTTTGTTTGAAATTGCCTTGTTATCCATGAATATTTTATATATATATATATATGTATGTATGTATGTATTGTCATTTAATGAAGTTAACTTCTGTAGAGCTACTTAGCTTCTAGATCCTATTTTGAAATTCTATTATAGGATAAGTCACCTGAAAATTCCACTGGAAATATCTGTAAAACAGAAATAAGAATTGAAAATAGACTTTCACAGGCATTAAAACAAGGGAGGAGATCATCAAAGTAAATAATATAGGCCATTCAAAATATAGGCATATATGATTTTCAACATGAACCTATGCTATTTTAATTTGAAACCCCATATTATTTTTGGCTGATATGCTAATATGAAAAATAACACTAGGAATGGTGTTTTCTGTATCACAATAGATCAATTCCGAGAAATTGTAACATGAAGTCTCTCTCTCTCTCTCTCTCTCTCTCTCTCTCTCTCTCTCTCTCTCTCTCTCTGTCTTTCAAAACCCTTTGTAATTTCAGTGTATTAATATCCAATCAATAATGTGAAAATAATATTAAGAACAGCATTTTTTGCATTGCAATATGTCATTCACATTGCAATGAACTGCAATATGAAGTTTGTGAGCTTGAGACTCAACAATAATGGTTGAACTTACGAATGTGCTGCTTTTCATTGCATCTCAAACATTAAACCGGCATAAAAATTTCTTGGCACATAATTAACCTATTACATGCAAAAAATGCCATCCTTAATGCTATTTTCCACGTTATCAATTGTATAAAAATAATACAGTATTCCATAAAAAATATAAAAATAAGTTTATGTTAAAAAACAGATTTATTTACATTTTTGAATGGCTTATATCATTTATTTTAACTTTAATAAGCCCCTTGCCCACCTTCATACCTGTGAAAGTCATTTTCAATTCCTACTTTTGTTTCAGAGATATTTGTGGTGGTAGTTTTAGGTGCTTCACCTGGTATATGCCTACAGGATACAAATATGTGTCTGCCAAGATAATAACATTATGGGCCAGTAATGTTTTCTCTTATGGAATTTTAGAAAGAAAAATATGTAATATGGTGATAATATCAAATATAAATATGAATATGCAGCATCCAAGTTATTGTTCAAGAGACATTAATTGGGCTTTAACACAGTAAAGCACAAATTAATGATTTAGTTTTGAGTCAAATCCACACTCCACTAATTTTGGTGTCTTGCCTAGTTCATGAAGTAAGTATTAGGTAGCTTGGATAGATACTGAGCAATAGGTTTAGTGGCCTACTTGTGCAGGGACCTTACAAGTATGTTGTGTGTGTAGGTATTATTGCACAGTTGCAACACATAGTTTCCTGATGGACATATGCAGAAGTACATCACTCGCACTTGGTTGTTGTGTATAGTTCCTTGTAGTGTTATTATGGAGTGGCTGTGATATGGAAACAATGAATTATGATACTATGGTGTTAGTATTTGGAGAGCATCAATGTAATGGCAAACAAGAATAAGCAATTTATAGACAAAGGTTTCCAAATTTCTGCCTTTGTTGAACAACATTTGGACACTTTGTTAGAGGATGTGCCACTAGACATTCTTTCAGACATGCTCTTTCAAAGAAATGGTCACCGTGCATACATTGCAGCATGGACATGCAGGATATTACATGTGAAATATCTCAGTTAATGAAATGGACTTGATAGTCCTTTGCAAGAGTGGCTCCTGAGATCTTAAACAAATCTTACTCCCATGGGCTATTTTCTCTGGGGCTATATTACAGATCTTGCTTACCAAGAATTACGTTCATAGAAATCACCTCATAAACAGAACTCATGCAGCAAATGCAACTATAACATTTGCAATATTGTGCAGGGTGCATGAAGGACTAATGAGGACTAAGGTTGCATTGTATACACAACAAGTGGGAGCTTACTTTGAACATCCTCTTTGAGTTCCCAGTATATAAAAATAAAAGTCCTCACAGTGGTAAAAGTGCAGGCTTCCCAACTTACTGCTCAGTATCTAACCAAGCCACCCAGTATATGTGTATGTTTATATATCTTGAGTAATGTATGTAGAGAGAGTGGAGGAATATCAATATATATTTGGGACCTGCTTCTAAAAAATAATTTATCCGCCAAGAAAGGTCCGTTGTTCTGGCTTTTTTGTGTTATCCGACGGGAAGAACCAGAGACAGCAGTTGATGCTTCCTCAGAGTAAGTTGACAGAAGTCCTGGAGGAAGTACATGTGGGAACTTTGGGAGGACATCTTGGACCCAACTGAAGGATTGACAAGCTGCGATAAGCATACTACTGGTAGCAGTTACGGGCAAACTCTGAGAGGTGGTGCCGCCAATGTCATAGTCTGCGGCAAGTCGCGGACCACAGACTAGGAGCTGGGACCGCATGCAGCAATATAACGTAGGAGGATCCTTCGAACGCATCACCATCAACATAGCTAACCATTCGCCTGTCCGACAGGGGTAACAAGTGTCTATTGGTGGTCATGGGCTGCCTCACCAAGTGGCAGGAGGTTTACACTATTTCTGACCAGAAAATGAAGCTTTTCGTCTGCTATGGGTACTGTTAGAGTTACACAGCGATCAGGGCACTAACTTCAAGTCAAACCTGATGAGGAAAGCACTGGAGCAATTTGGAGTACACAAGACGCGTGCAACACCTCTCTAACCACAGGCAGATGGTATAGTGGAGCAGTATATCAAGACTCAAGATATCAAGATATATGAAGAGCATCTGAGGAAGGTCGTTGAGAATTGCCATAGGAACTGAGATGTCAGGGTGCAGATTTTCTTGCAAGACTATAGCTCGTCAACGCATGACGCCACCAAGTTGACACCAACCAACTTGGTCTTCTGCAGGGAGCTACATCTTCCATATGACCTGATATATGAGAGCCTCCCCCTGTGGTGGAACGGCCAGTAAATCAACTACGTGAAGAACTTTGTGAGCTATCTTTACGATGTGCATGAGATGGCTCACCACATTCAGGTAGCGAATGACGGATGAACACCTGTTACGACCACAAAAGCAACAGTTAAAGTCTGGTGGGGCTGTATGGCCCTACCCAGATCAAAGAGCATGGCCACAAATTTCAACAACCATGGCAAGGACCGTACCACATGGTGAACAGGTACAATGATGTAGTCTACTGTATCCAGAGGCAGCCACGAGGGAAGATGTTGGTGTGGCACCTAGTTCATTTAGGATAGAATTATGGTACTGGTCTGGACATCAAGACCTGAGGAGGAAGCACTGTGACCATGCATGCGAGTGCATATAACCTTGCCCCGTACGCATGTATTCTCTCATGCTGCATTCTCTTCCCCTTTCTCCTGTTTGGCTAGTATATACCTTCAAATGTTGACAAACAAGCTGTGAGCAGTGCAAGTATAGGCAAGAAAAGCAATATAAGGACATTGCCAGAATAGGTGCATATGCTCTATCATTCTGAAAGGCGTGTTTAAGCCGAAGGATCCTCCCATCTATTTGATGATAAGAATTTACAAGCATTACATATACATTAACTCTGTTACTTAATTAAATTCATGAGGTTTTGAAATTGTAAATTTTACAATTATCTTTCAATATATTCACATAAATGACCATGTTAAATGTGAAACTATTTTATATCTAATAAACACCTATTCCATGATAGTAGCCAATGAAAGGAGATTAGTGCACCTGGCCATTAAAATATATGGGGAAGGGTATCTGGAACAGACCCTTAATTCCACTGCTTTCTGTACCTTAAATGCATTGCATAGCTAAACAAATGACAAAAATGTGGGTCTTACTTCAAAGTGACAAAATGTTTTCCATTGTTGTCTGATCAAATATATTCGTGTTTGTCATAGAATTGAAATTGAACTTCCGTATTATTTTTGTACAGGATTACTCAAATGTTTTATGATAATATAAAATCTATTGTTTCCATTTTGTTTTAGTAGAACTATCAAATATTTGTTGTCCATAAAGCAAATGCTAATTTATCTTATTTGTTACATACCACCCAGCAGTAGCTCACTTACCATCAGTTGTATGAGTAACATAGGTTGAGAACCTTTGTCTTGTAGGACATAAGCACAATATATACCTACATTATATTGTTTAGCCATATATCTAACTGTTTTCTTTTATTTAAGTACCTTATCATCAAAATCAAATGGAATTATCTGCATGAATACCAATTATTTTCGTTAAAGTGGCTTATTTAATCTGTTATGATATACAAAAATTAACATAAACATGCAAAGTAATTCCAGGAACCATCTCCTCTTTAAAATACTCTGATTGCCAAATTAACAGAGATAAAATTCCCAATTTTAAAATGGAGAAAGAACAAATGCTATTACAGTAAATGTTTTCTGGCATTTTTCAGATTTTGTCCTATTCTTAGTTTTATATC
Source organism: Deroplatys truncata (assembly GCA_030765065.1). Classification (NCBI taxonomy): domain Eukaryota; kingdom Metazoa; phylum Arthropoda; class Insecta; order Mantodea; family Mantidae; genus Deroplatys; species Deroplatys truncata. The sequence goes on along the minus strand of CM060990.1, from coordinate 97,497,445 downwards.
TTTAACAGCTCATGTCTGTAATTTTTTTTCTTTGTATAGCACAGGAAATTGTGGTGGAAATGAGTTGTAATCTGCCGGAGGAAAATACCAGAAATTCAGGAATTATCAATGGAATTATTAGGAATTATCTGAATTTTCTCATTAACACTTCTGTTTTCAGGACTTCATAAATATTTAGGTGACATCATCAGGTATTATGCCAACAAAATGCTCTACTAAATGTATATAATAGAATTTAAAAAAAAAACACCAGGCATGAAAAAATGTTGACAAAATATATAGGTGCAATTTTCAAAATACTATTGAACTAATAATTCAAAAAATCGGGGGGATGGGAGTGGACCAGAATGCATAAACTGTAATACTATTTGCTCTTCCTGCATATGAAAAATGAGATATTTCTCTCTGTTAATTTGGCTGCTAGCATTATTTAAAGTGGGAGGGGGTGGATAATTTCTGAACTTGCTGCATATAATACAGCATGAAATTTAAAAACCATGCATCGATAATAGCCCATGTCATTTCCTTTTGCTGCTTTTATAACAATACAGTCTTTATTTGCTAGATGCAGCAGATTTAAATACTTTTTTTATGGTTGCTGCCCAAAAACAGTGGTAAAAATGACGATACATGCAATGTTTCCTAGCCTGAGACAATTGTGAAAAAGCACACGTTAACCACCCATTGTTGCACGTTCATATAAATGGTCATTGCCATCCATGTTAGGTAAGCATTGAGTTGTGTTCATTATAGTTAGTGGAATCTTATTACCAAAATGGCTAATCCCAACAGATACTCTGTGCTCAAGGAAGCATTTCATCTTAAGTGTTAATCTTTGCATTAGATTGTTTATGCCTATAAACTTTCACATGATTTTAGTTGGTTAGAAATGTAGACAGGAACTATTAACTATAATCTATTAGTGTCTGAATTATATTTTTATTGAAATTTTAATTTTCTTCATTATATTAGTGTTAGATAAAGTGTAAAGCATATGTAACAATTGAAAATTACTTTTTTGAATCTATATTTGGGACGTAACACGGTGTACCATATATGCAATACTAGACACTGATAGGAACAAAAGTTTTAAGATATAAACATGTGCATATTATTATAAAACAACAGTACAGATGGGCTTTTGGACAATGATCTGTTGTGATATCCAAAAAAACAAAATTTACATATAGTTTTACTGTTAAAAATTAGGACCCAACACACTGCAGTAATGAAGTCAATTAGTTCATCATTGAGAAGAAATTCAAAGACCTTAATGGGAATTCTTGTTTCACAGGGGTGTAGTTTAGTTGTCAAACTCTTGCTGATAGTTTTGACATCTCCGTCAATCCATTTTACATTTTTAGTGAACTGAGTGTATATAATCTCTGAAAACTTTTGTTCTGCCAAAGAGGATAGTGCTCCTGCTTCAGACTGGATGCTAGGTATGTTGATAATGAAATAGTCCTCTTCCATCTGTAGTTCATACTTCAACCTTAGTAAGATGATGCTTTCACAGAGATTATCAGGCATCTCAGCATCTTCATCTGCTGAATCCTCATCAGTCAAAATATTGAAGTCAGGACGACATAAAAATAACTTCTACATTATTATTTTCCACACCAAATAATATGTGAAATGTTTTATTGACCATAAATAGATTAAAAAGTTTTAGTGGCATCCTGAAAATTATAGAAATTAACTTATTCTAGTAATTATGATGTCATCTGAATCATAAATATGTAAGAAAATACCCTTCAAAGCATTTCCAGAGAGTACTGGGAATGGAACCCAGGACTTCTTGTTCAGCAGACAGGCATATTAACAACAAAATCTTGAAGGTGGTCTAATTTTCTATGTTAGGCAGAACAAAATGTTTGTGTTTTAAGAAAATATGTAAATAGCAAAACAACATTCTCTCAGTATAGCTTGACATTGTTTTTATGTAACATCAAAATTTGATCATTTACCTTATCCAATGTAGTAATGGTTGACATGAAATTAAAGGATGGAATGGATTCTTATTCTATATCTAAACCTCATGCAGAAAATGGACTCAATATATACAATACCTCCATCTTTATACTTGCTCTTCTTCCAAGGTATGGAGAAAATTTCAGTATGTAAATATCACAAGAAAATTAAAACTCAGTCTCATAATATTGACCTATATCATCAGTTGCTTATAACATAACGAAAGATTAAACTTTAGAACACAAAAATATGTGTTTCAAATTTAAACATGTTCAACAATGGACTACTATAAATGTGTAGAAAACTGCATAGCATGCATAAGATTTATGTAACATTGGCCACTAATGGGTAAACTTCAAGCCTATATTATGCATGTATTCTTTTGTTGTAGGACCATGGATTAGACGTAATCAGCTATCCCAGAACTGTGCCCATCCCAGCGGTCTTTGTATTATACTTAACATGCCCCAAGCCAGCCTTGGTTCCCTGTTGAATCACAGTTGGAATCCTGAAGATTGTTCATTAAACATTTATGTGAAGGTACATTATTACATTTCATTTTACGACATATTTTAAGCAAAACAAAGGAGTATGTAAATAATTCTTTGTCAAAGAATGATATATTTAATGAACAACAAATACTACATTTGTTGCTTTTGTTTGTAGTTCATTAGCATAAGTTGGGAGTATTAATTAAGTCATACATTATTAAAAGGAAGCTAATAACTGATGTATTGGGAAGAACCCCCAGTAGCACAAGTAATTCCTGGTATTCATAACTGAAGAGATAAACTTGAGTTGCTCTTACCAAGAACCCATTATTGTCACTTAATGGACAACTTACTACATGGCTGTGCTGTTCACAGTTGCTGTGAAGTACGCATGCACATGCGCACACACACACACACACACACACACACAAACACACACACACACATGCGCACACACATTCACACATGCATAAATGCACGCACACACACACACAGATGCACATATGCAAGCATGCACACACACATACAGGCAGACAGGCATGCATACATACAGGAGACAGGCATGCATGCAGGCAGGTAGGCATACATGAATACATACATATCACAGACCCTATGCTTTGTTTTTGACAACAGGATGTGGAACATGTCAGTATGTTTGCATAATTATTAATATTTATGGTATTAACACTATTATTCACATAGTTAAAAGTTAAGTATTAAGTATCATTTAAAAACTCATTGATGGTTTAAAATATGTGTCCATATAAATATTGCTTCAGCTTTACTTTAAATGTTTTATCATTTCTGGTTTTCAAGTTGTGAGCATATTAGATATTTTTATACATTGATAATGTACTACCCTAGGGACCTGCATGTGGGATTTGTGGTGGACGAAGCGGCGTCTGGGCGGTTTTCTCCGGGTTCTCTGGTTTCCCCCGCCATTCATTCCACCAACTGCTCCATCATCATCTTTCCTTTCATCCATTTCACCACCATTTCGTTTCATTTACTTCCTTCATCCTATACCAGGCATCGGGCTGATTACCCATCTTGGATGCTCTGTCTGATCCATGAGTGTCTGCTCCTCGATGGGCCTCTGACCCCAGGCACTCGCTTGTAAGTCCTGGGGGGGTGTAAGTCCTACATAAGAGGAGGGTAAACAGATAATGAATGAATGAATGATAATGTACTACTTTTTGAATGCATGTGAGATTATTGGTGCTATATGTGGCTCTAATCTGGACCTTGTATAATACTGTGAATATCTGAATTGGCAACAAATTATTTTTTATTTCTTATTTAAAAGTAATTAATGTGTATATATATTCTCCTGTAAGTGTTAATATCTCTAGGTTTTTCTGCAGACTAAATATTATCCTCAAATCAGTAGAATTTACCCATAAAATTACACTATAACTTCATGACTGAGTGAAAGTAAGCAAAATGGGGTAATTTTAGTGTGTGTTATGTTGCTAACAGAGGATAAGAGGCATAGTGCATAGCATGCTGAGCTGTATTTAGGGACTATTTCCTCAATATACTTTTTCAATTTAGATGCCTATTTGTAATCCTAGGAATTTAGTAACGTCTTAATGTCTGACATACTTTTTATTTATTTTGATACTGAAGTTGCATTGTGCTGTGTTGATTGTAGTAAACTTCAGAAGGTTAGTTTTATCAACATTTAGTTTCATCCCATTTGCACTGAACTGTGATTAAATTAATGTTATTGTGTGACATGCACTTTGTTTGATGGTTTGTAAGTCTTTATGGAAAATTAATGTAGTGTCGTTAGCAAAAAGAAAAACTTGTATATATTTGTTTAAACTTGGGGCTAAATTGTGTATGAACACTAAGAACAGTATTGTCTCAAAAATAGAACCCTGCTGAACTCCTTGTTTTATGAAGTTTTAGTTCGAGTAACTAGGTTTAATCAAGGTTGTGCTGAAATTTGTAATTTTTGTCTTCTGTTTGTTAGATAGGATTTAAACCATTTTAGCGATGTTCCTTGAATTCATAATATTTTAACATTTGTAACAGTATTTGGTGGTCTACACAATCAAAAGCCTTGGTTAAGTCTCAGAAGATCCCAGCTGCATGTTTCCTGTTATTTAATGATTCCAGCACCTCAATAGTGATCTGAAATGTCAGGCCACTGCTTGTGTTTTGATAAACCATGATTGAATTTTGACTTTCTTGTTTTCATACCAACAGAAAAAAAGTCTAATGTTACATTCTCATGATTTTGTCTACCCTCTCTCATTTATTAGGGTCTACAAACTATTCTCATGAAAGTATACCTTTTTATCTGCTTAATTTTAATTGAGATAAACCATTGCAGAAATAGCTATATTGCACATTTCATTATAGATACAAGGGGAATTGTGATAGTCAAATGTTTAAGAACTGGATGCTACATACTGGCCTTGAAATTCCATTCTCTTTCCATGCAATCACGAGAAACAGCTGAATATTGGCAGGGAAGTAGCCATAGTTAAATGTTTAAGAACTGGATGCTATATACTGGACATATGCTCTTTCCATGCAGTCATGAGAATCAACTAAATATCAGCAGAACTTTGATAAAACTGTGATAAATATTGAGCAATTCGAATCATTAATAACCAATATCTTAGAAATGGCTTATGTCACAAATAAAGATTATTTTAAAAAAATTTTGTGCTTTAAAAAATCTACAATTTTTGTGTAGTAGGTTTTCCTCTATCGCTTAACATTCACCAATTAAACAAGATTATACAAAATTTCTTCTGAATTAAGAGGACTTCACAAGCTATTCCCAGAGAATTTCAAGATACACCTACATTTAGTTTATCATGTAAATATATGGTATATATGGTATTTTAATCAAAATCATTGCAGCCATTTTTGAGAAAATTGAAAATATTGAAAAATCTTCCATGTAAAGTGTAGTTTGGGATGAGGGGATTTTCTTGAAAATTTTTATGTCATATCTTTAGAAGACACTGAACTCAAAATACCAAGTTTGGTGTTTAAACCTCTATTTATTTTTGAGTTATGCTGTTCACACCTGACCCCACACACACACACACACACACACACACACACACACACACACACACACACACAAACACACACACACACATACACAAACACACACACACATACAGGCAGGTGTGCCTTTTTCTAAAAATGCTTTTTTTATCTTTTCTCTCTTTCTTTCTTTAAACTCAGGGAGACTCAAAATGTGTATTTCCAGTTAAATCTTAGAATTAGATTTATGGATAAGCAGTAGAGAAAAGCAAAAGAGCGTTTCAAGTGATCCAGCATTGAAAAATAAAGCTACTACTTGGTTTAGGGCCTGTACTATGGTCACCATATAAAAACAATTTAAAATTGTCCAACAGTTTTTACATTCTCTGAAAGTTACACTGAAAACAATACTACTATTTTTGTTTATTCACAATCTGGAAGAATATCCTCTAGACTAGTTTATTGAAAGATCAAGCAGTGTATTACTGGCAATCTGGTAGATGGAAATCAGAGAGCAACAAAATAGCAAATGCATATTGGATTTATAAGGTATAAGCCTGATTAAAGAGGTATTTTTATGAATGTATATATGGTTTTTGAAGAAAGTAAAGCCAGTATTGACCCATAAAGGCCCATATTGTTCAGGAGTGGTTCTATGGAGGGTATGAAGATTAAATCAGACATGGTAGTGGCCAATATGATAGATTTATAGCTTCAAATGTTTCTGTATGTTTATGCCTCCTTTTATGTCAAAAGGAATTAAAAATCACAGAACTTCTGAATAATTTAAATGAATATTGAATAAACTCAAGGGCAAAGTGGAATGAATTTATTACTGCTAAGACCTCAGCCATTTACTTGCTGGCTAACTAAATGGTTAAAGCTGCTGAGACTAGTCTCCTGCTGGCTGGAAAATTAGAACATTTGGGGTTTGATTCACACATTGTATTTTCTCTTCTGTTATATCATTTATTTGTATCATAAATTTCATGCACATTATTCTTGTTACTGACTGTAAATGTCCTTAAAAATATCCTTGGATTTGTGAAGAAACTGACAGCCTCAGTGCCATAAAATATAGTATATGATGGGATTAGAAAATAAAATTGAGTTGAGTTAACCTCGTGGATATCAATCACCACATTAACTATAGGAACATATTTTCAGAAGCTGTTGCTTACATCGTCAGTTGTTGTTGACTGTTCAAACATCTGGGTCCCTCCTTGATCCGTGGAGTTGACACAATATTACTAGATCACAAATATTACTAGATGTGTACATGCTAAAAGATTTATAATTTTCTGTTGGTAGTATGGAAGAAATGTTAATCTCCTATATATATAAACTGCAGTCTGTGTACCCAATGGTTTATTTGGTAATTGCAGTCCAGGCCCTTAGTATGTTGAGAAGACCAATAGGCAGTGTAAGGAATCAAAGTATGGAAGTACAACCTTTGCACCCCAAGTAAAGTTTTTGGTGCTTTAAACACCCATTTCTGACTTTGAGCCCAATTGGACAACAGGTTAATATACTAGAATTGGAAGCAATTTTCACCAAAGCATATAGATCACTAACATTGAATAGCAGGTATTCTTGTAGTATTAGTGAAAACTCACTTTGTCAGTTTTGTTATTATAGGTAATCCCACAAGAGGTTAGGAATGTGTCTGATGAAACTTGTAACCTTGAATGGGATGTATTTAGACTAAACCATGAATAACATGTAATATATTATATAAATAATAAATACTTTCTTATTTATAATGTTTAAAATCAAATCAACATTGTGTCAGCTGTCGATCACAGTATACTTAATGAATGATCAATTGAAAGTGTTATGGTATACTAACCAATGCTACCAAAAGTGGGAATAAGAAAATGGTTTACCTCAAAATTAAGAGAAGCTAAAATTACAACACAATAAAGATACATCTTTTCAAGACCATATTTTATTCAGAAATTGACACTACTTGAATGTGTATTTATTAAAAACACAATTTTTGAAGTTGAAAGCTGAAGGAATCTGCTGGTTTTTGATAATGGAAACTAAAGTGGATTGGACTGATACCATTATAGTTCAGTAACAAGTTGTAGTTTTATTGAATAAAGCACATCCTTGCATGCATCTTATTAGACAAACATTTGTGATTGGTTGAAATCTGAGGCATTGCTAAATATTATCATTGATCATATCATATCAAATATGCTGCATATGAATGAAATAGTTACAGAAGATTAAATGAATGAACTGTGTAGAGCAGTTGTTTTGTGGCCCGACCACAATCGTGTGTATACATGATTCACTTGGGCTGTAGTGGCTTCAGCTGTTTCGCTAGATCACTAGCGGAGAATGACCCACTCAAGGCTTACTTATCAGCTATGAAACTTTCTGTTCATGCTGTAAAGACTAGAGTTTGTTCATTGTGCATTTCAAAAGTTAAAGCTTATTCAAACATCTGTGAATTGCTTTATAATATTCTTATTATTGTTGCTGTTCTTATCTTATTATTAGTCCACTGAAATTCCTACCAAAAAGTCACACTTGGACAAAGAACTATAGATGAAGTAATATGTATGATACATATTAAAAAATTGAATAATGTAGGCATCTGTGTGGACAATTTCAGAAGACCTTTCCTGGTATTTCAGTTTGAAATAGAGGTACTGTCAGATGTCTTATTAACAAATTTGGGACAATGGGATAACTAAACACTGAACCTAAGAAATGAAAAAGACATGTACTAATGAAGGAAAAAATTGGCAAAACTGATGCATCAAGCTAATGCTCTCTAAAGAAGTCTCTAACACGTATTACACAAAGGGTGGATGATTTGAAAATCTCTGTTCATACAGCTGCTAAACTTTTAAAATTGAAATCCTACAGAGTGACTGTTGTTTATGAATTACAACCTTGTGATGATGAGAAATGCCAGGAATGTCTCAATACAGATGAACACCACATTCAATACCACTTATAATGAGGTTAGTACTTATTAGAGTGCATGTTACTATATTCATGAGTATGTAAAATGGGAATTTTATAAATGTAAAACACTCAGGTTTAGTCACAAAATGACCATCCTGTACTATTGATGTACTCATTAGTGAACAATAAAATAATACAGAAATTAGCTATCAATACACTGTTTGAAATATAACCCAAATATAAGCCCAACACAGTGGGCACCCCGTGTGGCCTAAAGCAACACCCCTCTTGAATGCCTAAGTGGGTTTTTCTAAAATGAAGTATGACTATAGGATTTTGAAGCTGCAGTTTTAAATATGGAATCTACTTATAAAACAGCTGTTTTCATCAGTTTACTTTTATTGCAGATTTTGCAACAGGAAAGAAGTTTAAATTTTGTAACCATTGTTTCAGGATGATGATCCGCTTATATGCCAAAGGCATCCAGTAGAACAAAGCACTGATTGCATCAGAGGCAAGGTAGGATTCACCCAAGGGCTTCATGTCTGGGAGCTTCACTGGTCCACTCAACAGAGGGGATCTCACGCAGTAGTTGGTGTAGCTACACAGGATGCACCACTGTACTGTGATGGGTATCAGGTATAGTATTATCACAAGAGCAATGGATCACAGTGTTTTTTAATAATTTCAGCTTGGTGTTCAAGCTGAGTGTTTGCTCCAATCCTTGAAAACAGTAACATACCATTCTATATGTCACATCTTGCCACCTTGAGTGCGTCATTCACACCTAAAAATGGCCAGTTCATATTAATGTGAGCTAAGTGAATTTGACTTTTGAAATGTTTAATTGGGTCTCATTTTCTTGAGAAATAGAGAATTCACATAATGATTGAATGAATATTTTAACTATGTAATATATTTGTGGTTATAGACATAGATTAAGAACAGAATAAACTATATTTAATATTAAATGAGTTATTCTGAATACAGAGGAGCTTATGCATACCTAAATTATGCAAATTTTCTATATTTCCAGTAATTATCCAGAATTGACAGTTCATTCCAGAACCAATTTTCAGGAGTAAATATTGCTGGAATATAATAAAAAAGTGCAAGAAATATAGACTACAGACATATAAAAAGTGTCCCAATGTAAACAACAAACACATATAGTTGAACCTCACATATACATATTCTCTTGTATGTTTTTTGCAATATACACTAAATTGTTAAGACACCAAACTGTATTCATTAATATTTATCTCAATTATATGTTTTTGGTTATACATTTTCTCATTAATATTCAGGTCAACATGTGGCAAATAAATTCATTAACTTACTCATTTATATGGTATATTTATGCTATGTTAAGGTATATTATGCCTGGTTTCTGTGTACTGTATCTTTGCTGTCACAGCACAAAACAGTAGGCATGTTGGCTGAGGCATCAATATTTTTGGAATGTATTTGTTGCTGTGTGCATGTTAGAACAATAAGGTTGGGAAAGGTCATTCTTTCTCAGGTTGTATCTGCTGATGCTGATGATATTGGTGATGAAGTAGGCCTAAATAATGAAAGTGTTTCCAGTGTGCATGAGGCAATTAAAGCTCTGAAAATTACAGAATTTCTATATTTGCAAAGCATAAATGATGACAGCATTTCTGTGATTAGTGTATGGCTGTGTCGAAAAAATAAAAAGAGCCAAGAAAAATTAATTACTTCTTTAAACCAAAGTAAAACACCAGCAGTCTGGTGGTTTGTTGCTTTTTTAAGTTTGAAATATGAATAATAGTACTGGTACGCATGAAGTACTGTAAATAGTGTATTATGTTTATTATGTATGAGTATGTTTCATTTATTGCTTTCTTATATTAAATAATACATAAATGTAGTAATAACCTAATAAAACAGTTTCCATTCCATAAGAAAGTTCACTTTTACATTTTCTCATTTATACATAATTTTAGCTGTCTCCCTTCGAAAACATATAATTGAGGTTATATCATATATAGAATTTCCATAAATTTGCACACAAACTTCCCAAGGTTATTTTCAACAAGAAAATAGAAGACAAAATATTAAAGATCTTCATCTAAGGTAACAATTCTCAAATTATAGCTGTAATAATTTAACCAATCAAAGGGTACATGTGCCATCATACTCTTGAACCAGGCACCTCCAAGCTGCCACTGTTTACTCCTGGACCAGCATACAAGTTGAACATCAATTTGCTGTACACCAGTGGCATGCAGTTACATTTTTAGAGGGAACCAGCTATAAAGATGTCACAACAGTGTCTTTCAAATACACATACAAAAGAATAAGTAGAACTTTTAAAATTGAAACAATTAGTTGGTTACTCAGGAAATATTAAAAAGAAAATAAAGTGCACCTCTTTATTTGTATTGCAACACAATCCTCCTGTTTTCTTTTTGGACAAATTTGTTTATAACAGCAGCATAAGAGATATTTTTATTTTGCAGTTTGATCATCAGCTCCTTTTCAATTGATAATGGTGTAGCCGAGAATGCCTGTTTTCACATTGAGTGTATCGCATGTAACTTCTTATATGCTTTAGGCAGGAGAAAGTACATTTACAGTTTAGGTACTAATAGGAGAAGTAGATACAAGGCAGAATAATTAAAAAGCTTCTGGGAATGTTATTTTGGGCAATTCTGTGTCTTTTAGTTACTTGCAAACCCAGACACTGTTTTGCCACAAAAATCTGACAATTTGTACCTGCCACTGCACAAATAATTATCATAATGAAGCACATTTTTATAAGTTAAGAAACTGGAATAAATTTCAGAAAGTTTGTTTTTAAAAACCTGGAACCTTTCCAAGATAACTAATTCAATAAATTGCAGTGCTTATAAATAATTAAATCTAAATTCCATTTGACAAACTATCGTGTCAATGATTTTGTTATGAAGATGCTAATACTTCATTCTGAGATCTACTTTTTCTGATGGTACTTTTTTCTAGCATGGCATACATTCTATTAAAATTACTTTGATATTCTTGAATGCAAGAAATGGTTTCTTTCACTTTTTGATGCAATGCTTCGTATCCAAATTCTTTTTCTGAAGAATGTTAAATAACACATTAGTCATTGAGAAAATATGGCTGAGAATTTCCAGCAGGAAAGAATAGTTGAAATCCTTGAAGTGCTAAATAACATTTAGCAGAGGCAACAGTGCCTGCATCCCAGTTGTTTGGGTTATCAAGAATTGCTCAAAAAATGTGATGTATTCTGTTTTATTGTCATATACTGTATTCACTATCCTAGAATTGTAATTCCACTGTGTTGTTGCCACTACTGGAAACTGGTTTTTTTATATCTGAGGAATCCAGTGAATAATTGTTGGAAATACATTCAAAATCTTGAAAAACAATTTGCATTCCTTTTTTATATTAACTGACTGGGATAGCATCAAGTTTAGCCTGCATGCATAAAAATGCATGAAAAGTGATTTAAGACATCTTTTCTTTATGAATGCCTGCAGACAATTTAGATGGGCAGAAGACATTGTGCCCCATTGTACCCTTGAGCTACCAGCTTGTCTTCGCATTCAAAGCCCGAAAGGGTTTGGAAGACATGTTCGCTTAATACACCTGTATTGAAGTTTTTGCTCATGTCAGTGAAACCTAACAATCTTTCTTTGAATTTCACCTTCTTTTACATAAAGATTTACAGTGAAATGCCTGAGATAAGTTTGCAACATCGGTAGACTCATCAAGCATTATTTAAAAAAACAGTGAATCCTTTGGTTCTTGCATTATAGTGTCAAGAATTATATTGCTAATGCTTTCAATGGGGTTAATTTTGTGTGCCTTTAAACACTTAATTTTGTAAATGTGTCATCTAATTTTATGTCACACTTTTAAAGCATTTACAAAAACTCTCTAATTAAGAGATTCCATGATTTCCTCTGAAAGACAATTCTTTTACGTAAGTTACATCAATTAGATATTTCATTATTTCACTGTTGGAATGCACTTTGGCATTATGCTTTGAAAAATCTGTATGCATTGTTCATTTAGCTACAAGTTTATTCTTGTTTTAACAAAGGTTTTCCATCTCGTTACTGCAGACAAATGTGATTCTTTTTATTGAACTTTGCATTATGGAAATTACTGATGCCAGAGAAATCAGTACCATTTCACACTCCTTTATCTCTTTTGAAAAGAACACATGGCTAACTGAATACTTTATTTTTTAATTCAATTGCAGTTAACAATTTTGACAAATCATAATATTTAGTCTTGAAATGATGAACATATGTCTTCATTTGTATACTTAAACTAATGTCTAGAGTTGGCCTACACTGCACTATAATATGGAGTTTATCTTGAAAATTCAAGAACCAAAATAAAGTACTTAACAAACAATCAAAAATAAAACAGAGATTGTTTGCAAGCATGAATGGACTGCATCTGAATAGAATGGGCCCAATACTCTCTATTGCTGATGTATGAGTCACAGGACTAGTTGTTTACTGCAGGTACCAAATCCCCTTCCATGTTCATTATATAGCATGAAGCACACAATATAACTTAGGGTCACTGTTACACTGCACTGAAACAGTTACTGGAACTAGTTAATAATCCACCTGAGGTATTAACAATAAATAATTGCGCTTAATAAGCTAGCAGATACCAGAAATTACTGTAAATTGCTTAGAGGAACGCTAAACTAAATCTAGCCCCTTCTCCAAATGGATAATTGATTTCTGCTAAACACCAATGGAGGGGAGATGAACAAAGAGGAGGGAGGGATCATAAGTCGAGACACTGAGTAGTCACCTGGAATTACAGATTATATATTTTGAATTGTTGAAACTAATGAATTAATATAATTGAGGAAACACAACAAACTCAGGGGACACCTTGTCCTATTAGTCCAATCATGGCATGCCATTGCTGTATGTTGTCCCCAGTCATTGAAATTCCTCAATTTGACGAGCACAATGAATTGCTTGAGAACTCATATGATAGAAACAAAATAACAAATTGGCCTTTGTTGTTTACTGTTTTGGATATAAACATCATGAGCAAGCTGAAAGTGCAGGATAATAATAGTGCAATTGCCTCTTTTTACAACTATAATGTGATAATCGTTAACCTAGAAGATAATTTCTTTAACATTTTTGTCTTCAATATGTACACTACATGGTCAAAAGTATCCAGACACCTGGCTGAAAATGACATATAAGTTCATGGCACCGTCCATTGGTAAAGCTGGAAGTCAATATGGTGTTGGCCCACCCTTAGCCTTGATGACAGCATTCACTCTTGCAGGCATCCTTTCAATCAGGTGCTGTAAGGTTTCTTGGGAAATGGCAGCCCATTCTTCACGGAGTGCAGAACTGAGGAGAGGTATCGATGTAGGTCGGTGAGGCCTGGCACGGAGTCGGCATTCCAAAACATCCCAAAGGTGTTCTATAGGATTCAAGTCAGGACTCTGTGCAGGCCAGTCCATTACAGGGATGTTATTGTCGTGTAACCACTCCGCCACAGCCCGTGCAGTATGAACAGGTACTCGATCATGTTGAAAGATGCAATTGCCATCCCTGAATTGCTCTTCAACAGTGGGAAGCAAGAAGGTGCTTAAAATATCAATGTAGGTCTGCGCTGTGATTGTGCCATGCAAAACAACAAGGGGTGCAAGCCCCCTTCAGGAAAAACATGACCACACCATAACATCACCACCTCCAAATTTCACTGTTGGCACTCACATGCTGGCAGATGACGTTCACCGGGCATTCGCCATACCCACACACTGCCATCGGATTGCCACATTATGTACCATGATTTGTCACTCCACACGTTTTGCCACTGTTCAATTGTGTAATGTTGCCGCTCCTTACACCAAGCGAGGCGTCTTTTGGCATTTTCCTGCGTGATGTGTGCCTTATGAGCAGCCGCTCGACCATGGAATCCAAGGTTTCTCACCTCACGCCTAACTGTCATAGTACTTGGAGTGGATCCTGATGCAGTTTGGAATTCCTGTGTGATGGTCTGGATAGATGTCTGCCTATTACTCTTTACGACCCTCTTCAAATGTCGGCGGTCTCTGTCAGTCAGCAGACGAGGTCAGCCTGTACACTTTTGTGCTGTACATGTCCCTTCACGTTTCCACTTCACTTACGGACATCAGAAACAGTGGACCTAGGGATGTTTAGGAGTGTGGAAATCTCGCATACAGATTTCTGACACAAGTGACACCCAATCACCTGACCACGTTCAAAGTCCATGAGTTCCACGGAGCGTCCCATTCTGCTGTTTCACGATGTCTAATGACTACTGAGGTGGCGGATAATGAGTACCAGGCAGTAGGTGGCAGTACAATGTACCTAAGATGAAAAATGTATGTTTGCGGGGTGTCCGGATACTTTTGATCACATAGTGTATGTAGAATCTGAGAGTTGGTATACAAGTTCATGGGCATTCTGTATATTTTTAAACCAAGGGCTAAAAGATAGTTGTTCTTATATCATTATTGTGGCTTTTTAATTCCTTTGTGAATATAATTGAGCATTTTTTAAATGAAAAAACTGTTTTTAGTTTTTTGTTGACTAGTGTAATGCTTATCTAAAATCATATAAAAGAAACTTAAACCATATAAAGAGGCCTCTGAGCAAAATTTCCAGCATTTCATGCCTAATATAGAATGGGACACTAAGATCCAGAGTAGTTAAAGGGTGTCTATAAATAAAACTCAATTTAATGTAATTTTCTTATCTAAAATGAATTTGTGCCCACTACTCCTCAAGAGCTAATATCACTGAAGTCCTATGTTGCAGGCATTGCTTCATGAAAGTTTTCTCCTGGACTACATCATTCTATGGTTAAAAAAATTACTAGTGGCATACTGTCCATTTTGTATATTCTTTTCTGTCATTTATAGTAACCACAGCACTAGTTTTCATTTGACATAGTCACTGTGCAAACAGGAAAAACAATGCTGGCATAGGTCTAGGGAGGGGAATTGTATTTTTTATAATTTGACAGACCTTAGCAAACTGAATGAACTTTTGTTTTGACAGTCTACTTCAACACTGAACACATAGAGATTAAACTCTTAGCTTAGAAAAATATCCTATATTTGCATTATTAAACAAATTTTGTATTTACAGATACTTCAGTTCACCAGTATTTTGAAAATGACTATCTTCTGTTATACAGAGCTTGGTGGGAAGCAATGATCAGTCCTGGGGCTGGGATCTTGGCCAGAATAAACTCTACCATGATGCCAAAAACAATGCAGGAGTGACTTATCCTATACTGCACCAGCCAGGTCTAACACTTAGGGTGCGAGACAAATTTCTGGGTATGCTTTTCCTTTATATGTCTATTAAGATTCTGAGAAGATGTTGATCACAAAACCAGGTTAGAAGAACAAAAGATGCACTTATACTAAGCCACAAAATACCTTATTACCAAACAGCATTCTTAGAGAATCTGGATTCATTAAATTTATGTTTGTCAATGTTCCAAGGAAATACAAGTATACATACTTTAGCATTCTGATGCTGGGTTACACCAACTGTTATCATTTTGTCTGTTAAAGTTCCCATTAACTTTTGAGGCACCATTTTCCTTCATATTATTTTACAGTCTGACAATTCTGCTTTAAAGGTTATGTACATACTCAAGCTCTTGAGAAACACCATCACATTTATTCTCATTCTAGTAAGAGAAGAATGGATATTTTTTATATTGAATTGTTCATCTAATTTATTTGGTCCAGAATGTGTTAGTTATGTTAGAAACAAATATTTCTATGAAATGAATGACATAAAGTTTGTGACTCATTATGGATTATCAAAACAGGTAGTGTTAAAAATATGGGATGAAAATGAACCAAGAACTGGAATACCCTACAAACAGAAATCGGCCATTTTTACTGATTCAACAGTTATTAGCAACACTCAGATATTTCACCATGGGGTCATTCCATATTTTTAATAGTCACTGCAATGGAGTTTTGAAATCCAGAGTGTGCAGATACATGAAGAAGTTATCAAATGCAATGACTTCCTCCTGACCACAGTATGTTAATTTATCAGAAGGTGAAGAGGCTACTGCAGTGATCCAAGTATTTTATGCAATTGCAAATTTTCGTGGCATTGTAGACACCATTGTCTGTAATCATGTGTCCATTGCCACAAAGTGGGCACAATGGAGAAGTACGGTGTGAAAGTAAAGTCATGGTGTAGCTTTGACAAGTCACTGAAGAGCAATGAAACAAGATATAAATGTGAAAACTTCACCAAATAAAAGGTAAACTCTCTAAGTTTCTGTAGTATGATGTGCAAGCCTGTGCACACGCCGGTGATGATGCAACACCATGAACTGCACAGCAGCGGATCAGCACACACCATGCCAGTGAGATGTGGATGGTCCAATGGAAAGTTCAGTGTATTCTGTGGCTTGCTAAATTCGAATCCGTGACCAAAGTGCTATGTGAATATAGTCGCATGTACAACAAAGCGCCACCACATAGGAATAACACTACTCAGTGGGATAAGCAGTTAAAGGATACCTGCATTTGTTGGACAAACCCGGTTCTAGTAGGCCATCAGTAGCTGATGAGTCTGTAGAGGCTATACAGGAGAGCTATGTAAGGAGCCCTAAAGAATCTGAGCGTGCCCGTGCTCGACAATTACACCCATGCAAGACTACAGTTCATGATGTGTTAAAGAAACGTCTATGTTTTTCAGGTTACAAGTTGCAGCTGTTGCACGCTATAAAACCAGCGAATAGACCCAAACAATTTGCGTTTGCTACAGATATGCTTTATGAGATCGACAATGATGAACGATTTCTGTAGAAGATTGTGTTTAGCGATGAGGTAACATTCCATGTCTGTGGACATATTCATCACCATAACGTCCGCATATGGGCTGCTGAAAGTCCTTGTGCCTAAGTTGAGTATGAACATAACACCCCTAAAATGAATGTATGGCATGGTCTGATGCATGACACAGTAATAGGCCCGGAGCAGACTGTAGCGGCAAAAACCTACCTTGAAATGTTGGAATTGTATGCAGAGCCACAATTTCCATAAAGGGGTCATCTTTCAAAAAGATGGCACTCCTCCGCACTATGCCAGCATTGTTCTTGAGTTTCTGGATACAATATTACCCCAACGGTGGATAGGCAGGGGTTCCGTCAAGCCTTGGCCACCACCATCACCGGATCTGATGCTCTTAGACTTTTACTTGTGGGGTTACGTGAAGCAACATGTGTACAGTGAACGTGTCAACAACATTAATCATTTAAAACAGAGAATCACAGACGTTATTCACTCTGTTACACCAGATGTCATTAAACGTGTGTGGGAAGAACTTGAATATTGTTTGGATGTGTGTAGGGCAATAAATGGAAGCCACATCATACTGCACTGAATAGGTATGAAACGTGGAGAGTTTTCCTTTAATTTGGTAAAAATTTCATATTTCTGTCTTGTTTCATTGATTTTCTGTGACCGGTCAAAGCTGCACCAAGACTTTACGGACACACTGTATATAGAAACAGGAAGTCATATATTTCCCTTTATTTCCAGAGAGTTTGCAATGCAGGTTTACTAATTACCAATATTGTGGCATGCTGGCCAGGTTCTGTTCATGATGTCTTTATATTTGACAACAATTAGTTGAAAGTGCTATTTCAGACAGGTAGATAGCATTTTGTACCAGCTGACAATGGCTACTGAGGGAAGTGGCATGATTGAAACATGTGCGTTATACTTATGTGTTGTTTTCAAAGGCACAATCTTAGTCAGTGAAAAGAGACTTAGCAAGCATTACTGTTGCCCACCTTCACAAACTGATGTAATGGATCGTCATGGTTGACACACCATCATTTTGATGTAATTCTCATTGATTATATAGCAAAAACTGATTAAGTGTTAGTTTGATGACCCTCAAACTAAACCTTGCAATAGTTGCTGAAAGCCGGCATGAGTTTCAGCTGTTAATTTCCTATTTGTGACAAGAAACACAAGCATTTTATACCAATTTTAAATGATTTTGTATAGAATTTTAATCAACATCATCATCTATGTAAAGAAAGTATATAAAAATATCTGATGTTTTACATTTACACAGCTTTTTCTATCCACTGTAATTTATTTTCATAGTTGTTCTACAAATTATTCATGAATATTCAACAATTGTTCTTTCACCTAGCCACGTGCAGTTGGAAAGTTGAATCAGCCCTGAAAAGTTCAATGTTATAACCAGGACTTCAGCCACATATCTTGAGCTCTCTGTGTTGAAGCTCTTACAACTTGAGCTACCACATGGGATGTCCATATATGTATTTAACATTCTTGTCTGATCTGAGTGCTACATATAATAACTTGTTTTTTTTCCTACTTCCTATTAAGCATGATAATTTTTGGCCAATACATTTTCAGTACCTACATATTTTGTTGTTGTGACATAGGAGCCTGCAGGCAGCTAGGATGACAGTTAAATGTTTAAAAAGAGAAATTGGAAGCATGGTGATTAGCACCTCAAAAAATGTATGACTTAAAACAACTAAATGTTCGACTATCAATAGCAAATATCTTGGGAAAGGTGAATAGGACAAACATTTTTCTTACAAGCTATATGTTAGTGAGATCCGCATTTTTCCTATAGTAAGTTTTTGTAGGAAAATACAGTTTCCTAGTGATAAAAAATAATTCCAAATTCAGTCACATTTAAGAGGACGTATAGGCAATTTATGGAATATTAAAAATATAATATGTGCAGTCATTCTTCATGTGTAAATTTCAAACATATTTTAATCAAAATCGTTAAAGCTGTTTTTGAGAAAATAAAAAGGATATATAAAAACATTTACTGAGTAGGGAAGTTTAGGTTGCAGGAATTTGTGATAATCTTCTGTTACTTTTCTGAAAGATGCTACACTTAAGTATGAAGTCTGATATTCTCCATTGTTTGTTTTTTAATTATACTCTTCTCGGATACCTGGCTGTTTTCTGCAAAATACTTAATTTGTGCTCAGAAAACTTGTATTTTTCAGTAAAATTCTTATATTGAATTATTGGATGGAATACGGTACTTCTTCTGCCAACCACAGGTAGTTTGAGAAATAAATAAAAAAATAAAAGAACCACTTTTGGCCAACTAATCATCGAATAAATGCTGAAGATAAATTATTTTATAACAGTTATATGGAGCTACAGAAGTAATGATTTGGGAGTAATCATTATTAAAAAGAACAAAGCTCTTGTAATAAATTTTGAAATATTCTCATTTGTTTCTATAAATGTTTACATTTATGTTTACAATAACCATAAAATGTTTATAGCAATTGGTACTAATATACCAAACAATTGGTCACCTGAAAGCAATAGCCTTTATGATGTGAAATTAACCTGAAAATAAACAAGATGATGAGTTGAAGATGCCATTGATTTAATAGTAAAACATATTCTGTATTTAAAACTGTATTAATAAGAAATTTAAGCATAGATTTACTAATTATACAGACTATAAACTTTCTGTTCTGAGAATGGTTCCTAACATATACAATGCATATAGTATTACTCCTTGCTTGAAGTTTCATGAATGCGTGGTGGAGCTTCCTGTCTTCCCCCTCAACATCTGCTCAATTACTTACTTTCTGGAGCTCAAGAAATTGCCATCATTATCTCACAATGTTATCTTAACCATGAGCTATCTTTCACTACAACAGCCCTGAGTACTAAAGAAACACATACCGATACACTTCTTAAACTAAATGTAATAATTCAAGAATGGGTGAGAAAAAGTTATGAAATATCTTTTATTAGCTGAATGTACTAATTCAAGAATGGGTGAGAGAAAGTTATGGAATACCTTTTATTAGTAAAAACATGTGTTAATATGAGTCCTTGGGTAGTAGCACAACACCCAGTTCATCCGAAGTGGTGATATCGCTTGAGTAGTCTTCCAGGTTTATAATCAACTGTCTACAGCTTAGCCACACAACATTCACAGACACAGCAGTTGCTAATTTAATGACATCCTTAACAGCAATGGTATTATAATGCTCAAACAAAAAGTTGAACACATTCAAGGCTATCATTTTAGCACCACTTTTAAGGGCTTTTCCACTTCTATGTTTAATTAATTAGACTACTCTGATCCGCTGTACACCCAGCCATGATCACAACTCAAGCACTACTGATAGCACAACTGTTGCTTCTCTCCAATGAATAACACAGAATATGGATGGCTGTATGACCATGGTAATAAATAGAAGCTACTTATTTAAGTCGTGTTTAAATGAAACTATCATTAAAATACTGTCATTATTCACTGTCTTTATTATTTAAAGCACAAAAGTAATGATAATACATACAGTGCAGTAGCAAACTATTTTCACTCACTTGAAAGCTGTGCTGTGACAGTGGCACATGCATTTGTTTACACCAGGAACTTTTCTTGGGCAAGATGGAGTGTAATTACTTCATAGGCCAGGTATTCAGTATTGACCAATCCAAAATATAGCCCCTACCAGTTTGAACAGTCACTGAAATTTTGTTGAAATGAGATTGTCAGCACCTCATTCACAATTGTTTGGAAATTGTCACAGATGATTTACTTGTTCTTTGAATTGTAAGCTAAAGAAACAAAGAACATTTTCTTAAAGAAAATAAAAGTATGTGTTACATTATGATTTGCTATGAATAAACTGAATTAAATAATATTATACAAGGTCATCGAAACGATGCTCCACATTTCTCATGTAACCAAGATTCCTCTTTGGCACAGAATTCAGGTGGCAACACTGGCTGCACCTGCTGCCATGAGGGTATGGTTATAATGCTCCACAAGTTAATAAATCTGTTAGATTTGCATAAGCAAGTCATGAAAAATACTAGAGATAGCACTAATAGGAAATTGACTTGGTTAAAGATGATGTTGAAAGTGCTTACCATATACTTGAAGGCACAAGTTTAGTTGCTTTGATTTATTTTAAAAAACTATAATTAAGGTCTCTTTTGTTTCAGATGTTATATAATTTGTAAATGCTGTTTTCAGCTCATCAATGGTTTTAAGATGGTCTCTGTAGACCAAAGCTTTACTGGCTCCCCAAAGGAAATAATCGGGTGGCATCAGGTCAGGAGATATTGGAGACCACAAACATGAGAAATTAGTCTTTCCCCAAATTTTTTTTCTAATAGGACTACAGATTCATGTGATGTGTGAGCCATGCCATTGTCTTACTAAACAAATGCAGTGTTCACCTCATTTTCATTTAGCTATCCAATGAAGGAGGCTAAACATCCGAGCAGAAAACATCAGAATTAAGGAGTGTGAAAAACAAAATTGGCCCAATAATTTGCAAGTGAGAGATCAAACATTCATACTCCAATTTTCTGCAAATGAAAATGGGTTTCCCAAATGGCATTAGGACTTTCAGTAGACCATATGTGTAAATTTTATGAATTGATGCATCTAGATAGGTGAAACCAAGCTTTATTCTATCTAGCATGTCAGATTTAATGTGTACAATATACCTCTGAAACCATTCACAATACTGCGCTCTTCTCTCATGATCTGTAGGTTTTAATTCATGGACAACTGACACTTTATATGGATACAAACCAAATTCTGTCTTTCACACTTTGTATGCAGAACTGTAAGAAATATTAGTATGTTGGGCCAATTTCCTTATTGAATTCTTTGGGCTTTTAACGTTCCTTCTGAAATATCTGCCAGTTTATCATCTGGTCTACCACTCCTGCTAGCATTTTGCACTGAACCTGTCTCCCAAAATGTATTAATTAATCACACACAGTATCTTGGTTTGGTAGATTTAAATTTGGGAACCTAGCAATGAATGTCGTTTCCCTTTCACAGTATGATTTCGACATTCAGTGAAAATATTTTCCACTAGAAACACACGTTTCTCAATAGAATGCATTTTATTTGCTGCTTCACTATGTCACAAATAAAAATAGTAATCATTACTTAGCAGACAATGCTGTACTGTTAAAAACATCCAGTTGGAGTGGAATGCAGAAAATGTAACAGTACCAACTTTTTCTTTAGCAGTCAACAAAGTGCGGAGGAAGCTATTGAGGCCCATTATAAAATATTTATGTTGTTTTCAGTTTATTAATATTGTTTATTAAATGTTTCATTCAGTAAATAGTCTCATGAGTTCAATATTAGTCAGATAATTGCCCTTATATTCTGCATACAGCGCCTATCAAGAATGTCAAAACTCAAAGGTCATATTACTTTTGATTATATATTTGTAGAACATTCTTCACTGTTACTAGCTTCATTTACTATGGCAGATTCTTCCTTGATGGTGCAAACACTTAATGGAGTATTCATCCTTCTAACCTTGTTGCTCCCTGCCATGCAACTGGATGATGACTGCTTGGTGGAGCTAGCTACCTGTTTTCCTACGCATACATGTAGGATTGTGCATCAGCATCACTCTCTTGTTTTTACCATATAATTTCAAAATTGCCTTTACACTTTGATTCACCCATGTATGTTGTATTTATTGTATTATGTCTCTGTCCAGACTCCAACAAATATGTTTCTGTTTTAGTTTAACCACGATTACATTTCTGCTTCAACAAAAGTATGTGTTGCATCAAATCAGCATTATATTTAAGTATTAATTATTTGCATGGAATATGGGTTTTCCTGAAAATGTTGATAATGCGGATAATTTATGATATTAAGTATTGTAAATGGAAATACATATGCTTACATTAATACTATACTTTGTCTACTAGATGACACAAAATGCACAGCTGATGAACAAACCAAGCAAGGATAAAGACTAATGTAATAATATTTTGTAGTTATTAAGTAGATACTGAGGGGGGCCCAGGCTTGATGCAGTACAGCAAGTTTTAGGAATCATGATATTAGATAACTTGTGTAACCTATGTGTTAAGTAGGTGAAAAGAAATGTTACGAGAGAAGAATAGTCTTCTATCTGCAAGTGAGATATCCCTGATCTGGATCCTTATATTCAGCAATTTTCATTGTGCACCAAATTAAACACTGCAATTGTAATGCATACATAAATCGCAAGGCTTAAGGATTATTGTACATATAAGAACATACAGTGTTAGTGGAGAAGTTTTATAATTCTTTTATCACAAAATATACACTGTTTTTAGTTATACTGGATATGGACAAAGGAACGCTTTCATTCATGGTTGGAGATTGGTACCTTGGAGTAGCATTCCGTGGCCTCCAAGGCCGGAAGCTGTATCCAATTGTGAGTGCAGTATACGGCAATTGTGAAATCACAATGAAGTACTTCGGGGGTTTAAATCGTAAGTATACATCATCTTATTTATGTTACACAGTTCAGTATTCTGAATCTTAAGGTAATTCAAGTTACTGAAAGGCATTTGGCTAAGATCTCTGCAAAAGATGTCTTTCAGGGATTAGTTATTACCAAGGAATACATTACACTTGCATACCATGTAATGAAATGTAACAGTGAAGCCGCTGGGCAGTTTTCTGTTTTCCAGTAATAGTACTATAATCCTTCTGGCCTGAGAATGGATCCTGACATAAACAATATACATAGTATTGCTCCACACTTTGACATTCAGTGAACACATGGTGAGATTCCTCTGTTCCCCTTTAATAGATGCTCAGCAGTTTAGCTTAAAAAATTGCCATTGTTACCTCACAATGCTATTTTAACCACTTTACCAGCACTGAGTAATAAACAAACACATACCCCAATACTTGATAAACTAAATGCACTAATTCAAGAATGGCTGAAAAGATGTTATGAAATATACTTTATTAGTAAAAGTTTACATTTGAATTGGAGTTCTGGTGTACTAATGCGACACACAGCTCAGAGTTAAAAGTGATATGTGCTTGAGTTGCCTTCCAGAGTTATAATCAGTCTGTCTACAACTTGGTTGCAAAGTATTCACAGACACACTAGTCTTTTTCTTTGCTAATTTAATATCTTAACAACAAAGTTATCATAGCGCTCAAACAAAAGTTTGAACACATTTAAAACTATTGTTTTTGCACCACTTTTAATTAAGGGCTTTACCCTTCTATGTTTAATTACACTGCTCTGACCTGCTATGCATTCAGCCATAATCACAACATAATGCTTATTAGCATGTCATTGCTTCCTGCCAATAAATAACATGGGAATAATGATGGCAGCATGACCATGATAATAGATAGAAGCTAGTTAGTTATGTTTACTTTAAATGAAATGATTATCAAAATACTATCATTATTCGCCATCTTGATTATTTGAAGTACAAAATGGGGATAATACATGCAGTGCAGTAAAGAATTATTTTTATTCTGTGGCAGATGGCACGTGCATTTGTTTACACCGGGACCCTTTTTTGGGCTGGATGGAGTATAACATATTTCACACAGGCCTTCCTTAGGCCTGGAACATTTCCTTCTTAAATTTTCTTTCCAATTATCATTTCACTTTAATCACCATCAGTGTCCAAACCTCTGGTGCCATAAGCATAAGAATTGGTGTTTACACTGTCTTCAGATGTCGCTAAAAGGAAGTAATAAGATGGAATCTGTGCAGCTGCTGGGCAACCAAACCTTCAAGCATTGGTTCCTTTTATTGAATCTAGCTGAGATGATTATTTTTATACTATTGCCTGACTTAGAGCCTGTTAAGTAAATGTGGATGCAGTTGCTCTACAAAAGAAAAGTACATAACCAAAACTTAATTATTGTATTAAACAAGTATCCGCAGCCCAGCTTAAGGAAATTGCCATTTTTTTACCTTGAGAACCAAAAACAACCTTCATTTAAGGAGAGTGATAACTGCATGTAGACCTTTTGTGGAGTCTCATTTGCCAAAGTTTTATATTTAAATTTCTTTGTAGCAGTTAGGGCAAAGATTGTTGTAGAGATAACCTGAAAAGCACATTACAGTAGAACCCAATAATTCAAAATCCCTCCAAATTCAAAGTATCACTCTGTCTTGGAAACTTGAGGTATGTTGTTACAAGTTATTTAAATTGTTTAACTTCAAACATAGATTGTTTATAATTCAAATAACAAAGTTGTACTCATTACCGAAATGCAGACTTTAAATTCAAAATTGTCTTTAAAGTTTTAAAAATAGTTTTTTAGGGGAAATTTAAATACAAACTTTCTCTGGGTCATGATAGAACATGTCTTTTGGAGTGCACAGGGGTAGCTTTTCTCACTTATTTTCACTTTGGTATATCTACAGTGTGCTTCAGAGATATTAAGTTCAAGTGAAATCATTGTTCTTTTGTGCTTTTATAGTTATGAAATAAATGCTTTTCAGTTGGTCATAACTGCAAGAATAATATTACAATATACAGTAGAGTTATTCTTGCAGTTATTTTACTTTACTTTTAGTGTACGGTTACTTTGTAATCTTACAGTATTTTAGTTTAGTCATACATGTTCAGTTTGGTGTTGTGAGATGGCTAAGCATCAGTGTTCTCAGACACTGATCAAAAAGATAAAAATTGTAAGGGAGGTGACAAAGGACAAAAATCAAAAGCTTATATAGCTAAAGAATTGAGAATTTCTGTGTGCATGCTTTCAACAGTCCTAAAAAATTGCAAGAGCATAGAATTTAAAAAAAAACTACTGGGTCATTAAACATTTATGTGTTTTTTAGGTATTTTACAAAGACATTTTATTATGTATTCTTGAAGTTTGTTAAATAGATGATTATCTTCTTTTAGTTTGTTTTCTTGTGTGTTCCATTGTGCCATGTGTTTTCCAAATAATTGGACAGCCCCTTTGGTTCCAATGTGCAAGCGCTTTATTCACTGGATTACTTATATTGCATTATGCATAGATCCCTCCTGGTCCTTGAATTATGTTTTTTTTTTCCCTGGTGTGAGATTATGTTTGCAAGTGTATGACATTGTGTTAGAGTTATGCTATACTTCTGCCATTGAAACATTAAACTTGACAGCTAGCGATTAAGTTGGTACACTCGCAAAAAAACAGATGAAAACTTTAACCATCAGACTTCCTAAACCAATCACATGACAGCATTTTGGATGGTCTATGACAAAGCAGAAGCAGCTCTGTTGCCAGATGTAGCTATTTCCAACCATGTGCTTGAGTTTGTGAATATCTAGTGTGTGTGTAGAGTTGTTCTTTGCAAGCTAATATTGTTCATTGTTATTTATATCTGTGGTTATTGTTGGTGTTCGTTTATGCATATATATATTTCATTCATATGATTTATACAAGATTTGAAGTGTGACAATGTCTCAAAAAATTATGGCGATCACTGAGTAATGATTCACGAAGTGAAAATCCTTTGCATCGAGATGTGCCACTTAATAGTCAGTCATTGGAACTGTTAAGAAACCCAGGAATTCCTTGAGCAGGAGAAGGAGTATGTGGAGGTTCATGGGCATCCCTCTATTCCTGCTGATAGAGCCATACAATGAACTGCAGCAGCTGTTGGACTAATCACGAGAACTGTTATTTACAAGTGAGAAAAACTCCAAGAGAAAGAGGACAACATTCCTGAACCATCTGAAATGCAGCATGAGTGAAAATAACTTTGTTATCGCAGCTTATAATTTGTTTTATTTCTCCTCATTGTAGCATAACAATGGTAATACGAAATAGTTATTAGTAATTGGCGTTCGCTACTTATGCACACTTATTGTATGCAGCTTAGACACGATAGAAAGGAGAACAATCAGCTGTTGTTTACTAACCACTCTGACAACATTGCAACCAAAATATAGCCAATGTTACGCAAAGCCACACAAATTGTCAAGTGCAAATATTCAACGGCAGTGGTATAGCACAGTATTTGAATAAATGCACCTTGTTGGATAAATTTCAGAAATATGGCTTTTTTTCATGGTATTTTAAAGGTTTAAACCATGAATCAAAGTGATTGCATACATTTATGAGTCTTAGGATGTTTTGTGATGCAGCAAGGATTGGCATTTCTGAATTATGAGTTGGTGGTAGTTAATTCAAAATCACAAAATTTGAAGTCTGAATTTTGCATGACAAATTCAAATTAACAAGGTTTTACTGTAGTCCTCTCACAAAAATTACATAATATTTCTCTGCTTGCCAGTTATTTAGAGTGAGAGAAACTCAAACCAGTAAGGAGATAGATGTTAAAAGAGGTTGTATCTCTGGGAGGGAGTACTGAACAGACTACCTGGAATATTTAAGATATATTTTTCTGACTATTTACTGCATTATAAATATTTGTCAACTGCTGGTATAGATTGATTTATGATTTGGGATATTTCATGTATCTCTGATGGAACCTTGAAGAACATGAAAATTAAGTTTGCCATCAGATCAGCAGAGACATCTAAGTGTTAAAACTGTCACAACATTGAATTCAGCATCTGGTAAAAAGTTTACATTAAAAATTTGATTCCACTTTCTGCATGAAAAAGTAATTTTCAAGTTCATCAAGCCCCTCAGGAATATATCAGATCTACCATACCATAGGCTAGGTATACTCAATCCAGCCCAAGAAAGGGTCCTGGTGAAAACAAACATATGTACCATTGCCACAGCACAGCTAGCAAGCAAATAAAAATATTTCTTTACTGGGCTAGTTGTATTATCACTCTTTTTGTATAGTAAATATTAAAGATGGTGAATAAGCATATTATTTTAATAATTGTTTCATTAGGCATAACTTATATAATTTGCTTCTATTTCTTATCATGGTGCAGCCATCAGTATTCCTGTGTTTTTACTCAAGTGAAGCAATTCCAGTTGTGCTAATTAGTATATCATTTTATGTTGTGATCATGGCTGAATGTGTAGCAGATCAAAGCAGTGTAATTAAACATAGAAGTGGCAACACCCTTAAAACAGCAAAAAATGATAGTTTTGAATATATTCAACTATTTGATATTCTTCGAGTTAAGGATTGTATTAAATTAACATTGAAGCAAATCATGTGTCTGTTAATTCTGATTGCAATGTGACTAAGGATGTGAAGGAGGCAGGAACTGGCAAAACCCTGATAAAGAAATGGAATCAAAATAAAATCTTTTAAGCAAAGTGTACACTTTGTGAAAAGTGCCATATGCCTCAAGGTGCATAGCTTTTTCTTAAACAATGAGTGCCCTACCATAGATAAGGTGTTTTCTGCAGTAAAGATAATGAAATATATTTGATAACATTTCTTCATCCATTCTTGAATTAATGCATTAGTATATTTAGTTTCTGTACCAAGTACAATGGCACATATTTCTTTAGCACTTAAATACTGGTAGAGTGAAAGATAGCAAATGGTCAATATAAAACTGGGAGGTAATGATGACAGTTTCTTGAGCTCCTAAAAGTAAGCATCTGAGCATTTGTGAGATGTAAAGCGTGGAGTGATTCTATTTGCATTATTAATGTGCAGACCCATTCTTGGGCCAGAAAAAGTTTCTGTATTGGATTAACCAATGCTATTAATTTACATTCACAAAGAAAACACAAAATAGCATTAACATAAAAACTAAAAGTTGAAGTAGGATGTAGTAGAAGGTAATGATAACATGCCTAATTAAAGTTTTTTAGTTGACTAAACAGTTACCTGCTTCATTATATACATTCTATGCATCAGACATGTTTCCTACACCTTGTTGCTTATTCATCAGCCATTCTTATTGACACTTTTTATTTGATGGTCTCAGAATGTAATGCTGTTCTGATGTTTTAGACGTACATTGTGCAGTTGCTGGCACTTTTTAGCTGATTTTTATTGTTTAGAACACAGGATTATAAACTGATTTTAATTTTCTGGTTTTGTCAGGGCGCTAATTACCATTGCTGCTGCTGCTGCCGCCACCACTGCCTGCTACTGCTAGTCATTTTGGACTGCCAGAAGTGTTGTCAGGGTCTTGCACATCCCAATTCAGATGGATTTGTGTACTGAGTTATATTATTGGTACTTCAAAATTCATTAACATAACCTCATATTTTTTATGTATATTTGTTTTTGTGGATCTTGTCCAAAAGTGAGCTGCTAACACTGATTTTCTTATTTGTTTGTAAGTGCTGTGCTAAGGTTCCTTTTTTCTTGTTTTTTAAATTAGGTTCCAGTTTCTTTTCTTTATTTTTTCCCACACCTAGAAGTTATTGTATTTGAATAGGAAATGTGAAGTGTTCAGAACATGACATTATGGTGCTACTATTAAAAGCCTCTGTTCAAAACCTTGTGAACATAATGATGGGCCTACTCTAGTGTTATTGTTATATCTAGATGTGCATATTTCGTCTGTAATGCCTTTGTTATCCACATATGTCTTATATGTATATTGATATTCAATAAAGTTAACTTTAGCAAAGCTACTTAGCTTCTAGATGCTATTTTGAAATTCTTATAAATGGTGAGTCACCTAAAACTACCCCTGAAAATATCTCTCAAATAAAAATAAGAATTGAAACTGACTTTCACAGGCATGAGGACAGGGCAGGGGCTCATTAAAGTAAATAACATAGGCCATTCAAAAATGTAAGCAATCATGACTTTCAACATAAACCTTTGCGTTTTTAAATGGAGAACCATATTACCTTTTACTGAGATGACAACATGAAAAATAAAATTAACGATGGTGTTTTCTGCATTGTTAAGGTCAATTGCAAGAAATTGTAACATGAAGTCTTTCTCCCCTCTTATATCTTTCAAACACTGTGTAATTTCCAGTGCATTAATATCCAATTGATAATGAGAAAATAATACTAAGAACAGCTTTTGTTGCATTGCAATATGTCACTCACATTGCAATGAACTGCAACATGAAGTTTGTGTGCTTGAGAATTAACGATATGGTTGAACTTCAGAATTTGCAGCTGATTTGTGTTTACATTATATCTCAAGTATTAACTTTATGATAAAATTTTTTGGGACATAATTGGCATACTATGATATAACAAATGCTGTCCTTAATGTTATTTTCCATATTATCAATTGTATAAAAACAGTAAAAGGTAAAGGTAAAGGGCTACCAGATCCGGATGCCAACGGCGGCAATCATGAATGGGGTCCCTAACGTTTCCAGATATGATGCATCCAACGCCGTATTGTCTCTGCCCACAAGCCACCAACCTCCAGGGACCCCGGATTGGAGTCCCATGCTGAGGAGAGGCCTAACTGAGCGGTACTGCCAGGGAAGAAACCTTTACAAAGGCAAGTCACCGCCCAGCCACAAACCACCCAACACCTTCGCCTGGTCCTACAACCCTGAAATAGATAACAAGGAAGATGATGAGTACAGGAAATGAGAAGAAGGAGAGTCATGGTAGAATATGAACCACCCCAGCATTTACCTGGCTACCCGGGGAAACCATGAAAAACCCATGGGCCAGAGTGGGCAGTCGCCAAGGATTGATCCTGGGACCTCCCGAATGTGAGCCACAGATGTAACTGCCTGAGCCATCCTGCTTGATTATAAAAATAGTACCATATTCCCGTTAAACAAATATGAATATGTTTATTTTGAAAATCATATTTGTTTACACTTTTGAATGGTCTGTATCATTTACTTTAACTTAACCTGCCATCATGCCTGTGAGAGTCATTTTTCAATTCCTATTATTGTTTCAAAGATATTTGTGGTGGTAGTTTTAGGTGACACCTGGTATATACCTAAAGGATACAAATATGTGTCTGCCAAGATAATAACATTATGGGCCAGTAATGTTTTCTCTTTGTGGAGCTTTTAGAAAGAAAAATGTAAAATATAGTGATAATATCAAGTATAAATATGAATATGCAGCATCCAAGTTATTGTTAAAGAGACATTAATTGGACTTTAATACAGTTAAGCACAAATTAATGATTTAATTTTGAGTCAAATCCACACTCCACTAATTTTGGTATCTTTCCTAGTTCATGAAGTATTAGGTAGCTCGGATGGATACTGAGCAATAGGTTTGGTGGCCTACTTGTGCAGGGGCCTTATAAGTATGTTCTTGGAGTGGGTATTGTTGCACAGTTGGAACACGTAGTTTCCTGATGGACATATGCAGAAGTTTGGTAACTACGTGACTCGCACTCTGTTGTTGTGATTAGTTCCTTGTAGTGTTATTATGGGGTGGCTGCGATATGGAAACAACAAATTATGATACTATGGTGTCAGTTTTTGGAGAGCATCAAAGTAATGGCAGTCAAGCAGAAGCAATTTATAGCCAAAGGTTTCCAAATATTCTGTCTTTGTTGAAGAACATTTGGACACTTTGTTAGAGGATGTGCTACTAGACATTCTTTGAGACATGCTCTTTCAAAGAAATGGCCAGCCACATACACGGTAGCATGCACACATGGGATAATGCATAGGAAATATCTCAGTCAATGAATTGGACTACATAGTGCTTTTCAAAACTGGCTTCTGAGATCTTCAAATCTTACTCCCAAGGATTATTTTCTCTGGGGCTACATAACATATCTTGTTTACTAAGAATTACATCCATTGAAATTACCTCATAAACAGAATTTGTGCTGCAAATGCAACTATAACACTTGCAATATTGT
Organism: Deroplatys truncata; assembly: GCA_030765065.1. Lineage (NCBI taxonomy): Eukaryota > Metazoa > Arthropoda > Insecta > Mantodea > Mantidae > Deroplatys > Deroplatys truncata. Next base: position 97,465,538 of record CM060990.1, on the reverse strand, counting down.
GCAGGGTGCATGAAGGACTAAAGGTTGCATTGTATGCACAGCAGGTTGGAGCTTACTTTGAACATCATCTTTGAGATCCCAATACATCAAAATATAAGTCTCCACAGTAACCAAAGTGCAGGTTACCCAACCTATTACTTAATATCCATCCAAGCCACCCAGTACATGTATATGTTTATATATCTTGAGTAATGTATGTAGAGGGAGTGGAGGGATATCAAGATATTTTGGAGCCTGCTTCCAAAATAGAATCTATCCCTGTATCTCATCCTCTCCTGTATTAGTATTGTCATCTGGTAAACCTAATCCACAGAATCCTCAACTGCTGGCTGCACAGTCTGACTATTTGTAGCAGATTTTAAGAATTTGTAATTTCCACAAAATATTATTTTGATATTGCATAAATAAGCAAGTGTTTTATCAATCCAAATACTCCAAATATTTAACCCATTTTATGGATAAAATGCCAATATTTATGATGTTTTATTTGTTAAAATTAAATTGAGTTTTATTTGTGGACACACTTTAACTTCTAGGTCCTTAGCGTCCCAACCTATATTGGGCATGAAAGATCAGTAAGTTTGCTCAGAGGCCTCTTTATAGGCTTGAGGTTTTTTATGTGCCGTAAATCTATGACACAGAACCACCAGCTTTACTTCCCTTCTGAAGGAAGCCATGCTTAGAATTTTACACCCAAAAACACCCATCACCCCCTGCCAAGTTTGAAGAAAGGACCAAGTGCCTCAGAACAAAAAAACAGGAAGCCATCAATTAATTGCTCAGAATGTGACGAAATCTACATAGATAAAACAAAACAAAAATTTAGAAACAAGATTAAGGGAACATATGAGAGACATCAAATACAAACGTATGGATAAACCTGCAATTGCACATCACTTTTGATGACAAATCACATCATCACACCAAATATAACACTCCTAAAACCGGCAAAATACATAGTAGGGTTAGATACTTGGGAAAAGTTATTAATTACAAAACACAAACACTGTGTAATAAATTCTGAAACCTGCCACCAAACCCACTATGAAATTCATCACTATGCCACCAGATGTCACCACCACACACAGGACAACACCACAAGAAACCAGTCGACCACTTACAATGATGGAAGCAATAGCTCTTGAAGCTGGTCAAGATGAAAAACATGTAAGTGATGATAAGTGTTTCAACTCCGACTCAATTATGTAAATAATGTTAATGCACTTCAGCTTTACACTCAACTGAGTAATTAATCTTAAGCACCAAGCAGTAAACAAAGATTATTCATACAATCTGAAGTCAAAGCTTTTGCTTCTTCCGTTTATTTGCAAGCAAATTCTCTGACTTCTCCTTTACTTTCCAGGCCTGTGCTTCAGTTTTTTTCATATTTATTTCATGCATGTGCTTGCAATAAATACAATTTTCTTATGATTCTTTGAATATATGAAGACAAACTACTGTTTTAAACACAGAACTAATTTCTATTGCAATAAGCAGTTATACATCCAGCAACCAATAAGAGAAGACTAGATGCATGTCCTTTTATTTGCAGGCAGAGTAAAGTAAGGGAAAACTGAGTATAAAGAGCATGATTCATTGTGGAAAAAAAGAGGACTGCAGGTTTCTATAAACATTATCTTTATGTAACAACACATGGTTCTAGGAAAACCTTTAATATGGCTTATGAGAGCTGTAAAAACTTATATAATAACAATTCCTCCAAACTGCTAATGAAAGAAATTCTTGCAGCTTTGCTACAGCTATTAAATTTACAACCATATAAACTTTTCCTGAATCTCACTCATCGCATCAGTATATGTAAATACAGTGCAGAGTTGAATTACTTGGATACATATGTCATTTCATCAACAGTTATTTCCCTTATTGAAATACCAACATGTTTTGTGTTTAAGAATCAGTGTTGCCAACAATAGGGACTCATGCTTTTTTGGTAAACATAGAGATAGTTTACACAAATTGACAGAAAATCTAAGGATTTAATTCATACATTGTTAATGAACATGAATTCAATCACTACACGGAATGCACAACCTACAAATGCATGTCAAGTCTAAGAACCAATGGACAGTTGCGAGAATTTAAACACAACCCACTACAACAAAAGTGTAGTTTATTATTTTACTAAATGTAATGAAGAGGAAACCACTAAAAGAGACACAGAACTTAAAGGCATATACATCTAGCTTTGATAAGAAAGACATCCAATCACACAACATACTCCTCTGTCCCTTGTCATGCCTTCCAGTGTTGTTTTGCTCAGTTACAGCTGGCATGTGTGAGAGGAAACTCTTCAGTCAATGCAATACATTCACATGAATTAGTTTTTCATTTGCGCTCAATGATTAAACCTCCTATTACAAAATACTAAAACCAGCCATGACATAAGGTTGTAAACTCGAAGATGTCTCTGAAGGTCCCATATTTTTATCTCTATTCGCAGTCATGTTAGAGCACTTTATAGCTATAACAAACCTTTTTCTTCCCTACTAAAGATGGCATCTGTTTTTTATCACTGAGGAAACAAAGAGGACCTCGCAGCTTTCAACACCAGTATGCAGCAAAGATACCCTTTTCATTCCTTCTCAAAAATAGTTTGTTTTTTTGTTATTAGGACCACCCTCGTAAATTGATTTCTATAGAAACTAAGTTGCTGTCTCGCTTGCATCTATTCCTTCAGTTTTGATAGAAGTATGTTATGTGCAGTAGCATAATGAAGTGCCATGTCATTATTGTAAAGTTAAATTTTAATTGAATATAATGGGCCTTAATCAACCCAACATGAAAATGGGAGATATTTGTAGAAAAAAAAATTAATTTGGGGTCAAATTAGGAACACTATTTTCAATGTGTGTACAGTTTTAAAGAAACTCTCTATCAAATTGGAGCATGAAAAATACAGATTTTTCATAGACACAAGAATTGACAGTTCAAGCTTGTGGTAAATGTAGTCTTCACACTATTTCTAGGAGTGTATAGGAAGTAAATGTATCATTTAAAAGACTGAGTTTCCATACTCAAAGTTCTTGGGAAAACATTGTGAAAAGTCGTGGCAAATCTTTACAGCTTTGATAACGGTAAAATTCATACCTATTACGTGAAAGCAGAGCTCCCCTCTGTAAAGAAAGTAACCTCAGAAGTGAAGGTGAACAAATTAATTAATTATTAAGGAACCTGTGTTCTCATTTATGTTTTATTGAAAGACATGGTGTCCAAAGGGAGTGACAATGAGGATGAGTTGGCTACACCCTTAGAAAAGAAGAGGATGCTGCTTGAGTTTAAGCTCCAGCAAAGGTAAGATCAATAAATATATTCATAACCATAAAATATATCCATATCCATAAATACATTTATGGGGAGGGATAGTGTCAAATAATAAAAACACATTCTATTAAAACTGAAGAAACAGAACTTCAGGTACAAAATATAATTTAATTATTTAAGTTCTTTTTAGTTTGATTTTGTTTCCTGGTGAGCTTTCATTTCTGATTTGTTCTTCTGTTTGCAGTAGTAAACTACATCAATTTTCATGGATTTATATAAATAAATTGATGCATGATTACTGAGAAAAATTCATAGTGTTCAAAACATATACTATTAGGTTATACACATATACATGCAAAAATAACTGGATATTCATAGTTTAATTTTTAATAAAACTACAAAATGGGAAACCTTTTTAAGGCTAACTGTTAAGGTCATGTATGGCCCATTTTAATTTCAGTTTAATAAATGAAACCCACAATTACGGAAGTCAAGCATGGAATCTGTATGGAATTTCCAGTTCCTCATACTCACTCCTCCCTCATAGGTGAATTGTAAGATACTTTTGGAGGCCCACATGGTGGTGTACATTTTTGCCTGAAATACATGTCATTTTGAAAGTAAATTAAACTTCTGAGACCACTTAACTATGCAGGACCAACTTTCCATTGTAATATTTAGCCTGAATGAGAAGAATATATCAGTGTAGAGCAGGCACCTTTAACTGACTGCCCTCTCATGCACAAGTAAATGCTCTGAAGTCCTGACGTTTGACTGTGGGCGAAGGTGTTTGGCAACTGCTACAATGTTGGAACCAAGAATTTGTAAATAAACTTACTTTTTCAATATGGATATAACTAACTAAATTTTTTTTATTGAATTACACTTTCACTGTTACAAACACAATAATAAGAGCAATATTTTATACACCATTATACAGATATCTAACATAATAAAAAATAAAGCTTTCTTCTTATTATTACTAGATAATTCATTTAACTAAAAGCAAAAAGCAGTACACATGTTATTTAAATACAACTCCCTAATGAAAGTCCATTTTCTTACACATCAGGAGTTTGCCATGATTTTTGCAGTTTTCTGTATTCAACCAGTTTTTCAACACTTGGGACCAGGGCCATATTTAGAGGGGGGTTTTTAGGTTTCAAACCCCCCCTCCGAAACTTCTGACAGTTTTATTTATTTAATTTCATAGCAAACCAATATGGGAAAATGTTGTTAGATAACAATAGGTCTATTGCTAGTAACACATTTACAAGAAAAGGGAAACTTAATATCGTCGCCTTACATAGGTGAGGTGACCATACATTCCAGTTTTCGAAGCAGTCTCCATGGTTTGTGCCGTAAGGTGGAATATCCTCATTCTGGTGAGTTTTTCGTGTCTATGTAATGTCTCCAAGCAGTTTTCTTATCCATGTAACGTCTATATACTATGGAGTAGGTACATGGCAACTGTGTGGGGTACTGTTAAGTTTAGATCTACTTGTGGAAAACCCTCCCCGAAATTTTTTTCTGGGTACGGGCATGCTTGGGACTATTGTTTGTGTACCACCCAATTGCAAACATGCTTCCAAGTGTTCATCACTTAATTGATTGTATGATGTGATTTTGTAAGCATCATTAAGGAAAACAGTATCTCACATACTAGGTTGTCCCAAACAAAATTCTTGCAACGAGATTGTGGAGTTTAGGAAACCTTTCCTGTGGAACGAAAGTGTAGAAATGGTTTATATTTTTCCTGTTTTTATATTTATCCTTTAACTTGATATCGTTTTGCAAATCAATTGTTTGTAACTAGTTCTACAGGAATATCGAGGATATTCAAGAATATTGAAGGTTATTGAATATTGAAGCTGCAGCAAGATGGCGGGTGTAGTGTGCTGACGCGTAGTAAAGTACAAAAATGTTTGAAAAAGAAAAAAAATGACATAGCAAACAACCGCTTAGAAAGTAAAAATAGAAAGAGAAGAAATGAAGAAAGACTAGAAAATGAGAATAGAACTATGCAGCCAGCAGAAAAACAAAATGAGAAACAATCTACAAATGGAAATCGGACAAGGGAAGCCGAGGTGATAGCGTCATTACAAGTTATCATTGACATTCTAAATAAGGATTTGAAAAAGGCTCATCAAGAAATTGTATTGTTACAAAATGAAAATGAGAGGCTGAAAAGAAAAATATTGCCGCAAACAGGAGAAGAGAGCTACGCCAAAATCGTAAGAAAACAAACGGTACGAGTCGATAAAGAGAAAAATGCTGAAATTGGAGCTAAAACAGGTTCGAAGTATTACAGAAATAGACTGAAGAACAAAATTCTGAAGTAATGGAACAGAGGGTACAAGAAAGGACTACAAGCAAATACAAGTGGATAAATTCCAAATTGAAAATGCAGGAGAGTAAGAAGACAATGGAACAACAGAGCAAGAAGGTGGAGAAGAAAGCAGAGGTAAATAGTGTAATTGTGTATGGTGATTTGATTATAAAAAAATGTAGTGGTAGAAAGAGAAAAAGCGAAAGTGAATGTGCTAAGAGGAATAAAAGCAGAGTACCTACCAAACTATCTTGGTAAAGAAAAGAAAAAAAGTGAGGTTAAAATAGTGGTGTTAAACGTTGGGTCAAATTACATAAAACGATCGCAGGGAATAAATAAGGTTATGGCAGAAATATACAGTGCAATAAGAAGTGCAAAAGACAACTACCCACAGGCAACTATAGTAGTGGACAGTGTATTGAAAAGAAGAGACGTAAATCAGAACTATATAAAGAACTTAAATGATGAAATAAAATGGACGTGTAATACACTGCATGCAATTTAGATTAGATTAGATTAGATTAGATTGTATTCTGTGAGTTCACTAGCAGCCATAAAGGCTTGTGAACATAGAACATGTCAAGGAAATGTACAAAAATTACATATAAACATAAATATTACACAGAATATGGAACATTTGAAATAAAATAGACACATACTCTATGCTTGTCAAGGAAATATACAATAAAGTTACATATATACATAAATATTACATAGTATACAGAACATTTAAAATAAATACAAAATGAAACAAATCAAGTGTAATTTTGTACAGAATTGAACACCTCCTTACTGTTATAAGGTTAACATACGTATAGGCAAGAACAGTTATTTTAACATTCACTAGGATTTTACCTTTATTCATCTGATCATTTTGTTATATTTGAGTTGTAATGCATAGCATTTACTGTCAATTCTTAATATACATACATTTAAACAGCTTCATTAATTCTAGGGCAGGCATCAAATATGACTGGCAATTGTCATTAATATTTACTAATACTACTTACAGAGCTATATAAGTATTATCATCAGGATAATTTGTCATTCAGATAATCTTGTACAGAATAATATGCTTTTGAGCATAGGTACTCTTTAACAGCAGTTTTAAAGACATTGAAATTGTCAACTTTTCTCTTAAGATCATTAGGGAGAGTATTAAATATTTTTATGGTCTCGTAATATACAACTTTCTGGAAGCAAGAAAGCTTTGCACTGGGATGATGGATGTTACCCTTTTGTCTATTTTTATCATGTTTGTAATAAATGTGGTTCGATTGCATACATAGAATTTTAAGATTGAAAATATATACATGAAAGGTAGGGTTAATATCTTCAGTCTTCTAAAAAGATGTTTGCAAGAGTGTCTGCTATGAGTGCTGGAAATGATTCTTATAACCTTCTTTTGCATGAGGAATATTCGTTTACTATCTACCAAATTTCCCCAAAATAATATTCCATATTCAATGATAGAGTTAAAATATGCATAGTATACTAATTTAAGTGTATCTATAGAACTGACATTTACCAATGCTCGGATAGCATAACATGCAGAACTGAGTTTGGGTATGATATACGTAATGTGAACTTTCCAATCTAAATATCTGTCTACTTGGAGGCCCAGAAATTTAATGTTGTCTATTTGTTCTAGTGACATGTCATTAATCCCAATTTCTATTGGAGTGTGTAGTGATCGATGGGTTATAAATTTAACAACTTTTGTTTTGTCTAGATTTACAGATAATTTGTTAGCTTTAAACCAGTGTGACATACAGTTCAAAACATAATTCAAATTAATTACACACTCATTCAAGTTTTTACTAGTCACCAGAACACTCGTGTCATCAGCAAACAGAATTATACTTGCAATATCCTTTATATAAAATGATAGGTCATTTATATAGATCAAGAATAATAAAGGTCCTAGGACTGAACCTTGGGGCACTCCATGTGTTACTGTTTTCCATTTTGATGTGTGTTTTCCAAATTCAATATCATTGACAACTTCAACACTTTGTTTTCTTTCATTTAGATATGATACGAACCAACTTAGACTTTCATTTTTTAGTCCATAGAATTTCAATTTTGCTATCAGAATATCATGTTTAACACAGTCAAATGCTTTTGCTAAGTCACAAAAAATCCCACCTACATGCATTTTTTTGTTTAATGCAGTTAACACTTCATGAGTAAGTTTATAAGTTGCATTATTGGTCGACATTCCTTTTCTGAAACCGAACTGATCACTGATAAGTATGTTGTTATACTCAAGGTATTTATAAAGTCTATTAAACATAACCTTTTCAAGAACTTTTGAGAAAATTGGCAAGAGAGATATTTGTCTATAATTTGAAACATTATTGCGTTCGCCTTTTTGAAAAGTGGTTTAACAATGGAAAATTTCATTCTGTCAGGGAAAATTCCTGACCTTAGTGACTCATTGTACAAATAACTAAGGGGAGTGGAAATTTGAGATGAGCATGATTTTAAGACTTTTATTGTTATTTCATCATAACCAGAAGAGTTTTTTGTTTTGAAGGAGTTAATAATTTTGTTTATTTCAGAAGGCATTGTCAGGTTAACTTTAACTTCAGGCACTTCATTAGTGAAATTTGATCTTAGAAATTCCATAGCAGCCTCTTTACTTCCAAAATTAATACTCATTTTGTTTGTTACATCCAAAAAGAATTTGTTAAATATTTCTGCAAATTCATGAGGTTTACTAATTTCTTGATTATCAATGTTTAGTGTTATTAAGTCATTTTGTAATGAGGATTTACCCGCTCCTCTTTTTATTGTATTCCAAGTAGTTTTTATTTTATTGTCAGAGAGTTGAATCTGTTTATCGTAATGCAATATTCTAGCCGCTTTTATTACCTTTTTTAGAAGCTTACAATATTTTTGAAGTAGTGTTTCAAATCTATATTATTATTAATTCTTACTTGCTCATATAATTCTCATTTATGTCAACATGACATCCTAATTCCTAAAGTGATCCAGGCTTTCTATCTTTTGAAGTTAGATATTTTGTTTAACTTGACCGGGAAGCAAGCATCAAAGTGGGTTTTGAAACACTGGAGAAAGATGTTATATTTATTATTGGTTCCATTCGTTTGGTAAGTTTGATTCCATGATTCAAGTTCAAGTATTTTGCTAAACTCACTCAGAGTATTTTCATTCATTTCCCTAGATTTCTGATAAGTATATTTAGGTTTGGATTTTAAATTTAACTTTTTAATGTGTAGAACTTGTGCATCGTGATCCGACAGGCCATTAGATTTTGATGAGACATTGCAAAAATTAATGCTATCTGAGTTTACAAATATATTATCTATAGCTTAGAGGAGCTGTTTTGGATTCTTGTTGGAAAGTTTACTGTATTTGTCATGTGGTATGTTGTAAATAAAGAGCTGAGTTGTTCCCTATGAAGACTAGGTTTCAAATAATCAACATTTATATCACCACATATGATTAATTCTCTTTTTGGTTTGAATAAAAATTTTAGAAGATGTTCAAGTTGCTTTTTGAATATTTCAAAATTGCCTAAGGGAGATCAATAAAGGGCTACTATAGTTAAATTCAATTTACCTTCATTTAGCTGAACTGCACAGAGTTCAAGGTTTTGTTCACTACAAAACTTGGATAAATCCAAAACACATCATTTCTGACATATATACAAACCCCACCTTTATGTAAGTTTTTTCTTGAAAACTCTGCTGCTAAAGAGTGCCCATGCAGTAAAATTGGCTGAAATTCCTGTTGTGTCAAGTGGTGTTTGGATAAGCATAAAATGTGTGGCAGTGAGTTTTCAGTATTAAGACTAATAGTAAGTTCATCTACTTTGTTTCTTAAGCCTCTTATATTCTGATGAAATACAGACAGGCAGTTTTTATTTTTATTGTTATCATCATTACTATTGATGTCAGAAGCATTATTTCTATAGTTACTTGTGGATACAGAGGTGTTTGGGATGGTTATCTCAATTTGCTTTAAGTGTCGATGATTATGTTGACTATGGGACATACTTAACCTAAAAAAGACCTCCTACTATAGACAACAGGAATTTTACCCTTCATTCTGTCAGCAATAAGAAGAGAAAGCTTCTCTTTACCTCTAGAATTTAGGTGTAGACCATGAGAGGTATAACCATCCCTGCCTATACCGTCAACATCTATCATACACATGTGAGATGCAGCAGGACTTAACAAGGCACGCTCAAGTCTCAGATTCATAGATGTAAACAAATTTTTAGATGTAAGTTGTCTGGCCAGGATGGATTACATTTAAATCGTAAGGGATCTTTTCTCTTAGGCCAGTTGATAACCAAGGTAATAAATATATGTATGAAACAGGAAAACTGCAGATAAATCCAGAGGATGGGAGAGTAGAGAAAGTAAATAAAGAAATAAGAGAAAATAGATCAAGTTATACAGCAGGAAATAGCTAAAGTAGAAACAAGGTCATTGAGAGCAGGTATTAAACAGGTAAAGGAATTAAGCCTTTATCATCAAAATGTGTAATCTTTAAGAAATAAAAGGACATTAATACAAGCAGAAACCAAATATCATGATATTCACTGAACACAATCTAAAGGAGGAGGAAATGGTTTTTACAGATTTTCAGGGTTATACACTTGGAGCTTATTACTGTAGGCAAGAACACATTAGTGGGGGTGTAGCTATATATAGAAAGTACAATACATTTTAGAGGAATAGATTCTAGAGAATTTACAGTAGAGATGGCATGTGAACTTGTAACAGTAGAAATTAACTTTTCATTCATTCATTCATTCATTATCTGTTTACCCTCCTCTTATGTAGGACTTACACCCCCCAGGACTTACAAGCGGGTGCCTGGGGTCAGAGGCCCATCGAAGAGCAGATACTCATGGATCAGACACAGCAACCAGGATGGGTGATCAGCCCGATGCCTGGTATGGGATGAAGGAAATAGATGAAACGAAATGTTGATGAAATGGATGAAAGGAAAGGTGATGATGGAGCAGTTGGTGGAATGGATGGCGGGGGAAACCGGAGAACCCGGAGAAAACCTGCCCAGATGCCGCTTCATCCACAACAAATCCCACATGCAGGTCCCTGGAATTGAACCCGGGCCACCTCGATGGGAGGCGAGCGGTCTAACTACTCGGCCACGGCTAGAAATTAACTTAAAAGAAAAAAAATGTAATACTTATTGGGATGTATAGGGCACCATCAGGAGATAAGGAAATATTTTTTAAGAATATAGAAAAATTCTTAAATACCATACAAGAAAATAAAATAAAAATTTTAATGGGGGGCTTTAATATCAACCTATTAAATGATAGTTCAGAAAAACGTACTTTAGGAGAAATCCTAGATAAACATAATTTAAAAATAGGCATTGGAGAACCCACTAAAGTGATGAAGTGGTCAAAAACTTGTATTGATAACATTTTTATAAATTTAAAGGAAACAAAATGGAAAGCAGCTGTCATAAAAGCCGGAATAATGGATCATTTTTGACAAATTATTAAATTAAATGTAAATAAAGATAAATTCACAAATATGTTCGAATATAAAACGCAAATAAATGATGAAAATATAGAAAAGTTTAAAATGTTCCTTAAACAAATAAGTTGGAAAAAAGTATACGAAGCCGGGACAGTTAATGAAAAGTGTGATATTTTTAATAAAATCATGCAAAAAGAAATGGATAGTATTATGGCGGTAAAAAAAATTAAAGTAAAAAATGGTAAAGGTAGTATAAATATGGGATAGTTGACAAAAGGGATAAAAATCTCATGGGAAAGATTGAAGTTCTTAAATTCAATAATACACCCAAATATAAATGAGAAATCTAGGGATTATATAACAAGGTATAACAACATTTTCAAAAGTATAGTAGAAAATGCAAAAAGGCAATACAGTAGGGAATTGATACAGAAATCTGAAAATAAAACAAAAACAATATGGCATGTGGTATATATAGTCCGTAACCAAAGCAAAAATAAACACATGGAAAATTTAATCATAAAAAATCAAGGTAAAGAAATAAAAGACACAAAGAAAATTTGTGAAATTTTTAATGAATATTATGTAAATATAGCAGCAGAATTAAATTTAAATAAACAAAAAATAGATAAAAACATTAGTCTAAAAAAACAAACAAGCCAAGTAAATAGTATGGCAGCCTTCGAAGTGTCAGAAGAAAGTGTAAAAAATGAAATATAGAAGTTAAAATCAAAGAAATCAAGTGGCCTAGACGAAATCTCTAATTTGTTACTAAAACACATAAATCAAGAAATTAGCAAAATCCTAACACACATTATAAATACATCGTTAATGCAAGGCATTTTTCCGGATATGCTAAAGAAGGTAATAGTTAGGCCAATATTTAAACATAAGGGGAGTAAAAAAGACATAGAAAATTATAGGCCAATTACTCTGTTCTGCGATATCAAAAGTAATGGAAGGTTTATATATAATACAGTTGCAAAGTTATCTTAAAAAACTAGATGTTATATCAAAATGGCAAAATGGATTTCAAAAGCACAAGTCAACCATAAATGCGATTGAAAAGGCAAATAATATAATTGTAAATGTAATAAATGACCATGAATCAGTGGTGACTATATTCATAGATTTATCAAAGGCCTTTGATTGTATGAATATAAAAATATTACTAAATAAATTAGAAACATGTGGTATTCGAGGCTTAGTGGTGGATTGGATATCAACATATCTGGAAAATCTAACACAATGTGTCGAAATAAATCATCTAAATACAAATGGTGTCATAAAAAAGATAAAGTCAGAATTCAAAATAGTAAAACAAGGGATCCCACAAGGTTCAAAATTGGGGCCATTTTTAGTTCTTATATATATTATTTATATATATTATTTTATTCTTATTTATATATATATAAATGAAAATTTTAAGTTTATACAAGAAAATGGAGGCATCGCAATTGGATATGCAGATGACATGGCTGTCATAATTAAAGGTCAAGCAGCAAAAGAGGTTGAAATTAAAGCAAATTCAATTTTAAAAATTATAAAACAATATTATGCTAATTTAGATATGATAATAAATACATAGAACACATCATATATTAACTATGAATTAACAAAACTTAACCAGAGTAGTATTAAACTAAGTATAGATGGGGAAAATATATCAGAAATAAATTGCACTAATTTTCTTAGAGTAGTAATTGCTAAACATTTAAATTGGCAATCTCATGTAGTATCAATTAGAAAAAAGGTAAAGAAGGGCATTTATGTAATGAGACAATTAACTAAAATAATGGACAATAAAACAATGAAACAGGTCTATTAAGATTTTATATATTCACATGTAAGATACGGAATTACATTATGGGGAAATATTACAGCAAGAGAAATGGATAAGGTCTTTAATCTGCAAAAAAAAAAAAGCCATTAGAATAGTAAGCAAAATGGAAAATAAACAAACTTGCAGGGGGGGGTGTTTAAGAATCAAAACTTGTTAACAGTGCCATGTATATATATATATGAATGCATAAAAACTGTGATAAATATACATATGCAAAAAAATGCCAGTGTACATAACCATAATTTAAAAACAATGATGATTATTATACAATAACATTAAGGAGAACTCTAAATAAATGAAATAGAAGTTAGAGGAAGAGAATTATTCAATAAATTACCTAGAGAAATAAAGAACATAAACCAGCCAAATGTAATGATGTAAACAATAAAAAAATACTTAATAGAAAATGAATTTTATAGTATAGATGAATTTAGACATGGTAAAGCAATGTAAAGTGAAAATGATATTTAAGGTAAACTTAATGTAAATGCAATGTAAAAGAAGTAAATTAAAATTATAAGCTGTACTTGTTAAATTATTTTATATTTGTAACTGGACATGTCCTTTAAATGTATTTAAAAGGATGATAATAAAAAAATTAATAATAATAATAAAGTCCACTGACAATGGTGTTACAAATATCTGAAATTGTTTTGCAAGTTTTGTAATGTCTTGAAATCCCCATTCAAAGTTTTCACACAGTTGTCACATTATTCTTATATATTCTTTCATGTCCAAGGCTTCTGCACATTACATCACTGAGGTCAGGTTTGGAAAATGCACTCTCTCGTCAATGCTAAACTGCTGCTCCCAAAGATGAAACTTTTGTTTAAATACCTCTATGCTACCAAACAAATAAGCAATAATGTGCTCTCTACCTTGAAGTCTGGTATTAAGTTCATTATGATGGCTGGTTAAATCTACAAGGAAAGCCAAATTATTTACCCAATGTTGATCTTGGAGCACTGCAACGGTTTCCCATTAACATCCATAAAGAAGGCAATCTCATTCCTAAGGATGAAAAAATGTTGCAGACTTAACCACATTACCTCGGTATGGTAAAGTAAATCCCCATACTCACTGTTAATATGGTCATACTGACTGTTAATACCATCAAGTAGTGACCAAAACTGTCTGTGATTGAGTCCTTTAGATCTAATGAGGTTAATTGTTCACTCAACAACATCCATCACATTGTTGAGATGAATGTTTTTGGCATCTAAATTTTCCTGATGTAAAATGCAGCGCTTTGGTATAAGTTCCATGTGTATGTTTAACTCTTTCCTTTTTGTTGTACCAATGCTATAGGCTCCTACATCCTTTCATATATAGCTGGTGCCCCATCAGCAGCTAAGGAAGCCATTTTCTGCCATGGAACTTCAATCTGTTCCATTTTCCCTCGATGCATGTGAAGATATCAGCTTCAGTAGCAGTATGTTTCATTGACACAATATCTAATAGTTCCTCCCATATTTGAAAATCTTTATTCATACCTCTGTTGTAAATGGTAATTTGTGCAGTGTCACTCATTACTTGGTTATTACTCTCATCTACTGCAATAGAAAACGTAATGAATGTTTGCAGTATTTCTGATAACTGACTCCAAATATTGTCTGAAAGGTCCTGCATACGATGTGTTGTGGAGAATGATAAACTGACTAATTGATAAATGTGTAAATGCCCTGGACTTAATTCTTCAGCTGCATCAATTAGATATTGTTTTGCAATCTCACCTTTGTTGAAAGGTTTTATGTTCCTGCTAATTCATAATGCTATTTTATAGCTCACTCTAACGACTACCACAATCATTTCCATCATTATTTTGCATTTTGCATTTCAGATTTTCAACAACACAAGTGCGTTTATTGTCTATGTATTTTATCAAAGTCATTCAAGTGATATAATGAGCAATGAATGATGTTGCAGATTATATTTAGTTACCTTGTTCAGTACTTTGTAACACTAAACACTTTGCCATGTTATTCCCTTGTATAAACAGGAAAAACAAAAAGTTTTCTTTCCAGATTTTTTGAAAACCTGTAGGCATAGGTGTAGATAATCAGCTTCCCAACTCTGATATAGCAGCCATCACAACTATAAAACAATACATTGCATTCCACCACCACTAATAGACTGGAGTATGTAGCAATGCTGCCCACAGTGAGGGCTGTAAACAGCCCTGATTGCCCTCAAGCAACCTAGACTCGACTTGTGGGAGCTTGGTGTAGAGAGTACTTAACTACATGAGAATGAATATAATTGTCCCCAAAAGACCTCTGGATTTCTTTCTTTCTTTTCTTCCTTTGCATCATAACATAACACATCATGAGGAGCAGTTTTCCTTATATTATTTTATTGAAGATTACTTGGGTTTAATGCCTGCTATTGTTGCTGAAATACAGACCACACAAGACATGGATGATTAATGACAGCACAGAGTAGGGACCCAAATTGTATATTACAAAGTTTACAGTAAGCTATGTTACAAAATCAGGTTAATCTCATTTCCATAATACATACATATACCACAGGTTTTAGCTAAAATCTGACACTTTGCAATGATTCTAGGCAGATCATGAAAAGCCGGCATGTAGTGTAACTTCTTTCTATATACCATCTGACAGTACCTCTAAAAGTCACTTTGATAGCAAATGGCTAAACTTTTTTCACTGTAAGCTGAAAGGAGAAGTAAACAAAACCATGTGACAAGACAGCACCTCATTGGCTAGTGGGCAAACTACTACCTTTCCCGCTTAGCATGTCGTCTCTTCCTCTACAAAAAACAGTTCAGTTCAGATCATAACATTTGTGGTTATTCTCATGCAGAGAAATTTAAAAAACTCATTATTGTAACAGTTGAATTTATGAAACTAAATGTGTTTGTTCAGATTTACCTATAGCTAAATGAACCATTATATCAGAGGGTTTAAGAGGCTATGCGCAGGTGCAGCAGTTCATTTCCAGTTTCCAGCTGAGAATCTTCTGCTACTGTGGAAAACATACACATATAGAAGACAATTGTGTTAAATGCTTTTAACAAATTCTGTGAAAAGTACCCACCTTTAATCGACAATGAATATGGTAGGCCATTGTTTAGGAATAATTGAACTTCTATCTTGCTCGGATAGCTTGGATTGTGTTTGTTTTCTGTTGTTTTTTTAGCCTATGGTGCTAATCTGACTCATAAAAGGTTAAAGCAACGGTGGTATACTGATATTAGTCATTAAATGAATGATTTCTAAAGCCTGAAGTTAAGAACAGTTGAATCCAGTACCATTAATCACAGATGCAAAACGGTTTAGGTACAACTTTTATTTGTCTACTCTTAGTATTATGTGTTATAAGTTTAGGATGTAAGGCAAAATATAGGAACAAGACATACAGTGTTTAAAAGCTAATGATCCTCAAGCTGCGCAATATACTGTATTCGCATTCTGTCTGAAGCAATTTTCTTTCAAGTGTACGTCATCCTCCTCGTGGTGCTGCCATGTGCTCGGCAGAGTGATACATCTAAGTTTTGTTTACTTCTCCTTTCAGCTTATAGTGAAAAAGGTATAGTTTCATGTTTTTAATTTAGGTTAGGTTAGAGTTACTGTATATGCCTAACAAGCTCCATAATTTCAAGAAGAACCATCACAGAACATACACTTCTGCATGTTTTCAGCATACACTGGTTTTTCATGATCTGCCTAGGATCTTCACGAAATGATGTGTTTTAACAAAAGCCTGTGACATATTATTGGAACATAATATACACACATTACAAAGTTTACACTAAAATAATAATCAAAAACAAGATAATCACATTTTTGGAATGAAATAGGCACTGCCAGGATTGACCAAGGCCAAAAAGTTACAGAACATGAGGGTATTTGTGTATGTGCACAGAAATGTTCCATTAAAAAAATACAAAAATACAACTGAATGTTTATATTAAATATAATAAAATAACGTATCTTCATTGTGAGATGTCTTCATTACTTGAAGGAAGTCAGCACATGAAGGAATGCAAGGTATATCTATAAGCTGTGAAGTATTCTTTTATTCCTTCTAAAAGCTGTCAAAAAGTGTGTGTAGGTAGATAGCCAAAAGTTCTGGAGTAATGTTTCCACAGTTTGCCTTTGCTTTTGGTGACTTGCTAAATGAGAAATTGCGAATTGAATTGGGAAGCTTTCTTGCCAGCTTGCATAAATATTTTTGAACTCTGATGCTGCATATTCTCTCATTCTAGAAATGCTGTTCTCCGCTACATCAGCAAATACAAATGCTTTTGCTGTGTCAAACATGAGTTTGAAAAAATCTGTTAACAGGTGTACTTATAGCAAATGTCTTGTTTTGTATATACATAACTACAAGGAATTCTGAATTCTTCATAGCTCACAACAGCTGTTGAGCATTAGTAGCAGCCTCTTGCATTATTGCACTGTGCTATATTTCCAAAAGCCTCAATGATGACATCAAAGTGTTCCAAAATCACTACAATTGAATTATGGCACTCCACCTACCCTATTGGGCACAGTACTTTTGTCTCATTTTGTCTATTTCAAGAAGAGTTGTTTCTATGAATTCTTATAGCACATTTAACATTTTGGGATGACAGAAAAGGAAAAAATGTTCCCCACAGTGTCCAAAGAGTTATGCCTTGTACTGAGCATGTTTGAGTGATGGTGAGATTCAGGACATGCAAACTGCAGTGCATATACAGCTCCAATGGATAGGTCTCCCTTATTGTTGTTTGGATACCATTAAATTGCTCACTCATAGCCCAGACTCCAGCACATCCCTGCCTTCTTAAATCATTTAGATTTACCCATATCTTCTGAAGTGTACATAGTTTTTGGCAGCCAACAATCTTCCAGTGAAGTCAGAAATGAGTACAAACTAAAGGTGGTCCTCTCTGATTGTCAGATAGTCAGGATTGATATACCGAATACAAAGTGGCATCTGCTCCACTCCAGAAATGTTAGTTCTCATGAGCCAGTGCAATGAAGCACTATGATTTGTTCACCCTGTGCACAATGTTTTCAGCAATAAATATATTACATGCGCCAAGGATTTAATTTTGAGTTTATGGGTTTATGTATATCACATTGTGGCCGCTTGTTTAAATATGCACTTTCAAGTCCTGGTCACCACCTCTTGCTTGAAAACAAAGAAGATTCTAAACTTCCCATCATTTTCAATGGGTTCCTCATTAGAGTTTGTATACAGAAGTTAGAAACCGTGATGTATACTGAGCAAGATGGCTCTGCAGTGAAGCTTGCATTTGGGAGGTCCCAGGTTTGATTCTTTGCAACCGCCCACTCTGGCCATGGGTTTTCATGGTTTCCCTGGATCTGTAGGCAAATGCTGAGCTGGTCCTCTTCTAGCATGACTTTCATGTGCATCACTTCCTGTACCCATCATTTCCTTCAATATCATCTGTTTCAGGTTTGAAGGGCCAGGTGATGGTGTTCGGCATGTTGTGACTGGGCGGCGGAGGCGTGCTTTGTAGGGGTTTCTTCCTGGCATCAGTCAGACTGCTCAGGCTGGTGCCCCTTAGGGGGACCCCCAGGGTGTCAAGGGCTAATGGGTGGGCTTCAATGGCATCAGATGCATTTTAATTGAAACATAAGGTATATTGTCTATGCTTGCACATGTCGTCACCGAGATCTAGTCACCCTTCGGGTCTCTCCCCTCATCCCTCCCTACCAAGGAATCACAGTAGAAGCACAACGGGCCCATTGGCCTATGTGTGGCACTCTATGTTGTTTGCAGGGACCCCTCCATAGTATGTACCTGTAGCTTTTAACATGGTTTATTTGAATTAGATTTCTTTTGTGAGTTGGCGCTGTAACACTAAAAATATCACTAAGTTGTAATCTATACCTATACATACTTTGAGGCTTGTTCAAGTAAACATTACCACTTAGTGATGTTTTTAGTGTTACAATTCCAACTCATAAAAGAAATCTAGGTTCCTCATTGTCAGAATGGGCCAATGGTCTAGGGGGTAAACCTTGGCAGCCACATAAAATCAAGTTTTGATGATAGAAACAATTTTTCCCTGTTGGCTTCCACTTCCTCCTTCAGATTTGTGTCATTTTATACATCAATTGGATCTTGTTTGTTTATGTCTGCTAGTTTGAATTTGCTTGCTCAAAGTACACGAGTCTTATGGTATTCAGCTATAGAAATTGCGGTATCTACTGTAATACTTTTCAATTGCAGTTCAATTATGACATTAAGTTCTGATTCACTAGTTGCAAAGGTAATTCAATTCAATTCTTTATTCACCATAGAAATTCTTTACAGAAATTATGGTTTCATCAAATATAATGTACATAAAACATATTATTAAAACATATATATATATATATATATATATATATATATATATATATGCAATATTTTTTCCCTAAAACTACAATACATTAAAGTGCATTATGATTTATGGTATAGGTACTCAGCTACTGAATAAAAAGTGTGTCTTAGCAGAAAGGATTTAATCTTTTTCTTAAACAATGGTAAACTTTTCATATTTTTTATGTCAGGTGGTAATTTATTGAATATTTTAATACCCCTATGGATGGCATTGGTTTTTAGGATATTTGTTCTGCAAAATGACATGTGTAGGTTGTTTTATTGGTATGTGTTATATTGATGCACATCTGCATTTACTTCCAAGCATTAATGAGTTTGTTTGATATAACTAGCTATTTCCATTATAAATATGCAGGCTAATGGAAGGATTTTTAACTATTTAAATAAATTTCTGCATGATGTTCTTCTATTTGCCCCATACATTATTCTTTTAGGCATTTTCTGTATCTCAAAGATTTCCTTGTTTTCTAGACCTCCACCCCAGAACATTACACCATAGCTTAGCAAGCTTTGATAGTATGAATATACACTCCTTTTAGAGCATGCAAATTTATTTTATTCTTCCAGAATTTTGACACACATAATGGGCAGAACCAAGATTAGAAGCTAAGTATTTCTCATGTGTATCCCATTTCACGTTCTCATTTATGTACACCTCCAAAAATTTTGTTTCTTTACCATACGTTATAGTTTTGTCATATTTTATCATAGGTTTGTCTACATTTCTATTTTGCCATGAAATGACATTGCTATAGTTTTTTCCTTTATTAATGATCAGCTTGTTAGCTTTAAACCACATGTACAAATCATGCACAACTGTATTGATTTTGTCTTGTAAGCTACTTTGATCCAAACCTTGTACTAAAACATTAGTGTCATCAGCATATAGTATTGCTTCTGCTTCCTGAATATACAAAGGTAAATCGTTTATACACAGCAAAAACAATAATGGGCCTAGTACTGAACCTTGCAGTACTCCTTGTTTTAATTTCTCTGCCGTAGATACATGCTTAGTTATTTTTGTTTCATTTTCCATACTAATTCCTACTACCTGTTGCCCTCTGTTATGTAGGACTTAAACCAATCATTCACTATTCCTTGGATACCATATTTATTAAGCTTAGATAAAGGATGTCATGATCCAGAATGTCACGTGTTTTAATTAGGTCTAAGAAAATACCTATTATGCTTATCTTTTGTCCATTGCTATTTGTATGTTACTTAATAGTTTACTTATTGCTGACTGTGTTGATCTGTCTGCTCTAAATCCATACTGTATTTCTAAAAATATATTATGTTTCTTAATAAAATTGATTAGCCTATGATACATTCTATTCCCAAAAATTTAAAAAAGATTGATACTAATGATATAGGTCTGTAATTCTCTACCTTCCCTTTCTCTCCTTTCTTGAAAAGTAGCTTTACTTTTGACATCTTTAGTCTCTCAGGAAAAACTTCTTCTTCTAATGAAGCATTATATATGCAAGATAGTAGAAATTTAATGCAGTTGATACATTTCTTAATTACAATATCTGGTACCTCATCAATTCCAGCTAAGTACTTGTTCTTTAAACCTTTAACTACTTGTTCTATTTCATACTCTGTAATACATGGCATAAATATACTCTGTTTACAAGATATTATTTTGTCTGGTACTTTGTTTTGATTACTGTATTCTGTGATATTTTCCTCCAACAACTTATCTGCAATCTGTAAAAAATATTTGTTAAATGTTTGTGCTATACACTCAGGTTCAGTTACAATGTTATTTTCATTAATCAGATGCTTTATAATACACAGCATGAACATAGATTTCAAAATAAATAAATACAATGTGCCCTATCAAAACTAACGGTTTTGTATTTTGATTTGGAAAATATATGTTCAGGTATAAGCAAATTATATGATCATATTCATCCAAGAAATGGGTAATTTTAATAGTGTTTAAGCACTTAAGCTGATTACATTACATTCACATGAACCCCCAGACTGGCTCCTTTACAAAGGTTTCAGGGTAATGAAAAGCTTCAGCTTTTATGGACTAAATAACACTTTTGTAAAAGATTCTTTAATTCCTGGCACAGCAGCTTTATTGGGCCAAGGCATATTGCATTGCTACTGCTTACTCTGCCTCTATCCACACAGGCCATCATGGGCAGATTATGGGGATGTGGTATCAATAACATATTATTCTTGTTCATTTTTATTGTATCACTGCAGCATGCAACAGCTAAATGAGATTTTATTATTTATTTCAGTTTCTCACATTCTACGTTGTAAGTAAGTGATTTTGTTTAGCTTTATTATCCTGGGAGTAAGTTCATTACCAATTTAGATTCTCTGGATATGACTGAGGGCTTCAAGCAATGTCTGTGCAGTGTTCAGCAGTCCTACCTATTGTGGTGTAAACACTGTTTTGTTCTCCGGAATTGACAACTGTGCACATGCTTTTTTTTTAGTTCCAAGATGGTGGGCAGCTTGACTGTTCCTAGAGCTTGTACACAAATTCCTCTGGCCAACTAGTTGAGCTAACGTGGCCTGGAGAGAAGTACATGAAATGCAAAATACATATAGTTTGTTCTTGGAATACACAAATCTATGTTAACTATGTACAGGATTCATTTTAATACAATGTATTGTGCTGTTTGAGATTAATTAACTGTTCTGGTAATACATAGCATTTCAGCAGTTAAAGTACAGGTTACATAAAAATATAAGTATTACAGAGAGACATTTTAACATGTGAAATTAACTTCAAGATCCAGAACATATAACTAGAAAGCACATTATGCTTTACACTCCATCTACTACCAAATGAGTACTAGTTTTGTTAATGAGAAAAGCTATGTCAAGAAGCAATGGAGAGTGTGGCCTCATGAACATATGTAGATTCAATGTACCCACACTGAGGGGTAGGTGTGAACTGAGAGGATACTAAGGCTTGCTGTAGGTCAAGTGAGGCAGTGGAGTCATGTGATGGTTCTTTGTAGTTCCGGAGTGAAAATCAAATGACCTGCAGGCTTGCATTACAATGTCCTCTCCAGAGAGGATATGAACCTCCCAGATCTGTGACACAATATCCACAGGCTACACTGAGAGCCTTTACACAAAGCAAGCATGTCAATACTACCTGCAAACAATGCTTCATCATACAGACAAAATCCTGAAGAACCAAGAAAGGTGCAAAGTGGTATGAAAGTAGAATAAATGAAATAGAGGGTGCGAAGTATCATGAACATTTAAGAAAGTCGACCCAGCTTTCACTTAACGTGCTGAGGAAAACCACAGAAAAACCTTAATCAGTTTGGTTGGTCATTGGTGGTTCAAGTGAGAACCCCCGTAAATGCATGCCTAACAGCTGAGCCATCTTTTTTTGTTAATGAAAAAGTGGCTTTGCAACATAGCTTGAGTGGAGGGAAATCATTTTAGAATGCTTTTAAGTATTGTAGCATAATTTGCAAGTTGACAATCAGAACAGATATGCATAAGGCATATGGTGCTACTGATTAAATGAAACTATTGCATATTTTTAAAACTGAATGTATTAGTCACATGTCAGATGCTTTGCTAATATTTCTCAACTTCTTTAATTATTCTCTGTTGCCTTTAATACTCTCATTAAAGAGGTAATAATGTTAAGATGATTAACTATTACATTATCAATTTTAATGTTTGCAATTAATCTGAGGGTATTAGCTTTAAGGTAGACAATGAAATTCCTTTACAGCCACTGCCTATATATCTAACTTCTCCTTTCCAACATTGGAAATAAAATGTTTAATATGTAACCATCCAAGAAATTTTCTCAAGCTGATCACAGTATACTTATTAGCCTATTTTTTTATTGTTGCACATAATAACAGGAATAACTACCAAATGATTTGATTGCTGTTTATGAGAACAAAACCAAATCAGAGAAATACCTTATTATAACAACAAAAATTAAAACAGAAGTAATAATAATAATAATAATAATAATAATAATAATAATAATAATAATAATAATAATAAAAGAGAAATAGGGCTCAAATTCCAGAAATATAAAATATGGAGTTCTCAGGCTTAATGAGGGCCATTATTGTTTATTTTATATACTAATGATTCTGTTACTTAAAATTCAGAAAATAGCACAAAATCATTGCTGTTTGTGCATGCTATTATTATTATTATTATTATTATTATTATTATTATTATTATTATTATTATTATTATTAAACTAAACAAACTAGAAATGAGTTAGTTATATTTATTTAATCTGAACACTTACAAAAATAAAATGAGTGGTTCAACCCTACCAACTTGTTAATGGAGAGAGGAAATATGAGGCTATTGAGCTTCTAGATAATTTACCATATAAGCAGTCAAAGTACATTTTTCTTCGCGAAGAACAAAAGGAAAATTTGATAGCACAAAACAATCAATGAAAGATTAAAAAGACTTTCAACAATAAATTGAATGAGCCTCAAAAATCATTTGAAGGATTCAGATTTTAGCAAAGCACAGCTTCCGTCACTACTTTATTATTCAGCAATTTCAGTTTATTATTCTGGGGTTCCAATACTCAATGCAGGATGTCTTGCAAGGAACTCATTAACTCAGTCTTGACCTGCCAAACAAGTGTTGCTACAAAATCTGTGCCTTAGGACCACTTCTACAGGCTAATTGGTAGGCTAATGATCTCACATCTTTCTTCCTAAGGTCAGAAAGCCTATTTTCCAAGGATGTTAAATATGTTACCAATTCATTCTCTTGTTCTGGAGTAAATACCTTGTTAAACTTTCCTTCTGACTTATCTATTACATAATCTGCATCCTCCTTTCTCTTTTTACATATCTTTCCAAAGTAGATTTTGACACATTAAACTGCTGAGGTGTCTTTAAAAGTCACATTTCATGTGACATAACAGCCTGTATTGCCAATTCCATTGAAGCTACAATCCATTGTTGCCTTTCTGTGTTTCTTATGTAATTTCTCACCATCTGAAATCCATAAAAAAATTACTTAGCACCTTATCGTAAAGCAATATATAATGGGGTGGAATGGGATAATATCCCATTCTGCCCCACAGTCATGTATTTGGTTAGCTGATTTACCAGACACTACACATGATCAGCTTAACCAAACAATTATGCCATACTACAGCTAATTACATGTGCTTTAAGAATATATAGCATTTAATATATTCTATGTACCTGAAGTTGACTTACCTTGCGTGGTAATTCATCAAAAATCACGAAAACACTTGCAAAAACATCCACAACAATCATTCGCCCTGAAACCATCATCCAAACTGAAATAAAATTGCTGCCTTGGCTTGTTCCTGACTTGTAGCATTATTTCTACTTATCCCCGCTGTTTTCTAGCACCATCCAATTAATAAAATACTACTATCCCATTCTGCCCCGCTACCCCATTCCACCCCACCTTCCCTTATTAGTTGAAATTATTCCACTCTTGTGTCAAGAAATTACTTCACTAGGTACTAATTTCAATGTCTCTATAAAATATCTTTACAAAACATGGAATGTTAGCATTGTCCTCTGATATTTTGAAGCCTATTTGTATAGTACCAGGAAATTATCATGAGCTAATTTACTGGGACTATAATTCCCTTAGAAAAGTTTCTTTCCTGTCAAGTTTGCTTTCTCATGCATTCCTTCAATAAAAATGGCTTTTCTGAGAAATAAATAATTGGTATGTTATTGTATTAAAACATACCAACCTGAGCTTTAAAAAATCACTGTACATTATCCTATTTTTGAAATTAGATTTTTTGTGACTAGCTTAAAAGCTTGCTCTGACTAAATAGTCTTGGTTTCTATTTTTCCTTTCATCACAAAATTCTAGGTATTGAAAGCAGTAAATAAAAAAAATACCATTATCAGCTAGTTGGTGATGATTTCAATGTTTTATCATTAGCATTTACATAGTTAAAAGCCGATGTAATAATAAAGTACTGTTTACAATTGGATAAATGAGTTTAGACGTGGGTCACACATCAACAAACTGTGAACATCTTTCAGGGCGTCCAGGGGAACTGTTTTCCTCCGAAATGATTGATCAAATCCACCTTGTGGTTTTGAGTGACGACGAAACAAAAATCGCGAAATAGTTGGGGCATACCATAAGGTTCAATTTTGCACGAAAAGTTGGGTCTGACAGAAATCTCGGCAAGATGGGTGCCGCGTTTGCTCTCCGTGAAGAATAAACGCAATAATGTGATCAGTTCGGAGGCTGGTTTGGCGCTTTTTCATCGCAATCCTGATGAGTTTCTGCGTCGATACTCAGCTGTGGAAGAAACCTGGATACACCACTACACTCCAGAAACAAAGGAGCAATCGAAACAGTGGGTTTTTAAAGGCGAGCCGGCCCTGAAGATGTCGAGGACGTTGAAATCGGCCTATCAATATCAATATCAATTTATTGTCATTAAACAGTTATACAACTGCAATAGACATTGTCAGTATATACAAAAATACAAATTAATAATACAACATAAACCACACCTTGTGCAACTTTTACAGCAAAAAAGTAACAATTAAATATTAATATCAGATGCATTAAAAACAATAAATTCATTAATAGAATAAAATGGATTATCCACAAGCCAACAATGCAATCGCTTACAAAATATTTTATAAGGCAAATCTTTTACAGCTTGAGGTAGCTTGTTAAAAAGTTTAATGCCAATATAGGAGTAACTTTGAGAAGTTTTCTTAAGTCTATGCTGAGGAATATCGATCATTTGACCATTACGGATATTATAATTATGAATATTGGATCTCGTGTCATACAAATGTTGATTCTGTTTCATAAAACCCAATACAGTATAAATATACAAATTTATAACAGTCAAAATATTATATCTTTTAAAATAGGGTTTACAGTGTGTTCTAGTAGTTATCTTAGCCATAATTCTTATAGCTTTCTTTTGCACAAGTAATACATCTTGGATATATGAGCTATTACCCCAAAGTAAAATACCATAATTAATAATACTGTGAAAGTATGCAAAATATGAGACACGTATATACTCAAAGGGTACACAATTGACTAAGTTTCTCATCAGGAATAAAACCCTTGACAACTTTCTGCATAAAAATGTAATGTGTGACTCCCAGGTTAAAAATCTATCAATAAAAATGCCTAAAAACCTTACATTAGTACAAAGCTTTGGGACAACATTATTTAAAGTAAAAATTATATTTTTAGTTTTAGAATCATTAAGTAAAAACTTATTTGCTTGAAACCATTGTGATATATACATTATATTATTTTGAACCTCAGTTTCAAGATACTGTATATTTGCATTGTTGTGAATAAAAGTTGTGTCATCAGCAAATAATATGGTTTTAGATTCAGTATTGAATGGTAAATCATTAATCATGATTAGGAATAGCAGAGGACCTAGGATAGAGCCCTGAGGAACACCGCACATTACTGAAGCCACATCCGAAACCTTATCATTAATCTGAACAACTTGTTTGCGGTTAGAGAGATAAGAAGAGAGCAATTTATTAGGCGTACCACAAATACCATAATGTGCTAATTTATCTAACAGTATACAGTGATCCACACAATCAAAGGCCTTGCTTAAGTCACAGCATGTGACCCAAGCAAAGCTCTTTGATTCAAAAGTATTCGTTATATTATCAATAAGTAATCGAACTGCATCAATAGTAGATTTACCAGCCCTAAATCCAAATTGATCGATAGAAAAGACCTTGTTTTGTTCAAAATAGAAATACATCTGGTTGTGGATTAATACCTCAAATATTTTAGAAAACACTGGCACCAGAGATATCGGTCGATAATTTTCCAATAATGATTTATTACCTTTTTTATGAACTGGTATTATTTTTGCTAATTTAAGTTTACTTGGAAATATGCCCTCAGTGAAGCATTTATTTATACAGATAGTTAATGGCAACACAATATAACCAAATATTTTGTTTAAAAAATTATTTGAAATATCATAGATATCTCTGGAATCAGAATTATGCATTTTAGCAACGGCGTTCAACACATCATCACATGACACTTCCTTAAGTTGAAAAGAAACTACAGGCACCTCACAATTTGACAAGTAATCAAGCGCCAGTTTATTAGGCTTTGAAATATTTCTCTTTACCTCTTGTACAGATTCTATAAAAAAAAACATTAACCTGATTAGGAGAAAAATGAATAGAGGCAGACTTTTCACCTTTGACCGTTCTATTTATAACATTCCATGCAGCTTTAACTTTGTTATTAGAGATTTCAATAAATTTAGCATTTGCAAGTTTCTTGGCTTGTGACATTAATATTCTACATTAGTTTCTAATCCGCTTAAAGCATTTTCAGCATCTTCAGTGTGTGTACATTTATATATATTGTAACAGAATAGCAAATATTTCCTCATCTGTTTAAGGTCAGAAGTAAACCAAAATTTGTTTGTAGTTTTACCACGAGCTTCACCATTAGAATATCTAACATTCCTTTTAGGAAAACACAAATTGAATAGCATTAAAAACATAGTTAAAAATTCATCAAAAGTACGCTCAGCATTCAAATTATTACCGAGTCGAATCGTCCTCCATTCAGTTTGAGATAGACAATCGATAAAATAAATAAATTTATCTTCACTGTATGGTCTAATAAAACGAGTTATATATTTGAGTTTAGTCACAGGCTGTAAAAATGATAAAACTAGAGCAGAATGGTCAGATAGCATAGGGTCAACAACCTCAATATTATACCGCTGCGTATCTAAATTGGTTACAATGTTGTCTAAACATGAGTTGATTCTTGTAGGTTCAGAATTGGTACAGAAATGCCCAACAGATCTAAGCAAATTTTTAAACTGATAGTTTAATGAACATTCATCAATCATATTAATATTGAAATCCCCACATAGGACTACATTAAATTTTTCTCTATTGAAATGTATAAGCATTTCCTCAAGATTATTCATAAATATTTCGGGATCACCACTGGGTGAGCGATAAAGACTAATTATAACTATTTTGAGGTGAGTTACATAAATCGCCACTACTTCAATATGTTTTTCAATACAAAATTTAGTTACATCAATTTCAGAGAAGCTGATTTCTTTAGACACAAAAATACATACCCCACCATTTTTAATTGCCTTACGACAAAAAATAGCTGCCATTGTATAACCTTCAATGTGATACACATTACTTTCACCATCACTTAACCAATGTTCTGCAAAACATAAAACTTTATAGTCTTTTTCACTACATAATATTTCAAGTTCATTAATTTTGTTCCTAATACACTGTATATTAATGAAAAATACATCATGGGTCATGTGAGCTGCTACGGAATTAGTTGCACCTACAAGGAGATGGTCACTATTTTTGGGATGAATGCGGAATCATCTGTATCGATTGGGTTCTTGCAGAAAGGACAGACGGCAAATGGAAAGTATTGTGTCTTTATTGCACCGGTTGAGCGAATAAAATCAAGAAAAAACGTCCTAATTTGACAAAGAAAGTTATTCTCTTTCATCAAGACAATATTCGGCTGCGCATTTGTGTGGTTTCGATGGCGAAAATGATGGAATTAGTTTGAATTACTATAAAAACTACCGTATTCACCAGATTTGGACCCAGTGCCTATTTTGTATTACCAAACTTGAAAAAATGGCTCAGTGGAAAGCGATTCAACGTCGAACGAAGACATTTCCGAAACAGATGCCTCTTTTGAGGATTTTCCGAAATCTTATTCTTTGACGGCTTAAACAAGTTTGAGAAGCGCTTGGAAAAGTGTATGGGGCTGGAAGGAGATTAAGTAAAAAATAAAAAACAAATCTACCCAAAATAGTTTGTTTTTCTTCCTTTTTTAAGGACTTATTGAGCACCCCGTGTAGTAAGCAGAGCTGTGTTTGTTGTGTGTACGGAGCTATACTTTTCCCCATAGTATATGGTTTGTGCACATATCAAATGGCAAACGGAAATTGGTGCAACTTTTTAAATATTTATCTCATCAGAATTTTGTAAACATCAAACTTTTTTCAGAAATAGTATGCGTGTAATTCGTTATAATATAACACTTTACCAAAAAATAAATAAAGAAAACATTTTGATATTAGAACCCTCCCTCTGGAGAAAGTAATTAATATGTTATATAGTGGATTCACTGATTGAAACCTAGGGAATGTCATATCAAGTTCCATATCAGTCGGTTCGGCCATTTTCAGTTGAAAATGTGAATGCACATATGAACAATATGTACAGTCGAGTGCAAGGGAACGTGCAGATTATTTTCCTTCCTACTATGTTTTCTTTATTTAATGTTGGCAGAAACTCCTTATCATTGCTGTTTCACACCAGCCAGGGGAGTCAATCTGTTATTAGTTATTGTATTTGTTATTATTTTTATTAATCAAAATGCCAACAACATAAAGCTCTTTATATACTGAATGTAAACGCGAACGAATGATTAAATAAAGACGCAAAGGGCAAGAAAATGACAAAATTACCTAAAGTGGAAAAGCGTAAATGACAAAAAGTTACCCAGTAAAGCTGCATTTTTATAATGTGGGACCCATGATAAGAATAATTATGCACACGTCAGCAATGCTATGATACAACGATTAAAGGATGATATAACATCAGAGTCTGGGCCCTGCTGATAACACTGGCTAGTTTGAGCAACTTTCTTGGCGGCGGTGGTGTATCAACCCTTTATCCCACCATACTCGGAGACGATTGTTCTTCCCTGCGCTATTCAATTTAGTTATATGTATAAAAGCACGGCAATGATTATTCTTTCTTAGACTCCAGAAATTGACAATGATATTAAAGTGTGCTACTACCGAACTTTAACATAGATTAAGATTAATGAACTCAACTTTTGTTGCTTTACCTACTTGCACCTATACACACTGGTTGTACCTAACATTGCGCTTTGTTTCAGCGCGACACAAATTAACAAAACTGTGAATAAACTCGGTAATGACAAAAATCTCTAACGGAAAACCAACGATACTTAGGTTCGCCTTAATGTTATAAATACATAACACGAAATCTCAAGTAGTATAAAAATAAAACCAAAGAGAGTTTTCTTCAAAGTAAATTTAAGGGCACCTCATCAGTTCTTATTTATTATTATTATTATTATTATTATTATTATTATTATTATTATTATTATTATTATTATTATTATTATTATTATTATTATTATTATTATTATTATTATTATTATTTGTAGCATTATCATACCAATATAAAACTAATGAACAATTCTTAAAGCAAATAATCTATTATCATCTATCAAGTCTTAGAAGATATAAAATATTTGTAGGTTAGGAGTCACGATTATTTGTAAAATATACATTTTCTTGAAAATGTTACACTTGGAATTATAATGACGTCAAACATAAGAAACGAGTTTCATATAGCATGCCTAGTGATAAACCAAAGCATCAAGAAGACATGTTCACTTCTGAAACAGAAGCTAGGTAGTCTTTATATAGTCGCACAATGCTTAGTTCAAACTAAATTGTTTACTCAATGTAAAAGGAATTGGAGCCACACATAATGAATGTAGAGATCATCGCCCATATGTATAACAAAAGAAGGATTAATAGCTTAAAAAGTAGAATTTCACAGTTGACACTTGAAATTTAGCTTCAGAGAATTGACAACGCATCATTTAACCTAAATCAATCCTCTTCCAAATCCAAGGTTTACTGTTATTTACATAAGACCAATGAGAGCATTATTCTCGTGGTCGGACACTTGCTTTGATAGCAATGTACTTGTTACATAAAGTTAATTATTGCTGTATCAGTAAGAACGCTCTATAACAGGGGTTCTTAACCATTTCCAGTGAAACACCACTATATTGTGACCGCGCGTGAGTTACCTACTGGCCGATGGTGCGAATGCATTCCGCCTCGGCTACCTGGCCTGCTGGCTGTGGCTAAATGCCGGTCCCTTCAGAATAATAGACGCATAATTGAGTTGATCATGTGTCACTACTCCACAATTTTGTGTAATTAATGTTCCAGAAGATCCCTTTGGGACGGTTCTAATAACCTCAATTTCTAGAACGTTCCACTTTGTATGCGGGTCCTATACAGGCGGATGCTCTCGTCCGGACATGAGTTCTGTTAGTCAGAAAATTACGTAATGAAGAATGGACAGTGGCTGTGAGCTTTACGAACCTAGACCAGACAGCCCGTTGGGACGAAAGGCTTCAAGAGTACAATTTCAAATCAGAACATCGGAGTGGAAGGAAACACTCTAATGCGGATTATATGTCTAGATGACCGAACCCAGAAGAGTGCCAGATCTGCACTAGGGTGGAGGAGAAATAGCATGACGCAGCTATCCGTGTGATTTCGATAATGCCTGCAGATGAATGGGATAGCGTAGACCTGAGTAGAGAGCAGCTGGTGGACGTCGATTTGGGACCGCTCCTGAGAGAAATTGAGGCAGGAACTAGGCCGAACTGGGATGACATCTAACCCAGGTGTACTGACCCAATGGGACTCGCTGAAGGCCAAGGAAGGTGCGTTGTTCTACAGTGACTGTATTAGAGACAGTAGCGACAAGTAGCCCCTAAGTCCCGCCCATCCCCCATGTTGTTGCTGACTCATGCAAAGGACATATCCATAAAATAAATGAAACGGAGGCCTAGTCTTTATTCAAATTGATTCGAATATAATATATAACTAAAATCTACTTTTACAGACTCCATCGTAGCTTCAAAGTCTTCTAGAACTAGAACATACTTGCTTTATAGGAATAATTGTGTTTATCAGTAACAAAACATTTTACCGTTTGTTATTTACGTACAAACTATCAATATCATAACTAATGTGAATAAGTACGATAGAGGAGAAATACATCGATGATATCGTGGTGTATACAAATGACAAACGATTACCACACGTTCTCATTTTGGACAGCAAACCGAGAGTTTGCTTACCTATGGATTGAGATAAAATTAAGTTGTGCACTAAATACAATACGCGCATGCATAAATGAAATACACAAAGCAATTTGCTCCTGCTTTACGTTATTTATAAATACCCATGCGTGACTTGTGAAATTGCAGTATAAATGTTTTATTAGCTGTTTCTTCTTCTTTTTGGCAATAGATCCCACTTGAGCAATTATTAAAATAAAAGTCACATATAAAATCCTGAAATATTGTACGTTATCAAACCCCCAACAACTAAATCTGTGAAGTTGTCGAAATTTATTTACAAATCTAACCACATAATAAAGCTGAAATCGATATTTTTTCCCCGTGATTTACAGTTTTGGTTGAATAATTTATGTTAACGGATATAATGAGCTACCCTGATGCCAAAGATAGCATTTTAAAAATGTGTTTACTGTATGTTACGTTTTCACGCTAAAATAACCGAACTGACTGTTGTGAAACTACGAAAATTAACATGCCTTAGGTCTCACTTATAAAATAGACTATATAGCATACTATTTACTTTTCCCTAAGAGGGGCTCCAGTGGGGGCTCAAAGTAAAGAAATCTAAATATCTCGCGTATTGATTTTTTAGAATGCTACATAAAGAAATGTTATAATCATGATGTTTCTGAGAGGTTATGTTATTTACAACATTTATACAGGATTAGTATTTAAGAAATTACACTTTTTTGCGTTACTATTGCCTATTCGTGCCTGTTACCGTGGGAAATAGTATAGTTCCGAAGTTATGTTTCAGTTTCTTATTAATACCCGGAAAATGCAGTTTTTTAAACCTGTTTTTAAAATATTGCATGCAGTGCTTTACACAGCGAGTTAGAGTGCGATGGAAGGAGAGTGAGAAAGGGGAAAGAGCGGGGCAGTGAATTAGAGAGAAAGAAATTGCCACAGGGAAGGAGCGGGTGAGCGGGAATGTGAGAGAGAGAGAGAGAGAGAGAGAGAGAGAGAGAGAGGAAGAAAGTGGTAGAAGTAGAGAAGAAGGGAAGCCAGCTAAGGATATTTACAACCTAAAAGTTTAAATACCTTTGCTGAATTTGAACCTCTGACCAGTGGGACTAGATGATGGCATTGTAACCACCGCTGAGTAAAACATAACATTTGAGTAATTACTGTAAAAATGGTTACCGTTCTGCTGTTATATTTTAAACATTTTGTCTTTGATACTGCTCTTAGGAAAAGTAAACCTCAACATGGAGATTTGCTGGCACTTAGTAGCTGTCTTGCACTATTTAGAACTAATTTTTAATGTGTATGAAAGATATCTATTATAGTTCAAGTTCATGAAAGTCAGGTATACTGCAGTGTTTTAAATGCATATTATTCTCAAGCAATGATTGAATAAACGCATTTCCATTTGAAGGATTGCTCATGAACAAACAAATAAACAAAAACAGCAAAACTGTGTATGTTTAAACGCCGAATAAACTTACTTAACTATATTGTATTACTATGTCATTATTATGATGAAATAAACAGATAAATCTGAATGTATTTAGTCACACCTGCGCAGGTATATGGGAACATGCACAACTAGCAATCATATGGTGGATAGTACCAGGTGACCCCGTTGAAGAATAACAATCGATACACCACTTGTCGCCCTGTCTAATACAGCCACTGTACGTTGCTCGGGCTTTGAGAGTCACCCGACGGGAAAACCCAGATGCAGCAGTTGATCCTTCCTCGGAGTAAGGTGACAGAAGTCCTTGAGGAAGTGCATGCGGGAACTCCGGAAGGACATCTTGGACCCAACCGAACGATTAACAAGCACCAATAAAGGTACTACTGCTTGCGGCTACGGACAAACACTGAGAGGAGGTGCCGACAAAGTCATGCGTGTGGGGCGAGTCGGTGCCCAAAGACTAGAAGTCGGGGCCGCATGTAGCAGTATAACGAAGCAGCATCCTTCGAACGCATCGTCATCGTCATAGCTAGAGCGTTTCCTGTGTCCCATAGGAGTAACAGGTATCTAATGGGGGTCATGGACTACTTCTCCAAGTGGCCGGAGGATTACGCCATTCCTAACCAGGAAGTCAAGACAATCTCGGACTGCCTCGTGGAAGAACCGTTCGTCCGCTTTGTGGACCCGTTAGAGCTGCACGGCGATCAGGAGACCAACTTCGAGTCGAACCTGATGAGGGTGACATTGGAGCGACTTGGAGTGCTTAAGACACATACAACGCCTCTCTACCCGCAGTCAGGTGGAGCGGTATATCAAGACTCTTGAAGAGTATCTGAGGAAGGTCGTGGACAATGATCAGAGGGACTGGGATGTCGGGGTGCCGCTTTTCTTGCAAGTCTTCTCATCAATACACAAGCCACCAGGTTGACACCAACCAGTTTGGTCTTCTGCAGAGAGCTGCGTCTTCCATACGATCTGATGTTTGGGAGCCCCTCTGGGGCGGAACAGCAAATAATCGACTACGTGGAGAACTTCGTGGGCCGTCTTCACGATGTGCATGAGATGGCTCGTCAGCACGTCCAGGTAGTGAGCGACGGATGAAGACTTGTTACGACCGCCAAGCCAACAGCCAAGGTTTCCAGCAAGGTGATTTGGTGTGGTTGTATCGACCTATCCGGACCAATGAGCGTTGCCATAAGCTTCAGCAACCATGGCAAGGACCCTACCGCGTGGTGAACAGGATCAATGATGTAGTTTAGGGCAACCAGAGGCGGCCTTGGGAAGATGCTGATATGGCCCCTAGTTCGTCTAGGCCACTATGACAGTGCTGGTCGAGACGGCCAGGAAGCAGTATGACCGCGCACGCAAGCACATATAACCTTGCCCCGGAGACGTGTATTCTTCCGCGCTACGTTTCCTTCCTCTTTCTCCTTGTTGGCTAATGTACGCCTTCGAATGGTGAGAAAAAAGCCGTGTGCAGTGCAAGGGTAGGCGATAAAAGCGATATAAAGACATTACCAGAATAGATGCACTTGCTTTCGTCATTCTGAAAGGCGGGTTTAAAACGAAGGATTCTCCCATTTATTTGTTGATAAGAATTTATAAGCATCACAGACACATTAACTCTGTTACGTAATATATTTAATTTATGCCATTATGAAAATGTAAATTTGACAATTATCTTCGAATATCCATATATTCCGGTAAATGATCATGTTAAATGAGAAGCTATTTAGTATCACATAATAATCTATTCCATGATAGTAGCCAATGAAAGGTGACTAGTGCACGTGACCGTTAAAGTTGTATTGACACTGTTATATGGAATAACTTGACGTTACAGACAGACCGTTGCTTCATTACGAATGTCGGCGGAGAGAGCCCAATTACGTCGGGCGGCGTTGATGTCCATGCATCTGCCTATGATTTTTCAAATTACACTGACAACGCGCTATGATGTAAGAAAGATGACACATTACTCGGCCACCCTATTATAATTGTTGATTTTTGTGTTCTTTATGCCACATTTCTATTTGTAGTTTGCTCTTATTAAAACACACAATTCTTTCAAATGACATTTTTGGGACATCGGCCATTTCCGAGATATCCATTAACATTGGTTTGAAGCGACAAAACTTTACAATTTTTAAAGTGCTGTCGCGATTCACTTGTTTCTCGCGATGCCATTGAAAGAGTGTGGAATTTTAAATCCAGCATACAGTGAACCGCTTTTAAACAGCTGACTATGGATTCAGGTTCCTCTAATTCCAATTATGCCTACAACAACAATAACTTTTTTTTTTTACTTTCTCTACCACATAATACGTACAGAAGGTATTGCATTGCACCTAAAAATTTGACATCAGAATTTAACCGGAAATACGTGTTTAGAGCCACCTGAAACCCAAAAAAGGGTTTTTTTTAGAAAAAGGTCCGTGCATGTGTGTGTGTGTGTGTGAGAGAGAGAGAGAGAGAGAGAGAGAGAGATAGAGAGATAGAGAGAGAGTGTGTTAGTGTCTGTGTGTGAGAGAGGCAGAGAGTGCCTGTGTATATGTGTGTGTGTGTGTGTGTCTGTGAACATCATAACTCAAAAAAGAAAAGTCTTATAAATACCAAACTTGCTATTTAGGTTCAGTATCTTCCAAAGATACCACACTAAGATTTTCAAGAGCTATCCCATACATGGAACATCTTTCGAAATGTTAGATTTTCTAAAAAAAAAAATGAGTCTAACAATTTTGATTAGATATTTATATGACAAATAAAATGTATATCTTGAATTTTCTAGAAATAGCCTGTGAATGCCTCTTCATTCGGAATGAATTTTGTATAATCTTGTATAACTGGTAAACGTTAAACGAAAAATGAAAACGTACTACATAAAAATGTAGATATCTTTTAAACACACCATTTATTTTAAATAAATGTTTTTGTGGCATAAGCAGATATCCGTTATTAAAGGTTTGAATTTTTCAATACTTAGCCATTCTTTTAAAATCCTTAGGATTTTCAGTTACTTTTCGCGATGTCATGGAAAGAGCATAGAATTTTTAGGCCAGCATAAAACATTTGAGTATTTCTTTTCCCTTTGCATATATACCTAACGAAATGTGTGGGTAATGTAGCTATTTCCGGGAAGGTTTATTTCAATTAAAATGAAGTAGATAAGAAAATAAACTTCAGTAAGAATAATTTGTATACCCACTAATAAGTGCTGGAGTGTAGAAAAGGTCATGTAAATGTAACATTCAGATTTTTAATTAAAATAAAGACAGCCAAGCGTAATGTATTAGTTTTGGATTA
Organism: Deroplatys truncata; assembly: GCA_030765065.1. Taxonomy (NCBI): domain Eukaryota; kingdom Metazoa; phylum Arthropoda; class Insecta; order Mantodea; family Mantidae; genus Deroplatys; species Deroplatys truncata. The sequence goes on along the minus strand of CM060990.1, from coordinate 97,428,561 downwards.
TATAGGTCACCCGCAACTTCTGCTAAAGATTTTATTTCTCAATTAGAGGTTATGTTACATAAATTTGTTAACAAATGTACAAAAATTATCTTAGCTGGTGACTTTAATATAAATTCAAATCTCTCTGATACCACATATATAGCATTAACAGAAATACTTAACTCATATAACATTAGGGATTTAATTGAGGAACCAACAAGAGTAACGCCTAACACCTCATCTGTTATTGATCATATATCATCTCATATACAAGAAATGTCAACTAAAGTGGTAAATGCTTATATTTCTGTTCACTATGCTGAGTTGGCACGCTTTAATATTGTATGTTGTGATGGAATAACTGAAGAGATTAGGATCTGCAGAAGCACAACTAAAGAAAATATAGCTGATCTTGTAAATATTTTAACAACTGAAAACTGGGAAAGCATTTTTTAAAACAAACTAATCTAAATTATAAATGGAATGAATTTTATAACAAGTTTAGGGCCTATTTTGAAGCTGCATACCCACTTAAAAAAGAGAGAATAATGCTAGGAAGAACGGTATTAAATTACAATTAGGGGTAATTAAATCTAAAGAAAAAGTGAAAGACACATATGCCCTATACAAAAGTGCTTTTTCTGACCATTATAAAAGTAAATACAAAGATGCGAAGAGCGAGTATATAAACAGCCTTCAAAATGCAAGGATAACAACTTATAGAAAACAAATTAACCATTCAAACAATACTAGCAAAACAGCTTGGAATTTGATTAATGAATCTAGAAAAACTAATAAACCTCATACAACTTTTAATTTAAAAATAGATGGTAAACCAGTGCAAGATCCGGCAATCGTATGTCAGAAATTTAATGAGTTCTTTATAAATGTTGCTTCAAATAATATACAACATCCAAATATATATATATGCAAATAGTAGTAACGAAATTAGGATTAAATCATCAATATTACTTAAACCAACATCTGAAAATGAAATATCCAATATAATAAGCAAACTACCTAACAAAACAAGTAGCAGATGGGATGACGTTAGTCCAGTTATCCTAAAGCAATGTAAAACTGCTATTCTGAAATCCTTAATGCACTTAATTAACTGCTCCATTCGAAAGGGACAATTTCCTGAAATCTTAAAGTTAGGATTCCTTAAATCACTATTTAAAAAGGGGGACAAACAGGTCATTAGTAACTACAGACCGATAACCTTAACATGCGAAATAGCTAAACTTTTCGAGAGATTTTATTAGAAAGATTAGTTTCGTTTTCAAATAAACATAATATACTTAATGATTTTCAAAATGGGTTTAGAAAGGGTCGTTCCACAGTCTCTGCAGTCCTGAAGTATGTACATGAAATTACAAGCAAATTAGAATCTAAAAATAAGGTGAGCTCATTACTTTTTGACCTCTCTAAAGCATTGGATTGTGTTGGTCATACAATTTTAATACACAAATTAAGGAATTATGGGATAAGAGGCCTCCCCTAGAATTGTTTTCTAGTTACCTAAATGGCCGGAAGCAGTACACAGAATTAGGCCACAAAACGGGGAAGTCTGTAAACAAATTACAATCGAAAATAGAAACTGCAAAATACGGTGTAGCACAAGGCACGGTATTAGGACCTTTGCTCTTCATTATATATGTTAACGATATCATCTCTCCACAATATGCAGCTGTAATAACTTATGCGGATGATACAACCGCCATATGTTGGAGGAAAACAGTAGATGCTTTAAATAAAAATCTAAACCATACTGCGAATACACTAGTTAAATATATCGAATCCATAAATCTAAAATGTAACATGTTAAAAACTAAAGTAATGTGGTCCAGTACATAAAACACAAATTATCCAAATACAGAAATAAAAATAAAGATAAATAACAACTCTATTGAAGAAGTTAAATCATATAGGTTTCTCGGAATAATAGTAGATAAGCAGTTATCATGAGCTAAACATGTAGATGATAGATGTAATACTGTCAGTAAATCTATATACTTAGATATTTTCAAAGTTACAAAGACACTAGGCTTCTGCAGACGATCAATTTTGGATGTGTATATCCACACTTTAGTTTTGGAGTTGAAATACGGGGTTCAACCGCAAAATGTCACATGGACAGATTGTTAATTCTACAGAAGAAGTGTGTCAGACTGATTTATAACCTAAAAATAAGAGAATCATGCAGGGAGACATTTAGAAATCAAAACATGTTCACAGTTTATTCTCTTTATGTGTATAGAACTATACTATTCGCAATTAACAGGCTTGTATTGATACGACACAATCAAATTCATAATTATAATACAAGAATCAATGATGACTTATCACATATATAGTATTAGCAAGTGTGTCACTAAAAAGGATATTGATGTCAGAGGGATCAAATTATATAATAGGTTACCTAATGAGATTAAAACTTTGACCGATACTTCGAAATCAAAATTTAAAAATAAATTAAAAGAATATTTGTTAAGTAAATACAGCTTAAGTATATTATTGTTAAGTATATAGCTTAAATGAATTGTAAATTATATGTAAAATGTAGTACCTGGTATGCTTATTGGAGAAATGTATTACCTCTTTACTTGTACTTTTAAGAAATGACGTGTCCAAAATCAAATGTACAAATTGATAAACTGGATTAATAAATTATTATTATTATTATTATTATAATTATTATTTATAAAAAGGCCTATGTGCGCGCGCGTATTTGTATGTGAGCAGCATGTCTCAGAAACGAATACTCGGATAAATACCAAAGTCCTGTCGATTTTCAATTGTTTCTAACGATTGCATGGAAACAGTAATTAATTTTAAGGCCAGCATATAGCGTCCAGCTTTTAAACATTTGACTATCACCGTCTCTTTGTATCTATAATGAAATGTATGTAGCTACCTCTGCAAAGCTTCGTCTCGATTAAAATCAAGTACGTGGATAGAAAAATAAGCTTTCGAAAGAATAGTTTTTATACCCATTAGTAAATGATAGAGGGCAGAAAAAGTCATGTGAATGCAACGCATCAGATTTTTCTCTTATCCTAAACAAACACTGAGTAACTTCAAGTTCTCTGAACCCTTGGCTTATTTAATTACTCATTAATGATACTCATCTCATTCTCTGGTACTCAGAAAAAGCAACTAGATGTTCACTGACCTTTGTCTAAACATGTCTTTATACAGAACTCAAATAGTGGATTTCCAATGAAATCTGCATGTGTGTGTAACATCTTTCTTCGTTTTGTCTGTCGGCTCCAGTTCGGCCGACGTAATTCGGGTCTCTACGCCGGCATTCATAATGAAGCACGGGTCTCTCGCAGCTAAACAAGCTACAAAAACTTGTGTCACTTCAAAAGGAAAAATGTTTTCCATTGATGCCTGATCAAATATATTCGAGTTGCGCTCTGACATTGGCATAGGATTGAAATTGAACTTCCGTATACTTTTTTTGTACAGGATTACTCAAAGGTATTATGATAATGTAAAAGCTATTATTTCTATTTAGTTATAGTAGAACTGTCAGATATATGATGTTCGTAAAACACATGCTAATTTATCTTATTTGCCAAAACTGTTACATACCACCCGGCAGTAGCTCACTTACCATGTTGTACACATAATTTGAGAACCCCTGCCTTGTAGGACATAAGCGCAATATATACATACACGCATTATATTGTATAACCATATATTTAACTTTTTCTTTTATCCAAGTGCCTTATCGTCAAAATCAAATGGAATTATCTGCATGAATACCGACTATTTCCGTTAAATTGGCTTATTTAGTCTCTTATGATACAGAAAAATTAATGTAAACATGTAAAGTGATTCCAGGAACTATTCATCTCCTCTTTAAAATATTCCTGTAGCCAGATTAACAGAGATAAAATTCCCAAACGATATTACAGTTTACATTTTCTGGCATTTTCCAATATTTTCATGTTTTTAGTTTTATAACTTTATGAATGTTGTATCTAGCTGCTGAAGTCAGTAATTTGTTTTTGTATAACACATTTAATTGAGGTAAAATGGGTTGTGATCTGACGGAGGAAAATTTCTCTGTCAGAAATTATGAACGTTTTGTTCTGAATTTCCCAATGAACACTTCAGTTTTCACGATTTCATATTATGGTGACACTGTCAGGTATTACGCCAACAAACTTCTCTACTAAATACATATAATATAATTCAAAAACTTGACAAATATATAGATTCAAATTTCAAAACATTATAGTTCTAATGAAAGGAAAAATCTTGGCAGGGGGGAACCAGAAAGTGTAATCTGGAATACCAGTTGTTTTTTGTGCATATCAAAAATGGGACATTTCTCTCTGTTAATTTGGCTGCTAGAATTGTTTAAACTGGAGGTGGATAATTTCTGAACTCACTGCATATAATACAGCACGAACTTTAAAAACGTGCGCAGATAACAGCCCAGGCCATCTCCTTTTTGCTGCTTTTATAACAATACCGTTCTTTATTCGCTAGATGCAGTGGATTTAAATACTTTTCTTACGATTGCTGCTCCAAAACATGATGGTAACAATGTCACATCACCTTTCCTAGCCCGAGACGGGCGTGAACCAATGTGCATTCCTACCCATTGTTGCGTGCACATAAATAGTCGTTCTTGCCCATGTTAAGCTTTGACTTGTGTTCACCATACTTAGCAAAATTTGATTGTGGAAATGGCTAATCCCAACGGATACTATGCGCTCAAGGATGGTTTTTATCGTAAGTATTATTTATTGCATTCGTTTGTTTATGCCTGCATAACTTTCGCATAATTTTATGCTGGTTAGAAATGTAGCTTAACCTATTAGTACCTGATTGTTTACACACATACACAGATATATATATATATATATATATATATATATATATATATATATATATATTCTTTTGTTTCATTATATTAGTTTTTTTATTTATGGATGCTCTTTAACTGCTATGGTCCTTAGCGTCGCATTCTATATTGGGCGTGAAAGAACGGAAATTTTGCCCAGAAGCCTCTTTATCAAGCTTTAGGGTTACTTCCCTTCCGAAGGAAGCCATGCTAAGGTTTTTTACGCCGAAAAATTCCATCGCCCCCCGCCGGGTTTGTACCCGCGACTTCGGGAACTAGAGGCTAGCATGGTAACCACTACACCATGATAGATAAAGTCAAATACGTATATAAAATTGAAAGTTACTGTTTTGAATTTATAATTTGGAACCTTCCGACACTATGTGCTAATAGGAGCAAAAGTTTTAATATATGAACAATGAACATAATACTATAAAACAACAGTGCAGTTAGACTTTTAGGCAATTATCTGATGTGATATCCAAAAAACGAAATCTACACATAGTTCCACTGTTCAAAATGAGGTCCCAACACCCTTCAGCAATGAAGTCAATTAGTTCATCATCGAGAAAAAGCTCAAAGACCTCAATGAAATTTCTTGTTTCATGTGGGGGTATTTTACTTTTCAAACTCGTTGGAGGTAGTTTCAAATTCTCCATCTATCCATTTTGCATTTTTAGTGAACTGAGTGTATGTTTACTCTGAACACTTTTGTTCTGCTGAAGAGGATAGTGCTGCTGCTTTGGTCTGGACAGTAGGTATGATGATAATGTAATAACCCTCTTCCATCTGTAGTTCATACTTCCTCAGTAAGATGATGCTTTCCACAGAGATTATCGGGGATCTCACCATCTTTATCTATTGAATACTCATCAGTCAGAATATTGGAGTCAGAAGGACATAAAAATAACTTCTATGTTATTGTTTTCATCACCAAATAATATGTCAAATGCTTTCTTTACCATAAATCCAGGTTAAAAACTTTTAGCAATCTCCCAAAAATGGTAGAAATACACTAATTCTAGTAATTATGATGACAACTGAACCAGAAATATATAAGAAAATACTCTTCCAAACATTTCCAGAGAGTAAATGGAATGGAAACCAGGACCTCTTTCTTATTCATTAGACAGGCATATTCATGACAAAATCATGAAGGTGCTCTAATTTGAAATGCTAGGCAAAATAGAATTACGTTTGTTTTTTTTAAGAAAATATGTAAATAGCAAAACAACATTTTGCACTCAATAGCGCTTAGTGTTACTTTTATGTAACATCAAAATTTGATCATTTACTTTATCCAATTTAATAAAGGCTGACATGCAATCCAAAGATGGAATGGATTCTTATTCTATTTCTAAACCTCGTGCAGAAAATGCACTCAATAAATGCAATACCTCCATCTTTATACTTGCTCTTTTTCCAAGATGCAGAGTAAACTTCAGTATGTAAATTTCACAAGAAAATTAAAACTCACTGTCCCACAATATCGACCGATACAAGAAGTTGCTTGTAACAGAATGAAAGATTACACTCTCTAGAACACAAAAATATGTGTTTTAAGTTAAAACATGTTCAACAATGAACCACTTTAAAGGTGTAGAAAATGTATAGCATGCATTACATCTATGTAACACTGGGCACTAATGAGTTTACTTTAAGACTAGATTATGTATGTATAGTTTTGTTACAGGAACAAGGGCTAAACGTATTCAGATAGACCAGAACTTAGCCCATCCCAGCGGTCTTGATATTTTACTCAACATGCCCCCAGTCAGCCCTGATATACAGTTGGCACATGCTTGGAATCCTCAAGATTGTTCACCCAACATTTTTGTGAAGGTACATATTTACATTTCATTTTACAACATAATTTAAATAAAACGAAGGAATATATAAATAATTCATTTTGCGAAGAATTATATATTTAATGAACAGCAACAATTACATTTGCTGCTTTTGTTTTTAGTTCACTAGCATAAGTTGAGAGTGTTAATTGAGTTATATACTATTAAAAGGAAGGTAGTAACTAATGTATAGGGAAGATTCCCCAGTAGCAGACACATTTAATTCCCGGTATTCATATACAAAGGGACAAACCTGAGTTTCTGTTACAAAGAACCAATTATTGTCTGTTAATACACAATTTATTACATGCCTGTGCTATTCACAGTTACTGTGAAGTGCATTCATACATACAGATACACATACATTTAATTATATACCATAGATCCTATGCTTTGTTTTTGACAACAGGATGTGGAATATGTCAATATTTTTACACAATTATCAATATTTACAGTATTTACAATATTATTTACATAGTTAAAGTTATCTAAGTATCATTTAGAAACACATTGATGGTATAAAATGAGTGTCCATATAAATATTGTTTCAGCTTTGCTTTAAATGTTTTATTATTTAGGTTTTCAAGTTGTGAGCATATTAGATATTCTTATACACTGATAATTTTCCCAATTTTTGAACACATGTTAGGTTAGTTGATGGTATAGTACCTCTAATCTGAATCTTGTATTAATATTGTGAATATGAAAATTGGCAACAAAAGATTTTTTATTTGTTATTTAAAAGGTCATTAATGTGTATTATGTCTTCTCCCATGAGTGGTAATATCTGTAATTTCTTAAAAATATTTCTACATGATGTTCTTCCATGTGAGCCTGATGTGATACTGAGGGTCTTTTTCTGCAGATCAAAAATTCTCTTTGAACCGGTAGAACTACCCCATAAATTATAGCATATTTCATGATTGAGTGAAAGTATGCAAAATAGACTAATTTCACTAAAAGAGAATAAGAGACATAGCATGCTGAACTGTGTTTAGGGACTATTTCATCATATAGCTTTTCCAATTTAGATGCTTGTCCATTTGTAACCCTAGAAATTTAGCAACATCTGATGTGCAATATACTTTTTATTTATTTTAACATTAAGTTAACTTCAGAAGGGTGGTTTTATCAACATTTTGTTTCATTCCATTTGCCCAGAACCATGATTACATTAATGCCATTCTGTGACATGTACTTCAATTGTTTCTAAGTCCTTATGGGAAATTAATAATGTAGTATAGTCAACAAAAAGAAAAACTTGTGTATATTTGTTTACACTTGGGGATAAATCATATAAGAACACTAAGAAGAGTGATGACTAAATAGAACCCTGTGTAACTCCTTGTTTTATGAGTTTACAGTTTGAGTAGCTAGGTTTTATTCAAGTTTAGTGCTGAAATTTGTACTTTTTGTCTTCTTGTTTGTTAGATAGGATTTAAACCATTTTAGTGATATTCCTTGAATGCTATAATATTTGTTACAGTATTTGCTGCTCTACACAATCAAAAGCCTTAGCTAAGTCACAGAAGATCCCAGCTACATGTTTCCTGCTATTTAATGATTCTTGCAGCTCATTAGTGATTTGAAATGCCAGGTGCTTTCTTTTGCTAGTACTGTGATTTATTTTCAAACTCTTTTTTGTTCCATTAGATGAGTACAACAATGCAATTGACAATTATATTGACTACTAATTAGGTTTTATAACAAAGCAAATGATTCAAGGCTTACATGAAATTAGGATTTGTTTTTTGGTAGTCCTTTTAAAAGAGCTTAAATTTCAAACATTAGGCGGAACAATTGCTGATTTTAAATACTATGCAGTGAAATATATTGTGTATTGAATGTCGGCATTACAATTGATATGTTTTTATAAACTATAATTGAATTTTGAATTTCTTGCTTTCATACCAACAAAGGAAAATCTGATGTTACATTCACATGATTTTATCTACTTTCTATTGTTTATTAGTGGGTATACAAGCTATTACAGAGATCCTTGCAGAAACACATTTAAATGTATAAAAATACTTACACTTCCAAGCCTATTTATTTATAGATCTATTCTTCATCAGGTTAATCATAAATTCCCTTTGAAAACCAATTCCGATATACATAGTTACGATACTAGAGGCAAAAATAATCTCACTATCCCTAACCATAGATTGTATACATGCGAAAAGGTGCCCAGATATTTGGGGATAAAACTATACCATGCATTACCAAACTCGATTAGGACCTGTAATAACCTAAACAAGTTCAAGACACTTTTAAAAACATTTTTGACCGATAAAGCTTACTACAGCATAGATGAATACATAAATGAATTATAAATGCTATGTATCTTTTATAGCCTAAAACTATTACAATCCAACTTCTGTATTAAAGTATTATATATAATTGTCTAATGTATAGCTCTTAAGTTTACTAATATTTATGATTGTATACAACCACTATAATTTTATTATTTTTATCATAGTCTATAAGACTTATGCTCTAACTCCATATCAAACTGGAGAGTGTATTTTACTATTATTTTATTATTAATTCTGTTATTTTATTGATTTTATGTATCTAAAATTAATCTTGCACAACTTAATAATTTCTATGTTCATAAAATTTTCTGCTTGAAAATAACCACTGTAATTTAATGACTGACATATTTCTTTTGTGATATTTTTATAATCACTGTACTGAACTGCAATAAAATAAAATTAAATTAAATTCTTATGAAGGTTTATCTTTCTATCTACTTAATTTTAATCGAGATAAACTTTTGCAGAAATAGCTACATTACACATTTCGTTATAGATACAAATGGAATAATGATAGTCAAATGTTAAAGAACTGGATGCTATATGCTGGTCTTAAAATTCCATTTTCCATGCAACCATTAGAAACAACAAATATCGACAGTGGAATAGTGATAGTTAAATGTTTAAGAACTGAACACTATATGCTGGCCTTTTGCTCTTTCCAAGCAATCATGAGAAACAACTCAATATTGGCAGGGGAATGGTGATAGTTAAATGTTTAAGAATGGATGCTATATACTGGCCTTTTGCTCTTTCCAAGCAATCAAGAGAAACAACTCAATATTGGCGGGGAAATGGCAATAGTTAAGTGTTTAAAAACTGGATGCTATATACTAGCCTTATGCTCTTTCCATGCAAACATGAGAAACAACTGAATATTCACAGAAGTTTAAAATAATGATAAAGTATTGAACAATTCAAACCATTAATAACTGATATCTTGGAAATGGCTTATGCTGCAAAAAAGGTTATTTTAAATAAATTCTGTGCCTTAAAAATATCTATAATTTCTGTGTAGTACGTTTTCGTCTATTGCTTAACATTTACCATTTAGACAAGATTACACAAAATTTCTTCTGAATGAAGAGGACTTCATAAGCTATTCCCAGAAAAATTCAATATTTTATTTTCTACAAGACTTTCTATCACGATTATTTTCTACATTTTATTTGCCATATCAATAACCTTTATATATGGTATTTTAATAAAAATCACTAGAGTCATTTTTGAAAAAATTGAAAATATTAAAAATCTTCCATGTAAGAGGTAGTTTGGGGTGGGGGGCACATGGGTGCCTTTTTCCAGAAATGCTTTTTCTTTCTCTCTTTTTTCCTTTCCTTAAATTCAGGGAGACTCAAAATGTGTATTTCCAGTTAAATCTCAGAATTGGTTTTATAGTTAAGCAAAGCAGAAGGTAAAAGAGCATTTCAAGTGAAACAGTGGTGAAAAGTAAATCTATCGCTTAGTTTAGGGCTTGTACTATGGTCACCAGATGAAAACATAATCTAAAATTGTCCAACAGTGTTTAAGTTTATCTGAAAGTTACGCTGAAGCACATACTACAGTAAAGTATATTCACGATCTGGAAGAATATTCTCTAGATTAGTTTATTAAAACATCGAGCAGCATATTACTGGAAATCTGGCAGATAGAAATCAGAGAACAATAAAATAGTAAATGCCGGATTAATAAGTTATAAGTTTGATTAAAGATGTACTTTTATGGATGTACATATGGTCTTTGAAGAAAGTAAATGCATAGCCCTTATGGATCAGTATTGATCCATAAACGCCTTTATTGTTCAGGAGTGGTTCTATGGATGGTATGAAAATTAAATCAGTCATGGTAGTAGCCAATGTAGTAGATTCCTAGCTCCAAATATTTCTGTATGTTTATGTCCCCTTTTATATCAAAATGCATTAAATATTGAGAACTTCTGACTAATTTAAGTGAGTATTGAATAAAATCAAGTGCCATCTTCAGTGGAATGAATTTATTATGCTAAGACCTCAGTCCTTTACCTGCTGGCTAGCTAAGTGGTTAAAGGTGCTGATACAAGTTTCCTGGTGACTGGTAAATTACAATATTTGGGGTTTTATTCACATATTGTATCTTCTTTTCTGTTTTATATCAGTTATTTGTGTCATACATTTCATGGAAACTATTCTTGTTACTGACTGTAAATGTACTTAAAAATATCCTTGAATTTGTGAAGAAACTGACAGCACACAGTGTCATGAAATATAGTAGATGATATGGTTAGAAATTGAGTCAAGTTAACCTCATGGTTTCCAATCACCACATTAACTGCAAGAGCATGTTTTCATAAGCTGTTGTTTACATTGTCAGTTATTTCCAACTGGTTCAAACATCTGGGTCCCTGATTGATCAGTGGAGCCAACAAAATATTACTAAATCCAATGCAGGAAGAACTTAACACAGTGAAACCAATATTAAATATTTAAGATTTATAATATTTATGATCAACTTAACACTCATTGGTTTCACATACACATAATTAATGTAGGAACATGTTCTCATAGCACCTTGTCTACAGCATCAGCTGCTGTTGAATGGTTTGAACAACCGGGTCAAAGGTAGTTGAAAGTGTATCCTCTGGCAGCATAAGTTGGAATAATTTTGCATAGGCATTGCTGTCATTAGGGAATCTCAAAGGTCATCACACATCCTTCATGTTTCTTAATAAAGATCTTCTCCCAGACACCCAATTCTTTAGTGCTTCTGGTGATCTTTAAGAGTTTAATTTCTCCATTAATGTTGTGGCTAGTTTTCCAGAAATGATTGGCCCACTACTGATTTGTAAGAACGTAGGCTTTCACGGCCGGTGTCACAATTATATTAGTTATAACCACTACTGATTTGTCTATCTGTTTATATCTGATGTTTCTGAAATGTTCTTTTTTCCTCACCTTTAAGCTTCTCTTTGTTTTTCCTATATAAATCTTACCACAATCTAAAAAGCTAATCTGATATACCCGTGGTTTTTCATTTGTTTCAGGTTTGCCCAATTTGTTTGATTTAATTAAGCTCCTTAAAGATAGTCTATTCTAAGGTATCAAAATGATACAGTGTTTTTTTAACAAATGTTTGAAACCTGTGCATAGTAAACCTTCTATGCTGCATATAAGGATTTTATTTTTTGAGCCTTGTCATTTCTTCCAAGTGTTTAAGTCTTTTAAATTTTTGGATTTTCTTTTCTACTATTTCTATGGTAAAACCATTACATTCTGCAGTCTTTAAAATTTCTGTATGCTCCTTGTATTACACACTGTTCAATGGTATGTTGAGAGTCTATGAGTGAGTGCATTGATTATCGCATGTTTATGTTGCTTAGCATTAAAACCATTGGTTTTTACGTAGTTTTGTGTGTGAGTGGCCTTCCTAAAAATTCCAAATTCGATTTTCCTAGCATTTTTTATTTACTTCAACTCTTGGAAAGGCAACATGTTGTCATTTCCCATTTCCATATTAAACTTTATGAAATTTCTCTTGCAGGTTCAACAGTTTCAGTACATCCTCTATGAATTTTGTATTTATTATGGTGAACACATCATCAACACAACAGTACCATCTTTTAAAGATATAATTGAAGGATTTTGTAATATGCACTTTGAAGTAACTCATGAACAAGTTGACCAAAAAGGTGATAATGGGTTACTCATTGCTAGCCCTGAATCTGCTTGTAGTATTTCCCAAGGAATTGAAAAACAGGTTGTTTGATGCAGATGTTTGTGAGGTATTTTAGTTGTTGTATTTCAAGATGGCTAAGATTTACTAAAGATAACCATTTTCCAAACAGATTGAAAGTTTTTCCCTGGGTACACTTGGAACTTGTGACACAACATTGAATGATACCAAAATGTTGTCACTGTCTAACTAAATGCCTTTAATTCTTTCCATTAGCTCTAAAGCATTCTTAATGCTGAGGCTTTTGATTGGAGGGAGAGAGGTGAATTTTGCATTAAGCCATTTTGCCAACTGATATGCAGGATGGTTTATCTGTCAATTGTAGTCCTGGTCCTTAGTATGTTGGGAAGATCAATAGGTAGTGCAAGGAGTCAAAATATGGAAGTACAACCTTTGTGCCCCAAGAAAAGTTTTTGCTCATTTAAAGTCTCCTTTCCTGACTTTAAGCTCAATTGGACAAGTTAATATATTAAAATTGGAAGCAGTTTTCATAAATGCATATAGGTCACTCAGTGTTGGATAGCAGGCATTCTCCTAGTGTTGGACAAAGCTCACTTTCTTAATTTTGTTGTTATAGGTAATTGCATGAGAGGTTAGGAGTTTATCTGATGAACCTTGTGACCTTGAATGGGATGTATTTAGACTATTCCATGAATAAAATGTAATATATTACATAATAACTAAACTACTTTCTTACTTGTATTCTTTAAAAGTAATATTGTGTCAGCTGTCAGATAACAGCATACTTAATGAATGAACACTTGAATGTGTTATGGAATACTAACCAATGTTGCCAACACTGATACACTGGTTGAAATATAACCCAAATATAAACCCACCACAATGGACATCCATTTTCCTATGATATGGAACTAGAGCCTTATTGATAAAGCCCTGTGTGGCCTAAGGCAATACCCCTCTTGAATGCCTAAGTGAATTTTCTAAAATGAAGTGTGGCTATGGGATTTGGAATCTGCTGTTTTAAACATGGAATCTACTTATAAAAGATCAGTTTTCATCAGTTTACTTTAATTGCAGATCTTACAACAGGAAAGGAGTTTAAATTTTGTAACCATTGTTTCAGGAGGATGATAAACTTACATGCCAAAGACATCCAATACTGCGAAGCACTGATTGCATCAGAGGCAAGGTGGGATTCACCCAAGGACTTCACGTCTGGGAGCTGCACTGGTCCACTGAACAGAGGGGATCTCATGCTGTAGTTGGTGTAGCTACTCAGAGTGCACCACTGCACTGTGATATGTATCTGGTATAGCATTATCACAAAGGCACTGAATCACAGAGTTTTTTAATAATTTCAGCTTGGTGTTCAAGCTCAGTGTTTGCTCAAACCCTTGAAATGAGTAACATACCTATTCATTTTTCATATCTTGCTGCCTTGAGTGGGTCATTCATACCTAAAAATGACCAGTTCTAATTAATTTTGAATGTTAACTAAGTGAATCTGACTTTTGAAATGTTTAGTTAGGTCTCATTTTCTTGAAAAACACAGAATTCAAATTATGATTGAATGAAATACTCCAATTTTGGTAATATATTTTTAGTTACAAACATTAATTGAAAACATTGAGTAAACTATATTTCATATCAAGAGAAGCTATTCTGATTACAGAACAGCTTATGGATACCTGAATTATGCAAATTTTCTATTTTTTCCCCAAAATTCTCCTAGGTGGCTAGTTCATTCAAGAACTAATTTTCAGGAGAAGATATTGTTGGAACATGATAAAAATAATGCAAGAAATATAGACTACAAACACATTAAAAGGATCCCAAATGTAAACAACGAACACATTCAGTTGAACCTCACATGTACGCTATTCTCTTGTATGTTTTTTGCAATATACACTAGATTGTTAGATACCGAACTTTATCCATTAATATTTATCTCAATGATATGTTTTTTGGTTATAAGTTTTCTCATTAATATATCAGGTCACCGTGTGGGAAATATATTCATTAACTTACTCGTTTATATAGTATGTTTATGCTATGTTAAAGTATATTATGCCTGGTTTCTGTGTACTGTATCTTTGCTGTCACAGCACAAAACAGTAGGCATTGGCTGAGGCATTAATATTTTTGGAATGCATTTATTGCTGTGTGCGTGTTAGGACAATATGGTTGGGAAAGGTCATTCTTCCTCAGGTTGTATCTGCTGATGATATTGGTGATGAAGTAGGCCTAAATAATGAAAGTTTTTCCAGTGTGCATGAGGCAATTAAAGCTCTGAAAATTATGCAATTTCTAAATTTGCAAAGCCTAAATGATGACAGCATTTCTGTGATTAGTGCATGACTGTATCGAAAAATCAAATAAGCCAAGAAAAATTAATGACTTCTTTAAACCAATGTAATACACCAGTAGTCTGGTGGTTTGCTGTTTTTTTAAGTTTGAAATATGAATAATAGTACTGGTATGCATGAGGTACTCTGAATAGTGTACTATGTTTATTATGTATGTGTATGTTTCATTTATTGCCTTCATATATTAAATAATACATAAATGGAGTAATAACCTAATAAAACAGTTTCCGTTCCATAAGAGAGCTCACTTTTACATTTTCCCATTTATACATTATTTTAGCTGTCCCTTTGAAAACATATAACTGAGATTATAATGTATATTCAGAATTTCCATAAATTTGCACACAAACTTTCCAAGGTTATATTCAAGAAGGAAATAGAAGACAAAATAGTAAAAATATTCATTCAAGGTAACAGTTCTCAAACTATAGCTGTAAAAATTTAACCAATTAGATCACAATCTTGCACCCTCTCTTCTTAGCCTACTGCTGTTTACTCTTACACCCAGGATAGAAGCTGAACATCAATTTGTTGTGCACCGCTGGTATGCGGTGACATTGTTAGAGGGACCAGCTGTAAAGTTGTCATGATACTGTTTGTCAGATGCACATATAAAAGAATTAAAAGAACTTTTAAAATTGAGACAATTAGCCAGTTACTCAGAAAATATTAAAAAGGAAATAAAATGTACCTCATTATTTGCACAGCAATGCTATCCTCCTGTCTTATTTTTGGATACATTTTTCTATAACAGCACCATAACAGATATATTTGTTTTGCAGTTTGACCATCAGCTCCTTTTCAATTGATAATAGTGGTAGCTGAGAAAACCTGTTTTCACACTGAGTATTTCACATGTAACTTCTTACATGCTTCAGGCAGGAGAAAGTACATTCTTTGGTATTAGTACTAATAGGAATAGTAAATACAAGGCAGAATAATTAAAAAGCTTCTGGAAGTGCTACTTTGGCCAATTCTTTGTATTTTAGTTACTTTGCAATCCCAGCCACTGTTGTGCCAGAAAAATCTTTATCTTTAGAAAAATAGCTTATATTTGCATTATTAGATATATTTTGTATTTATAGATATTTCAGTTCACGAGCATTTTGAAAATGACTATCTTCTGTTATACAGAGCTTCTTGGGAAGCAATGATCAGTCCTGGGGCTGGGATCTTGGCCGGAATAAACTCTACCATGATAGTGAAAACAATGCAGGAGTGACTTATCCTATACCATACCAGTTTGGTGGAAGGCTTAGTGTGCCAGACAAATTTATGGGTATGTTTTTCCTTTATATGTCTATTAAGATTTGGAGATGTTGATCAGAAAACACAGGTTAGAATAACAAAAGATGCACTTAAATTAAGCCAGAAAAGATATTATTACCAAACAGGATTCTGAGAGACTATGTATTCATTAAATTTGTATCTGTCAATGTTTCAAGGAAATACAAATAAACATACTTTAGCACTCTGATGCTGGGTTTCACCAACTGTTGTCAAAGTATTTGAAGATCCATCAAGGTGTTGATGGCTTGTTAAAAGTGGAAGTTCTATTTGCCAATTGCATCATCATTTGACTGCTGAAGTTCCCATCAACTTTTGAGGTAACATTTTCCTTCAAATCATTGATGTTCTCTCAGTTATGGTTTAAAGGTTATGTACATAAGCTCTTGAGTTTGTGCCTCATTACAGATTATCAAAACAGCTAGCGATGAAAATATTGGAAAAAACTGAACCAAAACTGGAATACCCTATGGACAGAAATTTGCTACTTTTTTTCAATTCAACAGTTATTGCTAACACTCAGCTATTTCACCACAGAGTCATTCCATATTTTTAATGGTGACTGCAATGGAGTTTTTAAATCCATAGTGCCCAGATACATGAAGAAAGTATCAAAAGGAATTGCCTTCCTTATGGCAATATTATGTTAAATTTATCAGAAGGCAAAGAAGCTATTGCAGTGACCCAGGAATTTTATGGAATTGCAAATTTTCCCGGCATTGTAGACACCACTGACTGTAACCATGTGGCCATTGCCACAAGAAAATTAAATTGAGTTTTATTTATGTATGCTTTTTAACAGCTATGGCTCTTACCGACCCATTCTATACTGGGTGTGAAAGAGCAGACATTTTGCTCAGAGGCCTCTTTATGAGGCTTGAGGTTATTTTACATGCCATAAATCTATGACATGGGACCACTGGCTTTAATTCCCTTCCAAAGATGGTCATTTTAAGGATTTTTATGGCCAAAAAACTCCATTGCACTCAGCCGGGTTTGAACCCAAAACCATGGGAATTAGAGGCTAGCATGGTACCTCTAGACCATGGAGGACATCCCGTTGTCAGAAAGTGGGCATAATGCAGAAGTATATGCAAGCAGAAAGTTATATATTTCTCTTTATATTCAGAGAGTTTGCAATACAAGTTTACTAATTATCAATATTGTGACACACTGGTCAGGTTTTGTTCATGAGAGCTTTATATTTGACAATAATTATTTTAAAATGCTGTTTGAGTCAGGGAGATGGCATTTTGTGCTTGGTGACAATGGTTACCGAGGGAAGTGGAGTGGTTTAAACATGTGCATTGTACTTATGTTTTGTTTTCAAAGCTACAATCTCAGTCAGTGAAAAGAGATGTAGCAAGCATTACTGTTGTCATCCTTCACAAACTGATGTAATGGGTTGTCATAGCTGACAAACCATAATTTTCATATAATCCTCATTGACAATATGACAAAAATTCATTAAGTGTTAATTTGATGACACTCAAGCTAAATGTACTGTCAGTTGGTGAAAGCCAGCATGAGTCTCAGCTGTTAATTTCCTATTTATGCCAAGAACCGTAGGCATTTACACCAATTTTAAATGATTTTGCATAGAATTTTAATCAACATTATCATGTATGTGAGGAAAGTATATAAAAATATCTGTTGTTTTATAATTTCACAACTTTTTCTATCCACTGTAATTTATTTTCATAGCTGTTCCACAAATTATTCATGAATATTTAACAACTGTTCTTTCACACTAGCCATGTATAGTTGGAAAGTATAATCAGCCCTGAAAACTTCAATGTCACAGCCAGAACTTCAGCCACTGTATTCAACTTTCTTGTCTGATCTAAGTATTACATGAGTAACTTGTTTTTCTGTCTAATTCCTATTGAGCATGATAATTTTTGGCCAACATATTTTCAGTACCTACATATTCTGTTGTGGTGATACACAAGCTTACAAGCATCTAGGACAACAGTTACATGTTTAAAAAACAAGTCTTGATACTGCATAGGCTTTGCATTAGCTCTGGAGAAACAGAAGCATTGTGATTAGCATCTCAAAAAATGTATGACTTATAATAACTAGCATGTTTGACTAACAATAGCAAATATCTTGGGAAAGATGAATGGCACAAACATTTTTCTTATAAGCTATACATTAGTGAGATCTGTGTTTTTCCTATAGTAAGTTTCTGTAGGAGGTTACAGTTTCCCAGTAATAAAAAATAATTCCAAATTCAGTCACAATGAATAGGATGTATAGGCCATTTATAACGAATTAAAAATATAATATGTACATTCATTCTTCATGTGTAAATCTCTAACAAATTTTAATCAAAATAATTATAGCTGTTTTTGAGAAAATAAAAAGGATATATAAAAACATTTGACATAAAGGGAAGTTTGGGTTGCAGGGATTTATGATAATCTTCATGTTATATTTCTGAAAGATGCTAGAATTAAATATGAAGTTTGATGTTCTTCATTGTTAGTTTTTGAATTATACTCTTCTTGGATACATTACTGTTTTCTGAAAAATACTTGATTTGTGCTGCAGTAGAATCTCTATACTGAATTATTGCATGGAATACAGTACTCCTCCGCCAACCACAGGTAGTTCAAGAAATTAACACAAAAATAAAAGAATCACTTTTGGTCAGCTAATCATGAAATAAATGCTGAAGATAAATTATTTTTAAATAGTTATATGGAACTATAAATGTAATGATTTGGGAGTAATCGGTATTACAAAGAACAAGGATCTTGTAACGAATTTTGAAATATTCTCTTTTGTTTCTATAAATAAATTTTGTTCACAGTAGTTGGCATTAATATACCAAACAATTTGTCACCTTAAAGTAGTAGCCTTAATGATATAAAACTGAACTGAAAATAAACAAGATGATAAATGTTGAAGACGTCATTGATTCAATAGTAAAACATATTCCAATTTAAAACTGTATTACTAAGATAATTGAGGCTTAGATTTACAAATTATACAGACTATAAAATTTCTGGTCTGAGAATGGGTCCTAATATAAACAATGCATGTAGTATCACTCTTGCTTGAGGTTTCATGAATACATGGTGGAGGTTCCTCTCTTCCCCGTCAACAGCTGCTCAATTGTTTACTTTCTTGAGTTGAAGAAACTGCCATTGTTATTTCAAAATGTTATGTTAATAATGAGCTATTTTTCACTGCAACAGCACTGAGTACTAAAGAAACACATACCCAAACACTTCTTAAACTAAATGTACTAATTCAAGAATGGGTGAAAAAATGTTATGAAATATCTTTTATAAGTAAAAACATGTGTTAATATGAGTGCTTGGGTGGTTGCACAGACCCAGTTCACCCAAAGTGGTGATATCGCTTGAGTAGTCTTTCAGGTTTATAACCAGCCTGTCTACAACTTAGTCACACAGCATTCACAGACATAGCAGTTGTTAATTTAATGACATCCTTAACAGCAAGCGTATTATAATATTCTAACAAAAAGTTAAACAAATTCAAGACTATCATTTTTGCACCACTTTTAAGGGTTTTTCCACTTCTATGTTTAATTAATCAGACTACTCTGATCTGGTGTACACTCAGCCATGATCACAACATAAACACTACATATTAGAACAACTGTTGCTTCCCTCAAATAAACAACGCAGAATACGGATGGCTGTATGACAATGATAATAAATAGGACTTACCTATTTAAGTTATGTTTAAATGAAACTATTATTAAAATACTGTATTATTCATTGTCTTTATTATTTGAAGCACAAAAGGAGTGATAATACATACAGCGCAGTAGCAAACTGTTTTCATTGACTTAAAAGCTGCGCTGTGGCAGTGGCACATACATTTGTTTACACCAGATCTTTTCTAGATGGAGTACAATTTCTTCATAGGCCAGGTATTCAATACCAATCAAAATCACAGCCCCCTGCCAGTTTGAACAGTCATGGTAGACTATCACTGAAATTTTGTTGAAATGAGATTATCACACCTGATTCACAATGGAAATTGTCACAACTTCTTTTTTGATTTGCAAGCTAAAGAAACAAAAACATATTCATAAAATAAAAGTTTGTGCTACATTATAATTTGGTATGAATATACTCAATTAAATAATATTATGAGGATCATCGAGAAGATGTTCCACATTTTACATGTAACCAAGTTCCTGAAAAATGTAGGAGTACCAACTGTTTATTGAACAGTAAGTAGTGTAGTTATTAAGTAGATACTGAAGGAGTTTCCTTGATGCAGTACAGGAAGTTTTAGGAATCTTGATATTAGATAACTTGTGTAACCTATGCGTTAAGTAGGTGAAAATAAATGTTACAAGACAAGAATAGTTTTCTATCTGCAAGTGAGATATCCCTAATCTGGATCATTATACTCAGAAACTTTCATTGTGTAATAAATTAAACATTGAAATTGTAATGCATACATAAATCACAAGATGTAAGAGCCAGTGTACATGTGAGACAATACAATGTTAGTGGAACACCTTTTTAATTCTTTTATCACAAAATATGAACTTTTTCAGTTATACTGGATATGGAAATTGGAACACTTTCATTCATGATAGAAGGTTTGTACCTTGGAGCAGCATTCTGTGGTCTCCAAGGCCAGAAGTTGTATCCAATTGTGAATGCAGTGTACGACAATTGTGAAATCACAATGAAGTACATCGGGGGTTTAAATCGTAAGTATACAACATCTTATTTATGTTACACAGTTCAGTAATCTGAATCTTAAGGCAATTCAAGTTACTGAAAGGTATTTGGCTAAGATCTCTGCAAAAGATGTCTTTCAGGGATTAGATATCACCAAGGACTACATCACACTTGTATACCATGTAATAAAATGGAACAGTGAAGCCACTGGTCAGTTTTCTGTTTTCCAGTAATAGTACTATAATCCTTCCAGGCTGAAAATGGGTCCTAACATAAACAATATATGTAGTATTACTCCACACTTTGACATTCAGTGAACACATGGTGGAGGTTCCTTGCTCCCTCTCAATAGCTACTGAGCTGTTTGCTTTCAGGAGCTTAAGATATTGGCATTGTTACCTAACAATATTATCTTGGCCACCTTACCAGCACTGAGTATTAAAGAAATACATACCCCTACATTTGTTAAATTAAATATGCAATTCAAGAATAGGTGAAAACATATTATGAAATATATTTTATTTGCAAAAGCTTACCTATTAATTGCAGTTCTTGTGTACTACCTTGGCACATGCTCAGAGTTAAAAGTTATGGATTTTGCTTGAGTCGCCTTCCAGGTTTATAATCAAAGTGCTATCATTACTCACCATCTTTATTATTTGAAGTAGAAAATGGGTGATAATACATGAGTGCAGTAAAGAATTATTTTTATTTGCTTGAAAGGTGTGCTGTGGTGGTGGCACTTGCAGTTGTTAAAATCAGAACCCTTTCTTGGGCTGGTTGTAGTATAATATATTTCACAAAGGCTTTCCTTAGGCCTGGAACATTTCCTTCCCAAATTTCCTTTCCGAATTATCATTTCATTTCAATCACATCAGTGTCCACTACTGTGGTGCCATAAGCATAAGAACTGGCATTTACACTATCCTCAGAATGTCGCTAAAAGGAAGTAATAAGGAGGAATATGTGCAGGTGCTGGGCAACCTAACCTGCAAGCATTATTTCCTTTCATGGAATCTAGCTGAGATGATTCTTTTTATACTAATGTCTCACTTAGAGTCTGTTAAGTATATGAGAAAGCAGT
Source organism: Deroplatys truncata (assembly GCA_030765065.1). NCBI lineage: Eukaryota > Metazoa > Arthropoda > Insecta > Mantodea > Mantidae > Deroplatys > Deroplatys truncata. The sequence goes on along the minus strand of CM060990.1, from coordinate 97,406,471 downwards.
TGCTCCACAAAGGAAAAGTGCTTAACCAAAGCTTAATTATTGCATTAAACAAGTCTCTGCAGCCTACCTTAGGGAAATTGCCATTTCTTTTACTTTCAGAACCAGTAACAACCTTCATTTCAAGTAACTGATAATTGCAAATAGACTTCCTGTGGAATCTCATTTACCAAAAGTTTTGTATTTCAATTTATTTGTGGTAGTTAAGGCAAACGATTATTGTAGAGACAAAACAAAAAGCATATTACAATAAAACCCAATAATTCAAAATCCTTTGAAATTTAAAGGAATCCCTCGTTCTGGGAAACTTCTGCAAGATATTTAAATTGTTTAATTAAAAATTTAGATTGTTTGTAATTCAAAGAATAAAGTTGTATCATTACTGAAATGCAGACTTTTAATTCAAAATTGTTTTTAATATTTTAAAAAGTACCTTAGAGCACAATTTCAATGTCTTTTGAAGTGCACAGGGGTTGCTTTTCTGACTTTTAGTTTCACTTTGGTATGTCTACAGTGTGCTTCAGAGATGTTAAGTTCAAGCTAAATCATAGTTATTTACTACTCTTGCAGTTATGTAATAAAAGCTTTACAGTTGGCTATAACTGCAGTTATTTCCTTAACTTTTAGTGTACAGTTACTTTATAATGTTAGAGTAGTTTAGTTAGTTATGCAAGTTAATTTTTTGACTTGTAGGATGCCTAAGTGTCCATTTTATTCTGAGCCGTTGAGCAAGAATATGAAAATTTTAAGGAAGGTGAACAACGGACAGAAACCAAAAACTAAAATACCTAGCTAAAGAATTTGGAATTTCTATGCACATGCCTTCAACATTTCTAAAAAGTTGCAAGAGCATAGGATTTAAAAAAAAACTATGGATCATTAAGCATTTGTGTGTTTTTAGATATTGTACAAAGGTATTTATTATGTATTCTTGATATTTGTGTTAAACGTACAATTCTTTTGTTTTAGATTGTTTTCTTGTGTGTTCTGTTGTGCTATGTTTCCAATTAATTGCACAGTCCCTTTGGCTCCATTGTTTTATTCATTGGATTAGTTATGTTGCATTATGCATGGATCTCTCCTTGTCTTTAAATCATGATTTTTTCCCTGGTGTGAGGTTACATTTGCAGGTGTATGGCATTGTGTTAGAGTTATGCCAGTGCAGTATTTGAATAAATGCACCTTGTTGGATGTAACAGATATTTTCATTTTCAACCATATTTTCAGAAGTATGGCATTTTTACCATGGCATTTGAAAGGTTTAAACTGAATCAAAGTGATTGCAAACTTTCATGAGTCTTATGATATTGGCAAGGATTGGCATTTCTGAATTGTACGTTTGTGGTGGTCAATTCAAAATCACAAAATTTGAAGTCCAAGTTGTGCATGCCAATTTCAAATTAACAAGGTTTTACTGTAGTCTTCTGACAAAGATTGCAGGATATTTCCCAGTTATTTACAGTGAGGGAAGGTCAAACCAGTAAAGAGACAGATGTTAAAAGAGGTTGTGTCTCTGGGAGGGAGTACTGAACAGACTCTACCTGGAATATTTAAGATATCTTTTGCTGACTATTTACTGCATTATAAATATTTGTCAACTGCTGGTATGAATTGGTTTATGATGTGGGATATTTCATGTTTCTCTGATTGAGGATTGTATAACTGAAAATTATGTTTGCCATCAGATCAGCAGAAACATCTAGGTGTTAAAACTGCTGCAACACTGAACTCAGCTTCTGGTAAAAGATTTACATTCAAAAATTTGATTCCACCTTCTGCATGAAAACTTAATTTTCAAATTCAGGGATGTATCAGATCTACCATATAATAGAATAACTATACTCAATCAGTCCAAGAAAGGGTCCTGGTGTAAACAAACATATGTACTTTTGTCACAGCACACCTTGCAAGCAAATAAAAATAGTATGTCACTGCACTATATGTATTATCACCGTTTTTGTGCTTCAAATAATAAAGGTGGCGACTAAACATATTACTTTAATAATTGTTTCATTTGAACATAACTTAAATAATTAGCTTCTACTTTTTCTCATGACCATGCAGCCATCAGTATTCCTGTGTTGTTTATTGAAGTGAAGCAATGCCCAGTCATGCTAATCAGTGTATTGTTTATATTGTGATCATGGCTGAATGTGTAGTAGATCAAAGCACTGTAATTAAACATAGAAGTGGCAACACCCTTAAAATAGTAAAAAATGATAGTTTTGAATATACTCAACTATTTACTTGAGCATTATGATACCCTTGGTGTTAAGGATGACATTAAATTAACATTGAAAGAAATTGTGTCTGTTAATCCTGGTTCAATGTGACTAAGGAAGTGAAGGAGGCAGGAACTCAAAACCCTAAAGAAGAAAAGGAATCAAAATATAATGTTTTAAGCAAAGTGTACACTTTGTGGAAAGTACCATATGCTTCAAGGTGCATAGATTTTTCTTAATGTGTGCCCTACCATAGATAAGGTATTTTCTGCAGTAAACGGTAATAAAATATATTTGATAACATTTCTTCATTCATTCTTGAATTAATGCATGAGTATATTTAGTTACTTTATCAAGTACAATGGCACATATTTATTTTAACACTTTGTGGTAGTACAGTGAAAAATAGCAAATGGTTAATATAAAACTGGGAGGTAATGTTGGCAGTTTCTTGAGCTCGGAAAGTAAACATCTAAGCATTTGTGAAATGTAAAGCATGGAGTGATTTTATTTCCATTGTTTATGTGCAGACCCATTCTTGGGCCAGAAAGAAGTTTCTGTATTGGATTAACTAGTGCTATTAATTTACATTTACAAAGAAAACACAAAATAACATTAACATAAAAACCTAAAGTTGAAGTAGAATGTAGTAAAGGGTGATAATAACATCCCTATTAAAGTGTTTTAGTTGACTAAACAGTTAACTTCTTCATTATAGACATTCTATGCATCAGACATGGTTCCTATGCTTTGTTGCCTATTCATCAGCCATTCTTATTGACACTTTTTATGTGATGGTCTCAGAATGTAATGCTGTTCTGGTTTTTTAGGTATACATTGTGCGTTGCTGACACATTTTAGCTGATTTTTATTGTTTAGAACACAGGATTAAAAACTGATTTTTATTTTTCTGGTTTTGTCAGGCCTCTAATTACCACTGCTGCTACCTCCACCACCATTGATGGAGCCACTACTTCCTTCTACTACTGTTAGAGTCATTTTTGACTGCCAGAAGTCTGACCGCCATTTCAGATGCATTTGTGTACTGAGTTATATTATTGGTACTTAAGTATTTGTTTGTTGTGGATCTTGTCCAAAAGTGAGCTGCTAACACTGACTTTTTATTTATTTGTAAGTGCTGTGCTATGGTTCCCTTTTTTTTAATTGGGTTCCATTTTCTTTTCTTTACTTTTTTCTCACCTATATAAGCATTAAAAAATTACTGTATCTGCATAGGAAATGTGAACTGTTAGAATATGACATTATGGTGCTATTATTAAAAGCCTCTGTTCAAAATCTTGTGAATATAATAATAATAAAGAATTCTTTGAATGTTTGATGAAAATTATAACTACCTCAGCATTAAAAATAACTGAAACTGAGATACATAGAATGGAAATTCATAAGTTCCCAATGATGGACCTACTATAGTGCTATTGTTATATTTAGGTGTGCATATTTTGTCTGTAATCTTTGTGATTCATGAATATTTCATATGTATATTGACATTCAATAAAGTTAATTTCAGCAAAGCTACTTAGCTTCTAGATGCTATTTTGAAATTCTTATATAGGGTGAGTCACCTAAAACTACCACTGCAAATATCGCTCATACAAATATAAGAATTGAAAAGTGACTTTCACAGGCATGAAGACAGGGGAGGGGCTCATTAAAGTAGATAACACAGGCCATTCATAAATGTAAGCAATTATGACTTTCAACATAAATCTATGTTTTTTTAAATGGAGAAAACATATTACCTTTGACTGAGATGATAACATGAAAAATAAAATTAAGAATGGTGTTTTCTGCATTGCGATAAGTCAATTGTAAGAAATTGTAACATGAAGTCTTTCTCCCCTCTACAACTTTCAAACGCTATAATTTCCAGTGTATTAATATCCAATTGATAATGTAAAAATAATATAAAGAACAGCTTTTGTTGCATTTCAATATGTCACTCACATTGAGTGAGCTGCAACATGAATTTTATGTGCTTGAGACTCAAGGATATTATTGAACTTCAGAATTTGCAGCCGATTTACAGTTACATTGTATCTCAAGTATTAAGTTTATGATAAAATTTTTTGGAACATAATTGACGTAGTATGATGTAAGAAATGCCGTCCTTAATGTTATTTTCCATATTATCAATTGTATAAAAACAGTAAAAGGCAAAGGTAAAGGTACATAACATGGAGGGGCCCTCGGAACCAGGGCAGAACACCACATACAGGTCAGTCGACCCATTATGCTTCCAACATCCTGGGAGGGGAGGATGAAATGAGAGACACTAAGGGCTACCAGACCCGGATGCAAATGGGGGCAAGCATGGACAGGGTCCCTAACGTTTGGAGATAAAATGCATCTGACACTGCACGGTCCCTGCCTACAAGCCACCAACCTCCATGGTCCCCTGGAGCAGAGCCCCACGCTGAGGAGAGACCTAACTGAGCATTACCGCAGTGACGCCAGGGAAGAAACGCTTACAGAAGCAAGAAACCACCCAGCCACAAACCGCCCAACACCATTGCCTGGTCCTACAACCCTGAAATAGATGACAAAGAAGGTGATGGGTACAGGAAATGAAAAGAAGAAGAGTTGTGGTAGAAGATAAACCACCCCAGCATTCGCATGGTGACCCAGGGAAACCATGAATAACCCATGGACCAGAGTGGATGGTTGCTGAGGATTGATCCAGGGGCCTCCTGAATGTGGGCCACAGACACAACCACCTGAGCCATCCTGCTCAATTATAAAAATAGTGCCATATTGCCATTAAAAAAATACATATAATTTTATTTTGAAAATCATATTTGTTTACACTTTTGAATGGTCCATATTATTTACTTTAACTTTAACCTGCCATCATGCCTGTGAGAGTCATTTTTGAATTCCTATTATTGTTTCAAAGATATCTGTGGTGGTAGTTTTAAGTGACTCACCTGGTATATACCTAAAGGATACAAATACGTGTCTGCCAAGATAATAACATTATGGGCCAGTAATGTTTTCTTTTTGTGGAGCTTTTAGAAAGAAAAATATAAAATATAGTGATAATATCAAATATAAATATGAATATTCAGCATCCAAGTTATTGTTCAAGAGACATTAATTGGACTTTAATACAGTGAAGCACTAATTAATGATTTAATTTTGAGTCAAATCCACATTCCACTAATTTTGGTATCTTTCCTAGTTCATGAAGCATGTGTTAGGCAGCTCGGATGGATACTGGGCAATAGGTTTGGTGGCCTACTTGTACAAGGGCCTTACAAGTATGTCTTGGGACTGGATATTACTGCACAGCTACAACACATAGCTTCCTGATGGACATATGCTAAAGCTTGGTAACTACGTGACGTTGTTGTGATTAGTTCCTCTGTAGTGTTATTATGGAGTGGCTGCGGTATGGAAACAACGAATTATGATATTATGGTGTTACATTTTGGAGAACATCAATGTAATGACAGAAAAGCATAAGCAATTTAAAGCCAAAGGTTTCCAAATATTCTGCCTTTGTTGAACAACATTTGGACACTTTGTTACAGGATCTGCCACTAGACATTCTTTGAGACATGCTCTTTCAAAGAAATGGCCATTTCACACACATGGCAGCATGGACACATGGAATAATGCATACGAAATATCATAGTCAATGAATTGGGCTTAATAGTCCTTTGCAAAGTTAGCTCCCGAGATCTTTAAATCTTACTCCCAAGGACTAGTTTCTCTGAGGATACATTACAGGTCTTGTTTACCAAGAATTACATCCATAGAAATCACCTCATAAACAGAACTCATGTAGTAAATGCAACTATAACACTTGAAATATTGTGCAGGCTGCATGAAGGACTAATGAGGACTAAAGGTTGCATTGTATACACAACAAGTTGGAACTTACTTTGAACATCCTCTTGAGTTCCCAGTACATCAAAATAGAAGTCCCCACAGTGACCAAATAGCAGGCTACCCAACCTACTGCTCAGTATCTATCCAAGCTTCCCTTTTTGGGGGGGGGAACAGGAATAAAGGATTAAGGAAAAACAAGATATATAGGGTACATGTATATGTTTATATATCTTGAGTAATGTATGTAGAAAGAGTGGAGGGATATCAATATATTTTGGGGCCTGCTTCCAAAAAAAATCTATCCCTCTTATCTCATTTTCTTCTGTATTAGCATTGTCATCTGGTAAAACTACTGTATATGGCTTTTGTAGACTTAGAGAAGGCTTGTGACCGAATTGAGCTACAACTTCTGTGGCATAAATTAGTGTGTAAGGGAGTAAGTCAGCAATTGGTGAATATTCTTAAAGAACTGTATTTTGAGAATACCTTCTGTGTAAGGGTGGAGACAGGCTGTGTAACAAAAGAAATTCCACAAAAGAAAGGCCTTTGGCAAGGATGTAAGTTAAGTCCAGTTTTATTTAATTTATACATAGATGATGTCTTACTAGAAATTGGAAGTGCACCAGTAATTAACAACATCCAAATTCCAGGACTTCTTTTTGCAGATGACCTAGTGGTAGGATCTATTACAGTAAGTGGTTTAAAACAATCATTACAAGCAATTGATGTATATTGTAAAGAATGGAGTTAAAAGTGAATCAAGAGAAAACACAGATTGTGGTTTTCAAAAAGGGGGGAAAATTAGGCAAATATGAAAAGTGGAAGGGAGAGAATAAAGATTACAGGGTAGTGTGTGACTGTATCTATTTAGGAGTAAAAATAGATGGAGGTAATAAATGGGAGAAACAAAAGAAGTTTGCATTGGCATAAGGTAAAGGGGCAATGGCAGCAATTAGAAGCGGCAAATATAAAGTACCTAATATAAATGTTAAATGGCTGGAAAAAGTTTATGAGATGGTTGTGGAGACAAAAATGATGTATGGTATAGAAATATGGGGATTAGATAGAGGATGGGAATGTAGAGATGTGGTGCACAGGATGTTTTGTAGAGAAATACTAGGGCTACCGAAGTCAATTGTAAGACAGGTAGCACAATTAAAGATGGACAGGGTGCCAACTAAGGGGATGATAATGGAAAGAGCTTTGAAATTTTGGTTCAGAAGTTTAAATCTAGGAAAAAGTAATGTGTTAAGACAATGTATTGAATACCAAGAGAAGAGCTTAATGAATGATGGATGGGTAAGTAAATTATGGAATATTTTGGAGAAAAATGGGTTAGGAGATATATGGAGAAGGAGAGAAAATAACGTAAAACATTTTTGGAAAAAGGCAAGGAAAAGACTGGAAGATATAGAAATACAAATCATGTTCAGTGAGATTGCCGAAAAGAGCTCATTAGTTTATTATAGGCCAATGAAAAGTACATGGGGTAGGGAAAAATATATAGACATAGTAAATAAAGAAGAGAGAGAATCTATTGCATGGTTAAGAACCGGAGCATGGAGGCTAAAAGGGCTAAGACAGGGTATTCCTCAGAACCAATGTCCAATATGTGGTGGTAATGAAGACATTGAACACATAGTATTTAAGTGCCAAGGAACAGAAAATTGGAGAAAAGAATTTTTTAATAAGAAGTGGTTGAAGGGGGATAGAAATACGCTTATAATTGAAATGATATGCAAGGACGCTAGAAGCATCGGGCAGTTTTTGTGTAAAGTAAAAAATAAATGGCTTTGGACAGTGGAAAGAGAAAAGTAAGAGGTAGTGCATCTTACTTTGAATGGAAAACTATAGTGAATGTGTTAATTTAGTGACAAGAGACTGTAAAATGTAAATAAACTGTAGTGATTGTCTACTGAATAAGTGACCAGGGTCAAAATGCAGTAGACAATCTAATTTGTAAAACTCTTAGCACAATAAATACAAAATACAACTAATCCTCAGAATCATAACAACCGCTGGCTGTTATGTTTGACTATCTATTTGTAGCAGATTTTAAGAATTTGTAATTTCCACAAAATACTTTTTTGATATTGCATCAATCAGCAGGTGTTTTATCATTCCAAATACTCTGAATATTTAAACCATTTTATGGATAAAATGCCAATATTTATGATGTTTTATTTGTTAAAATTAAACTGAGTTTTATTTATGAACACTCTTTAACTGCTGTGGTCCTTAGCATCCCAATCCATATTCGGCATGAAAGACTGGTAAGTTTGCTCAGAGGCCTCTTTATCAAGCTTGAGGTTTTTTATGTGCCATAAATCTATGACTTTGTTAGGAAACTAACAAATTAATTGTGCAGAATGTGACTAAATCTACATAGGTAAAACAAAAAGAAATGTAGAAACGAGATTAAAAGAGTGTATGAGAGGCATCAAATACAAACAGATGAATAAACCTGCAACTGCACATCACTTTTGGATGACAAATCACATCATCACCAAATATAACACTCCTAAAACTGGCAAAATACAGAGCGGAGTTAGATACTTGGGAAAAGTTATTAATCACAAAACATAAACACTGTATAATGAATTTTGAATTCCTGCCACCACACCCACTATGGTAATTGATTACTCTACCACCAGATGTCACTTCCACACACTGGAAAACATCACAAGGAACCAGTCGACCACTTTTGATGATGGGAGGAATATCTCTTGAAACTGGTCAAGATGAAAAACAAGTAAGTGATGGTAAGTGCTTCAATTCCGACTCAGTTTTATAAATAAAGTTAACGTGCTTCAGCTTTACACTCAACTGAGTAATTAATCTTAAGCACCAAGCAGTAAACAACCAGTGGTAATGTAATCAAACTGCATGTGACTTCTACTACATAAGTCAAGTTTAAAGAAGAGAACTAACCTCCACACATTTCACAATACTGTGGTATTAATATGGACTGTATGAATAAAGAAAATCAAATGCTTTTCCTTTGTATTTTGAAGCTTATACTTAAGGATTTATGAATGAAACGTGAAGCAAAAGGTTTAGCTGGTAGTGACAAAACAAAGGAAGAAGCTTTTCCTTTGCCTTGAAGATGTGACTTCTGATTTACATAAATTGTATGAATAAAGCAAAGCTCTGGCTTCATTCTGGAAGCAATTACTTCTATAATATGAAGTCAGGTCAGCTATAGACTTCTTTGCAGACTGAAAATACGGTTCAATTAGCAATGTGCATACACTGTGAAAAGTGCTACAGAACATGTCGATGTCCACCTGGAGAGCATTATAAAATTTTATATGGTTTCAACAAAGAAATGTAAATTTGATTGCACATCTTTTCTGCCATACATAGAGGAAAGAAGAGGTGGAGCATTGACATCAGAACAGAGGATGAAGATTTTCCTTCAGTATGTGGTTGATCCAGGATTGCAGTCTGGCATAGCCAAAAAAATGTAGGTTCATCAAACTACAGTGAGTAAAACAGTGACTAGGATTTCTAAAAAAATAATGTAAAAAGCTGACTTATGAATCAAATTACCATCATCAGCACATAATGTGACTGGCAAAAAATGAGTGGCTAGAAACATGTAAATTCATAAGTGCTATTGATTTACTTGATTGTACGCATGTGCAAACTTTGAAACCTATTTGGTATGGAGACAAATATATTAATAGAAAGCAATATGCAAGTATCAACTTGCAGGCTACATGCATTGCAAAGGAACAGTTCACTAGTGTTGAGGCTAGTTGGTCTGGGACAGTACATGACAATCGAATGTGGAGAAATTAAAGTTTTAGGGATATGCTATTAAAAATTTTACCTGTAAGCACTGGATTAATACAGGCATAATTACATCTACAAACCAAAAAGATAAAGAAATATTTATAAGTTATAAAAGATTTTACCAAAAATTAATAAAGTATACTAAATCAAACTATATAAAAACTTTAATTAATAAATCGAGCAATATCTCAAAAACTGCTGGGAATGTTATAAATAGGGAGCGTGGTAAATGTAAATCGCATGAAAATATTGAATTAAATGTCAGAAATAAAAAAATAAGCAATCCAATTATTGTAAGCAAATTATTTAAAGAAAGTTTTATTGAAAACATATAAATTAATAGGTAATAAGGATACTATTTTAGATCATATTAAAATTAGTAATAACAAGGGTTAGGATCTTTAGGTGCACACCTTTATTCTTAGGGTAAGTTAAAGCTGTGCGGCAAGATATCAAAGTGTGAAATTTTGATTCTAGTTGCAAAAATAGATATTTTTTCTTGCACCTTTTTCCCTTTTTTGGGACCTTTACCCCTTTTTGGCACCTTTATCTCATTTTCCCCCAACCATGCCCATAATTCCCTTTTTACCCCTTTTTTCTTTTAAGTTTAATTCCAAATTATTCTTTAACTTTCAATTAACATCTCCTCAGCTTGCTATGTACATGTGAATAGTAAGCCTACCTCTTTAAGTAAATGCCACATGGGAATTAAAGCACACCCGCAACAATGGAAAATAATTGTGTGTTCGACGAAAACCTCTTTCTCTCGCTTTACCGCTATGAAGTAGCCTGCAATAATGCAATTGACAATGAGTGATTCTATCCCACCAGAATCAGTAGCTTGCTGTTCGTGAATGTGAGTTTGTTAAAGTCATCGCAGCCTTCGGATCCCCAAGTGGCGACCTTTGTGCAGTAGCCAAACACTTGTTCCCTACCCTCCCTAACCGCAAGCACCATAAAATCTTAACAACGCTTTGCTTTGGTGGAGCTGGAGAAAGGACCACGTGTTGTGTTTAAGGGATGGGAAGACCCTACTAATCGTTTACTGATGGGTTTATGGTCAGGCTTCAAAGCTTTCCGTTCGCTTTGAAGCCGGTTGGGGAAAGGATGCCCGCGACTAGTTTACTGTGAGAAACGTCATCTGTTTGCGTGAGGTGAAGGTTGGGCACGCAGAGACGGCAGCAATCTCACCCATGCAATTCCAAGAATTATTAAGACTGGGTTCTGCTCGAAACTACTAGAAATTGCTGAGACTGAAGTTCCAGCATGAATGAGAACATTCTGGTAATTGTCACCGCGTTATAAGAAAATGTGGACAGTGAATGGGCGCAAGAGTGAGTTGTGTGACAGTCACATTGTGTTAGCAAGTGAACTAGTGTTAGCTCTCCAAATGAGTGTACTAGTGGTAGATTTTACCATGTTCGATTTATTGTTCTGGCTGAGGAATTCAAACAAGATTTCATAGAAACTGATGGAACTGTTATGCAATGTACTATTTGTGATTCAGGAATTTTGTTAGATAAAAAACACCAGCGAGATCGTATCAAACAACACATTTCCAGCTCTAAGCATCAAATGAACAAGACTCTTCAGGTAAACAAATCACGGCAACCTCTATTACTACAAGGAAATTACTGGCCTGCCCCTTCCAAATTTCCCGGTCATTACTCACTGGGATCTTGGATTGAGTGTGCTGCTATGTTGTGTGAGAATTTTGACAAAATTAAAGAGTTTGTGCATTCTTTGGGTCCATCCGACGCAGGTGCAATTTCCAAGGCACAGCAACTTCTGTTACCGGAGAAAAGACATAATTTGCAGACAGAACTATATTGTGTCCATAGTTTCAAGTACACGCCTGCGGCTATTAAACGATTGGAAAAACAAGGTCTGGAAAATGAAAAAAATGGGATATTTTTACTTCTGTGAGGGAGCCGTTAGATGGCTTTGCCAAAGGCAAACTTGAATCTAGTCTTCAGAAGAATCCAACATTGAGGAATTCGCCACATCTGTAGAGTTGCCTTTCCAAGTGAATACAAGGTTTGCTCCACTGCTTTCTATGGATGTTGAAAGAAGCTTTAGCATCTACAAAGACATTCTCTCCCCTAATAGAAACAGACTTACTTTTAAAAATGTGGAGATGCTTAATGTCTTGAAGTACAAAAGCTTCGTTTTTTCCTTCTTTTGATGAGCAATAATTTGATGTACTTGTTTGTGGTTCCATAAATTAGAATAGAGGAAAGAGAAATTGTTGAATTAGTTAAGGGAATGCACAACTGAAATTAACCCAAAATCTCAAAAAAATCTAAAAAAAAAAATAAAAAATTATATTCCCAAAAAATACTCCATTGCTTTTAGTTTTAGAATCCACTTTTATTTTTTACCTAACGAACGCTTCAGGATCATTACGAGACTTTTTAGATACCCTTGCACATTTGGTTGCTAGCTGTTTATATGTTTAAAAGTTCTTTATAAGGCATTTCTTATTTTCAGCATTTCTGCATATTCAAAATGTTTCACACGGTGTAGTTTTCATCCATTCTTATTGACATTTTTTATGCTTGTTTCAAAAACCCAAATAAATAAAACTGTCATATAATTTTTCTGTGTAATGAATAGCTTTTTCGCTACTAATTTTTGAAGATAACAATATATACAAAAAAAAAACGAAAAAAGAAACGCAAATACAAAACTGCAAAACTTTTTTTTTCTAAACTAAGAAAGGTAGAAAAAAAATTATATGATAAATTTGTAGTTCCTTGACATAGAAGCAACATAAGATTTTTTTTTTGAAAAATGCATCATGTGTTGCATTTTGCATATATCCATAATTTTATATTTTGAAAATTAATAACTTGAAAACTAATTAAGATTTTGGATTGAAATTCACAAAACAATTATATCTAAAGAAGACTGACTTGTGGTTGAAAGTTCAGTCAAATTGAATGGATAGTTAGAAAATAGCAATTTCAGTTGTGCATCCCTTTAAATAAACCAGCACCTTATTGTCCGTTTTTTCACCTTATTTGTGCACCTTTTCCCTTCCTTTTTTCATCCGAAATTTGCACCTAAAAATCCTAACCCTGGTAATAACATTTGCAATTCAATATATCTACCTGAAATTTCTGAAGAAGAGTTATTAAAAGTAATTAATAATATGAAAAGTAAAAATTTCTCTGGTAAAGATGGCATCTCAACAACTCTTTTAAAGCAATATGTTTATAGCATTTTAAAACATTAGTTGAACTGATTAATTCTAGTATAACCTTGAGAATATATCCTAACTGCTTAAAGAAATTTATTGTTAAAATGCTATATAAAAATAGAGATACATACTCGACGACAACTGTTGTCCAATAACTTTGGTTTCAACTCTTTCTAAAGTTTTTGAAAAAATAATTAGTATCCATATTTTAACTTTTTTCAACAAACATAAGATTTTAAATAATTTTTAGTAGGTTTTAGAAAAAAGGGAGATCAACTCAAGATGCAATAATTGAAATAGTTGAATACTTCATTGATAGTTCAGATAAGGGAGAATTAAATAATTGCATATTTTTAGATTTAAGTAAGAGCCTTTGATTGTGTTAACCATGAAATTTTACTAACTAAACTTGAATACGTGGAATTCTACTCAGATTAACAAGCTCCTATTTATGTGATAGTACACAGCAAGTTAAAAGAGATCATAAAATTATTGCTTATGCTGATGACATATCCATTGTTAACACTAGTGATAATTGTCAAAAACTTGACTTCCACTAATCAAAATATTATACAAATCATTCAGTTTTTTAATTTAAATAAATTACATATTAATACAAAGAAAACTGGTTATATGAATATACAGCTGGTGCAAAACAGAAATAATATTCAGCTAAAATTTAATGTTAATAATGAAGATATTAACGAGGTACATTATATGAAATTTCTTGGAATTATGCTTGACAAACATCTTACTTGGGATAAACAAATTGACAAAATCTGTAATAAGGTAAGCTCTAGTATTTTTCTTCTAAAAAGAATGACAAAAGTTGTGGATTTAAGTATACTAATGAACATATATCCATATTTGCCCTATGGAATAACTGTCTGGGGACACTGCGCTGATAAGTATACTAAAACACTTTTTCTTCTACAAGAAAGATCAATTAGGGTGATGATGGGTTTAAAACCACAAAAGTCTTGTAGGGATAGTTTTGTAAACTTAAATATTCTTACCTTAGATTCTTTATATATATTTGAAGTTATTATGTACTTAAGACATAATGTAAATTGTAAAGTCTTTTATTGCTTCTTTCTTTGTGTGTGTGTGTGTGTTTGTACTGATGATGTCATGAATTATTTTGTAATTTTAATCAAGAGATAATAAATGAAGAATGCGAAATGGGATTTGGGAACACTGTCCTTTAGGGTGATGACAGGTATGGCCTGAGCCCTGGCTGATAGCTCCATCATAGTCCATCAGAGGTCAGTTACAGATCGTTTAACAAGCTTTTAAAAACACAGAGGATCATAATAGAACATAATTTTCTTCAGCCTAAAAGGTGGTTTCCTATTTTGAAATACGTTCTATCTGTTTTCCTTTTTAGCTTGATTTTAATATTAAGAACATTTTTAGCACCTATTTTATAACAATTGAAATGCCAAAATTATCCTCAAATGAATGACTGCTTCCTCTTTCCTCCGTTTTGCTTTTGGAATTTGGAATTTCCCTGGTATTTCAGGACATGTAATTAAAAACCTATTGTACTTTCTGCACCAACTCAATTGGATGATAACAATTTTAATAGACAAGTTATGCAAGCTTGTTTACAACAAATAAAGCAATAGGAAGCGTCAAGACCAACAAAAGAGTGAAATCAGATCCCCATCCTTACTTAACACAGGTTGTTGATAATGAAGATGAAGCAGATTGCTAGAAGCTGTTGTGTTTGTCATAGAAGGAAAAGGTGAAGATTATTCATATAATCTGAAGTTAGCACTTCACTTCTTCCATTTCTTTGTAAGCAAATTCTCTGACTTCTACCTTACTTTCCAGGCCTGTGCTTCAGTTTTATTCATACTTATTTCATGCACATGCTTGCAATAAATACAATTTTCTTATGATCCTTGGAACATATGAAGATAAACTACTGTTTTAAACACAAACTAATTTCTATTGCAATAAGCAGTTATGCATCCAGCAAAAATAAGAGAGGACTAGATGCATGTCCTTTTGTTTACATGCAGAGTAAAGTAAGGAGAAAATGGGTATAAACAGCATGAATCATTGCTGAAAAAAAGAGGACTGCCGCTTTCTATAAACATTATCTTTATGTAACAACACATGGTTAAAAACTTTAATATGACTTATGAGAGCTGTAAAAAATTATATCGTGACAATTCCTCCAAACTGCTAATGAAAGAAATTCTGGCAGGTTTGCTACAGCTATTAAATTTATGGACCATATAAACTTTTCCTGAATCTCATACACTGCATCAGTATATGTAAATACAGTGCAGAGTTGAATTACTTGGATACATATGTCATTTCATCAACAGTTATTTCTTTACTTGAATGATCAACATGTGTGTTTCAAAACCAGTGTTGCCAACAATAGCGACTCTATGCGTTTTTGGTAAACATAGGGATAGTTTTCACACACTGGCAGAAAATGTAAGGATTTAATTCATATACTGTTAATGAACATGAATTCAGCCACTACACTGTATACACAACTTAAAAGACCATGCCGAGTCTAAGAACCAATGGACAGTTGCAAGAATTTAAACACATCCCACTGCAACAAAAGTATCATTTATTATTTTCCTAAATGTAATGAAAATGAAACCACTAAAAGAGACACAGAACTTAAAGGCATATACAGCGAGCTTTGATAAGAGAGATATTCAATCACATGACACACTCCTTCTCTCCCCCTTGCCTTGCCTTGCAGTGTTGTATTGCTCAGTTAGAGCTGTATGTGTGAGAGGAAATGCTGCAGTCAATGCAATGTAATCAAAGGAATTGCTTTTTCATTTGTGCTCAATGATTAAACCTCCTATTATAAAATACTAAAACCAGCCATGACATAAGGTCTTAAATATGAAGATGTCTCTGAAAATAGAGCACCATGCAGCTATAACAAACCTTTTTCTTCCCTGCTAAAGATGGAATCTGTTTTTTGTCATTGAGGAAACAGAGAGAGCTTTCAACACCAGTATGCAGCAAAGTACACTTTTCCTTTCTTCTCAAAAACAGTATGTGTTTTGTTCTTAGGATCACCCTCTTAAATTGATTTCTGCAGAAACTATAGATGCTGCCTTGCCTGTGTCTATTCCTTCAGTATTGATAGAAGTGTGTTATGTGCAGTAGCATAATGAGGTATCATGTCATATTGTTAAATTTTAATTTAATATAATGGACCTTAATCAACCCAGCATGAGAAATGAGAGAGATTTGTAGGAAAAAACAAACTAACTTGGAGTCAAATTATGAGCATTGTTTTCAATGTGTAAACAGTTTTAAAGAAACTCTATCAAATTGGAACATGAAAAAACAGATGTTTCATAGATACAAGAATTGACAGTTCAAGCTTGTGGTAAAGGTAGGGTTCACACTATTTCTAGGAGTGTATGGGAAGTACAGGTATCACTTAAAAGACTGAGCTTCCATACTCAAAGG
Source organism: Deroplatys truncata (assembly GCA_030765065.1). Taxonomy (NCBI): domain Eukaryota; kingdom Metazoa; phylum Arthropoda; class Insecta; order Mantodea; family Mantidae; genus Deroplatys; species Deroplatys truncata. The sequence continues at coordinate 97,389,938 of CM060990.1, read as the reverse complement.
CTCTTGGGAAAACATAGTGAAAAGGCTAATGACAAATCTTCACAGCTTTGATAAAGATGTATTGTGCCAAACAATTCATACCTATTACGTGAAAGCAGAGTTTCCTTCTGCAAAAAAATTAACCTGGGAAGTGAAGAGGAAAACAATTAATTAATTAATTATTAAGGAACCTGTGTCCTCATTTATGTTTTATTGAAAGGCATGGTGTCCGAAGGGAGTGACAATGACAATGGGTTAGCTACACTCTTAGAAAAGAAGATAGAAGCTGGTTGGTTTTATGCTCCAGCAAAGGTAAGATTAATAAATGGATTCCATAAACTTCAAGCAAATACATTTATGGGAAAGGATAGTGTCTAGTAACAAAAATACATTATATTAAACCTAAAGAATGCACAAACACGACTGGTTCCTTTTTGGCTGTGACAGAAAGACAGAACTTTGATGCAGTATTGTCTTTACGTTATTAGCACCATGCTTTGGGCACCAAACTTGAGGTAGTTGCAATCCCACGTATGGTACAAACTTTCCGGTGGCCTTTGCCCCAAGTTTAAAAATCAACTTTGTATTTTAATGTTTATTTAAATATTATATATGTATGCCTCGGCTGTGTCAGTAGTAATTTGCAGAAACATGTATCTCTTAGCAGAGGCAGTACGGCTAAAGAATGAAGGCTTACACAAATTATAATGGTATTTAACTTTGTTTTATTAATCTTTCACACAATTAAATAACACTTCACTGATATATCCTATTGTAGAGCTGTGAGATTATTGTTTAATTGCACTTTTTAACCCATAAACTTTATATTATTCATGCTGTAATGAATTTTTTTATGTCTCACACTGAATACATACCAAGCGAAATGCTCGGGAACACTGCCTTCTAGCATCTGCTTCTACCACTTAAATTTGTACAGATACTATATTTGAAGTCTCTGATTGGCTAATTCTACTTCAATAGAATACTTTCATTTAACTTAAAGTTTTTCTAGTTTTTGATTGGCTATTTATAAACTGTTTTAAATATTACATTATTGTTCCAAGAATTATTAGTAATATTATGATTAAACCTTCTAATTTATTGTTGCCTCAAGGTTACCTCATTGTTAGCAACTTTTGGCTTCTATTCTCACAGCTCCTACATTGTTAAAACTACATAATACATTCACATAACATTATTATACGTGTATATAATAAAATAAACATAATATAATGACTGTTACATACATTTATATGTATTATACACATATTGTTTTAAGGCGGGTTTTTATTATATTTTATATTATATAATTCAACTGATATATTTAAGTGTTAAAAATACTGCCTCAAATTTAGGTGCAAGATATAATTTAATTATTTAAGTTCTTTTTGTTTGGTTTTGTTTCCTGGTGATCTTTCATCTCTGATTTCTTTTTCATAGTAAAACACATCAATTTTCATGGACTTATATTAGTTAATAGTATTTATAATTTTCAAGAATATAAATTTTAAATTTATGCACGATTATTGAATAAAAATTCATAGCATTCAAAACATATACCATTAAGTTATACACATATTCATTCAGAAATAATTAGATATTTATAGTTTCATTTTTAATAAAACTACAAAATGGGAAACCTTTGTAAGGCTAACTGTTAAAGATCATGCATGGCCCATTTTAATTTCAGTTTAATGAATGAAACACACAATTATGGAAGTCAAGTATGGAATCTGTATGGAATTTCCAATTCTTCATGTTCACTCCTCCCTCATAGGTGAATTGTAAGGTACTTTTGGAGACACACATGGTGATGTCTATTTTTGCCTAAAATACATGTCATTTTGAAAGTAAATTAAATTTCTGAGATCACTTAATTATGAAGGCCATCTTTCTAGTGCAATATCTATCTATAATGAGAAGAACATATCAGTGTAGAGCAGGCACCTTAAACTTACTGCCCTCTCATGCACAAGTAAATACCCTGAGACCCTGATGTTTGACTGTGGGGAAGGGAAGTACCTGCTACAATGCAGTACCAATAATTTGTAAGTAAACTTACATTTTCGATATGGATATAACTAGGGACCCCGACTTTTTGCGAGTAGTTAATTCGCGAAATTGGCCGAAAATTAACAATAAGGAAAACCTTTAATCAATTATTTTTAAATTCCACATATATATCCATTCTGAGTCGCGAAATAACGCGACATTAGTTCTATATCGCGAAAACGCGAAATAACACCGTTATGAGAAAAAAAAATGTGCAAAATAACCCGAAATTTTTCTCTCTCTCCCCTTTTTTGGCGTTTGTCTCTCCTTTTCACATAAACAATCAGATATTTGGCTTATCAATCATTTAAGGGTACGTGTATTGTCATTCGCTACGGCCATGCTGCACGGTGTTGTGTGCTGCACGGCACAGAGCACCAAACTGCACTGTGATTTAACCAGAGCTTCGGCAAACATCGGTACTGCTTCGACTAGCCCGTCCCCTTCACTCTTCATCTATCCCATGCACAGCAAAAGGAATGCCATGTTTATCGGAACTCGGCAACACCGCATCAGTGACGGATTTCTCATTTCACTCAAATTATTCTTTGGATTTAAATGACAATACTACCTGCAATTCTTCTCTAATGCCGTATTTTAACGATTCGTGCTTGCATCGCCCCATTTCATGCCGGCTGGAAAAGACTGTCGCAAAAGTATCATTAAATAATGCATGAATTTCTAAGTCTGGTTCAAGTCAATTCTGACAGTAGACAACCTCTTCTACCAATCACTGTCTCCGCTTCCTGTACCCCTCGCACGAAAATTATTGCTGTCTCGCGACGTTGCCATAATGTGAACGCATGTCTAGGTATATTTTGTGTCCGCTATACTGAAAGATTCGTTTGGAGTCAAGTTATATTCTTTAAATTACGTTACAATTTAGCGCAAGGAGTCTGTTTACCTTCTGCTCTGAAAAAGAAAAGGAATTATGCCGATGGAGCCACGTTTCAAATTAAGCTAGCGCATGCACAATCCAGCTGACGGTGGAGTTGGCAACGTGCCGTTCGCGCGCCGTACAGACAGCATGTGCAAGATGTTGCCAGGTCAGTTTAGTTTTGCGCCACGCGGGAATTCAAACCGATTCCACAGTAGTATTTCAATGCGGTCTCAAAATATAATAAACTGCCAGGCATCTTTCCTTCTTGAACACTGCAAAGACACCATTTGCCTTATTGAAGTGCTTAAGGGATCTAAATATCCATTTGTTCATAAACTATATAGCAAACTTAAAGATATATCAAATGGTTTCACAATAGTAGCTGAGGGCTCGTTTGGAGAGAAAACTTCAAGTCTTCTTCAGAGACTGCCAACCCTCAAGAAGTCTTATGTTATCAGTCAGTTCAAGCAATTGGGCATAAAGTCAGTTACCAAGCTGAATTCCTTAATGTCAGCTGATCCAGGTGCTGATATTATTCATTCTGCAGGTAAATTGTTTGATGTACGAAAAATAGTATCAAATGAGGCATCTTATGATATAACTATAGAAAAAGCAAGAAGAATGTTACCTTTTCTGCGAGACTTGCCAGAGAAGACATTCGAGGAGGGATATGCTGCTTTGAAGAACATAGTGTGTGAGAAATTAGATGATGCTGCTGAAGTGAACATACTGGATTTACTTTCTGGACTTCAATGTGACCACTTGTGTTTCAGTGAGAAGTGTATGAAACTATTGTGGGTACCCATGTCCAATTTGGACAGTGAAAGACTTTTCTCTGCATATGGGAACATCATGACAAACTTAAGAACAAATCTTAAGCCAGAGAACACCGAACTTATGATGGCTTTGTCTCTAACAAAGTAAATCAGTCGAAATGTATACTATGTAAATATTTTCATTCTCCTCTTTTTTAAGTTACATGTAAAGTACCCTTTGTTCCACAGTAAAATATTTTAAACTGTGTTTTTGTTTTTTCCCTTTTTTTGCACGAGATAACACCGTTAAGCAGTTTTATTTACCGCCCAAAACACCGCTCACTATAATATTTTTACACCGATATTACATTATTTTATTTACCGACAATCTGGGGTCCCTAGATATAACTGAACAGAAATTTCTTTATTGGATTATGCTTACACTGTCACAAACATAATAATGAGAGCAATATTTTGTACACTGTTATACAGATACCGAACATAATAAAAATAAAGCTTGCTTCCTATTATTGCTAGACAATTCATTTAACTAAAAACAAAAACCAGTACATATGTTATTTAAATACAACTTGTTAATAAAATAACACTTTCTTACACATCAGGTATTTGCCATGATTTTTGCACTTTTCTATATTCAACCAGCTTTTCAACACTTGGGACTATTGTTTGTGTACCACCCAACCGCAAACATGCTTTCAAGTGTTCATCAAATAATTGACTTCTATGATGTAATTTTGTAAGCTTCCTTAAGGAAAACAGTATCTCACACACATAGTTATCCCAAACATGCCCAAAATTCTTGCAGCAAAATTCTGGAGGTCAGGAAACCTTTCTTGTGGAATAAAAGTGTAGAAATGGTTTATACTTATCCTGTTTTGTTACTTATCCTTTAGTTCGATATCATTTTGCAAATCAATTATTTGTAACTGTAGTTCAACTGGAATATTGAGGATATCCATTGACAATGGTGCTGCATATATCTAAAATTGTTTAGCAAGTTTTATAATGTCTGAAGTCTCCATTCAAAGTCTTCACACAGTTGTTACATTATTCTTGTATATTTGTCCATGTCCAAGGCTTCTGTACATTGCATCACTGAGGTCAGGTTTGGAAAATGCACTGTCTTTTCAATGCTAAACTGGTGCTCCCAAAGATGCAACTTTAGTTTAAATACCTCTAGCTACCAAACAAATCAGTAATAATGTGCTCTCTACCTTGAAGTCGGGTATTGAGTTCATAAGATGGCTGGTTAAATCTACAAGGAAAGCCAAATTATATAACCATTGTTGATCTTGGAGTGCTGTAATGGTTTCCCATGAACATCCATAAAGAAGGCAATTTCATTCCTAAGCATGAAAAATGTTGCAGAATGTTTCCTCAACTTATCCATCTTACCTCGCTGTGGTAAGATAAACCCCCATGCTCACTGTTAATATCATCAAATAGTGACCAAAATTGTCTGTGATTGAGTCCTTTAGATCTAATGAGGTTAATTGCTCACACAACAACATCCATCACTTGCTGAGATGAATGTTTTTGGTACATAAATTTTCCTGATGTAAAATGCAGTGAATGGGTATAAGTTCCATTTGTATGTTTAACTCTTCTCTTTTTGTTTCACCAGTGCCACAGCCTCCTTCTACTTCTTTCCATACATAGCTGGTGCCCCATCATTAGCTAAGGATACCATTTTCTGCCATGGAAGTTCAAACTGCTCCATTGTCCCCTCGATGCATGTGAAGGTATCAGCTCCAGTAGGGATATCATTCATCAGCAAAATATTTAATAGTTCCTCCCATATTTAAAGATCTTTATTCACACCTCTGTTGTAAATGGCAATTTGTGTAATGTCAGTTATTACTTGGTAATTAAAGGCACATTTCAAAGTTATAGCTGAAACGCCCCCCCCCCCAAAAATCTGGTTTGCCTTTTCATGAACCTTCATCAATTTTCAATGAGGTTCAGAGTAAACTTGAGGGTGCTCCTTTAAAGTATGTAGGAAAATTAAGCAGTAAAGTGTGCACTGTTTAAGAGAGAAATCCTGACATTGAAGTTTTATGTTCTGTGGATAAATATTTTCAAGGTGAAAATGTAATGCTTCCTGAAGAAATTTTCCCAGGGTTAGTAACTGCCATTAAATGTTTTCCAATAGCATCTGCAGATGTGGAAAGATCCTTCTCAGCATATAAACTTATGTTAACCAATATATTTCATAAACTTACACCTAAGCATTTGGAGAAAATGAGAATTGTATACTGCAAATCAAATTACAACTGGAATGATGTCTAAGGTAGAATGTATATTGTATGTACCAAAATGTATAATCTTAAAGTTAACAACTTTAGTACATGCTTATTGCATATTTTCAAAATTGTGGAGCATACATCAAAGATTTTTACAGCATAAACGCATTCATATATTAAATATTTTTAATGCATACAAGTCCACTGTCTAGTGATAAGGCACATTCTTTACAACATGTCTATGACTGGCAACATTCATACATATATTGTTATTGCTGTGGAACATCAGTTTCACACTATTGCTTAGAGCCTTTATGAAAATACAAAGAATCAAGCATCTGTGATTCACCAGTAGCATTAGGATGAGTGTGCAAAATACCCCTATTTTTATTGAACTCAATTTAGTCAACTGAAATTCAAAAATTTCTCTGATATTTGATTTAGTTCATAAAATTATATTGGAATTACTGTTTTAATCTGTATAATTATTTCCAGATGTTAGCATCTGTAATGAAAACTGTATTTATGGTTATTAGAAGAATTGTCATACAACTAAATTTTGTTCACAGCATAGTTTTATCAGTTAATAGAATAGATAATCAATAATAAGCAATCCAAACTCTGCTGAGAAGTTTGTAGCTTTAAAGCCAATATATCAGCAAACTTGCAAAACTGTATATATGCACTTTACAAATTTTATAGCACAAGAAAAGAATATGTATTTACTTTCATTTTTCAAAAATAATGTAATAATAATTGGCTACATAACTTGTCATATATATTGTACCTTTTTTAGCATCAATGAAAGCGAATATATATATATATATATATATATATATATATATATATATATATATATATATATATATTTTTTTTCTTATGCTCTAAATTTAGTAGAACACAGATACTCTACACCTGGTTCTGTGGGTATGCTGACAAATAATATTCTTTTGTTAAAATACATTTAGTATGTCTATATTCTGTAGCTCTGACATCTATGTCCCACTTATCTGAACAATGAAAGTAATGTGTGTGGTTTTTACCTTAACAGAATCTCTTAAAGAGTTTACAATGTTCCTTTGCCTTTCCATAAAATTCACAGCCGGTAATAGATGCAGATGCTGAATCCTAAAGGCCTTTGGATGATGATGGCAACTGTTTTATTTCAATATGAGCAATCATTTCAGGTTCTATACACTCATTTGAAATATTCACTTGACTATGGGTTTTGAGCTTTTCTGAAAAAATGTAGCTAAAGTAGACTGTCTTTTCCATCCTTACATACCTAATCACTTTTGCATAACTTTGATGTTAAGTATAGACAGTGAGCCATAGGCATAAATCTAGAAATTTCTAATTGGGGGGGGGGCATTTTTGAGGTGGATTTAAAAATTTAAATAAGGATGTAGTGATTTATAGAGAAATAGTCTTCTGTATTTTTACCACAACATTATTTGCAGATCATTTCATTCAGCATGAATTAGGTTACTCTCACTGTGCACCACTATCAGAACTTTCACTCATACTGTTCACTTCTGAAGGTGGAGAAAATTCTGCCTTGATTATTTCCAATGGCGGCTCATGAGTATACATTTAGGGTGTTTACAAAATGTTAGGTTAGACAGCCCTGAAAATGTGAAACAGCATCTACTGCATAATGGTTATGATTATGAACAAACTGGTACAATTGCAGTGCCCCTAATAAATAATCCTAATAATAATAATAATAATAATAATAATAATAATAATAATAATAATAATAATAATAATAATAATAATAATACATAACTTGTCTGACAAAAGAAAGGATTGTTTTATGGATTTTTATTGTTTTGTGCATAATAAGTTAGTTTACAACAAACTGCATAAGCTTTCACAGTACCATTCTCACTCCTGCAGTCAGTAGAAGATATAACTTTACAGGTAAAACCATGCCCAAATGTTGCTATAAGCTTTATGAATGAAGTAACAATAGGGAATGAAAATGAGGATTTCTCGCTCAGAGATGTAACATGTCTGGAGGTTCAAAAAATCACAAAAAGGCTAAAGAGTTCAAAAAGTAGGGACATATACGATTTCTCCAATAACCTAGTTAAAGAAATAATACAATATATTGATGTCCTGTTGACCATTTGTATAAATAGATGCTTCAGCGAAGGCGTGTTACCAAAAGAACTAAAATTTTCTAAAGTAATACCAATACATAAAAAGGGCGACAAAGAAAGTGTGACAAATTATAGACCCATTTCAATAATTCCCACAATAGCTAAAATTATAGAATGTCTGATAAAAAGCCAACTACAAAATTATTTTGAAAAACATAACTTATTTTCTAGTAATCAATTTGGATATCGTAGAGCGAAATCAACAATACTGGCAGTGGATACACTAGTAGAAAAAATCTATCAAGCTTTTGCAGAAGGTAATATTGCTCAGGCCACTCTTTGTGATCTAAGCAAAGCATTTGATAGTGTACAACAGTGCATTTTATTAAAAAAATTGGACATATACGGAGTCAAAGAGAAAAGCTTAAGAATATTTAAATCCTATTTAGATGATCGGAGACAGGTTGTATCAGTTGGTGGCAAGCATTCTAGCATAAAAGAAGTGAAAACTGGAGTTCCGCAGGACTCGGTGCTGGGGCCTCTGCTTTTTTTAATAATGATAAATGATATATCTAAATGTGATTCATGCCATACAGTTGTTTATGTAGATGACACAACATTCCTCAAAGTAAATAAAGAGTATAATCTGCTAATACAGGCGGTTAATAAGACCACAAACATGGTTTAGGATTAATGGCTTCCTGATGAATGCCACAAAAACACAAAATATAGTTTTCAGCTTAAAACATATGAACAATACCTGTGATAGTGTCAAACTACTTGGTGTCATAATTGACAAACATCTATCCTGGAATCCACACATTAATTATATATGTAATAAGTTATCCCACATGGTATTTCTTTTGGCAAACTTAAAAAAGGCAGTGCCAAAAGAGTTTATCCATATGGCCTATTTTTCATTCTTTCAAAGTATCTTAAGATATGGTCTAATATTATGGGGCAGTAGTTCATGGATAGCGGAGGTACTAAAGATTCAAAATAAGGTTATAAGAATCCTGACAAACTCTAAGAAAATAGAACACTGTAAACCATTGTTCAAGATGCTAGAAATCCCAACAGTTGTAAATTTATATATTTATGATATTTTGGTGCACGTAAAAGAAAATCTACATACCTATGATATAAGAAGTGATATACATACGCATAATACACGTAGTAGAAATAAGGTAGATATGCTGTACCATAGACTAAAGAAGACCTCAAAGCATCACAAAGTAATAGGCATAACATTTTTCAATTTACTTTCCCCAAAAATAGCAAATGCGAATATTCTAGTTTTCAAAGATAAAGTGTACAAATGGCTAACACATCCTTTGTATAGTATACAGGAATTTGAAACAACAAATAAAAGTGAAATGTAAAATTATATTCTTTATAATGTAACAAATACTGTATAGATTTTATGCTATTCTTTTATCTGATGAAACCTATTGGAATTACTAAATGGTGAATAAAATTATATTATTATTATTATTATTATTATTATTATTATTATTATTATTATTATTATTATTATTATTATTACTATTACTCTCCATTTGCATCCTTTCGTCAGCCAAATATTAACATTACTAATTTATTAGCACTTATCAAGTCTCATTTTCTGTAGCAGGAAAATGGCTAAATTTCTTCTTATAAAATGCCTTGTCCATTTACATAGTCCACATAAAAGTTAACTTATACAAAGACACATTACACTGCACTGTAAAACAGAAGAAAATATACCCCATCATGGCTAACACTATTTATCTGTTTATAAAGACAATCCATGTGCCTGTTTTTTAATCGCACAAATGCCTTTATCACTCTATGATTTAAGTCTTTAGTATCACAACATAATATACCATAACTCACTAAGAAATCCACAATATATACAGAAAATAAACTTTTCTATCCGTACAACTATAACATAAGGTATACTCATATCAGATCTAAATTTCACTGTACAGTGAATGAATTGGTATAACTGTTCAGTATGCTACCATCTAGTGAGATTTATGCCAAACTGAAAAGCGAGTGGGGCTTCCCAAGTTCCCACCCTTGCACTCTCACATGAACAACATTTCTGCAGTAATGTAATACCATCTAGCAGCATTGACGTAAGTTGCTGAGAGATGGATGATAAAGGTCCAGCGAATATCTTCAAGCATGCACAATCTGTATGTATTTCACCCATAAGGTAATTACATCATACCAGTTGCGCATGCACAAAAACTCCTAAAAGCGTGTACAAGTCAAGTTGTGCTCGAGAGACTGTTGCCATATCTCATCATATTTAGAGGAGAAGTGCAGTATATTTAAACATTGTAGACATTTAATTACTGCATATATGTTATATGTAATGATGTTCAAAGAAAAAATAACCAATAAACCTGTAAGGTGTCAAAAATTAGGGTGCTCACATGCTCTTGTGCTCTTACACAGCAGCCACCACTGATTATTTCTTAACATTTTTATTTATAACTTCACTACTTCCTGCAGTCACTCCTTAACTCTAACCTAATAGGCTAACTTTTTGCACTTACAGTTTCATCATTTCATGTCCCATGCTTTCATTAGGTTTTGATTGGCTACCAGATTCTGTCACATTTGTTAAATATTTTTAGGGCATTCCAGAGTGATATAAATGTTGTTTAGCCATAGCACACTGACTTTATAACCTTTCTCTGAACAACAAAAACAATGATGATGATGATAATAATAGCTTTATTATCACATACATTTACAGTATTAAGTTATGCTCATAAACAGGCGATTCATCAAAAATATTAAAAGTAAAATACAAACTAAAATTATAAAATAGTACTAATAGGATACAACAAATCAACCTTTGACACTTAAATTAAGTCATCATGAATTCATCTATTGTGTAGAACTGTTGATCCAACAGGTATGCCATTACTGCTAATGTAAATGTTGTCAGTTTTGTTTGTTTTAATATATTCTGGTAATTTATTGAAGAATTTGAATGCCATGTAGTTAAAACTGTTCTGATATGTTCTTGTGTTTGTTCTTTGTACATGTATATCTGTTCTTTGTCTTGTTTTGTAATTGTGTATATTGCTGTTGGTAACGAAGAGTTAACTTTCAGTGCTGCAGGTATTTTTGAGATGCATTGTGCATTTATAAATGTACATACATGGTAATGTCAGGATTTGCAATTTTCTGAAATATGGCTTGCAGGAGGCTCTTTGATTTGCTCCAACCATTACTCATATTATTTTCTTTTGTAGTAAAAGAAATTTTTTACAATTGGTAGAGCTTCCCCATAAGAGAATGCATAATTTAAATGTGAATGTACATAAGCAAAGTTGCATCTTTAAGTGTGTTTATATTTAAATTGAAGCCTAATAATACAAAAGTGTAGTAGATACTATTAAGTTTATTTGTTGGGGTCCTCAGTATGTTTATCCCATTTTAAGTTTTGACTGATTCAAACACTGAGAAACTGTATTTGTTTTGCTTTTGAGATTGTTTTGTTATTGAAAACTACTGCAGGTTCATCCATATTATTGTGTTGTGTGAGATGAAAATGCATTACAATTGTCTTATCAGTGTCGACTCTCAGGTGATTTTAGTTGAACCAATCAAGGGTTTCAGCTGTAGTTTTATTCATTAGTGACTGCAAAGTTTCAACTGTGCTTTCTATGTGATATTTGTATCATCTGCATATTGAACAATGGTTTTTGGTGAAATGTTTTTAAAGTCATTGACATATAATAAAAACAGCAAAGGACCCAAGATGGAACCCTGAGGGATTCCATGTTTTATGTTTTGTTAGTTTGATTGGCATTGTTTAATGTGCCCCTTTTCTGCAAAGGTAGTTTCTACCAACTGTTTTCTGTCTTCAAGATAGGATCTAATTCAGTTTAGTGCATGACCCCTTATGCCCATTCTTTTAAATTTATTAAAAAGTATCTTATGGTTTAATACATCACATGTCTTTGATAGAGCAAAGAAAACTCTTGAAATATTTGTTTTATTGTCTGCTCTTAAAATATTATTAACTAAAGAATGTAAAGCACTTTCTGTGGACTTGGGTGAAAAGATTTTCTTATCCCTCAACTTTATAACAAAAGCTTTTGCTGTCACTGTGCTTTCCCTCCAGATTCTGAACACATATATGTTACCTCCTTCATCCACCATCAATACAAACATATTACATACATATAACCACATAAAGTCCTCTTTTGCCTATATCTAGCATATGTACCTACCACCTTTAAGTGTTTTCAATTACTCCAAGTGAAATAGTACAATGTCTATTAATGCTTCAAATGACTATTTTATTGTCCTCACATTTTTTGATCCATTACTTTGGCTCTTATAATAATATTAATGTGGCAATGCTGACTAACCATGCTAATGGCATTTATGGATTTCCATCAGTAAGCTTACTTGCTTATTTCACTGCTGTGCTAAGTGTATGCAAAATAACAACATGAAAAGTAATATTAAAATAATAATGATAATGTTAATAATAATAATAATAATAATAATAATAATAATAATAATAATAACAATAATAATAACACTATATTAAGTGTGAAGAGTAGAGGAGTTACCTATCTAAAAATGTATTAATTATTTAAAAAAAACTAACAAATTTTAAAGCTTTCTTTATATCCAAAAAATAATAATAGGGGATCTATAGCCCCTATGACCACCCTCTCTACATGTGTATGGTGAGCCAGTCAACTAAACTATAGTGGTGTAGTTCTGGACAAACCTTAATGACTTTGCCTCATTCCATCTCAGTACTGCACATGCTATTTTACCACTGAATCGTCGTCCTCCAGGGACTAGTGGTATCGTGTTAGCCTCTAGTTCCCAAGGTTGTGGGTTCAAACCTGGCAGAGGGCGATGGATTTTTTCGAGCATAAAAATCCTTAGCATGGCTTCCTTTGGAAGGGAAGTAAAGCCGGTGGTCCCGTGTCATAGATTTATGGCACATAAAAGAACCTCAAGCCTGATAAAAAGCCCTCTGAGCAAAATTACCGGTATTTCATGCCCAATATAGAATGGGATGCTAAGGACCATAGTAGTTAAAGAGCGCCCATAAATAAAAAATAAATAAGTAAATAAAAAAAACCTACTGGACAGCTATGCTTTTGTTCCAGGAAAAGAGGATATGAACGTTCAATTATGTACAGTCATAGCTATGTCAATAGAGACAGAGAGAGAGAGAGAGAGAGAGAGAGAGAGAGAGAGTGCATGCGTGTGTGTGTGTGTGTGTGTCTGTCTCTTTCTTTATCTATTAAGCATTCATATACAGCATGCATACACAATAATAGCAATATTACTTGATCTGTGTTTAAATTGTGTATCATACATATATATATATATAACTAAAGCCTGGATTTTTATATAGTATATAATTAAGAAATATGTACACAAATGTGTAGTAAAATATATAATTAAATATGTAACATATAATAATTTAAAATTACATTAAAAGCTTACCTTTAAATGAAAAATAATTTATTTCACTGCTGGTGATGTTTTGTACAACCACATTTATTGCTTTTATTTCTCTACAGTGCTTCACAATCATTATTTTAAATTATTATTTATTTGTTAATCAGATAATCATGATCACAAATTTCACTTTCACAGTTTTCATGGCATTTTGTGAATGCTTCAAAGTTATTCGTAAAACATGTGGACCAACTTATATTAATAAAGTAACACAAAAAGATGTGTCTCCAAAAACAATAATTGAAGAAATTAAGGATTAGCAAGTAACATAAAAACACAAGAAACTGATCTTTCAACATTACAAGGTGTAGAGGACTGTGCTTGAATAAGACCATTGTTGATATATGAAGCAAATATTGAAACTTCGGAAATGTACAATGTCAATAATATTTAATCTTCACTTTAATTGTAAATTAATTATTAGCATTTATAAAATAAAAACTAGGCAGGCATAGAGAGAAAGAAAACATAAGTATGATAAATAATTAAGAAAGGACATACAAAATGTTTACTTTTATGTAAGTTTGTGCAAAATATGTAATGCATGCTGAAATATGTAAAATGGAAACTTCAGTATAGCAATTCTCATGCTTCAATTCATAGAGATTTTCTGTTTCTGTGTATCCACATATGAAATAATAGAATATGTAATTACATAAGAGTTCGAGATCTACATATAACAGTGTTAAATGATTGATATCCTTCTTACTTTGACTTGTGACACTAGTTTGAGGTTCAGTAATTGAATTATGAGTGAAAAGTTCTATCTGTCTGGATATACTTTATAAGTATGATCTATTCAAATGATTTTTGATCATTCACTACTAGTCCATACCTTTATTCAGTTATTGAAATTATATGGTAGTTTGTCCAAGTTTATATTATTAACATAGTCTATGAATTTCTTAGTATAGTTATACATTAATTTAATCTTGTTGTTGGTCCATTTTCCATATTTTCTCAAAATAACATTCCTAAATGATGAACATTCCTTTTTGAATATTTGACACTAAAATAACACATGTTCTGCTGTCTGGTATTCTGCCCCATGTGCAAACTTTGTACTGTCTTTGATTTCGAAGAGGAAAAGGTAGGCATTGAATTTCCCATGTCCCACTAAAAAGGTAATGACATTATTGTTAAGTAGTAAGCTTATTCTTATGCTATCTTTAACACTGGGGAAAATGATTTGATTGCAGTACCATTTGTACCTATGGTACTATTCCATTCCCTATCCCATGTGCGTGCGTGTGTGTTGCCAGTATGAACCAATTTCCTTGTATTTATTAACTTATTTCCATGATTTGAACCTACCTACTGTCTTAATGTAGTGTTGCACTAAAGTACCAAAAGGGATACATGTTGGCATCAACATACCAACATTTGTAAATATCCATGGGTGCCTAAAGGAGTTTGAAAATAATGATTAATACATATAGGACTGAGGGATATGGAAGCCCAGCTCTAAATTCCTAAGAATATTTGTCAAAAGAAACAAAAGCTACCTTACAATCTTTAGTCTAACTCCAAGCATTTATCTCAGTACAGTTGAACCTCACTTACGCATTATTCACTTCTACGTTTTTCATAGATATAGCTTAAATATCATTAGGCACTGCACTTTGTCCATTCATATCTAGTCAATTATACGTGTTTTGATAATGTTTTTTTGTGAATATGTCACATTTCTCTGGTCCTCATGTATGAAATATATTCATTCACTTACTCACTTATGCATTAACGTTTATACTGTGGCAACCCAGGGGGCTATCCACCCAGGGGGATTGCTTACAACACAGGGAATAGGTTCAAATGATAGAGCTGGTCAGGACCGGGATGCAAGGCACCATGAGGGTGCTCAGGGAAGGGGGTGTTAAATAAGTACCCATGGATTGTGCATGTAAAACCTAATGACCATATTCTTGAATAAATTACAGTGATGTTGGTGACCCTCGGAAAACGGGAAGGTGGTCGTGCAAGAATTTAATGATACCCACACATGATTTACCTGTCGAACTCTCGGAGATATTAAAAATAACACAGTATAAGGGTTAGCTTATTAGGATGGGGCCCAAAGCCCTCGACAGACGTGATCTCTGCGTCATTACGACTCGTGAAGCGAATTTAGAGGGTTGACCCACTTTCGTGGTCAATAAATATGATCCTGAGAGACAGCTCAGCTGCCCGATGGCCTAAAGCCTAGCGCTACCTTCATTACAACATTTCTTGAAACATTTGCTGCAACTCTCCGTCCGTGGATATAACTCCACGTCGGACCGCTACACTACTCCCAAGGTGGAAAACTTCCTATCACGTAATGTCGTGGTAAATGTCCCCCTCCGTGGTGTAGTGGTTACCATGCTAGCCTCTAGTTCCCGAGGTTGCGGGTTAAAACCCGGCGGAGGACGATGGATTTTTTCGGACGGAAAAATCCTTACCATGGCTTCCTTCGGAAGGGAAGTAAAGTCGGTGGTCCCGTGTCGTAGATTTACGGCACGTAAAAGAACCTCAAGACTGATAAAGAGGCCTCTGAGCAAAATTACCGGTCTTCCACGCCCAATATAGAATGGGACGCTAAGGAGCACAGCAATGGACAGCGTCCATAAATAAAACTCAATTTCAATTTACCACGGAATAATTTAGAAAAGGCCGAACAAGAAAAGAGAGATGTCAAAGCCTTGTCCTAGAGGTGCAGGTCCTGTCCCATTCGCGGATCTAAGGAGAAGATAAGGCGTTACAGCACAGTCAGCTACAGGTATAAAACCTTGGCTTGCTAGGACCTTTGTCACCTCCCGCTCCAACGTAAGACTTGGAAGACACGGAAAATACTTTTTAAGGGTTGGGACATCATAGGATTTTGGGTTCGACCTTTGGGTCTACTTGCAAATCTGTTGGCCTTCTTCTGCCTATTTCCTGTGCTTCGGCATTGTCCGACGTCCTTGCACATTCTTTTGGTTTATCTCGTCTTGCTATAGTGGCTGATTACAAGTGTCGGGTCTGTTTCCTGCTGAGTGCACATCTATGCTTATCAGCGGTAGCTTGTACGAATATGTTTTCACTGGACTTGATAGCTTTCAGCAATATAAATATCTCTGCCGCTACGTTCGTAGTACCAGCGTATCTCTTTCCTACTGCCCTTATAGTCGTCTCCCTGTTTCTCGTTCGGCTGCAACTGCTCCTCTACTGTTGACCGCAACGCTGAGGGATGGTTTTGAGGCGGATTTACTTTAAGGAAAGGGGGAGGGATCGTTTAACTTTCGTTCTCAGGGATGAGCCTATTAACAGATGCGGGAGTTGAACTTTGGAAGTGTGTACCCCTGCCGACTGTCCTCCTGTCTCCTGAATTTTGAAAAGGGGAAAGAAACAAAAACGTTTTAATCTACCCACCAGGTATGCCATGACATTTGTTAAGCTCTTGCACGCATTAGCTTGACTGTACATTTTCCCTTTTGCAAAATTTGTTTTGGACATTCTTCATTTGTGTCTGCTCCAGCTCTTGTCTACATGTCATGTTTCTAAAAAGAGATATGGCTACATTGGGTGAGTGTGTTATTTTGTTTGTTCTTTTCTTTTTTCATATTGTTACTACTGCCTGGCTCTCTTATGACCCAGCTGGATTTTGTTGTTCCAGCGTGGCCGTTTTGTTGTTCTTTGGGGGTAAGCCACCTTTACTCTGGTCTGCCATCTTGCTCCTCCTTATCCCGGGGATCTGAAACGCTTTTACAGTTATATTACTTTTCTGTTTAAAATATTAAAACACTTCCTCTCTTCTGCTTATCCTTTGTTCTCTTTTTTTCAGAAGATATGCAGGTAGACCTCTCCCGGTCATCAATCTCGAAATCCGATCCCTTTTTCTCTAAAACTCCCTCCTGGAGTATTCGTGTTCCTTTATCCTCCTAATTGGAAATTTATTCCACGGGGCGCATATAGGCTGGCTCGAGAATTTTACCTGTATCTGAGAACACAATATTTACTTTTGCTAGTTTCTCATACTTACACTGACTTTCAAAACTCAGGGGGCGGGCGCAATTCGACTTGCCTCGACCTTTGGAACATTGTCCTCTCCTTTTCCTTAGCGTTCATACTACGTGATTTTATTAAAGAGCGTTTTTGACATTTTTATCTGTACGACTGTCTACTGGGGTCGCACATTCGAAGCTCCCTGTATTCTGCTTTGATAATATCTATAGGCTTACAACTTGTTGAAAGAAACAAAAGAACTTAAAAGAAATTGCTGCGAGCCCTGCGGCTAGTCCTAACTCTAAGCTTTGAGGGAGACGCTACATTTTTCCATGGTACCTGATTATTTTATAAATACATTTAAGCAATTTTACCTGCTCTCCACTCTTTTTGCACTTATCCATCCAGCTAGCTTTCCTTTCCTCTTGTTGGTAAGGACTGCTTCATTCATTTTAGTGGTCTTACTGGCTTCTTTCCTGCAGCAGTCCTAAATATCACTGATAAATTAGAGTTATATATACATTGAAAAGTGCAAGTGGAAAAATTTTATTTCCTCACTCTTATTTACTCTGTGTTGGTTTTTTTTTCATTCCCTCCCTTTCCTTCTATCTATCCTGCATTCCTCAGATTTGCAATTTTATCCACATGAGCAGCCACTGGGTGTTCAAAGTTTAACTCACACGTGTAACTGAGGAGAATGCTGAATCAGGGTCTGTTTACCCGTTGCTTCTCTATGCCGCTGCCTAAAGTGTAGTTAGCGGTTAATTCTGCTCTTCGCAAGTTGTAGTTCTCGCTCCACTTCCATATATATTATTTCATGCAACATCGCGTGTGGAGTTTTGTGCGTTACCTGGTATGCTGTTCCGGCGAGAGTTTGCTATCTGTGTGTGTTGTATGTCGTGGGTTTTTAATGGATATATTTGTGTTTAGTTAACTAATGAGGATATTTCTCCTTTTTTCCGACCGTGTTTACGCCTGCTCTTATTCTGTCCCGTGGTCCGTTCCTGTTGCCAAAATCAAATTCCATTTCCTCCCGTTTCTGATCCTGGTGGCTTTGGGGGGTATTACTTGCATTTAGATGTTTACAGAACCACTTTTCAAAATCTTATCCTATCGCAGTTATATTGTGATGCGTGGTATTGAAAAACGTGTTTCGATTATTTCCATTGCCTCTTTCTCCTTCCATCCGTCCTTTCTCTTGCTAGTATTTAAGCATCGTGCGAAATTGTTTAATACTAGCTGATTCAGTGTCCCTCTAAGCTAATCTTCGTCACATTGTTCTTCTATGTATTTTCTCTTGTAACTAGTACTATAACATTAGGCTTTTGCTTATCATTCGTCTGCCACACTAAGTCTAACATTTATTTTCTTATAAATTTATGACTATCAGAGCCATCACACTGTACACCACAAATTACTTGTAAAGTTGCGTTGTCCTACTTTCCTGAAAATTCCCCATTCTATAGTTCTCACATGTAAAATTTAGCTTGGAGAACTGAGCTCCACCTCACTTATATGTGCCATAAATTATATCAAAATAACTTAACTTCAAAAATAATACTAAGATTAAAATTAATGAAATTTTCGCGTGTAATTTTACACATATATCAGACATTCCATCTATAGTTCTAGTCTTTGTACTACAATAAAGGTATGTGGAAAACACATTAAAAATCCTATAATTCATGTACACATGTTCCTGGAGGCGTACACCATAAAATATTCCTCAACATCGTCAACTTCTCAATATCATTCATTATCTTAGTCCCGAATTCAGCTCCTGGAAACACAACAAACTCGGCTCAGAACTCCATATCTGAACATTTAAACTATTAAACATGTGCGGAAACAAGAGGACGCATTTCGGATTACCTCTTGCTACTACACTTCAGACGCTTCTTTCCCTTGATACCCCTAAAAAAAAAACTTGGGTTGCATATATTGCCATCTGCTCTACAAAAAATACTTCAATTACGGCTTCAGGTACGAAAACATATACTATATTGTATTAAAACAAATCACTCAAACGATTTCCAAACATTGGAGTACTATCACAGAAATTCAAAACTTGAAACCATTCTTATTTTTCTCTTACTTTCCTTCATCCTCTTCCTGTAATTAAAATTCGTGTTAATGTATTTATACGTAATATACTATTATCAACTTCGAGTAGTCGAATGTTAGGTATACGTATTCAATTCATTTTATTTAAAACTTAAAACCTTTCTTGTTTCTCTTACTTTCCTACATCCTTTTCTCCTTTTTATTGGCATGTATTATTACGTGGGCGCGAGGGACATTGTATTTTATCATTTCATGTGTAAAAGGACTTTCGTTAATGTGTGGTGATGGAAAGTATAACGTCCGGAATTTTCACTTCTCTTGTAGTGTGTGGCAACCTCGTAGCGTTTCTGTAACACCAATGCTCGCTGTGTATGCGAAATATGCCTCAGGTATGACTCGTGATCCTGTCAGCGGAAACTATTTTTCTTTCGTAAAAATCGTTAGCATGGTTTCTTCGGAAGGGAAGTAAAGCCGGTGGTCCCATGTCGTAGATTTACAGCACGTAAAAGAACCTCAAGCCTGATAAAGAGGCCTCTGAGAAAAATTACCGGCATTTCACTCACAATATAGAATGGGACGCTAAGGACCACAGCAGTTAAAGAGCGTCCATAAATATAAAAGGAAATATTCTTCAACACAGTAAATGGATTTAAGGTAAGTAAACTATTGCATCAAATATCATAACTAAACTTGGATAAGCCATTTAACTCGCGTCCTGAATATATTTTATTATATTATATAAATCTGATGAAACTGTTGTGCAGAATACTAATTATCCTTGAATATATTTATAAAAATGAATATACACTGTCGTAAATTGCAACACCAAGAAGCAAACGCATGAATTCAATGAGTAAAATACCACAGGTTAGGTACATGACAAGTAACAAATGATAAACGTTTCAAATCTATACATGACCTTTGAGCCCTAAAATTCAGTATTTGGTGTGGCCTCCATGCGCTGCAATTAGAGCTGCTATACGCCGTGGCATTGAATCAAAAAGGTTCTGAATAAGTTCCTGAGGGATTTTCCTCCACGCAGTTTGTATTCGAGCCCACAAAACCGTGACACTGGTTACTGGAGGACCGTGACGCACCAGGTGCCGACCAACCATATCCCAGACATGTTCGATGGGCGACATGTCAGACGAACGTGCAGGCCAGGGAAGTAATGATAACCGTCCCTCTTCGAATAAGGCTTGTACATTTCTCGCAATATGTGGCCGGGAATTGTACTGTTGAAATGTGGCCTGTGAAGATGCCTGAAGCAGGGGCAGTACCTCAGGCTCTACAACCGCCGTTAGGTACTGGTTGCTGTTCAAAGTGCCCTCAATTCGTAGAAGGCGAGATAGGTTGTTGTAAACAATGGAGCCCCAAACCATCACACCTGGTGTTTGTCCGCTATGCCGCTCAACAATGCAGCCCTCCACGTTGCACTCACCACGGTGCTGCCGGACACATATATGCGGCCATCGCTGTGGGACACATTGAGGCGGGACTCGTCCGAAAAGACTACATTTTGCCACTCAGTACCCCAGTGACGGTGTTCACGTGCCATTGCAGTCGGAGTAGCTTGTGGTTTCTGGACAATGGAAGCCGATGTAACGGCATGCATGCAACCAGTCCAACCTGCAGCAGACGGCGACGAACCGTTGATGCAGATAAGTTCATATCTGTTGCAGTGATCCAGCGTCGAGCCAACACTGTGGATGAAGCTGTACGGTCCGTTATGGCCATGTGGACAAGATGACGGTCATCCCGTTCTGTGATCATGTTCCGTAGTCCAATACCCGCTATTCGCTGCGTACGACCTTCATCTATCCATTGCTTCCCACACGCATCACTGTCGTAGCAGCATGCTCTGTACGAGCCGAAATGTCACGTTATGACAAACCCACTTCCCGGAGACCGATCATTCTGCCCCGTTCGTACTCTCACATGCCGATATGTCTCCCTTTGACGTCTACGAGGCATGATGGCACTCATTTTATTGTTTCCACCTTGTTTGACAGCTCTGCACTGACTACACTGGGCGCAACACCGACCTTGTCGAACCGACACGAGAGGGCTGTGCTCGGCCTACGTGTACCCCATCTCTCTGCAAACCTAATCACTTATTGCTTGCACACTCTTCTACACTTCCACCAAGTTTGGAGTTATTCGGAAAATTCTTTCTTGGTGTTGCAATTTTCGCAAACGGCAGTATATATATGATTTCTCAGAAAACTGGAACTGTTACCCTTTTGTGCACTCCGCATGCTTGGTAGTTACAAGCTTCTCATGTTATTCGTATCCTACGTGGCATAACTATTCTGGTAACGGTTTGTTTGTTTCGCCTTTACTTTTGAGCTTAAAGCTAACTTAAATAATGTTTATATATGATGAAGCTGAAAAAGAAATCTTATACACCAAGGCTATACATCTTATTGCTAAATTTTTAGAATAGTGCATGCACCTATAAATATGTCATGATACAAGGGGCGAGAGGGTGGGTACACCACCTATGGCATTTTCAATAGCCTAATCTTAAGGGTTGGATCCCGGGTGTCCCGTAGAGTAATGAATTTTCTGAGGGCAGCAAATTGTAGTGGAGGTGGAAAAATAATCGTGGGTTTTATCCATGGTGTGGCAGAGGGAGAGGGAAAAAAGTTCAGATAACTATTCAGTCATTATTGCCAAAAATTTTGTACTCTGCAAAAAAAGAAGCTAAATTCTTATATATATATATATATATGAAAATTTAAAATGGTATACTCACATTAATATGTTAATAAACAAATAAAGTAGTGTCTGTTTCGCTATAAGGTAGCAAGAATATCAATAAACGTAGTAGCACTGAGTGGTATATTTTGCTTACTTTCATTTTCTCATGCCCTATGGGTTAATTCTCTGGAGAAATTCGACATACAGTATGGAAATCTTTAGAATACAAAAGAGCATAGTTAGAATCATCATGAATAAACTGGCAAAAGTAGCTGTAAGCAGTTATTCAAACAGTTAAAACTATTACCTTCACCAGTAGTATATATATTTGAACTATAGTTATATATGAAACAGAACATCAACACATTTATAGTTAATTCCTAAATATACAACACAATACCTGTAACAAAGAAAAACTTTCTGTAAGCATGCATAATATAACTCTTTATGAAAGGGAATTTATCTACATGGGTATTAAATTATACAACCACCTTCTGGTTATGTACAAGAATATTAAAGTTATAAATTGTTTAAAAATAAATTATTTCATTTTATATTACAAAATTGTTTTTATAATACACATGATTCAATAGAAAGATATAAGATGATAAATTGCAAATAATGCATATTGATATGAACTAATTATGTTTTTTGTATTTGTAATAAATGTGATGATTCCAGTATCACTGTAATGATTAAAATGGATAAATAAAGAACTTGAACATGATTACAGGTTATGTTTATCACTTAAATGCTTTATATGGGGTTCCAAAATGGTAGATTGTATGCTTCCCTTGTTAGTAGCAACATATGAAGGTTATCGAAACCATCACTAGAGCACAGAAAGAAATGTACGGAACAATGACAGCTGCAACAACAAGGTATACAATGATATTCATTGTACTTGGAAACAGTTCATGTGAATGTAAAGCAAATCCCAGCAATATTATCACCAGGGGCAGACTGTGTGTCATTAACAGTGCTGGTTTATGTGACATAATATGTACAGGTAAAACATAAATGTGCAGCAAAAGGTGCATATGTGACCTGTTCTCTATTTAACTGTGTACCAGTGTCAATAACACATGTATCAAATATGCTGACAAGAGGGTAAACATTTGTTATCATTAAAATTTCCCCCTGCCCACATCTGTGTCATAGGGATAGTGTGTCTACCTGACATTCAAAAGGTCAGACTTCTAATCTTGGTTAGGGTGAGTTACCTAGATAGTGTTTTGTCTGAGTTTTCGCTTATCCTGGGAAGACAAATGTCAGGTAACTCTTAAGTTTGAGGGACCCCAGGCCCATTTGAGCATCATTTCAGCTATTTTTTTTTTTTTTCCATTCACATCCAATATGACCTATCCGGTTAAAGGATACTAAGCTTCAAGCCAAAAACAATTTCCCACTCCCCTTTACCCTCTTATTAAAGATCTGTAAAGGAACTACTATCCAGCTTTGATCTACTCTCTAATATGTAATGCAAAAATCTACAGCAGAGAAAAGCAGAAAATCAACTTTATTACTGCATTGTTTCCCAAATCAACTTTGGGCTGCATTTACAAAACAAAGTGCTTTCTTTCAGGAGCAGTATTAAAGGGTAGGTTGTATGGGCTGAAGCCCACTGGAAAGTCATTTGAGCCCACCCTTAAGCTCCCCACATGAAAATAAATATTTGGTGAATAATGATATACAATTTAAGAATGTATAGCAGAGTAATGTTTAAAATAACATATACTAATAACATGACATTTTAATTAATTTTCCAAGAGTGAGTCTCGGTGAAAAGCATTTTGTACCTTGCTAGATCTCTTGAGGAGTTTTGTTTCATATTTTATTAATTGTTAAAAATAACAATATCATGGTTAATTAAGTTTCTCTGATGTAATGTAATACACATTTTCTTGTATTAATCCTGTAATACAGTTCACTCAAGCATTAACTAGGCAGGTACTACTATTTTAGTACTTGTTTATAACAGCAAAGCATTCATATAATCTGTGCTGTTAATAATTGAGGAATATACCAATGCATCAGCATACATTAATTTGATCCAAAGCCCCATTGCTTAAAAACTAGAAGGCAATACACATATGCTATGAAATGATCATTGGTTGAGAATTAAGGTAATTTATCTTTGTGCAAAAACTAATACTATAAAGTTCACCCCCACTAATATTGCCTGCTTGTTGGTTAGGTGCTGGCCTTCTGATTCCAAGGTTGTGGGCTCAAACCTGGCCCAAACCGATGTTGTTTTTTTTTTTTTTTTGGAAGTGTGCTTAAAAGTGTTAGAGCCATGTCGGTAGATTTACTAGAATGTAAAAGAACTCTTGCAAGACAAAGTTTCAGCATACCAGTGGTGCTATGATCCTGGCAATTGACCTCACTAACAAGCTAAATATTTATTTTACTAATATTGCCATCGCCCAGGTTGGAAGTTCTGGAACTGATGCTGCTAACATACCTTAAAATACCAAATATGCAATACAAACATGACTCCTTGTGCTCGTGCCTTCGCCAGAAAGAACAAAGCAAGTCAAAGTTGCAGTCAACTGGCAGCAGCTGTGCAGTAAAGTATATAATTTTTTTTTTAAATGAAAAGATGGTCAGGGCACAACGGCTACCTTATAATGTAGTAAAGCTGCACAAAAAATTTCTTACATTTTAAATAATACCTCACCAAGCTTATTGAAAGCCAAAACTTCATTATTTTATACATTTTTAAAAATGTATACTAGTATTTAAGATGTAGATAAATACTTTTTCAATACAAAAAATACTTTAACTATGTTCTTAAGGATGGTTGTAGGTAATTAGTGAAAACATTTCTGCAAGGGAATGGTTTGAAAGTCGATATCCAGTGCACTTATCTCTTTGGAAACACATTATTGGAATCCACATTGCTCGCATATAAAAATGACATTATTGAGGAGGAGCAGTTGGCCGTCATGTGACTACTGAAGTGGAGATTTCCAACAGCAGTACTTCAGAAATGGAGAGGGAGATGTAGTCTGACAGAAAATTCACAGTACAATCTGTATGTACAACTAGAATGAAACTGGGGATGTAGTTCTCAAATGAGGGTGTGTCTGTGGAATATTGCAAAGACTGCTAATAGAACAGGAACATCTATCAGAACAGTTGCTATCTACTGCTTCATCTAGACTGCAGGATTTTTAACTGATTTCTAAAAATGATTAACAGCTAATGATTGACTAATCTAAAATTCAGATAGAAGTGAAGAAAACCTGAGAAAATATTTGCTAACTAGTAAAGGAGAAAAGAATTAGTCTTTTGAGACTATATTTCAATGGAAAGGATAAGAGGCTCATAGAAGAAAAGAGCGGAAGTAAATACAGACACATTACAAATTAACATACTAGGTACAGAACCCAACATATTGGTCGTGCTTTAATTAGTGGTTCATCAATATAAGAAACATTTCTTCAGCTGTGCTTCAAACTTTAAGTAATAAAAATGTAACTTTAACTAATTTGGTTGCTTTATAGGATGTGATGAAAGAAATAGAAATTGGATGCTCAAGGTGGAATTATAGTGACTATTAAAACTCATGTTGGAAGCCTCTGCAGTGGTGCATTTGTTTGTTGCATATTAACGTTACACAATCTTTTATGAAAACTTTATGGACAAAAACCTGGGCCATGTACATATACAGGGCCTATAGGGAAGTAGCTATAGAACTATGAGAAATGAGCTATTGTAAAATTTCAAACAATTGCTTCAGAAATTCATTGATGTGGTATGTAAGAGTTCTGATCAGAAATATTTGTTGGAAATGTGCCATAATGAGTGGATATTGCACATCGCAAATAACCAATAAGAATCCAGGAACATTACCACATGCCTACTGGCTTAACAACTCAAGTAGAATCTTTCAACTGTACATTTCTGCAGAAAACTCAACAGAAAATCAGAAAATCATAGCACCATATGTGATTTGTCTATGCTCTGATTTGATTTTCAATTAAAATTAAACCATTCAGTGAGCATGGTGCTCAAAATCTTTATAAGATGATGGTGTTGTCAAGATTTCTGAATGTTAACAAAACGATTTATAAAAATATATTTCATGCTCATCTTGAGCATTTCTTGGTGGTGTTGTAGACTGCCAAGAGGCCACATACTAGGGAAATGGCCATTGTAAGAATATTAGATGCCTATAGAAATGGAAGAGGTATTTCAGATTCCATTCAATGATTTCAGGTGCCTAGGCTTAATTGATGCTGAGGACTAGGCTTCGGACACGGTTGCTGTTTCGTTGCATTTTGACTGGAAAACAGTTACGTACGCACAGGGTTTCACTGAGACCTCCCCCTCCCCAAGCACTGCCAGCCATTCGCTCTAAGTAAGCGATAAGTACATATACAGCCTGTTCTTAAGTTATGAAGTCCAGTCATCATTAGCTGACAAAACATGCCAAAAATAACCAGTAAGAAGAGCGTCTTACTTGTAAATGAATTTGATGTAAGAGGGGAAAATATATTTTGTAAAGTATGCCACATTGAAATAAAAGGAGAGAGAAGGGTTTTTTTTATTGCAAGACACTGTAAACAAACAACAACAAAACAAAAAAAAAACCCACTCACATAATATGACATTGCTTCCTAGAAATAGGGGGTGAGGATATATTATACACATCAGAAACCAAGAACTCATGTCGCCAAACTGAATTTTACAGGGATTTGTGTGATATGATGGTAAGCGCAAACATTCCATTTAATAAGCTGCAAAATCCTGCTTTTGAAAAGTTTCTAGTGAAATATACAGCTATGAAAGTTCCTTGCGAGTCCACATTATGCAAATATTATTTGTCTCCTTGTTATGATGATACTCTGAATAACATTAGACGTTCTGTGGGAGATCATAATATTTGGATTTCGAAAGACAAAACCGCAGATGCTACTAGGGAATCTATAGCTAATGTGGTCATAGGAATATTATCTCCTGAACCTCCAGATAAAAACTTCTTGTTAACATCTGAGGTTTTAAACGAAGTTAACCACTCTTCCATTGACATGCTGGTTGACAGTACAATGTCTCTTCTATGGCCAGAAGGCATAAAACCTGAGAACATATTACTATTTGTGATGGATGCAGCCCCTTATATGGACAAAGCTGCTTCCAGAATCAAGGAATGCTATCCCAGAATTATACATCTGACGTGTTTAGCTCATGGTCTGCACTGCGTGGAAGCATTTTTCTGATGTAGCTGATTTCATCTGAAATATATATAAAAAAATATTTTAAAGGCCCCTTCTGGGACACTAAAATTTAGAGAATTAGTACCAGGAATTCCTTTGCCACCTGAACCTATTGTGATACGGTGGGGTTCTTGGTTGATGGCTGCTCTGTACTACTACGAGGATTACAACCAGATTGTGTTCATGTAATTAGCAAATTTGACAATGAAGCAAGTTCAGGTATTAAAATTGCAAAATCGTTGATACGTCCACAGCTGTGTGAACATTTGCAGTTATTCAATAATATATTTAAGGATATTCCATTAACAATAAAACAATTCGAATCATCACAGATGTCAATGCAGGAGTCTTTAAAACTTGTCGAAAATTTGGCACAGCAATTTACAGAAGTAAGTGAATGTTCTGCTGCTAAAATAGCAAAGCAGAAAATGAAGAGTGTTTTAGATAAAAACCCAAGATATGCGATTATGTGCCATATTAGGGACGCCATTCTCAATAATGAAAATACATGTTTCCCAGATGCCAACGTTCCTACATTTCGTTTTGCACATCACATCATGTGATGTAATGTGGAACAGAGTTTTTCAAGATATAAACTTTGTTTGAGTTATAATATAAGACATTTTGCTTTCGATACATTCAGAAAATATATTGTAATCCATTGCAATAGTTGTCCTCGCATGTAAATCACACCTGAAACTGATTATTTCATCTGCTACAGATTAGATTTATTATTTTGTTCATGTTATTTATACTTTGTAATAAAAACTTACGGTACTACAGAACTGTACACTTACTTCTGTGCCACCTATACCTATAGCATATACAGCACTCAGCACAAATGCAGTAGTGCATGAGACTACTGCCCCTCTCCTCTTCGCTCGCCAGTATAATAGAGGTTAACTTAATCATGTCATGTCCGAAGCCTACTGATGACAATGCTAATATGATTTTCTGGGACTGTGAAATTACCAAGCCACTGGCATTAGATAATGTTAGCAGCAAGGACCTAGAAAAGATAGTTGAAGGAAGAGTTGTACATGGTAGTATAATAATTGCACAATTTCCATGCCATACACAAGCAGTTGAAAGAATGGTGAAGTTTGTAACAGATGCTTCAGCAAAAGTACATGGGCAGAGAAATAGAGATTTACACACACAAAGTAGACTAAATGCTATAAGAAGTGCCTTCATATGTAACAACAAAATATTACTTTTCTGGAAAGTAATTAAGTGAATATAGCAATAAATGTTAAAACAACATTTACAAACAATGAGTGGATGGTTGGGATGGAACTTTATATACAGCCATCTTCTTGTGGCAAGTTCTCTGTTGATGCAGCCTGGAATATATATTATTTATTTGGACAAATATTAAACATTTTTAACTGCTAGTTGACACAAATCCATCTTAAAGATTATTTTCAATGGAGACTTTTATTCTGCAGCAAGGCCAAGGGAAAAGCTGTAAATACTAAGAACAATTTACTCTAAAATGTGAAAATCTGTAAAGAAATAGCAAGAAACAGGCTTAGTAAAAAATTAATTTAAGAGCATAGCATACAGAAGGAGAAGTGCGTGCTCTCCCAAAGTAGCTATGGTGCATTGCTTAGATGGCACCACTGCTGCTTGCAACACAATGAAAGCATGCATGTGCTACTAGGTATAATAAAACATCAGTAATTTACATTTTTGAAGATTTCAGCTGCTGGAAATCCAGGTATCTCCAAGGATATTATGCAGCCTTAGATGTAGCGATCCCCTTCCTTATTTATTTAATGGAGAGGAAAAATCTGCATTTCAAGTAATGAATACAAGTTTAACCATAAGACAGACTATATGGCCTTCACAGTAACCTAACAGTGGCCACTTCACTTGAATTACATTTAAGCCATCCAGGCATTCCAAACAAAGATCACCCCAAAAGCTGTTTGCACAGGATAACTTTCCAGAGACAACCTTCTTCACACATGATAGTACACCATAAACACTTCTTGATGTGTATGTGAGATATGCAAGATCCTGCTAGAATCAAATTCCTTAATTAGTATTAGAGAAGTAGGCACATTTTCTGTCATCCTCCGTGGTGTAGTGGTTACCACGCTAGCCTCTAGTTCCCGAGGTCACGGGTTTAAACCCGGTAGAGGGTGATGGATTTTCTCAGGTGTAAAAATTGTTAGCATGGCTTCCTTTGGAAAGTAAGTAAAGCTGGTGGTCCCATGTTGTAGATTTACAGCATATAAAAGAACCTCAAGCCTGATAAAGAGGCCTCTGAGCAAAATTACCAGTCTTTCACGCCCAATATAGAATGGGACACTATGGACCACAGCAGTTAAAGAGCATCCATAAGAACATTTTCTGTTGATTTGGCATGGAGAAGTGTGGAATACAGCTTGCATGTTCCAAATTGTTAGTGCATGTCATAGAATGTATCCCACTAAATAGTAAACCATACATTCTTTTCCAGCATTAATTTCAGTTACATTCGGCAAATGCCTGAAATATGAATTTTACGGCCAACAATCTCAATTTTGTCTTCAAATTGTGCCCTTATTGTACAGTTCTTATTTTCGTTACTTTTGGAAGAGAATGCATTTTGTTTACAAAAGAAGTGAGAGGAAATTCAGATTATTCACAGTTTTCCCTTTAGATAAAGTAAGCTTTGCAGGTATGTAGATAGATTGAAGCATTTGTAGGTGCAGAAAGTCAACAGTGGACAGATGATCATCACAAGTGTATTTGGGTTAAACTACATTCTTCCCTAAGTTTAACTTCATAAAAAATTAGCACTCCAACACTCATTCTGTTCCATTATACTAAAGAAAAACCTCCTAATGGCATTTGTAGCATGGTACTTAATGCCATAAGGATATTTAAGAACCTTTACTAATTTTCTTAAGTGAACTTCAGAGGGCATAGAAGCAAATCATGGCTTAAACAGTATCTGTAACCCTTCGAAGATTTTATTTTCAAAAGTAGAGAATCCAGGAGAATTCATCATCATACCACATTCCCTTTTATATTTTTTAACACTGGCCTTTTTAACATTGTCTACTATAATTTTTTCTTTTTGCTTTTTTTGTTTGTTTTTTTTTTGGGAGGGAGGCTAATAGATGCAAACTGTTTTGAATGTGTTAAAATGGTTTGCATTTTAACATTTGCAATGTTATCTGTAGAAAATTTATTTTAGCTATCTGTGAATTTAAATTGTATCATAATCAATTTTATTTTCTGGTTCTTTAAAATTTATTCTGCAAATTTGTCCATCAGCAATGCTTGTCTTTTCATGGGAGACTTGCATTTCCTAATCGACTTTGAAAAGTACTTGGGAAAATTAGGAAATGTATGCAGAACTGCATCTGGCTTTAGTTTCCATCTCTGTCTTTGTATTTCTACTATTACTCCATTCTACTACTTTTATTTAACAGTTAGTGGAAAATGGAGTGTTATGAGTAAGTTTTCTGTCTTTACTAGGGGTGGCCTTTTCCTATTTTGAGAAAATACTTCTATCTTTGGGTGGTATAAAGAAATGTCTTGTACCTGTAGAAGATCAACTGTATCCGAACCTGCAGTCAGGTGCAATCCTTTATGCACTGTATTCAAAAAAGTAATAGTTATGCAGATGTTTTGCACATAACACAACTTTCACTGAATAACAGAGATACAATCTGAAGACTGACATTGGTCACAAATGTAAGTATTTACTTGGTTGCGCATTATAAAGCAATTAACAAGCTTACTAATAATGGCTAAATCGGCATACCTGCCATTGCAAGTAAATGTGCTGCCACTGCTTCAGACAACCACTACTTCCTCTGTTTGGCTTATGACAGCACACAAGAGAGATTACACTTCTCCTTCTATACACTAAGATAAGAGTTCTGAAATTGTCTGTTAATTGATTACAGACCATGATGTAACTTTTGCACTTAGCTGTTTTTGAAATTTGCAAAAACAACTTATATCCCTGTTTTGATACACCCTATTGTGTAGTGGCGCATCTCTCATGCTTTTATCTTACTTTTTTCTATTGCTGTGTGCATGCAGGGTCAACACTGTCTAAATAAATACTCTTTTTTTGCACATGAAGATTTTATGTATTTATGATTGCTCATTTCAAAATAATATTCAAACAAAAATTGTGACAATCACTTTAAAAGAAAGAAAAAAAGGCATATATATTTATACATTTTAACCTAGAACATTTATTCAATTTACTTCCACTTTTTAGCACTGTCATATGGGATTGTACAAAAGTAAGTTTATAAGTAATATCTGCTTCTGTTCTGAGTAAGATAAAAGCTAATATATATTGAACCCAACCCTCTTCCTTTGTACTTCACTACTGATCAGCATATTATTTCAAAGCCAGTACTATAACATTTTAAAATGGAACAGCACAAAAAATCAATTAGTTTCAATTTCCAGTTGTATGTTCCAGATTTCCAGAGGATTACAAAGATCAGAACAGTGGAGCAATATAAGAATAATTGCTTCACTGATGATCTTGATCATGGCACATAATAATTTTAGGTACCATGTTTAACTGCTATAAACAATAGAGCTGGCTGATTCTTTTTAACTATCAGTATGGTCGTTGCTAACTGCATCACTTATAGTCTTATTTTTGTATTGCTCGCCATAGATCAGTGCTTGAAATATGAAATATAGATGAACTATATAACAACTTGCTTTTTCATAATAAAAAAGCAATTTAAAGTAAGAACATTATGAAGTTTCTGCCTGAAAGTCTCCGATAAACCATTGACTTTCACAGAAATATGTGGAATGCTCAACAATACACTTTTTATACAACACTCCTCCTGTTTACATTCAGCACCATGTTTAGTTAATCTGAAATTTTTATCTTCATTTAAAAGTCTTACAATTTAAAATCAAAAGTGAAAGATATTAAATCAGGTAACTGCATAATCAGTTTATTACATTTTTTAACTAAAACTTGTAGTCATTATTTGCAGAAACAAACAATGTAAAACAAAGCACAGAGAACACTTAAACACCATATGACATACAAAGCAAGATAGTTACAGTGTGCTCATATATTTAGGAGTGAGAATTTCTATTCCAATGAGCCTCATTATCTATTATCATTCATAACCATTCCATGCCACATGAAAATACCATATGTAGTTATGCAAGATTTAAAGCACCAGTATTGAAGGCACTCTGAACATTTTCAAAGATTTTTACTTTATTTAACAACTTAAATAGAAACAGCTGTTGGTTTAGACTTGCTAAGTATTTTCAGCAACTCAGTTGATACTGCAAAGTAACACATTTACATTCACATAAATTTTAGTTTCTTTATAGGTATGCTCTTTTTCTAGAAACAAGATACATACTTAGCTTTCATACACAATGACAAGTATTTGATGACTGCAATATACATAATGGTTGCAGATACACATACCTTTTCTATGCAGGTTATTTAATTGTACAAAGTAATTATAAGTGTCACTGGGTTTTAATATTATTCTTAGGTCTTAGTCCACATATAACTACAGATCAAATTGCTGAACATAGAACTTTCTCTTTTCACAGAGTATTTTAATGGAAGTTCCACATACATTTTGACAACCATATTTTTATGGAATACCATTTTATTAAGAAATGTAAAGTGTTTAACTTTGTTCATTTGTTTTAATAGTATGATAACTAAGGCTTGGAAGTTGAGGAAAAATCCTTTTCTATTCAAGTGTCCGAAGACGAAGTTTAAAATAATAAAGTTTATTTTGGATCCCTGTAGCCTAGAAAATGGCTTTTTTCAGTGTTTTTTTCTTATAGGCCATTTATAAGCCTTTGTTTAGGCCTTAACATCTTTTTTTGCAACTTCATCTTCTGACTAGTACTCTTTCTCAATCCGAACAAACAACAATGATTTATACAGATTAATATAGCAGCTAAAAATAAGACTGAAGGAAGAAGCATTTCATTCAAAACATTTTTTGAACTGTATGTTTCATATCACCAGAATTTTGTATTCTTTAAGCAAAAATGTTTAACACTATTTCAAAGATTAAACTTGGATGTTACATGATAAATAAGTGCGTCAATCTCTCACTGTAATATGCATGTGTATTTAGAGTCCATAAATAACATGATTTGGAAGAAAAAAGACAGGCATTCCCTTTTAACAATGGCTGATATAATGATATTGATGCCTAATGTCAAGCATTATATTCCTATTTAAATATGTAATTAAAACTAAGGTTATTAAAATATGAATTTGCATCACATTTTTACTATGTTTTTCCAACAGTTATTAGGTCATTTTTATATTTTTAGGTCTTTTAATTTTTTTTCTTTCTTTTTATTGGCAATTAAAGGTCTTCAACTTCCGAGCCCTAATAATATTTTTTGTTTGCATAAATACCCAGCAATCTTTTTACCCCAGTTTGCATTGTTTTGTGCTACTTATCCAGTTAACACAGAAAATGTCATTTTTATACCCTTGGATTATAGACTGAATGCTTAAAGCTTCCAAATGCTTTTGGAAACTTAAGCTTAAAATTGTCCGTTTAAAAGCCAATTTACTGTGTCTATTCCTACAGGAATATCAAGGTGCTTGAGCAATATTCATTACATATAAGTCTGCTAATTAAATGCCTAGTATTGCTTTTCTGCTTTTAGAAGTTTGGAAGAATCTTAGTGTTGAGAACATTTTCATTTCCTTATATAGGTACACCTTTTTACTGAGTAGACTTAAAAATTCAATTTATTAAATATTGTGAACAATTTTGATGCAATATCAGTCAACAGGTTTTGCTCATTATTTATGTAGAAACACAATGAGTAACAAACTTGTTAAAAACATCACTTCATTTTATTTACCAAAGCAAAGATAAAAGTGATGTTTAATTGACTTTCTTATTCATTATGCTTGTAAGTTATTAACACACAACTTACATCAATACCTGTGAATTATATTTTTGAAGGTAGGAAGAGAAAGCTAGGTATTGAAGAGAAATAAATGCTAGGTTAATAAGGTGCTTTACAGAACATATTTAGGATAAAGTAACAGGCTTAAAAGAAATGTATGTATTTTCCACAGCTTTCTGAAATAAAATATAAATGTAAAATTATTTAATGACTACGACTGGTGAGAATGAGCAAATATGTTTTCCTTTTAGAGATGGCATTGTGTTCAGGTTGTGAGCAGCGCTTTTTAATTAATTTGTGTGATATCTTACTGAGTAAGAAAAAAGTTAGAAGCACTATTTCAAATGAAAGACTTGTATAAGCATTTTTATATTGCTACATACAAAAATTATTGAAAGTGACTTAAAGTGGAAGAACATTACAACAGAAGAGAACTGACATAGATTAGGGTATACATATATATTGTGAACTGTTCTAAAGTAAACGTTCAAGGAAGGTGAGCTGAATACCAGCTATCACTCTAAAATCTTTTTGCATTTTATTCTACTGAGTGATAGGTACATTTAGATGAATTTGTTCATACAGACTGAATTTAGTTTTGCACAAAAAATACTACACTACTAGTCCAATAATAAAGGAAGAGATAGCCTACCACTTCCTCTTAAACTTCCTGTTTTCTTGATATTGAATTTGAAGTGTCAAAGTGAAGATTCAGACTATCAGTGATAATTATGAACTATTTTCCCCATTCCTAACATTCCCCATTGGGACAGGTTAGTAATATTATGATGGACACAGTCTTAAAGGGTAGGTCACTTAAATTGCATTATGCTACAAAACTTCATGTACAAGTTTTCGAAGTGATGGAGGAGGTTAAAGTAAACAATCTAGTTTATCACAGGTGGTAGAAACTTTCTAGACTTCGTCATTTAAATGCTTTGAGTTTGCAAGTGTTGTTACAAATTGGTTTACCAATTCCCATTACTTGAATGCATATGAGGTTTGAACAAAACAGATTTTGTTCTTACCTCCTCTATCATCCCTAAAATGTATAAAACTCTTGTAACAGCACGCAAGTCAAGCAACCTACAAACATACACTTAAGACCACCAAGCAGAAAAATGCCCAAGGTTTGTCACATAAACATATTTGCTTTTACACCCTCTAAGATCACTGAAATATAGTAAACAAACCTTTTGACACCTAATATAAAAGGGGTAACGCCAAAACTCACAAAACAACCCACTAGGTATGCTGAGTAACAACTTCTGGATACTTGTTCATCCTTAACGAAATTAAAGTCTGAAACAAAATACAATCTTATCTCCTCTGATACTGCTAATTTGAAATAGATTAAAAATAGTGAAACAAGTTAAATATCAGCACACAGAAATTGCAAACATGCCATAGAGCAGAGAAACAAGTGAAAAATAAAATGTAAGAATTGTCCAAGAACAGCTGGTAATACAGGCTATACACAAGGGGAAAGACATATTCCTCTAAGAAGAAAGAAACAAATTAAGAATCCTTCTAATTTAGTTATGTTTAGTTAATATAATTATTTGTATACATCAAGGTCATGTAATTATGCATACTTCTGTTTCTTTAAGAAATCATACTATTTAAACAAACTGCTTGTCAAGGGGTCTCCATGACAAGATATTTCTCCATAAAATGACATCAGAGAGAACATTCCACAAAATTCAATCATGATATCATTTAGAGTGTATGACTCAAAAACAACATAATGACATGTTCCTGAGTTACACTAGGTTGTGAGCTATTCAAAACATTTCATAATGCCAGAGTCCAGCTCGGCACCAACATGTTAGCATTACGATTAACACTAGGGCTATAGATGAGAGCAGCAACAATATCACTAAAAGAGCTTTAAATACCCACACTTTTATGCAATCAATTCACTTTGGACTTATTGGTAAGTTTTAAGATTTAAACTATGAAGAAGCAATGACCTGCATCACAGCTACTTTGCCTAACAAAATGTACCATACCCTTACTGAAAAGCTTAGTGTATGAATGTAGAAACAATCACCTTATTATGTGTTCTAGGGTGGAAAGAAATGCTTAAAGCAGAGTTGAGAAATAGGACTAAATAGTCACAAAGCAGCACATACATTTGGTACATAAATGTAGAGCTCAAGTTAACATTAAAATTTATATCAGGATTACATTTGAGCACAGCATAAAATGTTTGCATTCATTTTACTGTTAACATAAGAGTCTCTTTTATGATACTCACAGATGTCTATGTAATGAATTCATTGTGGTCTTAACTAGTAAATTGTAAGAGTAATATTTAAATTATGAAAAAGCAATGGCCTGCATTACATATCCTCCTATAAATGCAACATAAGTAAAGTGTTACATTGCAAATGTAAACATGTAGGTATCTAAAAGCGTATGAATGTGGGACATTATTTTTTTGTTATGTACTACTACAAATGAAACCTTTCAAGCAGATTTCAAAATAGTGGTCACATATCAGTGGTCACTAACCAGCACAGAGTGTTTGCTGAAATACAGAGCCTCTATGAAGAATCCTATGTGAAATACTTCATACAGTGGTAATATTCAAACATTTTAACCACCATTATCCTATTAAATACATCTACCTACATTATAAGATTGAAAACTGAGTCTGTGTTAGTTATAAGGAAGTAGTGAGAAAGCATATCCATACCCTGATAAAATGAAAATACAAAATGTTTTCTCTGTAAATAGCTTTC
Organism: Deroplatys truncata; assembly: GCA_030765065.1. Classification (NCBI taxonomy): domain Eukaryota; kingdom Metazoa; phylum Arthropoda; class Insecta; order Mantodea; family Mantidae; genus Deroplatys; species Deroplatys truncata. The sequence goes on along the minus strand of CM060990.1, from coordinate 97,352,808 downwards.
AGTGAACTTGCAAACATTTAACTATCAGTTTGGCTCAATGGTACAAGCTAGTTCACCACTCAACACTAATATCACCACTGCTTCTTAAATTATGAGGTCATATTCAGGATCTATACACTTAAAACCTTAACAAACCAATGCAACCCAATTGGGAGATAGTGCATGAGAAATAAAATTATCATATAGTAATAAGAAATTGATAAAATAACAAGTGAACTTTGTTTTCATCACATATTTAAGGTTTAGTTCTATTTTCTTGCCAGATCTGTGCACTCTTAACATTTATAAAGTTTATTTTAATTTTAGGTTATAGCACTGAAAGAAGAACAACATTTCTGAACTTTGATGATGTAAGTATTAAGAAGAAAGGGTTTGTTTTAATACAAAAACTTTGAATTCAACCAATATCGTCATTCTCATAATGTTTCCCAATTATCTTTTACACCACTCTCTGCTTATATGTTAAAGATTTTATTGTCCTCCAGGACTCAATTTAGGCCTATGACCTAAACCCTTAAAGTGGATATACAGAGTAATGTTTTCATTTTCTCACTTGGATACATAAGCTTTAGGAATCTACATGAGCAGAGAGAAAACACATAAAATAAAAAAGCTGTATTCAATCTTATTAACGTGATTACTATCCTCTTGAAATATGAGACACTTACACAGTTAATAAACTTATCTGTAATGTACATCCACATCCCAATTATGGGAATGGAATGTATTACAGTAATCCAAACAATAATTACAAGACTGCTTAGCTCTTACCATAAAATTACCAAAAGTTCAGAATAAGGGTGGCATCAGACAAATAATGCTACTCACAGAACTAAGAAGTATAACCATGGTATAATAATTTGAATTACACTTTCTTTTCCAGCTTCTTTCTTTTACTTATTCTTTTGCTCAAGGCCTTGTGATGGTCATAATTGCTGCTAAATGCATTTCACTGTATATTGTTAATAAGGCAAAATGTATAATGAATATTGAAACTCCACAAGGTTTGTACGTCTCCAAGTCTTACAAAGAATGGGAATGTTGATCTATAACTCTACAAAAAGTGTAAAAATTGTTTAACAAAATTTGTTATTCCTGTTGCTGCTGTATTCTGTTTTTATATCTTTAGAATGAAGGAAAACATTGGAATTTTGCAAATTGAGCCATAATTCAATTAGAAGTTAAGGCTCTTTCCAAGAAGCAAGTTAAACTGGAGATCAACTGCAGTCTTACACAAGCAGATTTAAGTCCTTCAGCCACAGAGGTGAATGTTTTTGACAATGTTTGTATTTTCAAATGTGACTCAAACATGTGTATATCAAGCATTCAAAATGTATAAATTCCTGACAAACTACCTTTCGAGTTTAAGTGCATCAATGCAATACTTCTCAAACAATACTTGTGGTATTCCATTTATGTTATCTAAAAGGACTATGGGAAGCTGATAAAATATATCTATATATTTGTTTGCTTTCTGTCAGGTTTCCCAGAAATTTTTATCAATTTCTATTAAAGGCAGTGTGGCAGGGGGTTTGCTTACCCATATAAAACTTGCATCATTAGTATAAAAAGGAGTTTTAATTTTGAGGACACTATACACAGCAACATTATTCATGAATGTAAATAAATATATTTCAATTTTTTCTTGTAATTTATTCACTTTGATTATAGCTTCATGGATTACTAGTTGTGTGAGCTGTAAGGAGAAGGCTACACAATTATGACTGAAAGCTCTATATCCATACATCTCACTCTCTCAGTTCCATGAAAGCTTCAAGTCAGAAAAGAAATTTATTAATATTTTCTTCACTTTTGTAATGCATTAAGCCATTAGAAGCATAAACATTGTTTTTACTTTGGAAATCACAGGATGGCTGTTTTGCAACACTTACACATCTTCATCACTATAGTCTGCTTTGTCCATTGCTATGAACTGAACACCATCAGATATTTGGCTCAAGAAAATGCATAGAACCAAGAAATAATAAATGTGATACTGAACAAAGTCACAAACTAAATGGAAACCATCAATCCAAAACACACACAAGAAGAAAACAGGTTCATCAAACACAGCTGCCACCACATTCAAGAAACTTAAATATTAAATAGCATACAGAACAAGCAAAACACTCAGAAATCGCCTCAACAGCAAATGAACACAAGCACAAACTCAAAATGCCATGACTGCCCAAGCTTCTGCATTAGCCAAACAAGAACATCATTCAACATCAGACACAAACAACATATAAAGGACATCCATCAAGCAGACAACAAATCCAATTTCACAGAACACATACTTGCAGAAGATTACAGCTACAAAAGTATAAACACAGACATGTAAAAACTACACATCATAGAGAAAAACAGAAACAAAAACACCCTCGAACAATTTGAAATTTAAAAGCACACAAAACGTGTTCCTGATTCCATACTGAACAGCCATCTCAACTTCAAATCACATACCCTATTTGATACCCAATACCCACAACACATCCTCATCCTCCTATCCTCCACCACAACCTAACCACCCTAAAATAAATCTATGACCTCAGTGGACCAGCAATCTCAAAGATGTTTGGGTATACTGCAAGACAGCTGTCTGGTGTTCACTGAAGGTGAAACCAAATGCATATCCAAAAGTTTACTTTTCTGGTAATTTATTTTATCAACTTATTCCAACTAGAAAGAACAATACAGTTTAAACCATCAATTCTCACTGTTGCATTTATTATGCTTTTGTGTCCTGTTTATGTTGTATGCAGCATGTACAGAAGCTTGGTAAATCCTTGTCTCTTTGGAGCATAAATCAACTAACGTGCACCATAAAATCTATTCATAAGAACAAAGACTAATGATAGAACTCAAACTTCAATTCCAAAATGGTAATAATGAAATGGTTATAAGAAATTTGTATGTTGTTCATGCTATCTTGCAACATCTTATTTGTATGACTATGAAAATAGTTCAAAACCACTGGCAGAAGCTAACTTTAGTTATGAACTCACAGAAGTGCTTTATGGAGAAACCTTTTAGGCTATACAACAACAAGCATGCTGGCCAAAGTAATTACATATGCATTGCAGATATTAATGTAAGTAAACAATAAAGATAAAATATAGTGAGAAAAATTTCTCTCTCTAATAATATTAAATTCAGCAGTAAATACAAGTTTACTTTAAGAAAGATATACTTATGGTCATAGAACTCAATTACAGATATGACTACTTATATAAAGATTATCTCACAAACCAAAATAATGGAATATAAAGTGATACCCGACTTTTTTTATGCATTCTGTTTCACTGAAATAACCACTTCTACCTGGCAATTTAAACTATTTGCATGCATAGATTCAGGGCAAAAACACTTAAACTGGAATGTGGAAAATTCTGAGAGTGGTACAACCTGTTGGTTGTGCTAATTCAGTTTCTTTAAGTTAATCTAAAGAGGTAGTACAGCATGCATTACATACAGGAATATGTTGTAGAAAATTCATCTGCATTTGTACAGAGTCTAAGCAAGTATATTGCAAAAGCAATTTTTATGCATAAAGTGTCACAGTTGCAAAAATCAAACCAAATGAGTTAACCTCTATCTCTAAATCAAGAACAGTATTCATAAAAATTTAAATGTGACAAATGAATGCTGAGTTTATAAGGTTATAAACAGGCACAGAAATTTTTCTAAGCATCAAAGCCACAATGAAAAATGAAGTTTAACTGTTACTGGACTTTATGCAGTGACATTGCAGATTACAAAACAACCCCATCTCTCATAATCTGCTGGCATTTGCAAACAGCTACTTATCAGACCATCAGTGGTCAGCATGACAAAAGTGAAGTCGAGATGGCTGCTGCTGTTGTTTACATTCTTTGAATTGTATTCATTTCATCCATTATGCATGGTTATAAAACAAGAATGCAATTTTATTTCCAAAGGAAAGCTCAATTTCTATAACCAAAGCCCAGTTCCAAAAGAAAATGATTTTAAATGTTTAAAAAACAATCATTGATCATTCTTTAAAGAATTTCAGAAAGAGGGAGCGGGAGAGAAAGAGACATAAATTCCATATTAAGTGAAATATGGTCTGTTATTTTATACAAAATTAAATGTTCTCTTCTATGATTTTATAATTAGCTTTACTTATTGTGTCACATACTTCTGGTGGTGGCTGCTGAGAATAGTTTTCCATGTTTATCTTATCATAAAACATGCAGACAGAATGTCAGTCTGTAATTAAAGCTACTTCAAAAGAACAAGTGAAATTATCTGCAATAGTAAAACATATTTGTTGAAGTAATCCTAAAATAGTAAGGAGGCCTCCCCTCCTTTTTGTTTTGTTTTGAGTGCTTAGCGCTGCTATTATAATAGATTAGAGGTAATTTTCATAAACTTCACCTTATGGTTTGCACTTGTTAATGCTTAAGACATTCTTCCTATGGCACCTTGATAATCATCTTCAAACTCCAATTTGCAGCAGTAGGCTTGAAAGGCAATCATACTATCTGCTAAATGCAAGATTATGTCTTTCTCCTCACAGAGAAAAGCAGCTTTTTTCCCTGGCTATGTAAGATAATCTACTCCCCCTTTAGCATTACTGAAAAGTAATCTCTGTTTGTGCAGAATAGAATTCTTTCCCTTCTCTTTGACTAACAGTACTTGCAGAATGTAAGCATTCATACAAAGACAGTCAAATGGACTGTATACACGACACCAGTGTGCAATGAAATTACTACGTCTAAGGTTTGAAGGGTTTTAGGATATTTTTAGCATGCTAAAATAAAATTCAAGGCCAGGAAGTTCCTACCACATACCTATTTTTTTTTTAAATTATTATGTGTATGTTAATTTTCTTATAACATCATATTTTGACAATTATAGTGTATTATTTAAACTGTAATACTTTAACATGTGTAGCTGTATGTCAGGATGTGAAAACCAAATTTATTCAAAATATTCTTAAGGTCTTTATATAAAAAGTTAGGGCACCAGATGTATCTGATTTGCTAGGGGGTGCAAGCACATAAGGAAGCTGGAGCAAGATTACATGCAGCCTTGCCATTTTTTTGTTTGTTTTTGTTTTTTTGAGAGACACACATCTTATCTTTGTATGCACCTACACATCTGTTTGGTTCCTCTCACATTTAATTAGTCTGTGTTTCATCCAGGAATTAAATCAGTTTGAAGCTTTATTTTGGAGTAGAATGTTATGAGTTTTTAGTTCAGTAAGAAGGTATTTACCATGTTGCATCAATGATGTATAAATAATCCAGACCACTTTTGTTATATATGTGGGAAATACACATTGCCTAATCATATTTTATGACAGTCATATCATGCCTATTTTGGAATCAAACTTGGAGACCAAAGTAAAACTTGGGCACCACACAAAGTATGTAGAGCATGCACTGAAGAACTTAGGTCATTGGGTAAATGGCAGAAGATTGTCGCTATCTTTGAAATACCTGGTTTGGAGGGAGCAGTCGAACCATAGTAATGATTGCTGCTTCTGTTCATGTGATGTGAAGGGATACAATTCTAAAATTAAAAGTAAACACTGTATCCAGTTGTTTGATCAGCCATTTTACCTGTGCCGCATGGGCCTGATGTACCAATCCCTATGCAACCAGAAGAACTTGAACAGTTTTCTTCAGAGTCTGATGTAGAAGTGAAGGAAATTGTGATGAGTGACAATGACTATCTACCAGAATCATCTGCTGCAAAACATGGGTGTTTTAACCTTAGCGAATTAAATTACATAATGAGGGATTTTGCCCCTCTCTAAAGAGGTAGTCAAGTTGCTAGATTCTAGAAGAATACAAGAAAAAAATCTGCAGAAGCATAATTTGGTACAGACAACATGGAATAGATTTTAGATTCTTTCTCTCTTGCATACTGCAGTAATATGAAAGAACTTATGCTAAAACTTGGACTTCCAAACTATACCCAAGTGAATGGAAATGGTTCATCAATGCTTGCAAGTGAAGTTCAAAGGGTGTCCTACTTCATAATGAAAACGTCTTTGGTTTAGTGTATGTTGCCTATTCAGTGATCCTCCAAGAATCTTATGGAAAAGACACTTAATAAAGTGGAGTCAACCTACACACCCTTACTAGCTTCACTCACCTATTTATTTTGAAGAACATATATCGTGAGTATGATCATCAGCTGCCTGTTGACTGCCAGATCAACTATTCAGTTGTTTTGTTGACAGCCTGAGGTGTCCTTTGGCAGCCTGTCTGAACTACAATGAACACAACTGGCAAGTTTGTGGTAATTTTAAAGTTTTTACTATGCTGCTGGGTCAACAATATATTTTTACCAAATGTCCATGCTTTCTTAAGCCTGTGGGATAGCAGTGCATAAGTTGACTACTGAGTTAAAAAAGACTGGTTACATCGAGAAAATTTGGAAGTTAGTCCTAAGAATGTTGTGTGCCAAAGCCTTGTGAGTCCTTCTAAAGTTGTGCTGCTACCTCTCCACATTAAGCTTGGCTTAATGAAACAGTTTGTAAAGGCTTTATATAAGGATGGAGTGTGTTTCAAGTACATATTTGAGAAATTTCTGCTACTATCTAAAGCAAAATTAAAATAAGGTGTATATAACAGTCCTGATATAATAAAGCTGATGTTTGATGCATTTAAAAATCCTATGGGTGAAAAAGAGAAAGCAGCATGGATATCCTTCTGTGAAGTTGTTTCAAAATTTCTTGGTAACAAGGATCCTAATTATTGAAACATTATGGCTAACATGCTTGAAGCATAAAAGGAACTTGGTTGTAACATTGAGTCTCAAAATTAATTTTCTATTTTCTCACCTAAATTATTTTCCCAAAAATTTAGGATTGTTTAGTGGAGAGCAAGGCGACAATTTCACAAGAATCTGCAGGAGTTCCAAAGGAGGTACCAGGGACACTAAAGCATCAGTATGTTTGCTGACTATTGTTGGATGTTAAAGCATGAAATACAAGAAGACAAACTTAAAAGAAAGAAGAGCAAGGGAACTTTCTCAACTAAGCAGCAACAGGTATAATTTTTCTGATACAGTGTACTAATTTATATATCGAACAGTAAACTAAACAAGATAAAACAAAGCAAAAACACTCTTAGCAACATGTATGAACAACCACACATACAATTTCAGCAAGTTCTGATATTTAAGCATTTGTTAATGCCTTTGAAATAAATAAAGTTTATGATGAAATTCATGTGATTATACAATACATTTAAAATAATTTTGCAAAAAATCTTGACATGACAGAGGTAAAGGTTTGAAACTTCAGATTAGCACATTGAGATTATTTAAAATCACTTTATTTACTTTAGCCAACAATCACAAAGTGTAAATTCACAGGCTAGTGTTATAGACTCAGAATTCAATGCAACGCCTGCATGTATGCAATTTACAGTGTTTTAAGCATGGGAAAACCTAGGGAGTGACTGTGATTTTGGGATATAATGATAAATTATTACAAGCCAAAATTATGGCGTAAGAGTAACTAACACTCCTGCTTCTCATAATGCACACCCCTTCAGTGGTGGTTGTCATTTATATGCTCAATGCAGATTATGGCTCACATTTTAGGAATTCTGTTCAGCAGTTTTGTATTAGTGCAATGTGCTTAAAATTTGGGATCAGTTTTAGGTTTTGTGGAGATATGTTCCATGTATATGAACAAAATAGAGTGACCACTGTGTACATGTAGAAAAGAATATGATGTAGTGCTGTAAACCCAACAAGCTTTATTGCTGTTTTAGAAGTATGTTATATAAATTATAAACAATGTTATAAACAGAGTTCCAGTTCTGAATGATATGCTTCATTACTTTGTGTTTCAATTACTTCAGTACTAAGTTTTCTAAATGGAAATTTTTTCATTAGTATGTTTCATTGTAATGTTTATTTAAAAGAGAATCAGCATTATTTTTATTATTTGTGTTAATGTATAACATTTTGATTATGTCTGGCCATTTGAAGTAATTCTGCTCTGAAGCATATATTATTTTGAGAGCTAACTCCGTGGTTCTTGTGATAGTCTTGCAACATCTTCCCAATAATGTGAAGTTTGCACAAAAAGATGATCTGAAGTGCTTCTTAATACTAAAGCTCCATAATTAATGGCTTCTATCTGTGAAGTTTAAAGTCCTCAAAACTATGAACCGCTTATTAGGTCTGCTGGAGATAATAGCTAACGTGTAGCTTTAAATTTGACCTGAACATTTTAGACCAACTTTTTGAGCACCAAGAGGTATAGTGTATCCAGCCTTAGTTCAATCCTGATTCAACAAATTATTGGCTGCAAACCTAAGAGCAACTTTAGGGTGTGTTTCCTACTTGAAATATGGTTCCCAGTTTAATACTTTATTGAGCAATACCAATCGAATGCAATAACAAAATATATTATTAATCTACTTATAGATTGACATTCTTAAAAATAGTGCAACTATTAGTCCAAAGGACCACTGAATTTATAAAGTTCATTTTTGTCTTTTGGTATCAAGTGATCATGTAGTTCAGCATCTGCTACACTTCCACGTGCTCACAGCTTAATGTGGAAGTAGGAAAACACTTCATTGGCTATCACTGACATTCAAGTTCTTTAAAATAGAACTGAAAATATTAATACAATATAACCTTCTTTATCCACTTTGGGTCAATCAAAATGTCCCTCCCCTTTCCCTCTCTCCCAAGCATTTCTATAAAAATGTTTATCATTCTCTCCTCATTTTTCTTGGTGTAAATAACATTCCACACTAATGGCTGACAATTTTTCTGCTGTGGAGCAGATTGAACTTGTGCCCTTATCAGGTAACACATTTGGCTTTCAAAAGTTATCTTATCAAGCAAAGAATAACAACAAATGTAATTCAGAGTACCAATGAAAACTACTATTTGTTCCCACATCAAGAGAGATGAGAGAAGTGAAAAAGGAATTTGTGAATTGTGCAGTGGAAGAGAAAACATATATGTACATTATCTGATAGAACGTAAAAATTAACACTATGGAGGCAAAAAGTGTGGGAGGCACAAATTAGATAAAATTGTAGCCATAAAATGTTGACAGGGAAAGAGGAAAAGAGAATCACAAACATGAGGGAGTTTTTTTTAAGGAAAGCAAAGAAGAATGGGCTAGGAAAGTAAGGAATAAAAGAAAAGAACAAAGAAAGAGAGGAAGGGGAGGAAACAATATAAAAGGGTTGAAGTTGGTCAAAGGACTACCCAGCAGAGCTAAAAGGCCTGAGTGCAGGCAAGCTAAGGTAGCACATAAAGCACCAGAATATACACCTATTACTTTAAACTACCTTTGTTGCTTACCATCTGTAATATAATTGTAGAGAAAATGGCAAGCAAATAGGGATACAGCAAGATATAGCAGCAAGAAAACCTTGTGAAATGAAAATCAATATCTCAGAATATTTTAAGTTGAACTTTTATTTTCTAATGCATCAAAGTAATATTAGTTGAAACTTCCTGATGCTAAAGTAAAAGGAAACGGAAGAACTAGCATATATCTTATGAGTGAATTTGGCAACCTATTCATAATATATTAAACCAAATTTTGATTGCAAGATATGATTAAAATAACTAACTAGCATTCAGTTTTTCAAAGGTGGTGAAATATTTTGTATTTGAGCAGCACTGTTTTGAATTTAGGAAATGCTCAGTGTCGTGCAACAGCTATCCATTGAAATAGAAAGTCACAGTGTATTTTTTCTGAAAACAACAGTAGCTCCTTTATATTCTCAATCCTTTATGTCCTGCTATTTCTTGAAATGGTCTAATAACCCTGAAGGAATTTTATTACTAATATTTTTCATATAAGCTGTGTTATGTCATGGAAATATGGTATATAGATATTTAAAAATAATGTCACTATAAATTTCAATATGAATGTATTATAATGACTCCTCCTTTTTTAATTAAGAAATTTAGATATGGTGTTACTTAATTAAAATTTATACTAAAAATAGCACCTAAACAGTCGTTAATGAATGAATAAACTACCTTGATGGCATAGAGGACCAAAGTCTCAGAACATTAGATTCTACCAGAGCACTGTACTCCGTATAACCCTGTTCAGTGGGACAGAGCAGAGAAATGAATGAAGAGATGAGCAACAAAACCTTGGGTTATTTCATTTACATTGCAACATTATCAAGTTTGTTTTACAACATTAACAACTGTCAATGCCATATACTGTGGCATGTAGCAGCATTTATAAGATATAAACTGCCATCATTCAAGTATTTAAAGCAATTTCTTTAAATGTTATCTGCACCTTACTTCTTTCCAGTTTCTAGGCAATAAGCTTCAAAACCATCTACAATGGTTCACATTCTTGTGCTCTACTTCTGATGAGCTTTTAATACTGATACTGTATGTAGAAGAGCCTTTGCTTATGTTTAACAGGTCAAGCCTACAATATGACACACTTAAGATAATACTGTGCATTAAATAAATATGACTTTAGGGACTAACTTTTAAATCGAACCGCGTAGTAAAAAAATTCTTATTAGAATTTTGTTAATACAAGCAGATGGGTGACCAGATTTTAGAAACAGACTCTTCACAATACATTTGATCCAAATAAAGAGTAAAGAAAATATTCTACACTAAGTTGTAAAATTATTATAAAGAATATATCAAATGTGAATGCCCTCATCACATAAACTTTGGCATCAATGGTTTGATTTTCATGGGCATTTTTCATTAAATGGCCCTGTTAACAGCCAAGCTCTAGGATAAATACCTGGTAATTAGGTACACGTTTGCCTCCATTTTATATTTATTTATTTTAACTTCTATATTTTACAATTAAGAAAAGTCATGCTTCAGCATCTGATCACCAAAGTGAACTTCCAATTCATAAAGTTCTGTACAATCATACAATTATTTCATGCTTTCCTAATGGACTTCTAGACTGTTCACAATTACTGAACAATCTTAAGATGAAAATAAAGCTAAGTATAGCATACTTATAATATGCCAACAAAAGAGAAGTTACTATATACAAAATTTCCATTTTTTAATTATAAAAAAATTCATAATACTTAGTGTGCTAGATTTGGGTTCACCAGTAAATCGTTAATCTGAAGACTGATTTTATCTAAGTCTACATTATCTAAATGAGTAATTATCATAAAAAGTAACATAAATAAATGCCAATAAAATACTATTTATACTCATTATTATGCTAATTTAACCCTTAAATGCATAAATTTTACTTATGAACATAAGAGTTTTCCTAGTAATGTGGAACAGCACTTGTAATAGGGGAAAATTCTTTCCAAAACGCTCAAATTAGTTTTTATTTTGAAAACTAAATACATTGTTCCCTTACCTGCCCAATTTATATATAGATGTCATATTTGTGAAAAAGCTGCAAATGCAACACAATACAAATTAACAGTGTTAATTTCAATCTACATTATTACAAAATATTTATATCAAATGGTATCCTGCTTCTTGCTCTGCTGCATCTTGATCTGCTGCATCTTGATATATATGTATATACATACACAGCTCTTATATTGTTTTCTGATAGACCATCTGGCAGTTTTCACCCTATCTCGAAATTTAGAATGTTACAGGTGTGCAAAGCTGTAAACAATCATATAATATTCAAGAAATGTACTAACAAAAATTCTGATATATAACCTAACATACATATAAAGTCACGCATTTAAGGGTTAAACAAAATGGAACTACACAACCGTGATAGAAAAATAATGAAAATAAACTACAAAAAGTTATAAAACTTAGTGCAAAGACATATATACAACATGCGTATATACCTGTTTTTATACATATATGTCCTTTTAACATTAAAGAATAATGGGTTACATTACCAGCAACAAGAACCATGATTGTAAATTGGAAGACAATCTGTGACATGTCACATTTGAAATTAAACAGGCCTTTGTTAAACACAAATATCTTGTAGATAAAACTAAAGCTCACTAAATAGTGATCAGGGGCAGCACCAGGACTCATTTCTTAGCTATTCAGGACAGAGCCAGGCCACAAAGCATATATAATTAGTTTTTTTAGAACTGATGGAATCATCCTGCATACGCATTTATCACTTCTGAAATCTAGACTTTTCAATTATTCACACTATTCATTTCTTCAAAATAATTTTATTACACAACCTGACATAAAAAAATTGCTGTCTTCTTGGGAATTATGACAGTTCAGCTGTGTCGAAAAGATATGTTACTGTCACCCATTCTCTCACCATATTCTCTTACTCAACACCATAACTTAAGAGTTACTGAACTTTTCAATATTTCTACCGTGTTTCAAACAGGGGCAGATGATTTTTTTAAGAGTAACTGGAATGGACCTCATTGAAAATAATGAGCATGAGCCTATGGCATTTACTTAACATGTTCTATGCAGATATTGATTTATGTTTAATCATTTTTGTTATTATTATACCTTCACTAAAATCAAAGAGTTTGTAATCCATAGGTGACTAAACAGCACCACTGTAAACATACAACATTGAACATGTTTTATTAGCAGGTTTAGTAGTATAACCTTGAATGTGATAGGCATTTGTTTTAAGACACATTAGAAGCACAATGTAAACATGGTTAATCATTGTGGTAAAGATGAAAGCTTTCCACTTAGCAGCCTTGCCTGTTTCTTGGACAATCAGGCGTCTTAGCTGTAAACAGCTCATACATGCCTTGTTTACTGTGTGATTTAAGTATATTATGCTTGTTCATTTTTACTGTATGTAGTCCTCATTCACTGTATTATACACTAAGGATCCACAAGCGTTTATTATGTTAAACTTTGCAAGTACTCAGCAATACTCTGCAAGAACAGATCATGTGAAGAATGTAAGCTTGCTTTCATATGGAAGTTTCCTGGCATACTTCTTGCTGATAATTAAGATATACAAATTACTGAAAAAATATCAAGAGGCTGGACCCATGTTTTAAAAAAAAAATTGATATTGGAATTCTGAAAATCTGCATCAGTTACATCAACAGCCTCCACATTAGTGAAAATTGGAGTGTGGTGAGCAATTAGCGCAACACTAATTATGGACTGACTTTCTTCCTTTAAACTGTAACTTCCATAGGTATGTGAATAATATGCTGCAATACCTTTTCAGAGAACTAACACCTAACAAAAAGACCTAGGGTTATTTTACACAAAACATTGTGACAGCACACGCTGCCAATGCGCCTATGACAGAACTGCAAAGTGTTTTTGACGATAGAATACTGGATTGGCCTCCTCATTCCCCAGATATAAATCCATGTGAGTTTAATCTTTGAGAGGATGTTAAAATAAAAGGTGTACACAAACAATTCCCATGCATTGAAGAATTAGAATGTGATTTCAATTTCGGCAGCCAAAATTCAACTGTTCGACAGCATCTTCAGAAGTTGCCAGGCTATTCTTGCAGCAGAAGGGGTATAATTTTGAGCACCTGCTGAAGTTGAGCTTAATTTAATCACATTACATCTTAGTTTATGCACAACTCAGGGGAGACACGCTGGGCTGTGATGCAGTAACTACACTAGACAGTATGCAGTAGACTTGCCGGGGAGATGCAGGCAGGCACGCACTTGCATTGCACTTGAGAAACCCTTTACAATGACTGTAGGTATGCAGTTCACCCATGTCAGCTTTAAATACCAAGAATCTGTTAGACAACAACTATTATATCAACTGAGTTTATAATAACAGAGTAAACTCCCTTTAGCCACCAGGGGGTGGGTGCCTCTCTGACTCATGTGGATTAATTGCTACTGTCTGTCAGCCTACAGAGCATTCTAAGGAGTGCCCACCTTCTTCTATTTTTCCATGCATGTTATCTAGAGCCACACTAAATTATGTCTGCTCAGGAAGACTATTGTGCAGACAACAAAATCAAATCACCAGTACACCAACAAAAATTATGAGCACGTGCCAAAAATAGTGGTTAAAACTATTCTGAAAGAGCAATTCCTATTACCAAATCTTAGATGCCTATATTAAATGACCTGAGGTAAGTAAAACACAATTAGGTCTGGTCTTATGCTGTGCAGCACTCAATAGTGAAAATTTGCTACTTTTTCATGGGAGATGTATTATTCTTGTATGGTGCAAGTAATAATGCGGTAGGGGAAAAAATGATTTACTTCTTTCACAATGATAACTATGGTACATATGGTATTTCAGCTTACAAGCACTGAGCATATCATTAGAGAGCAGAAATATACGTAAATGTAAATTTTATTTTGTTAATTATGTAGCAACAAATCATAATTTTTACATTACACCAAATTTTGCACAATCTTCTGCTGTAGAACTTTAAAGTAAATGAATTTCATATACTCAATATTTTAATTGATTATACATGGATACTACCCACTGTGTAATAACATTTTTAAAGTAACACCTTCATTCACAAAGGTAAATAGAAATAAATAAAAATGTAACCCAGCGCTTAAATTCATTCAGCCTTGCAGTTATTTTTACAATTTAATGTACAAAAATTTCATATTTTAAAGCCATTTTATAAATAGTTAATATTTTCCATCGTTTTCTTTGTTGTTTGCAAATCTTTATCGGTTTTGTTTCAGGCTTTATGAATTTTATGTATTTGTTTTTCTGTGACAATTAATAGAAGCAAAGCCTTAAAATAAAAGTAACTATTATGTGGTCCAAATCTCTTGACGTTTGAGGTGTGTGCACTAATAAGGCACTAGCAAATAGCAACAGTGCAATGTTGTCTCATACGGACAGTACACCTCGTTGCTGGTAAAACTCTAATTGCAATATCATGTGCAGGCAAGCAGATTTCATACTTCAGAAAAGCAACAAGTAGCTAGGATAAAGGCAACATTTTCCTGAACAAGCACAAAAAAGAATATTTTTACACCCAATGGCTCGCCATTAATTTACAGTTATCTTTCATGATGTTTAAATAGACTTTTAGTTATAGTTATACTTGTAATAGTAATAAATACATTGCTGTCATGGTTACTTTACATTGTTATGTCATAGACATAATTATCACTTATTAATGTGCAATTCTCCATGTTCTAAATAAATTTAGAAATAGTTATCCCACAAGGTTTTCTAAAACGGCTACAAACTTGTCATGAAAATCTTTTCAAAGCCCTCTGATGCACTCTAGAAAAGCATACATGACATTGTTTTTTAATAATGATTTTTTTTTTAATAAACAATGTCATGTATGGTTTTGTTCCACAGAATAGTACTATTGGAAAACCAATGTGCATAATGCCAAGTCCTAGAACCAAGCACGTATCCGTTACATGAGAAGAGCGTGTTGCGATTTTTACAACATTCAACACCTCATTACTTGGAATGCACTAAGACAATAAAACAAACAGAAAAAGATAAAGCTGTTTAAGGAATAAGCCAACTAAGAACTTTAAGCAAAGAATCACCAACTGTCATCACATTCTCGAGGAAGCATCAACAATGGAATTCATTGCACCATTGACGTGATAGCTCAAGATTAAAACATTGTTAAAGCATCGCCAAAGCAAAAACACCACTGGTTTACTTTTTACAGCGCGCTTAATGGAAAGTTAAGCGACTCAGTTGTGAATTCAACTGTGGTGTAGCTACTCAGTTCTTACAGTGATAACTTTATAAATGGTAGGACAAAGGCTAAGTGTTTCATGAAAATGTAGCTTAGTAAGCCCAGTAAGTCCAGTAGCACCAGTGGATATAGCATTAAAGTTAGGGATGTCATCTTCAGTGTGTATAATTTCTTTAAAAAGCATGCCAGTGGAAAAAACTGCAAAAATCTTAACTTCAAGAAATGTCAAGAACTTACGACTTGAGGCATCTCATGAAGTATACCAATGTTTCACGTGTGTGTAGAGAAGTGAGAAAGGATATGCTGTAGCTGTGCCACTTGAATAACAAAGGACATATAGAAAGGTATGGTTTTTATTTCTCGATTTGTGTATTACATTTCCATTATTCTCTCACTTCTTGTTTTCTTGTAGTTTTTAAGTGAACGTTGCGATGGCATTTATAACAAACGTGTAACTTTCTGGCGAAGCGAAGTGTCACAACCGCGCAGTCACTAAACATTAAGAGATTTGGACAGTATAGTAAACTCATAGTATACTCCCAAGTCAGATGCTGCTGATGGAATTAAGTTATAACCTACTTTCCAGGTCAAATTATAGAGCGCCAAGTTTAAGTTTCTTATTAGAACATGTAAATTGTAAGCTATATATTTTAATGTGTTATGATTTGTTTAAATAGGTAGGAATTTTATATATAATTTTATTCCTGTGTTAACTATTAATGAGTATGCTGCATACTGCAGCTGCATTCATTTAAAAAGTAACAATTAGGGTGGCCCAATATAAAAGAGTTGAAATACATTAAAACTAGACATAAGATGTCTATTCTATTTGGCATTCTGCACATATGGCCAAGAAAATACTTAAAAGTTTTATGAACTGGTCAGAGATAAAAAGAACAAAATAAAAATGTATGTTTCTTTAGGTTACAAAATAATTAGCCAGCATGCTGTGCAATGGATGGGAAGAAATGATTTTACACTTTTCCTGCTTGCTAATCAAGCTATGATCCATAATGAGGAGGAAGAAGCCAGTGGATTAGTCATAAATTATACAACACTCACAGAATGGGGATAGGAGTCTGTCTAAATGATGGGATGTGAAACTCTAGGGAGGTAGATTATCACCTGCATGTCTTATTTTTTTTTCTTTACATTTTTTTAAACAAAGTCAAAAAGCATCTGTATAGAAAGAGCAGCCCATACCAACTGTTCCTACACTCCAACAGTATAAATTACCGTTCCCTGCTAAATAAATCTACAGTCCCCAGCCATTCCTGCCATACTTCTGAGGATTTTCTCCAAAGTTGAGGGTGAAATGTCAAGTTTCAGAAATTTTACTCTTTAACCAAGGCCTCCAAGCCTGGAAGATATGTTATACTTCACTTTCATACTGCTTATGTTATCAGTGGGTACTATTTTATTTTATTACTATGCTGTACTAATCCTATTTCAACTTGTAATCACTGTCTAACCATTCCATGTACAGAATCAAAAATAGAATTATGAATTACAAAACACTTCCCTGGCTACTTTATTTCTCATTCTTCATTCAAGGGATTGATGAAGATGGTGTATGCTGTATCCATGTTGCTCAATGTGGGATTTGAGGGATAAAAGCAAACAAGAATTTGTAGATTTACTTAGCTACCAAGATAAAGGTATTATCAAATGTGACAAAAGCAAGAAAAAGTAAATTAGGTTGTTAAGGGCATAAGTATGTATGCATGGTGTTGCTTCCAATTGTGAATTTATGTCAGAATAACTCAATATGTTCCCCAATATTTCACTCAGGTAATAACAACATGCAGTGGAAATAATATTGTTTAATAGGGACTATTATTGTAATCTATGATTTGCATAAGTGAGTACGGAGTTTTAACTTAATGTTTTTATGCAATGACTGTCTGGTATTTTAATTTTTCTTAACATTACTTACTTTTTGTTTCTTCAAATTTTCAGGATATAAATGTCATATCCTGTTAAAATTTTTGTTACTTTTTTCCACTCCTTAATCACGATAGCTAAATGACACTGGAATAAATCATACAATGAGACTTACGATACAGGCTTAATGCTAAGCTGTAATCTTCAACACCACCACTTTGTGTGTTCTCCAATGTTTACATCTACCTTTACGCCAATGTCAAATTTTTCTGTCTTGGCCTGAATAAACTGAAATGATATATTCATGTTGGAACTTGCAACATGTATTTAATTCAAACTGTTATGTAAAATACCACACTTTGAGAGAATGTAATGTTCAGAGAGGATTTCAGTCACAGCTGTCCGATTTCTGTACTCCAATTTTTCTTTCAAAGCATTCCCCACTGAACTGGCAGTGAGGAACAAGGATTGGTAAGATAAATGTAACATTACTCTTAATATATATTTAATAATCATGCAGATGGATCTTACAACCAAAATAAGATGTCCATCAAAAGGTTAAGTGAAGTTCTAAATGAAGTGTGTAAATTATGTAACTTCCCAAACCACAGTCAGTACAGCAGTCTATTAAAAATATATATGATTTCTAGAATATTATCACAAATGTGACCCTAAAGTCTTAAGTATTCCAGAATCACTGTGGATGTCTCAGGAACTATATTCTCTAAGAGATCTCCAACTATAGTAACCAGTTTAATGAAAATTTTCTCTGTTAATTTGCCTGTAATTTCAGAAATATGTGCGAGTATATAAAAGTGAATTTTTTTCTCAATCTTCAATATTCTTGTTCTTATATGAAGTTAGTTAATATTATAATAATAAAAGTGATTATTAAAATATTTAGTGACATAAAACTTAAAATTTGGATTATTTATTGTAGTTATAGACTTTTTGATTGGAAATCAAATGTACCTAACAATTGGTAGAATTATTTTTGTGTAAACTACCCTCCCTCCTTTCTTCAGTGTAAAGGTTTAGTGTTAGTGTTGAACACTAAAACTGGTAGCACAGGAAAAAAAGAACATAGTTTTGATGCACATATTAATGCTAATAAGCAGTTCAACGATGCATTTTCCATCTGTGTTCTTTATTTTATTTTTATTATTATTTTTATTAATTATTATTATTATTATCATCATTATTATCATTATTATTGCTTGGAGGTTGAGACCTTGTGTGTCTAAGCAACCGGTATTCAATGTTAACAAACATCTCCTACCAATACAGAGGTAGTCACTGAGTACATGTTAGTTTTGTTTACGTTAATCCAATAGCCCCAGTACACCACAGGGGACACTGAGTCAAGTTCCAAACCTTAATTATTATTATTATCATTATTATTATTGTATTATCATTATTATTATTGTATTATCATTATTACTATTCAGGTCTGCAAAGCTGGTGAATGAAATGTTTGAAACAATGCTCAGATGATGCCAGGAATTCAGCTAAAAGCTACCCAGCTAGAATATGGAATTCATTCCAACTGAGATTCAAACTTGACCCCTCCAAGTTGGAAGTCCAAACTGTAGGGCATACTGTGTTTATGATATGATGGTAGGGAAATAACAGTTAATAGAAGTGAATGTATTCCGGTAAGTCTGACCAATGACCACACAGCCAAGTTCAAAACCATGATTAAAGTCTGTGCCGTCTCAGAAATTTCGTAAAATCCTGCCCACTACAGTATTGCACCCTCTCATAAATACCATTATCAAATGCTTTTTAATGTCCTAATACTCATTAGGGTTTCATTTACTAAATATACACACAAAATCTAAATAACAGAGTGGATGGCTCAGGTGGTAACATCTTTGGCCTGCATTCGGGAGGTCCCGGGTTCAAATCCCATGGGTTCACCAATCTAACTGGCATTTTTTGGGTTTCCCTCAGTCACCAAGGTAAATACCGGATTGGATATTTAATACCATGACACAAAGTTGCTTTTTAAATCCAAAACAATACTAAAATTGAAAGTAGAGGGTAATAGGGAATGCTCTGCCATATGTCCACAAATAATGAAAGCAGGTAGACTGGACAACACCCTAATGCCATCTGCCAGGCATGTGTAGAAGTAGAGATACAGTTGCTTGGCACTAGCGTATCTGTAGACATGTGTCAAAACTGCCATCTATCTGTCATATATAAAAGCAGAAGTACAGTTGCATAACACTAATGCCTCTGTGGATGCGTGATGAAGCAAGATGGTATGGTACAGAGATGAGACTTAGAAGGCTAACTGTCCACCTGACAAGGAGCCACAACGTATCTCCTAACAGATGCTTCGCAATATGACCACATAGTTAAAGCAATGTAAAATAGAGGGGGGAGACAATAATTTGAGATAATATTAACTCATAATCTAGCAATAAAGGAGACTGTCAATAATTTCCTTTCCTTATCCAAATGTATTTTTTCAACAATACACAGGATATATTTTAAAAAAATAATAAACTTCAGCATTGCACTGATATTTAAAGAAACAAGTTTAGTGTCCTCATTAATTAAATTAGTACTAGCACATCTTAAATGAAGTTAAACCATATTTTATATGGAAAACAGGGGTTGTAATCCTAGGCATTATACTATATACTAAGAGAGAAAAAGTAATTAAATTAAAAATAATGTGAAAAAGACAATCTGACAGTCACAATTTGTGATTCCAAAATAACTACTGCTTTCTGATTCAAATATACATGTACATTAAACAAAAACATGTACTGGTGGTGGCAGTGGTTTAATCAAACAACACAATCATCCCTAAATTGATGGGTACATACACAATTATAGAATATTGGTAATTTGTATTTAGTAACAATCCATGTAAATTCTGATTGGTATTTGTTATTACTCATAGAATTCTCCTCTTTTTTTTTTAAGTAATGTGGAGCAATAAGGAGGGAAACAGTAACATATCTTAATGTATGAAACAGACACCTTGAAGATAATGACACCTAAAATTGCTAGCCATCAACATTAGTCAGAGTACTATCATTAGAGGCACAACATAAACAACTTTTCTGCTGCAGTCCTGCTATTTCCTGCACTAATTCTATGCTCATTTCTTTTTCCTTTATTGTTTATTTTTAATTTGTTTTTATAATTCTTTACTTTGGAGATGTTCTAAACAATTCCAAATCATAAAGCACTAAGCAAATCTAAAGCACAAAACAGTGGATAATCTGGATTTTGGAAACTGAAAGTTAGTTGAAGTTGATAATAAAATCAGCAGGCTTTAGAAACATGTCCTTAAATTAATTATTACCTACGTAATGTGTGAATGTTACCATTAACTCACAAAATTAATAGGTAATCATCACAGGCCTTGCTGTTTGTATTATTGAAAAGCATCTGCCCACACTAATCTGCTACCACTGAGGAAAAAAAAGCAGCACAGCTGTCTTATTATGTAGCAATTAAAAGTTTGTTATTTATACAGCCAGTTACCCGTTTCAGCCATTTTCAGCTTATATTATACACTAACCCGAAGTTTGCAGAGTAGATATTCCTATAAATAAGACAAATCATATATTATTCAGAACCTTAAATAACTTGGAAAGCTTAAGCAGTAAACTTTACGTTCAAGCAATTTGAGAACAATCTTGTCTACCCTGGCAATACCCCTGCACCAATGAAAAATATATATATTTATAGCAAAACAAATTAAGTGTATTTATACTACATGAGAATAAATTACATGAGCGCCTTCAGGATGTTTCCAGGAGAACTATGTATTTTAGCGTGGTATAATATGACAGAACTGTGATTTTCTTATATTTACAATCTCTTTGATATATAGGGCCAAAAAGGCTACTGGTTATATATCTCATAACAGCAGCTATTATTTGAAATCCAAGTGAGCTTATAACTGTTCTCAAATTTATTTAACTTTCATATGCGCAAAACACTTTATCTTTTTTATTAAGATTTTTATGAAAATCTTATGCATTAAGTATGCAAGGAATACTTAATGGTTCTATACAATCAAGTGACCTCTGGCTCTAGGTGAACTGCTAATTCTGTAAGAAATGACTCTTTCACACCAATCTGACTGAATATAGTTGCAGAATATTCCATAAGTATACAGTTTCAATAATGACCCATATGTGAATTTCAAACACCAAGATAACTTTTATCCAAACAAATTGTGTGAAAGTACAAGGATAATCCTTGTAAAGGAAGACCAATATCCTGTTTGAAAAAGTGCTATGATTTTGTAAGGTTCAATAGGAGAACTGACAATACTTGTTACAGTATGCAATATCTACTCTCAATTCATTACTAGCTCCAGTCCTCATATTATGTGTAAGACAATTTGATGATCAAATGTAATTCAGAGCTTTCCTGCAAGACCTATAACAATAACATGCCGATTCAGACTTACAAATTAGAAGAAAAAAAAAAACATCAGATTTCAGGATTCTATAGATTACAAGCAAAGAAACTTTGTATCTAACTCTCAGCTGCATGGATTATGGGTCATTCCATACAAAATTTAGTTTTGAAAAAAGAAATACCTAATTTTGTTTACATTTTAATATATGAAAGTCAAAGCTAATAAATAGTTAAATGATCTAGTTTGAAATTAATATTGCTTATGGCTTAGTTACAGGCATGGGTGAAATACTTTAAAAATAATGTTTTATCTGATATAACAATAAAAATATGTAAATGCAAAATGTGATAAATAATCTTGAAATGTATCTTAGACTATTGAGGATTAGGCCTGGAGCATATATTTAAAGAGAGTGTGAAATAAAGAAATACTGATGCTTCCAAATCAAATACTTTCCTTTGCTCGGTCTCTCCTCCACAGTTAGGAACATACCTTCTTGGCCTCTCAAATAAATTTAATGATCAAATAAAAAAAAAATCAAGAAAGAAGCTTGCAAAATATTCAAAGAGAAACTTGGAGGTTAAGAATGAAAGTTGCATGCCATGCATGTATTATCTCGTGCACCGACACCAGACTCCACACATACTGACATATGGAAACAGAAGCATCATAGTAAGCCAGTTGAATGCTATATATAGCACTTTGTTCACAAGGTTTTATCAGAGTACTTTGTGCAACATTCTCAGATTAACTTTCATGTTCAGTTTAAAGTATTTTCTTTTATTTTTTTTCTTTTCTTTTATTTTTTGTAGTGGTATTTAACTCCTGTTCTTACTACATACAGCATCACGGGTTGTGAACATTGACTAAATTGAAATGATAATTGGGAAAGGAAATTTGGGAAGGAAACGTTCCCCTAAGTTTAGGGTACCTCCCCAGCATTTACCAGTTACGAGGACTGAGGTTGAGGAAAACCTGGAAAAAAAACCTGTTGGAGAAGATGGAACTGGCAGGATTTGAACAGTGGATCTCCCATTCACAAGTCTGTGCTTTAATGACCTCTGCCAACCTTGTTGGTTTTAGAGGGTTGGTTTAGTGATTTGTTTCATATTACATTCATAGCTATACTGTGACACAGCGGCTATGGCTGTGCGGTCAGAATGAACAATAATAATGGCAGTTCACCAGTTAAAGACTGGGAGCATTATCGGCAGATAACCAGAGGATTCTGGAAGCTTCTTCACCCCTCTCCTCCAGAAGGTGTGTTGAAGCAGTTCTAGAACATAATAGAACCTTGTGGAAAGATTCCGCTGACTACATAAATGAGCTCTCTCACAGCAGCTGAGTCGGTGCAAGTCAAGGAGAGGAGTTGAGTACAAGTTAGTGCAAGTAGAGCTGTTAAGTCAGTCAGTCAGTCAGTCAGTGAGTGAGTGAGTGAGTGAGTGAGTCTATAGTGCAACATCAAGAACAATTCTCTGTGCAAGTTGATGACTGTTGTGACATGCAGCAAGTGCTACTGCAGAGCAACGGGTTGTGGAGGTCTTGTGTTCAACTCCCGAGTGAAGTGAACCATCCAGCATGAAGAGGCTACATCATGAAAGAAGCATGGGGACGGAGAATTTAACTAGTTCACTTTAGTGAAGTGATAATGTGAACAAAGTGAACTCCCAGTGAAATTGAACTAGAGAAAAACTAAATAGTGACAGTGAGAACTGAGAGAAGTGACAGTTGAAAAACTGGACAAAGTCACAATATGCTTCAATATGCCAAAAGCTAAGTAAAAATCCAGAGCACTTTGCGGTGGTGCAAACCTTACAATCTCAAAAGGAATTCTTCACAAGTTGGTAAAATAAAAGTGATAAATTGATATGTGTAAAACAATTCATTTACTGGCAGCTGGGGAGTGCTAACTGGTGAACTTTGGTAGGCTAGAGCCCACCCTTAAATACTCCTCCCCCAGTATGAAATGAAACAAAAAACATCAAGAAAATAACCTGTTACCCATTATTAAAAATTACTGACAAAATGACGTTGTAATAATGAATTTTCCAAGATTAAGTCTCTATCAAGTATTCAATTCTATAGAAACAACATAATTACTGCCCAGTTTGCCTAGTTAGAAAAATATATGGGGAAGAGCAAAAGTGTTCAGTGTAAAGTATCTTGTGCTTTATTAGGCTTCTTGAAGAATTTGATATTGGTGATTCATGAACTGTACAGTACAGCAGCAATAGCTGTAACTATTGCTGAATCAACTGCTGGGTATAAAAGAACATTTTGGTTGTGAGGCAGGTAAAAATATAACAGAGAAATACAATGGGAGATAATTATCTAAGTGATCTCGCTTTAATTGCAGTTGGAGAGTTCAGTAACTATCACAGAAGCTGAAGCTATCAGAGATAATTCACCTCCTTCCACAGCAACTGACACATGGACTTCACTGATGTCATTTTTTAATTTTCTTCTATTATGTAATTTGAGTACAATCCAATAAAAAGTTAGCTTGGGAGGGCAGTATTATTTATTAAGTAATTATAAAATATACCTTATGATATACTGAACTGTATGGCTTTGTGCAGAAACTAATAAAATTGGTAAAGTGGCTGTCCTCCATTAACATCACGTCCCCCACCCAATTAGAAGTTCTGGCACCATCACTGAGTGATAGGGAATCCAATCTCCGATTACAGTTGCCTTAGAATTTAAAAAATGAATGTTAGCCCTGATAAAAATAGTGGAGCTGAAGGTGAGGTCGGCAGTTCAACAAGCAAAGAACAGTGCTCACAAATAGGGTTGGGAAAGTCAACAAGTGAAGAGGAATAGGCACTGGGAAGTGAAGGTTTAACATTGGTAATATAACCAAATTTGTAACTCTGCTTGACTGATCCTCTGTTGTCCTGCCTTGGGCATGGGTGATTTTGTCCATGTAAGTATGTGTGCAAGTGGGTAAAAGCAAAACTGAAAAACATTTTTAAAAAATTAAAATTAAGTAGTTTTAAGTTGTCAACATGTTCTTCAGCAAAGGCAATAGTAGTAACAGTAAACCCATTCATTTTATATTACCAAAAACTTCTTGGTGGAGATTTACAGAACATTTGATTTACATTCCTTTTGGACTATTTAATACACAATACTGTGGTTCACCCTTTTCAAAAGAAACATATTATACCTAAAGCAGACTTAATGAAATAGCTAAAATTGCTACTTTAGTGATGAAGCAGTAGGCCGTACAAAAATAAAAGCTTTGTTGAACATATATCACATAAAATTTTAAAGTATGAGCACAATTACACTCCTCTTCCAAAAAGACAGCAAAGGAACATGTGACGATATAGGGTGTATAAGTACAGTATAAGGGACATTATGTTTTCATTCACTTCTCATGACAGTAGGATGAAACAAACTTTTAATTCTGACATATTTGCCAGCCTGAAGACTGTTTCCAAAAGCAGATGTTATCAATGTTCCCACTGATGGAAACATAGCCATGGAAAAGTATTTTAGTTCATTTGAAGCCCCAAAGGATGTTTAAATCAGACACACGACCGCACTGAGTGCCAAAATGCTTCAAGTAATGGAGTGAGGCAGCTGCAGTGGTAGCAGTGACCATGACTCTTCTTTTATTGGCGAGTTAATGATTTTTAAATTACCCCTTTTTTTTAGTTTCTACCATGAAAACTTTACCATTTGAATGATACAAATCAATACTATTGTGTTCATTTTTCTTCATATCAATAAAACATTCCTTTTTTATTGTTATATTTTAAAAACTGTTTAAATCTTTCCTAATAGCCCCAAAATAATGTATAAATACACCTATTAATTGCTCTGACAGGACAGTTTAAGATGTTTATTTATGACTGTTCTTATGATCAGGATGTATTTTTGAAAAAAAACACATGTATTCTAAAACCGTACCTCCCTATAGAATGACTGCCTGTATATTTAATTTTGTACATGGTTTACGTAAATGGGGTTGTATATGTTTTTTCTCACTTGGTTTTGCATGGAATGACCCTGCTATTATGTAATTTTGAGACCAAGACTACATAGAACTATTGAAAATGCTTGCACCATTACATTGCTCCAGAAGAAGAGCAAGCCAATATGGAACTGAAGGGAGTACATTCATTTTTATGTATATACACTACAAAAATGTATGGTAAGAAACTGAAGAAGGCAACAACTAAGTTAGGAACTTAATAAAGACTTCTATATTTTCAGAAGTATTTTTTTTTTTTGTTATCTCCTAATGGAGCAGAGAAGTACTGCACTTGGATAAAAATGAACAGCAAAATATTAAAATATGTTTTATGGCATTTATATTTCATTCTATGATGTATCACAACTGTGGCCCCTTTATCTTCAATACTGTTGCACTTTACCAATGAAATCTGGCAAGTGAAGTCCTATCCCATCTTTGTTGGCACTCCTGACTTTATGAAGCTGCAGTTTTAGAAAGGAGATGTTTAGATATGTACAAATTGGACTTGGGGCCATAGTCTCAAGTCTTTCATTGATAATTCTTCCCTCTTTAACTTAAAAAGAAAAGGGGGAAAAAAAAGATAAAATGCTGTTCTGTAAACAATTAAAGAGCTCACACACTAAATTAGAACTACAAAACTAAAATCTACAAAATCATCTAATCTTTGAAAGTTCACTATACTCAGTATTGCATTGTTGACTTTTCAGAAGTTGGAATTTCATAAATGATAACTCTTTACACACAATATACCTAAGCATTCGCCAAGCACACTGTATGTACATCAACAATCATTACAGCAAAACAGATTCAAGAATATGGGGTAGGTAATTCATTCACACAACCATACATCACATGTTCTCAAATAATGTTCATAAATATACATAACAGAAATTTCATCTCATGTCTGTTTTGTGATGCCATTCTCTTAAAATACATTAACCTATGAATTGGGTAAGGCCACAACCTGAATCTAACCTATGATTCATAACATCTGTAAATCTAATCTCCTATGTCAGTATCTCTGTCCCCCACAAGATACAAGAAATGGAATGCAATAGCTAGAAGACTGATCCCAAGTAAGTCGCCAAGTGAAGTCAGGTACGGGATGGCAGAGTTGTCTGGATCTATTTTGCGCTTCCACATCCAGTGAATCATTACATAAGCTATGTAGAGTAGTGCAGCAACCTGAAATACAAATCAAATGGAGCACTTAATTTACTCAATTCTCTACATATTTGATTTAAAATCTTTGCTATCAATACTTATGCTTTGGGGAAACATGCAAAAGAAATAATTAGATATTAATGCTCATGTAGTTCCAGAGAAATTAAGAGAACTCTTTGTTTATCAATTAGGATGTGGTCACTGTAGGGAGGTAGAAGTGGGTTAATTTTTAGTAATTCAGGTATTTTTGTGGTCATTCCAGTTCTAGAAAAATACAAGGTTCCAAATAACCATACAGTCAAGACATCGAATTTAGAATGAGTCACACTATCCTTACACATAGCTTCACTTAGTAAGTTATTAACACTGGAACATTTTTGAGGGCATTTGTCACCACCATCGGCAGTTAAGTGACTCTTGCTCTTTCTTATCCCCTCTCAGCTAGGTTTGATCCTCCTGCCATCTATTGGTAGGGTAAAAAGCCCTTAACAAACTATCCATTGGCAGGATTCAAAATTTAGGATATTATCAGCATTCTTGACAATAAATATTTTCTTCCAAATGGTTAGTTCTAGCAAAGAGGTAACTGGTTTTAACACTTTTATTTGACCAAAGTTATGTTTCTTTGACCAAATATGGTGTGATACAGCTGATTTATTGCTCAAATGTCTAGGTTTTGGCTATGTAGTATTTCTATTTTAAAAACTGATCTGTTAGATTCCGAATTTCAGTGTATCTGGGATTGTGTCTTTTAGTGGTTTATTCAGCCTGCCAATGAGTAGTTTAACTCGAGTTTTGTTATCCTACCAATAAATAACAGTAGGATCAAACCCAACCAAGAGAAGAGGAGGGGGAGAAGAAAGAACAAGCTTCTGTCACCAAACTGCTGATGATGAGGACAAATGTCCTCAAAAACATTCCAGTTTTAATAATTTATTAGGTGAAGGTAGGTGTAGGGATAGTGTGACTCATTCTAAATTCAACATGAAGAAAACTTCACTATTAATAGTGCTTTGTATTTGATATTTAATAGTCAATCTAAGTATTTACACAAGTGTAACAGCAAGGTAATCTTGGTCCACTATTACATTATTTGCCTTACTTGTGCTCATTTGCATCAAATTGCGATTATTCATCCTGGTTTGGGAACATGATGCTACCCTCCCTTCCTACATGCACATGTGAATTCATAATGTACTGTTAACTACAATACATCTATATACAGAGAGAGCCAAAAAAAAACTATGAACTGGCTGCGCGGTGCTGTTCCTGTCCGCGTCCTCAGCGCTCGTTGCCGTCTGCCGCTATCATAGAAAGGCACGGATGAAACCATACAACATTTATAAAATTACTTTTAAAGGCTTTACTTACCAACTTTATGAAAGGAGATGCTGAAACTGGCCACCATCGATGTTCATACATTTTTGGCACCTCTTTAGGAAACTATCCATCACTTGCCATAGTTCACATTGAGAAATGATAGGTTATAGTGATAGGGTCAATTTTTTTCAAGTCAATAGTTGAAGCCCATGCATACATAAATACAATTTTGTCCCCTGTTTTTAGAGAATTAACAGACAGGGAGCGTGATTTTGCCTTTTTTCAACAAGACTCTGCAAATGCCCATAAGGCCAATATTTCGATGAGAAGAATTGAAAGAGTGTTTGAGGACAGAATTATTAGTGGAGATTTGTGGCCCTCTCGGTCCCCCAACCTAACCCCCAGCGATTTCTATCTCTGGGGTAACTTAAAACATAAAGCGTACAAGACAACCCACACACCCTGGAAGAATTACAACAAAATATCCACCAGGAAATTGCCAGCATTTCTCAATGTGAACTACGGCGAGTGATGGATAGTTTCCTAAAGAGGTGCCAAAAATGTTTGGACAACGATGGTGGCCAGTTTCAGAATCTCCTTTCATAAAGTTGGTAGGCAAAGCCTTTAAAAGTAGTTTTAAAAATGTTGTATGCTTTCATCCGCAGCTTTCTATGATAGCTGCAGACAGCAATGAGTGCCGAGGATGCAGACAGGAAAAACACAGCACAGCTGGTTCATAGTTTTTTGGCTCTCTCTGTATTTATCATAATTACTGCTCTCTTAATTCACATTAAAGGAATTCATCTCCAGCAACACTGTAGCAACTGCCATGTATCGCTTTACATGATGCTACTGATCATATGTTCCAAAATGGTATTTTGGGTAATTAGCTTTCACATGTGTATTGCAAGATCCCATAAGCATAATTAAATCTGATTGGCCAGAAGATTGCATTGCCTTCTATTAGAATTTGGGAAACAGAGACAGTTCCAAGGTCTTGTATCATATACTTGTACCTGTTGCCTTATAATGAAATGTACTCTATAACTGGAGCATTACTTTGGAAACCATTTACAAAAATGCACAAATAATCAAGATAGAGCAAATTTGGAGGACCTTTTTTGGAACTGTATAACTGGACCGATAGTTGTTTTTTTTCCCCAACTCTACAGGAGGTAGCTTAGTATTTTAACTTCTGGGAGTAGGAAAGTAAGTGAAAGTTTAAGTACTATGAAATACATCTTAAACTAATTTTTCAATTAATTTTCTAAGAATTAACTTTTTGCTTCTACGTTGATGGCAACGCTTCTGATGAAGTTGCTGCTTAGGATACTGCTGCTGCTGTTGATGATTGAATTATGATTATGATTCTGTTATGATGTTTTTTCTGAGAGGGGGAGTTAAATGCCCCTTTTAACAACTCAGCTCAACAGAAATAATGAATGAAATGATACTCAAATGAGTCTGGGTCTGCTGATCTGTGAGTTACCAGAACTTGTTTTACGAGGATAAGGGAAAACCCTGGGAAGAAAAAATCTTAAGCAGGCAACTGCCCCAACTGAGGTTCAAACTTGGGCCCTCCAGTTTGGCAGGCAGACACGTTACGTCCACACTATGGAGGTGGGATGATTATTATCATTATCATTATCATTATCATTATCATTATCATTATCATTATTATTATTATTATTATTATTATTATTATTATTATTATTATTATTATTATGTATTTAATGATACAGAGCTAGTTGACAACCACTCTTTTAATTTTAATTTAAAATACAATAATTTGTGTAATTGCATTTAAAATAACATAAAAACAAGAAATGTTAAGATGAAAACATTTATAGGACAGGGCAAGTTTCCACCAGTCTCTTTCTCCCAAGCTAAACCCATGGTTTACTATAACAGTACAACATTCATGGGGGAAGATGCCCAAAGCATTATTATTGTGGGCCACTTTCCGCATTATTATTCATTTGACACTACACATTACTGCTCCCATCTAATGTTACAGATTCTTTACACCTTGCAGTTTCACTTTTAACTACTAGATTGCAGTGTCTCCAGGTAGTATACAGTAGCTTATCAGTAAATTCACTAAATATCGTTTTTCTCTTCCTTGTGCAATGTTGAACTAGAAGTGGAGGGTTCCTTGATTTCTTGTTGGAAATTTGTTTTTTTTTTGTCTTGTTTGTACAAAAATGCCACATAATCAAAACGTAATTACAAAATAAAACAACTGATACTTGCTGATGATAATGATATTGTTTGTAAAATTTTACAATGGCTAAATGGGAGGGTGAGTTGAGGAGGGTGGGGTGAGAAAAAAGAAAAGAAAGTCTCAATTTTTTTTTTTATTTGTGAAAATCAGTGGTTTTTGGCTCCAGAATGAAGTTAAAACCCCGTATTTCTGAATATTCTCAATTTTCATGCTCCATAATGCACATTTATTCTATAATCACTAAAAACTTATTAATTTAGTAAGAAATCAGCAATTAGCCAATGCCCATAGAGAGAGGGAAGTAGATAGGGAGGAAGAGACCAAACTTCTCCAAATGTACAAAACCGGCATTTACTAAGTAGAAAACTGCCAGCTTGGCTTCATTTCATGTGTTTCACCAAGTATTCTGCCTGATAAGTATGTTCCATTAGTTTTTATTTATTTAGGCAAGTTTCCGAATTATCATTATTAAGTGAAGTGAATATGCATTTTTAGCACATATATCTGCTTTATATTATTACCCATTCTACCATATTTTACTTAAATGTACAGTGAAATCTCAAAATAACGTGCCTCACTATAGTGTATATTTCACTTTTACATATAAATTTCAAATTCCTTGCTTAAATCCCATACAATATAATACAAAAACTTTCATTTTTACATACCTGTTAATTATGAACAATTCAAAATTACAAATGCAATTTTTAAAAAATACGTTTCCTTTGATAGCGTTATTTCATCTACTCTTGGACAGAAATGTTATTGCATATTGTATATTAGCACATTCAATTTCAAACTGTTGTCCAGAAGTAAACTGTGCAGTATCTACCACATTAAGTTTCTTGTTCTCCAAGCAATACATTTACATCTATCAAGAGTGCCAACAAATGCATAGCCACTTTCCAAGTTTGGTAACCGATATTTTCGTGCAGTGATATGGTACTGGTTAAACTTAATGCACTTATTACTTATTAAGTATTGTAATAAATGAGACCACCAGTTATTGCAAAAGCACATTTTGTTTACCACAAGGCACTCAACATTACACTTGTGTCACTTTGGCACACACTCGGAATACAACACAACTATAACTGATCTGTAGAATCACAATTGAACTGCAAGACTCACAATGAAATGCACTGTCCACTTTTCACTTCGTCACTTCTAACAGCACTGAACTCAACACTGACTGCTCATCCTGGCACAGTGGCCCCTTATATAGTTCTCGCATACAAAGTGGAACCTTCGAGAAAAGCTACCCATGAAAATGTGACGAAACGAATACTCCAGAACAGGTAAGCGGCAAACAAAGGGTTTTTTATTCCACACTCCCTATTGTTCCAATGACCCACCGCAGGCCTCACACATGTATCAACAAGGAGGCACTACCAGCTGGCCAGCACAGCCACAGGTAGTGCCACATGCATGTTCACATTGCTCCCTCCTCAGGGCTGGTCAACTCGACCAACACTGTAATAGTGGGCTAGACGGTCTAGGTGTACCACCAGCATCTTCCCTCGGGGCAGCCTCTGGATGCAGTAGACTACATCATTAAACCTCTTCACTATGCTGTATGGTCCTTGCCATGGTTGCTGGAGTTTCGAACAATGCCTCTTTGTCTGGGTAGGGCGATATAGCCACACCAAATCACCTTGCTGGAAACTCTGGCTGTTAGTCTGGTGATCATAGCATGCTTTCACCCACCGCTCGCTACCTGTATGTGTTGAACAGGCCATTTCATGCACATTGTGAAGACAGTCCATGAGGTTTACCATGTAGTTGATAGCTGGCTGTTCCACCCCAGGGGGGCTCCCAAACATCAAGTTGCATGGAAGATGCAGCCCCCTGCCAAAGACCAAGCTGGTTGGTGTCAACCCAGTGATGATGTGAGACCGCGAGTGGTAGTCCAACAAGAATAGTGGCAACCTAACATCCCAGTCCCTCTGGTGATTGTCCATGACCTTCTTCAGGTGCTCTTCTAGGGTCTTGATGTACCACTCGATGGGACTAGTGCTCTGGTTACTGGGCGCTGTGGTTGTGTGTGGTGTGTGCTCTGTAGATTTTTTAAAGTATAAGTGCTAACTTAAATTGTGTAGTATAAGGAAGAAGCCAACTGTAAGTACTACCTATAGCTATAGTTTTGGAATGGTAGTTGTTTTTATTAAGAGGTATTAAGTAAAAATTTAAACCAACGTGTAAAGTGATACATAAAGCTGTCCAGTTAGAGTTACTTGCAAACTACCAAGGCTATTTGACGTCACTCGCACATGCTTTGGCCAGCTAGTCAAGATGATTAACTTCACGGATGGTTACATAGCAAAAACATTTTTTCTCACTAGTGTTTTAAACAGTGCATGACATATTTAAATTACTGAGTGTTAGCATATTAGATGGTGGTTTTTCCCCCCAAGTATTAATTAGAAATGGATGAGAAGGAGAATTTACCCCAAAACAGAACTTAGCCAGATCACCTTTACAAGGAACCCAGAAAACCAGCAGTACTGATAAGGAGTTTATTGAGGAGGAAACTAACAAGAACAAAGAGATGAAATTAAACAACAACCTCAATAATTTTGATACTTTAATTATTGATCTCAACAACTTAGTAGGTAAGGAGAAAATTTCAAGTGAAAAGAAAAGGCACTATTATAAACTCTTTGCAGATCTACTTAAAATCCACAACAATCTCAAAATGGAGTCAGCAATTGCCAAAGCTGAGGCCAAAACTGCCAAAGAGCTTTGTGTGAAAAAAAATTTAAAGAGCCTACTGCATCTTATGCACAAGTAGCAGCATGATCACCACTTGAGAATGTAACCAAACTCCAGAAAACCTTGGAGAAGAAGAAAGACACAGCATGCATTTCATCCACTAAAAACCTTGAAGCAAAGGAAATTCAAAAGATAGCAACCACAAATCTAAAACCGAGAGAGGAGAAAATTCACATAACCAGCATATGAACCGCAGGAAAGAACATTATTATGGAAACTGAAGACGACCTGCTAAAGATAAAGAACAGTAAAAGCAATGGGGAAGGATTTAAAAATAGAGTTGCCCAGAAACAGGAATCCACTTTTAATCATGTATGATATCTTGTCAGGCGTGAAAGAGGAAGAACTAAGGAAGATATGTATCAACAAAACTTAGAACAGATCTCCAGAGAGGATTTTGAGAAGGAATTTAGGCTAAGATTTAGAACTGGACCAAAGAACAGAGCCACCATCCGCCATGTGGTGGAAGTTTCATCCAGGGTAAGCAAAATGATTTTAACAATAGGGAAGCTATTTATAGATTTCCAAGCCATCAACACCTAAAGACTTTGTATCAATAGCCATATGTTTGAAATGCTACAACTATGGTCATGTAGTCAAATTCTGTACCAAAGAACAGATAATCTGCGGCCACTGTGGCAAACAAGACCATGAAAAGAAGAATTGTGACAAAAAGGAACAATCAGCAATTTGTATTCCTTGCACACATAGAAATAAGAAATGTTGGGGGAAGCAAGACTGTCCGACATACAAAATAATGGGAGAGGGCGATTGCTAGAATGGACTATGGATAAAGACATTTTAAATAAGTATGTATATTCAAAATCAGAGAAGCAGAATTCACTCAGTAGAGTAAAAAGGAACTTAAAAAGAATCATCACTCATAAATTAAAGCAAATGAACACCACAGAAAAAAGGACTAGAACTGACATCGCTTCTGAATATGACTAACCTTTAGGCTCCATGACACAAAAACCGGAACTTCCACTGAAAACAAGAATACACAAAATCAAAAGCGAATTGGGAATTAAAACTCAAAAACACATAAATGCAGATTATAATGCCATTATGGGATATTCCAGCTCAGGTGAAGATATAAAGGAAGCAGGTAAGTTTTTTAATGTAGAAGAAGAAAAAGGAGTAAAAGGAACTGTAACCATAACAAGTACAAAACCTTAAACTGGTAATTTTTTAACTAGACTCTGGGAAAAAGCGAGAGGGGAAAAAAGATACTGAAACTTCACAAGGTACAGCACAAAATAAAAGCGCTTATAAACAAACCATATTAGAAGAAGAATTATTCGACGAGGGGCCACGCATTTCTTTTGAACAAATCGATACAATAAACATTACAGAGAACAATGATATATCCATATCTTACTCAGATGTCACGTGCCAGATGCCTCAAGGTTAGTTGCACAACAGCCGGATGTCAGCAGTATTTACATATCTCAACATAAATCTCCACCTGAGACATCTAGAAGAAAAACACACTCATAGCTGCCCTAAGACATGTAATTCGCAAGCTCCATAAAAATGGAGATAAAATTATTTTCCCTATGCCTGACGCCATAGACCACATGGAACTAGAAGCAAATAACATCTCAACAGATCCCAAGGAACTATTATGCTTAATTGAAAAAAACTTTTAAAAGACGGGGTGAAATTTTGGATTTATAAGAAGTTTATAAACACTTTGTCTTATGTCATGGGAGAATTGTTTTTAATAGCACACAGAGATGGCCTCACTGTTACACACAAATCAGATATGATGCTCTTGATCATCCTATAGGTAAAATCTCGCCACAAAACACTTCAACAGCACCCACATTCCCTAAAGTTACTAATCATATTAATATTACTCCTTTTAAACAATAAAGTGCAATCCAAAAATCAAGGTATACAAATATTAAGAGTCCACAAATTATTAACAAAAGAAAGTTTTAAGTTGGGCATAAAACAGTATCACTTTGCTAGCAGAGGTTACATACTGTTAAGATGACAGTATGGGTGACTTAGGAGACTATAACACCAAATATCTTAAGTTTGGATAAATTAATGCCCAAAGAAGCAGACTGGTCATGTCCGAATTAAAGAAAATTTTAGAAGATTTAAATCTTGATATTTTATGTATACAAGAGCCATACTCTTACAAAGGGAAACTTGCAAACATTCCGGTCATGGCTAGGGCAATATATTTTGGGGATAACACCATGGCTGCAATAATAATAATAAATAACTCTAATTTATAGGTAATCAATACAGCACAATTTAACGATTCTCACAACTGTGTATAAGTTTGCCATGAAAAAGGGAATTTTATTTTATCCAATCACTACTTTCAGTACAGTCACCCAATTGAAGCATATTTACAGAAATTACAACAAATTAATAGAACCTTTAGAAATGAAATCATTTACACCTTGGATGCCAATGTAAAATCTGATTGGTGGTATAACCCACAAAAAGATGAGAGAGGGGAGCAACTGGAAGAAGTCATATCAGAACTAAACTTAACTGTGCTAAACACCCCGCACAACCTTTACACCTTTGAAAACAGAGCCAGAGCAACGTCTAATATAGACGTCACCTTAGGCAATAATAAAATTATAAACAAAATATCGCATTGGAAATTTGGACAAAATCATACAACTAGCAAATCATAGACTTATTTATTTTAAGAACATATAACAGACACAAACAATTCACACAATACTGAATACAGAGCACAATATAATTATAGGGCAGCTAACTGGGAGGAGATGAAATACCTTTTTGTTCATAGTATTCCGAAATATCAGGAAAAAGATATTGACAGTGAAGTGCATAAATTGGAAACAATTATAAAAAGTATAGTTAAAAATACCATACTAAAACTAAGACCCAAGCAATATTCTGATAAAGTATGGACCAAAGAACTACAAAAACTTAGAAGTAAAGCACAGAAACTTAGGAGAATTTACCAAAAATCAATTATAGAAGAAGAAAGAGAGCTTAATTTTAGAAGATATAGGACAGTGAAAGATACATTTAAAAATACTTTAAATGAAACAAGGAATAGATCATGGAAAAATGTTGTTTAAATTCTAATATTTGGGGTACACCATGTAAAATTGTGACCAAGAAGATTAAAAAACCTGAAGTTTTAAATACACTTAGAAAAGATAATGGAAATATGACATCAAATTGGGAAGATTCTATAATAGAACTAATCAATAAATCATTACCGGACAATAAAGAGGGTAGAGATAATGAAACCAACAAAGTGCTAAGAAACAAATTAAAACAAAATTATCAAAACAATTGTATAATTTATTCCTTTCATCCATCCGAAATAAAATTAGCCGTTAAAAACTTGAAGAAAAAGAAAGCCTCTGGACCAGATGATATAAAAAACGAAGTCTTAATTTGCTTAGAAGAGAAACTATCACCCTTTTTATGCAAATTGTTGGATGATTGCTTATGGCAAGGAATATTCCCCAAAAATGGAAAGAAGCTAAATTACTAATCTTAAAGAAAGGAAGTGACAAAGATCCCACTAAGCCAAAATCTTATTGACCCAACTGTCTGTTAAATTCCATGCCGAAAATTTAATAACTAATAAATAATAGGATTCTATAATTCAGGTCTTTAATTGGTATGAACCCAAATCAATATAGCTTTAGGAAAGACAGATCCACAGAGGATGCCCTAAATGCAGTGGCGAGTACAATAAAGGAATCAATATCTACCTACGTAATTAGCATTTTTATTTATATTTCTGGGGCTTTTGACAACCTCTGGTGGCCGCTTTTATTTGACAGATTTTGAAGTCTTCATTTTCCACTACAATACATAATTTGCTTCTTAACTACTGTAGGGATAGGAAGGTACATTTTTACGGCATAAATAAAAGTGTATCCAAAATAACCAAAGGATGTCCCCAGGGGTTGATTTTAGGACCAACCTTCTGGGACATTGTGATGGAAACTTTTCTGTCAAAAGTACAAGTTAATCTTTAGTTACTAAAACTATTGCATATGTTGACGATACTTTTTTTCCTAGAAGGCAAGAGTCAACGGGAACTTGAGGATGAATGCAACAAATTAACTAGTGATTTGCTTGATTGGTGCAACAGTTCTAAAATGAAAATTTCACCTGCTAAATCCATATATATTTTATTTAAAGGCAATTTAAAGACAACTCCCAATTTAACAGCCCAATCAGAAGAAATCACGAAACAAAATACTTAGGAATCTATTTGGACGAAAAATTGAACCTTAATTACCATACAAATTACGTAAGGACTAAAGCAGAGAAGATAATGATGAAATTGGAAGATTGGTTCAACACAGCTTTAAGATTCCTATTACCACTATCTCAACTTATCACACAAGTATTTTTGCATTGATAATTACATATGGTGCAGGTGTATGGGCATTTAAAATGAACAACATTAGTATTACAACTCTACTCCAAAGAACGCAAAGAAAGATACTTTTAAGATATACTGGGGCTGTAAAAACAACTCCGACCATGGCTTTATTAATAGCACCTGGCATATGGCCAGTAGATTTAATTATATGTTTATGAGGAGCAAACTTTTAGGTATAAAAAGGGGATTTTAATAAGTTTAATGAAATTGCCGGGACTTATTGTAACTCAAAATTAGATATTACAACATTAAGATATACCAACAAGAATGGGACAACATGGCTGAGGGAATGCGTACATATTCCTTTTTTTAATAACATTCATGAACAATTAAAAATTAAATACCTAACCCGACCAAAAGGATTCTTCATTATTTAATTGGACACGGACCCTACGGCACATACTGGGTGAAAATTAAGAAAATATCGGAGGATACTTGCATCATTTGCCACAAGTAGGATTCCCCCGAGCATGTTCTTTTTGAATGTAATAAATACTTAAAACACACACAAGAGGAAAGAAAAGTTTTAGGCAGCCACCAACTCTATGACAATCAGAAACAAGGAATTTTACCTGCATCTGAATCATTGGCAAATAAAATTAGCAATATAGCCTGGGAAAGTAAAATTGTATCAACAAATTTAAACATACAGACAATTATTCAAAAACCTATTAGAAGATCAGAACGAATAAAAAACATGTCTACATTAACCACATTATTAGCCTTACATAACATGATAATATAAACATATGAGACAGAGAAAGAGGAGGATGAGGAGAGAATACGAATACGAAAGAGAAGAAGAGAATATAAACACAATATAAATATAATACATTCAATCAGAACAAAACATGCAATAGAAGGAGGTAGGACCAGGAGCTGAAGAAGGGCAGGTGGAAGGACAATGTTACTTAAATTTACAAGTAGAAAAGCAGCACCAGAGATGGCATGAGGAGAGAAGACAATAGTAGGCCGATTGACAATGGTGAGGAATGACTAAGGCAGGAGGGGAAGGATGAGAGCTCCACAGCTAGTGAGAGGAGGGAATATGTTGAACGAGGGCAGAAAGTGAATCTTAATTTAAAAGTGAAGTGCAGTGATTTTTACGTTTTATATATATATATATATATATATATATATATATATATATATATATATATATTTTATCAAAATTTTAAAATTTATAATATATACTAAGTGAAGTGTAACGGAGATAATGGTTTTAGTGTTTTAATTTTAACTTAGATGCATAGAAAAGTTTTGGTGATAATAATGAACCGTGTTTTGTTAATATAGGTGTGTTATGATTTAAATGTATTTATGCATGTAAGTTGGATGTGTTTAAGCAATATGTATTGAGATGTGAAAAGTTAAATGCAAAAAGCAGTGAAATAGTGTAAAGAAGAAGAGGAAGAAGTGATTTAAAAAAAAAATAACTTTAACCATTTATTTAATAGTGTTAATTTGGTTTAATAATGTAATAAATAAGAAATATGCTGGTACCAGTACATATTTGCCACCGGGTTCTGGCGGCCTTTTTTTAGTAGATAGCCCTAGATTTAAATTAGGCAATAACTGGATACCAGTTATTTTATTACTGGGTACCAGTGATATGTCATATTTAATTTATTTGGTTTTAAAAATGAATGAATAAATTTAAAATATAAATACATATAAAATAAAATAATTTTAAAAATGTATATATAAAATGAAAAATAGTAAATTAATTAAAGTATAAAAATGAAATAATAAAATAATTAAATAACTTTAAAGTAATTGAGTATATTAAAATTGTTAATTGATAAATAAAGATGATGATAATACTAACATATACCATTAAACCATTAAAATAATGTTAAACATTTTAAATTGAAATATAATAACTGTAAATTTTAAACTGGATGTTATATTAATTAATTTTGAAGATTTAGAATCTAGTAACAGTGATGTGTCATGATTTCAAATAAAGAGAGTTGAAGGTTCAAGTAAGAACATTTTAGTGATGTAGTGTTACAACCTTCAACTCTCTTTATTTTAAATCGATGTCATATGTAAAGGTATTGAGATGAGTAATAATGAATGGGAGTTGGTCCGTCAATGTCCTTGGGTTGATCCTGTCGCCACCATATCAAAAGCACCTAGTTTTCAAGGTAGGTGCCACTGTTACAGTGGCCACCTCCATCCTCAACGCAGCCATTAGCGCTTTGTGAATATTTTTGTAATTGCCGAGCATCAAATGCTCTCATATCTCGGCATTACGCACCCCATTGACAAAGCAGTAGCGAGCTTCCTTGGATATGGAATTAGGTAGGAGGTCCACAAAAGCTTTGTTCACTAGTTGTTCAACTGCCAGAGCAAACTCCTGCAGTGTCTCCCCTGGCTGTGCAGCTTTGACTTGAGTTGACTATAACAGGCTGAGGCTAAGTGATGGTTCCCAAACCGATTTTCGAGGTCCTCCTAGATGTTTCCGAGCTTCGCTGACATGGAATTGTGTTCAGAATTTCTGCTGCTCATCCCTGGAGGCTATTAGCTGTGAGGCTTCCTCCTCTGCTGACCATTGGTTGTGGGCGGCAATGGTGGCGAATTGTTGGCAGAAGACTTCGAAAGTTGATGTACTGTCATATATGGGTGTCTTTTACATGCGTGGATGTTGTGTCGCATCCTGACGCCTCGACCTTCAAGTTCTTTAGTCTTCCACTAAGCATTTCTTCGACACTGGCATTCATTTCCTTGGCGCTGCCATCGACTCTTCCTTCCAGAGCCCTAAGCCATTCGCTGAAGTGCTCCATGGCACTAAGCCTTTCCCCGAAATCCTCCAGGGCATCAACGCATTTGCCAAGGTTTTTTACCTTTCTGACAAGCTTCTCCACACCGGCCAGCCATTCGTCAATTTTGTCCAATAACACTGTCTTCATCTTGGGCTTTACTGTCTGCATTTTCTCCATTGCAGAATTCACTATTGTTATTTCACTTCCCATTTTGTCCATCTTCTCCATCCCAGATTCCATTTTTGTCTCCATCTTCTCCATTCCAGAAAATACATTCTTAATTTCAAATTTCATGGGAAGCACCTCACTTAATAATTTTTGAAATAGTTGCTCCAATGCAGCATTTGGAACTCACTCCTGACACCAATGTAACAAATGAGAATACCATTTACTGCAAAAACACACTTTATTTACCACAAGGCACTCAACATAACACAAACGTTACACTTGAATCACTTTGGCACACACTGAGAATACAACTGATCCTTAGAATCACAACTGAACTGCACGACTCACAATTAAACTGCAAGAGTATGCTGAAACAAATGCTCCAGAACAGGTAAGTGGCAAACAAAGGGCTTTTTATTCCACACTTGCTATTGTTCTGATGACCCACCACAGGCCCCACACAGATAGCTGGCCAGCTGCATGTAGCACTGCGTGCACGGCCACAGTATATAATAGATGAATGGCTATACCCCTGACCTTTTTAATTAACATGATGCTCATACAGGGAGTTTTCCCTAGCTGCCTTAAGATCTCAAAAGTTATATATGTCTTCAAGAAAGGTAATTTGACTTCTCCATTCAATTATCGACCTTTAACAATATAAGCATTTAATCCATAATAAGCAAAGTTGTAGAAACCTGCATTCTTAGTCAGCTCGATAACTATTTTGCAGACAATAGGCTGTTATATACCAAACGGTTCATTTTTAGGAGGAGATTATCTACTGAAAAAGCAGTAGAGCATGTTATCGCCGAAATTTTAAATAACTTTGAAAAAAAGGAGATAACAGGAGCTACCTTGGTAGATTTAACAAAAGCTTTTGATTGTATTTCACATGCTATTTTGATTAACAAACTCAATTATTACAGGGTAAGTGAACATGAATAAAATTTGTTAGCATCCTATCTTAACCAAAGAGAGCAGATGGTAGTTGTGAATAACAAAATATCTGAGCTAGCTCCAGTAATAGCAGGCATACCCCAAGGTCTGTGTTGGGGCCTTGCTTATTCTTAATCTATATAAATGACTTAAATTGCAATTTACCTTGTAACACAATGTTATTTACATACAACATTACTGAGCAACAATAATAATGAATAGTAAAGCAACAAATGCACCAATCCTGTGAAAGTGCAAAAGTATGGTTCTCCCTAAACAATTTAACACTAAATTTGTCCAAAACTGAAAATATAATATTTACACTGCAATATACTGATATTCACAGTTCAGTTAATATACTAGGACTACATTTAAACACTAGACTAACATGGGAAACATACATTTCACCTTTCTAAAAAGCTTGCCAGAATCTTTTAAAGATTCTATCTTTTAAAGAAGATGAAATGTGTAAGTCAACATATGCTAGTCACATCTTACTAAGCCTGCTTTCATCCACACATATTGTATGGGGTTAGGCTTTGGGGGAATGAGATGGACAGCATTATTCTGTTACAATGCCTTAGGTACAAGGAAACTGAAGGCATTCATAACAGGGCAGTTTACTAAACCAAGGAGTTTTAAAGGCATTGCATCTCTGCCTGTGAAATATATGGCTAACAGCAACACATGGAAAACAAAAGGTCTGTTCACAGACTGACTCATTGAGGCAGATAAAAAGATGGGCAAAGATCAGAAGAAAATTCTCTTCATCATAGACAACTGCTCTGCGCATAAAGTGGACTGCAGGTTAGAAAATATCAGGCTTGAATTCCTACTAGGCGATTGCACATTGATGCTACAGCCACTAGACCAAGGAATCATCCAGAATCTCAAAGTGCAGTTTCGCAAATGTCTGGTACAATGTGTGCACTTATCAACTTAAAACTTAAGGTGCCTACCGACGTCAATATTCTGCAGGGTATCCAGATGACAATAGGGGCCTGGTGGAATGTGAAAGCAACTACTGTTGTGAATGGTTGGAGAAAAGTTAGCATTCTGAATTTTTAGCCAGTTATTGCAGCACCAGATACACTGAAGTCTCTTGCAAGTATGGGAAGAAGTTGCAAAGGAACTAGATCTGCCATCTTCATAGCAGGAAGTGCTGCATGTCAATTAAATCCATCCCTAATAAATACCACCTATGCAAGGTCCAAACATTCTAATTCCAAAAAAATGAATTCACAATGAAAGCAGAGGGTAATGTTTGCAACACAGCCATGAAAATCATATATTCTTAGCTCAAATAGTTTTCATAATACAAATTAATAAACACATCCATATATTTGATCATGGCCACATAGGTACTGAACTGGCCATCATTTGTATATACATATACAGTGGAATCTCGTTAGCACATTCCTCATTAACACATTTTCCCATGTATTACGTTGAATTATAAAAGTCCCGGTACCAAATCACCAAATATAATAAATAACGTTTGCTTAATGCATTTTCCTGATCCCGCTTACTACGTTTGAAGTTTGACGTCCTCATTCGCTGTTTTGGCCAATCCTTGGTCTGTCCAGTGGGAGTAGGTATTTAACACATTCATAGTTTGACGTCCTCATTTGCTACTTTGGTCAATCCTTGGTCACGGGGTGGATATCAGCATGTATGTAAATATTTGTGTGACACGATTTCTGTGGGCGGGATAGAGAATGCTTTACCTTGGCGTGGTAAACGCTAACGATAGTTCCTAATGTTGAGTGATGACCAAACATACCTACGTAGATTGTATTTTAACTTTTCATTTGCAATGAAAAAAAAAAGTGTAGTAAATAACCAACAGTGAAAAACTGAAAATCCTTGATGTAGATCACAATCCAAATATAAAACATGTCGATATAGTGCGGAAGTTAAACATTCCTCTGTCAACCTTAAACAGAATTAGTAGCAAACCTAAATTGATTGAAACTGCTTTTAAAGAAGGGAAAAATGCTAAAACAAAACTTTCCTCTTGGAAAATAGGATCAGAAGAGGATCGGAATGAAATTTGTTGCA
The DNA here is from genome assembly GCA_030765065.1 of Deroplatys truncata. Lineage (NCBI taxonomy): Eukaryota > Metazoa > Arthropoda > Insecta > Mantodea > Mantidae > Deroplatys > Deroplatys truncata. The sequence continues at coordinate 97,309,133 of CM060990.1, read as the reverse complement.
TGGAAACACCTACCGTATTCAAATCGTATTGTATACGCCAAAGATACTATCGTCTATTGTACTCGTAACACGATGCACGTTCATAATTTTGTTTTCCTTTTTAGCGAAAATTGTTATCACATGTGTAATAAAACACACAGCAAAGCCACTATTGTCGCTTCCACAATTCGCAATTTCTTTTCTCAAAAACATTTATAACCTAAAAAATCCAAGTTGACCAAAATAAAAGCTTGAATTATTTATTATCAGGCTTTATGTATCCAAATCCATTTAAACATACTGAATTTAACATGGAAATGCGGATCGTATTCAGTATGAAATTGTACTCAAAATCGATTTAAACTGCCCATGGAGATGTAATAATTAGAAGATTTTTATTACGTAACTGTGTCCTTAAATTGCAGATTTCGCATTTTCCACGTTTTCCCGCCTATGACGTCCAAATCCTTAGGTCCCTGCAAAAATGTACTAACAAGATTCTACTGTACATACATTTTAATTACATAGCACTATAATGCAATTTATTGCCAGGATGTTGCTAAAGGAATTACATTAAACAAGCACTGTACCAGGAATTTGTTTGTTTCCTTTCTCTGCTGTTCAAGATTACAACCAACAGCTCACTTAGCCTGGCAAGCAGAATGCTGCATCTGAAGAACATTAGCCCTGACATGCTTATGATGCATTAGCAGTTGACATGTGAACCTTATGTTTACCCTTCAGAGTTCAAATTAGGGATGGGACCTCGATACTCTCAATACTTGGTGGTATCGAAGTATGTCTAGTCTTTTGAGACAAACTTTCGATACTCTTAATTTTTTAAGTTTTGCATTATTGAAAGTTGTTGTATTTAACTTTATGCTAGATAAGGAATGAAAGGAGTCGAGACCTCATGCTATTACCTCGCACGTGTCACCAAAGAGTTACTGAACTATAGTTCTTGATAGATTTTGATTGCATTTCCTGTGGGTGAATCAATGCTACATTCCATAGACTCGCGTGTCTAAATGAAAACATACAAAACAATGAAGGAAGGCGTAGAGTGCAGTGTTAACTGAGATGTGAATGAAGCTGATTTAGCTGATGCACTAAATCACGTTTCTGCAATAGCTTGGCTTGGTGACTCAATCCCAGCCATTACATTTACCTAATCTGGTGACCAAAATCTCTGAATCCAGCAGAAACAAATCAGAGCTTAAGACATTAGATAATACAGTGCATGGAAATATTTGTTCTTTCCTTCCATGTTAGTTTGTGTTTACGCAAGTTAAACTCGGGTCACGAGCATAGCTTACAGGTATACTGTACAACTCATTTGCATAATATGGATAGAAAAATATTTTAAAAGAAAGTTTTCAGCATAAAATATAATTACATAAAAAGGGAAGCAAAGAAGTTATTATAATTATAAATTATATAACCACCACTACCACCACCACCACCACCACCACTATTGGGATATATAACCTGTGCCATGATAAGATAAAAAAAATTGCTGCCAATTGAAGAATGTCAAATAGGAACAATTTCAGAATCAGCGTTGAAAAATTGGTTACATGTGTTTATGAATAGAAAACAAAAGAACATAACTCAGCAAACAAGCTATCACTTTACATGTTTTTATAAAGTGAGTATTGAGTATCGAATATCAAGTATATCAGTGCTCAAAAATCAGTATCGGTATCAAATATAGAGAAATAGTGGTATCATCCCATCACTAGTTCAAATACTCCATATCTGTAATCAGTTGTTGCTTTAAGCAACAATAGAAATGGTGTGAATTCATGCAATGGTCTTAAGCAGTGAATTTAGTGGCAAGGTAAAGAAGACAGGTATTGCGAAGCCACACTCAAAATAATTAAGGTATACCCATTTTTAAAAGATGCAACAAGGAAGAGAGAAATCAACTTGATTTCAAAAATGCTCAGCAACTTACTGCTGAAGCACAAGGTGTAGGCAAAGCAAGTTTGTCTCAAAAGGTACTTACATTACCTTGCACTGCACAGTGTGTGAACGAGAGGAAAATATGAAAAGAGTGGAGATAACCAGGGTTAGGATTTTTAGGTGCAAATTTCAGATGAAAAAAGGGAAAAGGTGCTCAAATAAGGTGAAAAAAAGGGACAATAAGGTGCTGGTTTATTTAAGGGGATGCACAACTGAAATTGCTATTTTCTAAACTATCTATTCAATTGAGCTGAAATTTTAACCACATGTCAGTCTTCTTTAGATATAATTGTTTTGTGAATTTCAATCCAAAATCTTAATTAGTTTTCAAGTTATTTATTTTCAAAATATAAAATTATGGGTATATGCAAACTGCAACACATGATGCATTTTTCAAAAAAAAAAAAAAAAAAAAAAAAAAAACATATCTTATGTTGCTTCTATGTCAAAGAACTACAAATCTGTCACATTTTTTTTCTACCATTCTTAGTTTAAGAGAAAAAGAAGTTTTGCAGTTTTGTATTTGCATTTTTTTTTCATTTTTTTTTGTATACATCATCATCTTCAAAACTTAGTAGTGCAAAAACTATTCATTACACAGAAAAATTATATGACAGTTTTATTTATTTGGGTTTTTGAAATAAGCATAAACAATGTCAATATGAATGGATGAAAACTACATCGTGTGGAACATTTTGAATATGCAGAAATGCTGAAAATAAGAAACGCCTTAAAATGAAGTTTTAAAAATATAAACAGGTAGCAACCAAATGTGCAAGGGTATTTAAAAAGTCTCATAACGATCCTGAAGTGGTCGCTAGGACAAAAATAAAAGTGGATTCTAAAACTACAAGCAATGGAAAATTTTTCGGGAACATATTTTTTTTTTTAAGATTTTGGGTTAATTTCAGTTGTGCATTTCCTTAACTAATTCAACCATTTCTCTTTCCTCTATCCTAATTTATTGAACTACAAACAAGTACATCAAATTATCACTCATCAAAAGAAGGAAAAAACATGAAGCTCTTGTACTTCAAGACATTAAGCATCTCCACATTTTTAAAAGTAAGTCTGTTTCTATTTGGAGATAGAATGTCTCTGTAGATGCTAAAGCTTCTTTCAACATCCACAGAAACCAGCGGGGCAAACCTTGTATTCACTCGGAATGGCATCTCTACAGATGTGGCGAATTCCTCAATGTCTGGATTATTCTGAAGACTAGATTCAAGTTTGTCTTTGGCAAAGCCATCTAACTGCTCCCTCATGGAAGTAAAAATATCCTATTGTTTTTCCTTTTCCGACTTTGTTCTTCCAATCGTTTAATAGCTGCAGGCAGGTGCTTGTAACTATGGACACAATATATGTAGTTCTGTCTGCAAATTATGTATTTTCTCCGGTAACAAAGTTGCTGTGCCTTGGAAATTGCACCTGAGGCGGATGGACCCAAAGAAAGCACAAACTCTTTAATTTTGTCAAAATTCTCACATAACATAGCAGCACATACAATCCAAGATCCCCAGCGAGTAATGACCGGGAAATTTGGAAGGGGCAGGCCAGTGATTTCCCTGTAGTAAACAACACAGCTCGGAGCTTTCAGTAGAATCTTCTTCAGGGCAGAGATGAATTGATTTGCAATGTTGTATTCATTCCTAATGGATTCACAAACCCTGTGAAGGGCATGAGCCAAGCATGTCACATGCTTCAAGTTAGGAAATATAGGTTTCAATTGGTTAACAGCTGAAACCATGTATGGAGCCTGGTCCGTAACCACAAGAAGAAGCTTTTCAAACTCCATACCAGTAGGCCAGAGTTTTTGGCAGAAGTCCATAATGGATTGCATTACTGTACTGGCATTGGCTTTCTGCAGCTCGTACATTTTTAAGAACATGGGCTTAACTTTCTCCCCTGCTAAGGGAAAAACTAAAATGTTCAAAACATATCGTTCCATTGAGTCTATGGTTTCATCCACAATGATTCCCACATCGCAATCAGACACTTTCTCCTCGATTCTTTCTATGGTTTCTTGGTACAGGCTCCATGTAGGTTTTTCTTAAAGTACTCTCATCAGGCATTGACATCTTTGTGTATTTTTCAAGAAATCCCTTGAAGGCTGGATGGTTCACCTAATTGAGTGGAATTCCTGCTTGTGTAAGAGCTGCACACAAATCAATGTTTAATTCCTTCAAATTTTGGCTTTTTGAAGAATCCTGTTGAAACGCATTTCGTAATAGAGGTTGCCGTGATTTGTTTGCTTGAAGAGTCTTGTTCATTTGATGCGTAGAGCTGGAAATGTGTTGTTTGATGCAATCTCGCTGGTGTTTATCATCTAACAAAATTCCTGAATCACAAATAGTACATCACATAACAGTTCCATCAGCGTCTATGAAATCTTGTTTGAATTCCTCAGCCAGAACAATAAATCGAGCACTGGACACCTTTGGCATGGTAAAATCTAGTACTAGTACACTCGTTTGGTAATGTAACGTAGAGCTAACACTAGTTCACTTGCTTACAAAATGCGACTGTCACATAACTCACTCTTGCGCCCATTCGCTGTCCACATTCTCTTATAACACTGCAACAATTACCAGAATGTTCTCATTCATGCTGGAACTTCAGTCTCAGCAATTTCTAGTAGTTTTGAGCAGAATTCAGTCTTAATTCTCGGAACTGTGCAGGTGAGGTTACTGCCGTGTCTGCGTGCCCAAGCTTTTGCCTCCATGCAAACAAATGACGTCTCTCACAGTAACAAACTCACATTCACGAACAGCAGGTTACTGATTCTGGTGGGAAAGAATCACTCATTGTCAATTGCATTATTGCAGGCTACTTTAAAGCAGTAAAGTGAGAGAAAGAGGTTTTCGTCGAACAATTATTTTCCATTGTTGTGGGTGTGCTTTCAATTCCCGCACGGCATTTACTGAAAGAGGTAGGCTTACTATTCGCACGTACACAGCAAGCTGAGGAGACGTTAATTGAAAGTTAAAGAATAAATTGGAATGAAACTTAAAAGAAAAAAGGGGGGAAAAGGAGACTATGAGTATGGTTGGGGGAAAATGGGATAAAGGTGCCAAAAAGGGATAAAGGTCCCACAAAGGGAAAAAGGTGCGAGAAAAAATGCCTCTTTTCACAACTAGAAACAAAATTTCACCCTGTGATATCTTTCTGCACAGCTTTAACTTACCCTAAGAAAAAAGGTGCACACCTAAAAATCCTAACCCTAGAGATAACAAAGTGGCAACGCATAGTTCATAACAGCATGATTCACCGGAGAGCAAAAATCTTCCTATTTGAAAGGTGCTGTAGTAACATCTCTCCTGACTTGACAGTCCATTAGGGTGAAAGTATTACGTTTCAATTCCTGAGAAGAAATAGTCTTCTGAGGCAGAATAGCAGTTCCCCCACCTCCAGTGTAAGAATGCTAACATGCAATGAATTCAAAGAGCTAGCTGAAAGTGACTACAATCACACGGAGTTAAGCGACTTAATCATCATGAACACATAGTGATGCAGTTACACTTAACACAAAGCATGCAACAAATTCATTAATCACAACATATGGAACCCTAATCTTCAGACTTGGTGGCACTAACACATTTAAATTGCCAGTAGAATCATGGCAAGATGGCAGAGTGAAGGCTCAAATAAACCTTATCTACTAAATACAACTACATAAAATCAGAATCACACATTTTTCAATCAAAAAACCTCATAATATCAAACACTGGACTCCTTAATCTCAAAGCTTACTTTCTGATGTGGGAAGTAGGGGAAACAACACCAATCAACAGCAGATCAGTTCCCTCTCCTCTCAGACAAGTATCCTTCCCTGTTAAACTATTTTTGCTACCACATAACATTTAGATATGACCTGCTACACCATGACCAGGAGACTACAGAATTCATTATTACATTCATTATAGAGATGGAAAACAGCTTCACAAAAAATCATTTGAGGAGCATCAAATAAAAAAGCACTAAGTGCATAATAAAGAAGTTTTCAGGAGAGAGGAAAAAGGAATATCTCCTAAACTTATTAGTGCTTTTTAAAGTTCTTCATACCTAACCGTAGTGCAAATGTCACTTTCTTGAATACTGTTATTCACCAAAATAATTTTTTGTTTAATAATACATTTATAATGAAATACGTTTAGGACTTAGTGTATTTTGAACCAATTATATTGAAAATATCATGTTCATAAGAAAAAAAATGGCATAAAACATATTTAATGATATTTTAATATTTAATGATATTTTAAAACAGTTTCAATTCCACATAAAAAAGCAGTTTTATACTTCGCTTTGTGCATTTTCTGTAAAAAATTAAGTCTTCAAATTTCATTTCTCACTTTTTCTATAAACCCCTTTATGTCAATGCTTCTTTCAACAAACACAGATGTGTTTCTATATTTAAACAATGGCCATTTCTTTTCCAAAAAGTAAATTCTTCTTCACCCTGGTTGTCTCTACAGAATGCAAATTCTTCATCCACAACCTTCAGCTAAAACTGCAGCTCATACTTGTGTCTCCACTCACTCCTGAACCTCTTCTGTAAGAGTGCATCAACATCACTCTTCTTTCTTTTGTTGACTCTGCTTTGGAGTGTCACACCCTGGACCTGTGGTATATATTCAAACGTAACTCTTTGTTTCAGTGGAGATATGAATTCTTTACAGGGATAGCTAAATGTTCATTAGGTTTGGATCTTATCGCTGTGTCTGAAGGATAATGCAAGAAAAAGAGAGCGTGATACTTCTCGTCATTTTTTTTAAACTAGCATGAAAGACAAAATAATACAGAAAGTCATCTCAGTGTCTTTTGTAGGCATCCCACTGCATTTATTTGCATGAGAGAATAGAATAAATACATTTTAATGACATGGCACAAGCTAATTACCTCAGTCATACTTCTTTGCTTCTCTTCGTTTCCTATATTTTCATTCTCTTTCTGGTACTTCTACTGTTTCCTGCAACAATTATTTGCTTTTCCATGCTACAATACTTAGAAAATCTACTATTAGAGCTTCCTTGACACAGTTTCTTATCTCAGTTCTTCGAGTAATGAAATTAATTTTCTTTATGTTGAATTAGGAATGAGTCACACTATTTTTATACAAAACCATCACTTACTAAGTTAATAAAACTGGAACGTTTTGGAGGGCATACATCTTCATCATCAGCAGTTTGGTGCCTGAAGCATGTTTACCTGCTTCCTTCCTCTTCCTCCTCTCCTGACTGGGTTGGATCCTGCTGCTGTCTACTGGTGGAGTGACTTCCCCCCCACTCATTGATGGGATTTCAAAATTTATATTTTTTTTCATTCTTGACAACATATATTTTCTCCCCAATAGTCAGTTCTAGTGATACGAAACTGGTTTTAACAATTTTATGGTTTGACCAATGTTGGGGTTCTCAGAACAAAAGTGGTGTGATACAGCAGATTTGTCTGTTTGTTTCTGAAAGAGGAAAGAAGGAGGAACATGCTCAGTCACCAAACTGCTGATGATGAGGACAAATACCCTGAAAACATTCCAGTTTTATTAACTTAGTAAGTGAAGGTTTTGTGTAAAAAGTAATGTGACTCATTCCTAATTCAACATGAAGAAAACTTCACTGTCTGTAGTGCTTCTGTTTTTAATAGCTAATTCATTTTCTTTGTTCATTCATTCATTCATTTAACATGATGTAATGCTGCTAACAAGACCCAGGTAAGCAATACCTGATACTGTTCAGCAGCAACACATGCATTTCTAATTCCACAGAATGCAAACACAGTTGTCAGAGCATCTATGTACACAGTGTTGTGTAAGCAATTCCTTGCTTCTGTAAAATGCTAAGTTTTGTTCCATTTGTCTCAGTGGACTAAGGCTTTCTGAACCAAACCTGTATTTTGAAGCCATTTTTAATAGGAAGGAATGTTATTTGAAAAAAAATGGCTTGCATAGATCAATTCAGCACTATTCAAATAAGGGGAATCCCATCAAACAGCATTTCGTCCGCAGGTGCACTTAGTGCATATTGTTCTGATGCTCCTCATTTTATCTTATCTTAAACTATTAGATATATCATTAATGTATTTTTTCTGCTGGAAACAGAAATTCAAAGCTCTGTATTCTATGAAGATGTACACATACCTGAAGTAAAGCAGCTATGAGGTAAACTACAACAAAGAGAGGAGTCAATGAAGTATGGCCAGCCTTCATATACCTAATAGTGTATATAAAAATCAAATGTCCCGGAACAACCATTACCATTAGTACACGTGTAGTTCTTGCATGAATGCCTGGAAAGAAAAAAAAGATATAACAAAATAAGTTTTATGTATAGTAACAGCAACTATAACGACAACCTGATAGTGATGGTAACAGTGATGATTGCAATGATGGTAATGGTGGTAGTGATGCTGATGATGATGGTGATGAATCGGAAAGATGGTAATGATATGATGGATATGGTGATGGTGAGAAGAATAATGCTGAGGAGAATAATCATGGTGGCAATAACTGTGATAATAATGGTGACAGTGATAGTGATATTGCAATGGTGATGATGACAATAGATGAGATGAGATGGGATGGGATGTAATAATGGTATTGTTGCTGATGGGTAACACTGGGATGGGACATGATTCTGTCTATGAGGATGGGATGGTAAGATTCTGATGAGCAGTGGCGGTGACACTGGTATTGACAGTCATGGTGATTATGACAATGGATGGCTATGGTAACCGAGTATTATGGAGATAATGAGATTAGTGATGTTGGTGATGGCAATAATGAGGACATGATTATAATGATGGTGACAATTACAGTGATGTGATGATTAGGGTGACAATGGTGGAGGTGATTTTGACAATAACAGTTATGGTTTGATTGATGGCAACTATGATAAAGGAGGTGGAGGAGTAGGAGGAGATGGTGGCAGCAACTGTAGTCACGATGAAGATAATTTTAATTATGGTGATGGTGACAATGATGGTGGTGGTGACCATGATGGTGACAGTGGTAGTAGTGATAATGACAATTGTGGAGTTGACAATGGTGATGGGGATGGTGTCAGTGATAATGACAATGACTGCAGCAAATACATAAGTGGTATTTGAAAATATTGGCTACATATTTTACAATTTATACTCTAAATGACAAATGTTATAAAACTTCAAATAATCACTTGAGAGCTTAATGGGTTCTTAAAGATCACTATAACCATTATGGAAATTAAAGGCTGTGAGTAGATACAGTTTTAGAAACACAATTTATAAGGATGGACCAGTGTTTAATTAATGTCACAATCCACCAATGTTTTTAAAATATAGTTTTCATTGTTATTTATAAGGAATACATACTATATGACATATTTCCATATTAATTTAGTACCTTAATTAAAAATTGTTTCATTTTTAACTAATCTGTTAACTCTTTTTACACAGCTTTTTCTAGCCGTTCAAAGAAATTGTGGACAAGATAAAATTCATTCATACAGGAGCTAACATGACAAGGGACACCTTTATGGAGATAACTTTTGTACCACAAAAATACACTCATCAGCAGTGAAATTCACCCCACTGGCTGAACAACTTAAATGAACAGAAGTAGCTAAGCAATTTCATCTAAAAGCAATTTGTTAAAATACATCATGCTAGCTCCTCATTCAATTCCTTGATTATACTGTGCTACTTTATACTTGAGGGGATTTGGTTTATTCTGTAGGCTTAGTTTTTAAGGCAACCACAGTAATAAAATACTCAAAGAGAATTTCTTACTGTTTTCCACACCAGTACTGCAGGGCAAAGTGAACTGCCTAGCAATGATAGTCAATTTAAACTCAGTAATGAAAAGTTCCAAAGAAGTTTGATCACCCAGCATAAGCACCTAAAAGCTTTTGTCTACAATATTTTCTAGCACTTAGCAAGGCCTTATTTCTCCACTTTACTATTTTCAGGTTCCTGATATCTGCTTGCATTAGAGTTAATTTTAGTGAAACTTTTTTTAAAAATGTGTTAGAGTTACATTTTAATTTTCCTCCAAAAATCAGTGGGAAGGTATACTGTTTTCATAAATGAGTGAGTCTGCAAGCTCTATGCCAGACATGTGCAGCTTGGCTTGCCTAGAGCAGCACATGAGCAGCCACAACCAGTACACTAGTGATGACCTTTGGACTAGTGATAACCCATAAAATCACGGAAGGTTACCCTTTTAAGCTTTTTCATTTTACTGTTCTACCACTACCATAAATAATTGTTCTCTGAAATAATAACATCAGCTTGATCTTACCAATGAAACTACATTACTTATTTAAAATAGAGAGTTGAGGGTTGTTACACTACATCACTATGATAATCTTACTTGAACGCGTTTCGGGAGACGGCTTGTCCCCATCGTCAGCATTCTCTCTCAACTGATATTTGCCGGTCATCGTCTGGGGGATGTGTGTGGTTTGTGGTGTTCTCTGGTGCTGGGCTGATGAACCTCCAAAGGCTGTTGGGTGGCGGCAGTTCAAAATTCATTAGGTGATTCCTGTGTTTGACAATATGTATTTTTTCCCAGATGTCCAATTCATTGCTGCTGTTGATCGGTTTTAAGAGTTTTATGTTTGGAGTGATATCATGGTTTGAAGACCAGAAATGATGTGCTACTGCTGATTTATCTTGCTGCTTTTGGTAAATGCATCTCATATGCTCTTTAAGTCTTATTTCAAGATTTCTTTTTGTTCTTCCTATATATACCAGGTTACATTCATTACAATCAATTTGATATATACCAGCTGATTTATCGTTGGGGATAGGATCTTTTGTTCTGTAAACAGTTTTGTTTACAGAACAAAAGATCCTATCCCCAACGATAAATCAGCTGGTATATATCAAATTGATTGTAATGAATGTAACCTGGTATATATAGGAAGAACAAAAAGAAATCTTGAAATAAGACTTAAAGAGCATATGAGATGCATTTACCAAAAGCAGCAAGATAAATCAGCAGTAGCACATCATTTCTGGTCTTCAAACCATGATATCACTCCAAACATAAAACTCTTAAAACCGATCAACAGCAGCAATGAATTGGACATCTGGGAAAAAATACATATTGTCAAACACAGGAATCACCTAATGAATTTTCAACTGCCGCCACCCAACAGCCTTTGGAGGTTCATCAGCCCAGCACCAGAGAACACCACAAACCACACACATCCCCCAGACGATGACCGGCAAATATCAGTTGAGAGAGAATGCTGACGATGGGGACAAGCCGTCTCCCGAAACGCGTTCAAGTAAGATTATCATAGTGATGTAGTGTAACAACCCTCAACTCTCTATTTTAAATTATGACACATCACTGTTACAAGCTTCTAAATCTTCAAAAATTGAGCTTACATTACTTAGCTTATAATTTTATAACTTACTTTATAAGTGGCATCTGTACACACAAATTATATTTTAAACCAGATAAAAGAAACAAAATGGCAAAAGAGAAATGATATATGGTATAGATTAATTACATTTTGTATAGGGTAACTAAAGCAACCTAGTCATACAGTGCACTAGAATACAATGGACTGTGACATCACAAACCTATGTCAATGCAATGTGTCCACTGCCTACTTAATTGCTCGCTGCCAGTTTCCCAGCATTTGCACATCACTGCTCTATGTACTGTTAGGTAAACAACAGTATTCTGCATTGGAAAAAAAAAATTCAGAATGTATGTATATGTTTTGTTTAATTGGAAGTGTGGATGAAAAAATAATTATTCTTCTTTGGATTACCCTCCTCTTTAGAAGACTTACACCCCCAGGGCATTACAAACCAATGCCTTGGGTCAGTAGCCTGTTGAGGAGCAAGCAAACTTTTGCATCATAGCAGAACCAGGATGGGTGATCAGTCCAATGCCTGGTATGGTGGTGAAGAGGGAAATGAAACATAGTGATGAAAGGGATGACAGGAAAATTCAAAGATCAAATTATCCAACCCAGCATTTGCCTAGTGACTGAAGAAAACTGCGAGAAACCTTTGGTCAGATTGGTCAACCTTGGGGGTTTGAACCCAGGACCTCCTAAATGCGGGCCACAGAACTTACTGCCTGAGCTATCCTGCTTATAAAAAAAAGAATTAAAAGTTGATTTTCAAAAACACTGAAACAATATGGGCGGTATTGTCACGAACCATACTGTTTCGAAATTGGACTAGTGGATTATTTGGCAGTAATACTTAATTATTTGATAGAAGACATAAATTGTCTTAAGTTCTAAATTCAAGGAATGGAGTTGTCCACGGATGTCACATCATCCGAGGGAAATTACACAAAGGCACTCCTATTCCGACAGCCCACGACGTCCGGGTAGTTCGCCACATTAAAGCGATATCTACCCTTAGTGGTTGATGCCACTTCCGGTTACGTACCAGGCGCACCCTTTTTGGAAGCCTGTGGTACGGTAGTGACGCAAATAGACGGAAAGGCCAAACCACCACCGGATATAGAAATCATATATAAACTTAGTATAGGCATCCGGTGGCGCGCTCAGTTCAGTGTAGCTAAGAGGGGATGCTGCTCGACGCTTAGTCCAATGCAGCTAGGGATGCTACACGGCTGATGCCCGTCTATACCAACCAAGCATCATGACGGCACCCTCGGTTCGACACGGTGTGAGGGGATGCCGACCGACTGAGGTTCGTCACAATCCCTAAGGTGAGTCACTTATACTTTGTACAACTATCTTACTCTTCAATTGGCTACTAAATAGCCCATCCTAACTAACAGTCTAGCTACCTCTATCTTTGTAATACAATCTGACTTTACATAATAAACAAACTAAATTATCGTTAGCGAGTGTTTTACCATCTGATTCCCTACGCCCTCCTATGTTGCGACCAGGTAGGTCGTGACATATTTGGTGAAGGCGCCGGCTTCTCTAATTCACTTTGAGAAGTATGGTTCGATCCCGTACCTCTCCCTAAAATTTCCTATAGTAGTGTATTTGGTGAAGGCGCCGGCTTCTCTAATTCACTTTGAGAAGTATGGTTCGATCCCGTACCTCTCCGTAAAATTCCCTATAGTAGTGTATTCATTTATATGGCGGCGGCGCCGGTCCCTACATTTATTTTTTTTAACGCCAGGGATATGCTTTCGATCCCGACCCTCTCATTTCTCTCTACTGACATATATGTTGAAAGCGCCGGCTTCTTTAATTTTTGAAAAGTATAGTTTCTATCTTGGTGCCCTCTAAATTTCTATAATTCTGTCTTTTGTTGGACGGACTTTAATTTTTGACAATTGTGGTTTCAATTCCGTACCTCTCTACATTCTAGTCCACCAAGAGAAAGTTATGTTGTTGTGCCGGATTTTTAAAATTGTATTACTGAAAAGTAGATTTCAATTCCCTACCTTTTATTCACACATAGTGGAGTTACTCTGATTCTAACAATATGTCATAAAAAAAAAACCTGCCTTGATTTCATATTTATTATAAACCTCTGGAAATTTTCTGTTTTTCTACTATAATATTGCCAGCAATGGATACCGTCAATCTCACCTTGTTGCCTGATGTTTAAAGTTATACTTCGGTTTCAAATTTCTTTCAGTTGCTTAAAGGTTCAACATTTTGCAATTAAAATACTTTTGTGTTTTTATTTAAGTATAATCTTTGAAGCACATTTAAAGTAATTTTTCTCCTAACCAACACAATATATTTTTTTTTTCTCGAATTAGTTTGCTTTCGATTTTTCAAAGCACCACTTTATTCAACTGTATTTGTCTATTTTAGTAACTGACTTCATGAACCAAGTCTTTGAAAGCTAAAGCCTATAGACATAAAATTTACTGATATCTTTACGAACTTTATTACAACGCTTGATTTCCAGGTGTTCCAATAACACTTCTTCGGTATGACACTATAAAGGTATGCGATATGCAACATAATCTTTAGAATTTTTTTTGGGTGTTCTGTCACTTTAGAAATTTGGTTTGTACTCACCATCGACGTAATCCCTCCCACCCACCCTTTCCATTCTTGTGTTAATTGCCATTATTTTTCTCACTTAGATGTATGCAATACTATGCATACGAGATGTAAAGTGTTCGGTAAAACTCTAAGGTTACCCATGCTTCAGTGGAAGTTGTGAGTATTAATCTGCCCATGTAATTATCCAACTGTTTTATTTACCACAATATTTTTATTTCAGCGTTTATTTTCTATTTCTCGGACTGTCACTTTAAATATTAAAACGTTTCTCTGTGGAACGGTACTCTTAAAAGGATGTGTTTGCTTATCTCTTTCTATATTTACTGCCGCCGCAGCAGTAGATAACTAACTCTCTTGATGCATTTACGTGTGTTCTTCATATGCAATATTTGTAACTTGCTTTGCAACTCTTGATTCTGAAAATTTCAACAGCTGTAACAGCAACCCAGATAACTGTGTTTTGTTTTAACAGTATATGTAATAAAACGTTTCAGTGTCATTGTAATAAAGCTTACTTTCCTCCATTTTGTACAACAATTGTGCTATATATTCAGATGTCGAATGCCTCATTTGTTACGCCAAATGCGACTTTGAAGTTTAAATTCTTATCTTTTGTTACAATTCTGGTATTTGGAATTACACTTAGTGTTTTGGTAATTATTACGTTATATATATGTGCGCTGCACGTGACGCCTAAATATTTCTTCCACCCCCTCAATAATTTTGAGTACAGCTGATCGTACAAAGACTATTCCCCCGCCCCGCCCTATCCTAAACCATTCGGACTTCTATTTTTCGGAAATTCGTCACTTTTTATACTATATTTCTTATATATTACTTTGAATTTGGTTTTTGCCCAAGCAAAGAATTGGAAAATTTAAATTTTTTTCAGGATTTGGTTCTCTCTCTTTTTTTTTTATAATAATTTTTTTTTGGTATAGTACATTTTTAATTTTACCCTCCCGCCCACCCTCACCTTATCACACTTGGTATATAGACGTAAAAACTAGACCAACTCGCGGCATACGCCACGTTCTCGGACCACACTTTCTATTCATGGTCCCCGATTTTTGGAATTAGTTTTGTGGTTGATTATCCCCTCTATTCAAACTTAATCTTCCACCGCAACAGTATAACTTAAATGTTGCTTACACTCCACCAATCTTGTTTACGCTTTGTTCGCTCCTCTGAACATTTCCTTTGTGCTTACTAATATTATTATATGGTATAATCATAATCACTTTCATGTGAGTGGCCATGCTACTAATACTTTGAATAAATTTTTGCGCCACATTCGAGAAAATTTACTTCGCATTCTTCACAACAATCATGCAGTATTACTTACTACTTCTGAATTTCAACGTGGAATTGTAAATGAAGTTGACCCATTTATACGTGTACTTTTGTGTGAACCCCAGTTCCTTTATAAGTGATGTTATTTCTGTTGAATTAACTGCTGTGACTATAGCTCATGAATTACGTCATAGCTTATGTATGCACTATGATTTTGATTCTTGGCAATGTGCACGCTGTTGCATTATGAGAGCTTCTATTAGCTTCAATGTATCTACAAAATGGAGTCCTAGTAACTTCCACGAACTAGCTTATTCCCTTGCGTTCATCGTATTGACTCTTGTATTTTGAAACACACCGTAAAAACCCTAGAAGTTCATTTTTAAGCCATGTTTGTAGTAATACACTTTTGGAACACGGTGAAGAATGTGATGTAGATAACTATTGCTGTAATATTTCTACTTGCTTGCTTTCTTCTAGCTTCTTTTTTTTTGTCGTTATTACAATGTGCTGTTAACCTTGTAACCCCCCCCCCCTTTTGTATTGAACACCCTCCCGGTCACAGTAATTTTTTTGTGCTATTGCGCATTCTTTTTTTTGGAAATTATAGTGTCTTCAGTTTTACTGTTAGTGATTGTTGCATGTTATATTGTGTGAGAATGTATGTTATTAGCAAACATTCGTTTCTCTTAGGGTTAGCCTGACGGCCCCTAGGAGGGAATCGTATTTGTTTTACGGGATCTTGTTATTTTGTTGCGCAGCAAGAGGTATATCCGCAGGGATCCTCTGTTGTTGGCAATCTTGTTTTTGTGTTCCCAGACAGGAGTTCTGGACAATATGTTATTGCAGTGCAGAGGTCAATCCGAAGCGACACCCTGTAGCTGGCAATTTTTTTATTGTTGTTTTCAGAGTACTCTGCTCCAGAGGAGGTTTCCTGGAGATGAACCAGATGCAGATTCCTGGTATTTTTGTGACGAACCAGATGCGGATTTCTGGTATTTTTGTGATGAACCAGATGCGGATTTCTGGTATTTTGTGTTTTATCCCGTCATGTTTTTTTCTATATTTGTGTGTGTGTATGTGTTTTTGTGCAACATAGCTAAGATTAATGCTGCAGTTCACTTTTCCCTAATTTTTGTAAAGCCACGCGTAACTTTTATGTTATTTTAAGATTTTGATACTTTAGTGTCCCTTGTGAAATTTTTATATGTGGGAAGTGTGTACTTATGTTTGGGTAATCTCTAATCGTTGATGTACTGATAACTGTCCACCCTCCCCCTGTACTTGTTAGTAAGACGTACGCGTTTGTAGTTTGTTTTTGAAATTTTTATTATTTTAGTAATGCTATGTGGATTCTTTTGGTCGATTTTTTTTTATACATGTCCTTTATAAGCCCACCGAGCACTGAGCACATTGTATTCCCTTTTTTTTATATACCCTACCCCCCCTACAGCTAATCGCTGATATTTCTTAATTGCTTTAGTTCTGTTTGCATTTGCGCTTTGTGTTTTCCTTCTGAAAGCTTTTATTTTGTAAGCTAAGCTTATAGTGCACTGTACTTACATTTCTGGAGGGATGCGTTTGCCTCAGGGAATGATGTTATTGCCTCCCCTACGGAGTTGGCGGCTCAGGAGAACCTGGTGGCGACAACCCCTTCTCCGCCGGAAGAACTGCCACATACCGTGTCTAAAATTATAATTTTCTGTGCTTTATGTTTCCACTATTTGCTCTGTTTTTTTTTCCTGTATCATTTTTGAGCTCTTACCATGATCTGTCGGATTAGGGAGATTTGCACCGGTATTAATTTGTCACCGATGCGCCCCACTTCCCCTCTGGCCAGTACCCCTAATCTCGACTGGGTCAGGACACGGCTGGCGACGTAGATCACATAGCGCAGCTCTTCCTTTACCTTCGCGGATAGGCCACCCCTGTCCTGCTCCGCTTGGAGGGCCTCCAGCTCCTTGTTCAAAATACGAATCTTCTGCAATGTCCGTTCATCCATGTTTGCTTCTGACTGCTTATTTTTCTGCAAAGCCTAGCTACTTTGAGCCTCGCTTCTTACGGATTTCCGTTGTGGTTTTCCGTGAGCTTCAACTGTTATCTCGATTAGTGCAGATTTCTGTTCGCTTAACTTTGTATTCTTGTTTCTGTTATTATACGTATATAATTTCTGCTGCTATAATTGCTATTTTCTAGACACTTTCTGCTTTTTGGTCAATCTTTTTTTGTTTTATCGGATTCAGGATTTCCGTTGTGGTTTACGACTGCAGTGTATAGTGGAGTATTAATGCGGAAAGATTATCTTTAAGTTTCCATGTTCTTAATAGCATTATTGTTGCAATAATTATTGCTTTGATTGTGCCTGTTTTCCGCCTAGTTATACTCCACATTATTACCGGACATTCTCCCTTATACCCCCCCCCCCCTTCCTGTTTTCTCCTTGATCTAGGAAACGAACAACCGTATTATTCACCATTTCAATTAACTTGAGTTTCATTAAGATTGCTACAATACTCCCATTTGTTTATAGTTCCAGACTAGTTAAGACTCTCATTGGGTGACGTAAGTCATTTTGTAATTATTTTTTTTTATGCCTAACCTCTAATAGAATACTCGGGAATCGAACTGAGTCCTGTAATGATTCCTGCTATTACTGTTCGGTGTTTCACAATGCAGTTATCCCTTTTGACGTTTTGATATGGATGCCGACATCGCTTCCACAATATTTTCTCAGCATGTTACATTTTTGTTTATTTGTTTTGTTCTCCCATTGGAATTATGAGCATGAATTTTGTGTGTTACAGGTTCACAGGATGGCCCCTAGTTTTGCTACTCCCGTCCCGTAGGTTATGAGATAATTTGGTTATGATAGTGATTTAGGTTAATATACTGGAAGCGCTTCCATAGGTTAGGTTCTCTTAATATTATTTTCTAGATTTATTATTCACTTTTTTTTTATATTTAAATATGGGACACTCCAGGAATTTTGGATTTCTACGGTGATTTTGAGCTCTTCAGGTGAGCTTGATGGCCCTGAAGGTAGGCTGTATTTAGGTTGCATCGTGATGGACGTATGTTACTGGCAAATTATTCGTTTCTCTCAGGGTTAACCTGATGGCCCCTGAGACGGAAACCCATATATGAGTATTTTCTGAGTTGCATTGCATGCATAATTTGTTTTGTTGGCAGAGTGTATGGCCAGAGTTTCCACGTGGTTGCTATACCACGGATTTGTCGCATCCTGTACTCATATGGTAGTACAAGTTGTGTTGTATTTATAGTTGTATTCCTTGGAGTGGTACTTCGGAATTGTGTTTCCGGAGGGGAGATAGTACTGATAATAAGATGGTAAGCTATAAACATGCTCACTGATAATGTCAAAATGATAATCGGTGTCACTCTAGCAGACACTTATAATTTCTAGGGAAGAGGTATGTGGAAAAGTTGAATTACTAATTTTTTTTGTACTCGTGACGTCGTTTGTTTTTCTCCGATTAGCCCCTGATAATTTGCAAGTGCGAAACTAAATTTTTAATAATTATTGGATTCGCTTTATCAAACATTATTTAACTTTCGATTGCTTTAAGATTGCTATTGTTTTCCAATTATTACACTCTATATACATTTTGTTCTTTATAACAATTTTAACCTCTACATTGTCTACAAACTGAAAAATCTGATGTGTTACACTCACATGACTTTCTCTACTCTTGTACAATCTATTTTTACAAACGCCTATTCTCCATATGCTTCATATTAATCGAGATGTCAATCTTATTTGTAATTTTCTTGTAGATGCAAGGGGAATATGGTAGCTTTTAAGCGATAGTCAAATATTTTATCGCTGGTTGCTATGTGGCGCATTCCATTCTCTTTGCATGTCCAGTACATAAAAAAATGAATAACGAATTTGAGAAAAAGTATAAGTATTGGAAAATTTAAGGAAATAACAAGCAATATCTCGAAAACGGTTCACTCAACAAAAAAAATGTATATGATATAAGTTGTGTATTTTAACGCGATCTACATTTTTTGTGTAGTAAAATTTTGTCTATCTCTTATGGTTTACCAGTTATGCAAAAGTCGTTCATAATGAAGAATACTTTTGGAGACATTCCCAGAAATTTCGAGATATACATTTCATTTCTCATGACATTATCTTAAACATATGATATTTTCATCAAAATCGTTAGAGCCATTTTTGAGAAAATTAAAATTTTCGAAAAATGTTCCATGTAAAGGGTAGTCTGGGGTGGGGGGATTTTCTTGAAAATCTTCGTGTCGCATCTCTGGAAGATACTGAACGTAAATACCAAGTTTGGTGTTTATCCGACTGTTAGTTTTTGAGTTATGCTGTTCACAGACACACACACAGACACACACACAGACACACACACGGACATGTTTCCAAAAATG
This sequence comes from Deroplatys truncata, assembly GCA_030765065.1. Lineage (NCBI taxonomy): Eukaryota > Metazoa > Arthropoda > Insecta > Mantodea > Mantidae > Deroplatys > Deroplatys truncata. The sequence goes on along the minus strand of CM060990.1, from coordinate 97,289,526 downwards.
CTTTTTTTGGATTCAGGAGGTCTCAAAACATGTATTTCCGGTGAAATCTCGGTATCGAATTTTTGGGTGGAATGCAATACTTCCCCTACTATACGTAGTAGAGAAAGTAAAAATACACAAACCAAAATCACCATGAACAAAATTATGTTTATGCTCCTTACCATCAGTGCTGAGACGCACCCTGCTTAATATCAGGAAGTCACCGATATTAGTTTTAATGCCATGGTGCTGTTGCATAAGCACATAGCATTACAGATGTTCAGATTATAATTTTTATTTTGTGATGTTTCAAATTGTTCAATTACACATTTGCTGCTTTCGTTTTAATCAACTAATGATTTTGCATATTTACCCTTTTCCACTTACGCCTACCATTACACGGATATTAATAAATGAAGAGATGATATGTAAACAACCAAATAAATAAATAAGCTTTATGTATTGAGATGGTTACGACATAATATTTGATTTTAGTCAATGATGGAGGACTTGAAATCTTGTAAATTTTTTTTTTGCTTTTTTTTGCTGAGAGGATTATTGTGATATTTTTCAAGTTTATTTGTGTGTCAGTCCCATTATGACACTTGGTACTATTGTATTGTATACTTGGGTTAACAACATTTAGTTTTTGTTGAGTGAAGAAAACACTCTTGTGGTACATTCATGTTGTATTTAAACTTTGGTTTAAGCTGCTGGAAGGACAGGTTATGCAGCAGAGGTGTTTTTTTTATGCGTCAAAATGATGCAATTGATTTCAGCTTCACTTTATTGAAATATATTATGGCAAATTGTCGTGTAATGTTTATGTATAGTTTTTGTTTTATTTTCGATGTAAAGTTTTGTGTTATATACTGTACTTATTATGGTATGCTCTATGAGCCTATAATCAGGTGACATTTAAAAACGTCTCATGGTCCACAAGCAAGCCAATATTTACAATGTGTATTATTATTATTATTATTATTATTATTATTATTATTATTATTATTATTATTATTATTATTATTATTATTATTATTATTATTATTATTATTATTATTATTATTATTATTATTATTATTATTATTATTATTATTATTATTATTATTATTATTATTATTATTATTATTATTATTATTATTATTATTATTATTATTATTATTATTATTATTATTATTATTATTATTATTATTATTATTATTATTATTATTATTATTATTATTATTATTATTATTATTATTATTATTATTATTATTATTATTATTATTATTATTATTATTATTATTATTATTATTATTATTATTATTATTATTATTATTATTATTATTATTATTATTATTATTATTATTATTATTATTATTATTATTATTATTATTATTATTATTATTATTATTATTATTATTATTATTATTATTATTATTATTATTATTATTATTATTATTATTATTATTATTATTATTATTATTATTATTATTATTATTATTATTATTATTATTATTATTATTATTATTATTATTATTATTATTATTATTATTATTATTATTATTATTATTATTATTATTATTATTATTATTATTATTATTATTATTATTATTATTATTATTATTATTATTATTATTATTATTATTATTATTATTATTATTATTATTATTATTATTATTATTATTATTATTATTATTATTATTATTATTATTATTATTATTATTATTATTATTATTATTATTATTATTATTATTATTATTATTATTATTATTATTATTATTATTATTATTATTATTATTATTATTATTATTATTATTATTATTATTATTATTATTATTATTATTATTATTATTATTATTATTATTATTATTATTATTATTATTATTATTATTATTATTATTATTATTATTATTATTATTATTATTATTATTATTATTATTATTATTATTATTATTATTATTATTATTATTATTATTATTATTATTATTATTATTATTATTATTATTATTATTATTATTATTATTATTATTATTATTATTATTATTATTATTATTATTATTATTATTATTATTATTATTATTATTATTATTATTATTATTATTATTATTATTATTATTATTATTATTATTATTATTATTATTATTATTATTATTATTATTATTATTATTATTATTATTATTATTATTATTATTATTATTATTATTATTATTATTATTATTATTATTATTATTATTATTATTATTATTATTATTATTATTATTATTATTATTATTATTATTATTATTATTATTATTATTATTATTATTATTATTATTATTATTATTATTATTATTATTATTATTATTATTATTATTATTATTATTATTATTATTATTATTATTATTATTATTATTATTATTATTATTATTATTATTATTATTATTATTATTATTATTATTATTATTATTATTATTATTATTATTATTATTATTATTATTATTATTATTATTATTATTATTATTATTATTATTATTATTATTATTATTATTATTATTATTATTATTATTATTATTATTATTATTATTATTATTATTATTATTATTATTATTATTATTATTATTATTATTATTATTATTATTATTATTATTATTATTATTATTATTATTATTATTATTATTATTATTATTATTATTATTATTATTATTATTATTATTATTATTATTATTATTATTATTATTATTATTATTATTATTATTATTATTATTATTATTATTATTATTATTATTATTATTATTATTATTATTATTATTATTATTATTATTATTATTATTATTATTATTATTATTATTATTATTATTATTATTATTATTATTATTATTATTATTATTATTATTATTATTATTATTATTATTATTATTATTATTATTATTATTATTATTATTATTATTATTATTATTATTATTATTATTATTATTATTATTATTATTATTATTATTATTATTATTATTATTATTATTATTATTATTATTATTATTATTATTATTATTATTATTATTATTATTATTATTATTATTATTATTATTATTATTATTATTATTATTATTATTATTATTATTATTATTATTATTATTATTATTATTATTATTATTATTATTATTATTATTATTATTATTATTATTATTATTATTATTATTATTATTATTATTATTATTATTATTATTATTATTATTATTATTATTATTATTATTATTATTATTATTATTATTATTATTATTATTATTATTATTATTATTATTATTATTATTATTATTATTATTATTATTATTATTATTATTATTATTATTATTATTATTATTATTATTATTATTATTATTATTATTATTATTATTATTATTATTATTATTATTATTATTATTATTATTATTATTATTATTATTATTATTATTATTATTATTATTATTATTATTATTATTATTATTATTATTATTATTATTATTATTATTATTATTATTATTATTATTATTATTATTATTATTATTATTATTATTATTATTATTATTATTATTATTATTATTATTATTATTATTATTATTATTATTATTATTATTATTATTATTATTATTATTATTATTATTATTATTATTATTATTATTATTATTATTATTATTATTATTATTATTATTATTATTATTATTATTATTATTATTATTATTATTATTATTATTATTATTATTATTATTATTATTATTATTATTATTATTATTATTATTATTATTATTATTATTATTATTATTATTATTATTATTATTATTATTATTATTATTATTATTATTATTATTATTATTATTATTATTATTATTATTATTATTATTATTATTATTATTATTATTATTATTATTATTATTATTATTATTATTATTATTATTATTATTATTATTATTATTATTATTATTATTATTATTATTATTATTATTATTATTATTATTATTATTATTATTATTATTATTATTATTATTATTATTATTATTATTATTATTATTATTATTATTATTATTATTATTATTATTATTATTATTATTATTATTATTATTATTATTATTATTATTATTATTATTATTATTATTATTATTATTATTATTATTATTATTATTATTATTATTATTATTATTATTATTATTATTATTATTATTATTATTATTATTATTATTATTATTATTATTATTATTATTATTATTATTATTATTATTATTATTATTATTATTATTATTATTATTATTATTATTATTATTATTATTATTATTATTATTATTATTATTATTATTATTATTATTATTATTATTATTATTATTATTATTATTATTATTATTATTATTATTATTATTATTATTATTATTATTATTATTATTATTATTATTATTATTATTATTATTATTATTATTATTATTATTATTATTATTATTATTATTATTATTATTATTATTATTATTATTATTATTATTATTATTATTATTATTATTATTATTATTATTATTATTATTATTATTATTATTATTATTATTATTATTATTATTATTATTATTATTATTATTATTATTATTATTATTATTATTATTATTATTATTATTATTATTATTATTATTATTATTATTATTATTATTATTATTATTATTATTATTATTATTATTATTATTATTATTATTATTATTATTATTATTATTATTATTATTATTATTATTATTATTATTATTATTATTATTATTATTATTATTATTATTATTATTATTATTATTATTATTATTATTATTATTATTATTATTATTATTATTATTATTATTATTATTATTATTATTATTATTATTATTATTATTATTATTATTATTATTATTATTATTATTATTATTATTATTATTATTATTATTATTATTATTATTATTATTATTATTATTATTATTATTATTATTATTATTATTATTATTATTATTATTATTATTATTATTATTATTATTATTATTATTATTATTATTATTATTATTATTATTATTATTATTATTATTATTATTATTATTATTATTATTATTATTATTATTATTATTATTATTATTATTATTATTATTATTATTATTATTATTATTATTATTATTATTATTATTATTATTATTATTATTATTATTATTATTATTATTATTATTATTATTATTATTATTATTATTATTATTATTATTATTATTATTATTATTATTATTATTATTATTATTATTATTATTATTATTATTATTATTATTATTATTATTATTATTATTATTATTATTATTATTATTATTATTATTATTATTATTATTATTATTATTATTATTATTATTATTATTATTATTATTATTATTATTATTATTATTATTATTATTATTATTATTATTATTATTATTATTATTATTATTATTATTATTATTATTATTATTATTATTATTATTATTATTATTATTATTATTATTATTATTATTATTATTATTATTATTATTATTATTATTATTATTATTATTATTATTATTATTATTATTATTATTATTATTATTATTATTATTATTATTATTATTATTATTATTATTATTATTATTATTATTATTATTATTATTATTATTATTATTATTATTATTATTATTATTATTATTATTATTATTATTATTATTATTATTATTATTATTATTATTATTATTATTATTATTATTATTATTATTATTATTATTATTATTATTATTATTATTATTATTATTATTATTATTATTATTATTATTATTATTATTATTATTATTATTATTATTATTATTATTATTATTATTATTATTATTATTATTATTATTATTATTATTATTATTATTATTATTATTATTATTATTATTATTATTATTATTATTATTATTATTATTATTATTTAGTCAGAATTGTAATTCTTATTTCTTTTATACTAATTAGTGAAGGTTGTATAATTCTTCTTCACCCTTGAGTCATAAGGTTTATGAGTGCTCTTACTTCGTGTGTGGTGATGTGTATACCGTTCCAAACAAACGTCTACGAATAACATGCAATGTGTTTATTCGCGCTGTGCTCCAGACTTTCGTGTGTATTTGCACCTGTCCGTACTGCCAGTGTCCCACAACTTAATGGACAGAATACATGAACTTACCAGTGCTTAGCTACTTCTACGTGGTACAGTTTCAACGAACCACGTACCCTGAACTGGACGGTAGCTCTGCGTTCCTATGCCTAAATAGAATTGGCATTTTCTTACCTTTGAAAGGTGCAACCAAACTCTTCGGTGACCCCAGTTGGACATTGCCGTTGGTCACAGTGCCCATTTACGAACCAAGGACATTCTTCACCGTTATTTTACACCCTTATCCCACTGCACCATCTTAACATTATGACCTATTATTCCTTGACATCAGCTGATCCAGTTGCAATCAACACTGGCTCGGCATCCATTATCAGCGAGAACTTCCTGAGTGTTGTGATAACCGGAACTTTGAGCAGTGAGCGGAAAACAAGCCGCAATGTGTCATTCACCGAGAAGTATTCTTCGTCTACACCAGGATGGGATAGACAACCTGTGGTGCGCGAACCGATGATGAACTTAACCCGCACGCGCTCATGCACTCTTTCTTTCCTGTGACTCAAGGTGTATTTGTTTCTGTTTCACTCTTTAGTTGTTGTGTAATAATGTTCTCCATGTTGTGGTTATAACATACACAGTGGAAGTGTATGCTTTTTCGTACTCTTCTATGTCCCAGTGGCCTCTCCGTTACTTGCTGGGGTACCTTCCTTTCCCTTCATTCCTTCTTCTCGCGTTTCCTCTCTGATTTCTCTCCTCCTACCCCTTGTTCTGTTTTTGGACTTTGCCCTTACCTTTTTCCGATCTTTTCCTATTCTGCCTGTAGGTTTTGGTTTTTTTTTAATTTTTGTGTTCATGTATGTTTTATTTTTTTGAATCTGTAACTATGTTTTATTTTTTTTGTATATGTAACTGTTTATGGTATCTGGGCCTTGTGTACCTGTGGGCCCATTCCTCTATGTTTTTTTGTACACGCCTTCAGCGCTAGTTTACCCTCATGTTTGTTTTTCTTCGCGCCTTCAGTGCTGATTTCTGTTTATGTTTCTTTGTTGTTTTTTTTTGGTGCATGATTGTTTTTACCTTGGGCGCTGTCTGCCCTCTCGCTTTGGTCTCTCTTTTTTTTGCAATCGCTGGGGCAGCGATTTTGTAAACTGGCGGGATGTGTCACGAACCATACTGTTTCGAAATTGGACTAGTGGATTATTTGGCAGTAATACTTAATTATTTGATAGAAGACATAAATTGTCTTAAGTTCTAAATTCAAGGAATGGAGTTGTCCACGGATGTCACATCATCCGAGGGAAATTACACAAAGGCACTCCTATTCCGACAGCCCACGACGTCCGGGTAGTTCGCCACATTAAAGCGATATCTACCCTTAGTGGTTGATGCCACTTCCGGTTACGTACCAGGCGCACCCTTTTTGGAAGCCTGTGGTACGGTAGTGACGCAAATAGACGGAAAGGCCAAACCACCACCGGATATAGAAATCATATATAAACTTAGTATAGGCATCCGGTGGCGCGCTCAGTTCAGTGTAGCTAAGAGGGGATGCTGCTCGACGCTTAGTCCAATGCAGCTAGGGATGCTACACGGCTGACGCCCGTCTATACCAACCAAGCGTCATGACGGCACCCTCGGTTCGACACGGTGTGAGGGGATGCCGACCGACTGAGGTTCGTCACAATCCCTAAGGTGAGTCACTTATACTTTGTACAACTATCTTACTCTTCAATTGGCTACTAAATAGCCCATCCTAACTAACAGTCTAGCTACCTCTATCTTTGTAATACAACCTGACTTTACATAATAAACAAACTAAATTATCGTTAGCGAGTGTTTTACCATCTGATTCCCTACGCCCTCCTATGTTGCGACCAGGTAGGTCGTGACAGTATTCATAGTCAATTTTGGTCCGGCCCAACTTGCTACTTCCGGTGGATTTACAGCGGACCATCAATTTTCTTATTCATAGACCGGGATTTACGTTGGTCCGGGGATCAAACACCTTGGTCGGGACCAAATTTTGGTCTACCTCAGAGGGGTAGATTAATGGCAGACCATCTTTACAAAATGGATGACTTTGGAGTAATGGGCATGGCTGCTTGCGTAGAATTCGCGAAATGAGACGATGGAGTAAAACTATCTACTAAAATTAGACATAATTGGAAAGTATGGCGACTTAAACTTCAAAACAAATACAGTTTAGTAAAGCAAATGTTAGAAGACTGATAAAACGGATTCATCCTAACCTATATGACAAACGACGATAACCGATGCTTGAATCTCAATTGATACGATGCTAATAGCACTTCCACATTATGCAAGAGGAGGGTATCAAGAAAACACTACTGACCTTAGTAAGCCGCATTATAACTAATGACTCAAATGCTAGTGCTAGATTTACCTTTGTTAAACCGGGATTACTATGCACTTTACATAACATAACGGGATGTAACGCGAAGTTAAGAAATTCTGCTACAGTAAAGGTTTAATTAGGATGCACTTAACGTAATGGGAATGAATCTTGATTGATTATTCTTCTATTACTTCATGCTACTGCTTCACGCCGATTGGTTCTAATTGCCATGTCACATTAAACTTGACGTAACGGGAAGGAAAAGTTTGATACTGCTAAATTTAGGAGGAGAGGAGTGTAGCAGTTGCAACTGGGAAGCGACGACGGGGCATAGCCGTGGGATCTGCGTGTCTAAACTCGAATGAGAACAGGACACTACACAATCAACTCTACGTGTTAAAAAACCCTGATTCCATTTGTTTCTTAGCATTTCATACCTCCTACCCGTATACAGAATAATGTCCTGCTTGGGTTAAGTTCGAAATAATTTAGGCTTTGCTTACGTTTTCCCTCGAGGAGAGGAGGATTACAACTCCCAGAAGGTTTATGATGTATTAGAATTTCCTCGGGTAATTATTTCTGTATAATTACGATCATACAATATTTATTTGGTTAAGATCCAGAGTGAGATTTTAATAACAGCAAATGTTCCTTCCTATTTAAATACGATTTGATTGCAAAATTTTAAGCTTAAAGGTTAATATTCCAGCAACTTAAATTCTTATTGAAATGATTAACAATGCCATGAAACTGTGTGGATAAGAACGTTTCCAAAAAGGGAGGGGTGGCAATAGGTTAGAATCATGCACAAAACTGTCTATATATGTATTATCTCCCTCCATATCTCCTCTTTTTTTGCGTTTGCATTTGTCGAAACCAATTTCTTTTCAATAATATCCATCATTTTTTGTATTAAGGGAAACAGGCATTTTCCTCCTCCAACCATTTTAATGCACGCTTCTAGGTTATGTCCTTTTTTTTCGCTTTGGGCGAGGAGTGAACACTGAACCGATGAAAAAACAGCTGTGAAACGACCATAGAAAGTAAAAACTAGGGAGTAACAGTGGTTAGTTTACTACTCTATGGCAGTCGCGCATGCGCAGAACTACCTTTCTTCGTCGTGTAACATTTTCTCCTTGCTGATCCACGGCCTTTCTTGGTCCGAGGCTTTTTATCGTCTATGAATACGAAAAACTTGATCAGCCTTTGGTCCAGACCAACGTCAACTCCATAAATACGGCCCTATGGTATGTTGCTTTCTATCCAGATATGGAGAAGTTTAAATTTGAATACCAATTACAAAGAATAGCAGTTTTTAAAAGTTTTACCCATATCTCTTTTCCCCTTCTCTCTCTATCCTATTCTCTCTATCTCCCCTCTCTTCTGTCTCTCCCCATCCCCATCTCCCCTTTTCCTCCTCCCCCTCTCTCCTCTCCTCACCATTTCCCCTATTTTTCTTTTTTCTCCCATCTTCCCCTCTCTTTCTCCCTATCACACTATGGTTCCATGCTAAAAATATAAGAAAAAGATATTTAAAATACAATCTAGTTGGTTTTATATTATTAATCTGTGACAAAAAAAAGCAGTTTCATTACATCTGCAATAAAAAGCTGGTTTTCTACATAATATAAATCACCTCAACAGAGGGAGAGGGAGAGATGGAGAGATGGAGAGATGGAGGGAGGGAGAGAAAGAGAGCACATGTTCACAAATATAAATAACCAATAGACTTACCTTTGCCAAAGAAGCCAGCAATTGGAGTTATGAAAACAACAGTATCTTCATCAGCAAGTGTACCCAGTTGTGCATCACGATGAAGAGCAGTAGATATACGACTAGCTTGTACAGCAACCAAATTTCCCCCTACTCCATTAATCACAGGCTGGAAAACTGCAATTCCTTCAAATCTGGCCACCATGAAGTCTAGGATAAGCCCACCCATGCTACAGAAAACAAAGGAAAGATTAGTTTATCTTCTTAATTTATGACAACAAAATGACTATATTGCTATTAAATCTGAGAGGTTTAATGGCTATTAATGCAAGGTTGAATTTAAAGGGACATTTTATAATAAAAGTAAACGCTTTTTTTTAATCCCTCTATTGCGGCTAAATTTTGACATGTTTGATATATAATTAAATAAATTTCAAAATTTCAAGTGTTAATTACACTGATTATTTTTCAGAATGTTTTGAAAGACATTAGCACTACCTTTAACACCAAATTTTACAATTTTATCATAATTTTGTTTGCTTCTAATTTTCAAGTAACATTCATTTACAAGGTACATTGCAACAGTTTTGTTCATCCATTTGTAAAAATGTTTATTTTCATAAATATTTTTCTTATTTGCAAGACATTTCCTACTGTAATTCATAAATCAAAACGTAATAAAATAAAAAAGAAAGAATTCATATTTATACATAGAATAATGTTATTACCCCATGTCAGTGTTTTGCCATAAAATTTTCAATAAAACTGATTAATATTTAATATAACAAATATGGTACTGAGGTAAGAAACACAACTTATAAAATAAATATCAATTAGTCACATTGCTTTGGATTTTGTAACTTAGTTATGTTTACACATTATTTAAATTCAAGTAAAAACAAATCCTTCTGATGTCTGAAAACCTTTTAGCCCATGACCACATTTCAGGAGTAGGCTGCAGAGACCAGCGCTTGCCATCCATAACAGGTGTAAAATGCCATGGGGTTTAATGCAGAAAACTGCATATAAGCAACAGTGCTTGATAAAAAGTAGCGAAAAAAAATTTCCCCATGAATAAAGCCATGCAGAATCATCTCCGTCTGTAATATTAACAGTTTTGATAACTTCTCAATAGCTTCAAAATATAGCACTAAAGAAATGTTTTTTTTTAAAGAAAAATGCACTTTCAGTATAAAACTTCATTACTAAAATTATAAAATGAAACAATTATATTTTGAAACAAAATAGCATATTGATGTTCCATATTTGATTATTTTATTAAAAGATAGACTGCAAAACAGTGAGGTACACAAGTATAGGCTGCCCAAACTTTTATGGGAACTGACCAATAAGCCAAAGTAAAAATTCACCATTTTAGAGCTGTGATACATTGTTTTGGAAAATGTTGTGTTGGATTATAAACATGATGTTCCCAGTCAGCTGTTATTAATATTTCTCTAACAAGATATTAAACTGACAACAATATTCATAATAACAAAGCTAAGCTAATAAGAAAGCTAAGAAAGATAAAAAAGTAAACCTTCAGGAAAACAAAAGTCTGTGCACTGATGAATATTTGCATGAAAACTGAAAAATTTGTTTATTTGACACACTTGAAGGTCAGCATATTTTGTATGTAACACTATGTCATACCTGAAGTACACTATTCTTGACCACTTTCTGAAAAATGACATTCCTTTTTGCCAGGTAATAATTACACACCACAGACTGGTTTGTTGCCATTTGTAATGTTTACTACTGAAGAGTAAACATCATTCTATTTAGATAACCATTTGCACCTAGTGAGTTTTAATAGGCAAATAAAACTGTAATCTACTCATTTTCTTCTCTGCAGTTTTCTTGATACAGTATTTATGCATTTAGCACAATTTTTTAAATTACGTTAAACAGAAACTTCCTCCAACACTTAAGGGTTCCGAGTTCATCTAAATAAAAATACAGCAGCATGTTATTTATATCTATCACCCCCATATTGTATTCATAATCCAGGATTAAGTTGTACTTCATTTTGGGTTCATTTGTGTTTGTGATGGTGCTTATTTGGAATATACTGCATAACTTGGTTATGGCACTTAGTCCCCACTAAACTTTCATCAATGGATAGTTGTTGGTAAGGATATTAGTGATGCCGAAACACTCTGTTTGCATGGTCTGTAATAGGCTGGAATCAAGCACAGAGATCATAATTAGAAGAACTAGGAGGTGAAAGCTTGCTGTTGTCGATTTGGTGGAAGAATTTTAGCAGCAGTTGAAATCTATTTCTAGAAAACATTTTCCTGTGGTCAGAGCCATTGCTCCCCAGATAGCCATACAGAGGGGAAGTATGATCTCAAGATAGAAGTGCAGTTTTAAGTAATTTGGCTTGTTGGATTAGAATATGGAATACAACTGCCAAAGTGCAAAGTGTCCTAGGCTGAACTTTGCAATGACATGAGGAGCGAAATTTAGCTCAAAGATTTCAAGATATTTGGCCACTCTGCTGTTTTCATTCCATTTGCCAATTACTTGGAGTTGCCTCTGTATTTAAAAAAAAAAAGACATTTTTGTTTTATGCCATTATGAGGACATCATCTGCTTATCTGCTTACTGGCACATAACAGTCCTGGGTTCCATAGGAAAGTCACATATGCAGCCAGCAGAGAGTAGTGATGCCTGCATACTGCCTTCCAGATTTCAACTGCAATTGGTCTAACTGTGGTGATTTTCCCCTCTACATGGTTCTATAGGAAACTAACTATAAGGAGATGAAGGGGGCTGAGACATACCTGCTTCTTTGAGTTTGTACATCAGACCTTCATGTCACATAATGGCAAAGAATTTCTTTACAACTAACAGGAATACAATGATTTTTAAGTTTTCCTGAAAACCCAGGGAAACCTTCACCAATTACAGTAACTGTCATGTGGTGGAGTATCCAGGGTGGGAATTAAGCTGATGACTTAGGAGGAGGTGCCTTTCATCAAATAGACGTGCAAGACAGACTAGGAGAAACCATTGCAACCTTTGAAATGGCTGAGAGTAAGCTGATGAATTGCTAGCTTCATATGGACATTAAATCATTGTTAGTCTTTAAAGCACAGGCAACTCTCTCCTGTTTCTAACAAATGAGAAAATGGCAGTTATTGTCATAAATCCATTGAATGAATGGTAGCATTTTGGGGAAGGTTTGGAGCATGGAAGCTGTGATGTCAAAATGTCCTTGGGATTTTTTGGAGCCAAGTTTTCAGATTTCAGAAGCAACCTCCTTTGAGTAACTGTAGGAATGTGGATCTCCTTATGGTGCAGTTGCAGCTCCTTGTAGAGGTAAGACCACCACTGCCTCCATGAAGTCAGTAAAATCTTTGTAATTTAGAACCCAGCTGTTCTACAAAAGCAATTGCTTTTCCTTTGGGCTACAAGAGTGTCTCCCTCAAGTGCCAAGTAATGGAGTTGGTACTATGTTTTATTATTTCTCAAGGATTTAATTACCTGTCAAGGTTGCTTCTTCTGGGGTCTTACATTCTGCATAGTTTTCTTCCAAGCTACTTTGTGGTGCAAGCAAAACAATCGTCTAGCCAGGGTTTTGAACTGCTGGTATGCTGCCTCTATTCTGCGTTGGTTAAAACACTGCCAACGCCTCAGGATATTTACCTTGGCTTTTAGCAGCTGCCAGAGTTTATTGGAAGTGGTTCTTGGACTTCATCTGTCAAAAGGGTGGGTGGGTGGGTGGGTGGGTGGGTGGGTGGGTGCGTGGGTGGGGGTGGGTGTGAGTGAGTGAGTGAGAGAGAGAGAGTGAGTGAGAGTGAGAGTGAGAGAGTGAGTGAGAGAGAGAGTGAGTGAGTGAGAGAGAGAGTGAGTGAGAGAGAGAGAGAGAGAGAGAGAGAGAGAGAGAGAGAGAGTGAGTGAGTGAGCAAGCCTCTCTCTCTCACACTAAGCCTGGTTGCGTAAATCCTCAGAAATGTATAATATGCTTATGATAACCATGAGTAACCAAATGGATGATTTATAGCAAGCAGTGTATTCAAAACCCTAAAAATCTAAATTAATGTTCCTCAGCTCACCACAGTACCATGTCAAATTTTGTAAAAGTAGCATATCAAAAGGTACCAGTACATGCTCCTGGCAACCCCAGTAAAATGTTTTAAGTTTTATGTTTTACAATCTAGAATTGTGAAAGGAAATGCTTTGCCACCTGCAGGAAGTACATACAAGGGACATTTGACATTCCTGTGTTAACCTCACATTGGAAACCTTATGTGTTACATTCACATGACTTTCTCTAACTATTATCATTTATTTTTATATAGCTTCTACAAACTATTCTTATAAAAGTATTGTTCTATATACTTCATGTGAATCATAGCATAATGATAACATATCCTTTGTGAAAATGTGAAGGTTTGCAGAACTAGTTTCATTTTATATTTCATTGTAGGTATAAGTTGGTACACAGGAAACAGACCTTGGAGTTCCAAACTCTTTCCACGACATTGTAAGAAACAGCTGAGTAGCAAGTGCTTTTAAAAAATGACAAAAAATATTGAAAAAGTCAAACCAATAATAATGGATACCTTGGAGATGGCTGAAGCCACAAAAAATTATTTGAAATAATTCCATGTTTTAAAGAGATCTAGATCTTTGGTGTAGTAAGCTTTCATCTATTTCTTATGGTTTATCCACTATACAAAATTATACAAAAATTCATTCCAAATGAAGAGGACTTCATGGGCTATTTCAAGAAAATTCAAGATATATATTTTGTTTGTCATAAAAATACCGCATTTACACGAATCTAATGTGTACCCCATATTTGAAACTTAAAATTATGAAAATGTAAAGCAAATGTAAAGCGCATCAATGACAGAAAATAGGTGATAGGCATTTTATTTAAAATTTATTTCATACAATGGATTAATCATATATATAAACCATCAGATTATAGAATTGAAAGTGCCCTATTGTTAGATGACATTGTTAAAGAACAAAATTAGTGTTACATGTTGTTTCTCGCACCCAGTTGTTGATGATAACTTCCTTTGTCTCCTTATCAGTAATAGTGTAGTTCCACGGCATATCAAACCAAATTGGCGTCTCATTAGCGTTGCCTATTTGCCCCATTAAAATTTCCTTTTTCTTCCGAAGTGAAATGACATACCGCTGAAACATTTGTAGTTTGTCCTCAAATTCTGCAGGAAGCTTCTGGCACATTGCTGTATGGCGCCTTAGAGATAAACCCGTCGACTGCATAAACAATCCACCCATTCACGGCTAGTCTTAAACTCTTGTTTCGGAATATCAAGATTCAGCCTCCTCTTTAGCTTTCTTTCATATAGTGTCACCAGTCACGGGTTTCCCATTCTTCCTTCTTTCATGCACAAATTCCAACACTTTTTCTTCAACTTCAGGATGTCTTCCTTTGCGAGGACCCGTAAATTTCTTCCTACTAGCTTTATAACAAATAATGACAATTTCTGTTTTCACCACAAGTGAACATTGCTCTCTGATACATTGAACTTCCTTCCTGCCTTTCTATTACCATTTTTTTCAGCATAAAGGATTACTTTATGTTTTAAAGAAGCATCATAAGACATTCTTCTCTGTTTGCCCTTGCTTTCCATATCATAACTAAAAACGCTCAATAATAGGCCAATGATAAATGAGTGGCTAACTTGTCGCAAGTTTCTGGATGCATGTTAACTCCAGCAATCCATTGTGACATCTTCTTCTTCTTCTTTCTCTGTTTAACCTCCTCTTATGTAGGACTTACACCCCCCAGGACTTATAGGCGGGTGCCTGGGGTCAGAGGCCCGTTGAGGAGCAGACACTCATGGACCAGACACAATATCCAGGATGGGTGATCAGCTCGATGCCTGGTATGGGAGGAAGGAAGTAGATGAAACGAAATGATGGTGAAATGGATGAAAGGAAAGATGATGATGGAGCAGTTGGTGGAATGAATGGCAGGGGAAACTGGAGAACCCGGAGAAAACCTGCCCAGACGCCGCTTTGTCCACCACAAATCCCACATGCGGGTCCCTGGGATTGAACCCGGGCCGCCTCGGTGAGAGGCGAGCGGTCTAACCACTCGGCCACGGCGCCGCCCCATTGTGACATAATAAATGAAACATTTTATTGAAATTACTGGCGTTCTATGGAACGGATTTACACTCAAATCTAATGCGCCAGCGAATTTAATGTGCACCATGATTTTGAGTACTACATTTGGTCAAAAAAGGTGAGCATTAGATTTGCATAAATACAGTATTTTAAATATGTAGTATTTTAATCAAAATACAGCCATTTTTCAGAAGATCAAAAATATTGAACATTTTTCCATGTAAAGGATAGTATGGGATGGGGAGATTTTCTTGAAAATATTTGTGTCGCATATTTGGAAGATAGTAAACTTCAATACCAAAATTGGCATTTATCTAATTTTCCATTTTTAAGTCTCCCCCTCTCACCCTCCCCCTCCCCCCTCTCTCTCTCACACACACACACACTGTCATGCCTTTTTTTTGGGGGGGGAGAATTCAGGGCTTAAAAGAACACCATTTCCAGGGAAATATTGATATTAAATTTTTGGTTGGAATGCAATACTTCCTCTACCTACTAGATATGTGGTAGAGAGGGTAAAAATGATGACACTAATGTTATAACTTATGTCTGTCTATGAATTGCTTTTGTATATTTCTACTCTCATTTTCATTAAGCATAACAGTGTTTGTATGTTAATAACTCTTTGTTACCATCCAAGATAAGATCCAAGTGTGATTCAATTTTTAATGTATAAATAATGCTGCCAAATTGAAATAAATAGTTATCCTCAACAGTAAACCTATATGTTTGTTTTTGAAAACTTGAGTGTGTATATTACTTTCTTGTTTACATTTACCAAAAAGCCTGCTACTTGCTGGCTGCTACTGGCTTTCTGTGAATGCAGGGTGGGACAAATAAGCTACACTTAAAAGCCAAAAGGGACTATGTCAGCAAATAATATCATAGTTTCATTTCTGAGGATATGAAATGGGCATTTTTACCTGCTAATGAGCATTGCAACCATAACTGGAGTCCAACCCGAATACAAAACTTCCCGAGTGTGCTTATTCTTTTTTGCAATCCATACCCATAGAGGGGTGACCAAAATATAGCCTGAAATGATTAACGGTGCTAACCAATCTTGTTTTCCTGAAATAAAAAGGAAATATATATTTATTACTGCATAATATATTCTTATATTATCATCACAGCTGTTAACTACAACATTTATATTCCTCAAAGTTTAATCATGTTTGAAATTATCTTATATTTATTTATTTTCAACATTATAAGACTTTTTTATGTTTAATGTGTTTTTCCTTTGTAACAACTACTGCATAGATGTGATTTTAGTATAATGAAAGTATGTCCCTAAAAATGATGCATAGAAGTAATACTGTAATTCCAAAGTGCAATCAATACAATAAAATTTAATATATTACTGGGTTATCTGCATATTTATAAGAACAGTTTAAAAGCATTCTTTTTCATTGGGGATAAGTGTTCTTCACATTTTAAGGTAAAGATATGATGCTTATTCTTTTGTTTATATTGTCTGGAAACTCAAATGTCCATAAGTTGACAGCACTGTTTTCATGGGATTACTTTCCTCTGTTAATTTCAGTGAGTCAGTGAGAAATACTGCTTGTGATCTGCAAATATTTCAAAATGCACATGGAAGTCTTTCAAGAAACTACGTACTATGTAAAACCAACTTTATTATCTTAGAAAACTATGGCTAGGAAACATTCTTCATTATGAACTGTGAAGCAACAGGTCTGCTAATAAGGCCCAGTTTCATGGTTTAAGCTTAAGCTTCAAATTGGCCTTAAACTACAGTGGTGTTTTATAAGGTGAGGTGCAAGTGATAAGCTGAGCTTATATGTGGCTTGGCTTAAACTGTACTGAATTGTGTTTAACCTAAGGAATAACCATGTTATCTGAAGAAGACGATCTTAATGACAAAGAAACACAAATTAATGGTAATTAATTGTTCTTTCACACAAGTCATGTGCAGGACAAGGTTAGAAAGGTAAAATCAGACTGAAAAATTCAATGCCATAACTGGGATATGAACCACAGATCTTCCAGTTTCCATCCGGTTTCTCTTAGCAACTGAGCTATCATGGCAACATGGTTGACCTAATAGTTGATTGAACTATGAAGCCTGGGACTTGAAGTACTTACAACATTGTAAGTTGCCATTGGAGTATGTTATCTCAAATGAATTTGAGATCTCCTTGTAGTTTACCAGGAAATATGCAAGTCAGTTGGAGAATTTAATGTCCTGCATGTTACCATGGTAGCTCAGTTGGTTAGAGCAACTGAATGGAAACCAGAAGATCTGTGGTTAAATTCATATGGCATTGAAATTTTAGGTCTGATTCTACCTTTCCAAATGCAAATTATTTTAACCCATATGCACAACAGAAGACTACCTAGAATGTTTAAAATGCATCCAAACCATTTTCACATTTGGAATGACAAAGAATTCTATGACAGATTTTGATTAAGTAAACAGTCGGCAATGATGGTACCAAAAATTACATTGGTCAACATTGATTCTGCAGTATAAAGGAAAATATGTGACTTTAATGGAAATCAATGCCCTGATTTAAAAGATGAAGTCTGTTTTTGGCTATCACATCCAGTTTTTATGATATGTGCATGTATGTCTATGGTGCTAAATTCATTCAGCATATACAACTTACTGCTACATTTCATTATATTATTCTAAATCTGTTGTTGATTTTCTTCCTAATCGGCTCACTTCTGTCCTCCCTTATCACCCAGATGTTCATGTTTATATTTTCAGCATTTATCAGTTTTGTTCTTTGTGTCAGGTCTGTCTTATGGTGAGGTATTTATGTATACATTTACAACTATCATAGATCTCAACTTCAGTTGAGCTGAAAACTTATATTAATACACACGTTTATTTTCTATAAGTGTAGTGCTAAAATAAAAGATCGAATATGTCTACATCAGGATTACACAGGAAATAGTGTCTAAAAAGTCCTCAGAAGTTTTGTTCCATTTGTGGGTGTTACGTGTTTGATGGGAAGATACATAAAATAGACTCACAAATAAGGAAATTATATTACTCATATTTCAAAGAGAAAGTTGGTGATCACAATAAATCGTTTGTGACTGATATTGCAGGTAACAGTTGTGATGAGGGATTACGCTATCGGTATGTAGGAAAATGGAAGGTAATAATGACATTTGCCAAACCAATGATATGGAAAGAGCAGCAGAATCACCGTGACAATTGTTACTTTTGCATGTGCAAAGTTGCTTGCTACAACAACAACAAAAAATAATAAAAAAAATAAGGCAAGAATTAAATATCCAAATCTGAACTCAGCTACATGGACTATTCCTCATCGACCTGAACTACCCATACCTACACCTCCAGCAGATCTCAATTTCAGTAAATCTGAAACCAGCTCCGTGACTTCCGACAATTAGTTGGTTTCTGATACAGAAAAATTTGACAATTCACCACAACAGTTTAATCAATTTGAGTTAAATGATTTAGGCCTCACAAAACAAAAAAGTGAATTACTGGGCTCAAGACTACAGGGGAAGAATTTGTCATCACCTGGCGTTATATTTTCGTGTTATAGGAATCGCAAAATACAGTTCCATAAGTACTATGCAAAAGAAGTTCAACTTGTGTTTTGTGCGGATGTGTGTAATCTTGTTCAACAGTAGGCAGGGAAGCATATGAGCCAAGTAACTGGCATCTTAGCATCTTTTTTATTGATTCTTCCAAACAAAGTCTTAAGGCAGTGTTACTTCATAATGGTAACAAGTTAGCTTCAATACTGCTTGCACATTCTACAAACCTAAGAGAGTCTTATGAAACTCTGAAGCATGTTCTTGAGAAAATTAAGTACCGCGACCATGAGTGACAAATATGTGGCAACTTAAAGGTCATTGGTCTGTTACTAGGACAACACAGAGGATACACAAAATTCCCTTGTTTTCTTTGCAAATGGGATAGCACAACGAGGAACAAACATTGAGTAACTGACCAATGGCCAGAGAGGCAGCAACTGGAATCTGGATCAAAAAATGTTGCTAATGTGCCTTATTGACCATCAAAAAATTCTATTCCCTCCATTACACACCAAACTTGGCATGACAAAACAATTCGTGAAAGCACTTGACAGAAGTTGCCTTTCTTCCAGTACTTACACACAAAGTTTCCATGATTGTCACAGGCTAAAATCAGAGAGGAAGTATTTGACGGACCACAGATAAGGAAATTGAAAGATGTTAATTTTACCAGCTCTATGAATGAAATTGAAAAGGAGTATGGAATAGATTCAGAGAGGTTGTTAAGAAATTTCTGGCCAATGTGAAAGAACCTTAATACAAAGAAGTTATCAGAAATATACTGGAAACTTTCAGTCTGCTTGGCTGTAATATGAGTCTGAAGCTTCATTTCCTCAAGTCACATCTTGAATACTTCCCATTGAATTTAGGAGCTGTCAGTGAAGAGCAAGGTGAAAGGTTTCACCAGGACTTGAAAGATTTTGAATGACGTTATCAGGAATGTTGGGGCGTACATATGATGGCCGATTACTGTTTGTGTCTTACTCGCAACGAATCTACCAGAGAACACTCAAGAAAATCACGTACACTGAAGTTCCATGGAAAAGAAAAAGCAGTACACAAGATAACCAACATACATTCTCAAATTCAGATATGCTTTCATGTTGTTATTATTCTTTATTTTCTTTAAAAGTTGTATATGAATGTGTAATATTTTTGTAAATTTTACAATTATATTTTCATTGAACATTGTCATATTGCCAAAATGAGATGTGCTACAGAAAAACAGAATGCATTTTTGAATTCTGCACATCAAAATTAGTAAAAGTCACCTATTTTTAATTATACCGCAGAAGAAAAGTTTTAATTTGTAAACTAGTGTTATTGATGATACAATAAACATAAAACCCACTGGTAAGCAAAACCTAATTTTAAATTTATACTTCATACTTATATACTTTGTTGCATTCTTTGCCAATGCATTTATATGCTTTATATTTCAGTAACAAAGCTCTCTCATCAAAAACAATGTTTCTCTTGACATTGCAGTTATATGCAAGTGGAAGCATGCTAATTGCAGCTGGAGTTCCATGGAGTTCTTCAGTTAAGTATAGCCAAATGTGGTTATCCCACTGTGAAACTTCAAAAGCTTAAATCAAAGCATAAGCCTTGCTTAAGTGGTGTCCATAGCTTATTAAAGTTTTGGCTTTGGCTTAAGCTTAACTGTGAAACTGTCCCTAAGAGATCAGCCAACAGAACATAGCATTTTACATTCAACATTCCTATCACAGTGGCAGTGATAGTTCCTGTTATTAACAATACTGTTGATAACTCTTCTGATCCAGTTAGAATTTTTTCCTATTTATGCAGTTCTACTCTCATTTAGTATTTAATATTAATTTACCTTGATTTTATAAAATTTTCAAACTTACCAATACAGTCATACAGCACAGTGGATATCCATGAAAGTAGTGCCAGAGAGGTGATATCTCCTAGACTAGCTGCAATGGGTGTTGCCACATTATCAGGATTGATGTTACAACGACGTGAAAAAACAATCACTGCGGCAGTTATTAGACCTATAAAAGAGACAGAAGGCACATTTAAACTGAATTTAAAATTACAAATATTAGTTAAAGAACAGAGTCAGGAATAAGCAAAATGATTGACAGGAAATGTAACAAATTCAGGGAAGAAAAGAAGGTAACAAAAAAAAGAAAAGAAAAAAAACTCTTCTTAAAGTAATAGAAAATACGTTAATTTAGTGATTTTGTGTCCATGTCTTGTTTCTCATTTCAAGGACTAAATGTAGCTCTTAAAGTTTTAAATGTATAATGTAGGGATGGGACCTCAATACCGTCGATATCTCAATACTCGGTGGTATGGAAGTATGTCTGATACTTTGAGATAAACCTTCGATACTTTTTCGATACCTTTTCAATACTTTTAAATTTTCAAGTTTTGCATTATTGAAAGTTGTGTTTATTTTCATGCTAGATAAGCAATGAAAGGAGTTGAGACTTCATGTTACTGCCTCACATGTGTCCCCAAAGAGTTGCTGGAATATAGTTTTTGATAGACGTTGACTGTGTTTCCTGTGGGTGAATCAGTGCAACATTCCAAAGACTATTGTGTCTAAATGAAAAATGAAAAACAATGGGGCAAGGAGTAGAGGTACTCATGTAACATGCACCATTAACTGAGTTGTGAATGAAGCTGATTTAGCTGGCGCATGAATTCACATTTCTGCAATAGCCTGGCTTGGTGACTTACTCTCAGCCACAGTGACCAAATTCTGTGAATCCAGCAGAAACAAATCAGAACTTAAGATATGAAATACAGCACATGGAAATCTTCATTCTTTCCTTCCATCTATTACTTTGTGTTTATGCAGGTCAAACCTTTGTATTAAATATGTGTATGCTAATGTATAGGGGTGGGTAGTAGAGAGGTTTGATCCACAAACTTACTATGTTTTCAAGTGTGAAATAGCTAATTATTTATTCCCAGATGAAAAAATATGTATGTTATGTGGTAATTGTGAATAGCGGTAGAATGGCTTAACACATATTATTTTTAGTTGTTTGAGTTTCATGTAAAATATGTATTAGTTTATGGTTTTCAAAGACTGCAGAATAAAGGATTGCTAATACTTTTTTTTTCCATGAATAGAAAGTCCTTTAATAGAAATTTTTCAGCACAAAATTTAATTACATAAAAAGGGAAGCAAAGAATTTATCGTTGTCGTCATCAGCATGGCCTAGCAATAGGGGATATATAACCTGTGGCATTATCAAGATAAAAAAATTGCCACCAATTGGAGAATGCAAAACAGGAACTAGCATACAATACAAAATTGATTACATGCGTTTATACACAGAAAACTACTAATAAGAACACAATTCAGTGAACAGCCTATTCCTTTACAGTTTTTTATAAAGTTAGTCTCGAGTATCGGAGCTCAAAAATCAGTATCGATTTCAAGTATTGAGAAATACAAGGTGTGATCATTAAATTCCAGGACTGGAAATAAAATTACCTGATTTAAATTTAGCTGCCATCCCTTTCAAAGTAGCCTCCTTGGGCAACTATGCACCAATCCCAGCAGTTCTGCCATTTTTGGAATGCACAAAGTCTCGTTCTTGAAGTGTGTTAAGCACCTGTTGTGATTCACGTTGCATCTCCTCCTCTGTGCCTAAATGGCGACCCTTCAGCTTCAATTTCATCTTGGGAAACAAAAAGAAGTTGTAGGGGACCAAATCTGGTGAATACAGGGAGGTGAGGAAGCATGACCATGTTGTTACAAGCACAAAACTGGCATGTTTCAAGAGCTCTGTGAGCTGGTGTGTTGTCATCTTGGAGTATCCAGTTTTTCTCTGCCCACAGTTGTGGCCATTTCTGATGAATGTCCTCTCTGAGATGTCTTAAAACAACACAGTAAAAAACAGCAGTCACTGTTTAGCCCTCAGGAACAAATTCACAGTGCACAATCCTGTGAATGTCGAAAAAAAAAACAATGATCATGCTCTTGGTTGCACTCAACCTGTCTCGTCTTCTTTGGTCTTGGAGATTGAGGGCTCTTCCACTGCAAAAACTGCTGCTTGGTCTCAGGATCATACACATACACCCAACTCTCATCTCCAGTAATGATCCTTGACATGAGTTCTGTGTCATTCAGGGAGTGCTGACGAAGATCTTGATTGGGAGACAGCAGTATTTTTGTTCTTGTGACAGAAGCCTGGGCACAAATTTGGCAGCAATGCAGTGCATGTTTAAAATTGATGTGAGGATCATTTGAACCTCTCCAAATGACATCAGGAATTTGTTTGATGGTGCTGCATTGATCTTCATGCACAATTGTTCAAATTTGTTTGAGGTTTTTGGGAGTGTTGTTTGTGTGTGGCCACCCTGGCCTCTCGTCCTCCAGCAATGAGCTGCCATTTTGAAATGTGAATGCCACTCAAAACATCCTGTCCGACTCATTGCTTTATTTCCTTATGCTTGTTTCAACATTCTATGGGTTTTGGTTGCTGATTTCCCGAGTTTCACACAGAATTTGATGTTTGCTCTCTGTTCCAGTTTATAATCCATCGTGATTTCACCAAGGTGAGTGTACACATGCTAGTATAAACTTGTGTAGTACAGGTATCAATGATGTTATCGCTTTGAAACTTTGTGTCGCTTGTCTTCTAGGTTATTACTCATCTGTGCTGCATGCGCATGTCAAACACATGATCCACTCGGTCACAGCAGACACAGTCCCAGAATTTAATGATCACAACTCATAGTGGTATCATCCTATCACTAGTATAATGTATTTCAAAAGCTGCTTCAAACATTAAACTGCTATGAATATTATAATATTTGAGATAAGAAAAACAGAAAATGCAACACACATTGGGAAGATGTCTGTCAGTTTCTTGTTCAACATACATTACTCTTTCTGTGACACCATGCACAGCACTTTGCAGATAATGTCTTGGAATATTGGCAATTTTTTGCAAGTTGGCAGCTTTCAACTGTAGTGGGGTTGTTAGATGTGTCAGGAAAACTCATTCTTTAAGTTAATCCCACAACCAAAAGTCAGTAGGATTGAGATTTGGAGATTACGAGGCCACATTGTTGAAAGTGCCTACTGGTGACACGACTGCCAAAGATCTGTATAATTAAATATTTTGCAGGGGTGTGGATGCAGGTGGAGTGCCATCTTGCATAAAGATTATGTTTTCTATATCATGCTTCCTCAGTCTAGGTATGACAAAGTTCTGCAACATGCTGTAGCAGTTCTTCCAGTTTAATTTAACAGTCTATCTTATTCCATTATTATTTCTTCAAAGAAATATGGGCCAATGATGAATTGTGAAGTGAAGCCATGCCATACAGTAAGTTTAAAATCATGAAGACCTCTTTGAATTAAAGTCTCAGCATAATTTTCTGACACAACTCTGCAATTATACATATTAACTCCACTGTTAAGAAAGAAGTGTGCTTCATCTGTGCAGAGAATGTTGTCCCAACCAATCATTATTAATTTGAATCTCTGCTAGCACAAATAAAGCAAATTCGAATCTTTTCCGCTTGTCACTTTCTTTGAGTGCAAACACTGATTTTAGTTTATGTGGATACAGACTAAGATGTTTTCTTAGAGTTCTCCAAACTATGCCATTACTCATCTGAATTTGCCTGGACACCTGAATAACACTACTAATTCCATAATAATTATTTCCACTTATTTCATTATTTGCATGAAGCACCTCAGCAACAGTGACAGCAACCTTTGGTCTTCCAGATTCCTTCTTATTATCAATAGAACAAGTTTCCTCAAACTTCCCATCCCCATCCCCATAATTACAAATAGAACATGGGCCTGCTCTTAAATTGTTAAGCATTCTAAATTTTCTCAGACCTTGAGAAAAACTCCTATTGCTTTCATAATAGCATTGCATCAGCTGTACTCTAACATTTAGTGATAGAACCATTGCTTGCACTAATAAGTTCCTGTAGCAGTACTAATAAAATCATTAATGTTTTATTCAATCAAATGATACCTATAGTTACTGTGGAATGCAAAAAGAAACAAATAAAAACCAAACCCCATTACTTGTCCAATATGTGTTTTTTTTCTTTCTTTCTTTCTTTCTATTTCAAATATTATAATATTTATAGCAGTTTAATGTTTGAAATGACTTTTGAAAAACCTGATACTTATAGAAGGTCTAAACCATCCAAACTATTGTGCTTTAATTATGCTTTATGCCTTGTGACTCTTTGCTTACTTAAATTGAACTATAACTTGTTTATAACCAAAAACCCAACATATGTACAATATTAAATGAAAACGAATGTATTAACCAAAGGTTTTCTGACAACACAATACTTTTTTGATGATACTAACCAGGAGAATGCCAAAAAGATTTCCAATCTTTCTGCCATAGATTTCCAATCTTTCTGTCATTCACCTGGTTGATATTCTGATTAACTCTGTAAAAAACAATATATTTGTATGGCTATTAATTCACACACTGCACCAAGAAGTGCAGACATTTCAAGCCATTATCAAATAATTTTGGATAGGAATTTGATGAACACTTGTGGAAAGCTCTAATCACATTTGGAAACAAAGGTTTCCAAGAACATGTGAAAAACTTAGCTCTTTTTTGGTAGAGGTTAATATTCCTTGTAACAACTCAGGTCTGCAGAGTCAATGAATGAAAATAAATGGAATGATGCTCAAATGAATCCTAAGTCCACCAAGATGAAGTTTACCCAACCTTTGTGTTATAAGGATGAGGGAAAACCCCAGAAAATCCTTATCCTGCCAACTCACTTCAAATGAGATTCAAACCCAGATTAAATTTATGTTTCATAAATGTATTTCAAAACATATGACATTTCAATGTAAAACCTCATAAAATACATCACACAATACTTACATGTAGATGAAAAAATCATTAGTTGCAATACAAATTTTAGATTTGGTGCAAGGAAAGCAAGTACATTGGCACATATTCAGTGAATTTTGAAACAAAATACTCTACAAGTGGTTGAAAATTCACAACGTAAATAATTGAAGTTGGTGAAAACAGTTGATAGTGTAACTTTTGTGTTTTTGCAAGTTGTTAAACAAAGCACTGACATGACAAAGAGAAAAGAATTGTGAAAACATCTGTGAAACCCAAACCTGCACTGTAGTCATGCATGTGCTCTAAAACTGCAAACACATAACACATAGCTAGTGTCTCGCACAGGCTTGGGCTTCAGTATGTTATAAATAAGAGTTTTCACATAAAAACTATCCTGCACGTGCGGTGTTTTGATTCTCTGTGACGGTGAGCAGCACTCCCAACTCATTTCCCTGCTGTCCTTGAATGTTGCTTTGAAGCAGTCGTTGAGCTTCGCCAAGATGGGACAGCCGACTATAAAGCAGTGCATGTTTGTGAGTAAATGTTAACACAAACATGATACAGCTCATCATGTTCATGCAGAATTTTGTTTGCAGTACCCTGGTCAATTGCCCAAATCACTCCCAAAATTAGCACAAGCAGGGGTTTAAGTGGGCTCTGCATATAGAGCAACAAAATTATTAAACCTCAAACCATACAAGTGTGCATGTATCCATTGTTTAAAACAAGGCATCCAGGAGCAAGAGTGTGTGGTTATGAATGGTTTTATTCATATGTGAATGAGGGTTTAATGGACCCAATGCTGCTGTTATTTGCAGACAAGGTCTGCTTTCACCTGAGCTGTCTTGTGAACAATCAAAACATGCACTACTTGGTGTACCAAAAATCTACATGTACAGGAAACCCCTCTTTATGATAAAAAAGTTGGAGCTTGGTGTGCCGTTAGCACAAGGCATATTATCAGACCGATTTGTTATGAGACAGCAATAGATGCAGAAAGGTACAGAAGACACATTTGACCCCATTTTTTCAACAGTTTACAGAAGAAAAGAAATCATGGGTGGTTTCAATAGGATTCTGCAACTGCTCATACACAGTGGAGTCCATGAATAAAATTAAGGAGGTGTTTGAAGATATGGTGATTAGTCCCGGTGTATGGCCCTCTCACTCAGCAGAATTAACAGTGGGATTGCTTGAAGGACAAGTTTATAAAACAAACCCTCACACATTGGAGAACTAAAGAAAAATTTCACAAATGATATCAGAAACACTAGGTGGTCAAAATTAAACGTGTCAATCTGAACTTGTTTTCCCAATACAATGCTTGTTTAGCCAAAGGGACAATGGCATTTCCAGTATTTTCTATGAGATAAGATTCTATGCAAATATTAGCAACAATGTTAAAGTACATTCTTGGGCGACCACAACACGCACAGCCACTGAGAATCTAAACACAGTGTTTGTGGGTTAGTTTTTACATGAAAACTCTGTATTAAAAATCCCACACCCTTATCCCTAGATCCCGGATTTACTTGCTACTGAAAACAGTTTGGTTCTAATTAGGAGAAAAAGAAAGTGCCAAGTAACCAAAATGCTATTGTGTTGCATATGTTAACTCATAAGAGTGAAGGTCTTGTATATACCTATAAATTTAGATGCATTGTGATTACTTGCTAAAAGTGCTACTACTTCCTTGGGAACTACTTTGCTACTGCAATTATCCAATAAATCAAGCAAAACTTTTTCTTACCAAGAACAAAGCTGGCAAGTGAGGCAGTTACTAAGCTGCTGGCACAAAGCAGGAAAGCATGATCCAGCTCAAATCTGTTGGTGGTGATACCTCCCATAACTATTGCTACTAACGAACCAAGAAAGCCAACAACTATCGCTTGGCACTGCAACATAACAATACAACCTACTTAATCATGTTTGTCCATCAAGCAGTGAGGTGATTTGTACTTTCTTTACTTCTGGACCTTTGCCCACTCACAAGTAACATGAAATACTATTTCAATAACAAAGTTAATCCCTCATTATTTGATGATTAAACAAGGTACATACATTCTATCTTACTGTGCTCATGAATACACAATGGGAGTGGTAATACACAGCACAGCTGCCCACACCACACCCCATCCAATGCACAATTATCAAAATTATAAAACATGCACACCTATATGTTGTGTCACAGTTCTACCAATGTTCACTGATTTGATTTATAGACTGTCTTTTAAACCACATCATACATAATAAAAATGCAACATGTTAAGTCCAAGATTGGGCAGGCCCCAACCCTTTAATAGTTACTCTCTCATGAAACATAGGTCATCCAGCTTATACTCACAGCTTTAGAGCAACACAAATCTGTTTTTTACCAAACTACACCTCTATTACCAGAGGCACTGCTTGGTGACATCACGAAAAAATAATAAAAAAACAGCCCACCTTCATGGTGTAGATGTTACCAGTCTGCCTGCTAATCTACAGGGCACAAGTTCAAGTCTCAGATGGCATGGCAAGCACATAATGCACAGTTTGCCTGGGTAAAGCTTTATCCAATGTTTTCCCTTATCATAAGACAAATGTGAGGTAACTCTCAGCTCATAGGACCCTGGCTCATTTGGGCAAATTCCATCCATTTCATTCACCATCTCTGCATATTTGGGTTATTAAAAGGGAGATAAAAATGTACATACTTGCCCGTGTCATGTATCATCAGGAGTCACTGTAACTGGTTTACTTCATTAGTCATCAGTTCAGAAATGTTTGAAAAATGAAGGAAAGCAGTTTCAGTTCTGCTTGTAAGGCACAGTGTCTTTCAAAATTATTATTTTTATAGTTGTTGTTGTTGTTGTTGGTGGTATATGTGGTGGTTTTTTAAACATTATTAGCCAGTACATGTGCTATTGAAGATGTAGTTTGGTTATATGCAGACTTAAGTTACCATCAGCCATGAGTGTAAGTTGTGTCACCCATGCTCTCATTGCATACATGCATGGTTTACACGCATTGTCATAAAGATAAAAAGAAAGTGTGATGATCAGACAGAGGCTTAAGAAAAGACGGTGATAGAAAGAAAAGAAAAATAAGAAATTACGCAAAATATTTTAAATTCAGTAATATTTTATCAAGAGCACATCCAGCCTGTACAGTTTTAAAGCATGCAACTTAATACCACGATTATCTTCCAGTTCTTTGTAGCTAATTGTGTAGTGGTAATTTCTGAAGACTGCAGTGTCCCCCCCCCCACTCTGGGTATAAATGCCTGTGTTATAACCTTAGATATTTCAAATTATTCTAACATTTTATATGTATTCTTTTCATAACCATTCTTACCACATGTGCCTATGTGCCATTTCTCAAAGTTTCCTGATATATTTTAAACAGATTCAAATCATGTAGTTTCTTAACTTGTAATCATTTGCAAGTTGTCCAGGAACACAATTTAATAAGAATAAGTTTGACATTATTTCACAGAATTAAAAGCAGAGGATGTGCAGCATATTACATTTCATTGTATTTGAAAAGCAACATCTTCATTTTTACCTACTCTATTACACTAACACCTGGCAGGATGTTTACTGTTAGTAGTTTGATTTGGAGGCTTGTTTGTTGAAGATAAAAACCAACTTGTTCACCTCAGTGCATTGTTGAAACAAAGAAATTATCAAGAGCATTGTAGTACAAGTGTATATTATTGCCTATCATTTACTTCTGACATTATTAATATGTTTTCCTTGTAAACTGTAAATCACAATGTCTGTAATTTAATGCTGACAAAAGACTACAGAAGAGGAAAACCAGATAAGTCGACTTAACTCAGTTTTTCATGCAACCAAAATGAACAA
Organism: Deroplatys truncata; assembly: GCA_030765065.1. Lineage (NCBI taxonomy): Eukaryota > Metazoa > Arthropoda > Insecta > Mantodea > Mantidae > Deroplatys > Deroplatys truncata. Next base: position 97,259,058 of record CM060990.1, on the reverse strand, counting down.
ACAAGGTAGCAATATTCAGGTGACTGGAATAAAATGCTTTTTTCTGCTCATACTTCTTTGGTGAAAAATGAGCACAATCAACCTACCAACAATTTTACTTCAAAGTGCACTCTTCCCATGTTTTCACAGTTCCATATCTCTGTCAGTATTTGAAATTAAACTTGCCTGTGTTTTTTAAAATGTGAAGCTTGTCATGAGAATCTCTGTGTGCCAATAGCCAATGTTCGACCACAAATAGGCTTATCTGGTTTTTCATGCTCTTTGCCAAACTCATCCAAGCCTCTCATTAAGAAAAAAGATTAACTGTGATTATAAATGGCCATGATATACAAACTGAAGCAACCACTGCAAAAATTAATTCTAATGTGCAGGTCTTATCCTTAATGCAGGGGTTCTCGAACCTTTCTGATTCGTGGCACATTCCTAATGTAGAAGCAACATGCCTGCTTTAGAGGAATTTTGAATGTTAGGGAGCAGTCTCGAAAGATCAAAATCCTTAGTGGAGGGTACATGAACCACTGAAACACTACAAAAACACTTTGATCATTCCCAAACCTTAGCAGAGAATACATAAACCAATTGACAGTAATCTGCAGTTCAGTAATAAGTTAAAAATGCAGGGGTTTACATACTCTGTGCAATCAATTGTTGATAGTTACAATCTTTGGTGTTGTTGTAGAGCTGAAATAAATATTTAGTTAAATACCAACAATTAAGCAGCATAAAGAACATTGTACAAAAAATAGAACAAGTGATTCATCTAGATCAAGTGTCAGTGGCATGATACTTTCACAGAGTAGTTCATCTGGTGCTGTGCGCAGGTATCAGGATTGTTATTTAAGTTTTGGATTCACATAAATTGAATCTGAAAATTGTAAACTTCCTAAGTGTGTTGTATGCGTAGTTAAAATAGTAGAATTAACTGCTAGGAAAATGCAGTCACATACAGCAGCACAAATATTGATTTTACCCACTTATAAATAAATAGTAAAATCTATATTAGCAGAAGCTGCCGAGAGGGAGATATTAAAAGTACCTTTGTTCAAATTATACTATTCCTCACCACATTGAAAACATATCAGCTGACAATCAAAAACAAGTAGTAGAAAAATTACATGATGGTGCAAAATTTGCACTTCACTTGACAAATCAACAGACAGAAGCAAAAAATTCCAATTAATGAGCTACATTAGATTTTTAGACAGTGAACTGCTTGCTGAATCTGCAAAGAATTACCTATAACTTCAACAAGAGAAGGCATCAATAATTATATGAACTTCAACAAAAGAAGACATCAGCAATTACATATATTGGAAGAAAATGGATTGTGCTGGAAAAATTGTATTTCATGTGCACTGATGGCTCCCCTGCAATGACTGTTTGAATGAAAGACTTTACTTCAAGATTAAAGCAAGATTTTCTTCACATTTTTTTTTAAATCAAGAAGTTCAGGTGGCCAAAAGTATTCCTTCAGCCCCAAGGAATGTAATGAGCTTATTTGATGAAATGCTTGATTACATTAAAAGTAGACCTCTAAAAGTCACACTTCTCAGTCTGTGCCAGGAAGCAAGAACTGTTCCCAAAACTCTAGTCCTTCAGACCAAAATTCACTGGTTGTCAAGATAAAACATACTCTCCAGATTTAATTAACTTAAAAATGAATTGTTACAAATATTTGCCACAGAAAAACTTGAGTTTGCTCCCACATTAGAGATGAAATATGGATTACAAATTTGCAAACCTAGCCAATATTTTTGGACATTTGAATATACTTAACAGTAGTATACAGGGAAAGGAGGAGACTATTCTTACATTAAGTGACCAGCTGAATGCATTCTGAAGAAGAATTCACTATAGATGTCAAAAGTTAAAAAGGGTGAAATTGAAATGTTTCCTCTCACAGCTGATACCAACATTTGTTCCAGTATGACATTGTTCTAGTTTCCATTCTGAAGAATATACTACAACAGTGATATTGCTTCCCTTAACAGAAACAAATGCAACTGGGTTCACAATGCCTTTGCTGTTACTAATGAGGAAACAAAACGTTTACAAGAGACAGAAGATTTGGCTGAACTTCAGGCTTACAGAACTTTGAAGTTCGAATTTAGGGAGGAAACACTACTTCAGTTCTAGATTTTAGTGAAAAGAGTTTCCAGTGTTATGAAAACATGCCATATCTATATTGCTTCAATTTTCAATAACATATCTGTGCAAACAGAGCATTTTGGTACTGACGAACATTAAAAATAATTATAGCAAGAATTACAAGTGTGACTTTCTGCAATTCCTCCTCACATTGAACAATTAAGCAAAAGTAAACAAACTCATACTTCACATTAAACTGCAACAATAGTGTTAATACTTTTGACAGTATATTCATTGTGGGTAAATTGTCATACTGTTTCCCTCGTTTGTGTCACTTTTGCCCGCATTAGGTCTTACGCTGCTCTAACGTAATGCTGCCAACATATGAATAATGCCACCGAAGCCGGTAAGATACTCAGCCTCAAAGCGTAGCCGAGAGATTGAGGGCCCTCAGCCTCAAAGCGTAGCCGAGGGATGTTTTTTAGAAGGAGAGGAGTGCAGCAAGCTGCGGCCGATAGGCCGCAACTGCGAAGCGACGACAGAGCATAGCCCAGGGATCTGCGCGTCTAAAACTCCAATGATTCACGTTCACAAAACAACAGCACATCGCATATTCAGTGCATTTCACTGATTATTTAGGTTGGCAGTACCCACTTTGCATGGAAAAATGGCTACATTTGTTTTCTTCCTAACGCTATTTGCCTATATAAATAAAACACTTAAAACGGGTGGGTAGGTGGGTACTAGATATTGGAGAGACCACATTATGTTCTAAAATCACTCCTAAGGTAAGTAATTTCATTGCTTTTTCACTTCCTTATTCCTAATTTAGGTGGGCAAAAGAAAGACCTAATGCGGGCAAAAGTGACACAAACGAGGGCAACAGTATGACAATTTAGCCTTCATTGTTAATTTTGAGCTCATATTTCATGTATTATCATTCACCAAGATTAATAAATAAACTTTTAAAATACTTAATACACAAAGACTGTTTTTACATATTCATACTATCTCAGTGCATTTTTATGGTACATTTCAGTAATTTCACAGCACACTAGTGTGCCGAGGCATACCCTTTGAGAACTCCTGCTCTAATATATGCATCTGAATAACCCTGTAAAATGTAATATAAGCCGTCATAGGTTTATAATAGGTTTACTGCCATTAATGAGAGACCTTCGTAGTAATTACTTCAATCAAGTTTAGATATCTTCTAAATTTCCTCAGTTCTCCTTTCATGTTTAATACTGATTCTACTGTTTTGAACTTAGACTCTATTCTAGAGAGTGTAGTGCTTTTGGGAGGATCAAGAACAGAAAAGTGTTCTGGAAATTCTCTACCACAATGATTAGGTGATCTATTAATTTTTACATCTCTGCAAGGACTCAAGCGTGCGTGCGCGCGCCACGCACGCACGCACACACACACCAATGAAATTTAGCACTGCACACAATACATTCAACGACCTGAGACTCAATACTGCACAAAACCACCCAGATTATCAGGAACTGTGCAGGAGGATGGATGGCATCTGCAGCTGATATCAATAGACCCAGGTCCTGTGCATAACCATGGAGATATAAAGTATATGCATAATAGAAATCTACTCATCACATTTCGAGACACTTCTTAAGAGTATAAATTATAATACACTATGTGATCAAAATTATCCGGACACCTGGCTGAAAATGACGTATGAGTTCGTGGTGCCCTCCATCGGTAATATGCTGGAAGTCAATATGGTGTTGGCACACGCTTAGCCTTGATGACAGCATTCACTCTCGCAGACATACTTTCAATCAGGTCCTGGAAGATTTGTTGGGGAATGGCAGCCCATTCTTCATGGAGTGCGGAACTGAGGAAAGGTATCGATGTAGGTCGGTGAGGCCTAGCATGAAGTCGGCATTCCAAAACACCCCAAAGGTGTTCTATAGAATTCAAATCAGGACTCTGTGCAGGCCAGTCCATTACAGGGATGTTATTGTCGTGTAACCACTCCACCACAGCCCGTGCAGTATGAACAGGTGCTCGATCGTGTTGAAAGATGCAATCGCCATCCCCGAATTGCTCTTCAACAGTGGGAAGCAAGAAGGTGCTTAAAATATCAATGTAGGTCTGCGCTGTGATCGTGCCACACAAAACAATGGGTGCAGGCCCTCTCCAGGAAAAAAACAAACACACCATAACACCACCACCTTCGAATTTCACTGTTGGCACTACACACACTGGCAGATGACGTTCACCGGGCATTCGCCATACCCACACCCTGCCATCGGATCGCCACATTGTGTACCGTGATTCGTCACTCCACACAACATTTTGCCACTGTTCAATCGTCTAATTTTGATGCTCCTTACACCAAGTGAGGTGTCGTTTGGCATTTTCCTGCATGATGTGTGGCTTATGAGCAGCCGCTCGACCATGGAATCCAAAGTTTTTCACCTCACGCCTAACTCATAGTACTTGGAGTGGATCCTGATGCAGTTTGGAATTCCTGTGTGATGGTCTGGATAGATGTCTGCCTATTACTCTTTACGACCCTCTTCAAATGTCGGCGGTCTCTGTCAGTCAAAGGACGAGGTCAGCCTGTACGCTTTTGTGCTGTACATTTCCCTTCACGTTTCCAATTCACTATTACATCAGAAACAGTGGACCTAGGGATATTTAGGAGTGTGGAAATCTCGCGTACAGACTTCTGACACAAGTGACACCCAATTACCTGACCACGTTCAAAGTCCGTGAGTTCCACAGAGCGTCCCATTCTGCTGTTTCACAATGTCTAATGACTACTGAGGTTGCGGATAATGAGTACCAGGCAGTAGGTGGCAGCACAATGCACCTAAGATGAAAAATGTATGTTTGTGGGGGTGTCCAGATACTTTTGATCACATAGTGTATATGAAATTATACTTTCAGGACTATGTAATTAATAGTATAAATTTGAAATGTCATGTCTTTCCACTTTGGAACAGCTCAACTAATTTACATCATTCTATCAAGGGATGTGTGGCAAAATTCAATCAGAATCAATTGTACTCCCACGGGCACACTTCCTCAGGTTGCCAGCTTGAGACACCATATGGCAGGCAGCCATCTGACCCTCAATCCAGTTTTTAGAACATGCCAGATAGCAAGCTAGAAGGTGCCGCACAAAAATATAATAGAACCTTTACTTTCTTACCAGGAAATTGAAGTCATATGTATTGCAACCCCTCTTAACTACTTAATATTTAATACTTCAAGAAAACAGAATTTTCTTTGCCTTAAAGGCTACAATAGTAGGAAATTGATAAATTAAATGACAGTCAGGGTTGCAAACCACCAGAGAGACAAGTATAAATCCTGGTGAAAGGTACATCATCTACATGGTAATCAAGCTTACTACCTTAACAAGATTGGTACAAGGATCAGAGGTGGTGCCAGTGGGTGGGATATAGGGGGCTCCCCCAATGCTAATTTGAACCACTCTTAAGCCCCACCCCTAACATGAAAATGAATTTCAAGAGAATAATTATGTATTATTTAAAAATATATGACAAAATGACTGTTCAAATAATGCATAATAATGAAGTTGTAATAAATGTTCCAAGAGTCTCTATAGTTAGTAATTATTCAGTCGGTTGTAACACTACATAGCTTAGCTTACTTGTTTTTATAATGAATCCATGTTTCAGGGTCCCTCTCCCTCTCCCTCTCTCTCTCTCTCTCTCATTTTTATCCTTGGATTATGTGGAGCAATGATTTACCATGAGTAAAATGATTACAGCTGTAATTACATAGTCTTTTTAGACTTTCAGGATTGCTGTGACTTGAAGAACTAGTCTTGGTCTCCAAAATGTCCCACAGTATGCTGGGCTGGATGATGGCCAATCCATATGTCTGGTGAAATCTGGAACGTTGTGCTTCAGCCACTACTGAGTCTTCCAAGCTTTATGGGCCGAAGTGCTGTCCTGTTGGAAGATCCAGTGAACATTGTCTAGTTTAAAGATTTCAGGACTTTTTCTACATACACATTTGCAGTGGTCCTGACCCACTCTGCACAGAAATGAACATTGGTAGCCCCTTTGCATGAGACTCCCAAACAAACCATCACTGATGCTGGACAATGGCCACGAAGAACCCAAGGAGCAACTGGCGGGATTCCTCACAACTCCGAGCACACACTCTGTCATTCCACTTGTTGAATTTTTGCTCTATTGTGAAAATCTTTTTGTTTGAAAAAAGGATTCTCTGATGTTGATTTTTGGCATGCCATCTAAGGAGGTTACGTGAACTTTCCCGTCTAATCTTAAGATGGGTGTTGAGCATGTGTCCTGTACATCCGTGGTAAGCCTGAAGCTCTAGGTCTTGATTTAATAGCCTAGAGACACTCATTCTTGACATTTGAAGCTGCTACACCATTCCCCCCCTTAGCAGGATTTCATCTGGCATGTTCCCAAACCTTCTTTATCATATCTGGGGTTCAAACCAAGTGAGGACGACCAGATCTTGGTTTATCATCAACACTAGAAAGAGTCGAACCTTTTAATGGTCCGATAAACAAATCCCCGAGAGAAACTCCTAGCAGTTTTAACAAATTTAAAATCCCCTTTGGATCCTTCTGACACTTATGTAATGCTATTACAGCTATATGATTTTCTGTTACAGACCATTCCATCTTGAAACAAAGATAAATTTTGAATGTCGATAAGTAATACTGCTGAGGCAGGATGTTTATTGAAGATAAAAATTCCAGAAGCCACAGCATAGTTTTGTCAATTGAGAGATAAGGGGCAAAGTTTAGTATCAGTATTTATGATAAGACTAGGTATATACTCTAATTAAATGAAATAAAAGTTTCGATTTTCCACTTCAATACCTCCGTAAGACCACTTATAACCATTTTGTGTGCAAGCCTCAAAAATACACACTTTTATTAAGCTACTGACCTAGCTTTGCTAATCACTACTGGCTTTAAGGGAACCAAAAGAGTTAATGCAAAGCAGGTGTATACAGATACAGGTAGCCAAGGTTATTAAGGCAGACTTGTGAACAGGCAGTCTGCTTTTCAAACCCCACCAGGACTGTCCTCCCTGCAAATGCTGAGAAAGTACCCTAAACTTAGGTCTGGCATGTTTTCTTCTACAATTATCATTTAATTTAATTTCATGTATCATCAGTACCCATCACCTGTGGTGCCATATAAAGTAACAATCTGCATTAAAAAACAACAACAAAAGGAAACAGAGCAGATGTATGAAATATTTAGCTCGCTTATAACTCTTAAACCTGTAACTCTCTTAAAAATAAATAAATCTAGCAATAAACTAAAGAGAACAATAATAATTGTATCCAAACATGTACTTCATAGTGAGAAAGTATCATGGGCTTAGCATGAAAAATAATGAATCAATACTCATTTGTTTCCCCTAGCTGTTGCTAAAAATTGTATATTCTTGAATGTAGCTTTCCTTAGAATACCCAGAGGATAAAACAATTATTATACAGTGTACATCGTCTTGGTTCCTGTTTATAAACTGTACCTGAAATTTTCAAGCATCAACAATTTGCATTTCTAGTCCTTGTTTCTTTACTTTAAGACCACTGCATATAATATAAACAATTGTTCAGCAGTAAACTTGCAATGTATAGCAAGAGCAGGCCTGAAAAATCTATAGCCCCTCAAGTTTGACCAATACAATATGAATGGGTTCAACACACCATAAAGTATAACCCCTGCCTGTAAATAATGCTGTTGGTTACCAAGTGAATAAAACATGGATTCAAAGCTACAGTATAACACAATGTTTTGTTCAAGATTGATAGAGCTTATGGCAAAATAGATCCATGAAACATTTAATGCTTTTAGGTGCTAAAATACCTGAATTAAAGTAAGGTTGCCCACAATCATACTCCACTGCTGTTTTGGAGTGTCCATATGGCCGAGGTTTGCTTGAGTGGAAAGGCGAGAAGCCAATGTCATTTCCAAGTTACCTTTTAGTCCAAGGAGGGCAGGAACCAAAATAAGTATTTCTGTTATCTCTTCAAACACACGCCAATGCTGTAATATAAACAAAGGTAACCATTAATGTTCAGCAATATCACAAACTAAGAGACTTTTCTGGCACTTCAGCATGTTTTATTATACGAGTTTAAAATGGTTAAATGGTTAAATCAGTAACTTTTTAATAGTGATATTTTTGTTTTATTCGTTTATTCAACTGCACTGATGAAGAAATTATACCTAAATGAAACTTCTGAAGTTGTATACCACCTGGATGTTGACTATTTTCATCCGTTACAACAAATTAAATTTCAAACATTCTTATTCTCCGTGATGCACATTTGTTTAATGCTAACTTCAAATGATATGCCATAGGTTAGTCAGTGGTGAGAACAGCTCTTTACATTCAAAACATTTCAAGTCCAATAAGCTTAAATGTTTTCTCTCTCCCTCTCCCCCTCCCTCTCTCCCCCCTCTCTCTCCGTGCATGCGTGCGTGCGTGTGTGTGTGTGTGTTTTTTTTTTTCCTTACTACATACAGCACCATAGGCAGTGGACACTGATGATATATGAAATGAAAATTTAGAAAGGAAACCTTCCAAGACTAAGTTTAAGGTTATCTCTCCAGCATTTGCCAGTTATAAGGACTGAGGAAACCTGGAAAAAGCCTCAGTCAGAGAAGACAGTCCTGGAGGGATTTGAACCACATAACTCCCATTTATGAGTCCATGTCCTAACAACCTTGGCTACCCGTGTCAGTATTAACATTCTTTGAAACTGTGTTACGTAAACTTACCCTATTGTCATGATGTGGTCACAATTCTGCACAACAATAATTTGTGCGCTATCACAAGGTGTAGCAATAAAGAAACTGGACCTAACTTTCTTACTCATTTCCCACCACTTTGAAGATGAAGAGGGAGGTAGGGCATTGAATTGTGGGCATCCCTCTGCCCTCACAAAGTTTCACTCACATGCAACTGTTAGTCTGGCCATGACCAGAGTTAGAATTGGATCACATGTCTGAGCCCCATCAGAATAATGCTGAGTGCTCAAGTAGAATGTCTTAACATCAAATTCCTCAAAAAAAACTTTAAGAATCTGCCACACAAACTTACAAGTTGTTAACAGAACTTTATGGTCGTCAGTGTCTAACTTGTATGCAAGTTTTTGAGCGGTTTAGAAATTTACGAATGGTAGGGAAGACAGAGATGATCCAAAATCAGGCCATCCTTCCACTATGAAAACTGAAGGGAATGTGGAGAAAGCTGTTAAAATTATCCCAGGAGACTGTCAATTGAGCAGTCAAGCATTGCTGAGCTTATACATCAATAAGGAAAGGTTACAAAGCTTTTGCAGAATGATCTGGACATCTAAAAGGCAAGTGCTAAAATGATGCCAAAAATCCTCACACACACAAAAGGTATATCAAATAAATTGCTGTGTTGACTTTCTTGAAAACATTTGAAAATAATCCTCATTTCTTAAAAAATGTAATTATGTGTGATGGATTTTGGATTTATCCAATATGACCCAGAGTGTAAGTGGCAATCCATGGATTGGAAAAGCCTCCAATCCTCCAGGAAGAAGAAAACACACATGAGCAAACTCAAAGCAATGATGACCATTTTTTTATATATATGCATCTGGGGAGTTACCTACATTGGTTGGGTGCCTGCAAGTCAGGCTGTCAATCAGGTTTATTATAAAAATGTTTTGAAGACCCTTCAAGAATGTGTGCAACAAAGGAGACCAAACTTTCGGAACAGTGCCTCATGGATCTTCCACCGTGACAATGACCCAGCCCACAATGCACAATCTGTGAAGAGGTATTTGGCAAAAAACAATGTTCCAATAATGGAACATCCACCGTATTTGCTGGACCTAGAAGTGTGCAACTTTCATATCTTCCCAAAAGTCAATTCTGCACTCAAAGGAACCAAGTTCAAATCCATGGATGCAGTGAAAGCAAAAGTGATGCAACTGTTGAACAGCATAACACAGAATGACCTGCAGCACTGCTTCTAACAGTGTAAAATCCACTTGGAGCGGTGGTGGGACCAGGGAGGGGACTACAGCGAGTATGTGAGTGAGTGAGTGAGTGAGTGAGTGAGTGAGTGAGTGAGTGAGTGAGTGAGTGAGTGAGTGAGTGAGTGAGTGAGTGAGTGAGTGAGTGAGTGAGTGAGTGAGTGAGTGAGTGAGTGAGTGAGTGAGTGGGCTTTAAGGGCCTGTCGACAACTAGGTCATTAGGACCCAACTACATTGAAGGGGATAACATTGCCATGGACTGATTTTTTTTTCTTTCAATAAAGTGTTAGATCATGAATCTGATTTCTTTACTACCACACCTCATATAATTCTTCAATTATGGCTTTAAATACAACCGATGAGTCCCACAGTTTGTAACTTAGCACAAATAAATAAACAAAAATAGTCACTAACTTATGTTCTTCTGCATCTCATAGTTTCAGTTATTTACCTCCTAGGGAAGGGAATGCCACTGTTAATAGGCTAAAAATGTTGCTGAAAGGTGTCATTTAATAAAATGCATGTATAATATGCAGTATTTAGATATTTACCTGAACTACATCCAGAACCAATCCAGCACCAACCATACCAAAACCAGCAATGAGGAAAGGTATGAAAACTTGAATGGCAATTGAGATGTAAGTCTCCGATGAATGGGGTCCATCATGAGGTAACATTTTTGTCTCCACCACCACATCTGGAAGGCGACCATTCTCAGGATCATCTTCTAGTGTAAGCTCAGCACCACACTGAGACAATGCTGTCTCAGCACCTTCTTCCAGTGTCAGCATCCTCAGGTGTGTATAGCAGAGGCACTTTATGAAAGGACAAAGGAAATACAGCTCATGCCCACTGCCAGACAACACCCTGAAACAAAGCATTTAAACATACAGAAATAATACATAGCCGAGAGTTCAAATGGTGCCAAATCATGTTGTAAATATTGCAGCACATATCAAAATTAGGGTTTAAAAGCTGAGCTAAGCAGGCCAGTGATACTGCACATACTAATCCTGAATTTAAAGGCAGCACATTAAAGAGAAAATAACAACTCTGATTATACTGCCTAATAGAGAAAACGACAATTAAAACTAAACACCAGATTTAATGCAGCAAAAACAGCAATTTATCAACAACCGACATGTAAAATATCTGCTGTTGTATATTTTTTCTCTTTTTTCTTTTTATTTCTCTATTCTTTCAATATTTGCTAAGAGTTTGCTTTTTTTTTTTTTTTGTTGGTACTGTCAGCAAAATAAACAATGAACTTCTGATGTAGTTATGCCTATGTTAGGGTTGACAACTCTTTGCATCATCTTTAGCTTATATGATCATATGAGGGGCTTTGACTTGAGAATTACTGATACTCCTCCTATAAAAACTGAAGCTAGCCTATCATAGCACAATCTTTTTCAAAAGGAATGTTTGTTCAATTACCTGCCATCAGGACTAAGGGACCAAAGATAACTGCTCGAGGTAGGGATAGCAGCTTTTTTATGCTCAAATGATGCTAACTTGACTAAACTATGATTGCTCTGGTAGCCGTAGTGGAGAGTGGAAGACATTTTCAGTCAAAAGCAAGTGTAAATGAGAGACTTGGGAGTGAATATTCCTTCTCTATGTTAAACTTTTTATTTCCTGGAGGAATATGGCACTGTCATTTTCATCTTTAGTGTTTTATTTAGTACCTTCCTAGAATATTTATTTGCTTTGTTACAGCAAGTGTAACATAGTGAAAAAATAAACGTTCATAAGTAAACTAGTATTCCTTAAAGAAATTAAGAGAACCTAGTTTCCAAATTGCCCTCATTTTAGGATGTATACAACTGCTGCACTTCTAATGAAATAATTCTCAAACATTCCATGATGTTGGTGGTGAAAGAACAACTTTACTGCTTCACATAATCTGAATCTATTTTCTGTATTTGGTATAAACTGCATTTACATAAAAAATAGAATAAGAACTGAGACCGATTTGAATTCTACTGGCTTTTTTCTTTTCTTTCTTGTTTTTGTTTGTTTCTTAATTTTTTTCCTGAGTTTTTACATTTATATTTCTTAATTTTCTTAAATTAAGCCCAATATTTTTATTTTGTAGCAACTCATACCACAAATTTGACAGTCTATGTAATGCTATCCATTTCTCAATGTTTGTACGATTTCTGTGTGATTTGAGTGTGATTTACATTTACATGCCAATCTTTTATATGAAACTCAATTCAATTATCTTCTCTAACAATGCCAAATTTGAGATCCAGTTCAAATTGAATATCTGTTTGTACTCTATTAAGTGCTGATAATGAACTATATTTTAATGTCCCATTTGAACATGGCAATTCACTTGTAAATCTGCTTGCTACAAAACAAAATACATTGCAAAACAATTTAAGTGTTGGCACATTTCCATTCTTTACTGCTATGTATTTTGGTAGTTTTGAGTAAACTTATTGCAATGGAGTCTACTAAATAAGTATGAAAACATTTGTTGATATGCAATTTATTAATGCAAGTAAGTGCTTCAACACAGTGTCACTTAAGTTCTATCAATATCCAATACAAGCCAATCAGCTTGTTTTGTGTTTGCATCCTTTACTACAGACTTGTAGCACCATAGTGGGATTTTGAACCCAAATATCATTGAGAATTAAATGCGGATCAGTTATTTCAGTGCTTTAGCCAACTCAACAACATACCTGAGAACATATTAGAAACCATATTTAGGGACACAAGTAGTTAGGATGTACTATTATTTTTTAAAAATATGCTTGCAGTAAAAAGTAAGTCAAGATTGGATCGAGCAAGGTAGCGTCGTGGTAATGCTGCGGCTCGCATTCGAGAGGTCCCGGGTTCGATTCCCGGCGACTGCCCCCACTGACCCATGGATTTTTTTCGGGGGCGGGGGGGGGTTCCGGGTCGTCTGGAACTTTCTCCGTCTCTCGGCTTTCGGCTGGTTGCCGGTGTAAACGGATCGTACCTTCGGAGCGGGTGCTGGATCCTCTGTGGGGCGGGGGTCCCCGGTCTGAGTCCAACTGTCAGGGCGTCTCAATCTGGAAACTCCTAGCTCCGCCCAACCGTTGTCTCCTCTCACCTCCTCCATCCCGGGGCACCCCCTTGTGGGGACATAGGTACAGTATCCTCACTAGAGCAGTGCCGAGTCCCCTCCGATCATCAGAGGGGGAAGTCAAGACTGAAGGTGTTAAACAATGCTTTCACAACTGAGCATTTTATTTCTCCCGGTATTTGTGTCCTTCGCCAATGAAAAATCGTTTTTCTTTCTAGTAGTTAGACAACTATACCATATCTTTTTACAAATGGAAGAGATATGGTTCCATAATCGCCCTTTCCTCCTACCCAGTAAATGTCGATTTCGGGGAATTTTTGTTCCGTTTTGTTAATTGGAAGGTTTAGCACGTAGACGCTGAAGTTACGCTACCGACGGTCTGCGCAAGGTGACAAGCTCACGTTAACGAAATAATGTTTAGTGCATGCGCTTCTCCATTAAGGGGGTTTGTTTATAACACAACGGTTAAAGAGTGGTGCAAAAAGTGCTGTACGTTATTATAAATGACGATTTGATTTTAATACGGGAAATAATAGGACTAAATCCTCGTGAAAACGGAAGTGCGCTGAAAGAAGTGCGAGAGAAAACGGTGTCGGCAGCGCAAATGTGTTTTATCCGGGGCAATCCAGGGCTACATGCTCTGAAACTATGGCGATATAAGTTTAGGGAAATAAATACGGGACGAAAAGGCAGAGATGTGTATATAAAAACCAAACAGATTTGAATCTCACTTATACGTTATTCACTTTTTTTTTCTTTCTTTCTTTCTTTCTTTCTTTCTTAAGGCACCGAAATTTGTTCATTAATATTTAGCTCAAATATACGTTTTCTCATTAATATGTTTTCTTTTCATGCTACGTAAAGATATATTATGCCTGGTTTCTGTATACTGTATCCTTGTGTCGCAGCACAAAACAGTAGGCATGTTGGATGAGGTATCAATATTTTTGGAATGCATTACTGCTACGCACCTGTCAACAATACGGTCGGGCAAGGTCATTCTTCCGCAGTTGCATCTGATGATGACGAAGTAGCCTAAATAATGGAAGTGTTTCCACTGTGCATGAGGCAATTCCAGCTCTAGAAATTACACAACGATTAGGCAAAGCCTAAATAATGTATGTACTCTGAATAGTGTATTATGTTTATTATTTGTATGTTTCATTTATTGCTTGCTTATATTAAATAATATATAATTAGTTTGATTAATCTAAGTAAACAGCTTCAGTGTGATAAATTCACTTTTAATTTTCTCATTTGTACATTATTTTAGCCGTTTCCTTTTGAAAACGCACGACTGAGGTTATACTGCAGATGTTAATGGACATATGCTCGGGAAGGAGAGAAACGAGATGAATTAAAAATAACTCATTTAAATTTAATCAGGGGTGGTTCCGGGGTTAGTGCCTCCGTGCGAAGGCACTACCTTAATAAAATGAAGAAATACGTATTTGAAATTATTTGTATTCTCCACGATTACATCAAGAATACTGTCATACTCGTACTTTCCTTAAAGGCGCAATGAAATGGCTTGTCATGCAATAGAAAGCGACTGTAAATTGCAAGTTTGCAACCTTATTGTATTACTATTCTGTGGATCCCCGTGCCACTTCTGTCGTGATACAGTTTCATTAGCACTCCGGCTTTTCAGCCTAGGCTCTAGCGGGGATTGGAGGGATAAGAGGACATCCCATATTCGTGCCAGTTAATATCTACCCGGCTTTCTTGGCAGCACATGCGAATCATAAGTACCAACTTTATCGTACGCCTACGATAAAGTGTGCTATACGAAGAAGTGAGAAATAAGGTACCGGTCACTTGCAGTCTAAAATTTAGCATAAAATCGTGCTTTGTTACATCACATTTATCATAAATTTTCCTTATTCATACTTAAAATTAAATTAATTATTTTTTATAATGCTGCCTGCACTGCCAGCAGACGATTGAATGAGAGGTAAAGACTACAGACAGCACCTGCACCCGGCCAGCATTTTCCGCGCGCAATTTGAACGGGAACCGTGGTATTTAGCTTAGTTTCATTAGTGTGTGTACTTGCTCTCTATAATAGTGCCTCTACCCTTAAATCACACTATATGTTACAAACCCTTTAGAAAGCGTTTCACCTTGAAACGGCTCTTCTCGAAGTTCCACAAGGGATCAAAGAACTTTCCCTGAAATATATCTCAAGGAACTACTGAAAGTATATCCGTTCTTTGAAGAAAACAGATTAAAAAGTGAACTGCAGGTTTGTTTTTCAAGACTAGAATATTGCGCTCTGTCAGTGGAGCTGTACAAACTTTGTACAGGCTGAATATTTATGCGATACTTTCCAACAAACAGTAAATCTTCTGAAGTCGTTAATCACAAAGCAGCAGCAGCGGCGGCGACGGCGGCGGCGGCGGCAGTAGTAGTATATTTAATGCATTATATAACAATTTCGGGGAGATATTCCTGCACTACCACTGCTTTCATGTTCTAGCCGCCGCAGAATTTAATATGTGCAATTATCGATATTACCAATAAAATTATCTTTGGGGTATAGTATCTCTAAACTTTGAGATCGCTTTGAAGGTTTGTCCGCATACGTACGAATCAAATGAGGAGGTTTAATGCGCGTATGGATATCTCGCCATGGTAGCTCAAGCTGCAGGAGAATAGCACAGAGATCCGAAGATCCGTAGTTCAAGTCCCGTTTGTAACAATAAATTGTTCAAGTCTGATTCAACTTTCCATATAAGAGTACCGTTTATTTGTACGTTCCGGTTGCCTCCAGTATCGTAGAAGAAAGATTGGGATCTAGACGTTCAGTACATTTCTTGTAATTCACGAGAAAGAAAATATTTTATGTACTTAATGCTTACTCATTAAAAATCTACAAATGACTGGCTGTGTTACAAGCATTGCCTCAAGAATTTTTGCATTAACAGCAACTGAGGGTTTTTCTCATAACTTGCGCATTATGGAGTTCTCGGTTGATCTGCACCACGCCTCCGAACCGCAGCACCAGGAAACATAAGAATTCTCAATTTCCAGAACAATGTTAACATGACCTGCTTAGATATTTAACTCTGCCCTCCTGTAAGAAAATCTGTCAGATCATATAAACATACAGAGGTTGGTTTTATAATGCATACTGACAGGCGGCGGAACGAGGAACATATTGGAAAGGGGCATAAATAACGGAGAATAATAATAACAATAATAATCTTTCAAAACACATTATACTTGATATATTGTATAGGATAATTCGGAATATTAAGTCTTTTCAAACATAATTAAACATTACTTAGAAATTGTAATTAATGTTAGATATTATTCGGGATATTAAATGTTTTGACAGTTGTCAAGGACGCAGCTTGGTGGACTAATAATTAGAATATTTAATAATCGTTTATTTAGCAGTTCATGATTTCTTTAGAATGTTAACTTGCATTAGCTTGGTTTTGCAATAAGCTTAGGATGAGTTGCACCATATCCTGTATCCGGAACAGTAACTCGATGTAATGCTTCCTGTGAATAATCGGCACGCATTGACATGTTTTGACTAAATGTCTCACTCCTGACCTTTTTATTCATTGGTTACTATAAATTCACAATCAGCATGTTACCACCATGTATGGTAAAGTTGGCATATAATTCAGATCCCTCGCTAAGGATGGAGAAGCTTAATGGTACGTTAGGCTCATTCGGTTCTGCTCTGCTAGCTTCCAGCTTCTCGCCTGAAGGTGTAGGTCATTAAATAGAAGTAGTTCTGTGTTGCAGATGCACCCTTAGGAGTAGACTAACATTTCAGTGTAGGTTTGCAGGACTCAGCACCGCCAACCAAGCTGCAGCCGACACATACCTCTCAAGGTAAGGAGGACACTATGTCGTTAATTAGCTCCCATTTTCTCCAAAGTTTGTATTCACTAATATTTATAATAAATAGCTTCTTAATTGTTAATGCTCTACCTTCTTATAGCTATGCCCTCCTCTCGCACACCCCTAGGGTTGCGACACAGTTAACACTTAACACATGTTACACGTAGGCTTATACACTATGTGATCAAAAGTATCCGGACACCACCACAAACATACGTTTTTCATCTTAGGTGCATTGTGGTACTACCTACTGCCTGGTACTCATTATCCGCGACCTCAGTAGTCATTAGACATCGAGAAACAGCAGAATGGGACGCTCTGTGGAACTCACGGACTTCGAACGTGGTCAGATAATTCGGTGTCACTTGTGTCAGAAGTCTGTACGCGAGATTTCCACACTCCTAAACATCCCTAGGTCCACTGTTTCTCATGTGATAATGAAGTGGAAACGTGAAGGGACATGTACAGCACAAAAGCGTACAGGCCGACCTCCTCTGTTGACTGACAGAGACCGCCGACGTTTGAAGAGGGTCGTAAAGAGTAATAGGCAGACATCTATCCAGACGATCAGACAGGAATTCCACAGGATCCACTTCAAGTACTATGACAGTTAGGCGTGAGGTGAGAAACCTTGGATTCCATGGTCGAGTGGCTGCTCATAAGCCACACATCACGATGGAAAATGCCAAACGACGCCTCGCTTGGTGTAAGGAGCGTCAACATTACACAATTGAACAGTGGCAAAACGTTGTGTGGAGTGACGAATCACGGTACACAATGTGGCGATCCGATGGCAGGGTGTGGGTATGGCGAATGCCCGGTGAACGTCATCTGCCAGCGTGTGTAGTGCCAACAGTGAAATTCGGAGGTGGTGCTGTTATGGTGTGGTCGTGTTTTTCCTGGAGGGGGCTTGCACCCCTTGTTGTTTTGCGTGGCACGATCACAGCACAGACCTACATTGATATTTTAAGCACCTTCTTGCTTCCCACTGTTGAAGAGCAATTCGGGGATGGCGATTGCATCATCAGACACATCATCATTAACATTTTTGTTCGTGGCAATTTTATGACTATCCTGCTATTGTCTATCTCTTAGCTTTGTGCTATTCACCTGTCGTAAGAATTGATTTTCTGTCCGCTAGAGCGCAATGTCTGCAGTGAACGAAATCACAATTTTAAATAAGGTTTGTCTTTGATGTTTGAACTAGTTTGGTAAATTCTTTGCAACTCTTCGTGGTTGCTATGACAACAGTGACGTAGCCTAGTGAGATTCTATTTTTAGAAACTCTCGCATATACAGAATACAATTGGAATGAAGAGTAGTTGAGGATTTCTCTTTAACACGTTAGCTCCCTCAGCGGAAAGAGTTGACAGAATATAACTACTTTAGCATATTTTGTATGCTTGGTTTCTTAACATGTTATAATATAATAAGCGCCATAATTTCAAACTTGGTGTCAATTTGATTTGACGGTGTAAAGCTAAGTATAGCGTTTCTTGCGCTGTGAACGTGAAATATGTATCTGTTTAGGAACATAGTGCTAATATTACAAGACACACCCTTTAGTAGGTGGAAGAACGAAGACAAGAAAGACCTTTTAAACTGCGGAAAGCCAGTGGACTTTGGTGTCTGGAATACAAGGATTTTGTGACTTCCAAATGTGACGCGTGCTTTTAGTACGCATAAGCATTCTGAGGAACATTTAAAGTGTCAATTGCAATTTAAAGCTTTCGAAAAAAGTCTTAGTACAATCGCAGATACCTAATCTAAGGGAAATGCAAGAATGTTCAACCTTCGATTTAACGACCTTGTTTCTTTAAATCGGCAAATCTTCAGACTAATCATTAGGGCTAAGCTATATTTAAGCGTTCAAAAACTTCCTCTTAGAGGCCATGACGAGAGTGTTTCATCTATAAGCCATGGGAGTTTTAGATTGGTGTTGACCATACCTTCAACAAGTGCTTCTGAGGAACGCAATTTCTCTTGTCTGAAAAGACTGAAAACATTTTCGCACAGTACAATGTCACAGTGTCGGCTTTCTTCATTCACTAGCATTTCAATCCACCAGAAGTTGTCCAAAGTTCCAAACTCATCGACAGCCAGTCTTTTTACGAGGATGTTATTGATAAATATGGCAGCCTTAAGGACAGGAAGATAGATTTAATTTACAGGAAATAGGCTGAATGTAGATAATTTTATTAAAGTATTTTAAATTATAGCAGCAGCGGCGGCGGCGAATATTAAAATATTTGTACAATAATTTTTGTTGTGCAATATGCCATTATTTCAACTCTTTTTTTTATTTATTTTATTTTTTTTTACCACCGGCCACCGCTGCTGTGTATTGTTATGTACCTTAAGCGCGTCCATGCTACGTTAATGGACTGATCGCGACTGAAACCAGATAATCGCGCTCCCAAAACACAATAGTTTATCCTGTTTGCATCAAGGACTACATACATATGTATGTATGTATTTACTCTCTGAATTGTACCAATGCAGTAAAAATAATAAAGTAAAACCAGAACAGAACTGAGGGGCTCAGCCCCTCCTGAATATCTGGGGGGGGGGGAGGTTGAAACAGCCTCAGCCCACAGGTTTCGGCGCCCCTGGATGCTGATGAGTTGCTCATACTTACATAACGTCTCTTTCTGAATGTTACAAGAACCTATGTCTTACGTTACATGTGCAGACCACTGGCCATCCATACGAGTTTAGGGCTTTGCTATTACTATTTCGTTAACAAAATGGCCTATGGCATTTACGGTAACAGATCAGAGATACGGCGTTTCCGTATCGTTCAGAGTTCATAGGACTACGGCCGTCTCCAGGAGCTTTGCCGTCCCGTGCGATAATTGAAAGTGCCCCCTCCCCCTCGCGCTTTCAGGCACAACTAATTTTTATCCGCAATGTCAGTTCTCCTATATACAGAGTGGACCATTTAAGTTGAGACTGTACAATATCTCCAAAACTAAGCGTTGTAAAAAGAAATGTCTTGAATACAAGTTGCTTATATTATGGGGGAAAGTAAATGCCATTAGTCGTGCTTTATTTCGAGAACGTTGTGATGGTCATTTTAGGCTCAATTTAATTGTTTTAAATGGGAATCTACCTTTTTTACGTTGTTTTCTCACTCCTCATAAATAACTAAACATTTGTATAAAGCAGTTTGCAATTGTTCTTACAGCAACGTAAATTACGGAAATTCTGAATGGCTGAGTACGAAGAGCGCAATGAGTGGTTGGACCATCCATGGATGGCCATTTGAGGGTCAAATTACGCTTCGTAATTGGGAATCAACATTTTTTATTTCGTTTCCTTATTCCCCATTATAAAATAAACAGCTTTTTATAAACCATTTTCTAATGAGAAAATAACATACAAAATGTAGGTTCCTATTTAAAAAAATTACATTGGCCCTAAAATGACCATTATGACGTCTTCCAAACAAAACACGACTAATGGCATTTACTTTCTCCCTTAATATCAAGCAACTTTTATTAAAGACGTTTCTTTCTGCAACGCTTAGTTTTGGAGATATTGTACAGTCTCAACTTAAATGGTCCACCCTGTGTATACAGGGGCAATCAATAAATAAAACTCAAGAAGAAATGTGTGGTAAAACAACGAGATTGTTCTGAGTGAAAGTTAAAACACTCGAACTCACATAGTAAAAATGTTCCATATTTCGAGTTTACCCCTCCATCAGGAGATTAAGACTAAAAACACCCAGAAAATGAAAACACACTTGACAGTCTACTATGGTTAATAATCTACAACATAATATTTGAACCTGGGCTTGTAATCATTTATTAGTAACAGAAGTTTAAAAGTTTCCTTTATTTCATTGTAATGTCACGTGCCACATTATGGCTAGTGAGCCACATTAACATATATTGTACTTTTCTTTTACTATCTGGGACAGATAGCTTTGCATTTGCTTATCCGCGGCCAAATGAACTACGCATGATGTGTGTGATGGCTTACCAGTCGCTACACGTAAACACGATAAAGGCTGGTTCACAAACCAACGAGGACGGTAACCAGAACTAGAAAGTTGAAATACATGTAAGTAGTTGAGTAACGCGGCTTTTGACACATCTATGTACTTGAATTACAATCCGTGGTATTGAAAGACGGAGTTAGTACCCGCATATACGAGTAACGTGTGGGATTACGTGACGTTTGGATTCTGAGGGAGAGTCCGTCCCTCCTCTGCGGTGCTCCCTGGAGCACGTTATTTCCCCTTGTGAAGTTGTCGATACACTTTATTGTTATGTTGTAGAATTAAATGAATAATAAAGATAATTAAAAGCCGAAAAAAATGTGAGTTAACGCGGGTTTGACAACAGGTACGTATGTGTGTTTGTACCCGTGTAATGAATAGACGGTTTTAGAAACCGTCTATATGAGTAACGTGAGGGGATTACGTGATGTTGAGAGTCTAAGGTGAATGTTGCAGAGTTAAATGAATAATAAAATAATTAAAAGCCGAAAAAAATATCTGTGTGTGTGCGCGCGTGCGCGCTCACGTGTAGTAAAATTTTGTCTATCTCTTATTATTTTGTTACCAGTTATGCAAAAGTCGTTCACAATGAAGAATCGTTAGAGCCATTTTTGAGAAAAATGTTCCATGTAAAGGGTATTCTGGGATGGTGGGGATTTTTCTTGAAAAAACCTTCGTGAAGATACTGAACCAAAATACTAAGTTTGGTGTTTATCCGACTGTTCACATACAGACACACGGACATGTTTCCAAAAATGGGGGGTCTCAAAACATGTATTTCATGTGAAATCTCGGTATCGAATTTTTGGGCGGAATGCAATACTTACTATACGTAGTAGATAAAGTAAAAAAATTGCAAGAAGAGAGGCAATGAAGTGACAAAAAAAGATGTATGGCTTAAATAATATTCGAGTTATTTGTATGGTTACCGCGTTTGCTAAAAAAACTAATGTATGGCTCCCGCGTTCAGAGGCAGAGGACATGTGAATTCGAGTTATGTGTACGGTTATCTCGTCATATCCAAGATTTTGTTTTCAATGTATGAATCAAAGAAGAAGAGATCCCGTTCAGTAAGAAGGCAATGAGAAAAAAAACTAAGGGGGCTAATAATATTCGAGTCAGGTGTACCGTTACGTACGTACGTTTTCGAGTCCCCCGCAGGTAAAAACTTGGAATCTTTCATCAAGAAGGCAAAATAAGAAATCCATGCGAGTGATTCCCGTTCACGCTGGATCAGTAACAGAAGGGTCAAGACAGCAATGAACTATAAATTAGTAAAATTAAATGCTTTAAAAAAACCTCGGCATATCGAGCTCACATGCTGAGACATGCAAATGCAATGTCTTTTTCTCTCGTCTCTGTAACCCGAAGGCATAGAGAGAAACCAGGACTTCAGAATTTTTAAATAATTATCGGTTATGGAATAACTGAAAGTAGCGTAAGAAATTGCCTGTAGCAAAAAGGAAGCAGCAACACGGATCCTACCAATGCTATAATTATCGTAAGTACAGGGGCCAGGTGGACAAGGTAATTTTTTGTCACGAACGAATGTCAGCCAATGGTCAGATAACTGCGTGCGCATACGTGGAAGGAGAAGGGAAAATAGGCGTAATAGTATCGTGAACTTATAAAGACGTAGGATACCGTTCTTAAGAACTTAGTACTTATTACGCTGGACATGTGACTGCAGCATAGAACAAGTGTTTGTGGGGAGGGGGGCTAACAACGTCGGGGACATATAAAATGTGTAAGGGAGTACGAAAAAAGACCATTTGCAACAGAAGTGCGCAGCGAGGAAAGAACATGGATGGTAAGTGAAAAAAATTATTATTTCTTACAATGTGTCTTTTTACATATACTTCAGTGACCCAAACGATCGATTCAATGTGTCTTTTATTTCCGTGTTTTTTCGTGACCTAAATAATATAAACCTGTTGAAACGCGTCTGTATGTTTCAGATCAAATCATAAGCCAGCTCAATGAAATTGGAGAAGGCGCTCCAATAGTACCAACAAAGAAACTGGCAGATCTAGAGATAAACGTGCCGTTCAAAATAAACAAGCTGAAGACGCTTAGCACGAGATATGGGGAACGCGTCGTAGTAATATTAGATCAGTATCAGATCTTTCTTCCCGAGCGATTTAAGAGTATGACTACAGAACAGAAAACTGCTATAAATGAAGGAGGCTATCACCTTGTGTACATGGGACAAGAGACGCTAGCTAGCGGGTATCGACGTCACAAGATTACTTTTTTACAAAAAAAGGTATATTAAAACAGTTTTTTTGCATGTGTTAGCTCAGTTCAGAAAAAAAAATAATGCATCTCGGAAAAGAGAAAAAAATTCTTAATGGAATAGTTCTAACTTTTTGACCTTTTAAGATTAATTTGGATAAAAATCTTGTCTTTGTACGTGTATCTCGAAATTTCAGATTATAGCCAGTCGATAAAATGTTACTATTTTCACTTCTCAGATCGTTGCAATAATGAATTGTATAATTTTCAGACGAGTTCAAACATGCAGGAGAATTCTCAAGCGAAGGAGATGCAACTGCAGACACTGCAGTAATCCACTCCATGACAAGAAAAGGTGAGTTAATGTTCGCATGTATGTGTTAAAACAAAACATTACATTAAAGTAATCGGATAAGATAATAAATTTTTTCAGCTTAAACATTCAACAAAAAAAATATAATTTGACAATATTTCTTTTTTCAGCTATAAGTAAAATTCCATTTCCTCTTTTTAATATATAACTTTAATGTCAGTAGCATCAAACATTAATAATGAAGCAGTTTTGTTATATAAGTGTATTTCATGCTAAAAAGGGGATATTTTTCTTTTCAGCTTTAAAGAAAATTAGATTTCAGGTTTTAAACTTTACTTTGAAATAAAATGACAATTTTGTTTTCAGCTTTAATAAAGTGAACTATATATTTTTGTTTCAGCTTTCATGCATGCTTCAAAAAGTAACAAATTAATATCACGAAAAAACGAAAATTCGATTTAAAAAACTTTACTTGAAATAAAATCAACATTATTTCCAGTTTAAAGATACTTTGATTACTGTAAATAAAAAAATGAACTATTTGTTATAGATTTTTCAGCTTTCATGCATGCTTCAAAAAAGTAACAAATTAATATCACGAAAAAACTTTACCTGAACATTCTTTTCAGCTTAAAAGATATCAAATATGTATTACTGATGACACCTCATTTATTTCAATTTCAGAGGAACACGTGCACGTGATCTCAAATAAGACCGGATCCCCGAACAAGAGGACTACGTCGCCGAAAGATGATAGCGCGTCTCCATCAAAGAAACCAAGAACAGAATCGGTGAGTGAACAGAGGCAGAAGGATCTTGCATGCATGACAATTGAATCGGCATTTAAAAATCGGATCTATACGAGTCAAATAGAAAACTCGGTGGGAATGATAGATCCTGAAACATTTCTAGATGAATGTCAACCGCTCGTTAGCAGTGAAATTCGGAGCAATCTCGCTCGTCATTTGTCAGGAATAAAGTTATGTGCCACATTAGTATGCAAATATGTCATTCAAACACCCGAAAATGAAAAGATCGAGACATTTAATTTCAATAGTAAAATGGATGCTATCTTACAAGGTACAAACATTAGCGATTGGTATGAGAATAAACTTAAACATCCCATATTGTTCAACATTGATACATTCGAATCGAAAAGCAGTTCGAAATCACTATACCAAATATGTTCGTTAATTCTAAATTTCTGTCACTACGATCCGCTAAATGCAGGTTGCAACATAAAAGTGCCAGATTTCATAAAACACAAGAGAGCAGTGACCAATATTAGGAATACTGATAACAAATGTTTCGGATATTGCCTACTGGCATCCAAATTTCCGGTAAAGCGTAACAGCTATAGAGTGAGTTCGTACTCCAAGTACAATATGTTTAAAGAATTTAATTTCGCAGGAATAAAGTTTCCAGTATCTTTAGATGACATACAAAAATTTGAAAAGCAAAATGAGAATATATCTATCACTGTATATGGTATAGACGAATATTCAATTATTCCATTATATCAAACCTCGGAACGTAAAGAGCATCATGTGAACCTCTTAAGAATTGTCGATGAAGCTAGATCACACTATTGCTTAATAAATGACCTATCTCGCCTGTTGTCCTCACAATTAACTAAACGCAAGTGTAGGATGTGTATATGTGAGGCATGCATGAAATACTTCTCGAATGAAAGCAACCTAGCTAAACATAAAAGGAGATGCATGAAATCGCAAGTTGTTAGTATGCCTGAAATAGGGGTAAATGACACCATTCGATTCAATTCATACTCGAAGTGCTCTCCTGTGCCATTTGTCATATATGCAGATATCGAATCAATACTTAAAAAAGTGCATTCATGTCAGCCCTCCGCAGATAGCAGTTGGACGAGATCGATACAAAGACACGAAGCAGTATCAATAGCTTTAAACCTTGTATGCAATTATGACGATACCTTATCGAAATTCAAAATCTTTAGAGGTCCTAATGCGATTCAAGATTTTTTCAGTGAATTAACTGTAATTGCAGACGATGTAATCGATATTTACTCGAAAAACAAAGAGTTAAATATGACCGATGCAGATAAAATAAAATTCAGAAATACTGATTTCTGTCATCTGTGTGAAGATAAATTTGAGTCCGAATCTGACAAAATATTAGACCACTGCCATTTGACCGGTAGATTCATAGGAGCGGCCCACAATTCGTGTAATCTGAATAGAAAGTTACCAAATTACATACCGATTTTTTTTCATTGTCTGTCAAACTACGATTCACATTTTCTCGTGAAACATCTCGCTTACGATCGAGAACCCATATCATGTATTTCACAAACATCTGAAAACTATCTATCATTCAGTAAGAGATATACGTCCAATGGAAAAAGTATATATTTCAGATTTCTTGATAGTTATAGATTCCTCGATGATAAATTGAGCAATTTAGCTGATATGCTAAACCCCGAGGACTTTAAAAATACAAACAGAGCATACGAAAATCCTGCACATCGGCAGCTAATGATACGTAAAGGCGTATTTCCATACACATATCTGGATTGCGTAGAGAAATTGAAAGAGACCGCATTACCAGATATATCACAATTTGATGATATAACAACGGAAGATTACTTGCATGCTCAAACAGTATGGCGAGAGTTAAATATCAGAAACTTAGGCGAATACAGCGATCTATATCTTAAGACTGACACATTGTTATTGACTGACATTTTTGAAACTTTCAGAAACTTATGCCTAAATTTATATAAACTAGATCCGTGCCATTTCCACACTGCTCCCGGGTTGGCCTATCAGGCGATGTTAAAGACGACTAAAACAAAATTATCGCTAATCACCGACAAAGAAATGCTAGAGTTTTTCGAGTCAGGAATCAGGGGTGGGCTTTGCACGGTGTCGCAGCGATACTCCAAAGCCAATAACAAATACATGAATGAATACAACGAATCTCTACCACCTAAATACTTAGCACTTTTCGATTGTACAAACTTATACGGATTTGTTATGGCAAGACATGCAACTCCATGTGGCGAACTCAGATGGTTAAATAGAGATGAAATTAATGCAATAGAATTCTTAAACGTACCGCCAGATTCGGAAACGGGTTATGTGCTTGAAGTCGATCTCGAATATCCTAAAGCCATTCACGACGAACACAACGATCTTCCACTGTGTCCAAAGAGCGAAATACCTCCAAAGGATACATGCAATAAGCTCCTTGCAACACTATCAGATAAGTCAAAGTATGTCTTGCATTACCGTAATCTACAGCAATGTGTAGAATTAGGAATGAAGTTGAAATACATACATAAAGCAGTGGCTTACAAACAATCCTTCTGGTTAAAATCATACATTGACTTGAACGCTGCAAAACGTGCTGAGGAGAAATCTAAATTCGGTCAGAATCTATGGAAAAAAATGAATAATTGTGTTTATGGAAAATTTATGGAAAATGTACGTAAGTATAACGATTTTCGTCTCGTTACCAGTTGGAAACAAGCGAAAAAGCTGATATCGCGTCAAACGTTTTTGCGTTACATTATATTTGACGAGAACCTTGTGGGTATCGAACTGGCAAAGGAAGAAATTCACATGTGTAAGCCCATATACATAGGACAGGCAATACTTGACATTTCTAAATATGTGATGTACCACTTTTATTATAACATTCTGAAAAAGAACCTAAATGATTTGTCTCTAAATTACATGGATACCGATTCATTTTTGTTTGAAACTAGTACAGATGTTTATGATTTTATCAAAACCAACATTCAGCATTTTGATACAACCAATTATCCACCCGATAACATATATTCGATACCTCTGGTAAACAGGAAAGTAATGGGCTTATTTAAAGACGAATTATCGGGCAAATTAATGACAGAATACGCTGGGCTAAGGTCTAAGCTGTACTCATATCGTTTTGATGGTCAGATCGTTAAGAAGTCAAAAGGCGTTTCAAAGGCTGCAATGCGTTCAATAACTTTTGATGATTACCTATCTTGTCTCAATGACATGAATGTAGCACATTATGCCAGACAAACAACTTTCCAAAGTCGTAAGCATAACGTTCACACAGTAGAAATGAACAAAATTGCATTGAGAGGGCTTGATACCAAACGCTATATGATTGAAAACTCGCATAAAACTATGGCCTGGGGACATTTTTCTATTCCAAGAGATCCTGCTACCTCTGAGCACAGCTGACATTGTAATGTAATTCGAGAGAGAGAGAGACTATGTGTTTTTTACCTTATTTGAAAGTATGCCATCTCATGTAATTCTGTTTAATGAGAGAGAGAGAGAGAGACTATGTGTTTTTTTACATTATTGAAAGTATGCCATTTCATGTAATTCTGTTTAATGAGAGAGAGAGAGAGACTATGTGTTTTTTTACATTATTGAAAGTATGCCATTTCATGTAATTCTGTTTAATGAGAGAGAGAGAGAGAGAGACTATGTGTTTTTTTACATTATTGAAAGTATGCCATTTCATGTAATTCTGTTTAATGAGAGAGAGAGAGAGAGAGAGACTATGTGTTTTTTACATTATTGAAAGTATGCCATTTCATGTAATTCTGCTTAATGAGGGGCTTGGTAAACCATACTTTTTTCGAGTTCACATGTCCAGTACTCATTTTCTTTGTAATTGAACTTCACAAATCTTGTTTTATAAATGAAAACACATGTTCACCTGAATAAGTACTCATTTTTACATGTTTATACTTTTTTGGGATGAGAGTTATATTTTCTTTAAAGTTTATGGTATATCTTATGTAAACCAATTTTTTGAGTTCACAAGTGTTGTTTATGAATGTCGTCCCCATTTAATGTAATTCTGCTTAATGTGAGAGATTGTTGTGCATTTCTTATACTTAAAGCTTTTTATGATGTAAACCATACTATTTTTACATGTCCTCCTCAACAAGTACTCATTTTTAGAGAGATTTCTTTTTATGCTTTGAAGTTCACAAAATCTTGTTTTATAAATGCAAACACATGTCCACCTGAATAAGTACTCACTTTTACATGTTTATACTTTTTGGGGGTGATGGGGAATATGTAGGGTTATTTTTAAAAAATAAATAAAACTCAATTACTTTTGGATTCTGTTGCTTTATTTCTTAAGAAATAAAATTATACAACACACATCCTGAATCCTAAAAACATTTTGTCTTAGTTTTTTTTTGCATCTTCTACACTACAGAATTCCTTTCTATCCATTCACTTTTTGGAAAGCCTAGCCACTTGACGAGTAACCTATTCCCACGTCGACGTAGTACTTTTTCTACGAGATATGTGTCAGGGTAACTAGTTCTTAATAATTCATGACCATAGAATCCACCTTGTATTACCTTCCCCTCACCATCTTCCAGATGATAGGTGGGTGGGACTGTGCTTCTTACCCTGACAATGCGAAAGATTTCAGTGCTCCAATTAGGTGTGTAACCTTTCTCGAGTAGACCCTTATGCCTAGAGATCCTAACACGGTCCCCAACACTGAACCTCCTGGCGTTCCTCTTTTCGTACCTCATAACATCACGACGATACACCGTGAGGAGGAGATCGTTGTTCCTGACGTCGCGAGGCTTCATCTGAATCGTCGAATGGTAAGTATTATTGTAGATGTTAATGATTCTTGGCAAGAGATCCAGCCATTTATATGAACCTTTAGTCAAAAATTCCTTATGCATCATAGTTTTAAGCGTTCTTATTAAACGCTCGACAGCAGCAGCCTTAATGACACTGAATGTACTATAGTGATTAATTCCATACCTGGTCATTAATTGCTTGAAATGCTTATTGTAAAATTCCTTGCCGTTATCGGATTGAATATTCTTAGGTGTTGTATTCAGATCCTCCAGTATATCTCGCATTGCTTTTGTAACATTCACTCCGGTCTTGTCCTTCACAGGTCTTGCATAAGCCATTTTTGAGTAAAAATTAACAGCAATAAGAATGTACTTATAGTTTCTGTTTTGTTTTGCGTATGGTATCATTTCAATAAGGTCTATTTGTAATAAGTCATTAAGACCTTTACTAATTATTTTCCTACGTAGAAATTTCCTTCTGGCCGGGGAGTGTAATTCACTAACGATGTTTCGTCTAATCATGCTATTATTTTTGAGTTTTTCAATTCTGTGATGATCTCTTGAATTTCCGTTGTATGATTCAAATTGCCAGCCTCTCTCGATGCAATGAGCAATCTGAGTCTGCTAATCAGACTATTAGGATCGGACCAGTATACGTAGTCCAACTTCCTACCCGGAACGTGCTGCTTCCATTCGAGACCGGAACCGGTCGTAGTGTCGATAAGCCTGCGTATGATATTCTTATATTTATACCCCTTGTTCGATCTCAGACGACCGCTCCTGCTGTAGCCCTGTCTGTGAACTAGAGTTTGTTTCAAAATCTGAGAATAAATATCCAGATCGTCTTCCGTATACGATGAGGTCTGAGGTACTCGCTTGAATAATAGTTCGTACAGCCCGGGGCTAGCCTCATAAATCTCATCTCCTATCTGAACACTGTTATCTGCAAATGTAATTAATTTATTTCCTATCTTATAATCCCCGTCTTCATACCGTACTCCAAAGG
This sequence comes from Deroplatys truncata, assembly GCA_030765065.1. Lineage (NCBI taxonomy): Eukaryota > Metazoa > Arthropoda > Insecta > Mantodea > Mantidae > Deroplatys > Deroplatys truncata. The sequence goes on along the minus strand of CM060990.1, from coordinate 97,228,876 downwards.
TAACGTCCAGATCGCTGCCGCTAGCTGTTCGAACCTTCTTCGGATAATTCACAAGGGTATCGGCTTCTTCTTCTTCTTCTTCTTCTTCTTCTTCGGGGTGAGAGAGAGGGGTTTTGCTTTTTTCTTGATTCTTTAGTATATCCTTCAGAGGAACGGTGACGGGCTGAAGAACCTCGGACATCACGCGTTGGGTTTCGAACCTGAGACCCCTCAGGGAACGTAACTTTTCCCTTATCGCTTTACTGTGTCGAGCGATGGACTGCTTGAGTCTGATGCCTTCTACATCCATCGTAAAATGAATGCAGATTTAAGCTGCTGGCATCAATATATAGGAGATTTTTAAGTCGATACTTAGAATATGTCCATCTTTAGCACGATTAACTGGAGCTGTGAAGGTCAACTTATCGCCCATCATGACGAGTGCAGGATAACTTTCAACGCGTTTATCATTTATTGCAAATATTGCATCCGTTCTCGTATTGGGATGCGATGATGAAATCATATTGCAGCCAAACACCTCTCCGCTAACCGGGGACCTGTAGTATTCGAGTCCCGAAGTTAGCATGTATCTCTGTGAGTTACCTCTGTACGGTTTCGTTTGCAATGTAATGATGAGCTGTCCACTCATTTTCCCTAAAATAGTATTTATTAGATTCACTCGCGAATTAAGATTAGCAATACTATTCATAATTGAGGCTACCACGGTATCAAAATTTTTTTCTACTGCTGCAATAATTTCTTGAGGCATAGAAGCTAGAGTTCGGTTTAAAACTGTCTGTGTTTCCGCATTTTTCTTTACAATTAAATGTCTAACATATTTTTTATTTGCGGCATCGTTATCGTCCACGGGATCGGCTATCTCCCTTATTCGTTTCTTTCGAAAGGAAACGTTACCGTTCGAATCGGGAAGCGGTGTGTGTGCATTTATGTAATCCAAAATATATTTTTTATTCGGAACATCATGATCGTCAACTGGAGGCAATAGTACCTTCATTCTTATCGTATCCAGAATGACATTCTTTTCTGCATCGCGTTTGAAAGCATATTTACTCAGGTATTCCATTAGGCTCTGATGTTGACCTTCGAGCGATGTTTGCACGTGCTGCCTAAGCATAGCTTCAAATTCGCCCATACGCTGATATGAAGTCTTTTCGGTGAACGTCTGCATTCGATGCTCGACGATAGTCGTAAGCGTATCCACATAGTGTTTAGTCGTTGCATCATATTCTTCTTCAGGATCCTGAATGTTGCATAATCGCTTTTTCTTGAATTGATAGTTTCCCGTGTCATCTCGATTTATAATATAACGGTTAAGCACACCCCTGGATGGGATGATCCTGCGCGATCCGAATCTGTCGATACTCATAGCTGTAATGAGCGATACTCTCTATTTATTCACTCTGATAAATACATCGAAACCGTTTCTGTATCGTCCTTCATTCAGCGGAAATTCAGGTACCATGACAACAAAGGGTCTCGAGTTCGATCTGTCATTACTCTCCCATACTTGCTTACACAACTCTCTGAATTCCGTAAAAGACATGTCAGTATTTACGTAATCGTCGTATATGTGCTTTAAGTTGAGATTATCTTGTCGGAATAGTACAATCATATTTGCATTGTCTCTAATTAGATGTTTGGGTACCTTTGCATAAGATTGTGCTAGATATACAGCATCGACGTTACGGTGTCTGCCCATGCTGTAATACGAAGCTATTTTACCCTGTTTCTCGTTGATGACGTCATCGAATACGAATATGGAATTTTCTCTGGCTTCTGAGGTTTCCAGTACTTTTTCACCGTCCTCGAACGTGTACACTCCTATATCGGGTATGGTTTTCAGCACTTTGAGCAGGTACTGATATTTCGGTTGATGCAGTGATTTCGAGTAAATGTAAAGATTCTCGAACCTTAGCCCGTTCTCGTGGATTAGCAGGTTGAGTAAGATATTCGTCTTCCCCGCATTCGAGCTACCCAGAATGAGCGCTCTGACGTTGCTCGGGAATAGAGAGCCGTGCCTTCCCTCGCGAATGTCATTGTCGAAGTCTAAAACTTGTATGGGTAACGAGCACTTCACTACTTCCATCGTGCGACTAAGATTATAAGTTATATCTTTCGCTTTTTATTTTCATAGTGTATCATGAGCTCTGGACGCGCTCGGAAGGGTTCCGGAGTACTTAATTCTTTGATTAATTCTCTACCGTTTGAGGCTCATTTGCCCGGCTACAGGTACTGCGGTCCCGGAACTAAGCTACATAAGCGATTGCAGCGAGGGGATCCTCCTATAAACGCATTGGACGCTGCGTGTCGAGAACACGATATCGCCTACGCCACACATCAGGATACTGTTCCGAGGCATTTGGCTGATAAGGTTCTTGTGGAAAAAGCCTGGAATCGGGTGCAGTCTGCCGACGCTACTTTTGGCGAGAAGCTTGCCGCTAGACTTGTGACCGCAATCATGAAGGGAAAGCTGGCCATGGGTGCCGGATTGCGCAAACGTCGGAAGAGAATACTACCGCCACCCGCTAGAGGTGGGATCTTACCTTTGCTACCGCTTTTGGCAGCATTGGGTGCTGCTGGTAGCTTGGCAGGTGGAGCCGCACAGATCGCTACCTCGGTGAATAAGAAACGTGCTGCGGAGAAGCAACTGAACGAGCTGGTTCGTCACAATCAGCACATGGAAGCATTAGCCACGGGCAAGGGCAGAGGTCTTAAGAAGGGAGGTGGACGACGCAGGAAGGGGAAGGGCTTGTATCTACGTCCAAAAAACTCGGGGCGAGGTCTGTACTTATCCCGGAAAAAGCCTTAAGCGGTGCGGAGATTGAAACTTATGCTGAACGTCTACGCATTCCTAATTTTAGAGGCGTATACATGCTAGATAAACTGCCTCTAAGACCTAGACGTGCAGAGAGGATCGTCGTCAATTTGGACAACTCGCAGAATCCCGGTACCCATTGGGTTGCTATACGCAAGGATGGAAATTTAGCATTTTATTTTGACAGTTTCGGCAATCTGAAACCTCCAAGAGAGATAGAATCCTACCTCGACGGTGTTAAGATCATGTATAACAGACACAGGTATCAGAATTTCGATTCTGTCATTTGTGGTCATCTGTGCTTGCAGTTTCTGTTATAAAACACTTTCGACAGGATGTTCGAATGGTCAAAATGAGTTACACTATCACTGTGAGCGGATCTGATTCTAGTTTCTCTACCCATTTGAATCCGCCACTCCATCTGGATCCAGATGGGGTTTACGAGATTGCTCTACTGAATTTCGAGACATTTTACTCGATACCAAATGTTGATCCTAGCAATAACCTTTTCCATTACGTGCGGGATGGAAAACTTGAAACTGTCGAAATTCCACCTGGAACTTATGAAATAGAAGATATAAACACCTTCCTCAAGGATAGACTCAAAGCCGGCGATGACTTTTTTCTCCGCCCCAATAATAACACTATGAAGGCTGAGGTTCGGTGCCCCTACTTTATCGATTTCGCTCGAGAGAGATCGGTGGGCTCTCTTCTCGGTTTCACCGGCAAGCGCACGGTGGAACCGGGTGTACTGACCGAGTCTGACGAACTGGTGAACATCTTTAAGGTCAGCATCATACGCGTCGAGTGCAGCCTTGCCACTGGATCCTTCATCAACGGTAAAAGCGGGCATTCTCTCTACGAGTTTTTCCCGTCGGTTCCTCCGGGCTACCACATCTCGCAGGAACCGCCCAGTCCTATATATCTACCCATCATCGACACGAATCTCATTGATCATCTCAGCATTCGCGTGGTAGACCAGAACGGGGATACGCTCGACTTCAGAAACGAAACTATAACAGTGAGACTGCACATAAGACGGAATGGGAATAAATTTTAAAAGGCATTACTATAATAAAAAGCTTCTCTCGAGATTGATACCTACTCAGTCTTCGACACGCAAACTGCTAACACCATCCAACCGAGAGTTCCTCGAGCGTCTGGGATTCAAGGTTCTGTAATGGATGTTTTAGATGTGACCGGGGTTCCGACGTTTGACGATAAGATTAGTAAAGAGGAGGAACATGTCTTCCTACCTTACAATACGTCTGCTCTAGATGTGAATGATGAAATTAGAATACCATGCCAAGCCGAGGATTTGTACACGCTTCCTAGCAGAAGTTACCTCTACATAGAGGGATCTGTGACAAAACCTACTGGCGAAGCTTCATCTGCAACACTGACCAACAATGCCATGGCGTTTCTGTTCGATGAAGTTCGCTTAGATATGAATGGTACTACCATAGATAGAACGAGAAATCCTGGAATTTCTACGACTATGCGCAACTATGCGGCTCTCAACACTTTGGACTCCAATCGCCTGCAGAACGCCGGCTGGACGTATCCCGGAGAACCTGTAGACATCGTGAACGCATCGAACGGTGTATTCAACGCTATCGTTCCTCTTTCGATGCTTCTGGGTTTCGCAGACGATCACAAGGAGCTGATACTTAATAGCAAGTTTGAACTGGTTCTCATTAGATCTAAAAATTCTAATAATTGTGTGATTGGCAACGATGTGACTATCATTAAACTAAACCGTATCGAATGGAGGATGCCCGTACTTAGACTCTCCGATGCCGAGAGGGTGGAGAAACTTAAACTCGTCCAGTCAGATCGCCCACTGCACGTTGCTTTTCGAACCCTGGACCTTCACACTCAACCTGCAGTACCGCAGACTAAAGCGTTCACGTGGAACGTTGCAACGACATCGAAGCTTGAGAAACCGCGTTTTGTCATTGTGGGTGCACAGACCGACAGACTGAACTACCTTGCTAAAGATAGCTCTATCTTTGATCACTGCAATATCACCAATCTGAAGCTTTATCTCAACAGCGAATGTTATCCGTATCATGACATGAATTTGGATTTTGCAAATTCAAAGTTTGCATCTCTGTATGATCAGTATTCTAAATTTCAATACTCTTATTATGGCAAAGAAAATTACCCTCTTTTGAAGAGAGGCGATTTTCTGAAATATGCACCACTATTCGTCATAGACTGTTCTCATCAACCGGAGGAGACCGTGACTGGAGCCGTTAACATCAGATTGGAAGTTCAAGCATCGGCGAATTTTCCTGCACAAACATCTTTGTTTTGTTTGATTATTCATGACAAATTGTTCACTTATAAACCCCTAACTCATGTTGTTCAATCTATCATATAAGAAATGAAAAATGTATTTTTTTACATCAATAAAGAATGAAATGTTTATATTTTTTTATTGATTTTAGCATACATCTCCTTTAACTTTTTTCTGACACTCCTACCTCTAACATCGTATGAACACATTGATTTATGAACGTCATGCAATTGAAATAAATGTATTTCAATGTATGGAATTAGTCTCTTCAGTCCTGCTATTGCAACAATGTCCAGGTTTATGACATTTTCGTTTAGACACGTATTCACAAATGCTATTTCATTAACTTTATTCATATGCACTGTTACGTTATATGCATAGATTATATTCTCACTGTACGATAAACGAGGAAGCTTACCGTCTTTCACATACGTTTCAATCACAGCTATATTTCGAACTATTATCTGCCAGTCCTCTTTTGTTATGTATACAAAAGTTTCGTCAACTGCTTTGATGAAGAGGGATGCGAGTTCGTAATGCAGTCCTATATTCACACGATGCTTGGAGCTGATGGAGATGTCGTCGTGCATAAACACGCTATTTGGATTCATCTTCCTCTGACTTTTCTGGAATGGGGTCAAAGATGAGCACTATAACGTTCTCTCGAGAGGCTTCCAACATCTTCTTCTTGTTTACGACTTTTGCCTTGTTCCTCTTCTTGTCAGGCTTTTTTTCGGACCTGTAGACATATACACAACATTTCTGTTTTAACACACACGTGTCATTAATAAAAAAACTCTTTCTTTTTATTCACAATGATTCTGCTTACCTTTCTTCTTCTTTCTCCTCCACGGGTTCGGATGTCGACACCGACCGATCCACGTCGCGATGCGGTGGCACATCTTCTCCTTCGGGCGTTCTGTAAAAATAAAGGCACAGGTTTTTTGCTAGCTATCTTTTTTCTCCCCCTACTACATCTATTCTATCACATGTTCTTTACTTACTTACCCTTTTGCTTTGAGATACACGTCGCAGCACTCTCCACAACGGAAGAATGACGACATTTGTTGATGCTGTGATGGTTCCTTACAGATGATGGTATGCGTATCGCCATCACATATTTCCTCGTGCTTATCGAGACAGTGCTGCTTCATTTGCTCGTACTCCTCGAGGTTCACCCAGCAACAATTGTCACTATCGCTCGCGATTCTGATATTTTCACTACTCATCGTGCTGGCTCACAGTCGACTGTGAACGCCGATCCATTCTCGTTTCACATTTAATGGATAGGGGCGGTGGTGGGGATTGAACATGCTCGTTCTTGCACTGACCTGGTTTATACCGTTACGCACGTGGGCACTTTCTCACATACACAGTCTTCTGTAACATACTCATGCAGCCTAACATTCATACACCTAACTCGAATATTATATTAGCCTCGCATGGTTTTCTTATTTTATAGTCCATTGCCTTCTTGATGAAAGATTCCAAGTTTTTAGCTGTGGGAAACACCAAACTTAGTATTTTGGTTCAGTATCTTCACGAAGGTTTTTTCAAGAAAAATCCCCACCATCCCAGAATACCCTTTACATGGAACATTTTTCTCAAAAATGGCTCTAACGATTCTTCATTGTGAACGACTTTTGCATAACTGGTAACAAAATAATAAGAGATAGACAAAATTTTACTACACGTGAGCGCGCACGCGCGCACACACACAGATATTTTTTTCGGCTTTTAATTATTTTATTATTCATTTAACTCTGCAACATTCACCTTAGACTCTCAACATCACGTAATCCCCTCACGTTACTCATATAGACGGTTTCTAAAACCGTCTATTCATTACACGGGTACAAACACACATACGTACCTGTTGTCAAACCCGCGTTAACTCACATTTTTTTCGGCTTTTAATTATCTTTATTATTCATTTAATTCTACAACATAACAATAAAGTGTATCGACAACTTCACAAGGGGAAATAACGTGCTCCAGGGAGCACCGCAGAGGAGGGACGGACTCTCCCTCAGAATCCAAACGTCACGTAATCCCACACGTTACTCGTGTATGCGGGTACTAACTCCGTCTTTCAATACCACGGATTGTAATTCAAGTACATAGATGTGTCAAAAGCCGCGTTACTCAACTACTCATGTATTCAAATGGGAGTGTTCACAATCGACGGGAAGCCTTCCCGGGCCCCTGGAACGGGAAAGAAGAGTTGCTCAACTTTTAACTTTCTCGTTCTCGTTCCCGGGCACGGCATATTAGATCCATATTGTGCATATTAGACTCTTCACTCTAGAGGTTATTCTAGGCGGCCGTGTCATTAAACAGCCACTAGTGTTCTCTATAGTCGCAAGCTGGAAACATGAAACTGGAAGGAATTAGTAGTAAATGTGCTTCCTAACCTCATCCCGACACCCGCAAATCTAATTAGCGTTGGTTTTTTTTTTTTTTTTTTTTTGGTGAAAGGGTCATTTTTAGTTTGTTTATATGCAACACAAAACTGGCTATTACCTAAAAACAATGGCAAAAGCTACAAAGAACAGCTAAAACCGGTGGAAATGAAAAAAGAACAATAAACAATTTTAATGTATGACATTAAATAACGGAATTATAGCTTGGCATAAGTAAAGGGATCGGAAATGTAATGGATATGCATTTAGATAATGTTTATTCTATCGAATTTTGACGTTGGCTTGGCTAAATTGGAAGTAGGTGAAAAAATATCACTGGTCAGTTAAAAACAAATGAAATACTAATGCGCAAAATCGACTTTCACTTTTTGATCGATATGCATTCCCGTTCTCGTTATCGGGCTGTTGTGAACCAATATCTTGCATGGTGCATTGCTTCTTGTTCTCGTTTCCGTTCTGGTTACCGTTCTCGGGCGGTTATGAACCAGCCTTAACAGCGACACCAAACCAAGCGTAGTTATATGCCCCGTGTAATGCCATTAGTGCTATCTATTTGATCCATGTGATATGGCACATTGTCCATACCAATAACACGGAATGTTTAGGAGTAACTGATCCTTAAATCATCTGCAGATACGGCCATGGTAATCCCCAGATCTCGAATTGAAGAGCAGAGGTGGCCTTAAAAATGAGATGTTCCAGCACGGGTAATAATAAAATCTTGCGGGTGACTTGATAGAGCTTTCAGATGTCATCAGTCCAGCTCTTTGATATGGTATGGAACACACACACACAGACACACACACACACACACACACATCCTAACCTAGTGTTAAAGCTAGAAATGACAGGACCCCGTGGTTTCGCTGCGGCCTGACGGCCTCCGCCTCCTACTCATTTTTAAGGTACACAGAAGGCACAGGTTGCACTCAAGGAGTTACGCCTGCAATCGGAGGCTTTTGACGAGGTGAATGTTTGCGTCAGCGTAGTTCGAATATATAATTTTAGTAACACATATTGATATAGACAGTTGTACAAGTGAATATAGCATTTTTAACCATACCAGATGTTTTAAATCTGCCAGTCCTGAATCTGGAAGAAGTGGGGAGGGGAACTTGCTCATTTTTGTCAACGTTTCAATCGCAATTTGCATGCACCCCGAGTAAGATTGGCAAGTACCTAAGCCGCAATTTAAATGTCTGATTTAACCTAATGTACGGTTAGGCCGAAATTTACAAATCCCGTTCTGAGGTACTGTTCAACTATCCGACTAACACATTCAAATTTCTTCGCCAAACACTTGCGGCACACATTTGTCTTTTCGCCATTCTTACTCTCATAATTGTCACATCTGGCACATGCAATGGTTGTTTTTGTTTGTGGGTTTTGTTTTTAATTTAGATTCTTGGCATTAAAAGTTGCTGTAGGTTGGACCAAAGCAGGGATATCTTTTGTCCACATCGATATTACGTTCAAATAACGTTTTGAATGTAGTGAACAAGACAATCCTTACTTCATTTTATTTGAGATAGGCTGTCTTTAAAGAAGCGTGAACACAAAATGCCGCTGTCTGAGGGCTAAACTAGGGATAAGGAGAGGAGGGCAACTTTAGGAACTGAGACAAATAATCCCGTTAACAAGGCGCCGTGCGCGCGTGCACACATATTAAACCAAATAGGTGTAAATGAACATTTTCGTGGGGAAGGAAGGCATATGGGAGAAAAGTCGGACATTTTTCCCTGGAAGCACAGATAAATAGAGAATAAATAATTTTCCTTTCCATTTAATGCTTACAGTGACTGATATTTTAAAATATCAAAGTAATGACACAATTTTCTGTTGGCGGGCACTTAACACTTAAAACTTCGACAAATTACACCTACCACACACTTCTGTAGATTTCTTAACTACCCCACTTCTTCCACTACCACTACACTAGCGGTTCTCAGAAACACAGCTACACGGAGACAGTTGGAACATCGTATCAATCAACAGGGGCAAAATTTCGAACACCTATTCAGTGAGCGAAGTCGGCATAACAGTACCGTTAGATGATGATGATAGTAACAATAACATTTATAATACCAAGCGAAAAAATGGCAGTGAAACAATGCATGCTCTCATAGCTGTTGCCTCTAGTCCGAAAAGTTACGAGAGCAGCGTAAACACAATTTAAAATATAACTATGGGCGGATACGGATAGGTCAAATAAAGACATTTTAATTATTTGTTAGTCTAAAAAGAGCTCACTCCCTCGAAAATAAAGCTTGTGTTAATGAAGTGGAAAATATTCTACGACGTTTTCGCTCTATTTTTGTCTATTATCACGGACAGTACACGCTATTGCAAGCCTGGGAAACTCGGTTGGCCCCGTAGCTCAGTCGGTAGAGCACCTGCCTGCTGAACGAGGGGTCGATTCCCGGCTGTGAGGTGGGAATTTTTCTCTAGCTAAGTTTATTCCCTATCCTCCCCACAATCTGGAAATATGAATATTACTAGAAACCCAAAGACAAGCGAATACTGCCTATAGACAATATGTTACAAAGGAAAGGCCGCCGATAAGATGATTGTAGTTAAAGGCGGGGTATAAATAGAACTTTCGCTCACTCTAATTCGCCAGTTCCCCACTGACCAATGCTTATAATTACTCCGTTGAATTCTGCAACTCTTTTAACGCATGAAGGGATATCTACACACTTGAAATGTCTCGAATTCTGATATTTCAAGAATAATGTTATCAATGCCTGCTTAGAAATTCTGCCCCTGAGAAAAACTTTGCAGACGCCCATGTAAACAGAAAACTAAAGTACCTATAGCGGTTAGTTTTATAATGGGTTCTAATGCTTATTTACACGTTAAGGACAATCTCTTTTATTCTATGCTTTAAATTTGTTCTATGTTTTAGACTATCTCTGAATACTCCAAGGATCTCATACATAAGTGTTCACACTATTATTTAACGCGAACCTGTGACAAGTGCAACATATCCATTGGAGAAGTAAGTTTAGCGTTTAATCTGTTTCAACGCGATGTCTAAAATTCTCTTTGGCAAAATGACGCATTGCATTTAGAGTAACAGATCACTGACGTTGGGCTATGGTATTGTTCAGAGAGCCTGATAGAGCTCCTTAATATTTCGAGGGAACTAAGAAATTCTAGTCCTAAGTGTTAAGGAAGGAGAATAACATGTTTTAAAAGGCAAAACAAAAATCACTCATTATACTTAGAAACTATTGAAACATGTGCACTTCTTTCACCACAGTACTTCCAATATACTTAAAGACTGCATGCTATTTCGGGAATCTTTTTAACTTCAGATGGTGTGATTAAGCGTATCAGGATAACATAACGATTCAAAAGCCACTGTCATAATTTGAGTATGAAATTTAGGAATTGAAACAAGCACGAAAGATTCAATTCACGTTGATTCGCAAACGAATAAGTTTCGACATATCTGGGATCCATCACTGATCCTATGGAGTGTACAAGTAGGTACCTATAACGTGACAACTTCTTAGCTTTTGCTATATAATTTGTGATGTTTTTACTGCAGATTCAGGAAGGGCAGAATATACGTAAACAAGTCGCTAGTGCGCCCAAGCTCGGTATGGTTGTACGGTAACCTCCTTAGAAAATAATTTAACAAATGAAGGAACTCTCGGAGCGTAAATTTGTCTTAAGTTCTGGTCGGCTTCGAGGTCGATTTACACTCGTATCTCTGCGTGCGAGCCTTTAATTTCACTCTATCATCGGTCATAGATGTCAAAATTCCGCTAATAGCCGCGCGGTAATAAGCAATTACCTAGGAGGGAGAACTATCAAGTTTTAAATCCCAACCACAAATGCGTGATTTTTCAGTTAAATACAGTGTTTATTACACACAATAATAATCAAGAATCATTTACGATCTTAAGTGTAAACATGAACGCCTTCTAATTAAAAAGTTCTTGCCCAATAAATTAATGTTAGTGTTGTCGTATATTCAACACTAATTTTACTTGAAAAACATTTAAACATAAGGAGAAATCGAAAGAGGTAGTTCTCATTACCAGATAGTGCGTTTGAGCGCTCAGCTCTCAGACAAGATGACCAGAAAAGTTACTCTACATTCAACCCAAAACAAACGACATTTCCTTTTACTTTCTCTGCCGCCCAAAAAATTCGATACCCAGATTTCACCGGAAATACGTGTTTTTAGGCCCCTTGAATCTAAAAAAAAAAAGCAATTTTAGAAAAAGGTCCGTGTGTCTGTGTGTATGTAAACAGCATAACTCAAAAACGAAAACTCGGATAAGAACCAAACTTGGTATTTAAATTTAGTATCTTCCAAGAATGGGACACGAAGATTTTCAATAAAATCCCCCACCCCAACTACCCTTTACATGGAAAAGTTTTCGAAATTTTTTATTTTCTAAAAATGGCTAACGATTTTGGTTAAAATACCATATATTAAAGATACTTACATGACAAATAAAACGTATATCTTGAATTTTCTGGGAATAGCCTATGAAGTCCTCTTCATTTGGAAGTAATTTTGTATAATCTTGTATAATTGATAAACATTGAGCGATAGACGAAAACGTATTACACAAAAAATGTAAGTGTCTTTAAAATACACAATTCTAAATATTTTTTTGTGTGGCATAAGCCATTTCTGAGATATCCGTTTAAATAGTTCGAATTGTTAATTACTTGGTCATTCTCATAAAATTCTATCAACATTCAGTTGTTTCCCGCGATTGCATGGAAACAGTATGGAATTTTAAGGCCAGCGTATACCGTCCAGTTCTTAAATGACTACCGCCGTTCCCTTTGATTCTATAACGAAATGTGTAATGTAGCAATTTGGATTAAAATGTAGTAGATAGAAAAATAAGCTTTAGTAACAATAGTTTGTATACCCACTAATAAAGATAGAGGGCAGAGGAGGCCATGTGAATGTATCACAGATTTTTTCATTATCTTGGAAACGTTTAATCCAATATTCTATACTACTCGCATCTCACTGGACGCCATTTATAGAAGGACCTACGTCTAACGTTCCTAAGATACGCCAGAAGTCACTTCAGATGAATAAAACTTCAAAAACTTTATTCTTAACATGTCTTGTCTAACCGAAGTCCTAATAATAGATATTGATCTGCACTAGGAATAGGACCGTGCCTTTAGATGGCGCTCAAATGACTCGTCGACCTCATGCTTGAAACTTTTCGCCACTACATGACTCGGCATCCAGGGATCGCATGATGTCGACTCGGTCGCGCGACCTTGATCGTCCTATGCTTTTCGTGCTAGCGCGCGATTTGAGACTGCAGGCTTCTATCACCTATTTATCTTTGCTAATAAGCAGGGCACGGGTTTTGTTAGCCTAAAACCGTTTCAAAAATGACTAAAATTATTTAAAAGTGACACAATTGCCAAAACAAAAGCCTTAAACTTACATTTATTAAAAATTAGTGTACAGAAAACAAATTAATATATAAATAGGTATAACTCATATTCAAAGCAGAAAAAGTAGGTATTAAAACAATGATTAAACAATTTAGAAAATTAATTAAACATATTTGTTCCATACTCTTGTTTGAAAAACCTGAAAAGAAAATTATACACTGCCGTTTGTGAAAATTGCAACACCAAGAAAGAATTTCCCGAATAACCCCAAACTTGGTGGAAGTGTAGAAGAGTGTGCAAGCAATAAGCGATTAGGTTTGCAGAAATATGGGGTACACGTAGGCCGAGCAGAGCCCTCTCGTGTCGGTCCGACAAGGTCAGTGTTGCGCCCAGTGTAGTCAGTGTAGAGCTGTCAAAAGAGGAGGAAACAATAAAGTGAGTGTCAGTATGCCTCGTCGACGTCAAAGGGAGCCATATCGGCATGTGAGCGAGTTCGAACGGAGCAGAATGATCGGTCTTCGGGAAGCGGGTTTGTCATACCGTGACATTTTGTCTCGTACAAGGCATGCTGCTACGACAGTGATACGCGTGTGGAAGCAGTGGATAGATGAAGGTCGTACGCAGTGAAGAGCGGGTACTGGACCACGGAACATGACCACAGCACGGGATGACCGTCATCTTGTCCGCATGGCCATAACGGACCATACAGCTTCATCCAGTGTTGGCTCGACGCTGGAGCACTGCAGCAGATATGAACTTGTCTGCATCAACGGTTCGTCGCCGTCTGCTGCTGGTTGGACTGGTTGCAAACATGCCATTACGTCGGCTTCCATTGTCCAGAAACCACAAGCTCCTCCGACTGCAATTGCCACGTGAACACTGTCACTGGGATGCTGAGTGGCAAAATGTAGTCATTTTGGATGAGTCCCGCTTCAACGTGCCCTACAGTGATGGCCGCATACGTGTCCGGCGGTACCGTGGTGAGCGCAACGTGGAGGGCTGCATTGTTGAGCGGCATAGCGGACAAACACCAGGTGTGATGGTTTGGAGCGCCGTTGGTTACAATAACCGATCTCGCCTCCTACGAATTGAGGGCACTTTGAACAGCAACCGGTACCTAACGGTGGTTGTAGAGCCTGGGGTACTACCCTGCTTCAGGCATCTCCACAGGCCACATTTCAACAGGACAATACCTTGCGAGGGATGTTACAAGCCTTCTTCGAAGAGCGGCGGGTACCATTACTTCCCTGGCCTGCACATTCGCCTGGCATGTCGCCCATCGAACATGTCTGGGATATGGTTGGTCCGCACCTGGTGCGTCACGGTCCTCCAGTAACCAGTGTCACGGATTTGTGGGCTCGAATACAAACTGCGTGGAGGGAAATCCCTCAGGAACTTATTCAGAACCTTTTTGATTCAATGCCACGGCGTATAGCAACTCAGATTTCAGCGCATGGAGGTCACGCCAAATACTGAATATTAGGGCTCAAAGGTCATGAATAGATTTGAAAAGTGTATCACTTGTTACTTGTCATGTACCTAACCTGTGGTATTAAATTCATTTAATTCATGCGTTTCCTTCTTGGTGTTGCAATTTTCACAAACGGCAGCGTATCTGAAGCAGGTCATACAAAACTGTAACGAATTTTTTTGAGATCTCGGATTATAAAAAGTTATTGCGAATAAATGACGCAAAGATTAGGCCAATAGCAACAATATACACACTCATTAACGCAAACTTTGGAAAACTGACCTGTCTCATTTCTAGTCTGGGACATAAGTTCATAACTGTAATTATAGTTGCTCTCCTGACAATAGCACCCCTTCACCCAGAATGAAACGGCAACTCTAGGCCGAGCCCGAGAACTGTAATTATAGATAATTTATTAATTAATTTTTATTGATGTTAAATCATACTATGTACATATCTTTTTCTTATACTGCTTGTATAGTTTAAGAAGGGTGATTTAACGTTATGTATGTATCTAGGTTACTAATATTAGAAGAGTTATAAATGGTTTAATGTAAATAATTTAAGCGTAATGTTAAAATACTGTCCACGACGAAATGTTTTAGCTACAGGAACAGTGTCTTCGAAGGCAGAAAATCTAGTTTTACGATGTCTCTCTGGTCGCAGGGCCATTGTTCATACAGCGAGGGTGTAAAGTCTTTGTCCTTTTATTCGATAATTCGCCGTGACCAAGTGAGAGAGACAGCTAGCTTAACGGTAAATTTAGGAAAAGCCGCGATTTAGGTTAAACTTGGACCAATGAGATCCCTGTAAGTTTATACGAAATAGTGAGACGCGTAGAGTGGCGCTAAAAAATGGACCAATAGGAAAGGAAGCAGCCCCAGAAGCCTGCGACTATAAATGGATCTGTTAGGAGCAAATTCGAGGCATTTCATTTTGGCATTTTGTCATTTGTAGGCAGGGAGAGATGCTGCAGGATGTTGAGATATCGCGCCAAAAGGGAATAAAAACAGTTTTCGAAACACACCTAAGAATCGCTACTCGTAAAGAGATAATAAGCATATTTAAACTTCGTGTCATATCGCCGCCGTGTTTTAACAGCGGTGGACAGTATTTTAACGGCGGTAATATCAGTGTTGTGTACTACGTGGAGTAGTTAAATAAAAGAAATTGTAGTGTCATCTTTTCGTAACCAAAGCACGTCTATTTCTCCTGTTACCACGACCCGAGATGGACGCTTGCTTTACCAAGGATAAGTCCATGCTCCCACATAGTTTTAAAGAAAATTACAGCAGCTAGCCGAGGATAAAAATGCAGAGAACCAGCACACTGCGAACATCTGGAGCCAACATGGAGGAGGCAGCAAGGTAAGCCATGAGCAAAGGGCATCAATAAGAACCACGACTTCGGGCAGGAGGTGACTGCCGCAAGAAGCAACCGTTTCCAGACTAACCATTAAAATAGGAATTTGGCTTTTTTTATTTTTTCCAAGAATGCGAGTACAGAAGGTACAGTTCTCTTATTTCTTACATGAATAGTGAAATTTCTGATGTTTAAAAGTTATTCTTGTATAAAATGTCAACAGCTGAGGATAGGGAATAATCTTGTCTAAAGAACAATTCCCAACCCCCAGCCTGGAATCGAACCTGGGACCCCTCGCATAGCAGGCGGGTGTTCTACCGACTGAGCTACGAGGCCAGCCCCAAGCTATCTTATATGAACAAAGAAGTAACACTTTTATTTCGACGCTACCCATAACAGCTAACCTGCAATAGAAGTTGCTGGGTAGAATTTAGGTAATATGCAGAACGTGATGTAATAATTAATTAATCTTTAAAGTGCTAGTCACACTTATCTCAAGTGTTCATTTTCAGCGATAAAAACTGCTCCACAGTATCTTAAAAATGATTTGAAGATAAAGAAAGGGTCTAAAGTGTGTTCAGTATTTATTCGTCTGCGCTGTTCGTAAGATACTCTCAGCGAGCAATACAGTGGAATACATCAGTAGTATGTGTGTAAATATGCTATGCGATTTATCAGTAAATCGGTGTGATGATGCGGCAGTGCTTCTTTCTGTGGAAACCTACCTGAAGCCATTTTCTGGGACAACAAGGATCAACTACTGGGAACAGTCCTCTCATTCACTAAACAATTGTTCGTTCTCACCCATTTTTAAAGAAATTGGAGGTAGGTATATATACCAGAAAGCTCAGTGGACATAAATGTAGAAGCATTCATTACAGCAGAATAGACAGGTTTTATTCAAAACTGCCTTCAAATTAGCTAATTCCCTAGGATGGTAATGCTTCCGCCATCGCCCATACCGCATTTGAAACTCTCCTGCACTCCACTTTTTGAGCACCCGTCGCATAGTTTATTTCTTCGGGCAAACTTCTGCCCCTTCAGCAATTCCTATACGCCAGCCAGTCAAGAAAGCTGTCTAAATAACTGCAGTCTTGTCACATGCTATACTCTATGCAGTGTAGGCACAGAAGTTATCTCATCAGAAAGACAGACCCAGGCAAAGTAGAGTTTATTTTATTTTATTCTGTTAGTATATTCCTGGACTTACAATTTTCCAGCATTTCTTAAGGACAAATTATAGAATTTAGTTTTACTCCCACTTTATATCTGACTGAAAATGCGCTACCAGACACGGAATTCACTACCACAATATTATAATTACAATAATAATAAATAATAATAATAATAATAATAATAATAATAATAATAATAATAATAATAATAATAATAAATAGCAGCATGTCTAATCAAAACATGCATCGTGGTTGCTTTCTGCAGCTGAGAATATATGGCTGAAACACTTAACGTAAGTTCCTATACTCTTTGAGTTACTGAATCTAACCCTAAGAGAATTCAGTGCGAACAGACTGCATGAATTTTCTGTAAGCATCAAAGAACTGCACGTCCATGCTGAAAAACAGATTTGGCGTGTCTCAAAACAAGTCTCATTTCCATTTAATATAAACATTTCTATTTAAATAGATTATATATTAATATTCTAGAATCGAAATTCAATGCTATAGTCGGAACTATATCATTGCGTAATCTGCAGCAATTCATATCAACTTAAACTGCATATATGCAGTTTTTCAGCAGTATTCGGTTTTAAAAAAAATTAAAATTGCATTATTTTCTCTACCCATTATTGTTTAGTTTTATATAGATTATAAAGTATATATACGAAGGATTACTTTTCTACCTACTTCATTTAGTCGAAATAAACCTCTGCAGAAATAGTTTAATTACACATTTCGTTATAGGACAAGGGGGATAGAGAAAGCAGAATCGATAGGCATGTGACTTGTGTATCTCTATGCTGGCCTTCAAATGCGTTGAATATCTTTCCATGGCATCGCGGGAAACAACTGGATTGCTGCTGCACTTCAAAAATTTACAAGTATTGAAAAATTCAACCCAATAATAACGGATATCTAGGATAGGCTGATGCCACAGAAAATGTATTTGAAATAAATTGTGTGCTTTAAAGAGATCCAGGTTTTTTGTGCAATTGCTTTTTGTCTATTTTATGGTTAACCCGCTATAAGAAGTTATATAAAATTCCTCCTGAATGAAGACGACTTCACAGGCTATTCCCAGAAAATTCAAGATATAGAGTTTGTCATATAAACATTTTAAATATTCTTATTATATCTATGGAAGATAAATAAATCCTGTAGCGCTACAGCCCGCGTGGAGCCTGGGCCTGCCAAAGGACTCGGCCTCACGGCCACTTACGCACGGCAGTTTTGCAAGATACTGAAATTAAATACCAACTTTGGTATTGAAGTAGTATTTGTGTGTATTTGTGTATTTGTGTCCCCACGTGGTGGATAATGTTTCTCACGTAATGTTGCTTACCTCACGCGTGCAACCATCTTGTGTGACGTCATTCGTTGGTCATTTGTTAACTCCTTCTGGCGTAGCAATCTATATGAATTAGTTTTAAGGTTATGTATATTGTCCTCCGGCCAGCTATTTAGGTAGGCATTTAATTCTTGCAGGGTGTGAAGCGGAAAAGGAATCTTTTATCCAAAAAATTACTAGTGAAGAAATGTGTTTTATAATGTTTTATTGTCGAACACGTGCACTAACACTTTCACAGATTTTGTCTAGATAATCGCCATACTGAAACTGTTTGTAATAACTTCTCACTTTTAACTCATGTACTTCAATTTTTTTGTATATAAGTGACTTTGTAATATTTTAGATCTTTAATGATTTTCACTGCGCGTAACTTGACGAACTGAGCGGCCAACGTGTAATGTGCGGACGATGTGTAATGCTTCGTGAATCCTGCCGAACTGGAGGACGATGTGTACTGTGTCGAGAATCTTGCCGAACTGGAGGACGCTCTCTTTGAATCTACACTATTTATAGACTTGCCTCAAGCTACACCTAAAGATTATAAATGAATTACCATTGGCTAATAAAACGCGCCAACATTAGCGTCTATTTTACTATCCAATGAAAACCATTAATACATATTACTTTTATAGAATGTTCTGGAAGCTTTTTTTACTGAAAAGGCGCGAAACATGACGTAACTTCCTGGTTCCCGGTAACGATAAACAACTCACCCCCTTGCTAAAGTATTATGTTATTGTTAACAGTTTCAGTAGAGCCGAAAATTATTATTTACCATTAATAATTACAATTATTAAACCTCTGAAATCAATGTTACATAAAAATACATATTCATATAAAAATAATTATTTACGTTAAAGTAATTTGTGATACAAATTACCGTCTCATATGCCCCACTAGAAATATAATTATAAACATTTATAACCTGTTTGGAAATTTTATAATTTTGTTTTTAGTCTCCTAAATCTTGTAACACACGCTATTCACTTTCACTTAACACTTCACACGCTTTTAACACACGACATATGTTTTATCTTGCCACTACTTACTGGCTCTGGTTTAATTAATTTAGATATTAATCTGATATCACAAATTTTTTTATAGCAAATACTATACCCTAAATTATTTAACTAGTGTTACAAAAAATGGTTTACTTTCTTATATTGTTACCAAAAATCTATCATTCAAGAATTTTTGTAATTTTTATACATATGTACCAAAATATTCACCCTCAACACAAATATTTACATCTCTTAAATCTAGGCATTGTTTTTACATTTTCTATTTGCTAAATAAGTATTTGTTTTGAATTATTTTTACCATTTTTGTTATTGTGAATTTTATTTTAACAATACTCCTGGAATGGTATTTATGTACTTTACTTTAATATCATATTAATTTTCAATCTTTACATTCTTAATTTTTAAATCTTGGAGTTGTATCTACGTACTTTTACTTTAATATCATCTTAAGTTTCAATCATTGCATTCTTAATTTTCAAATATTGTTACAGATACTAAAAGTTTAATTTACTTATTTATTTATTTATTTTTAAAACATTTTTTTTTATAACTTATTTCTCTTTTCAAATAACATATATATTTAGTTAACCCTCTTACGTTCCAATACATTTCTCTGCAAGTCGTCTTTAACTATCCATCATTTACTTTACATCTCGTTGCTATTTACCCTCCTGGATCAAATTGTGTGTGGCTAAACATTACTCGTAGCCATAACCTAACCTTCAAATTTTTGTTCATGAATAACCTCTTGTATTCATATGACATTTCGTTCCCTGATAACATTTGAAAACAATCTACAGTTTCTTGAACAACACATCTTTTGACAACTTTCATTTTTAATTCATCTGCTATCTCTTTAATTTGAGAGTACTCTGACAAATCTGTACTAAACTGTACTGGACTGGAGTTTTCATTTTGAACATCTTGGTACAATTTATTTCTTTGCGTTACTGTTTCATTCTGTATTTCTGATATTTCCCCACTGAAATTAACTTGCACCTCATTTACATCTACATTCCTAACCTCTTTTATCTCTCTTAGCTCACTTGAAATACTACTCATTTGACTTCCTAACTCTGTACTTTCTACATTAACCTCACTTTTAGTATTAACCTCACTTTCTTTGTTACATATTTCCTTGCTCATGTCTAGCATTTTCTTTGCAATTTCTCCTGTCTCACTTGCTATTACTTCCTGATTTTCATCTCTCATTTCTGGCATACTACTATCTAGTTTCGTAACTTTCTTTTCACTTTCTTCACTGCTTTGATCTACTTTTTGCTCTAATATATCATTACTTCTACCAATATTTTCAATTGATTTCCTGTTTTGTTCAAAGCTCCTACGAATATCTTCCCTCAATTTCTCATTATTCTGAGTTAGTTTTTGTTCTAAACTCCTATCAATATCTTCCCAGTTTTGATCTATTTTCTTACTAAGATCTTCCCTTAATTCCCTATGACTCTTTTGCATATCTTCCCTTAATTTCTCATTATTCTGATCTAGTTTTTCTAATTTCTCATTATTCTTTTGCATATCTGCTCTCAATTCCCTACTCATGTCTCTCAGCATTTCCATCATCACAATAGTATCAAGATTAACATTTCCTGCTATTCTATTCTCACTTTCTGCACTAACATTTTCATCTTCAAACCCCAAAAAATCTGGGCTATTCCCTGTACTTTGTATTGGATCACAGCTAACTGTTACACTATCTCCCTCCATAATTATTTCTTCTGTATTATTGGTAGCCATTGTTTTTATTATCCTACCACTTCTCAGTCTCATTTAATTACCTTTTTGATGCTGTCTGATGCTGCAGTTTTGATGTCCAGCGTTCTGCCCCATTCTCCTAGGTTTGTATGTCGCTTCTGCGTTGTTTCGTGATGAATCTACGTTGTCTCGATGTT
The DNA here is from genome assembly GCA_030765065.1 of Deroplatys truncata. NCBI lineage: Eukaryota > Metazoa > Arthropoda > Insecta > Mantodea > Mantidae > Deroplatys > Deroplatys truncata. The sequence goes on along the minus strand of CM060990.1, from coordinate 97,207,654 downwards.
TTTGTAGTTGATTTACCCTGCTGTCTTGGAATCTGCATCTTGTAGATCGTTCCACTGCTGCATTCGCCTTTTCCTGGTTAATTCTGCTACTTTTCCTAGTCGTCTAGCCTTCCTTTCCTAGTTGTCGCTCCACGTTGATGCGCCAGTTTGCGAGAGGACAAATTGTATATTGTTTACTTCACCACGTTGTGGATAATGTTTCTCACGTAATGTTGCTTACCTCACGCGTGCAACCATCTTGTGTGACGTCATTCGTTGGTCATTTGTTAACTCCTTCTGGCGTAGCAATCTATATGAATTAGTTTTAAGGTTATGTATATTGTCCTCCGGCCAGCTATTTAGGTAGGCATTTAATTCTTGCAGGGTGTGAAGCGGAAAAGGAATCTTTTATCCAAAAAATTACTAGTGAAGAAATGTGTTTTATAATGTTTTATTGTCGAACACGTGCACTAACACTTTCACAGATTTTGTCTAGATAATCGCCATACTGAAACTGTTTGTAATAACTTCTCACTTTTAACTCATGTACTTCAATTTTTTTGTATATAAGTGACTTTGTAATATTTTAGATCTTTAATGATTTTCACTGCGCGTAACTTGACGAACTGAGCGGCCAACGTGTAATGTGCGGACGATGTGTAATGCTTCGTGAATCCTGCCGAACTGGAGGACGATGTGTACTGTGTCGAGAATCTTGCCGAACTGGAGGACGCTCTCTTTGAATCTACACTATTTATAGACTTGCCTCAAGCTACACCTAAAGATTATAAATGAATTACCATTGGCTAATAAAACGCGCCAACATTAGCGTCTATTTTACTATCCAATGAAAACCATTAATACATATTACTTTTATAGAATGTTCTGGAAGCTTTTTTTACTGAAAAGGCGCGAAACATGACGTAACTTCCTGGTTCCCGGTAACGATAAACAACTCACCCCCTTGCTAAAGTATTATGTTATTGTTAACAGTTTCAGTAGAGCCGAAAATTATTATTTACCATTAATAATTACAATTATTAAACCTCTGAAATCAATGTTACATAAAAATACATATTCATATAAAAATAATTATTTACGTTAAAGTAATTTGTGATACAAATTACCGTCTCAGTATTTATCTGGCATTTCGTTTTTGAGTTATGATGTACACAAACACGCACAGGAACTTTTTTTTTTTTGGTTCAGGGGCCTAAATATGTATTTCCGGTGAAATCTCCACATCGAATTTTTGGGTGAAATACAACACTTCCTCTACTTACTGAAAGTACATAGTAGAGAAATTAAAAATGGATGCTGTTCATTATACTCTAAGACGCGTTTAACACACCAGATCAAACGTAGAATAATGGAATTACTAGACGAATAAAGGTTTGTTTACATTTGGAGAAACTGCCTACATTGCATTGTACATATATGCTACTTTAAATGTGGGTTTTCATTCTCGCATTTTTGTCCCCTGAGTAGCTATGATACCAGTTATGTTTCATTTATTAACTGGGAAAGTAGGATAATGTTCACTTAAGTAAGAGCATACTGATAATCAGAATATATAGTAGATTCACTAAAACGGAAACTTATGGTGTTCTAAATGCAATATATTTAACCCTAGATTGCTTACAAAGGTGCTACAGCACCCCAGTGGTATAAAGTTTCAGTTGACAACAGTGACACATTGATACACTTCTCATGCATCCATTTACTTTCAGTAATTAGGTATTGTTTCAGGTAGTCGTGTTTATTATTTCTCGGCTCACTACAATTATTACTGAAGATAATTCTGAGTTTGGGGTTCTGTGGTACCCCTGTACGCATTGCTATTTGTGCTTTTTTACTTTCCCTACTATGTATAGTAAATAGGGGAAGCATTGCATTCTCCCCAAAAATTCGATACCGAGATTTCACTAGAAATGCATGTTTTGAGGCACCCTGAATCCAAATAAAACATTTTTGGAAACGTGTGCGCGTGTGAACACCATAACTCAAAAACGAATATTCGAATAAATACCAAACTTGGCATTTAGGTTCAATATCCTCCAAAGATGGGACACGAAGATTTTCAAGAAAATCCCCCATCCCAAACTATTCTTTACATGGAACTTTTTCGAAATTCTTTTATTCTCTAAAAAATTACTAACGATCTTGATTAAAATACCATATATTAAAGATATTTATATGGTAAATAAAATGCATATCTTGAATATTCGGTTAATAGTCTTTGAAGTCCTGTTCATTCGGAAGGATGTTTTTTTTAGGTATAATCTTGTATAGCTGGCAAATGTTAAGTGAAGCCGAAAACGTACTGCACAAAAAATGTAGATCTCTTTAAAACATACAATTTATTTCAAATAAAGTTTTAGTGGCATAAGCCGTTTCTGAGATATCCGTTATTAAAGGTTTGAATTGTTCATTACTTGGTCATTCTCTTAAAATCCTTTCAACATGCAGTTGTTTCTCGCGATTTCATGGAGACAGTATGGAATTTTGAAGCCAGCATATAGCGTCCAGTTCTTAAATATTTGACTATGGCTGTCCCCTTTGTATCTACGAGTATAATGAAATGTGTAATGTAGCTATTTGTGCAAAGGTTTATTTGGATTAAAATGTAGTAGATAGCAAAATAAGCTTTAGTAAGAATAATTTGTATACCTACTAATAAACGATAGAGCGTAGAGAAATTCATATGAATGTACATCAGATTTCTATTGCAGGTAAAGGGTATATTTTGTTACTTATTTTGGTTTATGTTATAGGTAGACATGTTACCTCTTAAATCTCTTAGTGATTATATAACAGACCATTCCCAGAAAATTTAAAATCAGCTCTTTGAATAAGTGGGAAGCATTTCTAGAAAAAGGTGCTGTCGTGCGTGCATGTGTGTATGTGTGTGTGCGCGTGCGAACAGCATAGTTCAAAAAGGAATCTCAAACTTGGCATTTAAGTTTAGTATCTTTCAAAGATGCAACACCAAGATTTTCAAGAAAATCCCCCCGCACAAAACGACACTTTCCATGGAACAATTTTCAAAATTACAGATGATGAATCACTAATTTATCTTTGCACCAATAATAATTTGAATATTTTTACTAAAAAGAGTATTAATCAGCTATATGGTTTGATCTATAGTTAAACAGATATTTAATATACAGTGCCACGAACACAACTTGAATTGTGTACGTGTTTAGGAGCTTTTGCGCATGCGCAAATGTATGACCTCATGGGTGAAAAACATAGAGGCGAGCACACTTGAAGACGTGCACTAGCCCTTACCAGCCATCTCTCAGCAACAAGTTTACATCAATGCCACTAGTTTCATTCATGCGAGAGTGCAGGAGCGGGAAGTTGGGAACCCCAGTTCTCTCTTCACTTTGGCATAAATCCCGCTAAATGGTAGCATACTGAACAGGTATACCGTTCACTCACTGTGCAGCGAAATTGCTTAGATCTGATGTGAGTATATGTTATAGTTATACGGATAGAAAAGCTTATTTTCTATGTATTATGGATTTCTAGATAGGTTATGGCATATTATGTTATGATACTAAATACTTTAATCACAAGAGTGATACAGACATTTACGCGATTGAAAAACAAACGCACGGATTTTCTTTATAAATAGATAGTGTCAGCCATGATGCAGTATATTTTATTCTATTTAACGTGTACCTAAGTGCAGTGTAACGGGTATTTATTTGTATTGACTAACTTTTGTGTGGACTATATGGAAGAATGGCCACATTGAAATTGAAATTGAGTTTTATTTATGGACGCTCTTTAACTCAGAGGCCTCTTATCAGGCTTGATGTTTTTACGTGCCGTAAATCTACGACACGGGACCACCGGCTTTACTTCCCTTCGAAGGAAGCCGTGCTAAGGATTTTTACGCCCGAAAAAATCCATCACCCTCCGCCGGGTTTGAACCCGCGACCTCGGGAACTAGAGCGTAGCACGGTACCACTAGTCCACGGAGGACGACAGAATGGCCACATTTTGATAACAAGAAACTATTTGATAACAAGAAACTATGCCGTTTTCCTGCTTCAGAAAATGAGACTTGAAGAGTGCTAATAAATTAGTAATATTAATATTTGGCTGAGGATAGAATGTAAATGAGTAGCGAACGCTTATACATTACTTCGTTGTTGCTCTAACTGATTAATTATGTACAAAACAATAAAAAATCCACAAAAGAGCCCTTTCTTTTGTCAGACAAGTTGTTATTGTTATTGTTATTATTATTATTGGGAGCGGCTGTAGCATTAATTTGTGCATAATCTTAATCATTATGCAGTAGATGCTATTTCACATTTTCAGAGCTGTCTGAATCTGGCATTTTGTGAACACTCAAAATGTATACTCGGGTTCAAACCCGGCGGAGGGCGATGGATTTTTTTGGGCGTAAAAATCCTTAACATGGCTTTCTTTGGAAGGGAAGTGAAGCCGGTAGTCCTGTGTCGTAGATTTACGGCACGTAAAAGAGCTTCAAGTCTGATAAAGAGGCCCCTAAGCAAAATTACCGGTCGTTCACGCCCAAAATAGAATGGGAATCTAAGGACCACAGCCGTTAAAGAGCGTCCATAAATAAAACTCAGTTTTAATTTTACGAGCCGCCACTGGTTCAATGTCTTCAAAAACTCAATGATAGCCTTTAAGCAAATGATCGCAATAAGCGGTGTTACCCATATAAGGATGGTAATGCCGCTCATGGGTTAAGTAATTACACCTGCAGTTGAACGTTATTAGCACAATAATCGCAGATTAAGTGTCTGGTCAGCGCATGCTGTTACACTATTTATGTACAATACCAGATATCGTTATTTTGTCCAAATTCACAAACGCAACATAGTTCTTCATCCGACACTGCTGCAACAGGAACATCATATGAAGCAGACTTATTCATGTCACAATCTTCCAGTCGATCTCCGTGGTCTAGGGATACCATGCTAGCCTCTAGTTCCCAAGGTCACAGGTTCAAACCCGGCGGAGGGCGATGGACTTTTTTTTGGGCGTAAAAATCCGTAGCATGGCTTCCTTCGGAAGGGAAGTAAAGCCGGTGGTGCTATGTCGTAGATTTACTGCACGTAAAAGAACCTCAAGCCTGATAGACCTCTGAGCAAAATTTCCGGTCTTTCACGCCCAATATAGAATGGAACGCTAAAGACCATAGTAATAGTTAAAGAGCGCCCATAAATAAACTGAATTTTTTTTCACCATCTTCCAATGCGCTTTCAAACAAATTTTTCTTGACATTTTCGTTTTATTAGAAATTTTTATTCTTGATTTTTATTGTTATATGTTCGCGCCTGCTGAATTTTAGTTTCCATTTATATTTTTGCTTTCTTTGAGTTCTGCGTTTCTCTAATTTCTTCACTTTTTTCATTGGGGCAGCTGGGAGAATTTGTGTGTGCTGCCACCTTCCTGATCGTTACTGTCTTTTGTGCCTAGAAGTACCACAAACGTAATTGGCGGTAGGTTGGCAAACTAAACTGGTCTTTAGACATTGAATAGCGTCTGTTTTCGTTAGAAAACTATTTTGTTACATTATTTCTCTCTGCAGATTCAAATGCCAACCTTCTGAGTTCAGATGGAGAAATCCCAAAATGAACAAGGAACAAAACATGGTGCTCTTTAGTAAACACACAGTTGATACCACGAGGTGGGTCTTAATAAATTGCTGCCTCTACTGTCTGTAACTGCACTGAATGGCTTATCAGATTCAATCGCAAATTTCCTAATTTACGTTTCAGGAGCCAATGCTCTTAGCAAACTCCACAGTTTCCGTTGGCCATTTTGCGTCATTTGTAGCTTTCTCTCTTTTAAAGCGTGAAGAAAATAAAATGTAACAGAAAACCTAGAGGTTATGCATTTATGAAAAACACTTCCCTAAAGTTTGGCATGCTTTTTACAACCAATGTTATAAAATGTATTTCATGCAAGAAATCCTTGACAATGTCCGAAGCGACAACCAAGCGTTGTATATTTATACTCCATCCGGCCCAAGAAGGAGTCCTGGAGTAAACAAATGCACGTGCTTCGCCGCAGCACGTTTCAAGCGAATAAAACAGTTTGTTACTGCGCTACACTGGTTCCGCTCTACTCCGCGCGTACATGCACAGCATATGCATTCATTATGTGATAACTGCTGAGTTTCAGTAAACTGATTGGTTTTTATTTCCAAATACCAGTAAAAATGTAGCATATTGCAATGAAATTATTAGGCATATATATTTTTTATTGAATTAACTGTAAATTTAGTCTCTTCTTAATAGAACATTTAGTAAATGGTTTACAAGTACTGTCTGGAACACTAAAGGTAGCTAAAGCGGAATGGTAAATTACAAGCTACAGCGCTGTAGATGATTAGCGCATTTCAAAGGTAATAACATAAAGGAAAAATGAGATATATTTTCTACTCTTAAGCCGAGTGTGGCGGTCAGGAGCCAATGAGAGTATTCACTGCGGCTGCATGTTTGGGGCTGCCTCTCGCCGTTGTTTACCTTAAGTGTGTTGCTTATTTCGGGAAGAGTAGGCATAGATTTATTATCATCCTTTTTGTACTTCAAATAATAAAGACTGTGAATAAGCATAGCATTTTAATAATAGCTTCATTTAAATATATCTTAAATAATTAGCTTCCATTTATTATCATAGCAATGCAACCATCGGTATTCACGTGTAGTTTACTGGAGTGAAGTAATGGCCGTGCTAATGCAATATTGTTTATGTCGCGATCATAACCAAGTGCAGTGTAATTAAACACATAGAAGCAGCAAAGCTCTTAAAAGCGGCGAAAAAGATATATAGTTTTGAATGAATTAAACTTTTTTGTTTGAGCGTTATTGTTAGGAATTAAAATCCGAAGTAAATGATGTGTCTGTATACTGTTTCCAATGAGAGGAGGGAAGTGAAGATGCGGGAGCTGTGAAAACCCCGAAAAAGGAAAGGAATCGACGTACAGTGTTTAGGCAAAGTGGGTGACTTCGTGAAAAGTGCCATATGCTTCAAGCTGCATATCTTTTTCTTTAACGATCAGTTCCCCACCATAGATGAAGTGCATTTTGCAATAAACCGTAAGCAAAATACTTTTCATAACATTTATTCATCCATTCTTGAATTAGTACCTATTGGTTTCCTTGTCAAGTATAGGGGCATGTATATCTTTAACATTCAGTAGTGGTGCAGTGAAACATAATACGTGGTTAATATAAAATTGGGAGGTTATGATGGCAGTTTCTTGAGCACCCGAAAATAAGCAGCTGCGCTCCGTGCGTTCAGATGTCAAGCACGGAGTGATACTATGTACTCTTTATGTGCGGTCCCATTCTCGGGCCGAAAAAACTATACTAATTATGTATCGACATACACTAGACAGCAGTACATACCAAACATTCTAACCTCTCGCCTCTTGGACAAGTGAGAGGGCGCTGTTACCCTCTAAACACCCATCCTTCCTCTAATCAAAGTTTTCTTTCCTTAACTGCAAACACTTTCTTCCCTCTTTCCAGGTATTCTCTTCCTCGCAGCATATGAAACGCTATATTCTTAATGTTGGATATCATCACACATTTCCCTCTGCCAAGAACCTTCTCCCCCATTTCCTCCAGTGCATCTTTAATCCAGTGCTCCAGTCAATTTCTTCCCCTTCTTCCAACCATTTTCACTGTTATTTCTTCATCTGTTCCTAAAACCACTTCATTAATATTTTATCTGTACGTTTCACAGCCCCATTCTTCTAATTCACATTTCCTCACTTCGTCACAGTATTCAATTCCAAACTCCACACTACGCACGTCTCTACTCTCTTTCCTCAGAAGATCCACAGAAGATGTCTGTTTTTCAATCTAAAGCTTTCTTCGTCATATCAGGGCCCGGATTCTGATGACATGCCATTTTTTAATTCTTATAGCACAGGCATTGCTAACGTGTACATAAATCCTTATCGTGTGTTCTAGATTATAAAAATGTAATATTGGGTAATTTTGTGCCATTTGCTGTTTTAGGTCTTTTTTTCTCAATTTGACGTCATTATTTTGTCATTTTCCTGCCCTTTAGTCTTTATTTAGTGATTTTCTTGCATTTGCATTGAGTTTATAACGATTTTTTTCCCTTTTTGCGTTAATGTGTAGTCAGGTTGCTATGGCCCTTATCCTTTATGTCGTGTCACAGGCTGTGAAGTTCTCTTCATTCGCTTTTTTTTCTTTTTTTTTAAATGGGCGCTCTTTAACTGCTGTGATCTTTAGCGTCCCATTCTATATTGGGCGTGAAAGACCGGACATTTTGCTCAGAGGCCTCTTCATTCACTACGATTTTGCATAATCTGAGAACTCAAAATGTGTCAGTGTTACAGTTTTGTAAATACCTATTACAAAAATAATTTTCTTAATTGTATTTTCAGATTCTTCAAACAAAAACAATGGAACAAATATATACTTTCTATTAATTTCTATATTAACTCATGCTTATACCTATTTTTTCTCCTTGTATAGCAGTTTACCCGTGTATAAATTAATTTATAGCTATCTGTGCACTAACTTTAATACAGTTTTAAGTCATTTTTTGTAATTATTGTGTCCGTTTCAGAAACTTTTAGAGTAGCTTTAAGGGTCATTTCTCAAACTATTTGTCATCAAAATTCAATCCCTAGCCATTACTATTCTGGTTGACGTCTTAACAGCCTAAGTTACTATTTCTAGTATAATCCAAGTATTACAGCTGTCTGTTCGCTCCACTATCTCATCTCGAATTCGCGCATACTTTAACTTCTCCCCTTCTCTCTCCCTCCCTCTCCCCTTGTTTTCATCCCGCATTTCTCGTCGTCTTTATTTGCATTAGCATGTTCTTTGGATATTTTCCTCTTATACTAGCAGTGCCCTATTATGAACAAACGGTATGCTGTATTTTACTCTTCTTACCACTCCTCTCCCCTATTCTAGAAGCAATTGGATAGCCGCACAGAACACGGTTGTAACCTTCATTTTTTCCAAAGTTGAATTTTACGTGGAAGAAAGTTGTTAATGATGCTTGAGACAAGGCAGAGATATCAGAAATTTCAGAGGGCATTGGTAGAACGCATCCAATAACTCTGCCTTGTCCCAGGTACCATCAACCTTCTCCAATGTAAAACTCAACTTTGGAGAAAATCAGGGTTACAACCTTGTTCTGGGCGGCTATTCAATTCTTCACTATGCTGAACAAGATGAGTATTAAGGAGCATTCTTTAGTACCCCTCTCCAGATATTACTTCCCTCTAAATTCTGATAGGATTAGGTGCTTCATATACGGATTACCTAGGATCCCTCTGTCTTCCCAATGCACACAAATTTCCTTCAGAACTTCAACAAGTTTCTTCCACTCTACTCTGTTAAATGTCTTTCTTTGGGATAATAATTCTTCAGCTTTTCAATATCCCTTGTTTGCCCCTTATTTCAGATATGTTTCTGTACTCTATTAGCCCACAACTAATTCCAGTTATTATTTATAAAGTCCAAACTTTCAGTTCAATGTACATTAAATCCTCTTCCCTTTGCGTTTCTGGTTCAGACAATCCTCTGTCCTGTTAGCTCTCTTCTCTCCATAGTTCGTTGTTTAGCGTCCTGTGGTTTCTGCTATTCATTTCATCTTCAGCATTTCTCCTGTGACCCAAGGTCTCTTATCAATTGTTCTGTAACTTCTGATGTTACCTATATACAGTTTTTCAGCTGATCCCAGCGTTCATCAGGAATTCTAGATGTAACCTCTAATTTATCAGTCCGACATGTGGCATGTAAACTTGCAACAGATCCACTTTCTTCCCTTTTAGTAGCATCTTTATTATTTGTTATTTACACAGTGACCGGACATCAATATTTCCATCACACGTTGCTTCAGTACAGCACCAACACCATGAGTTCTTTCACTTTCACAATTAGAATGAAGGAATGAGGATACGCGACATAGGTGGACCCAGGGAGGGGCTGTAGCTCCCTTAATTAAAAACAAAATATGGCATTTGTTATAGCACTTACAGTTATGGTGTTGCTTTGCTTTGGTAAAATCAAAACCAACACTTTTATTTGTATACTATTTACTTAAACTTAGCATGTATTTGTTCAGTCAGTGGGTGAATTTATCTTAGCGGTGGACTATATCTCAAAAGATGTTGAACTAACTCGAGAAGAAAAGGAAAACAGGCAGTATCAAATATGCTTTACATTCACTAGTAAATAACTTATGAATAATAATTGAGATTTCAAACAATGAGGGGCAAACCTCAAACTGCTTAAATGTTGCGTATTTAACAAACCATTTTATACAACATATAAATTAATGTTTGCATCCAAAGGATGATCCGTTTATCATTTATATGATATTTGAAAATGTAGAAATGAAAGTGCTCTATTACGGACTGCATTTTGTTCAAGGTAAGGTATGTTTCAAAACGTGTTAGCCTCCCCCCCAAAGGAATTCTGGATGCGCTTCTACGGGACAGTATGAGGGGGTGAGCGCCGGCGTGATCAAAAATAAAATATGCCAGAAGTAATGCTTGTTCATATCTTCATATAAATTATATATTGGAAAACGGACTTAACCTCCCCCTTTATTAAACTTAGCCTATATGAGCCACTATTATTTTTCCTGCTGTAAACAAATGCGCGTCTCCGCTGCAGCACACCTTTCGAGAGTATGGAAATAGTTCATTACTGCACTGCATATATTATCTCCCATTGTGTACTTCAAATAATAAAGACGGTGAATGATAGTATTTTAATAATCGTTTCATTTAAATGCAACTTAAATAACTAGCTTCTATTTATAATCATGGCCATGCAGCCATCTTGTATTCCCGCGTTGTTTATTGGAGGGATGCAACAATCGTGCTTATCAGTATTCAGTATTGTTTACGTTATGATAACGGCTGAGAGTGTAGCAGGTCGGAACAATGCAATTAAAAATAGAAATGGCGAGCCCTTAAAAGTGGTGCAAAAACGATGGTTTTGAATGGGTTCAACTTTTTGTTTGAATGTTATAATACCCTTGCTTTTAAGGACGTCATTAAATTAAGATCGGAAGCAATTGGTGTGTCTGAATGCTTTGCGACCAACTCAACTAAACTCCGGTCTGGTAGGCTCATGGTGAGCCAAGTAGTGTTTCTGTGTACCTACCCTTGGAAGGGCTTTACCACAGGGATGGTAGAATTGTTGTAGGGTGGTGGGTGTGGTTTTTAAGGTGATGGTGTGATAGGAGGTAGCTCTATATGTTTATAGGCTCCTCAGCGGCTGCCGTTTCAGCAGCAGCATCCATCTGCTGCTCCGCTGGTGTTTGTTGTTCCAAATGGATTATGGTTTGAATTTAGAGTGACCACTCCCATAGGGAGGGGGAGTACTTTGTGTCAGCATTATGTTGTTGGTAGGTTTAATGCTTTCGTTACCGTGGGTGCCCACAAGCCATGCGGGGAACCCGGGAGTGTCGGTAGCGACGTTCATTAGGTAAGTAGTCCCCCAGGGATCTGACAAGGGCGTTCTCATGATGGGCCAATCTGGCATAGACATTTTGAGCTCGGCGACTAATCACACCCTCCATGTATGGGAGGGCCGAGATTTCGTGTAGTAACCTCACTGGAAAACGACTGCAGACAGAATAGATGGACCTAAGTCCCCTGTTCTACATCCGCTGCAACCAGAGAAGCCAGGAGTCTGCTGCCATGCCCCACACCTCGCAGTGATAGAGCATCAGAGGTAGTATAAGTGCTTTATAAATGCGTAGCTTTAGGTGGACCGGCAGGGTGGAAGCCAGAACCGGGTATAAGGCGACTACCGCCCCCTTAGCCGTGTTCATTGTTCCCCGCACGTGTTCGCGAAAAGTTGGACCCTTATCTAGAGTGACGCCGACGTTCCCCACTCTATCCTTTGGCCCTGATAAGTGAATGTTGGCAAGTCTGCAGTGGGGATTCGTCTCCTGGTGAACAGGACAGCATGGCTTTTGCCCGGTTACGACCAAGTTGTAGACAAGCCGGTTATAAACCTGGAAGACAACTCGAAAGATATTACTACTTCTGATTCCGAGCTACATGTCGCGCTAGTATTCGAGGACTCCTGATTCCGATTAATGCCCAATTTACAAATGAGTGGCACTGATGAACAGGAGAGTCATTTAGGGGGCAATTGCCCCCCAAGTAACTAGAAATAATTAGGTTGCTGGTTAGTACTGCTAGGTCAACAGAAAAAAATGTCACCAGTATTTTTAATACAAATATTTCACATTTAAGAAATATAAGATTTTTGGGATAAAGTGTATCATTAGGAAATCACATGAAAATTCGGGAAACTGCTTAAAGGAAAAACGTTTGATTCGACGTCTTGTCCCGTCTGATGTCAATTCTGTAGGCACCAAGCAAGCAGATCATGAGAAGGTCCCAACAGCTCACCCGCTAAAGTCACAGATGTTTCGAATTTGCTGGAACTTGGTAGTGCCAAGAGGAGTCCACTTGGGTAGTGCTCCGTGCTCAGTTGAATCACGATTCCGCTTGTGATATATAGTAAGTTACTGGATATCTTTAATCCCCTACTTCTATAAGTTTCACTTAGTTCAAGTGTGTGTGTGTGTGTGTGTGTGTGTGTGTGTGTGTGTGTTTCTCGGTCCCTCTCTCTCAAAATGAAGAGGAATCACAAAAATATCCTGGACTTTTTTAAAAGGACAAAAACATCGAAAGGGGAAGAGTCAGACTCAAATAACGTATCAGGTATTAACCCTCCAGTATCAGAACCATCCACATCTTTAGATCTCATTTCGCTATCGTATATTTTTTTATATATCTCTGGCTATATGTTAAAAGATCTTATCCGCCAAATCACAATTTTTTTCAGGAGAGACAATAAACTGTTTTATCCTTGTCGGTCTGTAATATCAATTTGAAATTGGGGGATTAATAGTGTTTATAGGAGTAGAAAATAAATCCGCCATATATCATATAAAATATGCACAATTTCATTAACATGGTTCTTAAGATGTTTTGTTGGACTTGCTATTTTTACCTTATCAGATAAGAGATACTTGCTAATCATAACAAAACAAATTGATTGCTGTAAACTTATCACTGTTCATAATTCCATTGTGTTTAAACAGTATTACACCATAATATAATTATTACAAAATCCTGTATTGAAATTAAGTAAAAAAAGTCGATTATCTTATCTTCCATTGCAAAGAATACAAACCGAAAGCAATATCTTGGTAACCATCAGTTTCGTCTTCCAAATTGTCAATATGAGCCACTTGGGAACACAAAATATGTTAAGTTGGAATTGGGCAAGTGTTAACATGATTTGTTGGTCACTAAAATAATATTTTAAACAGTTAAGCTAAATTGTAAACTTCGTTTTCTCTGTAACTGTTAGTCACTTACGATGTTTTGCCAAGAAGTATGTCTAGGTTTTCCGTATTCATTACGATAAAAAACGCCTTTCCCAAAAAAATGGCGGGTAAGATGTTCTGCCGGTTAGCCATCGATATTTTACTTTAATAAAAATGCATATCATGTAAAACAATTCTAAAAGCGACAGGTTAACGTTAACAATAGGATTTGAATATGTAACAACGACATGGTGGCGGGCTGAGGGCAACCCGAAGGTGTGTTAGGTGTGTACCTGCCCTAATTAGGGCTTAACCACGTAGTGACGGGATGTGGGGTTTATAGGGTGATTGGTGAAATTTAAGTATGGGAGTGAAAGGAGGTAGCAAGTTTTGCTCAACGGTTGCTCGTCATGGTGCAACGGCCCTTATGCACCGCTGGTGTTAAGCAACTTTTCAAACTTTTATGTAGGGGTTGTAATTTTGAAAATCCAAGCTACTCTTGGAAGGATTATATAGCTCAGCCTTAGCTGCTGTTGGAGGTGTTCCGTTGTTACCGGATGTGCCCGCATACCATGCGGGGAAGCCTCAAGCGGTATCTGGGGTTATAATCCCCAAGAGAGCGAACGAGGGTGCTCCGATTGTGTGGCAATTGCTCGTAAAATTTGCGACCCGGCACCTAATTTCAACCTCCACGTAGGGAAGAGAAGAGGCTTCGTGAAGCAGTCTCACGGGAAAGGAGCGGTATACAAAATAGATAGCCCGAAGGCCCCTATTCTGCACCCATTGCAGAAGCAACAGACTGGAGTCTGCGGCCATGCCCCAGATCTCGCAGGCGTAGAGTAGGGCGGGGATTATAAGCGCTCGAAAAAGGCGTATCTTAAGCGCGACAGGCATCCCCGACCTCAGCATGGGGTACAATGAAGCCGTATCCCCAGTGGCCCGATGCGCGAGGTCCCGGATGTGTCCCTCGAAGGCTAGGCCTCTATCTAGCTTAACTCCCAAGTAGGCGATGGCATTCGTCCATTCTATCCTTCTCCTGAGATAGATGGATGTGGGGAAGTTTGCGGGAAGCGGCGCTTGGTAAAGAGAATGGCGTGGCTTTTTGCCTGATTTATGGATAACCGCCAACCCTGCACCACTCTTGGAGGAGGTGGAGGTGTGTCTGAATGGGGTTGAAGGCTCTGCATGGGTTTTTATCTGTTGAATATGTAGGTTTTTGTTAATTCCATTTATACCCCGCCTTTAGCTATAATGGTCTTATCGGCGGCCTTTCCATTGCAACATATTATTGCCTAGTATTAACTCGTATTCGTTTGTCGCTGGATTTCTGGTAAACTTGGGTTTTATTCATTAGATCAGGCACACGTTCACACACTCATTCATACTTCTAGACTCTGGGGAGGATAGGGAATAATCTGGCTAGAGAAAAATTCCCAACCCCCAGCCGGGAATCGAACCAGAGACCCCTCACACAGTAGGCAGGTGCTCTACCGACTGAGCTACGTGGCCAGCCTGTAAGTATTGGTTCGCTCCTGAAACGCGCTTTTTTTTTTAGAAATTCGTATCTCAACTAAAATAAGTTGAAAAGTCACCAATCACTAAATAAGTTACAGGAAAACTACAATATGCTACCGTCAAACCTGTCTAAAACGGCCACCTTCACTTAGCGATCACCTCAATAAATGGTTATTTTTCTTTGGAATCGATTAATTTTTCCATAAAGCCTGTATTAATATCCTCTCCCTTAAACGAACTACTTACAATGCGTTCAGTGGCCACACAAGTTTTCCGAAGATGACCTGAATTAAACCGCCAGTCATTTTTTTTAGTACGAATTGTTTTTCACCCTGAAACCGCTTCAAAGGCCTGCCTTCTTTGATTCTTGGAAGTTGTTTTACAAGCAGGATCGTCCGTGTCCCTTTTCTCCACACGAGGTCAACACGTGGTTGTCACTCACGTAAAATCAGAGTTGCTACTGGTCTTCAAGAACAAGGAATGACCGTTTCCCTATTCTAGGGTGTGAAGAATGATTTATGACAGTCATTAGTTGTGGGTGGGGTGCGTGCTTTTCTTTTGTGAAGCAGCTGCACTCATGTTTACTAATTCGTTCGGTCAGTGAATGTGTAAGGAAGGTCATATTATGTGATAAATAGGGGACAAGATTTTTATACAAACGCACGTTTCTTCTCTGCTGTCAGGGAAGACAGGTATCGGACGAGTTAACTACTAAATTTCCAGCAATTTATTTAATTTTTTTATTTTTTATTTTTTTGCATATAAGCATAATATTTCAGAATTCAGCAGTTTGTAAATTATGCTACATATAAAGCTAATTACGTAATCTTACATTGAAAGCAGTTGTCTGCATACGTACAATTTATCGCAAGATGAAGAAGCCAGCTTGAAATGTAATTTAACGTATAATGCTGATTTGGAACTCTTTTAACACAATTACTTAAGCGCTAACCACCGCGTAGACGACGAAGGAACCATTTGCATGGGATCCTACCATCATTAATCAGCTGTACATTTCCAGACATGATTCTCTTCTGAGTGCAGATCTGCGAAACCAATAATTAAGTTACTCTAAGCATATAATCTATATTACAGGGTAGTTCTTCCGATGCATGAGGGGGGGGGGGCAAATAAATGAATGGAATGAAAAATTTGACAACACCAGGGATATCATTTTTCATAAAAGTAGAGACAGGGTGTTTCGCATCACGAAGATTTGAATATTAATGAGAATAGAACACCTAGCATGTCCATAACTTGTTCTTTTAGCTTTTAATAAAATAACTTTGATAATTACTGCAGTACATTTTGTTCTATGAGGCTGCAAAATTGGATTTCCTGGCAGAGAAGAGGAAGGCGACTCATTATTTAAAAATTCGCTCCTTAAACGATCAATGCAATGAATGCCTACGAAAACCGCTAACTCAATACCAGTAATTGCATCTTTGGGCTAAAATACTGGCAAGTTCTTCAATTTTGGCTGTCCTAGAGCAATCACAGCAGAGTTCCTTCTGTGAAACACAGTGTTTCTGTGAATCTGCGTACTTCCTTAAAGCCGCCTTATGAGCCCTAATTTTAATTTTGCACACTTTACCAATGCTTTGTCATCGCCATCTCTCACCCGTAAGCCACTTCGAAAACAAAGGATCATTTAGCCAAGCCCTATTAAATGTTTTGCCACTTTTCTCCCATTTTGTACAGAAAAGATGTAGTGCAGCAGTTCTTAAATTAGTTCACTGACAAGAGTCACGCCACCGAAAATACTGAAGTATATGTTGAACTACTACTCAGAAACCTATAAAAAGAACTGAGTAAACAAGTGTGAGTGAACAACCAGACAAGCAGATTAATCCCTCGAGCGTAAATAATAACAAAGGCACGTGTGACAATCGCTGGAAAGTAAAACATTCTTCAGCACTCGATGTAAAAGAGCATAGTTGAGTACCTAACATTCTTCAGCACTCGATGTAAAAGAGCATAATTGAGTACCTCTCTACATGAGGATGACTCGCGTTACCGCCGAGTTAAACATGATTGTGTCAATCTCTTTTAATGAAAACCGATCTGTTGACGCGTAAAGGATGGCTTGTAGTAACAAGAACCTTATTAAAATTAACTCGAACTCATAGGCTAAAATACTACAATGCATAATTAGCTAAAAAGTAGTAAAGTATATTTTTGAGTAACCCAAAAAGTCAAGTATCCCAACTGTAAAATTCAGTAGCCATATCAAATTAAGAGAGTCCAATTTGCTACTTTTCACCTAATCTGCGAGTAAGCACTAGCGGTATGACACTCTCTTACTAGATAGTGTGAAAATCGCCTCAAAGTGGAGTTAGCATCACAGGGTCAATCCAAGTAAGGTTAGCCAACACATAGAAACAAACAAGTA
Organism: Deroplatys truncata; assembly: GCA_030765065.1. NCBI lineage: Eukaryota > Metazoa > Arthropoda > Insecta > Mantodea > Mantidae > Deroplatys > Deroplatys truncata. The sequence continues at coordinate 97,190,418 of CM060990.1, read as the reverse complement.
ACCAAGAGCATTTTTTTTTGGCCACAGTTAGAACATAAATACGACCTTGTTTCACTACACAGCCATACAGCGACAATACACAGCTGAAAATCAGTTCATTTTAAATATGTAATGTGCATTATACCAGGTGAATCAGCTGTTCCTAGGTATTATATTCGTATCTATGCAACCCGCAGTTTATAGTCTATGTCAACGGTGGCGAAAACGACTTCCTTCCGCGAGTCACCAAATATCCAACACGCACTGCAACACTCAGCAGCATGTGAAAATCAAACGGACGGTTGTAGAGGGAACGTGCGCCTGCGAGTCAAAATGACTCGCGAGGAGTCACGTTTTCGCCACCTCTGGTCTATGTGAAAACATTGACGCTTTTTAGCAAACTGTTATTGTAGGTTTGCCCTTGTATTTGGTACTATACGCAATCCCCATTAATGCTTAAAGGCCTGAATGAGAACCAAAGAGCTGCGAAAGCCTTAACTACGTGGGTTCTGGCCGAGTGGTTTAGCTGCCGGAATGTGGTAAAACAAAGGTTAGCTTCGGAGGTTCGAATCTGACACAAACATAAAATTGTTTTCGTTCTTTTTTTTTCTCTCCTTGTGTTTATTTTCTGTATTTTAATGTACTAATTTATTTATTTTTGTCACTGGCTCTCCTGTGAGCCAAAGACATAAGAATTACAATCAGATAATTGTGTATCATGTTTACCCTAATAATCTGTACCGTATCTGGTGTTGTAAACCGTGTTACGTAGTTAGCTTTCATTTTCTTGGGTGCATATCCACGATATTAAATATACTAGGTTTTGTTTCATGTCTAAACCTCATGTTTCACCTCTTCTATTGACAAAGGAGTTGTAAATGTGTTATGTTCACGGGTAAAAAGAATAATAAATTGTTAAACAGCGTGGATTTCATCAAGGAAGTAAATGTTCAAAATGACGAGCCCCTTCATCAATGCACATTTGTGTACGTTGCCAGAGAGAGCTTCTTGCATGCTGTAACATGCGCGGTGTAATCTGCCTGCTTTCTTCACGTATGATGTGGGCTTTGCGGTTCTTCTTCTTTGCGGTGGAAAACATGACGATTATTCTATTTTGTGCACACTTATAATGTTATCAAAAATATTATTTATATCATAATATCAAATTATAGGTCCAAAGAGATAAAACAAAAGGCAATAAAAAGTTTGAAATTCACCCGAAGGATTTGAACCCGATTTAAAGTGGCACAGTGTTAAAGCAACCACGATAATACCATTCGGCCAATGTTACCTTGCGAGCTGAGGTTCCTATACGAATTAGCAATCGCAGAACTAGACCCCACCTCGAATCTTTACACGCTTTTTGCAGCGTCATACAGTGTTTTGAGCTCGGTTTGGTAGTTTTAATTTAAACAAGTAAACTGCATCAGTCATTACAATTACTGTATGATCTGAAATACACCATAGTTTGTGAAATAAGAGAAATTATGTCTCTAATACTGAGCATTTTTTTGACAAGGATGTACATTGACTAACGGCTTAAATCCAATTGGTCGCACCGCGTAGATCTGCCATTTTGTTTTCAAATGGTTTTGTTAACCGATGCATGTGATAGGTTGTTCCTTCAGGGGCGTTTTCAAAGGGGTGCATGGATGTATGCTAAAGAATAAAAGTTTGTAAAATTGGCTAAAATTGGTACTGCAGTCCCCAGTGCCAGCGTGGGATGTTTTTTTCATCGGCACACATAGCGATTGCATTCTGTCCCGTAAAACTTATGCACTGAATTATGTATCCCTCCTCTAGAAAGTGTTATGCAAATCAGCCATTGGAAGGCATTCGAGAAAGGCGTAAGTCACATATGCCGCTTAGCACGTTGCATAAATTCAAAAATAGGCGCAGCTGACTCACCTGGTATATTAAATAATAATTCCTTTTTTTATTTTAAGCCGGAAACATAGAGATAAATATCTGAGCCTCAAGCAACAACTCAACTTAGCAGTGGGTGTGATCCATTGGAATCACCTGTTCAACCTGTCACACATTTTCGTTAGACCAATGGTAGGTTTTCTGCTCAATATTACAGTATTCACCAGTGGATAGGATATTCAAAACCGAAGATGCTGTATATTGCTTCTGTTGCCATTTGTATTCCCTATCATAAGTTCGACAGGGGGAAATATTCGGGAACCACACATTTATCGACAAAGGATTCAGTAAATGGAGGGATGTTTCAGCTCTTTTCCAACAACACGAAAAAAGTGAAAGGCACAGAATATCAATGACCACCTGGGCTGAGCGAAAAAGTCGAAGTTCAATGCCAATGTCAGTGGCATCTGTTAGATAGTGAAAGAACAGCGGAAATCGAAGAAAACCGAAATCACGTGAAGACACTTTTAAAAGTGATCAGTTTTCTGGATCGGCAAGGCCTAGGATTCAGAGGTAGCGACGAGTCAAACGACTCTTTGAATAAAGGGAATTTTTTGGAAAATGCTGGAAGTGCTTTCTGAAGATAACCCAAAATTGAAAGAAAAAATGAGTCGTCGATATGGACATTACACCTTCCAGAGTTCCAGAATGATTTGAAAGACGAGTTTTCTTCCAGAATTATAAGGAATATAATTGAAGATGTACAAGAATCCGGCTTCCACTCAATCTTGCTTGACGAAACCAAGGGCTTTTCTAAGGAAAAACAATTGGCTCTTCTAATTAGATATGTAGACGGCAAGGATTGGAAAGTGAAAGAGAGACCAATAGGTTTACATCATCTTAAAGTCTGCGGCGCAGAGAATATTGCAAGTGAACTCTTTTCCATTCTTTCAGAGAAAGGACCGGACATTAAAATTAGTGTTGGTCAATGTTATGATGGAGCGAAGGTGATGAGTGACTGGGTAAGTGGAGTCCAAGCTCTAGGGTGAGAGATCACGCACCTCATGCGTTATACTTCCACTACCATGCCCATCGTCTCAATCTAGTGTTAGTACATTCATTGGGGTTTGTTGAGGAAGCTAAAGACTTTCTCTCTACCCTTCAAACTATCTACTGCTTCATATCAAACAGTTCTCCACGACACGAGTTATTCTTGGAAGCTCATAGAAAACTGGAACAACCTATTTTGCGTTTAAAACGACTTCTCCCTACGCGGTTGTTTAATTGCTTTTGTGCAGTGAACACGATTTTAAAAACTTTCCAGTTGATTTTGTTTGCGCTCGATGAGTTGAAGAAAGACAGAGCTGAAAGTATTGGCACCCGAACTCAAATGGAACAACCGTGCTTCATATTTCTCCTTTTTTCGATGGAGCACATATTAGGCATAACGCATTCCCTCTCGCAACAACTTCAATCCGAGCATTTAGATCTGTTGGCAGCTGGGTGCTTGGTAAAAAGCACAAAGAAGAGTTGGTTAGAATAAGGAGTGATGAGACCTATGAAAAATTAGTGGAAAACGCAGTCGCTGGCCAAAAACAGCAACATAGAATGGACTATGAAAAAACGACAAAGGACTATAACCTCAAGTCTATCAGATAGTGTGATCTTCACTTAGCTAGGACAAACTAAAATTAACACAAAGTCCTTATACTTTTATGTGCCGGACACAATTATGCACGAGTTTGACCACCGATTCTCGGATAATTTGGACATTATGGAATCGACATGTGCACTTCAAAAGGGAGACGTTAGTTTCCTGGATGTTAAAATGTTGAAACCGTTAATTAATAAGTATCAGGCTTTACTTAATGTTGACCTTCTAGAAAAGCAACTTCCTTTAGCAAGAAATTATCAAGTTATTTATCATTTCGCTTGCTCAGCGGTAGCGGTGTAGCGGAGTAAGAAAAGTAAGAAAACAATATTACCACTGCATTTTACAGGTCATATCCTTCATTTAGGAAGAAACATGATTTTTATGTTTCGTTTCTCTTTAAGGGGAAGAGAACAAGCTCCACCATGCGAACGCCAAACGTCAAGCAAGAAGTGATACCTATTACGTGCATCGTTTGTGTTAGGAACCATTCTCGAGCCGGAAGGATTATACTATGTATCACTTAAGACATTTAGCAAGCGCTGGCTTGGCTTGGCACTGTTTGTTTACACGGAAGCAGCCTACACTCCCTAACACAGGGATAGTTGCCACGTTGGTCGCAAGTAAACAACGCTGGAGATTTATGTCCCAGTGGGCGGCGAGGCTCGATTGATGTAGCCGACTATTGCTGCTCTCTGTTAAGACACTAATCACTAAGGCTGGGATTTTTATGACCTAAATGCCATAAACCTGGAATGTTCCAGCACTCCAGAGTGATGTTGGAATGTACATATATCCATTTTATATTATAAATTGATTGCAAAACTCCACACAGTACTCGTAATTACTGGTTAGTTAAAGAGGAAAATTATAATTTAATACCACATTCAAGAATGAAACGTGTATTTTTGCATTAAAACTTAAAGATATGCATTTTCCCCTGGAATGTACATTAATATGCATTGTCAAACACTGCTCAAATTGTCTGTGAGAGTGGAATTTACAAAGCAAATCTTTTCCGCGTATCTTTAAATATTCTTATATAAAAATAAAAAACATTTCGCACATAAATCAGGGCTCTAATCATCATCAAATCACTTAACAAAGCTAGCAACTGTTAGGGCCATATCAACGTCGCGGTGGTGCTGGAATTTTGTCCCACGAGAGTTCTTTTACATGAGTGTGTTGCATTTAACCACATCTACACGTCATCGTCCATGGAACGCGCAAACTTGAGCACAGCGAAACAACTGTGAATAAACTGTGCTACACAGGGCGACTTTTTGTGAACAGCGGCTTTGTTAAATTACAATAGTTACCGCACTGGAGGCGGCGCCATGGCCGAGTGGTTAGGATACGATAGGACTAGGAGCGAAGGGGGACTTAGCACCTCGACGTACGCAGATCTTTTGTACCTAGGTCCCTGACGAGGCGCCCCCGGAAGGGAGGAATGAGGTGAGGGGAGACAAGAGGGCGACCAGACCAGGAGGCACGACAGGCAGATGGCAAGGTTCCTACCGTGTATAGATTTAAACTCCCCGGATGGCAGCTGGTGCAGCCGGCTCCCCACCCCCCTCTGGGCTTACACATCCCTGGGGGCCCGGAACCCGGAGACCGCTCCCATTCCGGGAACGAAGGTTTACTCAGAGCATCCTTTTCCTCTGTCATGCACACGCCGAGACCCGCCGCCGACACTTGCCATCCTTAAAAGACCAAGCAGATGAAAGGTGAAGTGAAATGAGAATGGAGGTGAAATGGAGGGACAGGAAATTCGTGGGATGAAATTATCCTTCCCAGCATTCGCATAGCGACCCGGAGAAACCCCCGAAAAACCGCACGGGTCAGGATGGTCGGCCGTGGGAATTGAACCCATGGCCTCCCGAATGCAGGCCACATAGTTACCGCCTGAGCCATCCGCGACCGAGTGGTTAGACCGCTCGCCTCCCACCAGGGCGGCCCGAGTTCGATCCCTGGGGCCCGCACGTGGGATTTGTGGTGGACGAAGCGGCGTTTAGGCGGATTTTCTCCGGTTTACCCAACCATTCATTCCACCAATTGCTCCATCACATTTCCTTTCATCCATTTCGCCTTCATTTCAAATCACGTTCTTCCTCACTCTCATACGTGGCTATGAGCCAATCACCCGTTCCGGGTTATCATTCTGATTCAATGTCCGTCTGCTCAACAGGCCTCGGTCCCTAGGCGCTACATACGAGGAGGGTAAGCCGACAAAGTAAGTTACTGCAGTGGCTGTTTGCTGGTAACATCACATAAGATGTACCAGTATTATTTATTTAACTGGAAGTACGTATGGTAATTATGTCCCCGCCGAAGACGAAATGTATGACTACACTCTTTTCCTACAAACACTAAAAAGATTTATTTTTGTTATTAACTTCATCATTTTGTCCATTTAGAGCAAGTTCAGTGTGTTAGAACTTTAAAATGTTTAGTGACATAACAATTACAACAAATGGAAAAACTTCCGCCCTCTGTTAACCAGGAAAAATGCTAATCAGTTGGGGAATTTAAAGTCGTATCGGCATGTTCCCATGGTAGCTCAGTGTCTAGAGCAACCGGACGAAAACCGAGAGATCCGTGGTCCAAATTCCGGCGATGGCATTGAATTTCAGTCGTTTGATTCTACCTTTTCAATTAGAACAAATGTTCTAGAAACTGTAATTTATTTAATTCATCCAAATCAGTACACAGAATGGTATAAATTCATTTATACATCGATAGAAATGCTATACAAGCTGAAAAAGTAGCTATAAGAATGAGATAATTTAGAAATTAATTAAAAATACTCGTATAAGTTTGTTCCATGTTCTGGTTTAAAGAATTTTAAAAACCAAGTCAAGAGAATTGCTTTTGAAGCAAATCTAACGAAACTGTAGCATTAACTGTTTTGAGCTCTCACATTATATGAAACTTATAGCGAACGAAGTGGATTCCACAGCCTTGACACGAAAAGGACAAGAACAATAACCTGACTGTGCACGCTTATTAATACGAAAAACTACCTGTCTCGTCCCTACATTAGGACATGAATGATATTCATAACTGTAATGGTACTTGCTTTCCTGAAAACCGCCAGCCCTCCACCCACAAGCAACCCATTCCAGCCTAACCATCGAATAAATGTGATTTTTTCCCAATAGTGTGAATAAAGGATGTACATGCATAGTTACTCTTGTTTCTCATTTGTATAGAAATTCCTGATGTTTTAAAAATGTAAAAATTCAATGTATAAACTCTTTATATGCTCGATGCAAATCCAAGAAAATTACTAAATAGACACAAAGGGCAAGAAAATGACAAGTAATGACGTTAAATCGAAAGAAGTCCTAAAATAGAAAATGGTATAAAATGACCAAAAGTTACGTAATAAACATACATTTTCATAGTCTAGGATTCATGATTAGGATTTATGTACACGTAAGCTTTGACTATGTTCCAACAATATGTCATCAGAATCCGGACCTCTGTTATTACTTTATAATACTATAGAATATGACGCAGTTAACTAAATAGCAACATTTGGAATTTCTTTACCTCAGATGCAACTATAAATGTTTTATGAAAACGTGTAGTAGGTACTAATTAGTATGTTGCCGTTGAAACATTAAGTACTACTAGCTTTAAACATAAACCAGAAAAAAATATCTGATGTGTATCATTCACATGACTTTCTCTACCCTCTGTCGCTTATTAGTGGGTATACAAATAATTATTCTTATGAAAGTTTATTTTCCTATCTACTTCATTTTAATCGAGATAAAACTTTCCGGAAATAGCTTCAGTACACGTTTCGTTATAGATACAAAGGGAATAGTGGCTGGCCCCGTAGCTCAGTCGGTAGAGCAACTGCCTGCTGGGCGAGGGGTCCCGGGTTCGATTCCCGGCTGGGGTGGGTAGGAACTTTTCTCTAGCCAAGATTAATTCCTATCCTCCCCACAGTCTGGAAGTATGAATGAGAGTGCGAATGTGTGTATAATCTAATGATTAAAAACCAAATGTGCAAGAAACCCAACGGCAAGAGTTACACGAGCTAACACTATTGCCAATAGGCAATCAGTTCCAAAGGAAAGACCGCCGATTAGACCAATGCAGTTAAATGGAACTAAAAAAAATAGCGATAGCCGTATGTATAAGAACAGGGTGCTATACGCTGGCCTTAAAATTCCATACTCTTTCCATGACATCATGAGAAACAATTGAAAATAGACAGGACTTTAAAAGAAGGGCTAGGTATTGAACATTTCGAACCATTAATAACGAGTATCTCGGAAATCACTGATGCCACAAAAAAATATGACAAATTGTGTGTTTTAAAGAGATTTACATTTTTTGTGCAGTACGTTTTCATGTAACGCTTAATGTTTACCAGCTTTACACGATTATACAAAAGTCCTACGGAATGAAGACTTCACAGATTATTTCCAGGAAATTAAGTATAATACAGATACATTTTATTTTTCATGTAAATATCTTCTAAATATGGTACTTTAAAATCAATAGTGTCATTCTTCAGAAAATAAAAAATTTCGAAAACTGTTCCATCTAAAGAGTAGGTGGGGGGATTTTCGTGAAACTTTCGTGTCGCATCTCTGGAAGCTGCTGAACCTCAATACCACGTTTAGTATTTATCCGACTTTTCGTTTTTGAGTTATGCCGTTCAGACACAGACACACGAACCTTTTCTTTAAGTTTTTTTTATTCAAGTAGCCTCAAATCATGTATTTCTGGTGAAATCTCGGTATCGAAATTTTGAGTGGAATGCAATACCTTGTCTACCTACTATGTACATACGTGATAGAGAAAGTAAAAACTGCTGTAAGCCTGTGCGACGTAGGAGGGATCTGGTAGAATGTGATAGACCGGACGCGGAGAAGCGATTAAAAGTTGAAAAAAATCTGTGTTGCATTCACATGACTTTCTCTACCGCTATCCTTTATTAGTGGGCATACAAATTATTCTTACGAAAGTTTATTTTCCTATCAACTTCATTTTAATCGAGATAAACCTTTCCAGAAATAGCTGCAATACACATTTCGTTAGAGATATGGAAATAGCAATAGTCAAATGTACGAGAACTGAACGCAAGACGCTGGTCATAAAACTCCATACTCTTCCCATGACAATGGAGAAACAACTGAATTGACGGGGCTTCTAAAGGTATGGCTAAGTATTGAACAATTCGAGCCATTAATAATGGATATCTCGGGAATGGCTGATGGCACAAAAAAGGTTATTTGAAATAAATTGTGTGTTTTTAAAGAGATCTACATTTCTTGTGTAGTACGTTTTCGTCTATCGCTTAACGTTTACCAGTTATACAAGATTATATAAAATTCCTTCCGAATGAAGACTTCACAGCATATTCCCAAAAAATTCAAGATAGACATTATTTGTCATGTAAAGTATCTTTAATATGCGGTATTTTAATCAAAATCGTCAAAACCATTTTTCAGAAAATAAAAAATTTCGAAAAATGTTCCATGTAAAGCGTAGTTTGGAGTGGGGGATACTCTTGAAAATCTTCGTGTCGCATCTCTAGAAGGTGCTGAACTTAAATACTAAGTTTGGTATTTATTCGACTTTTCGTTTTTGAGTTATGCTGTTAAAGGCACACAGACACATACCTTTTTATTTTAAAAAAAAATTTTATTCAGGGGGCCTCAAAACATGTATTTCCGGTGAAATCTCGGCCTCGAATTTTTGGGTGAATGCAGTACCTTCCCTACCTACTAGGCACGTGGCAGAGAAAGTAAAAACGCATTATATTATAACTGAACGCTACCTGAATCTTTCTAAACCTCACCAACTCATTGTTTATCCACCTCACTTCTGATGGTTCAGTAGCATCCATTCTATTAACATTAAGCATGAATATACCGAGCGAGATGGCCCCACGGTAACGTTGAGGCTCGCATTCGGGAAGTCTGCGGTTCAAATCCCGCCAGGACCGCCCTATCAGAATGCCGTTTTTTCTTGTTTTCCTCAATCCTCATAACTGACAAATGCCGGGGAGGTGTCTGGAATTTTCCTTCGCACAAAAAAATTCCTTTCCCAAATATTTCTTTGCCTGTAACATAAGCGTCCACCTCCTGTAATGCCGTATGTAGTATGAACGGGCGTTAAACACTACTAAATATATGAATATTTAAAGAGGTTACATTCCTTTTAACCAGTTATCACAAGACCGCGGTTCTTTTAAGTTAAACCCAATTTATTCCCGTGTGCCTAGTTGCAGACAAAAGTCTACTTATACGTTTAATGATTAACTGAACTACACTTAATTTTATTGTACCTAAACAGCCTATTGTGACAGCCTTTTGTTCTTTTTTTTAACCAAACTTACCTTTGAAAATCCTAAAAATAAACCTACTTCGTTTAATACAACATAAAATGCACAGTTTTATTTAAAATGGAATCTTATTTTCAAAGCATTAGAATTTCTTCCAACAATCTACGAGAATATTCTTAGAGGAGGTTAAAAAGAAAACTAATGGGGCACCAGAAGAAGTGCAATAAAAAGTGAGCGCAAAAATGCAGTGTGTTGCAGAAGATGAACGGCTTGGACTTGTGCGCAACAGCTAACATTCTTATGGGAAAATCCAGGTCACTTAATTGAGCATTGCTGTCCAATTTGTGCTGAAAGTTAAGTACGCCCCGGTCACATCCGTTCATTAGAACATTCTGTTTCCATCATATAAACTAATATTGACTGAAAAACGCCATAGTTTTCCTTGCAAAACTTGGAAAAGGTTTTGCGATATGTCGCAAAGCCAACTATGGACTGAAACCACTGGTTATTCCACGGTTGTAAAATTAATATACTGTATTTAAGCATAGGCCTATGTGTGTTCTATATTTTACTCTTAGCTTGGAAAAAGCAGAATGTATTTAAGGAGCAGTTTGAACTTTAAATATTCTAAATTACTATGTTGTGCAACTGCACAATTATCATTTTGTTTTTAAATGAACCATAATACGCTCATTTTTAACACTGCATTTTTTTTATTATTATATTTACTGTTTAGAGCTTACTTTAGGTTTTGTATAGGCTAAAATTGACTTTTACGGTCTGAAAGTCCACAGTTATCATTAAACGTGGTCTTAAACCAAGAGTCATCTGCGACCTCTTGAATTTCGTGAACAACTAGGTGCACCTTCTTCTGTATTTGCTTAATGTCTCTGCTGCAAAATGCATTTATATTAACTTATGAGTTTAAAATTAACTAAACCGAATATACATAAAAAAACTATGTTATCAATTTTACGCTATAGGTCTCGGATAATTCACGCGATCCTGTCTGAGGTAATGTTTGAGAAAATATGTTTCTAACTGATGTACCTATTTTATCTATGTAAATGCAAGTTTCTGTACTGCAGAACTCCTTCAGCGTAACATTTGGAACAAAGTCTTGTTACAATCAACTATAGTACAAATAAATTCCCTTGAAATTGCACATTAAATGATACTGGTGTGCACTTTGCTCTCGCTTCATATTATCAGTAATTTATTTAGGTGGTAGCGAAGGGGAAGGGTGGTGCTGCGACTACGGCGAAGGTGTAGTTGAGGACATCTAACGACCGCAAGAAGAAATGCTTCTCCATACGTTACGTCATTCAAAAGAACGCGGAAAATGACTCATATTGTGCAGATTTTTCAGTGTTGAGGTTGTGTTTTGTAGTGTGTTATTATTGGCGTAATTAAATGGAAGGAAGCTTTAATAATAGCAAGATCAAGCGTACGTATTATTTATTAAAATATATCCTTATTGACAAGTGCGGAAAATCGCCTTATAATGGACAAGACGTATTATGCTATAGGGCTATTTTGTGGAAAGCGCTGTCACTGAACATTCGTGAAATGTTCTCTACGTAGAACTGAAGTCATCAACTTACGGACATTCACACGGAATGCCCCCAGAAATAATATTGGAATCCTCGACATGTGTGTTTGATTCCATAAACATCTCTTACAACAGAACACTCTAGCGGAAGTGTTATTAATTAGTAAAAATACAGTTTGGTCGTTTACAGGAGAAGAAATTATATGGTGATACAAGTGCATAAGTTCATAGTTTGCAGTTGGGCGGGATCTACCATATTTGTTACCATGTTATGTCGTAATTCATGCAATACTGCGGGGGAAAAGTAAATGGATGTGCTATTCCTGACAAAATACATCTCAATTACTGAAGCTGTACTATGCTTGCCTCCCCATTTGGTATTTACTATTCTTACTAAATCCTTAACTATCTTGGCTCTAAGTTCTCTCCCTGCCTTACACATAACTATGGCATGTTATCATGCACTTAGAAGAATAAACACTATTCCTACTAGCACAATAAATGAAAATAAAACACATTTTCAAATCTACTGAAAGGTTATAAAACCGCCCTTCACATCTCAAATAGCAGAGATAAGTAACTGCTCCCTTTGCTACTTCAAATCTCCATCATGTTTTATTCTTAAGTAGTGTTTTGTTCAATGAAAGTTCCTTGGTACACAATAAACCAAGGGTAACAGTGACAACTCCTTGCTAATTTCAACATATTTTACAAACACGTACTGCACAGTTTTCTCATGTTATGTTGATCTGATTTCAGCAACCCCAATTGTTGCTGTGGAGGCACCTAAATGTTTACTCTTTGATGAAATCCTGTCAGCACTCCTCACTGCCTTTACATGAACGACTCCTCAACAACAGACTCAATAATGAAAACAAACATGATGGCTCAGTTAATTCTATTTAAAATTAATCCTGTCAGTATCCAAGTGTGCCATTACACCAATTATTCTACTTGGGCCCTCCCCATCCATTATCATGGATCTAAGTTAATATTTATTTAAAAAGGTGAATAAATAATAGAATGTTGTGCATACATTATCACAATTACCTACTAATGGTTGTGCTTTATCGACACACTCTTAACATCTACAATACATTTAACCCCTTATAGCTTAGTGTACCATATTTGATACAAAAGTGTTTTTTTAAGGTTTTAGGTTTTTTTAATGGTCTTTTCTTCTGATGTCATATTATATTAACCTCCAACTATATAATTCTGGTATTTATAACTATTTTATATTGTAAAAATATTTTTTTAATTAAAAAAAAAAACAAAATCCATGCAACTGCAGTCAAATGTCTGACATTTCCAACTCTGTTATAACCAGACGTTTCCAAAACTTGTTTGCTTATAAACTCCAAACAAAAAGTATGAAAAAATTGACACCATGCCATCAAGGGACTTAACATGAGTTAAACATAAAAATATGTCACTGTTGAGTAAAGTGAAGCCTCAGTTCTTTCTACTTCTAGAAAAAAACTATTTTGGAAATCACCAGTTTTGTCTGCAACCTCCTCAATTGGCAATATTTCCACATGCAACATCTGTTGCACTATTTATAACCAAGAGCTCAGAATGAGAAGCTGCCACGTTGAATTAGTCTCCATAATTCTGAAGCAGTCAGTTTGAAGCTCTTTGAATAAGTATTGCATTATTGTACTTGAGAAAATTAGTCAGCTACAAAAATTTCACACATTCAGTTACTGAATCTTTTAATTTAATTGGTCTAAAGTTATCAATGATTTCAAAAAAGATCCTTTGGTAGAACAGTTTTAAATGACATCTTCTGTGTGCATTCTTTTATGTTTGGACTATGACAAGACAATATTTGAACTGGGTTGTGATAGCAAGAAAATAATGTAGTTAATAGGAATGGCATGATGCCAGATTATATAAGGAGCATATAAGATTATATAAGCTACTTATACATAATGCAAGTTGAGAAATAAATATATTTCACCAAATCTCAGCACTCGGTTCTTTTACTAGCATCTTGCAATACAACCAATGCTTTTATGGTACATAACCATTATATTTTGATAACTGATCAAAAGGAGGTTTGAAAAAAATGCACAAAATGAAACATATTTTTACACCATGAGCAAGTTATAAAAATGATTGTTTGTAGATATCACAATCCTTGATTCTTCTTATACTTGGAAGATGTGTACAGTGATATAATTATCAATAAATAGATTGAGTCAGATTATATACACAATACATTACTTAATATTTTTTTTAACAGACCATATTTCAGAAGCATTTGCTTCCATCATCAGCTGGATGGCAACTGCTGCTGAATGGGAATTGGGGATACTGCTGTTTTCTGATGATGTTTCAAGATAACTAGGAGTTGAACAAATAGTGTTAATTAAAGATGAATATGTTTCCCGGTTCTGGGCTTGTTTCACGATTTTGTTGCAAGAAATGTGCTGCTGTTGCCGACTTTTCTTCTTGTCTGTATTTTATGCTCTGTATTTCTACACTTCTTCTGATATAGAATTTGTCACACTGATTGGAGTTTATTTTATACAGGTTCAGTTTGTTTCCTTTTTTGCAGGGTTATGGTGTCCTTTAGTTGCAAATTCAGCAGGTTTTTAATGAAGCGACTGTTCTTTGGTGCAAATATTATGTTGTGCTCCGTAAGGATTTTCTTGAATCTGATATGAGCTGTTGAATGGTATGTACGCTTGTGGACCAAAAAAAAAGAGACATGTCTGGAATGCCAAATTTTTCTAAGTCCTACATGGCATAGCACCTTGTTTACACCATATGCACTACAGTTGTGTAGCCACTGCAGCATGTTGCTGTACGGCATTATTAAACATGCTATATTGCACGTGTCTTTTCTGTAGTGCTGTGGCAAAGTCTGGAATACTTCTGTGGTTAAAACCGCAGGTTCACTTCTTGCATGTAACAAACACCTTTTTTTTCTTTCTTCTGTTAATGTTTAATCAACACATAGTGACTAATTACTTTTGATATACTACATTTCATACGTAACATTTGGAAAGGTCATGATAGAATAGTTATTACAATGCAAAATACGTGGCTTCACAATTTCATCATGATCGCATATCTGTATCTTGTTGGATATCAAGGGACAGTCTAGGTACATTGTGGCAGCTTGATGATACACTGAACAGTGCACAATACATGGTAATACTTGAGAATATTTTGATTCCCTCTATAGGATGAGATATCCTGATGGAATTGTTGAATTCGTACAGGATAATCATCCTGTCCACATACGTCAAGAGGTTTCAAATTGGTTCTGAGAGAGGTAGGATATCAGAATGACAAGACTGGCCCTCCTGTTCACCAGATTTGAAACCTACTGAAACTGTGTGGGCTGAGGTGAAAAGGGAGCTGCGCTCGAATTTCTCTGTAAATACGCAAAAGACAAAAGATGGCTTCTGGGCACAAATTCAAGAAGCCTGGGATGTTGTAGCTTCTCATCCACATTACTACAGGATTTAATTTCATCTATAACCCGTAAATTGAGGGCAGTCATATGTGCTGAGGGTTCATATACCCAATATTAATTTTTGTGTGTGTTTTAGTTTTAGAAGATAATGGTTTACTTGCATTTATTTCTTTGGTTATTTAAAATGAGTGTTTTCGGAGTTTTTGTACGCATAGATATGCCTAAAACTTAAAGTGCTAAAGTTATATTAATACAATATTATGTCCTACATATCCAGTCATAAAATTAACAACAAAAAATAATAACTAATTTGAATCCAGAAGCTTATGAGCACAAGCAGTGCCTTCTTAACCTCTCAACCAACAAAACGTTGTTCCACGCTCTGTATTCAGTAACTTATAAGTGATCTTCATGATGAGTTGTTTTGCTTTGTTGTATTCCACTTTATTCATCAGAATGTCTAAGTCTGTGTATGAGGCTGTTGAATACCGCATATTGATAGTTTCAGGTTGAAACTATTGTGTTTAATGTAACTCTGTGTGAGTTGGTTTCCTGCATATGCCAAAACTAACCAAGTGAGATGGTATCACAGTAACATACTAGGCTTGAATTTAGGAGGTCCCAGTTCAATTCCCTGATTGGTAGGCAGTTGCTTGTGGTGGATTATATAAAGCCATGCATTTTCCTGACCCCCATTTCCTTGTTTCATGGTCATAGGATTAAGCAAGTGAGCTTTGGTTTTAGGAACTGTCTACTCTGCATTAAGTGTGTGACGAGGGCCTCAGGGAAAATTGAAATTGAGTTTTATTTATGGACGCTCTTTAACTACTATGGTTCTTAGCGTCCCATTCTATATTGGGCGTGAAAGACCGGAAATTTTGCTCAGAGGCCTCTTTATCAGGTTTGTGGTTCTTTTACGTGCCGTAAATCTACGACACAGGACCACCGGCCTTACTTCCCTTCCGAAGGAAGCCGTGCTAAGGATTTTTACGCCCAAAAAAATCCATCGCCCTCCGCCAGGTTTGAACCTGCGACCTCGGGAACTAGAGGCTAGCACGGTACCACTAGTCCACGGAGGACGACGGCCTCAGGGAGAACCTCTCCATGGGAAGAGGTGGCAGGCCTGTGGGGGATTCTGTCAGCGATATCTGGAGACCTCATAGACCCAGCCTGCATCCAAGCTACCACCTTGTATCTAGGATGATTGCAATATTATAAAGCTTTTTACTATTAAGAGTTAAACAAAGGACACCCTAGTTTCCTTCAATGTCATATTACTATTCCTGAGCATCCCTACACAAAAGCCAAAATTACTGTAGAAACATTGGCTCACATTCACAGGTGTGCAACAAAATGAAAGAGGCGAATACTGGCAGCTAACTGAATTACGCATCAAACAGGAACTTCTTCTCCTTCAATGGAACAGTCTCTACAGACAGAAATCTGATTTGGCTATTGGAAACCCCTTAACCCTGTTCTTGGCTGATCTCTACATGAACTACCTAGAAATTAAAAGCCCTGCCATGGATGTTCAAAACCTGGTACTGCTACACTGATGTCATTTTTGCTATCATCCCAAAACACACAGCGGATGCACTGAAATTGTTAACACTGTGACGCGGTTTTCACCTCATATTAGGCAGCAGTCCTCTGGTCATCTTCTGTTCCTTCGTTGTGTCCATTGTTTATTAATGGTGAATCTTTAAAGAGTCCCTGGCTAGTTAATATGGTTGTCAGTAGAGCATGGTTATGGAGTTCAGGTCGTGTGAAAGGGTTGAAGGTTGTGAAATTATTACACTGGAGTGAACTGTTGAACTGGTTAATCTTTACTTTGTAAAATCACTACTGAAATTTTATCTGAACACTTTTGTTTTAAGAGATAATGGGAATGAATACGTGAGCACTTTCTAATAATTATTCTTAATCCACTAGGTTCTTTATTGTGTTTTAGCAAGTATGTTGAATTTTACATGCAACTATTTCTTTGGCATGAAATCCTAATGTCGACTAGTGCAGATTCATTGCACGAATCTTCAGATAGCTTTCTGGAATTTATCATTTAACTCTTTTCTGGCGCAAATTCCTAATGCCAACCAGTGCAAATTTCTCGCATGGAACTTTAGATAGATCTACCTTTACTATCAAATTCTCAAGCTTATACACTTATTGTCCACTCCAAACCAGAGTTCCCTCTGATGTAAACAGAAGCACGTGCTTCGGCTTGCCACGAACCCAAGAATATACGCTTACGCCAACGTAAGCAGTTCCTTAATACATGTATTGCACTGTGAAATATTAGAGCAGGAAAGGTATAGAACTGCACATTTTATTGCTGTTATCATAAGAACTCATTGTTCAAGGTAATGGATATATACTAGCTGTTTAAGAGATTACAAAATATGATTTTCGCCTGCTATTGCGCTAACGCAGAGAGCATCTTGCTTGTTAATACCAACCATATGTATGACTGCCACTACAAGAAATGCAGCAAGGAATTCCCAGAGGTGCTATCTGAGTACCGAATAAACACTTTGCGTAACATAGGATATATGATAAGCGAACAGTCATTCATAATACACTAACACACATGCTCAGCTGAGGTCAAATCTTGTGATTTGGTCAGTTGGTATTTCATCTCACATGGCAGAGGAAGGTGCGTGCAGTACGAATAAACTGTTCAAACACAGAAACGGGAAACAGTTAAAAAGTGGCTAAAAACAAACAATACTTCATATATTCAACTCACTATTACAAAAATACCTGACACTTGCATTATTCCATATTACGAAACTAATATCGGATTTTACAGGCGTCTCAGTGAGAAGTGTAACGAAAGCGAGCAGGGAATATAAACAGACATAATACAACATAGGAGGATAAAATGTGGGAATTTGTTTTAAGTGCAACAGTGCTGTGGAATTATGGATAAGCTTGTCATTATTTTGGAGAGTAGTTCTGATTCCGATATGTCAGCTGAGTCATCTTCGGAGGGGATTTGGGTGTTGCACTTTTGCCCGAGGATTGTGATTAACGTAAGTAAAATGTTCATTGCCGCATACTTATAAAATCGATTGTTACCTCAAGTTGCATTTTGAACTATGATTCTCACGCAGGGCGACTTTTTGTAGATTAAATAGTGTTCAACAAGCACGTGGGAGGGGAACAAGCAGCCATTATGGGCGGGGATTGCGAACTACCTTCGCGCGGATAATACAAAGAGTTTGTTTTCAGTGAAAGGCACTCTGGTTTGGAATGGACAGTAGTGTTAGTGTTTTAGAAGCTTCTAAATGTTCCTATCCTCTTATTGGTTACCCTTATATGTGGCTTTGATATTCAAAATTTTAACTCCCATGCCCTGAATTTTCATAGGCTCTATTCAAGATCATCCAACTTTAATTCAAATTTTTAAACGTAGCATCATGCTTAATGCCTGCTTCCTTTTCACAGATTCTTGGGAACATTTCTTTAAAATCTGCTGGTTGTATGTAGCATTACAACAGGATTCTACCAGCCTCTGTCTCTATTCTTTTCTTGACTGGTTTTCTTTTAACTTTAAAATATTTCCTTATTTAACTTGCATATCTATTATGCTACAATATTATAATTATTTATTTACAGGTTTCTGTCAGAAATATATATGAATATAATATATGGCAATGAACAATACCTACATTGATTGGTTATTAATACTCATTAATAATTTGGTTTTATATTACTCGGTAATTATTATGAATAAATTTCCAGCTTACTTAGAATTTATGCTACTAAAATTTTTCATTAACTTGGTAGGTGATAATGTTGGTATTTCCAAAACTACGGCTTGTGGGTTTATATGGAACGTTTCCAAAGCAATTGCTCCAAGCAGCAAACTAATTTTTTTGGGCCTGCTTGATTAATCAGTGATAACACATTTACGTCCACTTTAGTTTCAATGCAGTGTCCTTCACCACCAGTTTTAAGCCATCTTAAACGCTCTTCACACCTAAAGTTCCTGGTGCAGCACTTTATGTTCGCATAAAATTGCCGTACTTGCTTACTGGACTTAAGAGAAATGCGTTCATTCCAATTAAATTACTAGTGGATTTTGTCCCAGGCTGCAATCTTATCCTTTAATGTAAAACTGTCAACTTTTTCACCCTTGAAATACGTCTATACTTATTAACCAGATATTAATTAATGCATTTCAAATGGTAAAACGTTTATTTCAGTTGACATGATTCTAACCTCAAACAACTGGGAAAATCACCTGGCCATTGCCATGAATGTAAATAGTTATCGGCTACTGACACAGAGAGCGCAGCAACACATACACAAAAGTGCATCAGAGTACGTTCAGAAGCAATGTAGTTTGGCCACTGCCTTCTCGAAAGCAAGCGTTCACAGTTGTCTTTGATGTTAACAAAATGTTAGCTAACAATTTGCTGTAAAAGCCTGATGAAACACAAAAGTTTTAACCTTATGTTAAACTTTGAACACCCTATTAACAAACAAGATGTTAGAGTATTTTTAACATCGGTTGGTGAAACCTGCCCTTAATGTGAGAGCTTGAACCTGTAACCTTACCAATAGGCAGTATTCAACAACTTCATATACAGACTGGTGAATATTCCAATAAATGAAGTAGAATACAACAAAGAAAAACAACACACAGCAACCAATAGACTCAACAGCACAACCATTAAAAAAAAAAAAGGCTGAGATGAGAAGCAGAAACAGACAGAAGAAATCAGCACCATTTCCACACAGAAAGAAAACGTTACTCATAAGAAATTTACATACCATCACACAGCTTTCAACAAAGTCAGGAAAATCTTTTAAGGAGCACAGCATAATATTAGCACAGAACAGTTTACTCCTTTAAAAATCTGATGAATTTGCAACTAAAGGACACTGTAGCCAGAAAGAATAAATCAGGCATGCATAAAATAGACTATAATGTGGGACAAAAGTATATATATATATATATATATATATATATATATATATATATATATATATATATATCAGTAAAACAAGCTGCAGCATAAAAACACAGGTCAAAGAACATCTCAGAAACATAAAATACAGAGAAGAAAACTCAGCAGTAGCAGCATATTTTGGCATGAAAATCATGAAATAAACCCAGAATCAGAACTTTAAAATACATCATACACAACAGGAGACTATCAACATGGGAAAACATATTCATCCTTAAACATGAACATTTTTTTCAACTTTGAGATACTTATTGAGACCTCATGAGAAGATCCTTGAAACGTCACCAGAGAAAGGCAGCATTCCCGCCTAGTCCTGAGTCAATGATGGAACCAAAGGCTTCCAAAACATGTCCCATTTAAAAAAGGTATTAAATGATGTATTTAAAAATCAAAAACAAAAAACTTTGGAGCTTCAAACCAATCTGGAGCATCAAATGATGAATATCCTGATTTGTAGAAGGAATATTGGATCTTGCTCTTGTACCTTGGCGACATGAAATGGCGGAAGGTGGCAGAATGCAGACAAGTTGGTCAGATAGTTTTGTCATATTGGTGAAATGGCTGTCCTTATGGTGTAGCTGCAAATTAAATATACTGTCTGAAGAAATAAATATTAGAAGGATGTCAGTTGTTCCAGGAGGGATGAACTTATATGTAATACACTTTTCAGCAAATATAGTTTGCTCTTAAACTGTGGTATTTTTGAATGCTCACCATGAATCTATAAGAGCAAGATGCATTCTCCACAAATGGGCCAAAAGAGGTTTTCACACCACAGCTTTAATTCAGGTAACCCATTTTACGGCTCTTTGTTGCTGTTACAAAAACATTTGCAAGCCTTGCAACTATTCGTTAATATGAGTCATTGGAGGAATTGCACCAGAGATTCCTCTCAACACAATAACAGCTTATCTTTTACTGATCCATCAAATGCCAATTTATGACATTATTGTATAAGCATAAGAGTAATAGCATTAACAGTATTTTCTTGAGCCCAGACAGTTTTTGAGCCTATAATTTCCAGTCTATTGATTACATACTTCGTATAGAAAAACTGGTCAGTATTAATTACTTTCAAGGTTCAAGATTCAATATGCACTTTCCGCCATGTTGTAAATTTGGTAGTCTTATCGCTTGCAATATGATAATGCCATTTGAATTTCAAAAGCCAGCTATAACTTGCCTTGAAAATAGTGTAGCCAATGTCTTGGAAAATCTGAAGAGAAATCGCTGTAAATCACTATCATGGATATTCTGCAATATGTTGCAAGCCTCTCTAAATGTACCTACAACAAAGAGCTTAACTGCTTGAACATATCTTCTTTGATGTTTCATGTGAACCACTTGCCCATGTTCCGTATTAGTTATGTTGACTCACTCTTTCTTCAATATATTTGAATGCTTCACTGTGTGTAAGTTCCAATTTTTCAAGAAACTATGTGGAATCTGTTCATTATCATTGTCTTTGTATGGGTTGGATGCTCCTTTTCATCTCTTTTCTGTAACGGAAGCATTGCTTCTGAACTAGGTGAAGGAGATTGTCCTATAGACTCTTCCTTCCCTCCACACATTTACTTCACATGATTCTTCTGTATCTGACACCTTCATTCCATTATAATTGAGCATGAAGGTTGTTTCAACCCCTGTCATTTTGGGAAAATGCCATTAATCATTGGCTATTTCTTTCTCAAGCTACAAATTGTTCTGTTACCTTCTGCGTACAGTTCAAAGTAAACAACTATTGAAGTAGATACTTGGCAATATTTTCTGCATTCAGTATACTATTCTATTCAGTAACAAAGACAGAGACTTAAATTCATATGTCATTTAAACACCAGTCACTTAATTGAAACACAAGGGGCGTTACATATTGATTTACACTTTTTTTTTTCACTAAGAACCCCTATGTGTCGGTGGATATATCCACTTTCTGAACACAAGTCTCCATTGAGCTATACACACTTGCGTCACTGATGTGGCAACCTCTCTAGAGGCTTTCATCTACTGAGGGCACTGTATGGAACTCCTTTGGCAGGGGGCTGCATTTATGCTTCCACTGCACAGATTAGGCTGTAGTCTCCAGCTCATGGTGGTGGAGCCAAGTCTTGTCGCCAGTCACGAGTTTGGATATGAAGCCTTCTGGATCCTGTCTGTGGCACTGAAGATCACTGCACATGTCCTTGCACTGTGTCTTTGTGCTGCATTCAGGGTTTAGGAACCCACCTGGCAGACACCTTCACCATTTTAAGGTGTTCATGCACTGTGGTGCAGAGGAATTCTGGCAAGTCCTGTCGCTGCTTCCAGTTCTGAGAACATGATGCACCTGTTCTCCTGAATATGCCACTCCATTTTTGAAATACTGACTGACATTATCAAAGTCACTTTCCTTCCAGAACTGGTTCCTTTCTCTGTTGATGTGCAGCCACTTCTCCAGCCATTCACTCAGTTGTACACAGTTTTCCTTGACAGTCGATACATTGCCACTAATCACCTGTGAATATCTGCAATGTTTACACCCTCTTTCCAGAGAAAATACATTGTCCAGTGCTGTATTTGATCACACTCCATGTTGTCTCCTCACGTAGTGACAGTAGTTGGAGAAAAGTACTATACTTTGCGGGGATTTCACAGCTCTGTATCATCTGCCACTTGCAGGCAGATCATAGAACTACACACCTGCAACTGTAATGACAACCAAATGGCAGACCATGTTTGATGGTAAAAAATTAAGTGTAAATTAATGCCCCTCATACATGTAAATAACATGGTATGATAGCAAACACAACACACTCATGCATGCATACCTAGCTATCAAGCCATGTTTATATATACTCAATCCATTAACAGTGACTGCCGCACTTCATTAAGGTTTTCATCATATGAGAGTTATTGTAACATGAATCACATTTTGCAGCTGCAACCCCAAGTCGGAATGGCCCCATGAGACTTCATTCATATTTATTGTTTTTTCCCAAAAAATTTCAAAATTCTCTCATTTCTAATAGCAAAACTAACGTCCTTAATTTTCTCAACACTGAAACATTGTAGTTTGACTTAGACTACAATAATTCAAATAAGAAATCAGAGTAAATACTTAAAGATATTAAAAAAAAGAAATTAAATGAAACATTTTTCAGGACTTAACACAACCTATGGAAGTGTTATATAAGTCTGCATCATCTTTTAGAATGTTTTAAACAAGCCAAATGAGGTTAAATTCTGTCAACAAATTGGTAGAAATTGGATTCAGGTTTGTGAAGACAAAGGAAATGAATATAATTATTGGCAGGATATCGTGTGATGGAGACCCAGATTTTACACCTCTTTCCAATAGTGTTACAGCTACAGATTAACATGAGTTTTATTTCAATCATACTGTATTTAATTTCAACTCAGCTTTATTTCTGTGTTTATTATATTATTATTCGAATAGTACACCACTCTACTGATTATAAACACTAGACATAAATCCATGTGTCATTTTTTGTGTTTGTTTCTCACAGCTGATACAAACACGGAGGGGAAACAAAATGTTTTGTTTACATCAAGTCCGGTTCTAAGGCTGGATCGACTATAGATCGTTTTCTAGAACTGGGTCATAATTTGCTAATAAATCCAGGAGTGTAATTATAAAAGAGAAACTACCAGGGAACTTCATTCACAAACAGCATATTATTAATACTATTACTGCTATTATAAATACTACCCATTCACGCCTCTCAATTAATACAAATAAAGTGAAACTGATAGCCAGCAGGTGAAATTAATAGTTGATTGGTCAGCAATGAAGTGTAAACTAAAACAAATTCTTTAAATTACATAGCTTTCTCTCTGTGCATCCCACTTCTGCTAATGTGAGCTGGCCATTAAGTTGATAGTAAAGCCATTATTTTTTAAAGCAAAAATAAAAAGATGCTCCGAAGGGAAAGGAAGTACCAGGTTAGTGCCTACATTCCTGAATAAATCTAGGTCTTTATAGTTGCTTTAAAATATCCTAATTCTTTCCTACAGTCTCATTGAGCTTCTGCTGAGCCATCTTTAACTGTAAATCTATTTATTGCATAATCATGTCTTTGACTTTTACTCAAAGTTTCCAAATGATATTTAGTAGCTGAATGTATCTTACTTTGCGAATATTATTCAACACACCTTATTCATCCTTGGTATATATGGTTTCATTTTTCATTATTTAAATTTTAATTTGTTAAACATATGGCAATGCTATATGTTTCCTATGCATAAAATATCTGTTAATTTTAAGACATTCATGCATAAAAACACATCTTTTCGTTTTCAAAATAAATGCCATATTAATAAGAATACTAAAGTGAAAAACCAAACCAAATATTTTGGTGACTTAATATTGGATCTCTGTCTCATTCTTTAGTTACTGATGATGGCTGAGCGCACACACAAAGACGCAGCTACAAGCAGACCTCTCCTTACATTAATGATGTTGCTGGATTCTCTGTGTCTCAGGCTGCAAGAGCACTAAGTCCCTATATCTACGGCTAAGATGTGGGTGCAGTTATTCAGGGAAGGGATTGTTTGCCATCCTGGTTCGGCCCGAAAACATTTATCCACTCCTCAGTAGGACAATGCCCTTCTAGAAGAGGCAAACAGCAATCCCTTCCAGCAAGTGTCTACAATTAGAAGTAATTCTAATTGCCCTGGGTTGAACCGTACAGCTTTGCTTGATTGGCAGCTAAGAAGCAGCATCTTACAGATGATCACAGATTATATCACCTTACATTTTCATCTACAGATGGAGGGGAAAGTAATTGTCTACCACCCCAGAGGAAAACATTACGATGCAAAATACATGGCACAAATGGATCGCCAAGGTCACACATCTGTGTTCTGTTGGGTTTAGATGTCATGAAATGGTCTACTGTCCATTCCAAACCAGAGTTCCCTCTGATGTAAACAGAAGCACATGCTTCGGCTTGTCATGAACCCAAGAATATACTCTTACACCAACGTAAATAGTTCCTTAATACATGTATTGTATTACGAAATATTAGAGCAGGAAAGGTATAGAACTGCACATTGTATTGCTGTTATCATAAGAACTCATCGTTAAAGGTAATGGATATATACTAGCTGTTAAGAGATTACAAAATATGATTTTTGCCTGCTATTGTTCTAACGCCGAGAACATCTTGCTTGTTAATACCAACCATATGTATGACTGCCACTCTTACATATACAAGAAATGCAGCAATGAATTCCCAGAGGTGCTATCTGAGTACCGAATAAACACTTTGCATAACACAGGATATATGATAAGCGAACAGTCATTCATAATACACTAACACACATATGCTCAGCTCAGGTCAAATCTTGTGATTTAGTCAGTTGGTATTTGAGCTCACATGGCAGATGAAGGTGTGTGTAGTGCGAATAAACTGTTCAAACACAGAAGCGGGAAACAGTTAAAAAGTGGCTAAAAACAAACAATACTTCATATATTCAACTCACTATTACAAAAATACCCGACACTTGCATTATTGCATATTATGAAACTAATATCGGATTTTACAGGTGTTTCAGTGAGAAGTGTAACGAAAGTGACATGATACAACAGAGGATAAAATGTGAGAACTTGTTTTAAGTGTGACAGTGCTGTAGAATTGTGGATAAGCTTGTCATTATTTTGGAGAGTAGTTCTGATTCTGATATGGCAGCTGAGCCATCTTCGGAGGATTCGGATTTGGGTGTTGCACTTTTGCCTGAGGATTGTGATTAACGTAAGTAAAATGTTCATTGCCGCATACTTATAAAATCAATTGTTACCTCGGGTTGCATTTTGAACTATGATTCTCACGCAGGGCGCCTTTTTATAGATTCAATAATGTTCAACAAGCACGTGAGAGGGGAACAAGCAGCCGTTAGGGGCGGGAATTGCGAACTACTTTCGCGCGGATAATACAAAGAGTTTGTTTTCAGTGAAAGGCACTCTGGTTTGGAATGGACAGTAGGTGTGTTGTGCTAGCTTGATGACACATTAAATAGCTGCCAGTATAAAGACATCCTGGAAAACATCATGGTTCCTTCTGTAAGGACTAGATATCCCAATGGAATAATAGAATTCCAGCAAGTAACCACCCTGTCTACATAAGTCAGTGGTTTTAAACTGGCTCTTGCAAAGGCAAGATATCACCAGCCAATGCCACATATCAATCCACTTATACCCAGATGACAGCAATAGTTTAAACTGAGTATAGTCAATAGTGATCTGAATATTTCAAAGAAATTAGTCAGCCTCTATAGCCCCAATGCGATGCACAACTGTTTGCATGGTTGGCCACTGGAAGGGAGATATTCTATTGTTTCTACCACTGCAATAATGTGCTGATGAAGCCCAATATTACCTCAAAATGCATTTTTCTATACCATATTTTGGTAATGGTTGGTTTTGGTATTCATAACAGTTTTCTTATTAACTGAAACCAAAACAAGTTAACATAAAATATTTCACTGAAACATATGTCTTCTTAGTTTACATACATAAGCATTATTCAGCTCACAATGTGTTATTTTTGTACATGTTTTCCATTGAAATAGTTGAAGCCTTTTAGCTTTGCTGAGCAAAGCTTCTTGGCTACTACAATATTCAATGTGGCTGTAACTTTCTCCTGTATCCTATTTTCCCCATTGTGTACACTCTTCTTATGGAAGGAAAATTTATACACAGTGTGGCTCTAGGGAAGGAAAGTGAAAAAGCACTGAACAATGATTTTCTCTCAAGTGATATTTTACACTAAAATACACATTCACTATAGCAGTGCCCAGTTGAACCTCCAAAGCAATTCTCCTCCACCATTTCACCCTTTTCCTTAATATTGAATAATATATACAGTATAATTAATTACATTCCATTACAAGTCCAACACTGTTTCTACCTTACTGTACACCAACACAGAATTTGACTTCAGGATAGCTGGTGTCCTCAAAAGTGATTGTATGTCCATGCATACTTGAAATCATATGTGTCATTTGTCCATCCAGAGTTCCTGAGGTCGCAGGTTCAAACCCAGTGGAGGGCGATGGATTTTTTTTGGGCGTAAAAATCCTTAGCATGGCTTCCTTCGGAAGGGAAGTAAAGCCGGTGTTCCCATATCATAGATTTATAGCATGTAAAAGAACCTCAAGCCTGATAAACAG
The DNA here is from genome assembly GCA_030765065.1 of Deroplatys truncata. Lineage (NCBI taxonomy): Eukaryota > Metazoa > Arthropoda > Insecta > Mantodea > Mantidae > Deroplatys > Deroplatys truncata. The sequence continues at coordinate 97,163,487 of CM060990.1, read as the reverse complement.
ACCTCTGAGCAAAAGTTCCAGCCTTTCATGCCCAATATAGAATGGAACGCTAAGAACTATAGCAGTTAAAGAGCATCCATAAATAAAAAAATTCAATTTCAAGTGAATTACTTATACAATTTACACCCTCTGCTTCACATATTCTCCCACTTTTAGTCTCCCCCACCCCCAATATCTCTGCATTCTGATCTAGTAGGACAGATTAAGAGATATTTTATCTAAAACATAATATTTTCATATTCTTCACTAAGCAAATTGTCATTTCAGCAATAAGTGCACCTCTCCTAGGGATTAGTGCTAAAAGCTTATAGTAGAACAATCCAGGCACATGATGACCCTACCTAATAATGAGGAAGAGGGGGGGGGGGGGGAACTCAATATATTTTTCAGGTCACCTATGGGCTAAACAGCAGTAATAAAAGATGCAAGTTTGTGCTGCATAGAAGCATTCTTTTCTTTTTACTTAATATTTGATGAAATAATTTTGCAGTTTTTAGAAGTTCTCAAAATGGCATCCACTGATAAGGAAAACTGCATCAGGACACATGTGGGCAGAACCACAGGAAATTGTTAATTTAATATGTAGATTAGTTTTTTTTCAACATAAATGCATATTTAAGCTAATAAATAAGTTATTTTGTATATAAAAAATATGCATTGAAGTTTCATTATACTTTTTCAGAATCATGAAGATCATTGATTTTGTCAATACAGCTGAAGAGGGTGCTTGCAGTAATGGAAAAGCTAATAAATTTTACACTTACTGCAGTGGACATATTTGAAAAGTTCCAATAATTACATAATGATCAGTTTATGACATGTCTTGAACTTGTAGCTGAGGTCAATCCTTTTCTCAAGAAGCACATTCTGTGATGGACATACAAGTACGTCTTCAACGATTTCCAGCAAAATTGTAGGAATTTATGCTTTCTAAATGAGCAGAAACAGTTATTTATATCAATCAGTCTAAATATTTAAGTAGTAGTGGTGTGCACAACATCTAAGGATATTAGCACCTAAACTGTGTAATACACTATCAAATACTAAGGATAAAATGTGTTAAAAATGTCCCAGATTAATTGGTAGTCTCACAAATAAAAATTAAAAAAAAATTGTGAGGAGCTGTAGAATGTGTAAATAAAAGCCAGGCAAATTACCAGACATTTAAAGAGACAATAATGAGAAATGTCATATTAATAAAATTGTAAAAGGCAAAATGGCATGAATTTTATGTGGCAGCTCATACCACTGCAATGAATAAAACAAACACACTCCAGCACACAAGGTTGTCAGCCAGCACCTGGTATGCAGTTGCATGCAAACAGACACCTAACTAAAAACTGATAGTGCACTAAAACAGTTACACCGTCAAAGGCTCATTACAATGAGCACAAAGAGGTGCAGGGTCAGAACACAATAAGTAACTGTGTTTAAGACAGAGTGCTTGAGACACAATTTGGCTAAAATCACCTCGTGATGTGAGGCACACAAAGGGATACTCCATGTGATAGGGAGGGATATAACCACCTGAAGTTTGTTCCATTGAATATCAGCTCATTCATTCTTCTAGAGCAATAGAATGACATAAGTCAATGTTCAAATCTTCACAAGGGACACAAGAACTAAAAAAATGGAGAATAAAATTGCATACTTGGCACATGCTGGGAATGATGTCATTATCCAAACACTAAGGTGTGCTGGTGTCCCTCAGGTTGTTGGCACAACGAAGGATGAAACACCAATAAATAGCAGGGTCACTCACATGATGTGAACCAATGTGTGGGCATTCCACATGCAAAAAATGGCCAGCAAGAGAAGAATAAATATGATGGCTGGAGGGTATAAATGAAAGACAAGGGCAAGAAAAAGCGAGGAATGGCAAGATGCGGAAGATGAAACTACACAGTACTGCCATAGGTTCTGTCAGTTCTTTCAATGCATATAACTACTAAACATAACTATGCAAACCCTAATATACATATATTTGTTATGTGCCTCTTTACACTGAAAACTACTAATAAGAACATAATTCACTGAACAAGCTATTAATCTTTGATGCATTTATTTCATTGGTTTGAATTTAACCCATTTTGCAAGATTAACCAAATTGTTGGATAAACTGCAATGCTTCCTCTACCTCAGAAGAGGGGAAATGATATGACATAAGAAAACCCAAAGTTAATACAATGTCTCTCTGTCTACATGCATTTTAATTGTCTGGTGTTTATCAAAAAGTTGATAGCTTAAGACGGAAAAGACAACTGTTATGTCCATACAAGTTTAGCAAAACTGCATAGATCCCTATATAAACCAATTAATCTTATGGTTTTTTATAAAGTGAGTATCAAGTATAAGAGTTAAAAGTCAGTATTGATATTGAGAAAGTGGTATCGACCCAACACTAACTTTACTGCATCCTCCAGACAGCCCAGACCTCACACCTTGTGACTACTTCCTCTTTCCAAAGCTTAAACAGCATCTGAAGCGTCACCATTACACCTGTGATGAGATCCAAGCAGCAGCCTGATTTCTTTGCCAATGGGCTGTGAAAACTTAAATCATTGTTGGCACATGTGCATGGACTAAGTGTAAAAATGACTCACAGCCTAGTAGATATTCCAGGTTTTAAGTAGATATACAAATGTTTCAGGACAATATCTCACATATTATAAGGAAGCAAAACTTTTCAGAACACCTTGTATATTTTTGCCCCACTCCCCCCATGTTCCTTTGTGAACCATAAATCACATGTTTGAAATGATAGGAGAATAAATCCTGAAAAGCATCATTGCACTTATCAATTATTTTACAAAAGTCCAGAACTAAGAAATTTTTTCTGCTTAAGGAAGTTTGACTACTGGCTATGCATTCAGTTATTATAGTAGATTTGCTTTTTCACCTGTGTTTGTTATAATATCAATTGTGGGACAACAATCTGAAGTATTTATATTAAAGCATTATTACAAAAATAATTTCTATATAGCAATATAAAAAGAGGAGAACAAGAAAGGACTGAAGTTTTAATTCTAGAAAATATACATTTGATATAATTGGACCCCCAAGACAATTGGTAGAACGTAATTTTCTCTGATTGCAACCTGTTAGTTTGGATCTTGGTTAATATTATTGTGGATTTGACTTTAATCAGACACAGAGATGGAAACAAAATATAATGAAATATGCAGTTCAGTGTGATGTTCATGTATTTTATAACTGTATGACATTTTTGTGTAAACAGATTCTAGAAGCTTTCACAGAAAATGCTCTCCAAAGCGGAGCACTCAATCTGACTAGAGCTATGAGACTTAGTATTCATATAGAAGGTGCCAACTGACCAACTGGGTGAAAAGATAATCTGAAGGGATAATGCTCTCACCCAGTGTAAACACCAGAGGTATTATGTATTGGGAGATAACAGGATTGTTCTGGAACTGCCAATATCTCATATAAACTACTATGTTACCTCATGTATTATTATCATTATTATTATTATTATTATTATAGTTATTATTATTGCATTCTGTACAATATCATTAAGCTTAGCTATCTTCCATTGTTACAATATTATACTAATCAGCTAATACAATAGCAGAAAATAGGTGTAAACAAACCCTGATGTCCAGCATTTAATGGATCAAGAGGAGTGAATATGCACCAGAAATATGTGAAAGAGCCCCTTGTATTTAGTAAATTATCACTGCTATTGAATATCCTTTTTGCAAAAAAAAAAGGAAAATAATTACTCTTGAACCAGAAGCAGTAATATCTTGCTTCTTTGTACATAGTGTGTGCTCCCAAAAGTTATGGAAAATTTATAATTGCACTTCATGCAAATGCTCTGACCCTCTTCTTTATAAATGGAATCTCTTTTTCAGAGTTTTTATTAAGCACACAGCACTTTTATCACCATCACTATAAAACTGAACTTTGTTGCAATATAATGGAACCTCCAAGCTGATTTAATAATGAATTGAAATCTTGAGGCAATGAGATTGATAAGTGAAATGCTTAATAATATGTTCAGTGTTGTTAACAGGCTTCCACTTGCAATCTATTGGAAAACAACATACACTACATGATCAAAAGTATCCGGACACCTGGCTGAAAATGACGTACAAGTTTGTGGCGCCCTCCATCGGTAATGCTGGAAGTCAATATGGTGTTGGCCCACTCTTAGCCTTGATGACAGCGTTCACTCTCGCAGGCATACTTTCAATCAGGTGCTGGAAGGTTTCTTGGGGAATGGCAGCCTATTCTTCACAGGAGTGCAGAACTGAGGAGAGTTATCGATGTAGGTCGGAGAGGCCTGGCACAAAGTCGGCACTCCAAAACATCTCAAAGATGTTCTATAGGATTCAAGTCAGGACTCTGTGCAGGCCAGTCCATTACAGGGATGCTATTGTCGTATAACCACTCTGCCACAGCCCGTGCAGTATGAATAGGTGCTTGATAGTGTTGAAAGATGCAATCACCATCCCCAAATTGCTCTTCAACAGTGGGAAGCAAGAAGATGCTTAAAAAATCAATGTAGGTCTGCGCTGTGATCGTACCACGCAAAACAACAAGGTGTGCAAGCTCCCTCCAGGAAAAACAACCACACCATAACACCACCACCTCCGAATTTCACTGTTGGCACTACACACGCTGGCAGATGACGTTCACCGGGCATTCGCCATACCCACACCCTGCCATTGGATTGCCACATTGTGTACCGTAATTCGTCACTCCACACAACGTTTTGCCACTATTCAATCGTGTAATGTTGACGCTGCTTACACCAAACAAGGCGTCATTTGGCATTTTCCATCGTGATGTGTGGCTTATGAGCAGCCGCTCGACCATGGAATCCAAGGTTTCTCACCTCACGCCTAACTGTCATAGTACTTGGAGTGGATCCTGATGCAGCTTGGAATTCCTGTGTGATGGTCTGGATACATGTCTGCCTATTACTCTTTACGACCCTCTTCAAATGTCGGTGGTCTCTGTTAGTCAACAAACGAGGTCGGCCTGTATGCTTTTGTGCTGTGCATGTACCTTCACGTTTCCATTTCACTATCACATCAGAAATAGTGGACCTAGGGATGTTTAGGAGTGTGGAAATCTAGCGTACAGACTTCTGACACAAGTGACACCCAATCACCTGACCACGTTCGAAGTCCATGAGTTCCACAGAGCGTCCCATTCTGCTGTTTCACAATGTCTAATGACTAATGAGGTCACGGATAATGAGTACCAGGCAGTAGGTGGCAGCACAAGCACCTAAGATGAAAAACGTATGTTGTGGGGGTGTCCGGATACTTTTGATCACATAGTGTAGTTACAAACAAAAACAGTGCATTCTTGTTATGTTTTAAAATGTATATTAAATTCTGAAAGAAAGATGATGATGTATGCTAAGTTCCAGTTCTTTAATTTTTGTTTTTCAGTGTCTTAACACCCATTCTCCTACATACGGCACTGCAGGTGGCGGACACTGATGCATGAAATCAAATGATTATTAGGAAAGGAAATTTGTGAAGTTAATGTTTCAGCCTGTTAATGTTTCAGCCTAAGTTTAAAATACCTCCCCAGCATTTGGCATTTATGAGGACTGAGGAAACATTAGAAAAATACTCAGATAGGGAGAATGGCCCTGGTTGAATTTGAATCGTGAACCTCCCACTCCATGCTTTAACAAACTCACTAAGTTTCAGTGATTATTGATTTACAAAATATAACTACTGAAATACAAAGCATATAGCAATATGTGACATGCACTTAGTTTAGATCTGCACAGAAAAAGCGAATGATAGACTCAAATAGAAAACTGTTTCATATAATACAGTATGGATGTTCACCTTAAATGCTGCAGCCAAGTATGATAACATGTGTAAGTATGCACTTGGTAGTAAAGATTTTCACGTAGAATGTGCGTCACAGTTAACATTTAATAATGCTAAATAGTGACAACAGTTGAAAACAAATGACAAAGTACTGAAAAATTCAAACCAATAACAATGAATATCCCAGAAAATGGCTGATGCCACAAATAAGTTATTTGAAATAAATTGTGTGTTTTAAAAAGACCTACACCTTTTGTGTTGCAATCTTTTGTCTATCAGTTATGGTTTACCAGTGATATAAAATGTCTTCTAAATGAAGAGCACTTCATAGGCAATTCCCAGAAAATTCATGATAAACAATTGATTTCTCATGTAAGCATCATAAATATAAGGAATTTTAATCAAAATCTTCTAAGCGTTGTTTTTGAGAAAATCAAAAAAATCTTTCTCTCACAAAATATTTTTAAAACTACTACTTTTTTTTTCCTTCGTTTTTTTATTCAGGGACCTAAAAATATGTATTTCTGATGAAATCTCAATATCAAATTTTTGCATGGGAATTCTTCCTCAACTTATTAGATACATGGCAGAGAAAGTAAAACAAGATGGATTTTATATTGGAGTGATTGCTTGGAGTAAGAAAATCCCAGAAGTACCAGAATGTGAAACAGAACAACCTAATTTTGCAGATCACTGTCATAGCTGCTCTTTTTAGGCTGCTTCTGTTTCTTAATATTATAAATTTTTTTCACTTTCAAACAGTACTTTCTCTAAAGTTGAGGAAATATTGCATTCATTCCAAAAGTTAGATTTCAACAGAAATGCATGTTTGAAAATCCTTTAAAAAGTTTTCTGGTAACCTTGGCTATCGTCCATCACACTAATGGATAATTTGAGGATGCAGCCATGGAGTATTCAAACTTTTGACTCCTACAACCGGGACTGAATATGTTGAAAAGATAATGATTCTCTCATTTTTTTTTTTTAACTTCATTGCTTACATTCTCACAAATTTTACAGCAGAATCAGAGCTGCAGCTATTTAATCAAACAGCTTTGCATGAGCTGTAGCTATTTTATCAAACAGCTTTGCATTAGCATGCTTTTATACATAATTCTATGATCTTGTTTGAGTTTATATGTGGAATATGTGTTTTCAAATCTGTACACCTGCCGAGGCACTGACTGATGACATACACACACACTAGACTGAAACATCAATCATTGTACGAATTCTTTGAAGACATTTTATATTTAGCCAGATAGTTGCTGGTATGTTTTGCATGACAAATAAATTGAACATAATTATGGTATCATATTTAAAGTGTTATTCTGAGATTGCTGGTAAACCAAGAAACTTGATTCCTTTGTAAGCTTACATATGACATTGCATTCTCTTTGCCTATGCCCTTCTAGACTACATTTTTATGCAAAGGTTTCAACCAAGCAGAGGAAATGTCAAAAGTGATGCATGATCCTTGACCAGATCACATATTTCACATTTCCTGAAACATGGTTTATTTCACATGTCTAAGTTAAGCAATGGAAGTATATAATCTCTACAGGTACAGATGCAAATTTTAGTGTTGCAGGTTGGTTGTGGTACCCAAAGAAAAATTTAATGCTTTTGTCACTGCCGGAGCTAATAAGTCCATCTCAGAGGAGGAGTATCTTGCAAGTCCAAGAGGTAACACACAGGCATTTTGCATTTTCTTGATGTTTTCAGTGTTATTTTTTAACATTACAAACTCATATTTTAAGGCATTTTTACGAGTTTAGTGGACTTACTCAGACAATATTGGCTGATATGCATAAACTGGGGTAGACACCTCTTGCATTTTTAAGTCTCTTCTTGCAATGGCATGCATCAAACCATGCATAGCTTTTGCTCGCTAATATGTCACAGACTGTAGTTCAGAGACTGCCTGTTCATCATGCATCAACACAGAGTAGTGATAGCTTATATTGGCAAATCATTAAGTGTCATTGATGGCTTTACAATATGCTAAGAGGACCATTAGGATAGATGTTCCAGGAGCAAACATAAAATCAAAATTAATGAGGTAAATAATTTCAGGTTTAATTTTTATCCAGTAGATCTAATTTCAGATTATTTGACCACTGATGATGATATAGTCATTCTACATCAAACCCAACTCACACAAAACATCACTTTCTCTGAACTTTCTGAATTTTAGTTTACATGTTCCACACATAAAATAAATGGACTTGTATTTTATATTTTGCAGAAAATCAAATTATTTTAGGATTTACAGCATACGTAACATTTTTGTTATAGGCGCACAGTGGTACATAAAAGCAATTTATTCTCAGTATAGAATAGTCAGGGATAAGAACACGTTTTACAGATAAAAATATTGTGGTTTTCTTTATTCAAAATGCTATTTATTTAGAATAAAAAAACAACCACTTTTTTAAATTATGAATACTTTAAACCACAATATCTAATTTAACCCCCTAATATTAAAATCTGGAAGACATACAGAAGGAATCCATGATATATTTTCCCTTACACCTGTTAATATCAGGATGGGATCTTCATTAGAAGTATGCTTTTAAACACTTTATGTTAGCATGTAGCGTTTCAGAACATAAAACTGCTGACAGAGCTTCATGTCACAGCGGCACACTGGCTGATGCATTACGTAGTACGAACATTATAGGCTAACACATCTGGTGTTTGGAATAACTTAGCAACTGGAAACTCTTATCACATGAAGCCTCTCTCCGCTGTTTCATTTTAAATGTTACTTTGTGTTCAGCTTTTTGCATTAAAAGTTCATATTTAACTCTGTGGTTTGTGAAAGTGCATAATGAGGGAACTGAAGGGAACGTTATGACTATTGTTTCAATCCATTTAATGTTTCCAAGTATAACACAAAGCATAAATCATTAAGACTAGTTACCCGCAATACGCTTAGAAATGGAGAACATAGTTTTATCACCGGACCTAAAAAATATGTGATGCGTGTCGAAATAAAATTCCCAAAGTACCATCCAGTGTTAACAGTGATTGTGTGCTACAAAGTACCAGTGCTGTGAATAATCCAGAAGTGATTTTGAGTACTGAAAGTGACACTGAGAGTTTATCTTCAGGTGGTTTTTCTAATTTAGATGTATTTCTAAGCTAAAAGAAAGTTTAGTGATTTTGGGCAAATTGCCCATTAAGAAAAGGAAACTAATGCAAGTACAATATCAACAGCAAAAATTGAAAACTATATAAATGTCCCTTAAAGAGAATATATTTCATCAGAGCAAAAGCAAAGTTCAATCTCCAATGAAATATCAACTGATAATTCCACTACCATACAGAAACTGTCAGACTTCTACCATGAAACTGATAAGAATTTAAAATTAAAATACTAGCCATTTTTTAAGACTGGCCATATAAAAAAATTCAGCAACACTTTGATGCATCAGTTCACATAATTAGGAAGGCAAAAGAACTTGCTGCAGTAAAGGGAATATTATAAAAAAAAAAACATCAGCTGTGCAAAAGATCCTCGAATTTTATACTTCATATGAAGTGAAGTAACGCCAGGAAAAAAGAATTTTGTTAGTTTGTGAGAGAACGGCAAAAAGGTGCAAAAACAAGAGAGACTGATGTTATGCGCTCTGAGAGAAACCTACCAGCATTTTATAGAGGAATACTGAACTAAGAAAATTGGATTTTCTAAATTTGCCAAGTTAAGACCTAAACAGTGTATTTTATCTGGATCTGATGGAACTCATACCATGTGCATCTGGGCCTACCATGAAGATGTTAAGTTGATTGATGGTGCAAATATTCCAAAACTTACTGAAGAAAGCAGAATAGTCATAAATAATTATAAAGATGCCATAGCTCAATTTGCAATCCTCCATCTCATCATTATCTTTGAAATGCCCTGTTTGTCCTAGAACTGCTAACTTCACTACATACTTACAGAAACGATTTGATGCAGAAGACATACAATATGTTAGGTATAAGCAGTGGGTTACTGTGGATTGAATAAATTTGGAAACTCAGGAATAACTCAGAATATTTGGAGAAATTAGCAAATAAACTAAATAACTTAATACCTCAGCTCAGCAACAGTCTTTGTTTCTGGCAAATCTTAAGGAAAACCTTGAGGAAGGAGATTGCATGATTATTTCTGATTTTTCAGAAAACTATGCTTTTGTTGTGCAAGATCCAGTCCAAGGCATACATCTAAATAACAACCAAGCTACAGTACACCCATTTGCTGTCTGTTTCAAGCAGTGCAGTGAAACGCGTCACCTGAACTGTGTTTCAGTTTCGAAATGCCTGAAACATGACACCAATCCTACACATTTTTTCAAACAGAACTAATAAACCTTTTAAAAAAAGAAATCAAACATTTGAAGAATATTTATTATTTTTCTGAGGGTGCCAGGGCTCAATATAAACATGAGAAACAATTTTCTAATTTGTGCTACCACAAGAATGACTTTGGTATTTGTGCTGAGTGGCATTTCTTTGAGATGTCACACGGAAAAGGACCATGTGATGGTAGCGGAGGTGCTACTAAAAGACTAGCAATGAGAGCCAGTTTACAGCCCTCTCAGGATCTGATTACAACTTCTGAAAAACTATTTATTTGGGCAAAAGAACGCATTCCCAATATAAGGTTTTTTTTCATGGAGCATCAATATCAGCAGCATAGTGACCATTTTAAGGCAAGATGCAGCAATGCAAAAGTGATCCTTGATATGTTAAAGCTACATTCATTTATTCCATCAACCGATAAAGCAATAATAACCAGACAGTATAAATTTGAGAAAAAGGCGCATTTAAATTGTAGTTATATTTCCTCCCATAGGATAAGATTGAAAGTTTGAATGTTCCTCAGCAATACATCCAGATTTTAACAGTTACAGTTACTAGAGGCATCTAAAGTGCTGTGAATAATTGACAGGGCATCCAACGACAGACTGCTGCTGCTACTATGAGTACTACTGCTCTCCAGCCGTGCCTCACTGGAATCCCGCTACTCACCGGCTTGCAAGTTATTTTATTTAAAATTAACTATACAGGATCCCATCCTTTTTTACGTAAATACATACAAGAAACAAAGGAATTTATTTATATTTTTAATGGAAATTTAAACTAGTGGGTTAATAGAGATACATAGTTTTTAAATCTTTGGTTTTTAAAAATGTATGTGAATTATTAATTATACCAATTATAATAAATATTAAGCTTTGTATTGAGCTTTATATTTTTATCACTTATCGCCTGTGAGATATTCTAATTTAAAGCTAAAGAGGTGTGTCACTTTTCACAAGTAGTATTGCACAATATTTTGTAATACATTGCGATTTTAAAAGAATAAGAAGTTATAAGATAATTCACTTTCTCTTTGCAATCCATGGAGAAAATTTGAAGTGAATCGGAGACATGGTCAAATTTTGTAAAAATTTGTGCAACTTGATGTGGAATGACTCATATAAAATAAGTTTAATTTTAATCACCCAGGTGTAACATCCTTGCCTAATTGCTTAATCCAGCATCCCCCCCCCAAAAAAATATTAATGGAAACAAATGCAATGAAAATACCTAAATTAGAGATTAGGGAGATGTGAAAGCCTTGAAAAGCCTGGAACCATCTTGAACTATCATAGGACTCCTCCTTGTTAGTACTGTGCATGCACAGAAGAAATTGCCAACCTAAGTGGTACAAGTGTTATCTGCAAGAACAGGTTATTTGAATCCCATTGATATACACACACAAACCTACGTATAGTAACCTAACCTCGGGCTAAATTTCGATACCACAGGACCCTGTCATCCCATTCATCTAAATTTCAAAACCACAGAACCCTGTTATTTTAATGCATGTTTTTCACTCAAATGCTGCCAGTTCTCCACCTCTGAAGCGCATAGTAAGTGCAAACTAACCAGATGCTGGATAAGAAGTTTGTTGCTTGCCTCTCATGATATGCAGATCTGTTCTAATTCTGGTTGAATTTAGGTCCCTAGGAATGAATTCTGTGTACCTAGCTTTAGCCCTTTAGGGCCCTAGTTGATTTTAGCATTTCTTTCGGTCATTCATCATCTGATATGACCTTTCCATTTAAAAAACATACACTATTCATTATTTTTTTTTAAACTTCATGAAACCTTTATTAATATTATTAATACATTTTTTACAACCACTGCCATCTTCTTTTGGGTTCATGTCAAAATAATCCAAAGATAAAGAACATAATTGTATTCTATTTATTTGAAAACTAGAGTGAAATCAACTTTTCACTGCACTCTTTTCGCTTCAATAAATGGAACACGTTTACAAAGCAACGCACATTTGTTTATTTATATATACACACATAAAATTCAGTCTTAACAGCTTTTTACTTTTGTGCATCTCAGTTCCATTGCTCTAACATCAGCTGAGATTTAGAAAGGCAGATAGAAAATCCCCTATACAATTTATTTTCCTCCTCCACATACATACATGGACAAGAATAACGAGCATAATGCCATCATGGCAATAAATGAGGTCTATTTCTGTAGAAATATGTAAAGTAATAAAACAAATGAAACAGGAGTTCCATTGCTGAGAAGACACTATCTGATGTGCACATGTTTACTATGTATATGGATTCTGAGAAAAACATTTTCCCTCTTTACCCTTCAAGAAGAAACTAGGACAAACACTCCAATTTTATGCATACTAGCCATTCAGGGCTACTCATATTCTGTAACTTTCTGGTTAAGAAGACTGTTATCACTACTCTTTTAAGATCAAGAAACACTAAAAAGGCATCCATTTGCAGCCAGTAGTAGTATTGCTAACGCTAACAACATGGTCTCACCTCATGGTGGTGTTAACTATGATTTTCATCTCAACAAGAGGTTCTTGTTGTTTTTACTATGTTACAGAATACCAAACCATGCAAAGCAACTGGTTAGCTGCTTTAACTTGTTTGACTATATTTTAATGTATCTTTTCTTTTTTGTTTCAAAGTTTGCATATTACTGTACAATCAATTGGATTGGCATTAGTATTATTATTAATACAATTGTGTCTTCATTATTATAGCAATTACATTAATTGGTCAATTGTGATTACAGTAATGCCAAAAGTTTTTATTATTATTATTTTATTATTATAGGTTACTGCTCTCTGTTGGTGAAGTAATAAAGTGATGGAAGGGTCAATGTTAAGCTGTCTTAAAAACAACAGAGGAGGACTGATTCAGATTTGCAGTGGGAGCCACTACTGCATTGTTATCCATCACTTCATTCAGCCTACTTGAAGCAGTTGCATTTCTGGCATCAGTTGCGGCTTAGTTCGTATTGCTGCCTGGATCACATTTTGCCTTGATAGAGAAATGAAGTATCCAAGCCTTGACATTGGTGCCACACAAATACTGAAGCTCACAACTGTATACAGGATCCCATTAATGGTGTCCATTTTGAGTTACATCACAGGGCATTTAGAAAGCAGAAACCGGACGTTTCTTATGGATTCTACTTTGTTATACACATTCTGCTGTGCCAAACATTTGTCATAAATTTCATTTTTATGAAGCATGACAAAATTAAACTGACTCATGTAAAATTTCTAAGCTTTGTTATTAATTCTATCACAATCATTAGGTTGATTCTAGTCTCCCTTCCCAACAAGGCTGATGTAAGAACCTAGCTGCAGCAATTTTTATTCTAACTATAAAATTCACATTACTCACGTTTTCTCTAGAAATGTGGTGACAGCACTGGTAGCAATGCCCAGATATCTGCACTTTAGTTTTCTGATGATACTAAGTGAGCACACACTGCATTAACACAACATAAATGCATAATTGTCATTAAGATGCTCACCTACATTTTGAAACATGGTTATGTTTTCAAGCATTTATATTTGTATTCCATAATATATCACAGTATAAATAATATAGTTTATAATACCAACAAAGCCAGTATAGTGCCCTTTGTATAATTGTCATTATTTTCAATTCCATTAAGTCTTGTGAAGTAGGCTAATGGAAAATTTACATATGTAGAATTCAAGTACATGCTCAGTTACATTAAGTTACCAATTGCCATCTTGCAATGGCATATTCTCCTCATTGTCTTTTCCGTCACCTCCTTTGTGCTACTTAATTACGATTTCCGAGACTTGCTCTCCATTGTGGAAGACTTGTTAAATACACCCCAAATTCCAGACAGCAAAGTGAAATCTAACAAACTGTAATGGTTCAGAACATGCCCACTTAATAGCACAGGAACACTGAATGGAGTTAAATCAGCTTGCAAACATGCCTGAGAAAGCTTAATAACAGAGTTTTTATGTTTTATATAATTTTTATTAATGCCAATTAATTGGAACAGGGTACATTAATTGCATCAAATTTAAAATATATGTGGCACATGAAAAGTAATTGGGGGCTTATGCAATGTTTCTTTTGAAAGGTAACAAATGTACTTAGTGTACACAAAAATTTCATTCCAATGATATCTTCCTTACTTCAGTATTTGCCTCAATCTAGTATCATTAATAAGCTGTAACTCAAACCAAAGTAAAACCATTGCTGCAGCTGACTACCAAAGCCAACAAAATTTTATTTGTTTAAATCAAAATAAAAAAACTAAATAAACATATAAAAAGCAACCATTGTCGGTAGAAAGAAGTACATCATAAACAGCATTCAAAATAAAATGCAAATAGCTAGAACATTTTTTCCTGCTATGACATATTCTAATTTATACTAAAGTTATAGGGATTTATTCATCAAGTTTCTGGCATACATAACCCAAAACGCAGAAAGGAAAACTGGAACACATTTAAACTTAAGACCAAATGCCTTGAACTTGCCACAACATAGTTACTCATAATTTCTGTGGTTAATCATAAATTGTTAAGTTTGTGGATCAACTGTTATTTACTTCCACTTTTAACCTGAGCACTGTACTGAGATCAGTTTAACGATCGCTGGCATTTGCCTCGGAAAATTCACCACAAAAGGCAACCACATGAGAACAAACTTATGCATTAAAGTCTAACCTCACCAAGTTGCATTTCCATGTTTAAGAATCACACTTTGGCATCTAACCTTTGCAACTGATAAACAAGCCTTCACTGCGGTCGACCATTATAAAAGCCGGTGAATTTTCGTTTAAGAAATGTTGGCCATAACACAAAGTAGACATTGTTAATAATATTTAACCTTGCGAAACAAAGAAAGTACGATTCGTGAATCATAAATGCGTCACCATCAAGCATTTCCTAACCAACATGCAATACTTTATCACACAGAAGCGCTATTACTTAAGCTTTTAATAAAGCAAGTGTTTGTACAGCTTAACCAAATTTAATTATCTGTTATACGTAAAATCATTAACAGTCTACCGATACTATTTTTTTTCCCCCTAACCTAATATCCTAACCCCATATATGAGATTCGTTAATTATTTTAACTGCAGTATTATCAGGAGTGCTAAGCAGCCAAAAACATAATTTTAAAGATAAATTATAATTACCACCACAATTTAATTAGCGTTGCCAACGGCACGCTGTCTTCTTCTTGCGATCACATTTCACCACAAATACGTCCACCACAACTTTCGCAGTGGCGGCCTTATAGGAATGGGAACCAGGTGGATAACTGTTGGTGTGAGTGAGACAGAGTATGTATGTGTGTGTGTTTAAAATGTGGGATGTGTGGCTTGCGATATATCGCGATATTGTTGCGGAATCGCTTTGCCACTCGATAGATGATAAATTTGCAGTCTGCATTTGCAACTAGTCCCGTAATGCCGGGATTACGATGATTTAACGTGATTTAGCGCGACGGGACGTAACGTGAAGTAATGAAATGCTGCTAAACCAAGGTCTAATTAGGATGTACTTAACTAACGTAACGAGAATGATTCTCGATTGGTAGCTGGTTTCGTTACTTCAAGCTACTGCTTCGCGCCGATTGGTTCTAATTACCAGTGATGTCAAACTTACATTAACGTGAAGGATAAGTTTGGCATTGCCAAACTCTTAAATTACGTCTCGTTAATTTAAGTTACGTTAAGTCGACCCTAAAGAGCTCCATTTGATACAATGTATTAGACTTTCACATTACGTCGCGTTAAGTCAGTTACGTAGTTGATCTAATTCCGGCATAATATACATAAAACTTGCACCATAAGATAATACCAGTTAAAATATTTCATTTCCTCCGCAATTGTTTGGCTTTATCCTTCAAACTGTTCATGACGTAAATTACGGATATTACTGTTGTGTATTGCAGCATTGGGGTATTCAGGGTTGCAAGATAGTACGATTGTACCAACATAAATCCATAAAGTAGCTTTGGAGACGCAGCTCAATTATTATAATAAAATCTCCAAACAACAGTTTTTACCAGATGTCAAGGTGTTGTGCGATAGCTGTGATCCTAATATTGGAAAAATAAATACCGCTCTTTTTATCGTTTCCTGATCGTGAAAAACCACCCAAGTAGTCTCAAACCTGGGGTCTTAAAATAGTATTTTATTTATTTATTTATTTATTTAAATTGAAAAGGTCCTAAGGAGCCGGAGATTAAGTTTAAGGACACTACATCAAATATCATAATTTCAACACAGCAATATAAAGGCAACATTTTACAATAAAACTTATATATCTAACCATATAGTGTGTGAAAACAATGTCATCACAATATTTAGGCCTATAATGAGAAGAAATTCTAGATAGTAATATCCCTAAGAATTAGTCATAAACTTTCTAAAACAACCACAATGCCACATTTCACACTCTCGAAATTTCAATACAGCAAAGTGCAATCTCATCCTAAAAAAAATCTGATGTGTTACATTCACATAACTTTCTCTACAAATTATTCTTACGAAAGTTTATTTTCCTATCTACTTCATTTTAATCGATATAAAACCTTTCCGGAAATAGTTGCATTACACATTTTGTTACACAGGGTTTGTTAATACAACTAGTGACCGGATGAGCGCGGTAGATGACGCGAGAAAGACTCACCAAATCGTCAGGCATAAAATGTTTACTGAACACATTACTGAAAATAAAAATAATAATTATGGAACGCTTACCTGTAATATAAGCGATGTTGAAAATGTCCTTCGGTAGCAATAAATACATCGATGAAATCTGCATATGAAATTTCCTTCACTTCCATTAGCCCCTGAGGCGTAATTGCAACAATTTGTTGTCATCCTCCGTGGTGTAGTGGTTACCATGCTAGCCTCTAGTTCCTCAGGTCGCGGGTTCAAACCCTGTGAAAGGCGATGGATTTTTTTCGGGCGTAAAAATCCTTTGCATGCCTTCTTCGGAAGGAAAGGGAAGGGAAGTAAAGCCGGTGGTCCTGTGTCGTAGATTTATGACAGGTAAAAGAACCTCAAGCCTGATGAAGAGGCCTCTGAGCAAAATTACCGGTCTTTTATGCCCAATATACGATGGGACGCTAAGGACCACAGTAGTCAAAGGGCGTCCATAAATAAAACTCAATTTAATTTTAATTTGCAGCAATTTGTTGTGTGATATTTGCTTTTAGATCCACAATTGTACGGGAGTTATTCGAATTCAGCTGGTTCTTTAAGTTTCCTTATAAATAGAATTCACAAGGCTTCAAATCAAGGCTACGAGCGGATCACATCCCAGTACCTACTGATAACTCTGCCGTCAAAAACCTCGGCAACCAAATCAAGTGTTTCGTAAACGGTGTGTGTAACGGTTGAGTCCTGCTGAAAAATGACTGCTGACATTCAGTGTCTGTCAGTTGTTCGAAGAAAGGCTGTAAAATGTCTCTTCGTTATCTTACACCGTTAATATCGCTTTCAAAAACTTTGACGCCTTGTGATTTCTATTTATGGGGAAACTTAAAGAACAAGGTGTATCAGAATAACCCCCATACAACCGAGGATCTAAAAGCAAATATCACACAACAAATTGCTGTAATTACTTCTCAGGAGCTAATGCAAGTGAACGGGAATTTACGCAGATGTCATGGATGTATTGCTGCTGAGGGACAACATTTTCAACATACACAGGTGGTTGTTGTTATTATTATTATCATCATCAGCAGCAGCAGCAGCTGCATCAGTAATGCATCTAGTAAACATTTTACGCCCGACGATTCAGTATCTCATTCTCGCGTAAGCTACTGCGCTCTGCCGGCTATTACGCCGGCCACTAGTGTATTAACAACCTGTAGATACAAAGGGAATAGCGATAGTAAAATATTTTAGAACTGAACTCCAGACGCTGGTCATAAATTCCATACCCTTTCCATGACATCGCGAGAAACAACTGACAATCTATAGGACTTTAAAAAAAGACTAAATATTGAACAATTCGAACCATGAACGTCGGATATTTCGGAGATGGCTGATGTCACAAAATAAGTTATTTGAAATAAATTGTGTGGTTTTAAGAATCTACATTTTTTTGTGTAGTACGTTTTCATCTATCGCTTAACGTTTACCAGTTATACAAGATTATATGAAATCTAAATGAAGAGGACTTCACAGGTTATTCCCAGAAAAATAAGAATATACATTTTATTTGTCATGTAAATATCTTTAATATATGGTATTTTAATAAAAATCGTTAGAGCCATTTTTTAGAAAATCAAACAATTCGAAAAACTTTCCATGTAAAGGTTAGTTGGAATGAGCAGATTTTCCTGAAAATATTTCTGTCTCATTTTTGGAAGATATTGAACGTAAATACCAAGTTAAGTATTTATCCGATTTTTCGTTTTTGAGTTATACTGTTCACAGACACAGGCACGGACTGTTTCTAAAAATGCTTTTAGGGGTTCATGGGACCCCAAAACAAGTATTTCCGGTGAAATCTCGACATCGAATTTTTAAGTGGAATACAATATTCCCCTACTTACTATACGTAGTAGAGACAGTAAAAACTATTTCCATTTGTAGGAATGGTTTCAAGACTAGACTTGCTATTGATCATAGTATTAACATGGGTCGGCAAACATCGGGATTGAGCCTTACGTAGCAACCACAGTGCGCAGATCTAAACCCTGTTCCATATAACTTAGTTCCCTATCGGTGGCGTGCGGTGATACATTTTCAGGGCGGACCAGCAGTAATGGAACTGTCACGACACTATTTAACAAATCTACACAGGAAAAAAAGAAAAGAAATCTCTGTTGCGGGCGATTTGCACTTGTATTAAGCCAAAATATGTTATTATAGGTGATAATAGCGAAAATAAAGCTTACCTCCATTTTCATCTGTACAACGGAAACGTCCCCTCTCCTTTTCGGGCAAATGTTGCTATGACATGACCATAAAAATGTTTTTGACTTCGAATTTTGTGCCATAGAACCTTTTCGATTAATAACAATGAAAGTTAGGAAAGTCTGTCTTCGCAATGAGTGTTCCGTATTTAACTCTTTACGCGTTTAAACAGGAAAACGTACGTTCTGCTGTTGATGTGCTCACTGGAATTGTAGTTACGAGGCAGCATAATTTAAACTTCTGGAAATGCTTCTCCTAACTCGATGTCTTTCAAAAACTTTGCAATCTCAATCACTGTCCTGCCTAAAAAGTCTGACAACCTATAAACAGCCACTAATTCACTTTGCCAATTTTCGAAATGAAACAAATTTTTATAGGCTGATTTAAGAAATGTAAACAAAATTTCGGGAAATCTAATTTTGAAAGATTACAACCTTTTCGAATTAAGTAGCTCAACAAATTTTGGTTCTTCTAAGTCACGAAATCGGTTTTCTATTGGGTAACTATCGTGTCAATTATCTCGTAAAGGCAAATATTTCATTCTGGAATCGTCTAATTCACCTTCCCGACGTCGCTTTCTAGCTTCATTCTCATTCGTGCTACTTTCTTCTAGTGTTGTATACATATTATCAAAATTGTTTCGAGATTCTTGAATAAAAGAAATGGACTCTCTCACTTTCGCAATACAATAATTTACGTCAAAAGTCTTTGTCCGGAGAATATTGAATAATGTTCAGTGAGAGCAAAAATCCGTTAGCATGGCTTCGTTCGGAAGGGAAGTAAAGCCGGTGGCCGTGTCGTATATCTGCGGCATGTAAAAGAACCTCAAGGCTGATAAAGAGACCTCTGAGCAAAATTTCCGGTCTTTCATGCCCAATATAGAATAGAACGCTAAGAACCATAGCAGTTAAAGAGCGTCCATAAATAAAACTCAGTTTCAGTATCAAACTGAGCAACTTTTCGAGAAACAAAGTTAATTGTGCTGTAGCACAGTGTTCTAATATAGTAACAGAAACGTCTGAAGTTATTTACCACAGTTCCCTAGAGATGATAAACTAAGTCAGGTGTGGATTTCTCGGTGTAAACACAGTGATAAATTCAATCCCGATAATGCTCGATACATTTTCGCACAGACTATGAACGTGACTTAAAAAATTTGATGAGTTGGAAATGACTGGTACCATAAAAAGTTATTTGAAATAAATTGTGTGTTTTAAAGAGAGATCTACAGTTTTTGTGTAGAGGATTTTCCTCTGTTGCTTAACATTTACCAGTTACATAATATTAAACAAAATTTCTTCCGAATGAAGAGGGCTTCACAAGCTATTCCCAGAAAATTCAAGATAAGCTTTTTATTTTTCATGTAAATATCTTTAATACATGATGTTTTAATCAAAATCGTTAGAGCCATTTTTCAGAAAATCAAACATTTCGAAGGGCGCTAATGACCTTGTAGTTGAGTTCCCTTAAAAATAAGTCACTAAAAATTTTGAAAAATATTCCATGTAAAGGGTAGTTTAGTGAGAAAGGATTTTCTTAAAAATCTTTGTATCGCATCTTTGGAAGATACTGAACCTAAATACTAAGTTTGCTATTTACGCGACTTTTCGTTTTTGAGTTACGCTGTTCACAGACACACACACACACACACACACACACAGACCTTTTTCTAAAAACATTTTTTTCAGGGAGCCTCAAAACATGTATTTCCGATGAAATCTCGGTATCGAATTTTTTGGTGGAATGCAATACTTTCTCTATCTAATATGAACGTGGTGGAGAAAGTAAAAAATGAAAATTGCTGCTATGGAGGAACAAAGTTCCAGGAAAAATCGCCAGTGGGTAACATCCGGCTCTTCTATGACACCATGAAGGATCACTTCTAAATATAAATCAAATTTGTGTTACAAAACAGGCTATTTCACTGTATCTTAGCATCACCCAAAATATTAGTTGTGACAGCTAAGTTGCTTGTAATCAGTATAGAAGTTGACAAAGATAACCCAAGCATTTTCACGGCAAAAGGCTTTTTCAACACATACTATTGTTCATGTTATAGTTAAGCACTTTTTAAGCACACATTTACACTACGTATCTACAAACTCATGCTTTGAAATGCACGGCTTTTTGTATTCGCTTTCAATTGCCAGCGGAAGAGCGCGCGCGGCAAACCTTCCACATTACGTATTTTACGGGAGCCAATGGGAGCAAAATGCGCCATCGTTAACTTACTACCGTTTGATATACCTATCAGTTTCTTCTTTTTCCCTCTTGGTTAGACTGGTAAGTATATCAAGGGTAGTAAGTTAACGACGGCTACAGAAGCTGTGACTTCGCCGACTAAGACAAAATAGCCACACAAAACAAGGCTTCCCAATCCAAACCGCCTGATACCTCAACTACCATAATTACTAAATCCATCGTTTCTAATGCGCCTTCTTCTTCCAATCCATTCTCAACTAAACCCAGCACAGAACAGAAGGGGGGGAAATGTGCAAGATACCTCGCCACACTTACACCTTCCGTTCAGATAAGGAAAACTTTACATCTCTTTATGCTTGGCGGCCCGGCCGCAAAAATGTGGCACCTAATGACAGAGACAGCTCATATCCGCCTAAATTTGAATACTCGTACACACTGCGAGAAACTCCGGTGACTTAGCATTCAAGATGTTCTGCTTGAACAACTACCGGAGCTTTTTAGAGTATCTCAAGACCCGCGCCGTACAACACTATCTGTTCTCCCACTCCGATGAAAGAAAACCGCTAGGTTTGTGACTTAAGACATATATGCGAAGTTCAGTGGAAACTATTAAGGAAAACTTGGCGCACAGCCGTTTTCGGGCCATCAAGGCATTCAGCGCAACAGGCATACGACCCCTGCCCATGTTGTTGATAGAAATGGACATCCCTAGGAAAAATAGAAAAATCCTTTACCTCCCCTTTCTAGCACATTTCAGGTTTCCATAGAGGAATACAGGACCATCGCAGAAACAAAACAATGCTCACGGTGCAAACAGCTATGACACATGCAGGAAGAATATAGGTCCCCCACCCCAGTCTGTGCCAAATATATCGGGCCGTATTTCTCAAACACTTGCACCTGCGCAACGCGCATGCGTATCATGTGGCGCTAAGGGCTAGGGTGCACCTGGAGCGATTGCACCGCATACTACGCTGTATGCACCAAGACCATACCACGTGCGCAGCCGCTTAGGAATTCCAGGTTAGACAGAACACAAGCGTACTCTCAGGCTGTCACAAATAATTCAGAGTGATTCATTAGCGGTAATAGAAGTCATACGCGGCAGCTTCATTATCAGAACCCTCTGAGGTTGGGAAACAAGGCACACATCCGAAGCAGAACCAATATCAGGAATGACCTACGCCACTGACACACACAGGCACTATTTCCGAATGCAAGTCACCTTCACCAGGCAGATGGACCTCTCCCATCTGCATCAAAATCGCCCCTCACCCTCGGGAATACAAGAAAATATCTAGAGGTGCAAGCATGTCATTGGGCAAACTAGTAGCGTCTCAAGGCATGCCCAAAGGCAAAGCACCAATGAGTAGAGTTGAGCAATTTCTGGGAAAACTACGATATATTCTCTCAGCCAAGAGCAGACATCATATAATCAGCACACTTTCTCACCAATCTCTTCGTAGCAATAGCCATGGGTTATTCAGAGACAGCCATTTCTGGAATTGCAACGGTGTCCGTAAAAAGGCTAAAGGATTAACTGATTTTCTTCAAACACATTTCATTCAAATAGCCCTTCTTAGCGAAACTCAGTTGAACAACACATCGTCTTTCCGTTCTGGATCGACCGTAAAGTAGGAGGAACCGCGATAGCTATACTATCAAACATAACCCAATACCAAATCAATCTTCCAACGCTAAACCTTGCCGAAATCACGGCAACAAATGTAAAAGTTCATAACGTTACAATCCTTTGGGGGATATTGGCACAGATAAATTAGACCGAATAGTGAACATAGGACAAAGAATAGTCGCGGCAGGAGACTTCAACTGTAGGCACTGTTTTTGGAACAACACTATCCCCAGTCCACAAGGCACTAAATTACTAAATTTCGTCAGTAATACTAATTACCTAATAACAAGCCCAGAACAACCGGTTTTTGTACCGCACATGCAAACCACACTCCAGATATACTAGTTGTATTCTTAAGCAATGTACGATTTGGCATAGATTTACAAGCCTTACAGTAATTCACGCCAGATCACTTGCCAGTACGAATGAGAATTGACGCGCCTGTTACAGAACTGTGCCTTTAAGGCTCAATTAGGCTTAGCTATAACCAGGTAGATTGGGAGGAATTTAAGAATACTGTAGATGATTGCAGAATGTAGAAATAAGTCTCCCATAAGAAGAAGACGACTCCGAAATGAATAAACTTGAAACGGCAATAAAGCTAGCAACTACAGCCTGCATCCCTTAAACCGCAGCCCTCAGTCAATGCTGATTTTCCGACAGGCGTAAAATTAATCAAATAAGCGCAAAATAGAGTCATGTGTATATAGCAACGAGCAAGAAACATTATTCACCAAAGACAATACTATGAACCAAAAGCTTAGCAACCGAGCGCTAAAAATCACATTCGTAATCAATGGAAATGCCAGACAATCTAAACGCACAAAATAACTGCGTCTAGCGCACAGCAAAATGCCACACACGCACGCGAAGAAATATGTCTCCACTACAAATCAATAGCATAATCGAAAAACCCTAGGCCAAGGCCTAGTTCGCGGACTCCCTCGAGAATGTTTGTACCCTCAATCCAATAAATGGGCAAAATGAGTTCGCACTAGACATTGAAAACGAAGCAGAGAATATAGACTAAATTGCGAAAGACTAATCTTGATGACATTGGTGGATAATAAAGCACTGCCTACAAGAAAAGCGCCAGGACCAGACAAAATACCAAATGTGGTACTGAAAAACCACCCAGTGAGAACAATAAAGCTGTTGGCTGGCATTTTAACTGCACCAAAGAACAGGGAAAGTTTTCCCCCAAATGGAATAAAGCTAGGACTAGGACTAACTGCGGAGGGGGACTTATCACTTCGACTTACAAGATCTGTTGCACATGAAGCCCCTGACGGGGTGCCCCCGGGAAGGAGGGGCGAGGTGAGAGGAGACAGAGGGCGGCCGGACCAGGAGGTACGACAGGACATAGGACAGGGTCCTTACGTTTTACAGATTGAAACTCCTGGGATGGCAGATGGTATAACTGGCTCCCCTCCCCCTGTGGGCTTGCACATCCCCTGGAGGGCCTGGGAATCGGAGACAGCCGCCATTTCGGAGGACGACGGGTTACAAAGAGCATCGTTTTCCCCTGTCATGCAACGCCGAGATTCCCGCCGACACTTTCAACCCTGAAACAGACCAAGCAGATGAAAGGTGAAGTGAAATTAAAATGTACATAGGTGAAATAGAGGGACAGGAAATTCAGGGGATGTAATCAACCTTCCCAGCATTCGCCTAACGACCCGGGGAAGCCCCAATAAAACCCATGGGTCAGTAAGGTCGGTCGTGGGAATCGAACTCACGACCTTCCAAATCCGGTCCACAGACGTTACCGCCTGAGCTATCCCGCTCGGTAATGAAGCTACAAACACAACAAGAATCTTACCTTTCCCATTAATTACAAGTCAATTTAGCCTTCTGAACACAGTAAGGAAAACTTAGAAAAAGTAGTACGAAAGCAAATAAATACACATAATTAAACAAAATGTTTATACCTATGGAATTTGGATTTTGGCTCATCACCCCATCACCTTTCAGCTATTACGAACGGATGAACAAATCAAAGGATTTAAATAAGTGAATAGGCGCCCTCTATTTAGATATCGAACGCACCTACGATAAAGTATGGTGTGCTAAGCTACTAAAAATCAAAAGAATACCAATTTTCAGACTCCATGATAGTTCTAATTAGGGATTGTCCATATAATCGAAGCTTCCACACTTCTGTAGAGGATTCAGTCTACAGTAACAGTCCAATAAAACACGGGTTCTACAGGGGAGACTCTTGAGACCAACTTATTTAACTTATATAGCAACGGCATGCCTGATGTATTAAGAACAGACAAATACATCTACGCAGATGATGCTGCCATAGTAACGTAGTGCACACAACTACGAATATCACACCTACGACTCCAAAATGTATTGAACACGCTTGAGCCGTTCTCCAAATGGCAAATCAAAGTTAACACAAGAAAGGCCCAAGCAATAGTCTTCAATAAAAGATTATTACACGGTAAAGGTAAGCACGTCCTTCAGGTTCTAAACTATCAAGGCTAACGAATCGGCTGAAAAGACCAGGTAAGGCCTGGTTATGCTGCAAAACACACATAAATAGACTTCAGACGTCATTATTTGAAGGATTCTGATTCACTATTAAAGCAATATATTTATTGTTACTTGTGTTTGGTTAAATGTTGAAAAAAACTACTTTCATTGCAAAAATAATAGAATGTATTACCAACAATAATTCACAAAACGTATATAATACAACGGTATATTCAAGATAGACATTTGGTTTAATAGGTTAACGCCTTCAAAATAATTTAATGATTATCTCAAACGCCGACGCTTTCTTTATGAGGGGTGGTCATAAAGTTTTAATTATCATCTCGAAAAAATAGTTAAGTAATTTCCCACTTTTTTGGTTTTTTGTTTGCATGTGTTAAGCTACAGTAATGAAGTCTGAAGTCCTGGTAGAATTTAAAATCCCGCGCCACAGGTCACAGTACCGCAGCACGCCGCTAGAGGAGCCAGAACAAAATGACGCACCCCATTGATAAAGTGGAATATCGTGCGGTAATTCGTTTTCTACATTTGAAGGGGAACAACGCCGCAAAAATTCATGCTGAGTTGGTGGAAGTTAATGTCAACAGTGCACCATTATATGACACAGTGGTTAGATGGCGCAGACGCTTTCAGCGTGTCAAACAAGTCTGAATGACGAAGAACGAAGTGGCAGTCCATTTCAATGTGAAGAACCGGGAATCTCAAGTGACGTGGGCACTCTGGTGCTCGAAGACCGGCCTATCACAATCGAGGCGATAGTGCAAAAAGTGAAAATCAGTCCTGGATCAGTTTTGAACATCTTGCACGACATTTTGAACATGACAAATTTCGCCGCCCGCTGGGTTCCACGACTGCTCATATCCATTCAAAAAGGCTGCCAAACCGAGGCAGCAGCGGAAATGTTGCAGCTTTTTCAGCCCAACCCAGATGATTGTTTGAGCCGCCTAATCACCATGGACGAGTGCTGGTGTATCACGATGACCCCGAGACAAAGAAGCAAAGCAAGCAGTGGAAACATGTGGATTCACCACCGTCGAAGAAGGCGAAGACCCAACCTTCATCGGGCAAGGTGATGCTGAGTGATTTATGGAATTGCCATGGTGTTGTGCCAACAGATTACGCTCGTAAGGGGCAAACCAAACCAACACAGGAGCATATTACCGAAATCTCCTGACGAGTTTACGGGAGGCTGTCAAGATGAAGCTTCGCGGTAAGCTGTCCAAGGGGTTCCTTTTGCTCCACGACAACGTCCCAGCTCATTCTGCACATGACAGTCACACATGTTACTTTTTTGGGCTATCAAATTTTTCCTCACCCCCTCCCATATTCTCCTGACATGGCACTCCCTCTTTCCTCGGATGAAGAAACCATTGCGTGGCAGGCATTTCCAGAATGACGACGAGGTGTTTTCGAGGTGGAACGTTTCCTGAACAGCCAAAATGCAGATTTCTACAATCAAGGTCTCCGCCAAGTCATCCATCGTTGGGAGAATGCGTCTCATTGAAGGGTGAATATGTAGAGAAGGACTAACCCCATCATTAAGTTTCATGGTCGCAGCTTCATTTTTTCGAGGTGATAATTAAAACTTGATGACCACCCTTTGTAGTTCCCTTCATCAATGACGGATTCAATTTGCCCTACACCTGAAGTCTTCATACATCCCCTACCAGAAGGCAAAAGTGAGAGGTGAGTAACTCGCAGAGTTTGTAATTCGCCACTGGCTTGTTTACTTCCATAAAGGCGTAACCGACTGTGCAAGGAGAATCTGTATCTTCCGCTCGGTACCACCGCATCTTTCCCGTTTCTGCACTCGTGATATTGTCTTATAAATACTAAGGTTTACAAAAACACATTTTAATTATTTGTTTATTTACGTATTGATTGATGAGGTGGATCCTAAATAAGTATGCAGGCTAAAATGCTTAAATTGGTCTGGTTTGAAGCGTTTTAGAGCAAACACAGTTCCGGAAAAAATTCTTATCAAGGCAAAGGACCTGTCGGATTGCAGCTTGAATACTACCTGCTGTTCAAGTGCAAGAACAACAGGGACATGGAGATTTTGAGAATCTTGTGAAATACATTAGGATACATTTTTCAGAAGTTTGCATCAACCTACTAATGCTGACATTTATATCCATAGACGAAAAGTTAGAATATAGCATCAACTTTCCACCAGAAAACTTCACTCATAAGCTTTCAATCCCATCTTGAATATCACGAGCCTAAGGGATCCTTGGTGTTTCAGAGAGTTCACGTTCATTACTTCCTCACTGAAGAGCTGGACAAGGTGACATGTCCTAAAATATAGCATATTACACAGTGTGAATTGCTTTACTACTGACGATTTAACATCCCCCACATCTGTCGCCCAAATTAACTAATGCTTGCGACGAGAGTAATTTTCGTCATTTGTCGAATTAACGGACGCTGATGACGCCAATTTGTGAAACCTATTTAGTTTATAGAGGAAACAAGGCGACAAGTCTCTTCAGTGTATGATTGCTTCATAGTAGCAGCTGCCCAATACGCAGCAGTAATTCAGCACTTTCCATAACTCATTTGTAACGTAGTAACCAAAATTCAGCTAGGTTTCTTGTGTTTCAATTTAAAAAGCAATAGATGTGGTTACTATTGTGAATGTCTCCCAACAATATTCCTCTGAGATAATCGTTAACTCATTGTTCGAATAAAAGGAGTAATGCTGCATCAAAGTTACCTTTGATTTTACCGAGCGAGATGGCTCCGCGGTAACGTGAGACTCGCATTCGGGAGGTCCCGGGTTAGATTCTTCCCGACACCCTCTCTGACATTGGGGTTTTGTGGTTTTCCCTGATCGGTAGGCGAATGCTGAGGTGGTTTCTCACTTAGCACGACCTACTATCCAGCATTTCCCTTTCATTCCGTTTCTCATCTTTCAGGTGTGCTTCTAGGTTTCGTGGAATATGGCGGCGCCGGACAGATGGCGCGAATGCTTGCTCAAAGGAAAGAATACTCCTCGTGGACATTAGAGGGCTGTTTAGTTGACGGATCGTTCATCACCCTCTCTAGAAAGCTCCAGCTGTGAAACGGGTCTTCGAGCCTGGAAGTGTTAGGGACTCCACGCGTCTCTGTGGCCTGTCTGCTTACGACCTTTGGTTCCTCCACTTCATTCCTTCTTCCTTCCTCCCGTGTAGCCACAATAGATATATGTAGGTCGTTGTGCGCGAAGTGTACCCCTCTGTTGTATAACCTATACGTTTGATTTTAAAATTATTTGTGAATTTTCATAAAAGTATAAACTTATTGAAATGCTTTTAAGGTATGTTTTTACTCAGTCACCAAGGCAAAACTAAACCTTTGACCCCCAAATGAAGTATTTTCTTTTTAGAGAAAATAGGTTTTGTACAATTCTTTTTGCGACTAATTCAGGTCACTTTATAGTATGTGATAGAACAATAGCTGGTGTACCGTTTCTACTATTTTCGTTTACTTTTTTAAACCTTTCGTTTGACCACAGTTAAGCACTCTTGATTTGTATAATTCGGAATTTACGCTGGAGTTAAGACATTGCAAACATCGGCCATGGAAGACTGAGGGCCCCTCCCCCCCCCCCCACACACACACACACACACACACACACACACCTCAGACAGCTTTGGTATCACTCTATAGAGACTTAACAACATTGCAGGTGGTTTTATTTCCTTTTATTTGGTGTTTAAATAAAACGAGGATAATTTAGTTGTTGATCCAGTTTATTACATTTTTAAATAAAGTAATTTATCGTGTAGCATATTTCTTTATTTTCAATAAAAGTACACATTTGAGTTTTGTTTTTGTTTTCATTGAACGATTTGGTAAGCACATGAGCTCTTTTGTATCTGTTGATAATAAAATTACTGTACTAATGAAGGTTATGCTTTAAGTGTGTATAAGTGTTTTAAGTTAAAATATTTATTTCATTTTTCATTCAAAGTTAAAACAAGTATGCTTTGGACTTAGCTGATTTCATTTGACATTAAACGTTTCTATACAGGATGCATCTTTATTGGTGTCATATACTTGGGGGAAGTGTTCCTGACATCAAAACAGTAAAAAAGTTCATATGTACATGCGTCTGAAAATCAACCGTTTCGTTGTTATAGGTCAAAGAAGATGTATTCCATGAGTGAACAGACGGATATGCACTACACATATGGCCGTGCAGACGGCAATGTAGCACGAGCACGTGAACTTTATGCAGAAAGGTAGGTACCCTGAAAGGCAGTTACCGTGTGCAAGAACATTCGCACGAATTTACCAACGCTTGAGAGAGAGTGACGCATTTGAGAGGAGTACTAGAGATGTTGGGAGACCAAGAGCGGTACGAGGCATTGAGCTTGAAGAATGAGTTCTTGGTGCTGTGGATGCAGACCCATCACAAAGCACAAGACGTATGGCTGTAAGGGAAAGAGTTAGTCATATGACTATCTGGAGAATTCTGCATGAAAGTCTTCTGTACCTGTATCACCTTCAACGTGTGCAAGGATTAAATGAGGCGGACTTCGAGCC
This sequence comes from Deroplatys truncata, assembly GCA_030765065.1. Lineage (NCBI taxonomy): Eukaryota > Metazoa > Arthropoda > Insecta > Mantodea > Mantidae > Deroplatys > Deroplatys truncata. The sequence continues at coordinate 97,133,544 of CM060990.1, read as the reverse complement.
AAAAAGACGTTTCTGTCAACGCATGTTACAGCAGTGCGCTGTGTTCATCAATTTCCTAGCGTGTATCTTATTCACAGATGAGGCTGGTTTTACTCGCGACGGCATCTTCAATTTTCATAACACTCATAACTGGGCATTTGAAAATCCTAATGAAGTACGACAGGACAACCATCAACAGAGGTTCTCTCTCAACGTTTGGGGTGGAATCATTCATGATCACCTTATTCGTCCCTACTTCTTTCCTCCGCGTCTGAATGGACAAACCTATCTCCAGTTTCTCAGAAATGAGTCGCATCACTTAACTGATAATGTGCCTCTGGACATCATCCAACGAATGCGGTTTTTACACGATGGTGCTCCAGCTCATTTCAGTATCATAGTTCGTAAGTTTTTGAATGATCGATTTCCGCAAAGATGGATTGGTCGAGGGGGACACATTGCATGGCCTGCTCGATCGCCTGATTTGAATCCAATGGATTTCTTCGTCTGGGGACATTTGAAGTCCTTGGTTTATGCGACTCTTGTACCTAATGTTGACATTTTGAGAGGACGTATCCAAACTGGATTTTACAAATACGAAACGCACCAGGAATTTTCAGCAGAGTACGCCAGAACATGGAACGCAGGCTTACTGCATGCATCGAAGCAAGAGGAAGCCACTTCGAGCAATTTTTATAACTTTCGATTTTGTGTTGTAACTCTGAAATAAATTATTTTCAGACCCATGTTCATATGAACTTTTTTTTACTGTTTTGATGTCAGGAACACGTCCCCCAAATATATGACACCAATAAAGATACATTCTGTATAAGCAAACACAATCCTGTTTTAAGAATTAAATGCCACCAGAAAGGTTCCACTCCACTAGCGCCGTAACACTTTCTCGGCCAGCCTAGAAATTTCTGCGTGTATTTTACTCTAGGGAAGCGTTATTGGTTACACCCACCTGTAAGAAAGTATTGTCAAACATCTCCTTTTTTCAATGCATTTTTCTGCAAGTTATGAAAAATATAAGTATGATTAAGATATAACCGTTAAAAGCAGGGTTTTATTTTACGAGTAGGAATGTTTGCGAATGAGGTCTAGGTCGAGTGTAGCAATCCTACGAGCAAAATAAAATAACTTTTTACATTTGTGGAAGACAGTATTTTTAGCCCTGAAATACGTAATTAGCAATAAAATAATACTATTTTGAATCCTAACCTAAATGCAATTAAGGCAAATGGCGCCGAGTACGAGATCAAGAATGTAACTGTTTTAATGTTTTGTTGATTCGCTAGCAGTGCTTACGTTACCCATTCAATGAAGCTACTATCATACTGTTTTCTGGATTTCTTTGGTAGCAATTTCAAGGTTACCCTTTCGGCAGCTTCCAAAATTTCTTCCGGCTCTTGGAATTAAATTACATCAAAATTCGTACCGCCGCCATTTTATTGATTATTCAGGTCTCAGATAAAAGAATAGCGATTCAGGTCAAAGATAGAACAAGGCTGCCGACACAAGCAACAGGTTGACTCGACAAAGCATTGCGATAAATTGAAGTATGATGATTTGATTTGGAAACAGATTGTGCGACCGCCATGAGAAATTAATCATGTGAAAAGACATAATGAAATATAAACGCTAATCAAATCCAGTCAATTTATTAAACATGTGCAAATACAAAGGATTCGTTTGTCTTGTGTGAAAAGTTCTAGTTTTAGTTTCAGCTATCTAAAAAGTGTTTATAAACGGTTTCAATATGTGCCCCTCACTCTGGTTTAAATGATGACACCCTCACTCCTTCCAGACGATACATCAGTCTGAGTGCTGTCTTTTGTGGCCGTCTGAGGTTTTATTTAGTTCCTTAAATCGTCACCTTGGTGCTCTGGAGTGCACTATCTCTATTCCGAATGGTCAGTGCTTATAATTTTTTTTTAATACAGTGTGACTTTTTATTTCTCTATTTACACAATAAAGTGTCCGTGTTTATGTGCATTTTATGGAGATATTAAGCGTCTTATTTATGTCTTGAGATGAGGCTACTATAGACGATCCAGTCTTAGAACCAGACTTGACATAAACAAATCGTTTTTATCCTTCCACCTTAGCCTCATATTTGTATCAACTGTGAGGAACAAACTGCTCACCATTATCGTATGCATGCAAAAGAGGTGAACGACACCACGCAGCAGAATTAAACGGAAGCTACAAACGTCTTTAATTTTATTGTTCACATTAGTTACTATTTCATATTAAACAAAAGTTTCGAACAATGTTTGATTAGCATACTTCTTGAAAACACAGATAACCACGTATATTTACGGTACTATATGCTATGGTGTGCTTAGGTTTCTCGCGTATAGCGGGCTAGATAATGACGTCATGTATTTACCTGAAGTTGGTTCTAAGGCCTCATTATGCATGTGATTTCATATCGGACGACAAGGAACGATGCGACGGGCAATTGCGTGGTCAATTTATGCATGCAGCGTGTCGCATTGTGTATTATTCGGAAATCAGTTCTACCAGCCCGTTTCCAGATTTGGCTTGACAGCTAGAATGGATCCATGTGCGTTGTACGCGTGAATGAAAAAAAAAGTGCCGATATAAAGAATTGCCCATTCATGACTCCACCCCGCCCCTTACCTAGTTCTAACAAACCAAATTGATTGGCGGCTTTTGCAGAGCCTTTTTTTTCCCTCGCGATAGTGGATGTGCACCAGAGGCTAGGATCCAAAGTAGTTTTAGGCTCGTTGAGAAAACATAATCAATTCAGTTTTATTAATTGTTCTTCCGCAGCTGGAAAGGTAGAATCAGAATGCAAAAGTATGCAAATTCGACATAGGGGTATGTTATCTCAAGAGAAGTTAAGGATGCCTTGTGTTATACCGGGAAAATTGGAGTCACGTGGAGAATATGATGACGTGTTATATCGACATCGTAGCTCAGACGACGGAGCAGCTGTATGGAAAGTGGTTCGAATCCCAAATATGGTATTGCATTTTTTTATTGTGATTTTGCCTTTCCATAGTTAATTCGGAGTTAGTACCATCTTAAATAAATTTTATTATCAGAGTTTTGCAAGAAAAGGAATATAAAGAAGTTTGCCAACCCTTTTCAGGTAATACGAAAATGCTATGTTTTGCAACTTTTTTGTAATGCTTTTTCATTTTACGTGATTCATTTCGTATAACTCACTTCCTTACCATGCTTGTTTGTGATATTTATAATTCAAAATCAACATTTCTTTTGCGATTGTTGCGTTGCAAACAATTATTATTAGTTGAAGGTAATAATAATAATAATAATAATAATAATAATAATAACCCATAATGCTCTAACTCATTAAATGAGTTATTCAAAGTAAAATACTTTTTTGTCTTTCCTGAAAACTTTATTTAGTAAACTGTTTTCTTTACATATTCTTTAATTTTGATTTGTATCCCGTTGTGACATTTTTTTAAGCTTCTGGTGCCATGTGGACTGCATTATACAATTATAATTAAATACACCACCTGGTTTGCGTGTCCAGTAATCACATTCGTGGTACTTCTTCCACCAGTTTGACGCTGTTCTTGGAGTACTCCATAGCTTCGCAGCCCTCGCTGCGCTATAACCTTGCTTATTAGAGGCAATGATTTTCGGTTTGTTGCCCATATCCTTTGTTCCTTTCAAATGACTTATACAATAAGGAGGACATTGTTTTACAAGCCAATTTCATCCAACCACATCCCTTTATTAATTACCTACTTGTAATTAAAGTGTGCCCTTATGATTTACATGCACTTAATGTTAAGTTATAATTTATATGGCTCATCTTATGACGCATAAGCTCTATAAGATAAAAATAAATATCTATCACATAATGTTTGTCTTACCCCCTCCCCCTGGCTTCCTTCGCTCCTGAGCCGAAAATGGACCACTGTTCATTGGTTAGGGTTTGAGTGGCAGGCTTTTGACATCAAAGCAATAAAGACGGACAAGTATCTGGCGAGTACTTTGCAGCCATTCAGGTAAAACGCTCTGTTTCCCACCCATTTCGCCGCTCACTTTTTTCAAACCAATAGAGATTAGCACATCTGGGTGGTGTGGATCACAACTGATAACGGAGTTCTGCCAACATTAAATAAAGAAAAACGCTATAGGAAACCAAAAGCATCGGCACTTTTTTTGCACCGGATTGTACATATTGCTACAAACTTTTAACTCGAAAAAAATTCTGAAGTGCTACATTCACGTTACTTTCTCTATCCTCTATAGTTTATTAGTGGGTGTACAAATTAGTCTTACGAAAGTTTATTTTTCTATCTACTCCATTTTAAACGAGATAAACCTTTGCAGAAGTAGCTACATTTCGTTATAGATACAAAGGGAACAGCGATAGTTGAATGTTTAAGAACTAGACGCTATATACTGGAATTAAAATTCCATGTTGTTTCCATGAAATCCCGAGAAACATGTGAAAATCGACAGTACTTAAGTAAACGACTTAATAGTATTGAGCAAATCAAACCATTAATAACGGATATCTCGATAATGGCTGATGCCACAAAAAAGTTATTTGAAATAAATTGTATGTTTTAAAGAGATCTACATTTTTTCGTCTATCGCTTAACGTTTACCAGTTATACAAAGCTATACAAAATGCCTCGTGAATTAATAGAACTTCACAGGCTATTCCCAGAAAATTCAAGATTTGTCATGTAAATAACTTTAATATAATAGTATTTTAATCAAAATCGCCATTTTTGAGAAAATCAAAATTTTCTAAAAATGTTCTATGTAGTGTGGGTTGGGGGATTTTCTTGAAAATCTTCGTGTCGCATCCTTGGAAGATGCTGTTTTGGTTTTTAGCCGACTTTTCGCTTGTTCACAGAAATACGGAGCTTTTTCTAAAATGTTTTGCTTGGCTTCAAGGGGCCTCAACATGTATTTCTGGTGAAATCTCGGTACCGAAATTTTGGGTGGAATGCAATAAATACGTACTTTCTCTACCTACTATGTAGGGGTAGAGAAAGTAAAACAAAAGAAAGGAAAAAAACAGACGAATGGAATGTACATCCATAAACAGTACAAGGTTCGTGTGTTTAGGAACCACTTTGGGAAATTGCTTCTTGTCACGATTCTTGTAATTTTCTGACAAACATCCCAAATTTAACTCCTAATAAGAATTTATTCTATAAAATATTCCCTATCATACTCGATAAAAGCCTTAAAGACGACAATCAGATCACCCTCGCAACATGTAAAGGCACAAACTCCAAAAATCAGAACTACAAATCTGAATTTCCCAAAGTAGCAGCAATGATTCGCTTATCTCGCTCACAATGTGGCAATGCAACATGCATAAGCAAGCCCATATATATTTTGAGGTCAAGCGGCTGTCGCATATGTCGCGACGTGTTTTTTAGGCGGTGCGACACGTCGCATTGCATAAATGCTTCCATTTTACTCAATGTAGGTACTTTCAAATCGCGTCGCACGATATGAAATCGCATGGGGCCTAAAGCATCGGCCACACAGCAGCGAAGCAGTTGAGCGCCCTTAAGCCCCATCTCATCATTATCATCACAACACAGCAGCGACTTGTACGGTATAGTTTTCACAAACAAGACGGAACACTGTGCTGCGTCCATACGTTGCAAGTAAGTTTGCGGAAATCTCAGTATGAACTTGGCCTTCCAAAGAGGAGGTTGTGGAGATGGAAACAATGTGGTTCACTGGACAAAAAAGTCTATGGCATAAATTGTGTGTTTTAACGAAATCTACATTTTTTGTGTACTAAAACTTTACCTCTTAGGACTTTCCAGTCATGCAAAAGTCTTCAGAATAAAGAGGACTTTTGGGGACATTCTCAGAAAATTCATGATATACATTTCATTTGCCACAAAAATATCTTAAATATATGATATTTTAAAGAAAATCGTTAGAGCCATTTTTGAGAAAATGAAAATTTTCGAAAAATGTTCCATGTAAAGGGTAGTCTGGGGTGGATGGATTTTCTTGAAAATCTTCGTGTTGCACCTTTGAAAGATACTAAATCTAAATGTCAAGCTTGCTATTTATCAGACTTTTCGTTTTTGAGTTATGCTGTTCATAGACACACAGAACACACGGACCTTTTTCTAAAAATGATTTTTTTGGAATTCAGGGGACCTCAAAACATATATTTACGGTGAAATCTCGATATCGAATTTTTGGTGGAATGCAATACTTCCCGTTTACTATACGTAGTAGAGAAAGTAAAAATTCTAGTAGGCAAATTAATGGAGGGAAAATTCTAAACCTTTTTGGACATAAAAGATCAAATGGTAACACAGTTTACATGCTTTGGCGGTTTTTCAGTCGTTCATTTTATCAGTTTTATAATTTTTTGAAAAATATGCCGAAATTGCAACTTTTTAGTACGTGGTGTTTTCAAAATTATCTTTCATGCATTGGGTAGAGCAGTTTTTTTGTGCATACATCCACACATTTTCCTCGACATGTGACTTAAACTGGTGGAGAAATAAATCGTGAAGTCATAAAAAGTCAGTGCAAAATGAAGAATTAAGGCAAAAACGTTGAAAATTCCCAAATTTGACATTTTATTCCTCCGTCAAATAAAGTCCTATTTTCACGCAAAATCAAGCAATACACAAAAAGGAATTGCGCTACTCAATGCATGCAAGATAATTTTGAAAAGACCACGTACAAAGGAGTTACAATTTTGGCATGTTTTTCAAAAATTTATAAAACTGATAAAATGAACGATCTGAAAAACCGCCAAAACACGTAAACTGTATTACCATTTGATCTTTATGTAAAAAAAAATTTTTTTCCTCCATTAATTTGGCTGCTAGAATTTTTTAAAATGCAACGAATACTTTCTTGAGGGAGTCTAGATACTTCTAGTCGAAACTGCAAAACACATTTCGTGTTTACCGTTATTATTATTACTGTTAATAATAAGAAGAAGTATAACAGTAATAATAACAATAATAATGATACTAATAATACACTGACAATGGTGCCAAAGTTTTCATAAAACGGGGGCCACTTTAACCATCAGGGAATGAGTCGCTAGCGAAGCCACGTAAGTTTATAATAGGAACATTAAACTCGCAGGCACGAGGCGTACAGATCAGATTAGTTTTCAAGCAAAGTGTTTATTGACTAAAATCTACACTTACTTATTTATAACTTATGTAATTTACTTGACAAATGATCAGTCTTTCATTCATAGTCTCATGACAATGTAACTCATAGGCAATATATATTAACACCTGTTACACAAAGTATTTTTACTTAATAGCAGTTCATATTCAATGAGAAGAATGAAACTGGCTTTTCTGTGCTATAATTGCAAACATTTGTGGTTCTAATTTTGTGCTGCCTGTCATCAAAACGGACTCTAAATGTTCATCAGTCATAGCAGCCCTATATTTTGATTTGACATATTTCATTTCTGAAAATGCCTTTACAGATATACGTTAATACGAACTTTGATGTTAGTCCTCGTGCAAAGTTTTTCAAATGAGGAAATGTGTCACTCGACAGACAGTTATAAAAGTCAACCAAATTAATTTCCTTGTATTTATCCTTCAGTACCTCATTACACTGTACATCAATTAAAAATCTGGGCGCTTAATTTTAAATAATCGTTCGAAATTCGTGAATAAATGAATCTAATGGAGGGGGACCATTTCTTTTTATGTATATTTTCTGAAGTTTTAGGCTGGCCAAACAAAAGCAAGTCGCAGGCCGAGTTCGGCCTCCAGGCCTAGTTTGGCAAACCCTGGTGTTAGTTATTGGGAAGTTTGTCATATGTCCCCCGAAAAAAGAAATATGCATTTATGTATAAAACCGTCCTTTGCAGATTTATGTTTCCGCACACACAGGTGCAAAAGAAGTTGCCGCATCACTGCTGTTCAAAGAAGCAGTGCAGGTACAAAGCGAAAAGTCACTGAGGTAGTGCTGTTGTCTGTAAGTGTTTACGTGTTAGTTTTGTACTGATAAGCGTCGCGTGGTCGCCTGCATGCAGTTCGAGCCAGGTCATTCAGACAAAAAGGTAACGTTCACAAATAACGAACACACAGATATGGTTAATCTTTGCGGAGACGCTCCAAAATGCAGCTGAGGCTTGAAGGCTCTGTCCTGAACATTTTTCAGATACGGCATTTGTCTTCTACGCACGTTTTCTTTCTTTCCTTTTTTTTACGTACAAAAATAATATTAAGAAATGATGGATCATTCCAGGTAGAACGTGGGCCTGAGAGGCCCTTACATCATTTCGTCCACCAAGGCGGGCATATTTTCGCACATGCTTCGAGACAGTAACTATAGTCATATATACCATGTATATAATAATGTAAATTATAATGTAAAATAATATTAATAAGCAAAATACTTGTTATATAAATAGATGTTAAGGCATAAGTTTTATGTATGTGTAAGAGTTTAGCTGGAGGTGTGGAACCCTTGTTAAAAGCAGACAAACATGTTTTTGTTAGTATTAGGGCCCAGGCAAAAAGGACTTGTGGGAAGTCACAAAACAAGACCTTGAGTGATTGTGTAAGAGAAAATGCGACAAGCTAACACAACATATGTTTGTAGAGAGGTCATATGTTTGGAAACAACGAATAATAGCCTGGTAAGTCTTCTAGATTGTTCCAAGCTGAACGAAGACAGCCAATGAGATTTTAAGAAAGAATATGTTTAAAATGTTTAAGTTTAGGGAAGTTAGTTATAGCGGTTGCATATAAAGTGCGGCGATGTGAAGAACATACGTGTAAGCTCTCCGAAGCAGGCGTTATTAATTACCTCTCATAATGTAGTGGGAACGTTGAAATGATATAAATTTAAAAGTTCAAGTTATGAGAAGGGAAACAAAGTATAGTTTAGGAACGTGTGATAAATACTACCATTATTACAAGAGCACTTATAAAATACTTGATTGCTAAGCGACCGTTCTACAGCTCCAAATAACTAAAGTAACTGTGTAGCTTCTTACTAAAGCAGAAAATGCGCGTGCCATTAAAGCATTGTGTTCTTCATTTAATTAATCTTACGTTAGTGTCGTTACTACTTACATTCCTTCCCGTACCAGACCCTGCAAAGTTACACATGCTCTACCAAAACCCCAAAAACAGCATCCGAGGCAAGAAATAAAAATAACATCAGTAACACTTTAATAGTAACAACTAAAACACAAGATAATCATCAGAATCATCAGAAATAATTCGTATATATTAATATATCGGACATGTGTACATACTGCGAGTTATGCTCACACCACGAGTATACCACAGCTTATTATGAATAATGCACTAATGGAAAATAATTTAATTACAACGCGCCTTTAAGGGTACATAAATATAATAAAAATTGAATTTTGTTTAATCTTGTTAACTTTGCGGCACCAATTGGTGCCATATAGCTGTGCTGATTGTAGATTAACTGTCATGGAACTAAATGGCTAACACGTGTGCTCAGGTTTGCGTCAAGCGGCAATTCTGAATTCTTGTTAATGAGCGAATTTCTTATTAAACAGCCGATAACACCCCCCTCCCCAACACAAACGCACACATAGGTACTCTCGCATTCAAACACCAGACTGGGCATACCGTGAAATGCTTTTGTTGAAAGACAACTTTTTGGAGCCCAGTCGGGAATCGAACCCGGAACACCTCATATAGCAGGCAGTTTCACTACCGAATGAGCTCTGGGACCAGTAGTAGGAATTAAAGTGTTCGTTTTCAAGAATTGGTCTTTCATTTAGCGGTCTCCTCCCTGTCGGTATGGAGTCCCCTTTGCAGTTCTGCTTAGGCAAACCTTTTGGCATCCGCGCTATCCGTATAAACCAACTTCAACAAAGGACGGCTTGTGTGGGCCACCTGGTATATATAATTTATACAATTACGTAAACAGCTTGTGTACAAGATTATCATTTACTCAAATGGACAAACTTTGTGTAACTCGACCACAATAGTATTGCACTTCGCCGGGCTGGCTTCTGCGCGTATTCAAATGCAAGTTTCCGCAAGCTCAAGATCAATAATGTCATGGTTGACTTATATACCTGTTGCTCCCACCCTGATTAAGGGTTCAAAATATAGGTATATTCCTTAGATCAGCTGTGCACATTTAAGCGGTGAAAGCAAAAAGAATATTTTCTCTGTAGTTAAATTGGCAAGGATAGGTCGGACATACGGATGCCTAATGGAGGACCGCCCACACAAATTCAGGGTCTTCTAATAATTCAAAGTTGGGCAACACTTGCACATTATAGTTTAGGGTCCCCATTCTTCAAAATGTTGGGGACCGGTCACCCTTCGTCATAATTTCCCGCATAATTTGTACGTGAATCATTATGGACAGGTGAGATTAGCTTTCAAATATATTATATTATATATATATATATATATATATATATATATATAGGCAAGGATCATATATTACCGAGCGAGATGGCCGTGCGGTTACTCGTGAGGCTGGCATTCGGGAGGTTCCGAGTTCGATCCCCGTCGGGCCGACAACACTAGCCATGGGTTTCTTAGTGGTTTCCTCGGGTCGGTAGGCGAATACTTGGGTGGTTCCCTTCTACCACGAATTTCCTATACAACATTTCATGTGCCCGCGGCGGTCGGTATGTTGCAGCAGGGCGGTGGAATCTGCACTATGGAAGGATTTCTCCCTGGAGCTTGGCAGGACTATTGGGAGTGTTCCGTCTATTCCTGGGAACCCCAGGTTGCGGGTGGTTATGGTGTCCTTGATAGTGCACATCGTCGCCCGGATCTGGCGTCCTTCGGGTCTCCCCTTCATCCCTTCCTCCCAGGGGACCTATGTGCAGTGCTGTGCTCCATTTACTGGAGATTCCTTCTGTCTGACTACTCCCAACTCCTAAAGATCACATATATACTATTTTGATATTTTATTCATTAGGTCCTTCCGGGTACGCTAAACTCCTAGCCTCCCTTATGAGTGACCCTTCGTTGATGGCTACTGGCATAGGCATTTCTGCTTTTTCATAAGTAAGTGTCTCCCATTTTCAAGTGCGTACCTACTGTGGAGCACCTATTAGCGTCGCTTTGTCCTTATGTCCGTCCGTACGCACGCAACAATTCACCAATGTGCGGAGTTCACATTTTGTACATAGGAGTTTTAAGGAAATTTTCTCACACACTTCCAATTTGATTGAAATTGGTATAAAATTAAGGGTAGCGTAGACGTGGTTTCCTACAAATTTTCAAATTTTAGTTAAGCCACTTCACATACGTGGTTGAAATTTTATGCACATGGTTTTGAATAAAATTTGTCAACACATTTCAAATTTGGTTCAAATCGTTACAAAATTAAGGGTGGTTAAGATAAGAAGGCTTAAAATCGAAGTTGTAGCTAAATATTTCCGAACTAAGGCCTAAGGTTTTTGAAACTTTGGTAGGTTAAAAAAAATACTGCAATGAAATATATACGTAATTGACTGCAAATGGGTGGGAGAAAATAAATACTGTTTTCTTTATTCAATTTCTATAGCGGAATACAGGGCAATGGACGAAACTTGTTAATGTTTTATAGACGCCCATTTGAAGCAGTCGTGTGATGAAATAGTTTCTGCTCGTGATTGTCATGCGGAAGACTGGGTTTCGATTTCCCACGAATATAAAAAGTGTAATCACTAGAGCCCGGAACTTAGGCAAAATGCCTTTTCTATTTGGATGGATATAATAAAGAGTTGAATGAATGAATGAATGATTTATTGCCTACTTTGAACTTACATGCAATTTATACAATATTTACAATACAATGGAGTTGCTTATTATTTATCTTCCCCTTATATTTAACATTCTGTTGTATATATAATGGGGAAGTGTAATTTTCCATTATTTACTTTTTTGCCTTGTTACCCTTTTTCCGTATCTTCTCCAATTTGCTTCACGTCTCTTTTAACCGCCTCAATCTAATTTTTCCTATATATTTTCCTGCTTTCTCCATATATTCATTTTATCTTGTATTAAAAATCTTCCTAACTTTTAGCACTATTGGTAATTTTTTCCATTTCTCTAGTATTAAATTTTCTCTTCCTTTATCCATGTCCTCACATTCCAGAATATAATGCAAATTGCCATGTAATACATTATATTTAGTACATCTCTCCCCCCTTCTTCTCCCTATTAGACCACTTAAATTCATTACACCTGTCCTCGCCCATGCATACCCCATTCTGGCTTCTTTGTGGCATACTTCAATGTATCTTTCTTTTCCCCATTCCGTTTTAAAACATTTATAATCTATTAATGGCCTTTATTCCTTGAAAATACTTATAATTTCTTGTTTTTCAATATCCTCCACTATTGTTCTAATTTATTTCCAGAAACCCTTACTTTTGTTGTTTCCCCCATTCCTATTTCTTCCAGTGCTGTCTGTATCTTGTGCATCCACGTTTCTTTTTTCCCCATTTTCTCGTGTACAACCAAGCATTGCTTTAGTATCTTATTTTCCTCTAGTAGCTTTATTCTGAACCAGTATTTGAATGCCCTTTCTACCATTTTGCCTTTAGCTCCCACCCTCCCTAGTTCTGCTTGTGCTATTCCATTGGATGAACTCCTTGGTAATCCCAGGCTTATTTTGCAAAAATTCCTATCTACAGCATCTACATTTTCCGATCCTTCTTCTAGCCCCATACCTCTGCTGCGTATAACATCCTTAATTCCACCACCGTGCTATATATCCTCTCTAGTCACGCATTTTGCATATCTGGTATTTTGTTCACACAGCTCTGATTACCTGTATTGCTTGTAAAGAGTTAAATAAAGATAAACATGTTTCCGTACATTTAGGGATGGTAGGGCTAGTATTTGTTTTGTCTTTTTTGGCCTATTTGGCTTCTGTTACCTATTTTAACTTTAAATTCTTTTTTTTTCTTGCCTGTTGAATTTTTAAAATGTTAAAAGAATTTAATTTCAGGGTCCAAAACGACACGTGGAAAAACATTTGAAAATCTTAAGACAAAACGCCTTTCAAGTGTGCTAAAAAATCAAAAATAATTCATGTTACTCCAAGGATAACTTGATGCTGCAAGCCTTTTAAATAACAATAAAAACACACAATCAATATCGAAAATGATGCCATGGAGACCAGATCATTTCCAATCACATTTTTAAAAGCCACAAATAATTAATTACTGTATTGATAAACGATATCGCCTATATATTACATAAAACACATTAATTTTAACACAAACAATTATTTACCCGCCACAATGAATCATTTAGTGCACTTGTATAAGTTGCCGTTGAGATAAACCTGAAACACCAAGGGTGTTTAGATGTGTTACGTAGTGTGCAGATGGTACAGTTTATCAAAACAGTAGTTATTAGCTATTCTGCTTTTTATAATAACTCCATGAAATACCAAGACAAGGTATTTTTCCTTCGTGAGGACTTACCTATTTTATTGGTTTTCTATCTTAAGATATTGCTGTTTTCATCATCTGTCCTCTATGTCTTTTTTGGGGCCTTAAAATATAGTTTTTGCAAATTTCGAGATTAAAAATATGCTTACTTTGAAGGATTTCAATAAGACCTTCTTCTTTTTTTTTGCATCCATGCTACTCATACATAAGTCCAAAATGGAAAAAAAAAACTTTTTACCTATTGTTCTGAGTCCTTCATTGCATTTCTCTAGTACAAAGTTGTTGGAAAAAGATAATTTCTAAATTAAAATGCTAAGCTTTTAAATGAGATGTAATTGATAATCTTGGTAATTCAAATAAATTTTATGCAGGTATTACAAAATAATGCTGAAATAGCACGCATATTGCCTGTCCATTATGTAAACATTTTACTGTGTCAAATGCAAAAAGGCTTAAATATAACAGTAACTGTTTTGGAGCCTATAAGACTGCTGCATATCACCTACCATATTCCATATTTGTGGCCCCCCAGAAAGGTAAATTTTATTGATTTAATACTGAATGAACCCAGGAACCAAGAAGCAAATATCTGATGTGTCACATTCACATGACTTTCCCTACCCCTATTGTTTATTAGTGGGCATACAAACTATTCTTACGAAAGCTTGTTTTTCTGCCTGCTTCATTTTAATCCAGATAAACCTTGGCAGAAATAGCTACATTACATACACATTTCGTTATAGATATAAAGGGAATAGAGACAATGAAAATGTTTTAGAACTGGACGCTATACTTGGCCTTAAATCCCATACTCTTTCCATGACATCGCGACAAACAACTGACAATCGACAGGACTTTAAAAAGAATGGCTAAGTATTGAACAATTCGAACCATTAATAACGGATATTTCGGAAATGGCTGAATCCACAAAAAGATTATTTGAAATAAATTGTGTGTTTTAAAGATATCTACGATTTTTGTGTAGTACGTTTTTGTCTATCTATTGACGTTTACCAGCTACACAAAGTTATACAAAATTCCTTCCAAATGAAGAGGACTTCACAGGCTATTTCCAGAAAATTCAAGATATTCATTTTATTTGCGATGTAAATATCTTTAATATATGGAATTTTAGTCAAAATCATTAGAGAAATGTTTTAGAATATCAAAAGTTTCGAAAAACGTTCCATGCAAAGGGTAGTTGGGGTGGAGGGATTTTCTTGAAAATCTTTGTGTCGCATCAGTGGAAGATATTAAACTTAAATACCAAGTTTGGTATTTATCCGACTTTTCGTTTTTAAGTTATGCTGTTCACAGATACACAGATACACACACTGACCTTTGACTAAAATGGTTTTTTTTTGCTCGGGGGACCTCAAAACATATATTTCCGATGGAATCTCGACATCGAGTTTTTGGGTGGACTACAATACTTCCCCTACTTACTATACTTAGTAGATAATTAGTTACTAATCTTGTGAGTGTGCTAGTAAGGTACAAGTGATTGATTTAGCGAATAGCTGAGCGAGTGAATGCGTATGTGCGTGAGTGTCTGCTTAAGTGAGGGGCTGGTGAATGAGTCTACGAGCCTTGTGTGTACTTGCTAGAGTGAGCAGGAAGGTGGAAAAAGCCCAAGCAACGGAACTAGAGGAAATAGAACGTGGTCATCAAATTCTAGACCCTGTAATTACCTTCTTCCTGATGATGGAAGTTGTACAAGATGCATTACATTTCACAGTAATTGGCAAACTTCTCTAACAAAGCCGAGGTCAAGGAATGAATGTAATTGATGATGTGTACGTAGGTTTCAGCGGTCGACATGCGATGGAACCTTAATTACAAATTCAGCGAATTGAATAAACTACGCGGCTTGTTGTGGCTTTGAAGATGGGATGCTCGTACATACATGGTAACATCTAATTACTGTCATGGGATAATTGTAGTTACGCCTACAGGTTACAACTCTTCGAGCAACTAGCTCTCTCATGCTCATTCTTTCTACATTTCCACGGCACCGTTTATAAAATACGTGTAGTTTCTTCTTAACACAAAGAAACGTTTGTGTGGAAACTTCTCTAAAACTAACACGTACTTTACTACTGTAATAGGAATGTTTTTTATTTCAAAACGCTTTTTAAATTATAATAAATACATGGCACAACGAGGAGGTTTTGGGGATTAACACCGCTCCCCATAGCCCACAGCCTGCTCTGTTATCTCTTTGACAGAATCGGCGAAAAATTTAGGTGTTATTTTTGACAGTAAACTTAGTTTGGACAATCACATTAATACAATTTGTAGGAAAGTAAATTCTTTAATTCACACTTTCAAGCGTTTAAATACGCCCCTGCCTAGGAACCTAAGAAAGACTTTGGTACAAACAATGGTGATGCCCCACTTCGATTACTGTGATTCCCTTCTCACAGACTTAAGATCTGATATGTCACGTAAATTACAGCTAGCTCACAATACATGTGTAGTTACATTTGTGATGTACGTCGTTACGATCATATAACACCATGGTTGTCGTGGTTCCATCTAGTTGACCATAGAAACATTCATTTTCTTTTGCTTCGCTTTAAACTTATTCACACTTCTTCCCCTACATACCTAGCTTCTCGCTTTAAAAGTTTGTCTTCGTCTTATAACCTTCACACACGCTCGGAAAATCGTCACATGCTTTCGATACCACTTCATCAAACAGCTCTATACTCATCATCTTTTACTGTGAAGGTTGCTAGGCTCTGGAATTCACTTCCACAAGATGTCAGGGCTGTCATACTTTATATGCTTTTCGTCACAGGTTGCAGATTTTAGTTAAAAACAATTAACTTAGAAGAAATATCATTTTCAATGTATATATAGTGTATATATGCCACATTTTTAAGATATTCATTACTATTAACTTAGTTTCTCTATATTTTCAATTAACTTAACATTACTGTTCCTGTAATATTTGTGCTATTTATGTTTTGTGTTCCTTTAAATATTATCTGTGCACCATCAATGTGATCGGAATATTGTATTCAGGTTTGTTCTAGGTGGTTGAGCAGAAGAGAAGACCAAATGGCCTTAGCTCTGCCACAGTAAATAAATAAATACAGAAAAATTCTGATGTGTTACATTCACATGAATTTCTCTGTCCATCCTTTATATTTATATAACTTCCGCAAACTATGTCTATCGAGATAAACCTTTGCTGAAATAGTTCAATATCATACTTTGGTTCTCGGTACAACAGGAATAGATGTTTAAATGTGGGTTGCTATATGCTGGCCTTAAAATTCCATACTCTTTCTATGACATCGCGAGAAACAAATGAATAGCGATAGCACTTAAAACGACAAAAATTGGAAATTTCATACTAATAATAACGGATATCTCGGAAATGGTTGGTGCCACAAATAAGTTATTGAAGATAAATTGTGTTCTTTAAAGAGACCTGTATTCTTTGCATAGTGCATTTTTCTCTGTCTTAACGTTTACTGGTTATACAAAACTCCTTCCGAATGAAGAGGACTTCACAGGCTATTCCCAGAAAATTCAAGATGTACGTTTTGTTTGTCATGTAAACTTATTAAATGTATGATATTTTAATCAAAATCGTTACAGCCATTTTTAAGAAAATAAAAAATTTGCAACAATTTTTCATGCAAATGATAGTTTTGGGTGGGGGGATTTTCTAGAAAATCTCCGTCTCGCATATTTCGAAGAAACTGAATTCAAATACCAAGTTTGGCAGTTATCCGACATTTCGTTTTTGAGTTATGCCGTTCACGACTCATACGGAAAGAAAAATGGTGGGAAGATCATTAGACATGTTGTGGGTTTCGAACTCGAGCTCTTTGAACACGGAGATGTGAATGTCACCAGTGTCGAATCTAGGCACTTTTCTCCAGTGTAGGAGGAGAATCAAACTTTTTGAAAGAGAGTCTGCAGTTGTTACTGACTACGAACTTTATTTCTAATATTGTAAAAACGTGGGTTAAAATTAATAATCATTATATTAAATTAAATAATTTTATATATAATTCACTGTAATTCAATAACATAGGCAATGCAATAACTTACATTTACAGTAGACCAATTTTTTTCAACAGCATATTTGTGGGCAACAGCATCGCCGAAGCTTTCTTAAGGTTGCTTATCTCCATCGGTTCACACTTCAGCACAAGCGAGTCTATTTTTTATTTTGCCGTTACTAAGGCTCGTAAGTTCGGACCTTGTGTGACTAAGTGGCGCTATTCAATGTCAACAAACACCTCCTACCACCACAGAGGTACTGTTACCTATACCTATTTCACTTTAAGTTCTAAGTAAACAAACCTTCATGTATCACTCCGCCGAGCACATGGCAGCACCACGGGAAGGGATGGCGGGAACTAAGTACCCGCGAAAGGAAATTGTGAATACGGCAGATTCCGCATTTTGGGGATTATTAGTCTTTAAACATTTTGTATGTCGTGTTCCTATATATTGCCTTACATCCTAAACTTCTAACACAATACTAAAAGTAAGCAAATGAAATGGTACCTGAATAGTTCGACAGCTATCTACTCAGTGGTGGCTCGTAAGTAGACAGCCCTGAAAATGTGAAGTAGTATCTACTGAATAATGGTTATGATTATAAACAAATGTATACAATTGTAGCGCTCCCAGTAATAATGCATAACTTGTCTGACAAAAGAAAGAGTAGTTTTATGGATTTTTATTGTTTTATACGCAATAAGTCAGTTTAGAGCAACAGAGAAGTAATGTGTAAGCTTTCGCGGTACCGCTTTCGCTACTCTCCATTTGCATTCTTTCGTCAGCCCAATATTAATATTACTAATTTATTAGCACTCACCAAGTCTCATTTTCTGAAGCAGGAAAACGGCATCATTTCTTCGTATAAAATGTCTTGGCCCTTTATATAGTCTACGCAAAAATTAATTTATATAAAGACACGTTACACTGCACTATAGGTACAGGTAAACAAGAAGAAACTATATTGCATACTATCTATCCATGTGTCTGTTTTGCAATCGCGCAAATGTCTTTATCGCTCTCTGATTGATGTCTTTAGTATCATAACACAATATACCATAACTCACCCAGAAATCCAATACACCAGGTGAGTCAGCTGCGCCTATTTATTTTTTAATTTATGTAACGTGCTAAGCAAAATATGTGACTTACGCCTTTCTTGAATGTCTTCTAATGGTTGATTTACGTAACACATTATAGAGGAGGGATACATAACTCAGTGCATAAATATTTTACGGGACAGAATGCAATCGATATGTATGTCGATGCAAAAAACATCCCACCCTGACACTGAGAGCTGAAGTAGCAATTTTAGCCAATTTTACAAACTTTCATTCTTTAGCATACATCCATGCACCCCTTTGAAAACGCCCCTGAAGGAACAACCTATCTCATGCATCGGTTGACAAAACCATTTGAAAACAAAAAGGCAGAACTACGCAGTATGCCACCAATTGGATTTAAGCCGTTAGTCAATGTACAGCCTTGTCAAAAAATGCTAAGTATTAGTTAGATAATTTCTCTTATTTCACAAACTATGGCGTATTTCAAATCGTACAGTAATTGTAATGACTGATGTAGTTTATTTGTTTAAATCAAAACTACCAAACCAAGCTCAAAACACTGTATGACGCTGCAAAAAGCGTGTAAAGATTCGAGGTGGGTCTAGTTCTGCGATTACTAATTCGTATAGGAACCTCAGCTCTCAAGGTAGCATTGGCCGAATGGTATTATCATGGTTGCTTTAACACTGTGCCGCTTTAATTCGGGTTCAAATCCCTCGGGCGAATTTCGAACTTCTTATTACCTTTTGTTTTATCTCTTTGGGCCTATAATTTGATATTTTGATATAAATAACATTTTTGATAACATTATAAGTGTGTACAAAATAGAATAATCGTCATCTTTTCCACCGCAAAGCCGAAATCATATAAGGGCACACTCATATGTGAAGAATGCAGCAGATTACACCGCGCATGTTACAGCATGCAAGGAGGTCTCTCCGGCAACATACACAAATGTGCATTGATGAAGGGGGTCGTCATTTTGAACATTTACTTCCTTGATGAAATTCACGCTCTTTAACAATTTATTATTCAGTTTACCCGTGAACTTAGCACATATACAACTCCTTTGTAAATTGACGAAGTGAAACATAATGTTTAAATATGAAACAAAAACTGTTATATTTAATATCGTCGATATGCGCCCAAGAGAATGAAAGCTAACTACGTAACACGGTTTACAACACCAGATACGGTAAGATTATTAGGGTAAACATGATACACAATTATCTGATTGTAATTCTTATGTCTTTGGCTCACAGGAGATCCAACAACAAAAATAAATAAATTTGTACACTAAAATACAGATAATAAACACAAAGAGAGAGAGAGAGAGACAGAGAGAGAGAGAGAATCAAAACAATTTTATGTTTGTATCAGATTCGAACTTCCGAAGCTAACCTTTGCTTAACCACATTCCAGCAGCTAAACCACTCGGCCAGAACCCATTTAGTTTATCTCTCTCTTCGGGAAAACGTTCCTCTATCTTCTTGCAAGCATTACATCCATGAAACGCCGTCCTTTTTTTAAGGCTTTCGCAGCTCTTTGGTTCTTATTCAGGCCTTTAATCATTAATGCTAGTTGCGTATAGTACCGAATAGAAGGGCAGAGCTCCAATAACAGTTTGTTTGATAAACGGGTAAATCTTTCCACGTTAGGCTATAAACTGCGGGTTGCATAGATACGAATAGCTAGGGGCAGCTGACTCACCTGGTATATATACAAACACCAGGTGAGTCAGCTGCCCCTAGGTATTCGTATCTATGCAACCCGCAGTTTATAGTCTAATGTGAAAACATTGACCCTTTTAGCAAACAAACTGTTACGCTACGAGTGCAAGTTACTGTGGGTGTAGCGGTGCAAAGCAGTCACGACGAAATTGACACGACGCGATGCAGTGGTCAGTGTTTACGGCATAGCCTGTACGCGCTGGGACTGCATAACTTCTCAAAGACTCACCCGGTATATATATATATATATATATATATATATATATATACACACAGAGTGTAACAATGATACGATAATAGAATAATATATGTCTTAAATATATTTAAACCTTTACTAGGTAAACAACAAAGATGAACACTATATATAAGAGTTGTATCAATACAACCATTTGTATAGCTGAGCATGCATTATGATGTAAATAGCTGGCATTTACGAATATCCCATAAATCCTTCTTTCCGGAAAGAGGAGTGTTGCCTCGACGACAATGTTGTTTTCCTACAACTATAGGTTGATATCCATGAGTAGTTTAGTTTTGATGTGTTGTTGACGTCGCGCCTGCTGGGCTTACCCTGCACAGAGCGATAGCGGTCGGTACGAACTTCCTAGCTCTGGTCATCATCATATCCATTGTGCTGAATGACTTTTCTGTACCAGCAATGGAAATAGGATTACACAGTTCATGTTTAGTCAGTATCCTCAGAGCATCATTGCCATTTTGTTTGTTTTATCTTGTCCACAAGATAAGACAAACAGCATCAAAAGCTGTAATTTTCTAATTGTATTACCAACAACGAAATTAAAAGGACGCAAATCTGCTAAAACAATTTCCACATTTTAAAGTATTTACATAGAGAGCAGCTCTTTACAAACGTTTTCACATTTTCAAATGTTTTAAGACTATTAAAACCAACATTGTTGCGTAATTTTCATAGTCGGGTTATTGAATCTTTATTCCATCTCAGTGATGACAATTTTCTCACTTAATTTCTAACATTCCATTGTTTCTGATAAACACACACTTATAATTTCTGTTGCATCCGCGTTTAGCATTTAAATTTTATTTACTGTTTCATTTTCCATTTCCACACTAATTTGGTGTAAGAAGGTTATCGTTTCTGCAGTTTGCTAATAATTTATGTGCATATTGTTACAAATAAATAAAACCAAATTAAACTTTCTTGGTATTTATTCTGCAGAATCAACAAATCAGATTTTTATAATCCTTTTGTAGTTCAGCAGTTGTCTTCCGCGTTCAATGCAATCTTAGTTTTAACGCTGTCGGAATTGAACTGGTTGTCTTCTGTTAGTTTCATAATTATGTTCTCCTTTTGAGCGTAGGAAACTTTCGATAGCTTCGCCAGAATGCTGCTATTTCTAGACCACCGGTAACAAAACACCGTAAGTAGCGAAAAATCCAAAGGCTTCTGTAATGCGCCGATGTCGACTCTACTTTCGGTATGAAAAACGGAGTGGAGAAGTTGACACATATCATGGGACAGTGAGATTGGGTGGTAGTATTATTTAAAGCAGACAAATGTTTTACTACAGGCTGCATACAAGGCTGAAATAGCAAATGGGGTTCAAGAAGCATTTATAGATTTGTCTACTATTAAGGAAAAATATTACTGAGGATAGGTTCACCTTGACTGAGTAGAACCTCACCTACACAACTGAATAATTCGGAAACAGTGTATTTGCTTATATAAGCAGATTTTTCGCTTTGTGAACGCAGCCCATTTATAAAAATTAATGATGCTTTGTAATATCGTTACCTTAATACTCAAGTTGGTAACAGCACTTTTACATGAAAATGATTATTATTATTATTATTATTATTAATCGTAATGTGCGTAATGTACATTAATGAAACATGAAATACATGAAACCGTAATGTACAATCGAATCGTACCTTTTCTAGAAAAGTGTGTGTTTGGTGATCATCAAAACGGTTTTAGTAAAAACAAAAGTATACTAATGCCCTTTATTACTTTATAAAGCATACAATTGAAGGCGTTGATACCAATAAGTTTACAACTGGTGTATTTTTGGATCTAAGTAAAGCGTTTGATTTAGTTGATCACAGTATCCTATTATCTAAAATGGAATCATATGTTATACGTGGTCTAACACATATGTGGTTTAAATCGTACCTAACCAACAGGACCCATGTTGCAACAACAAACAAATGAAACAAGTGGTTGGTATGTTAACTCTGATATAAAAGTAGTAAAATGTGGCGTTCCAAAGGGTTCAAATCTTGGACCTCTTTTATTTTTAGTCTATATTGAGGATTTTCCAGTTAATATACCGCATGCTGCAACAATATTATATGCAGGTGACACAAGTTTAATATTAAGGGGAAACACTCAACAAGATTTGCAGCAGTAAGCTGACAGTGTTATAACTAACTTAAGGGATTGGATGACTGCAAATAATCTGTTACTTAATACAAATAAATCACAGTGCATGAGTTTTGTTCTTTTCAGTAAGAGGTTCTGTGAGTTTTGATCCAGTATTCATCTATAATAACAAAACAAATTCAGTATACATCAAAAGCCAAATTTTTAGGGATAACAGTTGACAAATATATCAATTGGAAGTCACGTATTCATAACATTAAAACAAAAATTAATAAAACTTATTACATTATCTCTGCACCAAAAAAACGTATGTAACCTCAGTACAATTAAAATGATTTATTTTGCATATGTTCAATCACTACTTGCATATGTGATAATTCTGTATGTTAATTCTGCTGATGCTGCACATTCATAACACAAAAGAAAATTATACGTAAAATGTTTAATTCAAATGTGTCTGCTCACTGTAAAACTTACTTTAGACAAAATAACATACTTTACCCTGTATATATATACTTTCTAGTATATATATACTAGAAAGTGTATATTTTATAAACAATAATATTAATCTATTTTACTCTAATGATAAAATTCATAATCATAGTACCAGATTTAGTAATAAAATTCACTTACATGCAGCTAGTACAACTAAAAACATCACCTCTATATTGCACACTGGAATTTACATGTATAATTTGAAAACCAATAAAATACCTGACACACATCAATTCGATTTACGAAGAAGGTTAAGCTGTTCTTAATTGATCCCTATTTTTATGATTTGCAAGAGTTTAATGAGTATTTTCCAAGATTTTAAATGTTACTGTAGATTTATTCTAAACGACGAAGCCATGAAATTGTATAAAAATTCCAAAAGGTGAATACAAATATTATTATTATTATTATTATTGTTGTTGTTGTTGCTGCTGCTGTTGTAAAACTAGCTTATATATCTACAAATATGTTAATGATTATACCAAAATAATTTCAGAGAACGGTCGTCCTCCGTGGACTAGTGGTACCGTGCTAGCCTCTAGTTCCCAAGGTCGCGGGTTCAAAACCGGGGGAGGGCGATGGATTTTTTTCGGGCGTAAAAATCCTTAGCACGGCTTCCTTCGGAAGGGAAGTAAAGCCGGTGGTCCCGTGTCGTAGATTTACGGCACGTAAAAGAACCTCAAGCCTGATAAAGAGGCATCTGAGCAAAATTACCGATCTTTCACGCCCAATATAGAATGGGACGCTAAGAACCATAGTAGTTAAAGAGCGTCCATAAATAAAACTCAATTTATTTTTTCAGAGAGCGTGATGTCTTTAAGCAATTCGCGATTGGCAGTCCACGGCTATCATAACGCAGTTTTATGGTGTTAAACATGATAACTCGGTATTAAAGCCAAGAAGGGTAAAAAATTGGTTTAGGTGGTCTTTAAAACTCCTTAGCGAGCAGAGAAATATCGATTTTCAACTGCTCGTTATCGGTGTTTTCAAGATTTGGTGCCATAAAAATTTCTCGAATCTCAAACTAATCGTTTGACAGTGCGGCATTGAACATCGTCTAACTGCCTTCTTGCGTTTAGTAGCCTAATCTAGAGGCAGTTGTTTAACTGTTGATCTTCTGCAGGTCATGGTTTCGATTTTTTTCAAGCAGTATTTTCTTTTATTATTGTTTAAATTGAAGAAGTGCTGCAATACCATACCCAGTGACACGGTTCTAATTGGTAAGTATAACAACTACCCATTCCTTGTTAAGGCTCATTGCGGTTAGTAAGCGGAGGAGGCAACAAGGAGAACGTTTACACCTTCTATGAAATTGCAGATATGCGTCTTATTTATGGTGAAACAAGAAACAGATGCAGTACTGTACACGAAAAGATATCCCGATAGACGCCAGTCAAATCACTCCACTTCCATCGATCGCTAGGCATTTTTGAGAGTGTGGAACCTTCAAAGTAAGTACGGGCGATACCGGGTGTTAGATGAACTCGACGCACAGTGCAATTTGAAGGAAATGTTCCGCATATAATTGCAGAAGTGCCATCTACCAGGATTTGTGCTATTGCTTGTGCAGTGGGCACTGACCTCGTTCGCGGTGGCAACAGGCCATACACAAAGAACAACTTGATTCCTTTCACCGTCAAAAGATGTAAGTGCTAAGTAACTGAGGTTCCTGCAGCAGCCAGAATTCTTTTCGTCGGTATTGTTCATTGATGAGGTTAGGGATGGATTAGTTTTAAACTCAAGAAACAGCTACAATTACTCAAGTAAGTATTCTTCTGCACTTTGGAAAATTCAAGCAGCCAAATTAATGGAGGAAAAACTCTAATTTTTTGGGACATAAAGATCAAATGGTAACACAGTTTACGTGTTTTGGTGGTTTTTCAGATCGTTCATTTTATCAGTTTTATAAATGTTTGAAAAATATATCAAAATTACAACTCTTTTGTACATAGTGCTTTCAAAATTATCTTACGTGTATTGGGTAGAGCAATGTTTTGTGCATTACTTGATTTGCGGTGAAAATAGGATTTTATTTGACAGAGAAATAAAATGTCAAAGATGGGAATTTGCAACGTTTTTGCCTTAATTCCTCATTTTCGACTCACTCTCACGAATTTATTTTTCCAACAGTTTAAGTCACATGTCGATGAAAGAGTGCGAATGTATGCAAAAAAAAATGCTCTACCCAATGCATGAAAGATAATTTTGAAAACACCACGTGCAAGAAAGTTGCAATTTTGGCATACTTTTGAAAAGTTTATATAGCTGACAAAATGAATGATCTGAAAAACTGCCAAAATACGTAAACTGTATTAAAATTTGATTTTTATCTTAAAAGTAGATTTTCCCTCCATTAATTTGGCTGCTAGAATTTTTTCAAGTATAGACGAATACTTTCTTGATTAACTGTATGTGTGTGACTATGTCATTCCACGTGCTGTTGTGAAGAGTCACCAACAGTTGTTTTCTGCAAACTTATGGATCGGAATTATTTCAGACTATGTCATTGGCCCATAACGCTTCCCCCTTGAATAAATAACCAAGTTTACCTACATTTATTTTAGAACATTTTACCTGTATTTCTTGAAGATGTACCTCTTCATATTCGAGTCGACTAAGGCTGCAACATGATGGAGCTCCTCCCCATTTCTCTCTGGTTGTGCAAGAACATCTGAACCAAGCTCTTCTTGTCCGATGCATCGGGAGATAGAGGAGATTCCAACTGTAGCTTGGGCACCACACTCTTCGGACCTCAATCCTGTTAATTTCCTTCTCTGGGACCATCTCAAGTATATGGTGTATGAAACATCTGTCATCCCAAAAGAGGTGTGCTCGAATAGCTGCAACCTGTGATGTTATTTGATATACACCAGGAATCTTAGACCGAGTACGACTGTCGTTCCTGTGCCGTTGTGAACTTTGCTGTGACACTGCAGGTCGCCACTTGGAGCAGTTGCTTTAAAGATCACTGTAAATGCTTGGATGTATATTTTTCTGTTTTTCTTTTCCCTTTCGCGCTTTAAACCACTTCCCGTTTTTTAAGTACCTACAACATTAATATTCTAATGCATTAAACATGATTTCACCGTTTAAGGAAGGGTTGTAATTAAATTAATTTATGTGTTAAATTTAATTGTATAAATTGAAATATCACCTGAAACTATTGGCTAAAAACTGCATTTTTGTGGCCTACTAAAAATCTAACAAATAAACTAATGTGATGAACAAGATTCGAAAACAATGATCACTTCTTACTCGAAAGCTGTGCCAAAGAGATACGTTCTGACGTTATCGTAACAATCTTCATTAGCCAGTAGTGTACTGGCGCTATAGAATCTGTAGTCATAACTTCGAAATTTGAACAGACAATCCATAATTTCATGTCTCAAATTGCTAGTCTAAGACAACTCCACACTTACACACATACACAAATATACAGTGCCTTCGTTTTATGCCAAGACCTCGGATCGCGCGAATGCGTGCTCCGCACACAGTCTATTACACTGCGGGGTTTTCCGTTCCGTAACTCCCACGTTACTTACTCACGAGTATTAGTAACATACGTGTATTGCCTGTTCATAGTCTTATGAGCCAGGGGAGAGGGAAAGGTAACAACCGCTGGCACGCGGCCAGCTCGGCTTCGTGTGGCTGTTCTTTGTTATAACTACTGTGACGACCGCGCGAATTCCTTATCTCCCCCTTCCAGTGCCTCAAAAGACTCTGAATAGACAATAATACGTACTAACCTTGTTATAAGTGTAGTTGCAAGTGGTGTCCATCTGCGCGAAGACCTTCTTGACATCGTCGGATGAAATTACCATTCACATGCATAAGCTGTTCTTGCGTAATTTTCATAATTTCTGCTTCTATATTGCCCATAAGTTCATCTATGGAGTGCGGATTGTTCCTATAAACTTTAGTTTTTAGCGTTTAGCGATCCCGTTCTAAATTTATTGACCAAACATCTCACAGTGTCTCTATCCGGAAGTGGAAAACCAGGAAATTGGTGCTGAAATTGTCTACACACCTGTCTACATGATTCAGTTTTCCGTATGTATCGCACATAAAAATATGCTGTTCAAGCGTGAATTTGTTGGACTAATAAGAGAATAACATTCCCAAGGAAATCACACACAACACACGTATTATCGAAACACTTCACAACACGAAGACAAAGCAACGACTGAGACAGCTCACAGCTGATAAGCGTACCCTTGAAACGTCCTGTGCCGCTGCTGCGCAGTGGCATAATACCCAGGTCACTGCCATCTCGGCCGATACACATATAAGGCGATTGTGATCTTGGCATAAAACGAAAGCACTGTACTAGTCGGCTAAAATATGAGTACGTGCGGTGGGAAGAGGAACTAACAGTTATGGAACAAGAGGGAGAGGCTTCGGAAGAACAGTCAGGTAAAGAAAACATCCACAGTTTCGAGTTGCATTTACTAGTGAGGCTGAGGCCTGCAAATGAAGTACTGTTTACATTGTGCAACTGTACATTCCCCTAACACTTTGCCCCTCGCTCTCCTCTCATCCCTAGACCTTGATGACGTTTACATTGTCAACAAAAACAGTGGTGCCCTTCTCCAAGCGTATTCATATCGTGGCCGACTAGTAGTTGCACGGGCGATCAACAAACAAAACTCAACAAGAGATAAATTACGGGAAAAGAAAACAAAATTGTTTGATTGAAAGATAAAGAACGCGCACAGTCCCACTATGCATACATACATACACACATGCATTCATGCATACTTACTTACATCAGATAACCCTACGTGCATTAAAAAATTGCAGAAACCAACGGGACAATTCCAAGTAAACACAGGTCAGTGGGGTACTGGCGCATTAGGACCCTAAAAACCCACTACTACTACTACTACTACTACTACTACTACTACTACTACTACTACTACTACTACTACTACTACTACTACTACTACTACTACTACTACCACTACTACTGATACTACTACTACTACTACTCCTACTACTCATACTAGTACTACATCAGGGTTCTCAGAAACGTCCAAATGGATACACGGAGATGGTTGGAACTTTATATCAATCAACAGGGGCAAACACCTATTCAATGAGCGAAGTCATCATAAGAGTACCATTAGATGGTGATGGTAATAATAGAAATAATAATAATAATAATAGAAATAATAATAATAATAATAGAAATAATATTAACAATAACATTTATAACAAGCGAAAAATGCAGTGAAACACTGCGTGTCCTCATGTCTGTTGCCTATAATCCGTAATGCTAGACAAGAACAGCGTAGACACAGTTTAAAGAAAATAGCTATGTGCGGATACGGATACGTCAAATGAAGACATTTTAATAATTTGTCAGTCTAAAAAGTGAGTTTATTCCCTCGAAAATAAAGCCTGCTTAACTGAAGTGGAAACTATTCTAAGACCTTTTCGATCTATTTTGGCGTGGCATTGCGGACAGTACACTCTAGTGCAAGGCTCTGTTTTTTCTATCATCAGGACTGTACATTCTATTGTAAGCCTGGGAAGTGTCTCTCATTGAGCGCGATCCGCTCATCTTCTTTGCTGATAAGCAAACGTCGTAGAACGAGGCTCGGCCGGGCCCATAGCTCAGTCGGTAGAGCAACTGTCCGAGCAACTGCTGTGCGAAGGGTCCCTGGTTCGGGACCGACTGGGGTGGGAATTTTTCTCTAGCCAAGATTATTCTGTATTCCCAGAGTCTGGAAGTGTGAATGAGGGTATGTGATCTAATACTTAAATCCCAAAGTTTACTATAAACCCAAAGACAAGCGAATACGAGCTAACATCATTGCTAATAGGCAATAATATGTTCCGAGAGAAAGGCCGCCGATATGACCATTCTATTTAAAGGCGGGGTATAAATGGAACTTAAAAAAACCAAGCTCGCTCACGCTAATTCGCCAGTTCCTCACTGACCTGTGTTTAATTGGAATTACCCCGTTGAGATTTGCAACTCTTTTAACGCACAAAGTGATATCTACACACTTGAAATATGGCACGGTTTGGCTACCTGGTACATACTCACACCATGTCCACATACAAACATATCTACCTACATACATCCATACATATTGTAAATACACATTCGTGCATCGCTGTCTAGTTGTAGCACATAAATTCAGAGTATAGCTTAATGATATTAGTATTCGGCGTAATTTAAACACTATTGCAATAACATACCACAACTTGAACTCGAACGGAACAAAGATTAGAGGGTTTGTGGTGAAACTTCACAAAAGCCAGACTAATCGTATCGAGGTTGAAGTAAGACTGATGAAAAGTTCCGCTCCCTGCACCGGGGAGGAAATAAATGACTTTGGAGTGACATCTTAGACAACCTGGTGAAACCTGATTACAATTTCAAATGCTGAGTATGGCAACTTGATATCTGCCTTTAAAATGAATCCCCCTGCTCTTGGAAGGTATTTCAAAGGCATGGGACTATGCATCAGTAGAAAGAAAATAAGGTGAAAGAGAAGAAGTATAGATATGATAATAGCTGATTATTACGAATACAAATTGGGTATTTAAGTACAAAGACGGCAAAATTCATTAAATAAGGTAATTTACTCATTACCGAGCGAGATGGTTCCATGCTACCCTGTGAGGCTCGCAATTGGGATGCCCCAGTTTCGATTCCCGTCGACCGCCCGCTCTGACCTTGTTGTTTTCATGGTTTTCTCTGATCGGTAGGCGAATGCTGGGGTGGTTTCTATTTACCAGGATTTACTTCCCATAATTTCCCTGTCATTCCGTTTCCTTCTCATATTTCATGTGTGCTTATGGGTTTCGTGGCATATGGTGGTGCCGGACAGATGGTGCGGATGCTTGTTCAAAGGAAAGAGTACCCCGCGTGGACACTTAAGAGTTTCTTAGTTGCCGGGTAGCTCATCTTACTTTCTGGGCAGCTCCAGTAGTGGGACGAGTCTTCGAGCCAGGAACTCTTAGGGATTTCCGCGCCTGCGGCTTGTAGCATCCTTTGGTTCTTTCACTTCATCCCTTCCTCGTGGGGGCTAATAGCCGCTATAGGCCTCCCGTAGGTCGCAGTGAGTAAGGTGTCCTCCGATGTGTACCCTATACCCATAACTTACTTACTTACTCATTACTAACTTTTATTTTAAAGTTTTAAATTCATAATTAATATGAAGGATTAAATGGATTAAGCTCTCATCTTATGGAAAGCAAGTTTTCAGTAACTCAAGGGTAAAATTGATAGCCTTGCATTAGAACAAAGTAACGTAAATACATCCTCCACTTGTGTTTATTGTAATGGGATTGATACTCATGCAATTCGTTTCACAGTAAAATTTGATGCACAACACTTTCATTTAGGGAGACAGATTGCTTTAATTAAAACTGTAAAACAATGCCTTCATTCACTGCCCTTAAATTCCTTAATATGCATGTACACTTACAGCAGTAAAAAGATGCCGACTGAAGCACACAAATAGATGCCGACAACTGATAAGATGTAATGTGATATCCTTTGTTCTGTGTCCCCGACTCCCGCACCCCTCCTTTGGGTGCTGACCCGAAAAGCCGCCGACCACGCCCCCTCCTTTATGTGCTACTGTCATACCGCCAGAGAGAGGTGTAGAACAAAGGGCTATTGTCCTTTTGTGGCCTCACCCCGAGAAGCCGCCACCTACGCCCCCTCTTTGTGTGGTACTAGCATGCCGCGCGGCAGAGGCGTAGAACAATTGGTTATTGTCCTTTTTGGCCTGACCTAATGCCGGCCTGGGCATAGGACAACAATGGGCTATTGTGCTCGTCGCCAATGGAGGTGGGTATTTGTCTGCTACTGATACAGACAGAAAGCGCTCCTACGGTAACAACTAACGCATTTATGTGATGTGAATTAATATTTTCCAACTCAAACTTTAAGTATCATACAACATCACAATAAACAATACTTCTGGTTTATTATAAAAGATTCTTGATTGTTTAGATATGCAGCATCTAAGCGGTACTGAATACCAGAGGGAAATCTTACTCTGAACTCAAACTAAAAATATACATGGACTTTCAAAACATGCATTCCTCTGTTAGTAAATATATAACATAGGGCAAGAACTTTTAAACAGCCCTCCCTTCGAAAGATACTTTGCCTACTCCAGCAGAGAGATCGCACCATTACGAAGACTTCAAATATAAATTTTTTAATATTTGTTTAAACCTCTTTCTAAAGATCCAACACCAGTGGTCTTCGAGAAATTCGACAATGAGTTATTCAGTTCTACACCCCTTGCAAAAATATGTTGTATATTCCTGAAGAGGGTAAACCACCTCTCGGGAAATTCCCGGCAGTTGGATACCATCCTACAGACATTAACGGACAATGGCAAACCCTTCCCATTAAACGTCTTTATAAGCACAGGTGTGTTTTTAAAATGATTTCTCAGTCGCCTGAAAAGACCGTTCTTATCGGAAAACCCTGCTCATATAGATGATGGTGTAAATATTCTAACTTGTTTAGGCACATACTTCTCAAATACAAGAATTGTTTGCATGATAACGATAATAAACTGATTTTTCTATGGAATTTTAAACAAAGAAATGTCATTTGGAGAGGGTGATAAGAAGAGTATGGTATTTAGAAATAAAATGGGAGAAAGAATTCAACTTAAGCATTCGAGTGTATCACCAAGATATTTTTCTTTATGTGTCTTTGAGGCAAAACTGTTTTTACGGTCTGCTTTATAGATGAATGATATACTTGATGAATGACAGTCTTATTTAACATGGGTAAAAGGTGTTTAAAGCCTGTTTTGATAAAAACCACTTCGTGGTAATGTGTGAGGTTTGAATTCGAGAGGTCACCGGTTCGTTTCCGGTGACCACCCTGTCTGACTTTAGGTCTGCATGAAGGTCTACGAATACATAGATGCAGGACAACACCTCCCATTAGTCGTCTTTACAAGCGCGGGTGTAATTATTTCCTAACGGGTATGGTGTATAAATCCTGTACAACACTCTACTAAAACATTCGCAACTTTCGCAATTATTATTATTATTATTATTATTATTATTATTATTATTATCATCATCATTATTATTATTATCGTCAAGAAAGTTTATTTGTTTATTTCATTTAAACAGACTGATATTTCAGTCTCCATACCTAAAAAATTACACAATCCCTACACCGCACCAGGAAAATTATATCAGCAGAAACAATACTTTCTTTTTTCGTTATTTTCACTCCAAAATTCTTATTAAATAATACGTATGAGGTTAGAGTTCCAGGCGATGGCATCAGCGTCACCACTCACATTCATATCATGATAAAATAATACTTTGATCATAGACGGATGCTTCAAATATAATACTGGAGCGAATATTTTGGTAATAATAAACATAATGTAATGTAAAATAAATATATATTTTTTTTATTTTCTAGCGTCATGTACAGAAGGATTTTCCCTTGCAGAGCTGCGGTGTGATGTAGGAATTCCCCCCGCAACATGTTTAAACGCGTTTTATGAAATACCTCTGCGCGAGGCTAGCTGCTCCCCCCCCCCACATGCTCGATGGTTTGGAGTAGCCAATCAAAATTGATTTATTATATAGCGTCACACTTCTCGCATAAATTTTTATATTGCAAAAACAGAGATATATTAGCCTGCTTCACTGGAAATTCTTACAGTTTCTCGACTGAACATCGACGAGTTAAGATCTCTTCAGGCTTTACTTCACGTCGTGAAATTTCATCAAGTATCATGTCTGGTAAGTTGTAAAAGCAGTCCATTTACTTTAAAAGTTAACTTATTACTCACTACATTTAACTTATAATTACGTTCTTGTTTTCAATGTCGGGCATTTATATGCAAATAGTTGAACATTCTACAGTTAATAGCTAGACGCGTAATTTTCATTTTTTTCAAATGCAAGCAGTTTAGTTAAGTATTCATTTTAGGCAAGCTTATTCTACATCTAATAGCTAATTGCGCGAATTTATTTCTCAAAAGATGTGAACAGTTTAGTTAGGTATTCATTTTTTTAAGCAAACTTATTATTCTATGTATTTATATACGAGATTTCACTGAGTGAATTATATTCCTTTCTAGAGAAAATATAATTATATGTAGCTAACTGCGCGAATTCATTTCTCAAAAAATGTGAACAGTTTAGTTAAGTATTCATTTTTTAAGCAAACTTATTATTCCGTGTGTTTAAATATGGGATTTCACAGAGTGAATTATATTCCTTTTACAGTAAATACAATTATTTGAATACCAACCGTATCGAATAAAATGTTCTTTATATGCAATACAAATTTCTTCCGAGGGTGACCGACGGGATTCGAAGCCGGGTCTTCAGATTGCACGCCTCGGTTGAACATTCTTTAGTAATAGCTATTTGGGGATGTTTCATTTCCCTAACACATTCATTTAGTGAAAACGTTCACTCTGTTTCCATTACGTTAAAAGAGGTATTTTCCATGACTGTCGAATAATAAATGTTTTATATTTGCAATAGAAATTTCTTGCTGGTTAAAATACATCCACATTTCCATGTATATAAGCTATTCGCAATAAAGTAAATTAACTTGATAATATAGCTTTTTTAAAATAAATAAACAAACTCTAACACGCAAATTACTTATGTTTTCAGCATTCAGATCTGCTAATGTAGCTGAAGCCAACAATGAGCTCCAGCAAGATACTCGTCGCCGACTGCAGGATCATTCCACGAATAACGTGATGATTCAGGCGTCCGATCATTATGGATGGGGCCGTGCCCCACGCATGCAGCAACAGCCGAATGGTAAGAATCCTTCAGTGTTTTAAAAAATTAATGTAACAACTCATATTGACATCTTGTTCATATGCTTTACTCTTATTATTATTATTATTATTATTATTATTATTATTATTATTATTATTATTCCAGGGAGCGGACTTTATTTCGGGACGGGTCTCATTCAACACGCGGCCGCTGCACCGCCGCCACCAGGCTTTCAGACCTTCCCGGTACCAAATCAGCAGGGAATGGGCCCTGCCCCACGCATGCAGCAACAGTCGAATGGTAAGAATTCTTAAACATTTTATGAAGTTCTTTTACACATCCTATATTATTATTATTATTATTATTATTATTTCAGGGAGCGGAATTTATATCAGGACTGGTCTCGTTCAACACGCGACCGCTGCACCGGCGCCATCAGGCTTCCGGACCTTCCTGGGGCTTTCAATGCTGTAGTCCCTCTGTCGTTGCTCCTAGGACTTTCTGATGATCATAAGGAGCTTATACTCAACAGCAAGTTTGAATTGGTTCTCATAAGATCCAAAGATTCTAGAAATTCTGTCCAGACTTCGAATGGAGAGGAAGCTAATGTAAAATTAACTGGAATCGAATGGAGGATGCCTGTAATTCGTTTTTCCGATGCTGAAAGGCTTCATATTCTAAAAATTGTCAAGTCTGATAGACCTCTACACCTTGCCTTTCGATCCGTGGATCTTCATACCCAGTCTACTGTACCCCAGGCAAGATCTTTCACGTGGAATGTACCAACAACGTGTAAGCAACAGAATCATCGATCGACGAGTAGCGTTTAATTACATTAATCAATCAAGATACATGCGTGGGAATACTTCGATCGAGGATTTGCGTCCACCCCTTTAGAGGCCTGATGCCAGGACGTTAGCAGTATAAATCCTTGATTCTTTTTTAAAAAATGTTAAACAATGTTTTGCATGGACGAACATTAACTGATTGATTGATACAATTATCTCCTACATCGATTTGAGGAGGCGGCGGCACGCGACGAAAACAATACCCCATTGTTCGACGATCCCCGCTGTCGGTATCAGTAGCACACAAAGACCCACCTCCATTAGCGACGAGCGCAATAGCCCATTGTTCTCCTATACCCAGGCAGGTATTAGGTCTGGCCACAAAAGGACAATAACCAATTGTTCTACGCCTCTGCCGCGCGGTATGCTAGTAGCACACAAAGAGGGGGCATGGTCGGCGGCTTCTCGCGGTGAGGCCGCAAAAGGACAATTGCCGTTTGTTCTACACCTCTCTCTGGCGATATGACAGTAGCACACAAAGGAGGGAGCGTGCTCGGCGGCTTTTCGGGTCAGCACACAAGCACATCCGTTTCATCACTACATTTCATTTCCTTCTTCTTCACCGCCATAGCAGGCATTGGGCTGATCACTTATCCTGGATATGCTATGGCCTATAGTTTGCTTGCTCCTCGACAGGTTACTGACACGGGGCATTGGCTTATAAGTCCTTGGGGTGTAGGTCCCACACAGAGGAGGGTACTCAGTTATATAATAATAGTAAGAAAATAAAATACGTCAAATTTCACACAAATTAGCCTCTTGTAAAATGATTGAATTTGGGGTGACCTATTTTATGTGTTTGTTTACAACTTAACAAAAAAAAACACATAGTAACTAAACAGTTTCAAGTGCGAGAAGTACAGATTTTTCAAATTCAGCGACTTAAACAGGAACTTCTGCTTTAAGATATGCTGTGCAAGCTATTCAATTGCTTATACTCAATAACAGCCGTAAGTTAAATCTCAAAATATGCTCTTTTTTCCCAAAACCGTTTATTGTGCATTTTTCTTATGGTTTGTAAAAACAATTATGCACGCAACTTGTGGAACGTGGGATTCTCTTGTACTCGTTGAATGTTCATGAAAATCTTTCCACTCAGCATATGTGTATGCTGTGTGGACCATTTAATTTGAGACTGTACAGTATCTCCGAAACTAGGTGTTGTAGAAAGAAATGTCTTCAATAAAAGTTGCTTGATATTATGGGGGAAAGTTAATGCCATTGGTCGTATTTTATTTGGAGGACGTTGTGATGGCCATTTTAGGGTCAATTTAATTTGTCCCTAATTGTAAGTTCCCATTTAAAAATTAAATTGACCCTAAAATGACTATCCTAACGTTCTCCAAACAAAACATGACTAATTGCATTTACTTTCTCATATAATATCAAGAAACTTTTATCAAAGACTTTTCTTTCTACAACGCTTAATTTTGGAGATATTGTACAGTCTCAACTTAAATGGTCCACCCTGTAAATATAAACTAACAATTACAAAAACTATAAGGTAGTGTATTATCTTATACATTTGAAGTTGGTATTTTAATTTGGGATCTCTCTCTTGCCAAGAAAGTGTAGCCTTCGAAATAGAGAACATAATAGATTCTATCAGGGCGTATTGAGAGGAGATTTATCCCCTAATCCAGTGAAGTATTTGTATTTTAATACACTTTAGCCCTTATCTTTGATATAACCATCATCAAGGCCACAATAAAACGAATTATGATTTTAACTGTGGCACTAGTACCAATACATCACCTCTCCGTATCAGTTGGATGATCGCCCATCTCTGCTGTGCTTATGAGCGTGAGACCAGCAGTCGGGTTGGCAAGCCCTTCATGGGCTGTAGTGCCACGGGATTATTAGTATTATTATGATTATTTATCATTATTACTAATACCAATATTTAAAAGTTTTATTAGTGAGTCGTACATCTATCAATGGACGCGTTAGATACGACTGATTAGATGCAACAATTCATAGAGTTGAAGTAGATACATATCAGCGATCGAGGAAGCTTGAGTTCCAGGTATAACGTTTTCTGATGTTGGCAACACTAAAGAAAACTAAGATGCATTCGAGTGCTAATTTCATGAGTTGAGGGTCTTACAGGTTAGCGACAGAATTCGGAATCAGCGCGATGTTGCCGATGTTAACAACACATGATCACTGGTATACAAGAAGTAATTAACAAGCGTACAAATAACCAGCAAATAAAAATCTGATGTGTTATATTCAAGTGATATTCCCTACTTATATCGTTTATTTTATTATAGATTCTACTAACTGTTCTTACGAAAGCTTTTTTCCCCGTCTAGTGTTAATTGAGACAAACTTTTACAGAAATAGCTTCATTACACATTTCCGTGAAGTTACAAGGGGAATAGAGGAAACCAACTCGGGAGCCAGATGTTTAACAAACGGGTCGCTATATGCTGGTCTAGATATTCCATACTCTTTCCATGAATCACGAGAAACAGCTGGATAGCGACAGCACCGTAAAAGTATTGACCAATTCAAATCAATAACAACAGATATTTCGGAAATAGCTAATGCCACAGAAAATTTATTTTAAATAAATTGTGTGTTTTAAAGAGGTCTGTGTTTTTTGTGTAGTACGTTATTTTCTGCCTGTTATTGATTGCCCATTATGCAAATTAGACAAAATTCTTTCCGAATGAAGGTTTTACAGGCTATTCCCAGAAAATTCAAGATATACATTTTATTTGTGTTGTAAATATCTTAAACATAGGGGAGAGTTGTGTAGCACCGCATGGCGGCTATGTCCGGACAGTAGGCTATATAGTTCTGCAAAGTCGTGCTCCGTGGTGTAGTGGTTACCATGCTAGCCTCTAGTACCGAAGTCGCGGGTTCAAACCCGGCGGAGGGCGAAGGATTTTTTCGGGCGTAAAAATCCTTAGCATGGTTTCTTTCGGAAGGGAAATCAAGCCGGTGGTCCCGTATCGTAGATTTACGGCACGTAAAAGAACCTCAAGCCTGATAAAGAGGCCTCTGAGCAAAATTACCGGTCTTTCACGCCCAATATAGAATGGGACGCTAAGGACCACAGCAGTTAAAGAGCGTCCATAAATAAAACTCAGTTTAATTTAATTTAGTTCTGCAAAACTCAGCAAGATGGAAGCAATACCTTGCATGTGTTTCGAAGCCTTCCTGTATTCAACCAAATACCGATACTCGTGTCTCTTCAAGGTCAAAATTGTTTGTACAAATTATTGTTTGTAGTTTTCCTTGCTTGAGCAAACGCTTCCAGTATAATTCAACACATTGCTGTTTACAATCAGGTGAATCGCTTATATATTCTACAGTTGTCTACATTTTGGTGTAACAACAGTAATTACCGAATCTCAATTGAAAATTGAAAGTATTGTAGCATTGGCGGGAAATACTCCATCTTCATATTTGTTGGGTAAGACCGGACAGTGCTCTTTCGGGAAGCACTTACGGGAACCGATAATTTTTTCGTACTGTTACAGATCTTATCATGGAAGGGATCGCCCCAAAACCTAAAGATAAAAGAAAAATAAAGGGCTGCTGGACTGAAGATAATATGAAGCTTACTCTAAATGACGTTTTATCGGGAGAAACAGGCGTCAGAGAGGTGGCAAAATTATACAGCTTCCCAAAAAGTTTTGTGATAGATTTACCAAAGTAAAGTGAGGGGAAGAAATTAAAGTTTCAGTACAATTAAGTAGGTTTGAGCCTACATTCACTGATAACTATGAAGAGGAATTTTTGAAGCATTTGAAACAGTTAGATGATATGTTGATGCCCTTGCCGAAGAAAGAATTCTTGAAACTGGCTTTTGATTTAGCGGAAGCGTAGGGGTTACCACATAGATTTAACAAGAATAAAGAATTACCGGCAAGGATTTTTACTATGTCTTTATAAAGAGACATCCTGATATATCCCCCAGAAAAGCAGAATCTACCAGCATAATGCGTGCAGTGGGTTTTAACAAGCCACAGGTGGATCTGTTTTTCCAAAAGCTTTCTGCATTTTGAAGAAGACTGAATTCAGTGTCAAAAGTGTAAGGGCTGGGCGCATGAAAATTGTGCTAATTTGGAAAATGCTGTGCTATATTATGGGTGTGACAAGTGCATTTCAGTTTAAGAAAACCTTTGGAACAGTAAAAGCAAAAAAACTGCAAATGTTTTGGATTTTCCGCTACTACCCGCCGGTTTTCAAGTAACCTGAAAAATGTCTGGTTTTTAAACTTTGATTTTCATCACTAATTGCATTGCATTTTGTTGTTTTGTCTCATCTGTAGTGTTTTATTGTCTTAAATGAGTGTTAATAGTTTGGTTAATTTCTGTAATACAGTCATAAATTTAAAAAAAGCGTGGAAAAACTTAAGTGTCCGGTCATACCCGACCTTCATATAGTATTTTAATCAAATCGTTAGTCATTTATGAGAAAATGACATTTTTTGAAAAATCTTCCATGTAAAGGGATACAAGTTAGGAGTAATCGGATGGAGGTGCCTCCAATAACTGGAGCATAGCACCGCACGTAGGTCATAGTGGTTCTTTTATGCTTCCAACGTGACCCTTGGGAGCAAGGGATAAAGAGGAGACTCGTAAGGCGATCAGATCCGGACGACGATGTGCGGGGACGGGGTCCCTAACGATTCCAACATGACACCAATCTGACGCCGGGTAGCCCTGCCTTAGCCTCTCACAGCCTGGGGGTCCCGGGAATATACGAGACAGTCCCAGGAAGGAAGGGGGACCCAGCACCCCGCCAATCGCCAGGAAGAAATCTTTCCAGAGCGCAAATTCCACCGTCCTGCCGCAACACACAAATCGTTGTCGCCTGGTCCTACAATCCTGAAACAGATGAAAGGAAATTGTGGGGACAGGAAATTCGTGGTAGAAGGGGAAACACCGCAGCATTCGCCTACCGATCCGGGGAAACCCTGAAAAAACCCGTGGTCGGAGTGACGGTGAATCGAACCAGAGATTGATTCAGATATCTATAGTCGATCCAGACTTAGAACAGGACTTAATGTGAACAAAACATTTTGTATCCCTCTCCCTTAGACTCGTATTCGTGTCAGCTGTGAGGAACAAGCTGGTCACCATTATCTTATGAATGCAGAAGAGAGGTGAACGACACCACACAGAATTAAACGGAAGCTGCAGCCTCCTAATCAAAAGTTTCGAACAATGTTTTGTTAACATACCTTTGAAAACCCACAAATAATTGCGCATATTTAAGACACTCTATGTTACGGTGTGCTTTGGTTTCAGCGGGCTAGTTAATGACGTCATGCGTTTACATCCAGCTGGCTTTTAAGAGTGGAACGATTATAGGAAATGAACTCGACTTGCCCAACACCGAACCAGCAAGTGAACATACTGTTCCAATTAAACCCGCATCCTGCAGCAAGTCGACGACCTTGCATATATTTACATGGAACACCGACACGGATGGTCGAGGTCGTTAAGGCTTGGACTCGTGAACGGGAGGTCCGCAGTTCAAATTACCCAAGGACCGTCCTCCCTGACAGAAGTTTTTCAGGTTTTCCTCAATCCTCAATAGGTACAGGAATTTTATGCTCTAATAATCCATTTAATATGTATGAATTTATGCATTGAAAGCTTCCGTAATATGCACATATAAAAAATACGATTGCGAACTTGCAGTAAAATTGCTGGAACTGAATTCCTAAAGTTATTAACGGTTGAACGTTTTGAAATGTATACCTTTGTGTAAAATTATTAGGTTTTACATTTTTATAAATCTTAAAATATACTAAACATCAAAATTTACAATGGATTTAATATTACGTATAAGTAAGTATAAGCATCACACGAACTCCTTAACAACCACTTCTGTGAAGAAACGCCTACGACCAGATAAGGCGGGAATTCACCGATGTAACGTGAGCTATTTGTTGCATTGCATATGAGCTACTATCAGTTTTGCCAAATTTCAAGACTGACTCAATGGCACATATTATTTGAAAATACCGTATTTATAAATGGAATATGAAGATAAAATGAGTAAAATAAAAATGTAACTATAAAGCATACGTGTAAAACAAACAAATACGCAGCATAATTTGCAAACTGCTGAAATATTGTGTTTATTAATAAACAGGCAAAGTATGCATCATATGCAAAATATAAATATTATTTAGATTTGTAAATTTAGTAATTAATTTAAATACCAAGTGAGTATATTTCTAACAGCAGAGAAGAAATATGAATTTGCATTAAAATACTGTCTCAACTCATAAGTGGCAAATGCAAGGGGAGGTAACCCAAGCTTAGGTCTGAAACGTTTCCTTCCAAAAAATTATTTTCCAATTATCATTTCATTTCATGCATCACTAGTGTCATTGCCTGTGGTGCATTGTGTAGTAAGAGCGGGCGTTAAATACTTCTAAAAAGTCTTATGTGTTATATTCACACAACTTTCTCTACCCTCTATTGTTTATTAGTGAGTATACAAATTATTCTTACGAAAGTTTATTTTTCTATCTACTTCATTTTAATCCAAATAAACCTTTGCAGAAATAGCTATATTACACATTTCGTTATAGATACAAAGGGAACAGCGATAGTCAAATGTTTATGAACTGGACGTTATACGCTGGCCTTAAATTTTCATACAGTTTCCATGCAACTGCGAGAAACAACTGAAAATCGACGGGTTTTTAAAAGAATGACAAAGTATTGAACAAATCGAAGCATTAATAACGGATATATCGGAAATGGCTGATACCACAAAAAGCTTATTTGAAATAAATTGTGTGTTTTAAAGAGATCTACATTTTTTGTGTATTACTTTTTCGTCTATCGCCTAACGTTTCCCAGTTATAATAAGATTATACAAAGTTCCTTCTGAATGTAGAGGATTTCACAGCTATTCAGAGAAAATTCAACATATACACTTTATTTGCCATTTAAATATCTTTCATATATGGTATTTTAGTCAAAATCGTTTGAGCCAGTTTTTAAAAAATCACAAATTTCGAAAAATGTTCCATGTATACGGTGATTTGGGTTGGGGATTTTCTTAAAAATCTTCGTGTCGCATCTGGAAGGTACTGAACCTTAATACCAAGTTTGGTAGTTATTCGACGTCTTGTTTTTGAGTTAAGCTGTTCATAGACACACATATATTTTTTAGAGTGCTTTTTGGATTCAGGATACAACTCAAAACACTTATTTCCGGTGAAATCTCGATATCTAATTTTTGGTGGAATGCAATACCTTCTCTACCTATTATGTAGGTACATGGTAGAGAAAGTAAAATTTACGTGGAACAACCATCGCTAGCTATGGCTGTGCAGGAATGCTTATAGAAGACTTCATAGCAATCATGCTAGAAGATAAGCTGCAAATATTTATGGACTGCGTGACGAAGAATTACAATGGCAATGGATCTCTCCTTGAACCTTCCAACAACTAAAACAGTTATGTAAGCAATTGGTCCATAGTCTTTTCCGGGGGAGAGAAGGAACCTCTGAAAATGTTAACTACTATACGTAACAGGGCGATACTCCTCGCGACTCATGTTTATTGCACTTGAAAGTGTTACAGCCACGCAAGAGATCCCGCGAGAGGTTAGCGGAGCTGAGCCTTCCTTTCCTTCCGGCTCTTGTAGAGCTGGGAAAGAGCAACGTATAATAAAAAGCATTTCCCATTTGTCCTTATGTTTCGTATACATTCTCGCTGAATTTTCTATGGTTTACAGTGAGATGTAATGCTAAACCAATAGATGTATGATGCAGGAAATAGTCTTCCGCT
Source organism: Deroplatys truncata (assembly GCA_030765065.1). Classification (NCBI taxonomy): domain Eukaryota; kingdom Metazoa; phylum Arthropoda; class Insecta; order Mantodea; family Mantidae; genus Deroplatys; species Deroplatys truncata. The sequence continues at coordinate 97,091,114 of CM060990.1, read as the reverse complement.
TTGATAATATGCTGCTCTTGTGTTCTGGTTCTATGTGATCGATTTTTACTTTCTCTAGTATTCACCTACAGTAAACCCAGCGAGGTGGCGCCGTGATAACGTGTGCGACTCGCATTCCGGAGGTCCGGGTTCGATCTCCGGCGACCGCCCACTCTGACCCATGGCTTTTCGTGGTTTCCCCGGGATCGGCAGGCGGATGGTGGCGTGGTTTCTTCTCTACCGCAAATTCCTTTCCATCATTCCCCTTCCATTCCGTTTCCTTCTCATCTTTCAGATGTGCTTCTAGTTTTCGTGGCGCATGGCGGTGCAGGACAGGTGGCGCGGATGCATGCTCAATGGAAAGATATTCCCCATAGACAGCAGAGGGCTACTTGGCTGGTGGGCCGTTCTTCGCCCTCTCTCGATGGTTCCAGCAGTGGGACGGGTCTGCGAGTTTGGAAATGTTAGGAACTTCCGCGCGAATCTATGGCCTATAGCCTCCTGTGGTTCCTTCATCTGCGAATAGTATAACTCAAAAACGAAAAGTCGGTTAAATACCAGTATTTAAGTTCCATCTTCCAAGGATGCGACACGAAGGTTTTCAAGAAAGACCTCCACCCCAAATTACCCTTTACATAGAAATTTTTTCGAAAAATTTTGTTTTTTCAAAATGGCTCTATCGATTTTGTTTAAAATATCGTATGCTTAAGATATTACATGACAAATGAAATCTATATCTTGAGAGAGAATTTATTAACAAATTCAGCTTCCCCCAATTGGAAGCTGCCATAAACAAAGCATACTAAACAACAAAATGATATAAATATATAATTTAAATTGTAAGGAATATAAATATTTGTTAATAAAGTTGCAACTAATAAAACATTATCTGAAAATAATTATAATCTACAATTGTATATGGAAATTTCCCTATCTAAACAAAATCTGTATATGAGATTAATCAGTTTGCATATAATACAAAGATTTTTCAATATAGCTAGTGACCGTTTAAGAACACTAAGGGCCACTGCTTTAATAAATGAAATCTTTAATTTATATTTTCTGCAAAACGTTACAAAAGTGCATCGGATAGTACCCCTGGCTCCAATTAGTAATCCAACAACAATTGAAGCAAGATAATATTTTTGCAGAAGTATGGCACTGTTGCCTCGTAAATGGTGCACTTTTCCTGTGAACTTCAGCCGGCTGGTCTTCGCCTGTTTCCCATCTGACGGGAGGATCTATGATGGTTCCCGAACATGAGCCAGGTTCAATTGGCTATGATGTCGATTCTTCTGTTTGATCCATTCTCTGCAATACCTGCACTTCCTCGTTAACCTGGTATTTTTGCAGTTTAAAGGCTTCGGCAATCACTGAGCGCACTTGATATCTTACATTTCTGAGCATGCTTCCTTGTGAACAGGAGTCAAGGACATGTGCAAGCGTTTCGATCTCACTGCCACAGCGGCGGCAGCGGTTGCTGTCCTGGGACCTGCCTGGTATTGCTCTAATTGGACAAATGTTTACTGTCATTTTCAGCGCTTCCTTCCATTCGCCACTACTTAGTCCCTCTGGTCTGTGGATCCAACTATTTGCAGAAGCTATTCTGGTAATAGGTATCGTATCGTTAAAGAACACAAATTATTTCATATACGTTTGTTTGAGGAGTTAACTATTTCAGATATACTCCTCGTTATTGGCTTGAAATTTCAAATATTTACACTCTTCTCAACTGTGAAGTTGCTATTTTTTCCCTTCCTCCTGGTCATGCAAAGGGCATGCAATTTCAAAGCCATCACAGCGAAACGCTCTTTAAAAATCTGACTATCGCTTTATCTACTGTACGAAACGTGTAAATATGAATCGAAAGTTTATCTGGATTAATAAGAAGTAGAGAGAATAATAAGCATTTTGGAAGAATAGTTTGCAGAAGTGAGTATAAAAAGTAATGTGAAAGCAACACGTCAGAGATTTTTCTTGCCGCGTTGCTGATATTCCTAGTTCATTTGCATTGCCATTTCGTTCATTCTGTTCATCTTTCCCCAAAACTAAGGCAGTAGACGTTGCTGAATGGTGCAACTAAGTAGCGTCGGTTTCTGCATGGGAAACATTGCTTAAGGAAGGTTGTGCCAAATTATCAAGTTTGTTTAGCAGGAGCTGATTAGGACATAGAGATGTGCGTGTATATTTTCGGTATGCTGTAACATCATCAAGCCCGTTTAAATCTCTGTGATTCACAGCGTGAAGGTCATATCAGTTACTCAGCTCTTGAACGTGCCCTTGTCCTCGTTATGATTTGTGGCTCACTTTAAATTAGCAGCCACAAATATCAGAAAATTTGTGAAAGGAATCATTAATACTCACATACACGCAGCTGTGCTCACTACAAGGATGGCGCCAATTACCTGTTTTTCCTTTAAGGCATGTATTCACGTTTAAAAAGCAATTTTTCCACAAAACCTTCAAACTTTGTTGTTTTTGCTGTGTTATGAAACTAAAGTCATTTTTGTTTAAAATGATGGAAGGTTTACTTAAATATTCTAATCTTAGGAGGAGTAGCATAGTTTTAAATGGTGCACTGCGCTTCCGGATTTCAGAAAGGTGGGCCTGGCAGCATATTTAAGAGTTACTTTGCTCTTCGTTACGTTGCTTTTTCTTATTCAAATCTCCCTCCTGCAAGCTAGCATGGCTTCTGCAAACATTTCCTCATGTTTTCAACAGATGAAACTAAGAGCAAATGTCATAGAGATTGTATTTCAGGATTTATAGGAGCCTTGACATACCACTCCTTGGAGGCATCGTTTGTTTACAAACAAATTTCAGAGCTGTTAGCATTTTGTAAGTAATTGTGGGTTAAAATGGCTGACGAAACGTTCACGGAAGAGCAGGTTTCATGGTAATAGACACAGTAAACAGTGCAATGACAGCAGTGAAAGTGTTCAGACAGTGAATACTGATAAACCCAGTGTTTCTCATTCTAAGATTGAATGGGTTGACATTGCTAATTCTGTCAGTGATGGTATTAATATTTTAATATTATTAAAACTATAATATGACTTTTATATAATTTTAATAAAGAATGCCTTCAGCATTTTAAACTTCTTAAGTAAGGCGTTTCTCATACTGAATTACTTCTTAGTTTTTAAACTTATTTTCTCAAAAAATGAACATGTTTACGCTTTGCAATCTTCAAAACAACAAAAGCTAAACTACAAATTGGACTAGAAACTTCATTCATACATAAAATTAAAGCTTAAGAAATGGCTCTGTTGCAACTAGAACTTTTAAATTACAATGAAAATCACCACTATGAATTTTTAAAATAAACCTGCCCAAATTGTTTAGTGAATTTAACCAAAAACTTCAACTAAAATTGAGTTTTATTTATGGACACTCCTTAACTGCTATGGTCCTTAGCGTCCCATTCTATATTGGGCATGAAAGACCGGTAATTTTGCTCAGAGGCCTCTTTATCAGGCTTGAGGTTCTTTTACGTGCCGTAAATCTACGACACGGGACCACCGGCTTTACTTCCCTTCCGAAGGAAGCCATGCTAAGGATTTTTACGCCGGAAAAAATCCATCGCCCTACGCCGGGTTTGAACCCGCGACCTCGGGAACTAGAGGCTAGCATGGTAACCACTAAAAAAATTGAACTGTATAACTACTAATCATGATATCCGAAATATTCTAGTTGATAAAATAAAGCTCACCTTAAAGTATGTCAGTGAAAAAAGTCAAGAAATATTATTTTTAGCCGTAGAATGTTTTAAAAATGGCATATGTTTCAAATTTTAAATTATTTTATCTGAAAATAATGTTTTCAAATGCTGTTTCATACGTTTTTCTTAGTTAAACTTAGTTGCTTTAACTTTAAACATTTCGTACACCTCTTATCAAAACTGTAGAATGTCTTTCCAAACGTGAATACATACCTCAAATGACAAAAACAGCCTAAAATCGGTCACATATAAGTGTGGATATTGTACCTAAAGGTAAATGGAACCGCACAATATTATGGCACATTCATAAAAATTTGTTCTGTTACAGCCACAACTTTCTCTAACCAGTATCGTTTACTTTTATATACCTTCTACAAACTATTCTTACGAAAGCTATTTTTCTATCTACTTCATGCTAATCGAGATAAACTTTGTAGAAATATTTTCACTACACATTTCGTTGTAGCTACAAGGGAGATTGTAGAGGAAACTGGATCGATAGTCAGATGTTTAAAATTTGCTGGACTTGAAATTTCACACTCCTTCCATAACTTCGCGAGAAATTACTGAATAGCGACAGCATCTTAAAAAATATGTGTTACACTCACAAACAAGACTTTCTCTATCCTCTATCGCTGATTAGTGGGCATACAAATTATTCTTACAAAAGTTTATTTTCCTATTCACTTCATTTTCATCGAGATAAACCTTTCCCGAAATAGCTGCATTATACATTTCGCTATAGATACAAAGGGAATAGTGATAGTCAAATGTTTTTGAACTGGACGCTACACACTGACCTTAAAATTTCATACTCTCTCCAGACATCGCGAGAAACAACTCAAAATCGACAGCACTTTAAAAGAATGAGTATGTATTGAAGAATTCGAACGATTAATAATGGATAGGCATCTCAGAAAGGCTAATGTCATAAAAAAGTAATTTGAAATAAATTGTGTATTTTAAAGGACTGTATTTATGAGTACATTTTCGTCCATCGCTTAACGTTACCATTTATACAAGATTACATAAAACTCCTTCCAAAAGAAGAGGACTTCAAAACTTCCAGACTTCCCAGAAAATTCAAGATATAAATTTTTTCTACCCTGTAGATATCTGTAATATATGGCATTTTAATAAAAATAGATTATTTAATCAAAATAGAGTACTTCTTTTAGAAAATAAAAAAATGTTCCATGTAAAGGTAGTTTGGATTGGTGGGATTTTCTTGAAAATCTTCCTGTCGCAACTTTAGAAGGTACGGAACCTAAATATCAAATTTGACATTTGTCCGACTTTTCATTTTTTCTGTTTACAGGCACACACAATAACGGACGTTTTTTTTTTCTAAAAATGCTTTATTTTCATTTAAGGGTCTCAAAACATGTATTTCCGGTGAAATTTCGGTATCAAATTTTTGGGTGGAATGCAATACCTTCTCCAACTACTATAGGTATATACGTGGTGGAGAAAGTAAAAATGACAAAAGTGTTGAAAAGTTTAAAACCAATAGTAACAGATATCTCGAAAATGACTGATGCCACAAAAAGTTTATTTGAAATATTTTGTGCTTTAAAGAGATTTATGTTTTCATAGTACGTTTTTGGCTATCTCTTAACGTTTAACAGTGTACAGAATTATACAAAGTTCCTTCCGAATGAAGAGGACTTCACTAGCGATTTCCATAAAACTCAAGATATACATTTTATTTATCGTGTAAATATCTTAAATATATAGTATTTTAATCAAACTTGTTAGGGCCACTTTTGAGAATATGAAAACTTTTGAAACATTTTCCATCTAAGGGGTAGTTTGGATTGGGGGATTTTCGTGAAAATATTCGTGTCGCTTCTTTGAAAGGTACTGAAGCTAAATACCAAGTATGATATTTATCCGATTTTTCGTCTTTGATTTATGCTGTTCACAGACACACACATACGAACCTTTTTCTAAAGATGCTTGTTTTGGATTCAAGGAGCCTTAAAACATGTATTTCCGGTTAAATCTTGGTATCGAATTTTGGGTGGAATGTAATTCCTTGTCTACCTACTATGTACATAGTAGAGAAGTAAAAAGGGAAACAAAAATCCTAACACCGATGCCTTGCGAGATCATACGCGGTGACCATTTCATAAGCTGCACGAAAGCACCTTTCTTTACTTCTGAAAAATGTTCATTGACCTTGTGCACTAAGATTAATTGAAATACTGCCTCTTCTTATTCTTTCTAGGGGTTATTTACTTATGTTAAAATTTGAAATGAAGCATAATAATAGCCATTCGTGCATAACAAAATAGCGACCACCATAATTTTTTTTAAAAATATGTATTCATATTATTGTGTAGAAACTTATTTCACTATAGCCTATCCCAGCTAGAGCGCAAAATAGTTAAACCTAAGCAATTCATTAGACTTTAACTTTGTTATATACAAACGAACAGTCGCCTATTGACAGAAAAAAATGGGATAATTCGGACATATTTCTTTATCTTTAGTGAACATTTGCTATTCTGGATTTGTTTCTAGGCATCTCATGGCAAGTATTTGCATTCCAGGCAACACTAAGTGAGGTGGATTCGGTAACGTGTGTCTCGCATTCGGGAGGTCCCGGTTAGATTCCCGTCGGGCCGGGCCACTCTGACGTTAGCTTTTTTCATGGTTTCCTCAAGTCGGTAGGCAAATGCTGGTATGTTCCTCTTCCACCACGAATTTCCTTTCCCCATTTTCATTTCACGTGTTTCATACTCATATGTTTCAGGGGTGTAGGGGCAAGCTACAGCGGTTGGTGTGTTGTGGCGGGACGGTGGAATTGTGACTGGCCGACTGCGACCTGTTCCTCTAAGCGGCTCGTTTCATTCCGGGACCACCAGGTTGAATATGGCTAAAGCATAACTTTCAAGTTCTTCTGGAATCGTTAGGCACCAGTCCTTGCTGGCGCGTAACGTTGTCCGGATCTGATCGTCTTTCGGGACTTCCCTTCATCCCTTCCTCGCAGGGGTCACTTTGAAAGTACAAATAACCTACTATGGCCCACGTGTGGTGCTGTGCTTCAGTGACTGGAGGTCTTTCCGGCTGACTAACATAATGCTAGTGTCAGACGAGTTCGAGCTTAATGCATTATGTAGACAGAAATTACCCTTTCACGCTGTCATTCATTCAAATTCAAAGAAAACGTGTCTCTGGAATTCGTTTAACCTGTATTCGTTTTAACCCAAGGGCAAATCCAGCAGCTGCCGAGGACGTTATGAGGACTTCAGGGTGAAGACAGTATTGATAATACCTAATGAATATAACAAAAGCAACGTAATGATATGGTTATTGTTATTATTGTTGTTTAATATTATTTTTATGTTACGCAAAGAATCCTGTATTTACTTTCACCAAGTGCCCATATCACTAGAAAGGTGCAGGGTTTTGGATACAGCAATATGGTTTTCTTTAATTTTCCTCTGCCTAAAGTACAGTCATTAAACATACAAAATATTCCGCTTTTTTTTCTCTAGAAATCAGGTTTGTATACCAAAATATGTGTTTAGTCCATATTTGACAAATTGCACAGTTTTAAACAAAGCCTACAGACGTTTCAGTAACTTTGGTTCAAATCAAGGATAAATTGTTGAATTTGGGAACGGCGAGTACCAGAACGAGAACTCAAAACAAACAGACGTAATTTTGGTTCACAATTCCATTGGGATGGCAGAGGCGGTAGCTTCTGAGGCTCATATTCGGGAGATCTCGGGTTCGATTTCCGTTGGGCCGGCTACCCTTACCTTGGAGTTTTCGTAGTTTTCTCAGGTCGGTAGGCGAATGTCTACCTGTCCCTAATTTCCTCTCATTTCTTACCTTTTATCTTTCAGGGTTGCAGGGCCTGACACGATGGTCGCTGGTCTGCGGTGTATGCGATGGATGTGCTTTAAGGTAATCCATCTGTGAAATTTGGAAAATCCAGAGTATGTAAGATATCTTGTTGAAATTTATGCCAGTTATTATACATAATAATAGTATTTTTTGCCATGTTTCAAAATTCTATGTTGCATGTTTATTTAAATATTAGTTTTTTATCCTGTAAATTCATTGTTCTAATAAAAAATACTCCACGCGATGCATTTTTTAAAAATATTCACATTGAGAATTCAGGTTTTATAGCAAATGAGTTTACGGAGAGATCTATTATATTAGACCTTTTTGTACTAATCCCTCATTATTGAAGAATATCTATTAATTTTTGTGCTCTCTAAAATTCTTGAATTTTCAAACGTTAATAATTTATTTTTCAAAATTGGAGCATTACTTTAAAAAGGCGTATGGCCATGTTCCTTAATGTACTTTTGAGAGGCAACACAAAATTTTGGAAGCAGATTAGTAAAAACTTGTATCGTGTGGAGGATTTTAAGTATGTAAAAATGTTGGGAAAAAGGTTTGCGAGAAATCAAGGTTTAAAGTTGGGCGTGCCTATTAATAAGCATGCGCTGTCCATTTATAACTTTAGTTAACTGGTAGCTTAAATGCGTCAAGTGAAAAAAACGATATGTTTTCTTAAAGTTTAGAATTCGTATTATTTTACTGTGAAAAAATTGATTTTTTAATTTTTCATAGCTTTAGGTCAGATTTCATAGATGCATTACCTTAAAAAGAGAACTACTTTTTCCAAGAAATGGAACCTTCTGTCCGAACCTGTCCGTGAGGATAGGTGGGGCATCGAAGGGTTGTCCGAGAATGCTCAACTTGGAAACGTTAAGGACCTCGCTGTGCCTGTCGCTATCAAATCATCCCGTCCTTCGTGCTGTCTCGTCTTGTCCCGTCCTTCCGGAGGTTTAGTAGGCACACTGGGTCTAGGCAGCAGTGTTGAAATCCCCCTCCGCTTCTAACCTCTAACCTTTCTTGGTTCACAACACACCGGAAACGGGAATGCTATTGAGAGCAAGGTTGAAAGCTGATTATGCGCATTGGAATGTCATTTGTTTGTTCCTATCCAATGGCACTTTTTCACCTACTTGCAATCCAGCCAGCCTAATGCAGGATAATCAACTTTGCAGTAATTTTCTAAAAGCCACGCCATCGCTGTTTCTGATTCCTCTTGCGAAAGCATCATCCTAACACGTTAGTAACAAATGGCGTAAATTAAAATTTGTAATTCTATGTTGTTTTCGGTTGTTTGCTTTTCCCCGTTTTGTTTTCTAAGCTTGCGATTAGAAAGAGCTTTAGCGACACGTTTTCGATCACAGCCTCATTGAACAATTTTTACCATGAACATAGCCACTCTCACTATGAATCCAATAAGCCGTTTTAACCGGAACGGAAAGACTAAAACTTGACCAAGTCTCCCGTTTCTTTTCCCTGGCACGGTAAACTTCTCATTAATTGTGAATACTTAAGACACTACAATACACCAATTTTAACTTTATCGTTCCCGTTCTGGTTCCCGTTCCCGTTATTGGCAATCAGCCTTTACTACCGTTCCAGATATTAGGGCTGCGCTTAGCAGATTTTTCCATAAGGTCAGTGGCGGGTCGTGACCTAAACGGTAGGTGAAGCTCTTTTCACACAAAACAAGGCATGAAACTTACATATTACTTGTATATTAAGCTGACTCTCCTATCCTTTCGGTTGGCGTACTCACTATACAACGCGCTTTTAAAATGTCTGATGTACCTAACACTTCGCACCTTTCCTTTCCACTTTATGTGCCGATATATTAAATTGGCTTAGGTCTATCCGTAAATATTACACCTCTTTTATCGTCCTCAGTCAACCACGAAAAACACTTTTGTAACACGCAGCACACTATGTCATTTTGGAGATTCATTGTAAATCGCCAATGGTTTAAATATTTTTAAGACATGATTGTTGATACTTTAATTCATACTGGCGAACTTCCAAGATCATACACACGACGACAATAATCGCTAAATACAGATTGTTTTCGCACATGAACTGAACTGACACTGAAGGACCAGTCTTTGAACTTGAAGTTTGAAAAGTGATTTGAAAGGGAAAATATTCCATTATCCAAGGGAAGGGATGTTTGCAAGTTTACAAAAGATTTCACAAGTGTTCAATGACCACCGAATAGCCTTTAAAAGGGGTCTTTCTGCTCCAAAAAAGAAACAAACAAACAAAATCCAGGATTTTAGCTTCACCGTAGCCTCGAAGCAGGCAGTTTGTGGGCGTATACAGCGCTAAAACAGTCCAAGCTTGAGTTGGTTGCCATGGCAACCAGCCATAAACATGGAGCTTAACACCCAGAGTCAAAAGTAGTTGTACCAACCCTCTATACCTGCTCATGGACCTGCTTTCCCATTTCGCTCGCTTACAACCCATTTTCCTTATTCCCTATTACTGCCGCGGTAACACTGCGGAATAGGCGATTTACGCTCTTAAAGTAGTGATTCGTAAAATTATATTGCTCTATGTGAATAGTGGAATATTTAAATATAAAATTTTAAATAGAGATAAATTATATTTGAATGTACCTAGTTAGAAAACAGCTGAAGTGGTGTTTCACTAACTTCACCTAAGGGATCGCCCCTGCTCCCTGGCATTTGTCAGTTATGAAGACTGAAGGAAACCTGGAAAAAATTGTCAGAGAGGACGGTCCTGGAGGGACTTGAACCGCGGATATCCCGTCCACGAGTTCGTGCTTCAACGACCTCGGCCACCCGTATCGTTACCCCACTTTAGTCCATGGTGTCAGGTCACTATTGCCAGTTCTAATGTCCCACATTGTTCACGTGTAAACTATTGTAATTGTTTTAAACTAAAGGAAATAGTGTTAGTTTAACCTTCTAAATGCGAGATGCGCTTAACTACGTCACTCATAACACTGGTCAGAGGCGCACTCAAAGTGTGGCTCGAGGACACATGCTCCTCAAGAAAGTCTGAGCTCAACTGAAAATTAATTTCTAAGTATATGTGTTTCTAATTAAGGTCACTTTCTTTTCGTGGCTTGAGAATGGCTCAATGAATTTCAATATTTTAGTTACTGTATGTATCGCATTTGCTTTATATTTGGGAAAGCAGAAGATGGAGTTAATTACATAATTCGAGAAAGCCCGAGGGAGTCTCTCTGAGTTTAAAAGACGGCAAATAGGAGTTTAGGAGGGCACAAACTAAGGTAAATAATCATGTCAGGCCTTTCATTCCTTAACCTTATTGAGGAGAAGGGGGAGATGTTGATCTAGCTTAGATTCTAGCTTAGAAAGGGAATCGAAAAAGAAAATTAAGAAATATGCTCCTACTACTGAAATAATTATATTCTGTAGTGTTTCGTCAGAACATGATATCTCCGAAACCGCATTTCTATACAAGGTAATGGATATGTATTTCGAAGCTAGATAAAAGCTTAAGCATATGAATGTAACTAAACATGTTAATTATGTAATTTTCATATGCACCAGATTTCCGATTTTCAAACTTAATTTGAAAACCAAATATTGTTACTCGCAAAACAGTATTTTAGAGATATATTCTGACTAAACACCAAATAATTTTATTTTATGGCATTCAATATACTCCCGTAAGAGAATACAAACACGGTGCGTCAGTCTTAGGCTCAGGATTAGTCAGACGGAAGGGCCCCCAGCCAGTGGAGTTCAACGCCGCACGTAGGCCATTGTAGACTTTTTGAGACTTACGTGACCCCAGGGAGGAAGGGGAGACCCTGAGGGCGACCAGATTCGGACGATGATGCGCGCTAGCAAGGTAAGGGTTCCTAAGGATTCCAAAATGACGCCTGGGCGAGCCTGCCGGCGCCATCAATCTAGGGATCCCGGGAACGGGCCCCCCAGGATGGGCCACCAGCCGGCCATCCAAGCTCTAGGGAGACATCTTTAAACAGCGCAAACTCTACCGTCCCTCAGCAACGCACCAATCGCCGTCGCCTAGTCCTACAACCCTGAAACATATCAAACGAAATGATGGGGAAAGGAAATTCGTGGTAGAAGAGGAAGCACTCCAGCATTCGCCTATGATCTGTTAAAACCACTAAAAAAAACCATGGTTAGAGCAGCCGGCCCGACGGGAATCTGACCCGGAATCCCCCGAATACGAGACTCACACGTTGCCACGGAGCCATCTCGTTCGACATACGCGGCGAGTTACTTGCTACGGACATCACCAAAGATATGAAATCATCAGGGAAGCTCTTCAAGAAGACTCATTTGGATCACTGCTGTAACTCAAAATGAATGCCCGTGATAAGAATTATACAAATCATTTGAAAACTGCGCGCAGCAGTGCTCATTTATAGGAAAAAATTCTAAAAAATGATCAAATTAACTGTAGGGTCTTAAACTGTAGCTGAAACTGGTTGCAACATTACGTCACTTACATGCAGATGGATGCAGCTAGATAAGTATTTTCTTGGCTGTATAGACGTTTCGGAGTTGCATGGGGAAGGATCAGCACATAGAGTTTTAGAGGACGGAAACCAATAGTTCTTACGTCTTTTGTCTCTAAGGACGAAGTTTCTAGTACGAACAGAATCCACTGGGGCGTTCAAGCTCGCATTTTGCAAGTACAAACAAGAAGTCTGTAGTACCTTGTGCTACTTTCTAATCAAGGCATGTAGCGTTCCAGTATATGTAATTAGTGTATTTGTAAGCATCCTAAGGCAGTCCTGAAGAAGGAACCGTCTTTTGAAATACAAGGTAAAATAAATTACCTCTGACACGATCAGAATTAAAATAACTATATGAAATTTGATGGATAAAACGTCATGATTAGTACCGTATTTCCTTGAAATAGTTCTTATCTAGCTTTATGTCCTTGAATGGACTGATTCTCAAAGAGATGTAACATTACAGTTCAACCAAAACTCAGCCTATTTATAATTTGGAATTTCTAATCAGCTTGAAAATATTAACAAAATGTGTACCCATTACACTTCATTTGTCAACTCGCGACAGCATTTCAAAAAGTAGAATCTTCTGCTGAAGAGATCAACGATTTCAGGAATTGCTCAGAATAAAAATGAGTAGTATAATATTCTCTCAAATGATCCTGTTAATTATTTCAGATTTTCGATTACAAAGTAATCTAAATGTTTAGTAAACCACAAAAGATAGCTTCAGAAGTAATTAATACTACTGACCAATTAAAGATGAATTGATGGAGCTGCATTTTTAAGATGCTGAGCGGTCTAGAGCTATGGAGAGAATTCCGTTTATCATTAGTAATCCCACGAGAAGTTACAGATTTATTTGACGAAACTCGTAACTTCGAATGTGGTTTATAAATACTACTCCATGAATAAAATCTAACATATAAATAAATAATTAGTTTCTCACTTGCGTTATTTAAAATCCAATCACCATTGGGAATGAGAAATTAGTTAATCTCAAAATTATGATAAGCTGAAATCAGAACACAACAAAAACACATTTTTCAAGAACATAATTTATTTGGAAAAATTGCCTATTTGAATGCGCACTGATTAAAAATACAGGACTTGATTGGTTTTAGGAAACGGAAACTAAGTGGACTGTGCTGAACTGAGTGTTGAGATCGCAATAATTGAGATGGATGACGTAGCCTATTAATCGCTGCATACTGATACTATTACCCTTCAGTAAGAGCTGGCGTTTTATCCCATGAAATCATATTTATAAGATAAACGACTGTGATTGGTCGATATCCGAAGCACTGCTAAAGGTTATTGGTCAATATCAAATACGCGGAGTATGAATGGAGCAGGACCGAGCGAGATAGCTCCGCGGTAACGTGTGAAGCTCTCATTCGGGAGGTCTCGGTTCGATTCCGGTCGACTGCCCATTCTGACCTTGAGTTTTTCGTGACTTTCCGTGGTCGGTAGGTGAATGCTCATCTACTACGATTTCCTTTCCATTATTTCCCTTTCATTCCGTTCCCTTCCAATGTTTCAGGTGTGCTTCTAGGTTACGTGGTGTGTGGTTGTGCCGGGAATCTGACGCGGAAGATTGTTCAAAGGAAAGAGTAATCCCCGTGGACATTGGAGTGCGGCTTGGTTGATGGGTCGTTCATAGTCCTCTCTCGGCAGCTCCAGTAGTGGGACGGGTCTTTGAGCCAGAAACTATTATGTACTTCCGCGCGTCTCTCTGGTCTGCCTGCGCCCTGTAACTGTTGGTGGTTCCTTCACTTAATCCCTTCCTCCTGGGGGTGGTAGCTGCAATAGATCTACGTAGGTCGCAGCGCACAAGGCGTCCCTCTCCGTTGTATACCCTGTACCCTATGAACGTAACAATCGGAATAATAGGTCCCGGATATTTATTCCTTGTATCCCAGTATCAGCATGTTGCTTCGTTTGTGTTACGACGGCCACAGCTAAGCATTCGTTTTCTATTCTGCGAAAAATTAAAATCTATTTAAATTCTACCAAGGGGAAACAGCGATTGAATGAACTAGTTCTCCTAAATATCCATGAGCAGTGAAGCCCAACCTTGTCTCTTATGAGCTAATGGCGCCATATTGTCGCTTTACCCACCTCCTTCATTTTGTGTTATGAAACATTTCCCCTTCACTCACTCACTCACTCACTCACTCACTCACTACGGCGGGTGGCAATGGTATCATACAAGGTAACCAAACATGGAGTTTGGACAACCCATGACCACATAAATGTATCATAGCTCTGCAAACAATGTGTGGGGATAATTCCGCCCTCCTCTGATTTGCTTACGGTTGGGCATCCTGTTCATTAGGACCACCAACAGGCGAATCCACGGGAGGTCGTTGAAATAATTGCAAGAAAACGTCCACGAAAACCACAGTTTCTGTACTCATAAGGTGGGTGAATAATTCTCATTAGCATTTAGATTTTAAGGATAATTAGGCCAAATTATTTATTAGTAATGATCGGAGGGGTCTCAATTCTCAGAAGAAACGTATTTTAAAATGCAGAAATAGGAAAAATGTATGGTGCTGATTTCTTTTAAACATTATGGTTTCCACACTCTTCTGGATCTCTCAGGGATTGTGTACTACATTGGTACACAAAAAATATATTACAAACAATCTGACTTATATCACGAGACAAATTTCAATATTACTGTATTCTGTTCAGCATTATTGCGTTTCTAAGTACTGCATACATAACGTAATCCTGCTGAACGTATTCGAATCCCGATTGTGATTTCTGGTCTTCCTGTCTGAATTTATTTTTAATGTTGAATCACTTTGCTCGCCTTATATGTTAAAATAACATTTACTTTCAGTAATAATTGTATTACCTACATGCTTGAAAACTTTGAATCCTGGATCTGAACCTGATTTTAATCCATGTTTTGTTCATCATATTATAGATATTTATCCCGGTAAGTCATACAGACTAACACAAACAAGACGAATATGAAAGACGCCACATTAAGCTAATAGCTTAATTGTGTTTAACATATACCATAATGTAGTATTATAATGCTAATTAATCCTCTCGATCTCTATATCCATTACAACGGATATTCACTTATAAATCAGTCTTCTACAAAACAAAATACTATAGTACAAACTCTATATTTATTGCTACATATTTCGGTATCTGTATCGGGTTTTATGACATAAAGAAAATAAAAGTTAAAATAAAAGCTATCGATGATATTATTTTTAGTTTAATGCAGAACAGGTATTTCATTATAGTGCTACCAAGTCCAGGTCCACGCAAGCCAATCACTCTTTTTTTACGTGGATCGATACTGTCCTTTACGACAGACTTAGTAGCACTGAAGCGATAATTCGGACTTAGCTAATCTCCAACAGTGAAATCTCGGCTAGTGCTTGAGCCAGCTGAGCTATAAACCCAGAAATAGTTAGAAAAAGTTTTTAAAGACAAAGGTATTTAGGATATACCACCAAGTTTGAAAAGCCAGCTTTCGTCCTCCAATCTAAATAAGGAACGAAAGCCTTTAAGTCTATTGATTTGACGGAAAAGTTGTCTGGCAGTAGGCATTTTATTCTTTTAGTATTTGTGGTATTTATTGCACGCGGAGAGCGACTGTTGTTACTGTGCCGCTGTTTCGTGTGTTCACATGGAAGGCGCGGTCTGATTTTTTGTCAGTCAAGTCGCTGTATTTTAAGCCATTTAATTATATATTGGTAGGATTTGGTTAAAAATTTATTTTACTCCGTAGAAGTTCATTGATCAGCATTGTCCTAATACCATAGAAATACTACTACTCCACAAACCGGCCAGGTGTATCGAATGTATGTGTAACATTGTCATTATTATACTTTCTTTACGATACGCTTGGTCGATTTGTCAAATAATAATTATAAACAATGGAGCTGTGTGTCTTATTCATAGCTGTAAGTGTATTTTAATATTGTTAAAGTAAAGGCATGCTCCTACCGTTGGAACTCTTAATTTTGCTGGATTGTTTTTTATGAAGTAGTCCGTTCACTGTATGTGCTCACGGTTATCGTTTTTACAAGTTACAGCTAATTTCACCCTCCAAATTGCTTTGTTTCATTTTTTCTGCACATGGCGGCTGTTATAACTATAACTCAACCACTCACTCACCCTCACTCCCATTCTCTTCTCTCTCTCCCTCTAACCATAGAATGCTGAAATATTCAATGTTATAAGTGGTTAAAGAACTTATCATTTACAAGTTGTTTGTTAGTAATTTCAGAGCAGGTGGCTGCACTCAAATACAGAAGTGTTACTAAATATTACTTTGCAGCTACCTGAGTAAAACTCTAGGCCAGGAACCATCAGCTCATTGCTCCGTGGTGCACACTCAAATAGCTCGCTGTGAAACAGCGTATGAACAGATAGGAGAGCAAAAGGATGGAACAACGTTGATGTGGAGCTATATGGTCAACTGAATCAGTACAATAAATCCCCACAGGGCAGCTCCCATTTCAACAGAATGAATGCAAGAAACTGTTTTTCAATGGGATTATAATACCCACAGCATTGCGCTCTCATTCCTATTGAATGGATTCGAAAAGCTAGATGTTTTAAGCAAAGGGTAAAGGTACGTATCACAGAGGGGCCCCCAGAACCGGGGCAGAGCACCGCACGCAGGTTAGTCGGCTCTTTTTGCTTCCAACGTGACCTCTGGGAGGGAAGGATGAGGGGAGAGACCCGAAGAGCGACCAGATCCGGATGCCGACGGGCGCAAGCAGGGAAGGAGTTCCAAACGTTTCCAGATAGAACGCATCCGCCGCCGTACGGTCCCTGCCCACAAGCTACCAACCTCCAGGGTCCCCCGGAGCGGAGTCCCACGCTGAGGAGAGACCTAACTGAGCGGTACCGCAGCGAAGAAAGCTTTACAGAGCGCAAACCACCGCCCAGTAGCAACCCGCCGAACACCGTCGCCTGGTTCTACAACCCTGAAACAGATGACAAGGAAGATGATGGGTACAGGAAATGAGAGGAAGGAGAGTCGTGGTAGAAAATGAACCACCCCAGCATTCGCCTGGCGACCCGGGGAAACCACGAGAAACCCATGGGCCAGAGTAGGCGGTCGCTTGGGATCGATCCCGGAACCTCCCGAATGCGGGCCATAGACGAAACCGCCTGAGCCATCCCACTTTAAGTAGTTGCATACATGAAAATGTTTTCTGTGACAGCATTAAACAAGCGGAGGAGAAAGGACTCATTTAACCACAATCTTATTTATGACATTTCTAATAAAATTCTGAATTTGTTGATCATAAATGTTATACCTAATAAACCTAGGAACATTCCCAAGTCTTTAATAGTTTGTATATAAAATATATTTTTACCTTCAACAACAGAAGATTAAAATATGTTATTAAGATACAGAAAACATATTGCTAAACTATAGCAATTACAATTAATTATAGCTTTGTTTCAGCACAAACTAATATCTTGTTTTATTGATTTGTTATAACAAATCTGTCGTACAAGAAAATACAATAAACAATAATTTTGTTTTTAAAATTGTATTGACATATTTTCATCATCTTGTAAATGATGATGATAATAATAATAATAATAATAATAGTGATAATACTATTTTCCTACCATTATTTACAACACATTTTAAATTCTACATCTCGGATTACCTTCATAATTATCAGCCAATCTACTACTGTGAAGAAATTCTACCCGTCTACGTGATCAGCATCACTACATGGCTCTAAATAACATGCTCAAAACACAAGTCAGTTGACGATGCTTGCTCTAGGGCCACCGTTTCCAAATTGTGCTCCGCTGAGCCCCACTTAAGGGGCTCCGACTGCAGCAGTTATGAAGATGAATTGAGTTTTACTGGACGCTCTTTAACTGCTGTGGTCCTTAGCTTCCCATTCTATATTGGGCGTGAAAGACCGGTAATTTTGCTCAGAGGCCTCTTTATCAGGCTTGAGGTTCTTTCACGTGCCGTAAATCTACAACACGAGACCATCGGCTTTACTTCCCTTCCGAAAGAAGCCATGCTAAGGATTTTTACGCCCGAAAAAATCCATCGCCCTCCACCGCATTTGAACCCACGACATCTGGAACTAGAGGCTAGCATGGTAACCAGTACACGACGGAGGACGACATGAAGATGAGGAAAATTGCTATTATTTATTTAGTGGGAAAAACAAAACTACTATGCTGGCACCATCGAGCCGGCGGTGCTGAGAACATGCTTTTCGCTTGATGAAAGTAATTTCGTTTTCTCCCGCTAGTTGGAAGCAGTAATTGAAAGTCACGGCCTACATGAGAAAGGCAGCAAGTGCTTATGTATTTTGGTTCTTTTTCCCGGCCATGTATACTTATCATTAGGGCTAGGATTTTTATGACCTAAAAATCACCATAATATGCACAAAAATGCTGTTATGACCAAAAATTAACAAAAATATGCAGTATAACCTAATATATATTACCTAAAAATATTAAAATGAGGTAAAATTTGTGTTGCAAAATAAATTAGTAAATCAGTTTATGCCAATGAACTATTTATTTAGGAATACAATCACAGGAGAAGCAGCTAAACAGTGGAGTTTGATGTTGTAGTAGGCTTTTTATTAACATTATCAGAACATAGTGAACCTACGATGTGTGTGTTTTTTATACATCCTCATTTTTACTTCAAATTATGAGCTCTGAGTTGCAATATACAGTGAATACCTTGTGCAAATTTTCAAATAAAAGAGAATTCCTATTGTAAGCCAACAAAGCATTGTACTTTGAAAAACTTTCGTTCTACTTTAGCTGACACAAGAGCAGCATATTTAAAATGGACAATATCATTTGAATCTAAATCTAAATGATTAAGAGGGAACTTTTCGCCCAACAAAATCATTGAAATGGAACACAGTGTATGATATCCTTCATTTTTTCTAACACCTTTTCCATTTTCTTTGACGCTTCTTTTCCCACTTTACTACAAACAACTAATTTATTCACAAATTTTTCACTCGTTCTAACCGCTTCACTAGTGGCACTTCTGATTGCCCCAAAACAGTTATGTCAGCAGGAGTAAATCCAAAATTTGATTTTATGTACGAAAGTTTGCCTGAAATTTCATCATTAGGCATTAATTCTTGGGCTAGTCCAATTGATGCGGCTTCACTGCTGTCGAATGACTCAATGATTCTTTCCACAACGTTGAAGTTCTGGCAGTAATAGTCACAGGCATCAATCCATGACCCCCATCTTGTCAAAATGGGAGATGATGGTAAGGAAATGTCTGGAGCTAAGAATTAAATCTACAACACACCCGATGAAAATTTGTCAACATCACTGAATTTACTACGAATCTCTTCTGCAACTCTTTGTGAGCGTGAGCTAAACAAGTTACATGCACCATTTTACTGTATAATGCTTTTAGTGAATCAGCAGCATTCACCATATAAGGCGCAGCATTCGTTACAAAGAGCAGTAGAGGGAGAGCCAAAAGACTACGAACCGGCTGCGCCGTGTTTTTCCTGTCCGCGTTAACGGCGCTCGTTGCAGTCTGCCACTATCATAGAAAGGCGCGGATGAAACCATACAACATTTTTAAAACTACTTTTAAAGGCTTTACTTAACAACTTTAAGAAAGTGTGTTTGAGGACAGAATTATTAGTAGAGATTTGTAGCCCCCTCGGTCCCCCGACCTAACCCCCTGTGATTTCTATCCCTGGGGTAACTTAAAACAAAGTGTACAAGACAAACCCACACACCCTGGAAGAATTCAAACAAAATATCCGCCAGGAAATTGCCAGCATTTCTCAACGTGAACTACGGCGAGCGATGGATAGTTTCCTAAAGAGGTGCCAAAAATGTATGGACAACGACGGTGGCCAGTTTCAGCATTTCATTTCATAAAGTTGCTAAGTAAAGCCTTTAAAAGTAGTTTTAAAAATGTTGTATGGTTTCATCCGCGCCTTTCTATGATAGCGGCAGACGGCAACGAGCGCCGAGGACGCGGACAGGTAAAACACCGCGCAGCCGGTTCGTGGTCTTTTGGCTCTCTCTGTACATTGTCATGCTTAACGCCTTCGGGCCATATGACACCCATAGATCCGTCGAACAATTTACAATGGCGGAAAAATTTACTTTTTCTAAATCTTCACAGTTATTAGAAACTTTTCGCTGGACCGTCTTCTTCTTTAGTTCGCACAATTACATTTGCAATATATCTTCCTTAAGAGTCTGGGGTTTCATCAATTGATACCCATTTTTTTTATTTGCAGCCCGTTGTCTGATTTGTTGCATTGTTTTTTCGTAGCTTCGGCTGGCGTAGTCCTTTCTTAATGAGGAAGAATCAGGAAGAGATTTGCCTGTGTATTTTTCTACGAATTCACGAAATGTTGGATGGTTCATTATACTTAAGGGAAAGTCAGCACAAAGGAAAGCTGTACAAAGCTCTTCACAGACTGGTGAATAAGATTGGTAGTATTCTCCTAGGAGCATTTTGAGTAGTGTTTTTCCATTTTCAATCCGTTGTACTCCATGTTTGTGTTTTTCTGTTGCCACATACTGTTGAACGTTAAATGACTTCTCTGTAGTTAGCCTTACAACGCACAGTTTACAATACAGTATTTTTACTATCAGTCGAAAATATTTTCTCACCATATTGAGACACGAACTGTTGTAATTTCACTTGAATACTTTGCTCACTTTAGGCATTTTTGCTGAACTATACTGCACACACTTCCGATTTCAACAAAATTGAATAACACAACGAGACGCTTGTCTGCAGTCCAGGGTTCAGAATGACTTAAGCAACTAGGTGCTCATAGAGTAATAGGCTACACAAACTCACTGAAGCGTAGGGGTGAAGTCCACATTATGAATTCAAGCGAAATAGGAGAGGAAGGTAGTAATTTGCCATTTTCCAGGAAACAAAATGAAATGTGCAATTCCGAGAAATGTAACCAGAAGAAATTAATTGCATGAGAAAAGTTCTTTACTTCTTGAAAGAGTGAAAATATAACGAATATGACCATTTACTTACTAAAATATGCTCTATCAGAGAGAAATGTTCATATATGCATAAATATGACTTAACAAATTACTGTAATTCATTTAGTTTTTTATAACAAGCATTTATATGTATTTAAGGAACGTGTCAGTCTTACCCAGAAATATATGCCCTATCATAAAGTTCCTAGCTCTACTTATCATGTAGGTCGTGGCCAAGTACAAGTTACTCGCTGATTCTCGAAATCTCTTTTATGTTTTATGTATTGGGCATGCACCGTTTGTTATTCAGTTTCTTGAACTAAAAACTCGTGATAATTCAGTCTACGGCAGGTAAGTTGATCTACCGTTGTTGTTATTATTATTATTATTATTATTATTATTATTATTATTATTATTATTATTATTATTACAGCCTGAGTACGGATTTTGTAATAATTTTTTGTTAGATATAATTGTCCCATATTCTCTTTGGGCAGCATGAAGCAGAAGCTTAACTATAGTTCAGTATATTCGTTGCTGCTTTTCGAACGATCTGGGCTTGAAAAAACAAGCGACTCATTATGCACCATATTAAAAGAAGAGTAAAAAGTATATCCTTGACAGCTTAATATGTTCTTCCCTTCCGCTCTCGCAATATTTGCGCCTGCAGCTGCGATACCACCTGCCACACATCAGAGTCGAAGTAGTTGCTGGTATGCCAGGTGTTTGTAGCCGTTCTGTTGACGCATGCCAACTAGCAACAAGTGTTATTACTTTACATTTGTGCAACAAAGTTTAACGGATTTTTGTTATTTGTTTTGGTTCCTAGTTTTAATCTTCAAATTAATGAGCTTCATTTATAAATCCTTTTACAGAAAGCAATACTATGTTTTGACTTAAATTGTCCGTATTCACTGATGGGTGTGCACATTTAGCAAGGCAACAAGGCAAATGCCGCTAGAATGATTTTATCTTCAAATTATATTATTAACTACATAAAGTGAGGTTATGTGTACTTTTTCCCCACTTTTATGCCACCTCATATCTAAGGCCATCTCTGTGGCTCTGGCTCTGGAAATAATTGTTTATCAGAATGACATGTGTTCAATTTAGTTTTGGTTACTATTGTTGAATTTTATTTATACAAGTTTTAATCTTAGAAGAAAAAACACATTCGCATATTCATGCTTTAACTTTCTGACTATAGGCTGGATATGGAATAATCGCAATTAATAATTATTCCTCCCTCCAGCCACATATCAAGCCCGGGACCGCTGGGTTGTGAAACCAGTTGGCTGACCGCAGTCATTAGGAGTATTGGCAATGCATCAGTGGTTGGAAAAATAATTTATAACGATAGCAACAGAAATTCTCAGGAAAATGCAACCAGTTTCCAAGGAGATGCTTCACCAGGCAGCAACAGTTGACAAAGTTTTCATTGTTTATTCAGATAGCGACTTAGTCATTCGCTTTAGGCATTAAAATCCTTCAGAATTTCACTTACTCGTTTGGTTTAGGCACTAAAATTCTTCAAAATACCACTTAGTCATTTTTTTACAAAATAAATAGGTTTTTATTCAAATAATTAATAATGTATAGTATACTGTGATGTTGCATCAATAAAACATGAACAAACTATTAACATAACAAATATCACTCAAATATCAACATTTCCTAGAATAAAAGGATACAAAGATAGTAATGTTTTCTGTTAAAAATGCGAATTATAAAAGCGTAAGGACGACTTAAGTTTCAAAAAGAAGCAAAAGTGGTTTCGACAATCAGACTAAATTATAAATTTTTTTTACAAAATAATTCCCACCTTCTCTTCATACACTAATAGTGTATATTTCAGATTTTTCACGTCGTCACATAGACGTGTATGCTGCTGCCTGCTGCGGTGCCAGATAGCTTAATCTTTTAGAAAAGCAGGAAGTTTGGCAAGTAGAGTAATGAAACTACATAATTCTTCAGCATATTTTCCCCAGGGAAATCATTTGTCTGCTTAAGAGATATTAAGAGTTAGGAGTAGGCAGAACGAAGGGCCTCCAGTAACTGGAGCACAGCACCGCAAGTAGGTCACAGTGGGCCCTTTTTGCTTCCGACGTGACCTATGGGAGGAAGGGATGAAGGGGAGACCCGAATGGCGACCAGATCCGTACAACGATGTGCGCTAGCAAGGACGGTATCCCAAGTTGAGCGCCCTTAAACACAACGATGGGGTCCCTAACGATTCCAACATGGTGCCAGTCCTGACGCCGGCTAGCTCTGCCTAAGCCACTCACAACCCGTTGGCCCGTGGCAATCGAGACAGCTCCCAGGAAGGGGGCCCCAGCAGTCCCACCAAACGCCAGGGAGAAATCTTTCCAAAACGCAAATTCCACTGTCCTGCTGCAGCACACCAACCGCCGTCGCCTGGCCCTACAACCCTGAAACAGATGAAATGATGGATAGGGAATTCGTGAAGAAGGGGAACCATCCTATCTACAGACACAGTTTCATTGTCACGTTTGTGACACTCACATTATATGGTGCAAATATTTCCAATTACTATTAATTAATTAATTAAAATGGATATAAAAAGACATACTCCATATTTATGTATCAAAACTATAAATATTAAACCGAATAGGGATGAGCTATTTTTGTGTCGGTCACAGATAACAGATTAGCATGATAATGCCACCTACTGGGAAGACATGTAAGCTAACAAGCGCGAGAGAACATTTCGAAATTTTACCAAAGGTGAATGTAATTATGAAAAAAATACTAAAAAGTGGTAATTTGTAAATATTTTGAACATTACCCCTCTAATTGGAACTGTGTTACGTTTATCAACATTTCTTCACAATAATCCTTTTCCACTTTGACCATAACGCAATTATGACATACCTCAGAACCTGTTACTAATTCAGTTTAATGGAAATCTGCCTTCTTATTGGAAGTTGAATAAAACTAGTAAAACGTTTAGGCTGATCCTTTATGAAATTGCACAATTATCTATAAGATGTTTATGAATCCTCTCATTTAACTCTTGTAATTATAATTTCGTGCAGCCACAAGAATTCCTAAAAACGAATGAAAAATCCCCTGATATTCACGGAAAAGGATGTGAAACATCGGCAAAACGTCTGACATCCTTAACCTTCCCCCCGACAGCCTTCAAAGTTCTGGAAATTCTGCACATCTATAATTACTTTTTGGCTGTGGAGGAATCATCGATCGGAGTGGTGGACTAGCTTGTTAGATAATTATAGTAGTTGAGATTCTTAAACTCTGTGTTTTCTCTTTGGTCCCGTAATTATTTAATAACATAATAAAAGGCACATAGTTTTCGCATAATGCAGAAAGCCTTAACCTATACCAGGTGGCCTATACAAGCCGTTCTTCGTTGAGGTTAGTTTATCCCGGATAGCGCGGATGCCAAAAGGTTTGCCTAAGCAGAACTGTAAAGGGGACTCCATATTGGCAGAGAGCAGACCTTGCTAAATGAAAGACCAATGCTTGAAAACAAACAATAACTGCTATGACTGATCCCGTAGCTCAGCCGGTAGAGCACCTACATGCTGTGTGAGGTGTCCCGGATTCGATTACCGGCTGGGCTCGAGAAAGTTTTCTTTAATCAAGGACGTTTCACGGTATACCCAGGACTTGGTGTTTGAATATGCGTGTGTGTGTTTTATCGGTTATTTAATAACCACTTTGCCCGTAAACAAGAATTTGGTATTGTCGCTGGGCAAAACCCTGGGCACACGTGTTAAGTCATATAATTACGTTACAGTTAATCTACAATCAGTACAACTATATGGCATCAATTGGTGCTACAAAGTCGACAAGATTAAACAAATCGCCATTTTTGTATATTTATGTTCCTTTAAAGCTGCGCTAGAATTAAATGTATTGTATTAGTGCATCATTCATAATACCATGTTCAAATTTATATCTGCCTTGGTGGATGCAGGCGCCTCTCAGTATGAGCATGGACACATTTTAATACTTCTGCTGAAGTTGAAGCTCAGACATGACTTATTCTTTTCTTTTAAAACTTCCGGATTTTCTGGTTCCGTTCCGTAAACCTTGGCTTTGATATATCCCCATAAGAAGAAAATTCAGGTGACGATCTCACTGGCCACCGAATGCAACCACTATGACCTATCCAACGTCTGGGGTACACATTGTTGAGATTTTCTATAACTCCTCTAGAATAATGGGATGGTGTACCACTGTGCCGAAACCAGAATTTAAGGCTAACTTAAGTGGGACGTCGTTTAGAAGGTTCTCAATATTCAATCCATTCTGAGGAATTGCAAACAAAGCTGCCCAGAATGCCTAGGGGCCAAATAAACTGGCCCAATGATGTCACCCCGAATACCGTACTGCACTTGAACACCCCACTGAGCCTGCGTGTGATGTGGTCGTAAGCAATGAGGGTTCTTAGGAGTCCCATAATGGAGATTATGTTTATTTGCATTGAAATCATTGACGAAATAACTTTCATCTCCCCATATAAACCTGCCTGATGAAATCTATATTTTGGATTATTTTATTTAAGAGCTTTCTGTAAACAGGTATACGATTCTGGAAATCGTTTCCATAAAGCTGTTAGTGTAAGTGCAGTTTATAGGGATGCTATTCTCGCTCCTTCAAAATCCGTTGTGTTTGTAGGTACTTGAACTCCCAGGTCAGCTGCAGCTCTTCTTTGCCCAAATTACAATGAGAAAAATTAATGGTTGAAATATAATAATCCACCAGTTCTAAATTGCATCTCTGTACGTCGAACAACGCGCGCAGAAGGCTGACGTCACGGCGAAAAAATCATAACCATATCCGTGTATTCGTTGTTGGTGAACAGTTACCTGTTTGCCTGAATGACCTGGCTCGAACTGCAAACAACTAACCACGGGACGCTTATCAGTACGAAATCACGAATTACGTAAACACATGCAGAGAGCAACACACCTTTCGCCTCGTACCTGCACTGTCCCTTTTAAAATTAGTGATTCGGCAACTTCTTTTGCACTTATGTATGCGGGAAATATAAAACTGCAAAGTACGGCTTGTTTGGGCCACCTAGTACAACTAAATAGAGATTTGCAATCCTAGGCCACCAAGTTAACCTCTTAGGAAAAGACAGTCTGCGATCATCAAGAAGAAAAATCTTCTCAGTTCTTAATTTAAAAATATAGGTTTGGTGATTTCTTTAGTAAGCAATTTTCACTCTTTATACACTTATTTAGCAGGCTCTGCTAATGATGTTTATTACGCCATAAGTACAACGTAAACATTCTTTTTTGAGAGCTATTAAAATATTTTGGCATTGGTATCACATGCGTATTGTATCGTTATAAACACATTAGATTCTGTCTTTTTTTTCTGTGTCTTAATTGTTAAATCGTGACCATCGACATATATATTGTTTGTAATGAAACATTCCCGGCATTTTTCTTATTTTATACGCATATTCTGTGGAGTTACTGCTCTGTACTCCATGGCATTTTCAATCAAAAGTCAAGGCCTCCTTCGCAAGCATGATCTTTTCTAACTCCAATGTATTCATATTCAAGCACAACGGCTTTGTAAATCCTTTTTGATCTTTTGTAATTTATGAAATGAAATTATAACGTGTTTTATAGCCCCATTTCCGTCAGAAAGACCGGCTTTTCAATGGTGAATGAATTATCAAAATC